>CM057472.1:76993600-78243600 GCA_030035585.1 Dugong dugon | reverse complement strand
CATTTCCTACCACTGATACAGGGCCTGCATTTATTAAAGGATCATAGTTACAGAATGTGAAATTGAGACAGAAGCTTAGAGATCATCTTTCTTAGACTAAGGCCCTAACTTTATAAAAGGGAAAGATGAGGCTAAGAGGGGAGGTGACTTACCCAAGACCACACAGATGTTTGATGGAAGATTCTGGACTAGAATCCAGTTATCCTGACTACCAGGCAAGACAATCCTTTTGTTCATCTTCATTTTAAAGGGTTGGGTAGGAACCAGTTAATTTTCTTCCAAAGATGGTAAAGTCTGTATGTCTCTTATTTGTGAATGTGGGTAAGAATGTAAGCCCCTGAGACAAGGTGCAATGTCTTCACCATTTCTAACAGTGCCAGGCAAGTACATGCTAGAAAATATTTATTGGATGGATGTTGTGTGTGAACAGAGAAGCGTGGAGTGGCCTAATGCACAAATACCTATGAATCAACAAAGGCTGACAATTCAGGAACACATAGGTATCAGGAAATGCAAGCTCGTCCAGTAGGTATGCTCAGCTGAGGGAAAGGAGTTTCTGCATGTAAGTGGTATCTGTAAGCATCAAGTGTGCTAAGAGTTCAGTCTGTGATCCCACGCTTAGACTTAACCTCCTGGGCTCTACTTCCTTCTCTGAAACATGAAGTAACTAGTGTAAGTCTCTAGAGACTGATTGTGCCTAATCTATATCAGACTAGAGACCATGTGTCTTAGTTATTTAGTGCTACTATAACAGAAATACCATAAGTGGATAGCTTTAACAAACAGAAATTTATTCTCTCACAGTTTAGGAGGCTAGAAGTCTGAATTCAGGGCACTGGCTCTAGGGGAATGCTTTCTGTCTCTTGGCTCTGAGGGAAGGTACTTGTGTATTTGAGCTTCTGCTCCTGGGCAATCTTCATATGGCTTGGCATTCCTCTTCCCCCGGCTCTGCTTCTTTTGCTTGCTTATTTAATATCTTTGATATCTCAAAAGAGATTGACTCAAGATGCATTCTACACTAACCCTGTGTCATTAGCATAACAATGACAACCCATTCCCAAATGAGATTATAACCACATGCATATAGGATTTACAACACATATTTTGGGGGGACATAATTCAATCCATAACACCAGGTGTACACCTTAAGGAGGGAATGGCTTTCATAGGAATGTCATCTTGTCTTGTCACATGGTGCTCTTTTGGGGGCAGGGTCTTCCTGGACTATGTAGTGGGTAGAAGGAAGCCCAGCAGTCCCACCTCTTAGCCTCAATTCATCTGGTTCCACTCCCAAACCCAAGCCCCATTTCTCCCTTCTCTGCTTTTGAGGAAGAAGATCTTGGAGGAGAGATGGAGGATTTAGTTCTAGACTGCTTGTAGCTGGTAAAACAATCATGAAGTAGCCTGTGGCCTATTTGAAAATTTAGCACCTAACTGACCATTTATTTCATTTAGTATCCTTGAGGCTGACAGCCTCCAGGCACCATTACCAATCTCCAACCTATAAGTAGAGTAGCAGGAACCACCTCCCCTTCTAACTGGTTTCTCCTGATGTTTTTTAGGCAATCGGCCAACTTCCTGCCTAAGATAAGAAAAACAAGAGGCTGGGGTCTGCAGACGTCAGAACTAGTTAAGACCAAATCTGGTCTGCCTGACATGCACAGAACTATCAGCCCCGTCCTCTGGGTGACCCCGGAACTTTTCTTCCAACAGACGGAACCAAACTTTAGTGCCCCAAGATTGGGGGAAGACTTTCAGAAGCAAAGTGTCCAAGCCTAAGATCCAGTTTGAGAAACTCCTACCCCCCCCCCCCCACCCCCTTTTAAGGACTGAGCAAGTGTAGATGCCGGAACCACCCAGGGAATGTCTTTTTTGGGCCGGACCAATCAACGACCTTGCTCCTTCCTGATAGGACCCTTCCCCTAACACTGTTTCAGCCATTGTTCTGGGAGCCATCTTGGCGACGCAAGTCCCGGTATGCTCCTTTGCTTGGCCAATCAAATAAAGCTTATTCTTTTGCTTTCACCTGTTTCGTGTCTCTATGGCTGCACGGAGCAAGACTTGAGACCCCCAGTGACATCCTGGTCCATATCCAGTGAAATCAGAGTACTGAAACCATTACTTCTTCTCTCATGTGTTATGAAGAATGTTCCAGAAAACAAAGAGTTGTTTTTTTTAAATTACATTTCATACTACCATCCCAGACTACCCACCACCACTTACGAACACCTGTGCCCTAAAGCTCCAGAGTGGCTGTATCCAGTAGATAATGAGGTGTGGGTGGGGGTGGAAAAGAGCGCCAGCATAGAATACTCTTCTCTTTTGGTGACTAGGCTTCTGGCACTTGACAAGGCAGTGAAAGGAGAGCAAGTCTCAAAGGCTCTCTCGGTGGATTCTGCTGCCTATATCTATCTCTGGGAGTAGGCGTGGCCCCTCCCTGGAACAAGGATCTCAATCACCACTGTGGCTGGAGGCCTCCTTGGTGCTGAACCAGACTAGAATGTGTTTCTGTAGAAAGGAGAGCTAACCTGAGCGGAATTCTTATCTCTGTAAAATAAAAACCAGATGACGGAAAAGGTCAGACACTCCAATTCACCATCATATGCACTGAAATTTGTCTGGGTAATGGGCTCACAGCAATGGGGTTTTGGTTTTTTTTTGCGGGGGGGGGGGAGGTTATGATCATCACCTAACAAACATGAGATTTAAATTCAGGCTCTAGCCTCCTTGCTCAAATCAGTTTTATGATGAGCTACAATGCACGAAAATACTGTGGGCACCAGGGATCAGGTTCCTGATAGACACCGTGGGCAGATAAGTTCTATGAAGAGAAATTACTATGAATGGAAACATTTATACTAACGCTGTTCATGATGAGAGTGACTTAAATACAGACCCTATTGTGGGAATAATGGGAAGCAACTGCTGATCAGTTTTTGTTTCTTTGTTTGGATCACCTAACAAGCTTTATCAGCAGCAAGAACTTCACCCCTCCTAGATCCAATAAAATGCTAGGAAGTCATCAGTCAGGAGAATCAGGGGGATACATCATGGACAAATTCCAGCAGAGAAGAAATGGCAAGGATTAACTAATTCATTCAACAACTATTTATTGGGTGACTACAACATACCAAAGAAGCCCTGGTGTCACAGTGGTTAAGTACTCAAGTGCTAACCGAAAGCAGGTTCAAACCCACCAGCCACTCTGCAGAGAAAGATGTGGCAGTCTGCTTCCATAAAGATTACAGCCTTGAAATCCTTATGAGGCACTTTTACTCTGTCTGTGGGGTTGCTGTGAGTCAGAATTGACTCGAAAGCAATGGGTACTACATACCAGGCAATGGTTTCCCATTTGGAATACAACACTGTTAAAACAGAAGAAGATCCCTGCCCTCATGGAACATATATTTTAGCAGCTGGATTAAAAAAAAAAAACAGTTGCAGTCGAGTTGATTACGACTCATGGCTACCCATGTGTGTCAGAGTAGAAAAGTGCTCCACAGGGTTTTCATGGCTGTGATCTTTTGGAAGTAGATCCTAGGCCCTCCAAGGTGCCTCTGGGTGGATTTAAACTGCCATCTTTTCAGTTAGTAGTTGAGTGCTTTAACCTTTTGCATCATCCAAGGATATAGACATTAAATAATGAGCATGTAAATCAGTAAATTCTATAGTATGTTAGAAAGTGTAAGTATTATGGCAGATAAAGTAAAGCAAGGTGATGGAAATTGGGAGTCTGTTGTGGGAGGGCACAGCAGATTATGATTTTAAATAGGAACTTCAGGGTAGGCCTTATTGAGAAGGTGACATTTTAACCAAGATCTGAAGTAAGGGAGTTAGCGATGTGTATATCTGGGGTGTAAGTGAATTCCAGGCAGAGGGAACAGCCAGCCCGAAGGCTGTAACGTGGGAGTGTGATTGGAGGAACATATAGAAGAAAATGGGATTAAAGCCAAGTGAGTCAGGGAAGAGTAACAGGAGAGACGAACAAGTGAAATGGAAAGGTAGGGGCAGATCATATAGGCCTTGTTGGCCATTGTAAGGCCTTTGGCTTTACTCTGAGGGGAGTGGTGAGCTATTGGAGGGTTCTGAGCAGAATGATATGATCTGATTTACATTACAGAAGTATCCCTCTGGCTGCTGGGTTGAGGCATACACCTGACTAGAGCCAAATGCCTGTTTCAGATGATCTTATATTTCACATCTAGATAAAGAATCACGCAGATGAATTACGGAGATGTGGCACAGGGCAGCAAAGGAAGTGAAGGTAAGTCAGCTAGAGAGTCAGCTTTGGTGATCTCTGTTTTGAACAACCCTGTTCTGATGAAATTCCAGAAACATTTCTCAATATGAAATAAACATTTTTGCAGTAACTGTCCATTTTCGTGCCTTACAGCCTATGGTTGTTGCAACTCCGAGGATGCTAAATAGGCCCCACTTGGTATAGTGAGAGCTCCTCCAGTAGGCAACACAGAGCCAGAAGCTTGTTTACCTTCTTTGACTCTCTCTAGCTGCTTTTTTTTCTTGTTGTTAGATAGGTAAGAAATTGCCTTCAAACAAGCAAAGTATGCCTGAAAACATCCTTCACACATCAACTTGATTAAGGAACTGGTTTAGAAGACTTTTGTTAAAATCATATAAATCGTCATTCAGTGAATACTTACCAAGCACTTTTCACATGCTAGACTTTTCTAGATGCTGGGGATTCAAACACTAACACACTCTCTCGTTTTCATCTTGCTTATACTCTAGAGTATGATAAATGCTTTGTGATACATATGAGTCAAAGGCCATTGGAGCTCAGAGGAGAAAGTAAATAACACTGCCTGGGAAGTAGTGGAGACTTTAAGAACATGAAGTCCCTCGAGCTGCATTTTGAAGGTATGGAGTGTTATGGATTGGATTGTGTTCCCCAGAAATGTGTATCAATTCGCTAGCCATGATTCCCAGTATTCTGTGATTGTCCACCATTTTGTCATCTGATATGACTTTCCTATTTGGAAACCCTGGTGGCATAGTGGTTAAGAGTTATAGCTACTAACCAAAAGGTTGGCAGTTCCAATCCACCAGATGCTCCTTGGAAACTCTATGGGATAGTTCCACTCTGTTCTATTGGGTTGCTATGAGTTGGAATCGACTCAATGGCAACGGGTTAGCTTTTTTTTTTTCTGGTATATGTTGTAAATCCCACTTCTATGAAGTTAATGAGGTGGGATTAGAGGCAGTTATGTTAATGAGTCAGGACTCAATCTACAAGATTAGGTTGTATCTTGAGTTAATCTCTTTTGAGATATAAAAAAGAGAAGCCAGCAGAGAGATGGGGGAACCACATACCACCAAGTAGCAAGAGCCAGGAGAATAGTGCATCCTTTGGACCTGGGGTCCCTGTGCTAAGATGCCCTTCGACCGGGGAAGAATGATGACAAGGACCTTCCCACAGAGCCGACAGAGAGGGAAAGCCTTCCCCTGGAGCTGGCACAGTGAATTCGGACTTCTACACGCCTAGACTGTGAGAGAATAAATTTCTCTTTGTTAAAGCCATCCACTTATGGTATTTCTGTTATAGGAGCACTAGATGACTAAGACATAGAGGTTCATGGAATACTCAGGGAATGGTGATTCCTCATGTGTGAAGTAGGGAATGAATGGGGGCAGGGGCAGGGGCAGGAAAGGCAAGTCAAAGACATATTGTGAAGGGCCTTAAATTCCTTGGTAAGAAAATTGAAGTGAACAGTAAGCTAAAGCAGAATTCCATCATCATTATGTCTGTTAGGTAACTTAAGAATCACAATGAAGTCTACTTTTTTCATATTTGACCTTGTAGTACTGTATACATGGGTGTTATTGGAGCAGCCTAAAGGCAGGAGTTTCTCCTGTGGAGATCAAATAGGAGTTTCCTCTACTAGTCAGGTGGAAAGATAAGGGATTAAACCAGGAATTTTCAGTGGCAATAGAGAGGCAGGGACAGATGGAAAGATTTCAGGATAGCAGGGAAGATGTAACAACAACAACATGGAAGATGACACTTACTCTATTGCTGTTAGATGCCATCAAGTTTGTTCCGAATAGTAGAGACCCTATGTACAAAAGAATGAAACCCGGTCCTGCTCCATCCTCACAATCATTGTTATGCATGAACCCATTGTTGCAGCCACTGTGTCAGTCCACCTCATTAAGGGTCTTCCTCTTTTTCAATGACCCTCTACTTTACCAAGCATGATGTCCTTCCCCAGGGACTGATCCCTCCTGATAACATGTCCAAAGTATGTGAGATGAAGTCTTGTCATCGTTGCTTCTAATAAGCATTCTAGCTGTATATCTTCCAAGACAGATTTGTTTGTTCTTCTGGCAGTTCATGATATATTCAATATTCTCCAACACCATATTTCAAAAGCATCAATTCTTCTTTGGTCTTCCTTACTCCTTGTCCAGGTTCAGATGGATATAAGGCAATTGAAAACACCATGGGTTGGGTCAGGTTCATCTTAGTCCTTAAAGTGACATCTTTGCTTTTCAACACTTTAAAGAAATCTTTTGCAGCTGATTTGCCAAGTGCAATGGGTCCTTTGATTTCTGCTTCCATGGGCATTGATTGTAGATCCAGATAAAATGAAGTCTTTGACAACTTCAATATTCCCTCTGTTTATCATGAGAGTTGTTTATTGGTCCAGTTGTGAGGATTTTTGTTTTCTTTATGTTGAGGTGTAATCCATACTGAAGGCTGTGGTCTTTGATCTTCATCAGTAAGTGCTTTAAGTCCTCTTAACTTTCAGCAAGCAAAGTTGTGTCATCTGCATATTGCAGGTTGTTAATGAATCTTCCTCTAATCCTGATGCTCTGTTCTTCACATAGTCCAGCTTCGCGGATTATTTGCTCAGCATACAGAATGAATGAGTATGGTGAAAGGATACAATCCTGACACACATCTTTCCTGACTTTAAACCACTCAGTAGCCTCTTGTTCTTTTCAACAACTGCCTCTTGATCTATGTACAGGTTCCTCAGAAGCACAATTAAGTGTTCTGGAATTCCCATTATTCGCAATGTTATGACCCACACAGTTGAATGCCTTTGAATAGTCAAAAAAAACACGGGTAAATATCTTTCTGGTAATCTCTGCTTTCAGACATGAGCCATCTGACATCAGCAATGATATCCCTTATTCCATGTCCTCTTCTGAATACTGCTTGAATTTCTGGCAGTTCTCTCTCAGTGTACTGCCACAACTTCTTTTGAATGATCTTCAGCAAAATTTTACTTGCATGTGATATTAATGTGATAATGATATTGTTTGATAATTTCCACATTCTGTTAGATCACCTTTCTTTGGAATGGGAACAAATATTGATCTCTTACAGTTGGTTGGCAAGGCAGCTGTCTTCCAAATTTCTTGGCATAGACAAGTAAGCATTTCCAGCACTGCATTTGTTCATTGAAACATCTAAATTGGTATTCTGTCAATTCCTGGACCCTTGTTTTTCACCAGTGCTTTCAGTGCAGCTTGGACTTCTTCTTTCAGTACCATCAGTTCTTGATCACATACTACCTCCTGAAATGGTTGAACGTCGACCATTTCTTTTTGGTACAGTAACTCTGTGTATTCCTTCCATCTTCTTTTGATGCTTCCTGCATTGTTTAATATTTTCCTATAGAATCCGTTGTTATTGTAGTTTGAGGCTTGAATTTTTTCTTCAGTTCTTTTGGCTTGAGAATGCCAAGTGTATGCTTCCCTTTTAGTTTTGTATGTCCAGGTCTTTGCACATTACATTATAATACTTTATTTTGTCTTCTGGAGCCACCCTTTGAAATCTTCTATTCTGCTCTTTTATTTCATCATTTCTTCTGTTCACTTTAGCTACTCAGCATTCAAGAGCAAGTTTCAGAGTCTTTTTTGACATCCATTTTGGTCTTTTCTTTCTTTCCTGCCTTTTTAACGACCTCTTGCTTTCTTCATGTATGATGTCCTGAAGTTATCCCACAACTCGTCTGGTCTTTCATGACTAGTGTTCAATGCATCAAATCTATTCTTGAGATGGTTTCTAAATTCAAGTGGGATATAGACTTCCTACGACTAGAAAGAAGGACCTTGAAGTCTACTTCTGAAAAGAATTAGCAGCAAAAACCTTATCAATAGCAGCGGAGCATTGTCTGATACAGTGTCAGAAGATGAACCCCTCAGGTTGGAAGACACTCCAAATTCGACTGGGGAAGAGCTGCCTCCTCAAAGTAGTGTTGACTTAATGATATAGATGGAGTCAAGCTTTTGGGACCTTCATTTGCTGATATGGCAAGACTCAAAATGAGAAGAAACAGCTGTAAACATTAATTAATAATTGGAACGTGGAATGTACGAAGTATCAATCTAGGAAAATTGCAAATTGTCAAGAATGAAATGGATCAAATTCTAGTAAGAAGACCAGAATTAATGGTCTGACTGAGACTGGAGGTACCCCGGAAAGCATGGCCCCTGGATGCTCTATCACCCCAGAACTAAAACAATTTCTAAGGCCAACTCTTCAGACAGGGATTGGACTGGACTTTGGGACATAAAGTGATACCCGTGAAGAGTGTGCCTCTTAGTCAAGTACATACAAGGGACCAAAGGGGCATCTTCCATCCAGAGGTGAGATGGGAAGGCAGAGAAGGTTAAGAGCTGGTTGAATGGTCTTGGGGAATCAGGGGCGGAAAGGAGGAGGGTGTTGCAGAATGGGGTGAGCAATTAGGGTCACATAACAATGTATGTATAAAAATTTTGTATGGGAGACTAACTTGAAAGGTAAACTTCATTTAAATACAACAATAAAAAAAATTAAGTAACTAAAAAAATGAAATGGAACACATAAACATTGATATCTTAGGCATTAGTGAGCTAAAATGGATGGTATTGAGCATTTTGAATTGGAAAATCATATGACCTACTATGCTGGGGATGACAACTTGAAGAGGAATGGCGTGGCATTCATCATCAGAAAGAACTTTTCAAGACCAATCCTGAAGAACAATGCTGATAGTGATAGGATACTATCTATACACCCACAAGGAAAACCAGTTAATACGACTATTCTTCAAATTTACACACCAACCATTAAGGCCAAAGATGAAGAAATTGAAGATTTTTGCCAACTTCTGCAGTCTAAAATTGATTGAACAGGCAATTAAGATGCATTGATAATACTGGTGATTGGAATGCAGAAGTTGGAAACAAAGAAGCAGGATCGGTAGTTGGAAAATATAGCCTTGGTAATAGAAACGATGCTGGAGATCGCATGATAGAATTTTGCAAGATCAATGACTTATTCATTACAAATACCTTTGTTCAAAAACTTAAACGGCCACTATACAGGTGGACCTCTCCAGATAGAATATACAGGAACCAAATCGACTACATCTGTGGAAACAGACAATGGAAAAGTTCAATATCATCAATCAGAACAAGGCCAGGGGCTGACTGTGGAACAGACCATCAATTGCTCACATTCAAGTTCAAGCTGAAACTGAAGAAAATTAGAACAAGTCCACAAGAGCCAAAGTACGATCTTGAGTATATCCCACCTGAATTTAGAGACCATCTCAAAAATAGATTTGATGCATTGAACACTAACGACAAAAGACCAGACGAGTTGTGGAAGGATGTCAAGGACCTCACACATGAAGACACAAGAGGTCATTAAAAAGACAGGAAAGAAAGAAAAGACCAAAATGGATGTTAGAGGAGACTCTGAAACTTGCTTTTGAATGTTGAGTAGCTAAAACAAATGGAAGAAATGATGAAGGAAAAGAACTGAACAGAAAATTTCAAAGGGCGGCTCCAGAAGACAAAGTAAAGTATTATAATGACATGTGCAAACACCTGGAGTTACAAAACCAAAAGGGAAGAACATGCTTGGCATTTCTCAAGCTGAAAGAACTGAATCAAAAATCCAAGCCTCGACTTGCAATGTTGAAGGATTCTATGGGGGAAATATTAAACGACATAGTAAGCATCAAAAGAAGATGGAAGGAATACACAGAGTCACTATACCAGAAAGAATAGGTTCAACCATTTCAGGAGGAGGCATATCATCAGGAACTGATGGTACTGAAGGAAGAAGTCCAAGCTGCACTGAAGGCATTGGCAAAAAACAAGGTTCCAGGAATTGATGCAATACCAATTGAGACGATTCAACAAAGGGATGCAGAGCTGGAAGTGTTTAGTTGTTTATGTCAAGAAATTTGGAAGGAGGAGTTCTGGCAAATTGGCGCTCTAGGCAAAGGTACCACGCCGTCCGTCCATAGCAAAGATCCAAAAAACTTAGCCAAACAGAGAATACAACAATCCTGAAACCCTAAACCATCAAATGAAGAGATAAAGAACTCACCCAAGCACCAAATGGAGTGAGAAAACTGACAGAGAAAGGACAGCGAGGAGAGATTCATGCAAAAGTCCCCTACCAGCTAACGCAGCGCGGGTCCGCCATCTTGGACTCCTATCAGAGACCAGCAAACAGGGGTACGAGAAAGCAGCCTCACGGAGCATCCAGCGGGAGACAAAACAACCGGTAATTTGCAATATACGCTTTCCCACCCCCCACACTTCTTCACCCCGACTTGGCCTCCTCTGCTTCCCATGGCCACAATCTCTTGTCTGGGAAACACAGGCTGCTTGGATTCCATGCACCCGAACAGGCCAGCTTTCTGAGTGCCATTTGTTGGCCACTGGTGTTGCTTTTTCCCCCTTCTTTTCATTTCTTCCTTACTTCTCACCACCTCACCCTCCTTTCACTCAAATACCTGGCTCCGTGCACCATCTTTGCTTCTTCCTGAGGGGCTGTGGAGCTCCGTTCGAGGGTGGAACTGCTTCCCAGTCTGGGCTGCCACGCTGGTGAGATCCCAGGGCTTTTGTTCGTTTGTTTGCTTTGAATTGTTTGTTTGTTTTCTTTTCTTTTTCTTGAGCTGGGAGCCCTTTCTGGCCAGGCAGTGCTGCGTGGCAACGAGACTTCCCCTAGGCTTGCACAGATGTGCAGAGGGATCCCTGAGAGCATTTCTTTTTTCATTGTTTTTTTTTTTTCTCTGTGTTTTTGGGGGCCTGTCTTGTTCTTTTTTTTTTTTTTTAATTTGTTTTGTTTTCTTTTCTCTCTTTTTCCCTTTTTATCTTTCTTCATTGCTCAGTTTCTCATCTCTCTATATCTTTCTTCTCTTTCTGTTCCCTGAATACCTGGCATTGTATACCTCTATGCCTTCTAGCCAGGCTGTACTGCAACACCTGACAGTGACCTACCCAGACCTCATAGCTGCACCAGTGGGATTGCTGGGAACTTTGTGGTTCTTTAACCTTTCCAATTTTTATTTATTCATTCTTTTCTTCCTCTTCCCCTTTCTGTTTTTCTCCATTTCATAGTCTCTCATCTCTCCACTCCAACGGCAAGCTCCCCTACCATTCTTTTTTCTTTGTTTGTATGTTTTCACTTCCAGTTCCTCTCTCCTCTCTCCCATATCCATCTTAGCTCCACACATAACAATCTCCCCGCTGCATCCTGCCTACCTACACCGTGCGCTTGACATCACACTACCAAGCAGCACAGGCATGGCCTACTGGAACTTGCCCTGCACTGATTACTGACCCTCTCTGGTGACTGTAGTAAGTGCCACAAACGACCCATCCCAGTAACTCCTCTTCAGCTAGACCTGCCCTGCCATACCATGTCTGAGTGACTGACACTGCCAATTGGAGAAGGAGGCGAAAAGTATTGTGCCCAAAGATGAGCAAACAACAAAGAACACACAGTCCGCCTGCTCAGACATAGTCAAATTTAAAAAAGAAAAGGGACAAAACAAACAAATCTACAGTCAATAAACGAGAAAAATAACTACTGAATGCCCCCAAAACAGCAGACAATATCAAAACATTTACAAAAACAGGACAGGATGGTTCCAGTAGGTGTCCAAAATAAAACACCAGATGACTCTCCAGTGGAAGAAAATGCACTAGAACTACCTGATAGGGAATTCAAATCTCTAATGCTCAGAATTCTCCAAGAGCTGAGGCAAAAAGCTAACAAACATGAGGAAAAAAATAGACAAACTCATGGAAAATACAGACAAAAAATTGGAAGAATTCAGGAAAATAATGCAGGAACAAAATGCCAAAATAAATTCACAACTAGAAACTATACAAAGACAACGATTAGAAATCCAAAAGAAAAACAACAAAATTTCAGAAATGGATGGTGTCATAGAGGGCTGAGAAGCAGATTTGAAACAGTGGAAGACAGGATCAGTGGAATTGAAGACAAACACTTGGATACAACTCTGTTTCAGGAAAACTCAGAAAAAAAGAACAAAGGAAAATGAAGAGACCCTGAGTTATGTGGGATATAATCAAAACAAAAATTTGTGAGAGATTGGAATTCCAGAACAGGGGGAGAAAACAGAAAACACAGAGAGAGAGGATCATTGAGGAACTGCTCACAGAAAACTTCCCCAATATCATGATCGATGAAAAGCTGGCCATGCAAGAAGCTCAATGAACCCCATATAGGAGAGACCCCAAAAGATAATCACCAAGGCATATCATAATCACACTCGCCAAAACCAAAGACAAACAAAGAATCCAGAAAGCAGCTCATGAAAAACAAGAAATCACATACAGAGGAGAAACAATAAGGCTAAGCTCAGATTATTCAGCAGAAACCATGCAGGCAAGAAGGCAATAGGATGATATATATAAAATCTTGAAAGAAAAAAGTTGCCAGCCAATAATAATATATCCTGCAAAACTCTCTTTCAGATTTGATGGTAAAATTAGGTCGTTTCCAGATAAACAGAAATTAAGAGAGTACGTAAAAGTCAAACCAAACTTACAAGAATTATTAAAGGGAGTTCTTTGATCTGAGGACAAAAAGCTTCAGCTCACAGGCAGAATCTAGGTTGCAGGATCATACCAGCCAGACACCAATCTAGGAAATGAACTCTCTAGGACTATCCAAAACCAAAAGAAATACAACAGGGAATCAGAGCAATTGATCAGTAAATGACAACAACATCAAAACAATAAAAGAGGGAATAAATGACATAGGTATAGAACCTTCCAGTGGAGAGGAGGGCAAGGCGATACCAAGTAATGGTAGACTGCTTCAAACTTAGAAAATAAGGGAAAATTCATGGCAACCACAAAGAAAGTTAACAAACATACTCATAAAAAAAAGAGGAAAAACAGAAAGTCTCAGCAAAAACAAAAGAAATGAAAAAAAATCCAAAACAAAAGTAACTCAGCACAAGAGAGTAAGAACAAAGAAAACGTCAGCACTACAAAAAAAAAGCACTACAAAATGACAGCAACAAACTCACATCCATCAATAATTACACTGAATGTAAATGGACTCAATGCACCTGTAAAGAGACGGAGAGTGACAGAATGGATAAGAAAACAGGATCCATCAATATGCTGTCTACAAGAGACACACCTTAGAAACAAAGATGTGAATTTATTAAAAGTCAAAGGTTGGAAAAAATATATCAAGCTAACAACTACCAAAAAAGAGCAGCAGTGGCAATTCTAATCTCAGATAAAATAGACTTTAAAACGAAATCTACCATAAAAGACAAAGAAGAACACTATATAATGATTAATGGGATGATCCATCATGAAGACATAACCATAATAAACATCTACACATCCAATAACAGGGCTCCAAAATACATAAACTCTAACAACACTGAAAAGAGAAATTGACAGTTCCACAATAATAGTAGGAGACTTCAACACACCACCCTCAGTAAGGGACAGAACAACTAAGAAGAAACTCAGCAAAGATACAGAAGACCTAAAGGCCACAATCAGCCAACTTGACCTCATAGACATATATAGAACCTCCATCCAACCACTGCAAAGTACACATTCTTTTCCAATGCACATGGAACCTTCTCCAGAATAGACCACATCTTAGGTCACAGAGCAATCATCAACAAGATCCAAAACACAAGATAATTCAAAGTATCTTCTCTGACCACAATGCCATCAAGGTAGAAATTAACAATAGAAAGATGAAGGGAAAAAAAATCAATTACATGGAAACTGAATAATACCCTGCTTATACATCACTTGGTAATAGAAGAAATCAGAGATGGAATCAAAAAATTCCTCAAATCAAATGAGAATGAAAACACATCATAGCAAAACCTTTGGGACACAGCAAAGGCAGTCCTCAGAGGACAATTTATAGCAATAGATGCACATATCAAAAAAGAAGAAAGGGAAGAAATCAAAACATTAACTACAGTATTGAAACAAATAGAAAGAGAACAGCAAAAAAAAGCCCAAAACCACCAGAAGAAAGGACATACTAAAGATCAGAGCAGAAATAAATGAAATAGAGAACAGAAAAACAATAGAAAGAATCAACAAAACCAAAAGTTGGTTCTTTGAAAGAATCAACAAAACCGACAATCCACTGGCCAGACTGACAAAAGAAAAACAGGAGAGGACACAAATAACCCAAATAAGAAATGAAATGGGGGACATTACAACAGACCCAACTGAAATAAAAAGGATTATAAGAGAATATTATGAAAAACTATACTCCAACCAATTTGAAAACCTAGAGGAAATGGATAAATTTCTAGAAACACATGGCCTACCCAAACTACAACGAAGTGATGTTGAAAATCTGAACAGATCCATAACAAGAGAAGAGACTGAAAAGGTAATAAAAAAAACTCCCTACCAAAAAAATCCCTGGCCCAGATGGCTTCACTGGAGAATTCTACAAAACATTTACAGAAGAGCTTGTACCAGTACTACTCAAGGTATTTCAGAGCATAAAAGAGGAACCAACACTTCCAAATTCATTCTATGAAGCCAGCATAATGCTGATACCAAAACCAGGCAAAGACGTCACAAAAAAAGAAAATTACAGACAAATATCTCTCATGAATATAGATGCAAAAAATCTTAACAAAATTCTAGCCAATAGAATTCAGCATCATATCAAAAAAATAATACACCACGACCAAGCAGGATTCATACCAGGTATGCAAGGATGGTTCAACATTAGAACATCAAACAGCGTAATCCACCACATAAATTAAAGGAAAGAAAGGAATCACATGATCATCTCATTTGATGCAGAAAAGGCATTTCACAAAGTCCAACACCCATTCCTGATGAAAATTCTCAATAAAATAGGTATAGAAGGGAAATTTCTCAACATAATAAAGGGCATCTATGCAAAACCAATGGCCAACATCATTCTTAATGGAGAGAGGCTGAAAACATTCCTCTTTAAAACAGGAACAAGACAAGGATAACCTTTATCACCACTCCTATTTAACATTGTGCTTGAAGTTCTAGCTAGAGCAATAAGGCAAGAAAAAGAAATAAAGGGCATCCAGATTGGTAATGAAGAAGTTAAACTGTCCCTGTTTGCAGATGATATGATACTATACATAGAAAACCCTAAAGACTCCACGAGAAATCTACTGGAACTAATAGAAACATTCAGCAGAGTAGCAGGATACAAGATAAATATTCAAAACTGAGTTGGATTCCTATACACCAATAAGGAGAACAATGAAAAGGAAATCAGGAAAGCAATACCATTTTCAATAGCCCCTAAAAAGATAAAATACTTAGGAATAAATCTGAGGAGGGATGTAAAACACCTATACAAAGAAAACTACAAAACACTACTGCAAGAAACCCAAAGGGATCCACATAAATGGAAAAACATACCATGCTCATGGATAGGCAGACTCAATATTGTGAAAATGACGATTCTATCCAAAGCAATTTACAAATACAACGCAATCCCGATCCAGATACCAGCAACATTCTTCAAAGAGATGGAAAAACTAATCATTAACTTTCTATGGAAAGGGAAGAAGCCCGGAATAAGTAAAGCACTACTGAAGAAGAAGAATAAAGTTGGAGGACTCACACTACCTGACTTGAGAACCTACTATACAGCTACAGTAGTCAAAACAGCCTGCTACGGGTACAACGACAGATACATTGACCAACGGAACAGAATTGAGAACCCAGATGTAAATCCATCCACCGACGGTCACCTGATCTTCGACAAGGGCCCAAAGTCCATCAAATGGGGAAAAGACAGTCTTTTTAACAAATGGTGCTGGCAAAACTGGATATCCATCTGCAAAAGAATGAAACAGGACCCATACCTCACACCGTATACAAAAACTACTTCAAAATGGATCAAAGACCTGAATATAAAGCCTAAAACTATAAAGTTCCTAGAAGAAAAAATAGGACCAACACTTCAGGCCTTAATACATGGCATTAACAGGATACAAACCATAACCATCAATGCACAAACCCCAACAGATAAGCTAGATAACTGGGATCTTCTAAAAATCAAACACCTATGCTCTACAAAAGACTTCACCAAAAGAGAAAAAAGAGAACCTACAGACTGGGAAACAATTTTTGGATAGTACAAGTCACACAAAGGTCTAATCTCCATAATCTACAAGAAAATCCAACACCTCTACCTCAAAAAGATAAATTATCCTATTAAAAAATGGTCAAAGGAAATGAACAGGTACTTCGCCAAAGAAGACATTCAAGTGGCCAACAGACACATGAGGAAATGCTCGCGATCACTAGCCATTAGAGAAATGCAAATTAAAACCACAATGAGATACCATCTCACCCCGGCATTACTGGCACGAATCAAAAACACTGGAAATAACAAATGTTGGAGGGGCTGTGGGGAGATCGGAACTCTTATGCACTGCTGGTGGGAATACAGAATGATACAATCATTTTGGAAAATGATATGGTGCTGCCTCAGAAAGCTAGAAATAGACATACCATTCGATCCAGCAATCCCACACCTAGGAATATATCCTAGAGAAATAAGAGTCGTCACTCGAATAAACCTATATGCACACCTATGTTCATGGCAGCATTGTTCATAATAGCAAAATGATGGAAACAACCTAGATGCCCATCAACAGAGGAATGGATAAACAAACTGTGGTACATACACACAATGGAGTACTATGCAACGAGAAAGAACAACAATGAATCTGTGAACCATCTCATAACATGGATGAAACTGGAGGACATTATGCTGAGTGAAATAAGTCAATCACAAAAGGACAAATATTGTATGAGACCTCTACTGTAAAAACCCATGAAAAAGTTCACACACAAAATGTAATAATCTTCGTTGGTTACCAGGGATGGGAGGGTTGGGGGGGAAATACTAAATAGGCAATAGATAAGTGGTATACTGGGTGAAGGGTGAGACAGTACACAATACAGGGGAAACTAGCACAGCTTGTACAATGAAAGGTCATGGAAGCCCCATAGACACATCCAAACTCCCTGAGGGACCAAAATGCTGGGCAGAGGGCTGTGGGTACCATGGTCTCGGGGAACATCTAGCTCAATTGGCATGACACTACTTATAAAGACAATGCTCTACATTCTTCCTTGGTGAGTAGTGTCTGAGGTCTTAAAAGCCTGTGAGCGACCATCTAAGATACTCCACTAGTCTCATCCCTTTGGGAGCAAGGGAGAATGAAAAGAACAAGATACAAGGAAAAGATGAGTCCGAAGAACTAATTGTCCACAGCTACCAAAGCCTCCACTGGACTGAGTCCAGTACAGCTAGATGGTGCCCGGCTATCACCACTGATTGCTCTGAACAGGATCACAAGAGAGGGTTCTGGACAGAGCTGGAGAAGGATGTAGAACATAATTCTATCTCACATACACAAAAAAAGACAAGATTTACTGGCCTAAAGGAGACTGGAGAAACCCTGAGAGTATGGCCCCCAGACACCCTTTTAGCTCAGTGGTGAAGTTCTCTCTGAGGTTCACCATTCAGCCTGGGAGTGGACAGCCCCGTAAAACCAAATGAGACTAACAAGGTACAGTAGTTCAGTGACAAGGGCCAGAAGGCAGAAGGGGACAAGGAAGCTGGTGATAGGGAACCCAAGGTTGAGTAAGGATATTGTTGATGTGTTATGAGATTGTTAACCATTGTCAAAGGGCAACATTTGTAGTAATTGTTAAAGGAGAAACCATTTGTTCTGTAAGCCTTCACCTGAAGTATAATAAAAATTTAAAAAAAAAAAGAAATTTGGAAGACAGCTACCTGGCCAACTGACTGGAAGAGATCCATATTTATGTCCATTCCAAAGAAAGGTGATCCAATACAATGGGAAAATTATTGAACAATATCATTAATATCACACTCAAGTAAAATTTAGGTGAAGATCATTCAAAAGTGATTGCAGCAGTACATGGACAGGGAACTGCCAGAAATTCAAACTGGATGCAAAAGAGGACGTGGAACAAGGGATATCATAGCGGATGTCAGATACATCTTGGCTGAAAGCAGAGAATAGTAGAAATATGGTTACCTGCGTTTTATTGACTATGCAAATACATTCGACTGTGTGGATCATAACAAATTATGAACAATGTTGGAAAGAATGGGAATTCCAGAACACTTAATTGTGCTCCTGAGGAACCCGTATGTAGATCAAGAGGCAGTTGTTCAAACATAAGAAGGTGATACTGCCTGGTTTAAAGTCAGGAAATGTGTGTATCAGGGTTGTATCCTTTCACCATACTTATTCAGTCTGTATGCTGAGCAAATAATCTGAGAAGGTGGACTATATGAAGAAGAAAGGAGCATCAGGATTAGAGGAAGACTTATTAAGAACCTGCATTATGCAGATGACACAACCTTGTTTGCTGAAAGTGAAGAGGACTTGAAGCACTTACTGATGTGGATCAAAGACCATGGCCTTCAGTATGGATTACACCTCAACATAGAGAAAGAAAATTCTCACAACTGGACCAATTAGAAACCTCATGATAAACAGAGAAAAGACTAAAGTTGTCAAGAATTCCATTTTACTTGCATCTACAATCAATGCCCATGGAAGCAGCTGTCAAGAAATCAAACAATGCATTGCATTGGGCAAATCTGTTGCAAAAAAACCTTTAAAGTTTGAAAAGCAAAGGTGTCCCCTTGAAAACTAAGGTGCACCTGACCCAAGCCATGGTATTTTCAATTGTCTCATAAGCATGGGAAAGCTGGACGATAGATAAGGAAAATGGAAGAATTGACGCATATGAATTGTAGTGATAGCGAAGAATACTGAATACACCAAGGACTGCCTAAAGAATGAACAAATCTGTCTTGAAAGAAATACAACTAGGATGCTCCTTAGAGGTAAGGATGGTGAAACTATGTCTCACATACTTTGGACACATTATCAGGAGGGATCAGTCCCTGGAGAAGGACATCATGCTTGGTAAAGTAGAGGGTCAGCAAAAAAAAAGGAGACCTTTAATTAGATGGACTGACACAGTGGCTGCAAAAATGGGCTCAATTATAACAATGTTGTGAGGATGGAGCAGAACCAGGCAATATTTTGTTTTGTTGCACATGGGTTCACTATGAGTTGGAACTGATTCGACAGGACCTAAGAACAACACACAAGGTCATACTTTGGCTCTTGTGGAATTGTTCTGATTTTCTTCAATCAGCTTCAACTTGCATATGAGCAATTGATTGTCTGTTCTACAGTCCACTCCTGGCCTTGTTCTGACTGATAATATTGACCTTTTCCATCATCTCATTCCACAGTTATAGCAGGTTTGATTCCTGTGTATTCCATCTGGTGAGGTCCACGTGTATGGTCGCTGTTCATGTTGTTGAAAAAAGGTATTTGTAATGAAGAAATTGTTGGTCTTGTAAAATTCTATCATGCATACTCTGGCGTCATTTCTATCACCAAGGCTATATTTTCCAATTACCAGTACTTCTTCGTTTCCAACTTTTGCATTCCAATCACCAGTAATTATCAATGTATTCTGATTGCATGTTTGATCAATTTCAGACTGCAGAAGTTGGTAAAAATCTTCAGTTTCTTCACCTTTGGCCTTAGTTGTTAGTGTGTAAATTTAAATAACAGTTGTATTAACTCGTCTTCCTTGTAGGCAAGTGGATATTATCCTATCACTGACAGTGTTGTACTTCAGGATAGATTCTGAAATGTTCGTTTTGACCAGGAACACGCAGCCATTCCTTTTTAATTTGCCATTCCCGGCATAATAGAGCATATGATTGTCTGATTCAAAATGGCCAATACCAGTCCATTTCAGCTCACTAATGCCTAACACATTGATGTTTATGTGTTCCATTTCGTTTTTGACAGTTTCCGATTTTATTAGATTCATACATCATACATTCCAATTATTAATGGATGTTTGCAGCTGTTTCTTCTCATTTTCAGTTGTGCCACATCAGCAAATGAAGGTCAAAAAAGCTTGACTCCATCCATGTCATTAAGGTCGACTCTACTTTGAGGAAGCAGTTCTTCCCCAGTCATATTTTGAGTTCCTTCCAACCTGAGGGGCTCATCTTCCAGCACTGTATCAGACAATGTTCTGCTGTTACTCATAAGGTTTTCACTAATTTTTTTAGAAGTAGACCGCCAAGTCCTTCTTCCTAGTCTATCTTAGTCTGGAAGCTGAGCTGCATCCTGTCCACCAAGGGTGATCCTGCTGGTATTTGAAATACCGGTGGCAAAGCTTCTGTATCACAGCAACACACCAGCCACCACAGTAAAGCATGCTGACAGACATGTGGTGGTTACTTACTCTGTCACCTCAAATAGTACTTGGTAAGTAAGACACTCACTGACTCACCCTAGCAAGTGTGGGGGCTCTGTTTCCTAAGCTACCAATGTACTTTAGACATTCATTAGTGTGCCCATTAGACTGTTAGCTTCTTTAAGGCAAAGGTCGTATCTTTTCATTTGTGTCTTCCTGGAGCCTTCAGTGACATGGAAAAGAAGTGTGTTGGATGGTTGTTGAGTGAGTGGAAATGAGCTATCATAAATAACTGAAGATTAGAGGCTAGTTCTCAGTATAAGTATTAGCAGTACAAGTTCAATGATAGGAAGACACTATGCTGATGACCATTTAACCTAAACTTTCCTAGACCAGTTGCCATAGAGTCGATTCTGAATCATAGCAACTCTACAGGACAGAGTAGACTTGACCCATAGTTTCCAAGGCTGTAACCTTTACAAGCAGACCGCCACCTCTTTCTTCCACTGAGAAGCTGGTGGATTCCAGCTGCCAGCCTTTCCGTTAGCAGCCCAGCACTAACTTTCCTAGCGATTTACTTATCTTTTAAAATATTTGCTAAGGTTATAAACTCCCCATCCTAAAGATAGCCACAGAGGCTGGAGTACCAACTCTGAAGTAATTTTTTTCTTAGCTGATTTTATTGAGCATCTATGTACCAGGAGTGTACTAAGAAGACATTAGTCAAGACCCAGGACTTGGAAGGTACCGGTTTCCATATCAGTTTTACATGACGGCGAACCAGATTCAAGACCGTCAATCCTAAACGCACGCTGGCTAGTGTGCTGGAACCAAACTGTTGACGCTCATATTTCCAGACTGAGAGCTGTACGGAGCGGTGGATCCACTGCTTTCGCCCGGCTGACGCCCCTCGGGCGATGACCGTGCATCCAGGATCAGAGAAAAGCGGGGAATCATGGACGCCCTTGTCTAGGAGTGAGCTTGAGCCACTAAGATTCGCGAGGTCGCACTTGTCCTGTTTGGCGGGGAGCTGGGCGGGACGGAGAGTTCAGTCACATTTGCACCAGCGGTGAGGGGTCCCTTGCACAAAAACCGAGACCCTTCCCTATGCATTCCCAGTAATGATGAGGGGAGTAGAAGAGGTGAGAACAAAGAGGCTTGAGGAAATATGGAGGTGGCATTTCCGAAGAGGTGGGGCCTTCGACTTGGTGGAGTCTAGACTGAGTGGAATCTTCAATCTTTGGAGCAGAGGACAGAGACTTTGTCATCCGAGGGGTGCTAAATAGATTGGGATTTTTTAGAGAGTGGAGCCCTGGTGGAGCAGTGGTTAAGAGCTTGGCTGCTAACCAAAACATGGCCAGTTCGAATCCACCAGCCACTCCTTGGAAACTATGAGGCAGTTCTACTCTGTCCTATAGAGTCGCTATGAGTTGGAATCTACTGGAAGGCAATGGGTTGCTTTTTTTTTTTTTTTTTTCTTAATCTGAAAGATGAGAGACTAGCAGGAGGTTTCACAACTAATCGATATCAGAGGCAGATTTTAACCAAAGCCTGGGTGATTACAAACCCTGCATTCTTCTACTTAGTACAGCATGATGCTCCTCAGGATCACTGAAATTAAGTGTAGTTACTTAATAACTATACAATTTCGGGCATCTGCATGCATCAGTTTTCTAGTTTGTGAAATAGGCCTCATTCTTATCTCATATAGTTGTCATAAGGATATATAAAATGTTTAGCAGAATGTCTGCCAAGTAGCAGGGGCTTCTAAAGTAGTAGCTGTGTTACTGTTTACATTTCTCCAGCTCTTTGTGGTTAAAGCCCTTGGTTGCTAACCAGAACGTGGGCCAGCCTTGGAACCCACCAGCAGCTAGGTGAGAGAAAGATGTGGTGTTCTGCTTCCTTAAAGATTACACCCTTGGAAACCTTATGGGGCAGTTCTACTCTGTCCTATAGGGTCATTATGAGTGGGAATCAACTCCACAGCAGTGGGTTTGGTTTTTGTTTTTACTGTACCCTCAATTTCAGGAGCATACTCCTTCTTCTCTGTTAGAGAAAAGAATTTGCCCAAATAGATTACAGCTATTCCCTAGATATTGATTCCTTCAGCCCTCTGCTGCCAGTCACGACTGGAGGTTGCAGGGGGTAAAAAAAGTGCTATTCAATCTCTCAGTATCTCAGCTACCTCTTCCAAAACTGGAAACATGCTCAGGCTAAAAAATACCACCAAATTCCACACTCAACTCTGTATTAATTTCTTCTCTCTATTCTCAACCTGATAATTATTCTCTATCTTGTTACATCTTTCAAGTCTTCAAATACATTTTTAAATATAAATTTTACTGAGCTTTTCTAGTTGTTTTCAAGGGGATGTTTGATCTGAATTGTCTTGGGTATCTCTATTGATAACGAAAGTCCTGTAGTTATTTCTCTAGTTGTCAGTTTGCCCAACCCACTGTGAATTCCTTGATGGAAAGGACTGTGTCCTGTTCATTTCTGTAGCACCAGATCCTGTCACATAATAGATGTTTTGCAAATGTTTATATCAGTGTAGGATCTTGTTTTCAGGTATAGAACTGATTCCGCATAGTTAAGCTGCTCACAGAATCTCTTTGAAGGCCAGAAAGCCTGCTATGGTGACTATGTAGTCAGGAGCAAATCTAGTTCCAGAGATGGTCCAGTGCAGATGTGGCCACTGCTGCTGATAGGCCCAGACACTGAAGCTTGCATTACCAATACCATCAACACTAGATCCTGGGCACTGATGCTAGAGGATCTGCTCCTGGGCAAGGCAAAGGTAGTGCTGCTGCTACGTAAGAGAACCAACAGGAAAAGAAATGGAAATGGGGTGGGAAGGGGCACAACAAAGATATGGTAAGTTTAGGAGAAGGCTGGTTCCATGCAGGAAATGATAAGGAAATTCAATCTATTTTCAATATTTCAAAAATTCAAGTAGAAATCCTGTAGAACTAGAAGGTAGATCTCTTGATTCACAGTGTCATTGTAAGGTGAAGTGTTATATTTCTAAGGATTAAGTACATGATACAAGTGAATAAAATGATCCAGGAAGACAGTGTCCATTTTGACCCCCTCTGTCTTTGCCCTGGCATGCCCTGCTTGAGAAGACCCTGATCTATCCCGCATATTTCCTTCTCTAAAATCTCCATGTTCCTTCTCTGTCATCAGCCTCTGAGCCATTCAAATCCCATTGCTTTTCCAAAAAAATTTCTCACTAGCTGCTGCGTCCTACCAGTCTCTTTGTCAATGTCTTATGAGTGTAACTAGAAACTTGTTGGTAAAAAGTGATTATATTTCTTACTCACATACACAGATATGGTTTATATGATAAGAACATTTTCTATTCAAGCACGGATGTCGCAGATTGAATTGTGTTCCCCAAAAATATGTGTCAACTTGGCTCAACCACAATTTTCAGTGGTTTGGCAGTTATGTAATGATATCATTCTCACATGTGATCTGATGTGATCAGCCAATCACTCTAAAGGGATTAAGGTGAGATGCAACCCTGATCTGATGTAAGGGGAGTTTCCCTGGGGCGTGACATGCGTCACCTTTTATCTTACAAGAGATAAAGGAGAAAGAAGTGAGCAGAGAAGAAGAACTAGACTACCACTGAAAAAAGAGCCAGGTGTGGAGCGTGTCCTTTGGACCTGGACCCAGGGTCCCTGTGCTGAGCACCAGGGGAAGATTAATGCCAAGAAACATGGAAATTTCCAAGGAAGGCTGGCCCACATATGTTGAAAGGCGTCAAGGACCTTCCCCCAGATCTGACAGAGAAAGCCTTCCCCTAGAGCTGGCACCCTGAATTTGGACTTCTAGCCTCCTAAACAGTGAGAGAATAAACTTCTTTTTGTAAAAGCTTTCCACTTGGGTATTTCTGCTATAGCAACACTAGATAGCTAAGACAAAGGGACTCCCCATGGACTATAATCTGGCTTTTAGCCATCTTGCCCACAAGTGCACCAACTCCAAAACTAAAGAGATACTCTGTAGAGTCCTGGGGTGATTTGATTTTGCCATTTGTCCACAGGACTTTTTTTTTTAATACAATTTTTGCTATTTAGCAAAGAGTCTGCATGTACAACCAGAAATGAGAGAAATTTCCATTATCCAGAAGCCAATTTCATATCAGTTGTTAACCCAGTTTTATGGTTACCCTTTTATATAGAAGTACCATCCAAGATTCCCCACCCTGCCCTGAAATTGTTTTAGGATCCACAAGAAAGAGGAATCCTTGCACCCCAGCTAAGTAAAAAAAAAAAAAACAAATACAAAATAAAAAAAACTTAGACAATGTTTGAGAAGTGATTCGAAGATATAACTGGAAAACAGGGAGTAAAAATAATAACAACAACAAAAACATTAAAAAAACACTTATTTGAAAAGAGATTCATATATATATTTGAAAACAAGAGGGAATCAAAGTCTAAAAGGTAGACTATACATCTGAAAGGATACTTAAAAGTACATTTTTAAAGAAGGGAGTAAGCAAGCACTTTGAAAGATATCCTATCCCACACAAGGACATGCATGTGAATGTTCATAACAGCATTATTACAATAAGCAAAAAGTAGAAACAACCCAAATGTCCATCAACTAGTGAATGGATAAACAAAACGTGATATAGCCATACAATGGAATAACACCCAGCAATTAAAAGGAAAGGAGCACTGATAACATGCTGCGACAAGAATGAAACTCACAAACATTGTGTTCAATGAAAGAAAACACACACAAAAGAACACATATTGTATGATTTCATTTATATTAAATGTCCAGCAAAAGCAAAACTATAGAGACAGAAGGTAGATAAGTTGTTGTCTAGGGCTGGGAGTAGGGGAATGAAGAGAGACTGTAATATCCATACAATGGAATACTATATTGGGCAATAAAAGGAGTGAAGTACTGATGTATGCTACAACACAGATGAACTCTGAAAATATTATACTAAGTGAAAAAATTTAGTCATAAAATACCACATATTATATGATTGTATTTATATGAAATGTCCAAAAAAAGGCAAATCTATAAAGAGACAGTAAATAGATCAGTGGTTGCCTAGGACTGGGCATGAGAAGGGTGAATGGCGAGTGATTACTAATGGGTATAGAGTTTCTGTTTGGAATTATGAAAATGTTCTAAAATTGGATTGTGGTAAAGATTGCACAACTCTGTAAATATACTAAACACTTTTATTTTACTTGTTAAATGGGTAAACTTTATTATACGTAAACTATATCTCACAAAAGCTGTGTTTTAAAAATCCAATGATCTCGATCCCTGAATTTGTATTAGGATGATCCTGATTGCTATTGTCCTCAGGCACTGGCAGAAACAAAAAAGGAAAATTCTCTCTGGAGAATGAAAATATCATCTTAGGCCACACATTATTTCCAAAAATAATTTTGAGAATACAGTGTCCAACCAAAATTAAAACACAAACTAACAAAAACAGGCACAAAAAGAGGCTAAGATAACATAAGTAAGAGTCAGCAGAAACTACAAATGTTAGAGCCACAGGGTCTCTAGCTATTGGAGTTATCAGGCAGAGATTTAGAATAACTATGCTTAATAGGTTTAAGGCAATAAAAGACAAGATTATTAATTTTGGCAAAGAACTGGAACTCATAAAAGACATAGAAAATTTGAAAAAGAACCAAATAGAGATTCTGATATGAAAAATATAATCAACATTTAAAACTCAACATGCACGATTAATAGGAAATTAATTAAGCAGGTGTGAACAGAGAATTGCTGACTAGAAAGGTTCAAAGAAAATATCCAGAACAAAACATGGAGACACAAAAGGATGAAAAATAGTAACGAGAGGGTAAAATACAGAGGATGCTGTGAGAAGATCTTCATATGTATGATTGGGGTTCTAGAAACAAGTACAGAATGAATGTGACAGAAACAGCATTTGAAAAAAATGGTTGAGAATTTGCCAAATCTCATGAAAGATACCAAGCTACAAATTCAAGAAGTGTTACAAACTACATGCATAATAATAACAGTAACATTAATAAGCATAAATAAATATTATAGAAAAGTTGCTAAAAATCAAAGATGAGGGAATAATCATAAAAGTATCCAGGAATAAAATTTTAGATGGTCTTGTTGTTTTTATTAGGTGCTGTGGAGTGGTTTCCCACCCCATGTACAGTATGAAACACTGCCTGGTCCTGCACCATCTTCATAATCATTATGCTTGAGCCTATTGTTACAGCCACTATGTCAATCCATCTTGTTGAGGGTCTTCCTCTTTTTCACTGACCCTCTACTTTACCAAGCATGATGTCCTTCTCCAGGGATCAGTCCCTCCTGATAACATGTCCAAAGTATGTGAGATGAAGTCTCACCATCCTTGCTTCTAATGAAGATTCTGGCTATACTTGTTCCAAAACAAATTTTTTTGTTCTTTTGAGAGTCCATGGTATATTCAATATTCTTTGCCAACACCATAATTGAAAGACATCTATTCTTCTTTGGTCTTCCTTATTCGTTGTCCAGCTTTTGCATGCAGACGAGGCAATTGAAAACACTATGGTTTGGGTCAGGCACATGTTAATCTTCAAGGTGACATCTTTGCTTTTAAACACTTAAAGAGGTCTTTTGCAGCAGATTTGCCCAATGCAATGCATCATTTGATTTCTTGACTGCTGCTTCCACAGATGTTGATTGTGGATACAAGTTAAATGAAATCCTTGACAACTTCAGTATTCTCACCATTTATCATGATGTTGCTTATTGGTCCAGTTGTGAGGATTTTTGTTTTCTTTATGCTGAGGTGTAATCCATACTGAAGCTGTTGACTTTGATCTTCATCAGTAAGTGCTTCAAATTCTCTTCATTTTCAGGAAGCAAGGTTGTGTCATCTGCATATCGCATGTTGTTAATGAGTGTTCTTCCAATCCTGATGCCCCCTTCTTCTTCATACAGTCCAGCTTCTCGGATTATTTGCTCAGCATACAGATTGAACAAGTGTGGTAAAAGGATACAACCCTGACACTCTTTCCTGACTTTAAACCAGGAAGTATCCCCTTGTTCTGTTTGAACGACTGCCTCTTGATCTACATACGGGTTCCTCAGGAGCACAATTAAGTGTTCTGGAATTCCCATTCTTTCCAATGTTATCCATAATTTGTTATGATCCACACAGTCGAATGCTTTTGCATGGTCAATATAACACATGTAAACATATTTTCGGTGTTCTCTGCTTTCAGTCAGGATCTGACATCAACTATGATATCTCTTGTTCCACATCCTCTTTTGCATCCAGTTTGAATTTCTGGCAGTTCCCTGTCCATGTACTGCTGCAATCACTTTTGAATGATCTTCACCAAAATTTTACTTGAGTGTGATATTAATGATATTGTTCAATAATTTTCCCATTGTATTGGATCACCTTTCTTTGGAATGGACATAAATATGGATCTCTTCCAGTCAGTTGGCCAGGTAGCTGTCTTCCAAATTTCTTGACATAAACAACTGAGCACTTCCAGCTCTGCATCCCTTTGTTGAATCATCTCGATTGGTATTCCATCAATTCCTGGAACCTTGTTTTTTGCCAATGCCTTCAGTGAAGCTTGGACTTCTTCCTTCAGTACCATTGGTTCCTGATGATATGCCTCCTCCTGAAATGGTTGAGCCAATTCTTCCTGGTATAGTGACTCTGTGTATTCCTTCCATCTTTTTTTGACGCTTCCTACGTTGTTTAATATTTTCCCCATAGAATCCCTCAATACTGCAACTTGAGGCTTGAATTTTTTCTTCAGTTCTTTCAACTTGAGAAACGCCGAGCATGTTCTTCCCTTTTGGTTTTCTAACTCCAGGTGTTTGCACATGTAATTATAATACTTTACTTTGTCTTCTGGAGCTGCCTTTTGAAATCTTCTGTTCAGCTGTTTTGCTTCATCATTTCTTCCATTTGCTTTAGCTACTCAGCATTCAAGAGCAAGTTTCAGAGTCTCTTCTGACATCCATTTTGGTCTTTTCTTTCTTTCCTGTCTTCTTAATGACCTTTTGCTTTCTTCATGTGTGACGTCCTTCATGTCATTCCATAACTGGTCTGGTCTTTTGTCATTAGTGTTCAATGCATCAAATCTGTTCTTAAGATGGTCTCTAAATTCAGGTGGGATATAGTCAAGGTTGTACTTTGGCTCTCATGGACTTGTTCTAATTTTCTTCAGTTTCAACTTGAACTTGCATATGAGCAATTGATGGTCTGTTCCACAGTCAGCCCCTGGTCTTGTTCTGATTGATGATATTGAGCTTTTCCATTGCCACTTTCCACAAATGTAGTTGACTTGATTCGTGTGTTTTCCTTCTTGCAAGGTCCGTGTATATAGTCACAATTTATGTTGTTGAACAAAGGTATTTGTAATGAATAAGTCATTGGTCTTGCAAAATTCTATCATGCGGTCTCCGGCATCATTTCTGTCACCAAGCCCATATTTTCCAACTCCTGATCCCTCTTCTTTGTTTCCAACTTTCATTTCCAATCACTAGTAATTATCAATGCATCGTCATTGTATGTGTGATCGATTTCAGACTGCAGAAGTTGGTAAAATTCTTCAATTTCTTCATCTTTGGCCTTAGTGATTGGTACGTAAATTTGAATGATAGTCGTATTAACTGGTCTTCCTTGTAGGCGTACGGATATTAGCCTGTTACTGACAGCGTTATACTTCAGGATAGATCTTGAAATGTTCTTTTTGAGGATGAATGCAATGCCATTCCTCTTCAATTTATCATTCCCAGCATAGTAGACCATATGATTGTCTGATTCAAAATGGCCAGTGCCAGTCCATTTAAGCTCACTAATGCCTAGCATATTGATGTTTATTCATTCTGTTTCATTTTTTATATTTTCCAATTTTCCTAGATTCATACTTTGTATAGTCCATGTTCCAATTTTTAATGGATGTTTGCAGCTGTTTCTTTTCATTTTCAGTTGTGCCACATCAGCCAATGAAGGTCCCAAAAGCTTAACTACATCCACACCATTAAAGTCCACTCTTCTTTGAGGAGGCAGGTCTTCCCCAGTCATTTTTTGAGTGCCTTCCAACCTGAGGGGCTCATCTTCTTGCACTATATCAGACAATGTTCTACTGTTGTTCATGAGGTTTTCACTGGCTAATTCTTTTCAGATCCTTCTTCCTAATCTGTCTTAGTCTGGAAGCTCAGCTGAAACCAGTCCACCATGAGTGACCCTGCTGGTATTTGAATACTGCTGGCATAGCTTCCAGCATCATAGAAACACACAATCCCCCACAGTACAGCAAACCAACATAATCATGGGGCTTAGATGGTCTAACATAATAAAAGTAGAAATTTCTTATTCTGATATAGATTATTATTATTGTTATGTATTTAATTGTACCCGCCCCCAAAAAGAAAAAATATATAGTTTGAAGTTCTAACCCTTGTTCCTGTGAGTATTACCGTGTTTGGAAATAAGACTTTTGTTAGATTGACATGAGTGGGTCCTAATTCTCTGACTCGTATCCTTATAAAAGAGGAGACAAGACAGAAACAAGGGGACAGAGGAAGGATGCCATGCAACCCTGCAGCTTCAAGCCAAGGAATGCCTGGAGCCACCAGAAGCTAGGAGAGAGACATGGAAAACTCCCTCAAAGCCCCGAAGGAATCAAGACAGGTAACACCCTGATCTCAAACTCCCAGCCTCCAAAACTGTGAGACAATACATTCCTGTTCTTTAAAGCCACCTACTTTGTGGTATGTTGTTATGGCAGCCTTAGGAAACTAATATGCCAGTAGTTATAAAACAACAACAACAAACTTCAGGCTTCATGGTGAAATGTCAGAATCATTCCCTTTGTGACCAGGTGTGACCCAAGGATCCCCACAGGATTCTTACTCTTTTCATTTCTGTTCAACAATGTCCTGGCAGTTTTAGCCAATCTAGTAAGGCAAGACAAAGAAAAGAGTTGGTGAGATTGGAATGAAGTAATTTAAAAGCTCATTATTTGAAGATGATGGTATATGTGAAAAATATAAAAGGCTCCACAGATGAATTATTAGAGTTTAGCAAGCTTGCTAGATACAAGGTCAATAGACAAAAATCTATTGTATTTCTATATAGCAATGTAAAAAAAATTGAAAGTTAATTTTAGAAAAGATCATTTCTAATAGCATAAAGTATCAAATATATTTTGAATAAAATATATTAAAAAACTTCTCACAGAAAAATAAAAAATACTTATTGAGAGGAAAAAAAAAAAAAAGACCTTACAATAAATGTAGTGATGATATACCACATTCATGGATTGGAGAATTCAAAATTATAAAGATAGCATTTTGCTCCAGAATGATCTATAAACGTAATGAAATCCCAACGAGTGTTTTGTGAAATGTGAGAAGATGATTCTAAAATTTATGTTGGAAATTCAAAGGGCCAGGATTTTCCAAGTGAGTAATTAAAGTATACATGCAATGATAGACATATATTCAGAATTGAAAATAATAGAGATTCCAGAAAACAGACTCATACACATAGACACTTGATTTTAAAAAGAGATGTTATGGAGTACTAGGTAAAGGTAAATCTATTTACCATATGGAGCTGGTACAAATGAATAGTCATATAGCAAAATAAAAATCTTGACTCCTAGCCCATTCCAAATAAAAGAATCAATAATCCATTGGCTATACATTGACATGTAAAAGATAAAATTTATTTAGACAATAACATAAGAGAAAAGATTTTTGAATTCAAAGCACAAAAATAATTCTTACACAGGACATAAAAGTTATTAATTATAAAGGAAAGTATTGATAAACTGTACAATACTAAAATTAAGAACTTCTGTTCATCAAAAACCAAAAATACACCCTTTGCCACTGAGTTGATTCCAACTCATAGCAACCCTATAGGACAGAATACAACTGCCCCAAGGAGCAGCTGGTGGATTTGAACTGCCAACCTTTTGTTTAGCAGCCATAGCTCTTAACTACTGCACCATCAGGGCTCCTGTTCCTCAAAAGATACCATTAAAAAAAAAGATAAGCTTTAAGAGAGAAAATATTTGTCACACATAAACCTAATAAAGGGCATGTGTCCAGAGTAAAAAATGAACTTAATTTAAAAAAAGGACAAGACATTCACAAAAGGGTATCTAAATGGCCAATACACATGTGAAAAGGTGCTCAAACTTATTATTCATTAGAAAAGGAAATGAAAATTAAAACCACAATGAGATGCCACTATACATACAGCAGAATAGCTAAAATTAAAAAAAAAAAAAAGCAGGAATTTACAAGGATGTGGAGCAACTAGAATTCTCACATACTGTTGATGGGAGTATACATTCGTACAGTCAGTTTGGAAACAGAAACATGTACCTATGTACCAAGATACATCTACTATAAGATTTTTCATAGCAACATAATAGCATAATTCATAGTTCTAAAAAATCTAAAAATAAGCAAAATGTTATCAGTAGAATGAAAAATATAAATTCTTACAATGAAATACCACAATAAAAGTCAACAAACTACAGATACATGCAACAACATAGATGAATCTCACAAATGTAATATTGAGTGAAAGAAGCCAAATTCAAAGAATACATATGATTCAATTTATATAAATATCAAAAACAGGAAAGTATGCTACTGTGTTTGGGAATGCAGGCTTAAATGGTAAAATTATAAAGTAGCAATTATGTAACATCAATGTCAGAATAGTGGCATGGGGGAATTGGTGTAACTCATAAGCAAGATCAGGACTGCTTCCTGTTTTTGTCAATAAAGTTTAATTGGAACACATCCACACCCTTTTGTTTACTATTATCTATCACTGCTTTTGCTACAATAGAGGAGTGAATAGGTTATGATAGAGGCCCCATGGCTACAAAGCTTAAAACATTTACTATCTGGACCTTTACAGAAAAATTTGCCAACCTTTGCTCTGGGTGATGGTTGCATGAGTGTTTTCTTTGCGGTCATTCATTGAACTTTATAGTTTTGATTTGTGCACTTCTGTCTGTGTATTTTATATGTCATATCTTTTAAAGTTAAAAAAACAAGAAGTGGAATTGTAGTAAGTGCTGTGATACTAGTATTTCCAAATTACTATGGAAGCACGGAAAACGGGTCAGAACTCTCTTGAAGGGTGCGGGTCTAAGAAGGAGTCCCAGAGGATAATTTTTTAAGCTGAGTATGGAAGCATGAGAAAGAGTGTTCCAGTTACCTGAAATGTGGATGAATATTAGTGGCACAGACACCAACATGTGCAAAGGCAAAAGATGTGAGAGAAGAGGGGTATATTTTGTATTTCAGGAAGGGGGAATTGGAAGGTTAAGGGAAGAGTGCTGGGAGATGAGGATGGAATGACAGCTGGGACCTTGACAACAAGTGGTAGTGTATGCCATGCTTAAGGATTTAGACTTAACTTTGTGGAGATAGTGAGTAACTAAAGGGCATCCAGCAGAGATGTGACAAACTCAGACTTGCATTTTATTAAGATGATTTTGGCAGGAGTATAGTGGGTGAGTAAGAGGAGAACAAGACTGGGGGGAGAAAAAAAGCAGTCAGAAGAACTGTTGTGTTGCCCAGGAAGAAGCAACTTTAATAGACCATGTCTTAGGTATCTAGTGCTGCTATAACAGAAATACCACAAGTGGATGGCTTTAACAAACAGAAATTTATTTTCTCACAGTTTAGAAGGCTAGAAGTCTGAATTCAGAGCACCAGCTCTAGGGAAAGGCTTCCTCTGTCTGTCAAGTCTAGAGGAAGGTCCTTTTCTCTTCAGCTTCTGCTTCCTTGTTCTTTGGAGATCTCCCTGTGTCTTGGCATCTGTCTTACCCCATCTCTCCTCTGCTCACTTGTTTAATCTCTTTTATATCTCAAAAGAGATTGACTCAGGATACTCCCTACACTAATCCTGCCTCATTAACATAACAAAGACAACCCATTCTCAAATGAGATTATAACCACAGGCACAGAGGTTAGGATTTACAACATTTATTTTAGGGGGGCATAATTTGATTGAAACAGTGGCTGCAACAATGGTCTCAAACATAGTAATGATTGTGAGGATGGCACAGGACTATGCAGTGTTTTGTTCTGTTGTACGTAGGGTCACTATGAGTTGGAACCAACTTGATAGCACCTAACAACAACAACAACAATTCAATCCATAGCAGGCCCCTACCCCTGCAGCACATGCCAAGGTCATTTAAAAGCCAGTTTTGCATTCTGCTGTTACTCTGTTCACTGGTCCTGTCCTGAACTGCTCCTGTCAATCTGTCCCTCATATCTTGCTTAATTTGGATCTTAACTTATTCAGCAACTGACTGGGTATGCATACTCTCTGACAGGGTATGCATACTCTCCTTTTCTTCTTCACCTTTCCTCTCAGATTTGATGCATGACCTGGACTTCTCAAATATGATTTTGACTCCTCTCAACAAAGCTACCTCAGGTAACCCCTCCATGACTAGCCACCAATACCCTCTCATCACCTACTCTCCCTCAGGCAGTATTCTCTCTTGGCCTTTCTAGCTAGAATAGGACAACAGAACAGGTAAGAAATGGTGAGGATGCTAAGGCTAGTCAGTCAGCAGAATTAAGAAGAGGTAGAGTCAAGAAAGGTTTAAAAGTGGAACTGACCAATTATAGTAACAGATTTGATGTGGAAGGTGAGAGGGAGGGAGCAGCTGAGTGAAGTTCTGAGGTTTCTGAGTTGTGCTGGTCACCAGGATAGGAGCACGTTGACCTTACTTTATTAATTCAACAAATACTGCTGAGCACTGTCTATGTCCTAGCCACTCTGCTAGGGATCTGGGAATTCAAATATGAGGAAGAATGCACAATCAGCTGAGTCTTTATTCGAGCTTCACAACAGTCCTATTGAGTCTAGACAGTCATTTACATTTGACGGATGAACTTCTGAGGCTCAGAAACATTCCCATACCCTAACACATGTCATAAATATAATACAAACCGTAATTAACAATGCACAAACACCAGAAGATAAACTAGATAACAGGGATCTTCTAAGAATGAAACACTTAAGCTCATCAAAAACTTCAACAAAAGAGTAAAAAGAAAACCCACAGACTGGGAAAAAAATTTTGGCTATGACATATCCGACAAGGGTCTAATCTCTAAAATCTATAAGATACTGCAACGCTACAACAATAAAAAGACAAATAATACAATTTAAAAAAATTGGCAGAGTATATGAACAGACAGTTCACCATAGAAGACATTCAGGCAGCTAACAGACACATGAGGAAATGCTCACGATGATTAGCCATTGCCCATTTCCTGTTGCTGTCGAGTTGATTCTGACTCATAGCAACCCTATAGGACAGAGTAGAACTGCCCCCATAGGGTTTCCAAGGAGCAGCTGGTGGATTTGAACTGCTGACCTTTTGGTTAGCAGACATTTGAGAAATGCAAATCAAAACTACAATGAGATATCATCTCACCCCAACAATACAGGAAACAAATGTTGGAGAGGTTGTGGGGAGAATGAAACTCTTACACACTGCTGGTGGGAATGTGAAATTGTACAACCACTATGGAAAATTATATGGCGCTTCATTAAAAAGCTAGAAATAGAAATACCATATGATCCAGCAATTGTACTCCTAGGAATATATCTTAGAGGAATAAGAGCTGTCACACAAATAGACATATGCACACCCAGGTTCATTGCAGCATTATTCACAATAGCAAAAAGGTGAAAACAACCTAAGCGCCCATCAACAGATGAATGAATCCATAAATTATGGTACATACACACAGTGGAGTACTACAAAATGATAGCCAACAATAATGAATCTGTGAAGCATCTCACAACATGGATGAATCAGGAAGGCATTAAGATGAGTGAAATAAGTCAATCAAAAAAGGACAAATACCGCATAAGATCACTATTATAAAAACTCAAGAAAAGGTTTACACACAGAAAGAAACAATCTTTGATGATTACAAGGAAGGGAAGGGATAGGGAGGGGAAATCACTAACTAGAAAGTAGATAATTACCAAATTTTGGTGTAAGGAAAGACAGTACACTTTATAGAGTAAGTCAACACAACGTGACCAAGGCAAAGTCATAGAAGCTTCATCGACACATCCAAACACCCTGAGGGACCGAGCTGCTGGGCTGAGGGCTGGGGACCATGGTCTCGAGGGACATCTAGGTCAATCGGCATAATGTAGTTCATAAAGAAAATGTTCTACATCCGACCTTAGTGAGTAGTGTCTAATGGCTTAAAAGCTTGCAAGCAGCTATCTAAGATACGTCTACTGATCCTATCCCATCCAGAGCAAAGGAGAATGAAGAAAACTAAAGACACAAGGGAAATGTTAGCCCAAAGGACTAATGGACCACAAGTACCACAGCCTCCACCAGCCTAAGCCCAGAACAACTAGGTGGTGCCTGGCTACCACTACCTACCTCTCTGACAAGGATCACAACCGAGGGGTCTGGGCAGAGTGGGATAAAAATGTAGAATAAAATTCAAATTCACACACAAAAAAAGAACAGATTTATTGGTCTGACAGACACTGGAGGAACCCCAAGATTATGGCCCCTGGACACCCTTGTAACTCAGAACTGAAGTCACTGCCAAAGTTCACCTTCAGCCAAAGATTACACAGGTCTATAAAACAAACAATAACACACCTGAAAAAGTGCTTCTTAGTTCTGTCATGTAAATGAGACCAAATGGGCAACTCCTGCCCAAAAGCAAAGACAAGAAGGTAGGAAGGGACAGGAAAACGGGACAAAAGGAAATGGGCAATGCATGGTAGAGGGAAAGTGTTGACACATCACGGGGATCGCAACCAATGTCACAAAACAATTTGTGTATAAATTATTGAATGAGAAACTAATTTGCTCTGTAAACTTTCACTTAAAGCACAATTAAAAAAAAATTCCCAAAGTAAGTAAATGGTAAATCTGAGACTCAACTCAACCCTCTGGCTCTGGGATTTTTCCTGAGTCAGTTGAGGTGAGATGTGGATGGTAATGCTGTGTGAGGCCTCAGAGGAGCCCATTCCTACCCCAGAGGTACTAGCAACAGCCAGAGATTCAAAGTAAAACATTAGAGTAAGCTTGTGTTCACTGTAGCCAAGCCAGTGCCTGGCTCCTGGCAGGGGCTCTGTGGGGTGGCCAGCAGGGAATGCCCACTGGCCAGCTCTTCCATTCCATGGTTGACTCCTCTTCCATTTCCTGGTTAACTCCTGCAGCAGCCAGTGTCAGCTTCTCTTACTGCTCCTCCTGGCCTGATTCATTCAACCCTTCATTCATGTATTTCCCATGCATTAATTGTATGGCTACTAAGTGCTGGGCACTGGGGCAGGTACCAGAACCACAAACAATCAGACACACTCCATGCCCTTAATTTGCAATCTTTCAGGTAGAAGTAAATATATAAGCCAGTGAGTGAAACAAAGGGCTATGGGACTTTGGGATCCATAAAGACATGGCATATGGAGCACAGAAGAGGAGGTGGTCAGTTTTCCTGGGATTCAGTCTTAAAAAAGAGCAGTGTTTTGGTTTTGTTTTTTAGAAGGACAATTGAACAGACACCCAGGAAAAGAAACAGCATGGGCCAACCTACAGAGCCCAAAACAATCTGTTACATTGGTAAAAACTTTACTGAGACCCAGGTATTTGCATGGTTCTATTAGTAAACAGCTGATTGTGCTGAGACAGAAGGCAAAAATTCAATACAACGTCTACTCTTAAGAAGGTGACAATTTGAAGGAGCTCTAAGAAAAATGAGTATATAGTACAAAATAGGTCCAGGAACAGAAATTCTAAAAAAGGTACAATCAAAAAGAAAAATAAAACAAAACAAACAAAACACACACAGAAACAGGCTTTTATCATGGAATCACATCATACATGCAAGTCAAGGAAGAAAGTTTTTCAAGGAGAGTGACCAGCTGTGACAAATGCTTCTGAGCGTTTGTATGAGAAGAGAATAAAGAACTGATCATTAAGTTTGGCAGCATAGAGGTTATCGGGGAGCTTTATGAGAGTCATGTCAGAGGAGAGGGTAGGGATAAAGCCCAATTCGAACATATTAAAGAGAGAATAGAGAGTAAGAAAGTAAAAGACAGCAAATATAGAAAACTGGAAAATGCTTTATGATTAAGGGGAGCAGAGAAATGGAGTCACAGTTGGAGAGAGAAAACTAAGTTGGTTATTGTTATTGGATAGTTACAGTTATTCATGTCAGCAATGGAAACCCTTGAAGATTTCAGAATCAGAAAATTCATTGAATAGAGGAATGTGGCAGAAATAACTTGAGGGTGAAACTGACAGAGCCATGCGCAGATAGAGCAATAGCCTGGGAATAAGGGAATGAGGGTGTCTCAGTCATTAGTGCTGCTATAACAGAAATACCACAAGTGGATGGCTTTAATAAAAAGAAGTTTATTCTCTCACAGTCTAGTAGGCTATAAGTCCAAATTCAGGGCACCGGCTCCAAGGGAAGGCTTTGTCTCTCTGTTGGCTCTGGAGGAAGATCCTTGTCATCAGTCTTCCTTTGGTCTGGGAGCATCTCAGTGCAGGAGACTCAGGTCCAAAGGATACACTCTGCTCCTGGTGCTGCTTTCTTGGTGGTATGAAGCCCCCATGTCTCTCTGCTCCCTTCTGTCTCTTCTATCTCAAAAGAGATTAGCGTAAGACACTATCTACATCTTGTAGATCTCATCAATATAACTGCCACTAGTCCATCTCATTACATTATAGTGATAGGATTTACAACACATAGGGTAATCAAATCAGATGATAAAATGGTAGACAACCATACAATACTGGGAATCGTGACCTAGCCAAGTTGACAGATATTTTTGGGGGACACAATTCAATGCATGACAAAGGGTATGAACCTGGGTGGAGGCCACCAGGTTGGAAATTAACAAATAGAAATGAAGGCCATTAGAGGAAAATACTGTACTGGTCTTTGCTGAAAGATTTCCTCCTCCATATCAGCTTTCTTCTTAAGAAAGTGTACATTCTGGAATGGCAATTCTCAAACGTCGAAGAAGTTTCCTCCTTCTAACTTTGAGCGGTAATAGAACGTCTTGCAACCATCGGGTAAATGTAAAATTAATATTCCACGGGGTATCATTACTTACAGCAAAACCCAGAAGCATCTCTTTCAGTTCTAAGGCTGTTTTATGTGTTGCCATTAATTTGATTTGGTGTGTTCTTTAGGGCTGCTTTGTGGACATCAGTGTACGAGGCAGCCAGAGATAAGAGACTTCCTAAGAGATTCAGTCCCCTTTGGCTCCTCAGTCTGCCTAACTTCCTGACTTCTTTTTACATTGAATCATGTATTTGAAAGGACTCTGTTTCCAGTATAGTGAAGTAGGTGGGGGAGGAGGATGTAAGAATCACTTGCTTAGAGTCACAAAACCATGGAGCTGAAAGGAATCAGTATAATCTCCTTATTTTACAGAAAACTGAGTCACAGAAGGAGAAAGAGGTTAAAGCATATATTTATATGGAAATGAATTATGTTAAATGCACACACATAAATTTATATATTCATGCATTCAGAACATAAATGTGCCTCAGGACACACCAGTTAGGGGCCTTGGATGAGATAATCTGAGCAGTTTGCTTTTTGGCCTTCAACAAGCCCCACCTGATAAATGGCAGGAATTTAGGCTTTAGCCACTCATATCTTTTAGGTATTCCCAAAAGGGCAGGACCTCGTTACACAGTATCAGAACCTGCCCTCTGCTCTGGAGGACATCAGCTTAGACTGCTGGGCTCCTGCGGCTTCTGCTCTGTAGTTCTGTCCTATGGTCATCTTGAATTTAACAGCCCGCACTGTCTCCTCTGCACATCTACAGTCCTGGGTCAGCTAACTCTTCTGCCATTTCACCTGGACTGCCTTTGTGGTGGTACTGGTTTGCTGGCAACCTCTGAAGCTGGCGAGGATTTGGTAACTACTTTCCCCATTGCTGCCACCTGGAGCTATTCACCTCTGAATTAACTGTCTGTTTATAAGGAAACACTGTCTTTTGTAATGAGCTTTTTTTGGAAAAAGAGTTGCTTAGGCCTTGGTGGTACAGCACTTGAATGTTTCCCACAGCCCATTCTTCCCCTGGGCATATAGATGCTTACTAAAGGAATAGAGGTTGCTGGGTGAAGGCACACTGAAGGGCAGATTCACATGGCATCTGACCCAGTGTTGCTGCCACTACCACTCAGGAATCACTGCTGACTTCAACACAGAATGCCTGGTTTCTTCATCACTCCCAGGGATTTGCTTTCTCTCCCTATACTTGGCTCCCCCACCATTGCGTATGTATGGATATATCTCAGTTCCAAGTGTAAACCCCAATAAAGTTATCTCCTATAGGCCTCTGAGCTTCACATGCAGCCGAGAATATAGTCAGGCCTGTGTTAAGTGTCATCATCCATTCAGTGACAGTGAAAGGATGCTTTGTCAGGGAAGTCTCTAACTTGACATCTTCGTCTATTACCTTGGGCAAGTTACTTAACCACTATGTGTCTCATTTTTCTCATCTGGTGAAGATAATATAGGAGATACACATGTGTGTATGTATGTACATATATAGCTATATAGTCTCGTATCACTTAGAATGATGCCTGGCATCTCAGCTCTGGGCCAAATAAGATGTGTGTGTAATCATATTTTATTATGCTTTATATCAAATATTTACATGCATGTACAGCCACTTCAGTACTTCGGTTGAAAGAGATCCACTTGGCCAGGATCGGGCAGAAGTAAAACTGCAAAGTTAAAAGTAAAAAGTTCCCATATTTTGCTTCTTTCTCTCATTTTGTTTCTCTTCCTGGAGACTCAGAGTTATGAGTACTACCTGTAGGAAGATGCTGCACTCCTCTTAACCTGGAGAGAAGAGGCAAGAGACAGTGGAGCAGGAAAGCTTGCTCAGGAGGAGAGGTAGGAAAAGTTGAATGCTGACATCCTAGGATTGATCTTGGGGATCTCCATCTCACTTTGGACCTTATTGTCAAGGTTGCTTTCTGCAATGGACACCACATGGTGGGAGCAATGAGGCCTTTAAAAGGTAGGCCGACATCTATGACAGACAACAAGAGACCCCTGTGAGGCAGGGACTAAACAATGAGCATCGGGATATAACCAAGGAAACAGCACAGATGACCTCAGCTGGGGTTTAACAAGAGGAAGATGGATAGAGCCAGAGCTCTGGATAGAACAGGGAAGTGTTTACAAAGTGAAGACACTCAACTTTGTATTTGCTTATTCTCAGATGAAATTCAGGAAACTCAAATTTGGAGCAATTGTGTGTGAGTGAGAACAAGAGAATATTAGCTGGGTTGATCCTGCCCTTTTAAGATATGTCCAAGACTTACTTAAAGCCCTGTTCCTGAATTGTGTAAAATCCAAGCCTCTCCCTAAGATTTCTGTGAATTTCTAGGAAGGTTCATGTTCCCCAAGACGTCTTTTGATTCCACACTGCTTCTTCCATGGAATGCATTCAGTTTATGGATCATTTCCACCCTCTGTTTACCAACCTGCCTAAGCTGGAATCCAGTTTGCCTCTTACCTGCTGCAAGACACTGGACGAACTACTTAACATCTGTGTGCCTTTGGTGCCTCATTTACAAAATGGTGAAAATATCACTACTTATCTTATGGGTTTGCATAAATGAATGACTGTAAAGCACTTAAAAACATTAATGTATGCAAAGAGCTTAGAGCACTACCTGGTACATAATAAGTATTTTTACATTATTATTATTATGCTGGCCTGATTATTGTGCATCAAACCAGATGTTGAGTTCAGCCTGTTTTCTTTATTTCCACTTAAAATAGCGTTGTGTGTGTGTGTGTGTGTAGAAGACAAAAAACTGGGGAGATGAAGGAATTTACATTTCAGTTGTGCCAACAACTTAGAATTTCAGAGCATATTAGTTTATTCCTTAAAGTTCCCCAGAGATTTCCAGTTTGAACTTAACTGTTTTTTCTCCACTCATCCCACATTCTAACCTTCATGAATGTAGAGTAATTTGGCTGTCTCTTTCTTTACCTTTAGTTCCACTGACTTATGCTCTCAGGGTTTCATAAACATCCGCATAATCTGTTTATTAAGAATTTTCTTAAGCACGGATATGCCCTTCTATAACCATATATCATGCAGTAGATACAGTTCCTAATGATTTCCATGAATTCTTTAATCGTGGAATATGTTTCAAGCAATCTGATGAATTATTTTGTCATTTAAGCCATCACTCTGGCTGCAGTGCTTTTATAAACCCACGTTTTCACACCACAAGCTGCAAAAGTAGTACAAGAGACTGGGCGCCCCTGAAGAACAGATGTTGAATCTTTTTCATCTTTATATCCCCCACAATACTCTGTTGGTGGCTCAGAAATTGATGAATTCACTGTCTGTATCTTTTCAGTAGCAATCAGATACCTCCTTCTTCTGGGGGAAGCCTCCTTGAGCCTGGCGTTCATTTGCAGTTAGTGGGCACGAAGCTGCAGAATTCCTTCAGTCTGTAAAGCAAATGAGTTCCTCTGGGCTCAGCTAGCTACCACAATGTCCCAGATGATGTCTGTTCCACACATGATCTCAGGAACTCTTAAATATCACAAGTAATTCTCATTCTTTTTCACTCCGCAGGTCCTAATATCTAAATTTGTGTTATTGTAATAATCCCCCTGACATTCTTCTTCTTCTGTGAGGTAGTAAATAATTTCAATTTCCCACCAAATATAGCAGTTTGACCACCAGAATAACTAGAGTTATTCCTTTTGTGTGATATTCCTGGGAGAAGAAAAAATGGAAGAAGTGGTTTATAAAAGGGAGAAGTGACTTTTTTTTCTCTGCAGGCAATGCTGTTTCCAAAATGGCGGATGTTCTCTTTGTTTCCTATACTTTTTTTTTTTTTTTTTTTAAATATATATTTTATTGTACTTCAGGTGAAAGCTTACAGAGCAAATAGTTTCTCATGAAATAGTAGTACACATGTTGTTTTTTGACATTGGTTAACAACCCCACAACGTATTAAGCCTCTAAATTCTCAACCTTTTTTTGATGAAAATTACAGATGGCCAAAGATACACCGTTTCAAAAATTTCTACATTCACAGTTCAGTGACATTGACTACGCTCTTCCAACTGTGCTGTTATTCTCACTTAAGATGAAGGCTTACAGAAAAAATAGTTTTTCATTTAACAATTACTACACATGTTGCCCTATGACAATGGTTAACAATCTCACAGCACATCAAGAATATCCTTACTCCACCTTGTATTCCCTATCACCAGGGGGCTTCCTTGTCCCCTTCTGTCTTCTGGACCTTGTCAGTGGACTATTGTACCTCTTTAGTCTCATTTGTTTATTTATTTATTTATTTATTTATTTATTTTTATTTTATTTAAACACCATTTCAAAACTTTTTACTTACACATTTAAGTGATATTGACTATGCTCTTCCAATTGTGCTGCCATTCTCGCCCAAGATGAAGGCTTACAGGACAAAACAGCCTCCCATTTAATAGTTACTACAAATGTTGCCCTATAGCAGTGGTCAACAATCTCACAATACATCGACAGTGTCCTTATTCAATTTGTGTTCCTTATCATCAGTTTCCTACTCTCCCTCTGCCTTCTGGCCCTTGTCACCGGACTCCTGTACATCGTTAGTCCCATTTAGTTTTACTGGGGTGTCCATTCCCAGGCTTAACATCGAACCTTGAAGGTAACTTCCCCTCTGAGCTGAAAGGGTGTCTGGGGGCCACACTCTCGAGGTTTCTCCAGTATTCTTTAGGCCAGTATATCTGGTCTTCTTTTTTTTTTTTTTTTTTTGGGAGTTAAAATTATACTCTACATCCTACTCCAGCTCTGCCCAGAACCCTCTGTTGTGATCCTGGTCAGAGGAGTCATTGGTGGTAGCCGGGCACCATCCAGCTGTACTGGGCTCAGTCCCGTGGAGGCCTTGGTAGCTGTAGACCATTAGTCCTTCGGACTAATCTTTTCCTTGTATCCTGTTCTCTTCGTTCTCCCTTGTTCCCGAAGGGATGAGATCAGTGGAGTATCTTAGATGGCCGCTCATAGGCTTTTAAGACCCCAGACACTACTCACCAAGGTAGAATGTAGAGCATTATCTTTATAAGTAGTGTCATGCCAATTGAGCTAGATGTTCCCCGAGATCATGGTCCCCAGAGCCCTCCGTCCAACAACTCAGTCCCTCGGGGGGTTTGGATGTGTCTATAGGGCCTCCATGACCTTTCCTTGTGCAGGTTGTGTTAGTTTCCCCTGTACTATGTACTATCTCATCTCTCACCCAAGTTACCACTTACCTATTACCTATTTAGTATTCCCCCCCCCTCCCATCCCTGGTAACCAACAAGGATTGTTACATTTTGCATGTGAATTTTTTCATGGGTTTTTACAATAGAGGTCTCATACAATATTTGTCCTTTTGTGATTGACTTATTTCACTCAGCATGATGTCCTCCAGCTTCCTCCATGTTATGAGATGGTTCACCGATTCATTGTTCTTTCTCATTGCATAGTACTCCATTGTGTGTATGTACCATAGTTTGTGTATCCATTCGTCTGTTGATGGACATCGAGGTTGTTTCCATCGTTTTGCTATTGTGAATAATGCTGCCATGAACATAGGTGTGCATATGTCTATTCGAGTGATGACTCTTATTTCTCTAGGATATATTCCTAGGAGTGGGATTGCTGGATCGAATGGTACGTCTATTTCTAGCTTTCTGAGGAAACGCCATATCATTTTCCAAAATGGCTGTATCATTTTGCATTCCCACCAGCAGTGTATAAGAGTTCCCGTCTCCCCGCAGCCCCTCCAACATTTGTTATTTCCAGTGTTTTTGATTCGTGCCAGTAATGCCGGGGTGAGATGGTATCTCATTGTGGTTTTAATTTGCATTTCTCTAATGGCTAGTGATCGCGAGCATTTCCTCATGTGTCTGTTGGCCATTTGAATGTCTTCCTTGGTGAAGTGTCTGTTCATTTCCTTTGCCCATTTTTTGATAGGATTGGTTGTCTTTTTGTTGTAGAGGTGTTGGATTTTCTTGTAGATTATGGAGATTAGACCTTTGTCTGACTTGTACTGTCCAAAAATTTTTTCCCAGTCTGTAGGTTCTCTTTTAACTCTTTTGGTGAAATCTTTTGAAGAGCATAGATGTTTGATTTTTAGAAGATCCCAATTATCTAGTTTATCTGTTGGGTTTTTTGTGTTGATGTTTATGGTTTGTATCCTGTTAATGCCATGTATTAAGGTCTGAAGTGTTGGTCCTATTTTTTCTTCTATGAATTTTATAGTTTGAGGCTTTATATTCAGGTCTTTGATCCATTTTGAAGTAGTTTTTGTATATGGTGTGAGGTATGGGTCCTGTTTCATTTTTCTACAAATGGATATCCAGTTTTGCCAGCACCATTTGTTAAAAAGACTGTCTTTTCCCCATTTGATGTATTTTGGGCCCTTGTCAAAAATCAGGTGACCGTAGGTGGATGGATTTACATCTGAGTTCTCAATTCTGTTCCATTGGTCAATGTCTCTGTTGTTGTACCAGTACCAGGCTGTTTTGAGTACTGTAGCTGTATAGTAGGTTCTCAAGTCAGGTAGTGTGAGTCCTCCAACTTTATTCTTCTTCTTCAGTAGTGCTTTACTTATTCGGGGTTTCTTCCCTTTCCATATAAAGTTAATAATTAGTTTTTCCATCTCTTTGAAGAATGTTGTTGGTATTTGTATCGGAATTGCATTGTATTTGTAAATTGCTTTAGGTAGAATTGCCATTTTCACAATGTTGAGTCTGCCTATCCATGAGCATGGTATGTTTTTCCATTTATGTAGATCCCTTTGGGTTTCATGCAGCAGTGTTTTGTAGTTTTCTTTGTATAGGTCTTTTATATTCCTGGTCAGATTTATTCCTAAGTATTTTATCTTTTTAGGGGCTATTGAAAATGGTATTGATTTCCTGATCTCCTTTTCATCGTTCTCTTTACTGGTGTATAGGAATCCAACTGATTTTTGAATGTTTATCTTGTATCCTGCTACTCTGCTGAATCTTTCTATTAGTTCCAGTAAATTTCTCGTGGAGTCTTTAGGGTTTTCTATGTATAGTATCATATCATCTGCAAACAGGGAGAGTTTAACTTCTTCATTACCAATTTGGATGCCCTTTATTTCTTTCTCTTGCCTTACTGCTCTAGCGAGAACTTCCAGCACAATGTTAAATAGGAGTGGTGATAAAGGGCATCCTTGTCTTGTTCCTGTTTTCAGGGGGAATGTTTTCAGCCTTTCTCCATTAAGAATGATGTTGGCTGTTGGTTTTGCATAGATGCCCTTTATGATGTTGAGAAATTTCCCTTCTATACCTATTTTATTGAGAGCTTTTATCAGGAATGGGTGTTGGACTTTGTCAAATGCCTTTTCTGCATCAATTGAGATAATCATGTGATTTTTTTCTTTCCTTTTATTTATGTGGTGGATTACGTTGATGGATTTTCTAATGTTAAACCATCCTTGCATACCTGGTATGAATCCTACTTGGTCGTGGTGTATTATTTTTTTGATATGATACTGAATTCTATTGGCTAAAATTTTGTTCAGAATTTTTGCATCTATATTCATGAGAGATATTGGTCTGTAATTTTCTTTTTTTGTGATGTCTTTGCCTGGTTTTGGTATCAGCGTTATGCTGGCTTCATAGAATGAATTTGGAAGTGTTGCTTCCTCTTCTATGCTCTGAAATAACTTGAGTAGAACTGGTACGAGCTCTTCTGTAAATGTTTTGTAGAATTCTCCAGTGAAGCCATCTGGGCCAGGGCTTTTTTTGGTTGGGAGTTTTTTTTATTACCTTTTCAATCTCTTCTCTTGTTATGGGTCTGTTCAGATTTTCAATATCACTTTGTTGTAGTTTGGGTAGGCCGTATGTTTCTAGAAATTTATCCATTTCCTCTAGGTTTTCAAATTTGTTGGAATATAGTTTTTCATAATATTCTGTTATAATCCTTTTTATTTCAGTTGGGTCTGTTGTAATGTCCCCCATTTCATTTCTTATTTGGGTTATTTGTGCCCTCTGCTGTTTTTCTTTTGTCAGTCTGGCCAGTGGTTTGTCGATTTTGTTGATTCTTTCAAAGAACCAACTTTTGGTTTTGTTGATTCTTTCTATTGTTTTTCTGTTCTCTATTTCATTGATTTCTGCTCTGATCTTTACTATTTCCTTTCTTCCAGTGGTTGTAGGCTTTTTTTGTTGTTCTCTTTCTATTTGTTTGAGTTCTGTAGTTAATGTTTTGATTTTGTCCCTTTCTTCTTTTTTGATATGTGCATCTATTGCTATAAATTGTCCTCTGAGGACTGCCTTTGCTGTGTCCCAAAGGTTTTGGTATGATGTGTTTTCATTTTCATTTGATTCTAGGAATTTTTTAATTCCATCTCTGATTTCTTCTATTACCCATTGATGTGTAAGCAGAATATTATTCAGTTTCCATGTGTTTGATTTTTTTTCCTTGCTCTTTCTAGTGTTAATTTCTACCTTGATGGCATTGTGGTCAGAGAAGATACTGTGAATTATCTCAGCATTTTGGATCTTGTTGAGGATTGCTCTGTGGCCTAAGATGTGGTCTATTCTGGAGAACGTTCCATGTGCATTGGAAAAGAATGTGTACTTTGCAGCGGTTGGATGGAGTGTTCTATATATGTCTATGAGGTCCAGTTGGCTGATTGTGTCCTTTAGGTCTTCTGTATCTTTGCTAAGTTTCTTTTTAGTTGTTCTGTCCTTTACTGAGAGTGGTGTGTTGAAGTCTCCTACTATTATTGTGGAACTGTCAATTTCTCTTTTCAGTGCTGTTAGAGTTTTTTTTATGTATTTTGGAGCCCTGTCATTGGGTGCATAGATATTTATTATGGTTATGTCTTCATGATGGATCATCCCCTTAATCATTATATAGTGTCCTTCTTTGTCTTTTATGGTAGATTTTGTTTTAAAGTCTATTTTATCTGAGATTAGAATTGCCACTCCTGCTCTTTTTTGATAGTTGTTAGCTTGATATATTTTTTTCCAACCTTTGATTTTTAATAAATTGACATCTTTGTTTCTAACATGTGTCTCTTGTAGACAGCAAATAGATGGATCCTGTTTTCTTATCCATTCTGCCACTCTCCGTCGCTTTATGGGTGCATTGAGTCCATTTACGTTCAGTGTAATTATTGATAGATGTGAGTTTGTTGCTGTCATTTTGTAGTGCTTTTTTTTGTGATGCTGAAGTTTTCTTTGTTCTTCTTACTCTCTTGTGCTGAGTTCCTTTTGTTTGTGGATTTTGTGTTCATTTCTTTTGTTTTTGTAGGTTTTGTTTTTGTTGAGACTTTATGTTTTTCGTCTTTATTTTTATGAGTTGGTTTGTTAACTTTTTTTGTGGTTACCATGAATTTTACCCTTATCTTTATAATTTTGAAGCAGTCTACCGTTACTTGGTATCGCCTTGCCTTCTTCTCCTTTAGAAGGTTCTATACCTATGCCGTTTGTTCCCTCTTTCATTGTTTTGATGTTGTTGTCATCCTTTGATTGATTTCTCTGATTCCCTGTTGTATATCTTTTGTTTTTGGAAAGTCGTCTGTAGTTCAGTTCCTAGAATGGTATCTGGTTCATGTGAACCTGCATCCTAGGTCCTAGGTCCTGCCTGAGGGCTTAAGCTGTTTGTCCTCAGATCGAAGAACTCCCTTTAATAATTCTTGTAAGTTTGGTTTGACTTTTGCATATTCCTTTAGTTTCTGTTTATCTGGAAATGACCTAATTTCACCATCAAATCTGAATGAGAGTTTTGCAGGATATATTATTCTTGGCTGACAATTTTTTTCTTTCAAGATTTTATATATGTCATCCCATTGCCTTCTTGCCTGCATGGTTTCTGCTGAATAATCTGAGCTTAGTCTTATTGTTTCTCCTCTGTATGTGACTTCTTGTTTTTCCCGAGCTGCTCTCAGGATTCTTTGTTTGTCTTTAGTTTTAGCGAGTGTGAATATGATATGTCTTGGTGATTTTCTTTTGGGGTCTATTCTATATGGGGTTCGTTGAGCTTCTTGGATGACCAGCTTTTCATCTTTCATGATATTGGGAAAGTTTTCTGTCAGCAGTTCCTCAATGATCCTCTCTGTGTTTTCTGTTTTCTTCCCCTGTTCTGGTATGCCAATCACTCGTAAGTTTTTGCTTTTAATTGTGTCCCACATAACTCTCAGGGTCTCTTCATTTTTCTTTGTTCTTTTTTCTGAGTTTTCCTGAAACAGAGTTGTATCCAAGTGTTTGTCTTCAGTTCCACTGATCCTGTCTTCCATGGTTTCAAATCTACTTCTCAGCCCTTCTATGACACCGTCCATTTCTGAAATCTTGTTGTTTATCTTCTGGATTTCTAATTGTTGTTTTTGTATAATTTCGAGTTGTGAATTTATTTTGGCATTTTGTTCTTGCATCATCTTCCTGAATTCTTCCAATTTTTTGTCTGTATTTTCCATAAATTTGTCTATTTTTTCCTCATGTTTGTCAGCTTTTTGCCTCAGTTCTTGGAAAATTCCGAGTATTAGTGATTTGAGTTCCGTATCAGGTACTTCTAGTGCATTTTCTTCCACAGGAGAGTTATCTGGTGTTTTAATTTGGACGCCTATTGGAGCCATCTTGTCTTGTTTTTGTAAATGTTTTGATATCGTTTGCTGTTTTCGGGGCATTCAGTAGATATTTCTCTCGTTTATTGATTGTAGATTTTTTTTTTTTTTTCGTTCTTGTGGTACAGCTGGGCAGATCTATTTGAGGAGGAGCCACTGGGATGGGTTGCTTGTGGCACTCACCGCAGCCACCAGGACGGTCGGTAGTCAGTGCTGGGCAGGTTCCAATAGGGCGTGCCTGCACCGCTTGGTGATGTGATGTCTAGTGCACGGTGCAGGTAGGTAGGGTGCAGCGGGAAGATGGTTATGTGTGAAGCTAAGCTGGATATGGGAGAGAGGAGAGAGGAGGAGGAGCAAAAAGCGTACAAACATAAAAGAATGCTAGGGGAGTTTGTCGTTGGAATGTACAGATGAGAGACTATGGGATGGAGGAAACCAGAAGGGGGAAGAGAAAGAAAAGGAAAGAATGACCAAATGAAAATCAGAAAAGTTAAAAAACTGCAAAGTTCCCAGGGATCGCACCGATGCAGCTATGAGGTCTGGGGGAGTCGGTCTCAATTTTCACAGCTCAGCCTGGCCAGAAGGTACAGAGGCATACATCGCCTGGTATTCAGGGATCAGAAAGAGAAGGAAGAGATAGAGGGACAAGAAATTAAGCAATGAAGAAAGACAAAAGAGAAAAAGAGGTAAAATATGACAAAACTAATCAAAAAAGGAAGAAAAATAAAATTGAGGAAAAAAAAGAAAAAAAAAAAAAAAGGGCAACACCAGCAGTCAGTGCCTACAAATGGGACCCAGAGAGCCCCCACTCAGGGGCGCGAATTCCAAGAAGCCGATAGTCTCGGGGTTAAGTGACCGTGGCCACGGGAAGCAGAGGGGCCAACGAACAAAGGCCCCAGGATCCCACCCGCGCGGGAGCCCAGACCTGGAAACAGCCACACGCCCGAACGCAGCCCTACAGCCCCGCAGGAGAGAGCAGAGACGGCCCTCGGAACCAGGCACCCAGGCAAAAGGAGGGGGAGGCGGCAAAAAAAGGTCCGCTAGGTGCCAGCAAACGGCTCCCAGAAAGCCCCCAGCCCGGGCGCGCGGAACCCAAGCACCGGCGCCCCCCCGCCCAGGGACCCCGGCCACGGAAAGCAGAGGGGTGAACGAACAAAGGCCCCGGGATCCCACCCACACGGGAGCCCAGACCCAGAAACAGCCACACGCCCGCACGCAGCTCCACAGCCCCGCAGGAGAGAGCAGAGACAGCACCCGGACCCAGGCACCCAGGCAAAAGGAGGGGGAGGCGGCAGAAAAAGGTCCACTAGGTGCCAGCAAACGGCTCCCAGAAAGCCCCCAGCCGGGGCGTGCGGAACCCAAGCACCGGCGCCCCCCCGCCCAGGGACCCCGGCCACGGAAAGCAGAGGGGCGAACGAACAAAGGCCCTGGGATCCCACCCACGCGGGAGCCCAGACCCAGAAACAGCCACACGCCCGCACGCAGCCCTACAGCCCCGCAGGAGAGAGCAGAGACGGCACTCGGAACCAGGCACCCAGGCAAAAGGAGGGGGAGGTGGCAGAGAAAGGTTCGCTAGCTGCCAGCAAACGGCTCCCAGAAAGCCGCCAGCCCAGGCGCGCGGAATCCAAGCACCAGCACCCCCCAGCCCAGAGACCCTGGCCACGGAAAGCAGGGGATCCCCAGCTGAGGCGGAGAGGGGTGGGTGGTGGGAGAGCGCTCACCGCAGTTTACCGGTCGTTCTGTCTCCGACCAGATGCTCTGCAAGGCTGCTCTCCCGTTTGCTGGTCTCCGATAGGAATCCAAGATGGTGGATCCGCGCTGCGTTAGCTGGTAAGGAATCTCTGCCTGAGTCTCTCCTCGCTCTCCGTTCTCTTTTAGTATTCTCACTCCGTTTGGTGTTTGGCTGAGTTCTTTATCTCTTCATTTGGTGTTCTAGGGTTTCAGGATTGTTGATTCTCTGTTAGGCTTAGTTTTTCGGATCTTTGCTGTGGAGGGACGGCGTGGTGTTTCTGCCTAGAGCGCCATCTTCTGTTTCCTATACTTTTGTTTAAAATATATTTGTAATAAAGAGTCTGGCTTTCTTTTTGTTGTTTGACTCTGACACCTTTTAAACTTCACCCCTTCCTCTTGCCCGTCTGCCCCACATACAGGCAAGCTGATATGAAAGCCTGGGTGTTTTCTCCTTTGACGGCCTGTAGGGAAATTCAAACCACATGCATGAAACTTTACCGGAGCCCTACCCGTAAAAACCCTAAAAATCCCAAGCCAATCTTCTTTTCTTGCTCTCTCAAGCCATTTCGAACCTGCATGGGGGCTGCCCCGCTCTCCCCAGAAAACCTGATTATGTGAGTAATAAACATTTCATACCTTCCTGGTGCATGTGTGTGTATGTGTGTGTATGGTGTCATCAGTCTCGACACCTAAACCAAACTGGGGGTGGAGGTCCATCCTGTTACTACAGAGTAGCCACAATCATTTCATTAAATATTTAATGCATGCAAAGGGATATTTATAAATATGTTTAAAGTACAAAATAAGCAATAAAAAAACACTACACCTATTAGCTAGCAAAGATGTCACCTTGAAGACTAAGATGCGACTGACCCAAGCCATGGTGTTTTCACCTGCCTCATCTGCATGTGAAAGCTGGACAATGATGAATAAGGATGACCAAAGAAGAATTTTTGCCTTTGAATTATGGTGTTGGCGAAAAATATTGAATATACCATGCACTCTCAAAAGAACAAACAAATCTGTCTTGGAAGAAGTACAGTCCCAATGCTCTTTAGAAGCAAAGATGGAGAGACTTTGTCTCACATACTGTGGACATGTTATCAGCAGGGATCAGTCCCTGGAGAAGGACATTATACTTGGTAAAGTAGAGGGTCAGTGAAAAAGAGGAAGACCCTCAATGAGATGGACTGACACAGTGGCTGCAACAATGGGCTCAAGCATAACGATTGTGAGTTTGGTGCAGGACCCAGCAGCATTTCGTTCTGTTGTACATGGGTCGCTATAAGAACCGACTCAACTGCACCTAACAACAACATTACCTCGCCTAGGAAATAAAACGTTACCTATATATTTGAAGTACTTCTCTTTACTTTTATGATCCACTCTCTCTAAAGCAATTCCCTTCCTCAACTTTATCAGGGATATTACTACCTTGGATGTTTAATTGTTTATCACTCCCCTTATTTTATTTTTTAAAATAATTTAACCACATATGTAAGTATTCCTAGATAATATATTGTTTTGTTTGGCATATTTTTAAACTCAATATAAATGAAATCATATAGTATATGCTATTTGGGGACTTTTCTTAACATTACGTTTGAAAATTTTATTCGTATTGATTCATGTAGCTGCATTCATTTATTACTTTACTATCATATTGTATGTTGTATGAACATGTTATATATGAATGTCTTTTTCTGTCTTTTGATCTTACATATAATATTGCTACAAATATTCTTGTACATGAGATCTGGTGAAAATGTGCAAGAGTGTCTCTAGTATATATGGCAGGGAGTGGAATTGCTGGATCATACACAATATGCACAGTTTTAACTCTGATGATGACAAATTGATTTCCAAAGAGGTTATAAACATTTATATTCCAATTTCATATCTAAGAATTTGGATAAACAATTTTCCCAGCACAACTTCTTGAAAGTTTCATAATCCACTGATCTACAATGCCACCTCTATCATAAATCAAGTTTGCGTACATACTTGATCTTCTTCTGAGTTCTCTGTTTGGAACTATTTATTAGTCTGTTTTTATCTGTTTCTGTCCCAGTACCATGCAGGCTTATGAACATAATACAGCTATAATCCCTGATAGCTAATAGAACAAAACTCACTTTATTTCTTTTTCTTCAGGAGTGTCCTAGCTGTTCTTGGCCCTTTGTTCTTCCATAGAAGTTTTGGAAATTTTAGAAACAACTTGTTGAGCCACCCACAAAAAACAAACAAACCAACTTGTTAGGCTTTTGATTGGGATTGAATGGAATCTGCAGATCAGTTTAAGGATAATTGAAATCTCTGCAGTATTGGATCCACTTTTATATAAACATAGGAGTCTCTGAGTGGTGCAAATGGCTAATGCACTTGGCTACTAACCGAAAAGTTGGTGGTTCAAGTCCACCCAGAGGTGCCTCAGAAGAAAGGCCTGGTGATCTACTTCCAAAAAAAAAAATCCGCCACGGAAAACTCTATGGAGCACAGTTCTACTGTGACACACATGGGGTTGCCATGGGTCAGAATCGACTTGACAGCAACTGGTTATGTATAAATATGGTATAACTCCCCATTTATAGAAGTCTTCTTCAATGCCCTTAAATAAAGTATTACAGTTTCCCAGGAAGAGTTTGCACATGTTTTAGTGGTTTATTCCTGGTTAGCTTTATTTTTATATGCTATTGTAAATGGAATTTTTTTTCTAAATTAAGTTTTATATTTAAAATTTGTTGTATGTTGTTGGAAGGTCCTGGACAGAGTTGGAGAAAAATGCAGAACAAAATTCTAACTCACAAAAAAAGACCAGACTTACTGGCCTGACAGAGACAGGAGAAACCTTGAGAGTATGTCCCCTGAACACCGTTTTAGCTCAGTAATGAAGTCATTCCTGAGGTTTACTCTTCAGCCAAAGATTAGACATCCCCATAAAACAAAAGGAGACTAAAGGGGCACACCAGCCCAGGGGCAAGGACTAGAAGGCAGGAGGGGACAGGAAAGCTGGTGATTGAGAACCCAAGGTCAAGAAGGAAGAGTGTTGATATGTCGTAGGGTTGTTAACCAGTGATACCAGTGGAGTATCTTAGATGGCTGCTCACAGGCTTTTAAGACCCCAGACGCTACTCACCAAAGTAGAGTGTAGAACATTTTCCTTATAAACTGTGTTACGTGAATTGAGCTAGATGTTCCCCAAGACCATGGTCCCCACAGCCCTCCACCCAGCAATTCAGTCCCTCAGCGAGTTTAGAAGTGTGTATAGAGCTTCCATTACCTTTCCTTGTACAAGCTGTGCTGGCTTCCCCAGTACTGAGTACTGTCTTACCCTTCACCAAAGTTACCATTTATCTATGGTCTATTTAGTCCTTCCCTACCATGTGTGTATAAATTTTTGTGTGAGAAATTAACTTAAGCTGTAAACTTTCACCTAAAACACAATAAAATAAATAAAATAAAAATCATTGAATTGGACACTTAAAATGAAATGTGTGAATTTTATGGTATGTAAATTATATCTCAATAAACTGTTTAAAAATAAAAGATCAATAAAAGCATCTGATGTTCCAAGACAATTATCTTTCTTACTAGCACCTAAACCTAGATCTCTTGGTTTTTAGTTCCTGATTATTCCTTACATGCCAGGCTTCTCTGGTGCTTGCGTGAAAGGTAGAGTAGCAAGGGGACAGAGGTTCATTGAAAACAAATCACTGAACAGCTAGCATCTACCCAGACTGCTTGCTGCCTAAGTCTTAACTGTATTTCCTGCACTCAAGGCTACCCTCATTTTTATACTGTAATAAGCCCTGTAGCAAGGCTGTAGAGTACATACTCTCCCCACCCCCAGAGCAGAGCCGTAACTCCATCCAACAATGCTCTGCTCCCTACTCACCTCTGTATTGGATTATGAGAAAAATGGAGAAATTGGACCTTATCTTGCTGAAATGTTGCAAGTCATCTACCCCTCCCAAAAAAACCCTCTTATATGCTCATATCACTTGTCCTTTTGCCTTCACCTACTTCTTCTAGTTTTCGCTCAATTGTTACTGTGATGGATTTTGAATTACTGAAAGCTTTTTTTTCTCATCTATTGAGGTGATTATCCTATATTTCTCCTTTAAAATGTTTTAAATATAGGTGAATTACATACATTAATTTTGTAATGTTAACCTAATCCTCCATTCCTGGGATAAGCACAATTTGGTCAATGTAGGAGACACTGATGGTGTATCATCCAATTCCTCTGGGATCCCTTTTACTAGTTTTATGTGCCCATCCCCTAGCTGCAGGCAATGCTGCTGACAGTCACACCTACATCCTTTTCAGGAGAGTTGCCCCTGGTTGATTGGAATTGCCTCACTAGAAGGTACTTAGAAGTTACACTTCACTTGGATGCTAGAGATTTCTGTGTTAAAGACACCAAGTAGGGTCTCTGGCAAGCTCCAGTAAGAGTTGCAGTGGAGATATCTAGGATTCTGGAGGAAGGCCATCCATTGAGAGCAGAGAAGTATGCATCATTCACAGCACAGCTCCTGGCATACTACTGACTGATCATGGGACACGAAGCAACTGTGTGACTAGAGATGCCCATCATGAACTGGATGCTGGCAAGCCTACAAAATCATAAGATCAGGCAGGCCTAGCACCAAACCATCATAAGATGGAAGAAATTCATCCATAATTGATCCCAAGCAGGTCCAGAGGGCACATATAAGCTGGACGAACAGGTTGGCCCAGACCTCCATGTCCACCACTGTTATATAGATGTCTCTCCCTTAGTTTACACTTGTGGCCTTATGAGTAGTCTCTATGAACAGCTGACAGGTGAAAAATCTTAAATTTGGTTGGCTAAGTATGTTGATGAAAGCTAAAAAAGGAGTGCTGCTCCATGACAGCCCCACTAATTGGTGACCCTGAAAGATAATGGTAAGGGAAATACATATAGTGGGCAGAGTTTCTTGCACTGAACTTGGTCATGCACTTTGTGCAGAAAAAAATGTGACCTAATATGTGGCAATGGTGAATGACTCAGCTGATTGGGCAGGAGCCGGAAGGAACAAGACTGAAAGTTGAGGGACAAGGAAGCCTGGAGAAGAAACATATTGATGGGCCTATAGAAGTGGACACAAAGTATGAAGGTCATTATTTAACATATTAATGCCTACCAGAGGCATTCACTGTAGAAGAGACACTAAATAATCAAGTAGACAGGATGACTTAGCTACTAGATGATAACCAGCTTTGGTCATTAGCCATCCCAATGCTGGCATTATGCACTCATGCATGGAGTAGGCATGATGGAAGACATGGAGGATATGCATGGACATAAAATCATGGCATCCCTCTCACCAAAGCTGACCTAGCTGCTGCTGCTGCCGAATGCCTTATCCATCATCAACAGAGACTGATGTTGATCCTTTGATAGTGCATGAACCCTTGAGGAGAGCAAGCAGCCACTTAGTGGAACTTGATTACACAAGAACCCTTCCACACTGGAATGGGCAGCAATTCATTTTTACTAATATTGACATGTTTTCTAAGCATGTGTTAACATTTCCTACCTACGTCAACTTGGCAAGACGTCTATTTGGGGGCTCACAGAGTATCTGCACAGAGTATCTGATTCACTGACATAAGATCTCTCACATATTATCGCTTCAGATCAAGATATCCACTTTATGATAAAACAGGTGCAGCAGTGGGCACATGACTGCATTTCACTTGCCTTACTACATCCCATATCATCCTTAAACTACTATACTGATAGAGCAATGAAATGGTCTCTAGGGAACACAGCCCAGACAACAGCTTGGAGAAGATATCCTACAAAGACGGAGCACTACCTTCAGAATACAGTGTATAAAAATTAAACCAGGAGTTGACAAACTAGGGCCCACAGGTCAAATCTGGCCCACTGCTGTTTTTTTTTCCCCCATACAAAAATTTATACATACATTGTTATGTGACCCTAATTGTTCTCCCCATACTGTGACAGCACACTCATTTCCACTCCGGATTTCCCATGCCCATTCAACCAGCTCCTAACCCCCTCTGCCTTACCATCTCACCTCCGGACAGAAGCTGACCATTTAGTCTCTTGTACCTACTTGAGCTAAGAGGAACACTCCTCATGAGTATCACTTTATGTCCCACAGTCCAGTCCAGTCCCTGTCTGAAGAGTTGGCCTCAGAAATTGTTTTAGCTCTGGGCTGATAGAGAATCCAGGGGCCATGCTTTCTGGGGTTCCTCCAGTCTCAGTCAGACCATTAAGTCTGGTCTTCTTACTAGAATTTGAGTTCTGCACCCTACCTTTCTCCTGATCCACCCAGGACTCTCTGTTGTGTTCCCTGTCAGGGCGGTCATTGGTGGTAGTTGGGCACCATCTAGTTCTTCTGGTCTCAGGCTGATGAAGTCTCTGGCTTATGTGGCCCTTTCTGTCTCTTGGGCTAAGACTTTCTTTGTGTGTTTGGTGTTCTTCATTCTCCTTTACTCCAGGTGGTTGGGACCAATCGATGCATCTTAGATGGCTGCTTGCAAGCTTTTAAGACCCCAGACACCACTCACCAAAGTAAGATGCAGAACATTTTCTTAATAAACTTTGTTATGTCAATTGACCTAGATGTCCCCTGAAAGCATGGTCCCCAGACCACTACCCCTACTACTCTGTCCCACAAAGTGTTTGATTGTATTCAGGAAAATTCTTAGCTTTGGTTTAGTCCAGTTGTGCTGACTCCCCCTGTAGTGTGTGCTGTCCTTCCCTTCACATAAGATAATTCTTATCTACTATCTAGTTAGTAAATAACCCTACCCCTCCCTCCCCACCCTCACAACCATCAAAGAATGTTTTCTTCTGTGCTTAAACCTTTTCTTGAGTTCTTATATTAGTGGTCTTATATAATATTTGTCCTTCTGTGACTGACTAAATTCACTCAGCATAATGCCCTCCACAGATTCATCATTGTTCTTTATCATTGCATAGTATTCCATTGTGTGGGTATGCCATAATTTGTTTATCCATTCATCCACTGAAGGGCACCTAGGTCGTTCCCATCTTCTTGCTATTGTGAACAGTGCTGCAATGAACATGGGTGTGCATATATCTATTCGTGTGATGGCTCTTATTTTTCTAGGATATATTCCAAGGAGCAGGATAGCTGGATCATATGGTACTTCTATTTCTAGCTTTTTAAGGAAGCGCCAAATCGATTTCCAAAGTGTTTGTATCATTTTACATTCCCACTAGCAGTACATAAGTGTTCTAGTCTCTCCACAACCTCTCCAGCAATTATTATTTTGTGTTTTTTGGATTAATGGTAGCCTTGTTGGGATGAGATGATACCTCATTGTAGTTTTGATCTGCATTTCTCTAATGGCTAGTGATCGTTAGCATTTCTTCATGTGTGTGTTAGCTGCCTGAATATCTTCTTTTGCGAAGTGTCTGTCATATCCTTAGCCCATTTTATAATTGGGTTATTTGTTTTTCGGTTGTTAGGTTTTGCATATCTTGTAAATTTTAGAGATTAGATGCTGATCGAAGTTGTTGTAGACAAAATTTTTTTCCCAGTCTGTAGGTTGTCTTTTTACTCTTTTGGTGAAGTCTTTTGATGAGCATAAGTGTTTGATTTTTAAGAGCTCCCAGTTATCTAGTCCCTCTTCTGGTGCTTGTGCATCGTTATTTATGGTTCTTATTGTATTTATGCCATGTGTTAAGGCTCCTAGAGTTGTCCCTTTTTTTTCTTCCATGATCTTTATCCTTTTCAATTTGATATTTAAGTCTCTGATCCATTTTGAGTTAGTTTTTGTGCATGGTGTGAGGTATGGGTTTTGTTTCAGTTTTTTGCAGATGGATATCCAGTTATGCCAGAACCATTTGTTAAAGAGACTGTCTTTTCCCCAATTAACGGACTTTAGGCCTTTGTCAAATATCAGCTGCTCATAGGTAGATGAATTTAAGTCTGGATTCTCTTTTCTGTTGCATTGGTTTATGTGTCTGTTGTTGTACCAGTACTGGCTGTTTTGACTAATGTGGCAGTATAATAGGTTCTAAAATCAGGTAATGTGAGGCCTCCCACTTTGTTCTTCTTCTTGAGTAATGCTTTACTTATTCAGGGCCTCTTCCCTTTCCATATGAAGTTGGTGATTTGTTTCTTTATGTCATTAAAAAATGTCGGTGGAATTGGATCGGAATTGCATTGTATCTGTAGCTCGCTTTGGGTAGAACTGACATTTTCACAATGTTGAGTCTACCTATCCATGAGCAAGGTATGTTTTTCCACTTATGCAGGTCTCTTTTGGTTTCTTGCAGCAGTGTCTTGTAGTTTTCATTGTAGAGATCTTTTACGTCTCTGGTTAGATTTATTCCTAAGTATTTTATCTTCTTGGGGGCTATTGTAAATGGTATTGATTTGGTGATTTCCTCTTCAGGTTCTCTTTGCTGATGTAAAGGAATCCAACTGATTTTTGTAGGTTCATCTTGTATCCTGAAATTTTGCTGAAATCTTCTATTAGTTCCAGTAGTTTTCTTGTGGATTCCTTGGGGTTTTCTGTGTATAAGCTCATATCATCTGCAAATAGATATGCTTTGACTTATTCCCTACCAATTTAGATGCCCTTTATTTCTTTTTATGGCATAATTACTCTGGCTAGGACCTCCAGCACAATATTGAATAAGAGTGGTTACAAAGGGCATCCTTGTCTGGTTCCCGTTCTCAAAGGGAATGCTTTCAAATTGTCTCCATTTAGGATGATGTTGGCTGTTGGCTTCGTATAAATGCCCTTAACTATAGTGAGGAATTTTCCTTCTATTCCTATTTTGTTGAGAGTTTTTATCATGAATGGGTGTTGGACTTTTTCAAATGCCTTTTCTGCATCGATTGATAAGATCATGTGGTTCTTGCCCTTTGTTTTATTTATGTGATGGATTACGTTGATTGTTTTTCTAATGTTAAACCATCCCTGCATATCTGGTATAAGTCCCACTTGATCATGGTGAATCATTTTTTTGATATGTTGCTGAATTCTATTGGTTAGAATTTTGTTGAGGATTTTTGTGTCAATGTTCATGAGTGATATTGGTCTGTAATTTTCTTTTTATATGGTGTCTTTACCTGGTTTTGGTATCAGGGTTATGCTGGCTTCATAGAATGAGTTTGGGAGTATTCCATCCTTTTCTGTGCTCTGAAATACCTTTAGTAGTAGTGGTGTTAACTCTTCTCTGAAAGTTTGGTAGAGTTCTCCAGTGAAGCCATCCGGTCCAGGGCTTTTTTTTGTTGGGAGTTTTAAAATTACCTTTTCAGTCTCTTCTTTTGTTATGGGTTTATTTAGTTGTTCTACCTCTGTTTGTGTTAGTTTAGGTTGGTAGTGAGTTTCTAGAAATTTGTCCATTTCCTCTGGGTTTTCAAATTTGTTAGAGTACAATATTTCATAGTATTCTGTTATGATCCTTTTAATTTCAGTTGGGTCTGTTGTAATATCACCCATCTCATTTTTTATACAGGTGATTTGCTTCCTCTTCTGTTTTTCTTTTGTCAGTTTGGCCATTGGTGTATCAATTTTGTTGATCTTTTCAAAGAACCAGCTTTTGGTCTTATTAACTCTTTCAATTGTTTTTCTATTCTCTATTTCATTTAATTCTTCTCTAATTCTTATTATTTCCTTTCTTCTGGTGCCTGAGGGTTCTTTTGCTGCTCTCTTTCTACTTGTTCCAGTTGTATGGTTAATGTTTTGATTATGGCCCTTTTTTCTCTTTGGATGCGTTTATTTATTGTTGTAAACTGACCTCTGAGCACTGCTTTTGCTGTGTCTCAAAGGTTCTGGTAGGATGTGTTTTCATTCTCATTTGATTCTATGAATTTCTTTATTCCATCCTTAATGTCTTCTATAACCCAGTAGTTTTTGAGCAAGGTGTTGTTCAGTTTCCATGTGTTTGATTTTTTTCCTTGCTTTTTGTGTTGTTGATTTCCCCTTTTATGGCTTTATGGTCACAAAAGATGCTTTGTAGTATTTCGATGTTTTGGATTTTGTTAAGGCTTGCTTTATGGCCTAATATGTGATCTATTCTGGAGAATGTTCCATGTGTGTTGGAAAAGAAAGCATACTTGGCTGCTATTGGGTGGAGTGTTTGGTATATGTCTATGAGATCAAGTTGGTTGATTGTAGCATTTAGCTCTTCCGTGTCTTTGTTGAGCTTCTTTCTGGATGTTCTGTCCTTCACTGAAAGTGGCGTGTTGAAGTCTCCTACTACTACTGTGGAGCTGTCTATCTCTCTCTCCAGAGCTGTTAGAGTTTGTTTTATGTATTTTGGAGCCCTGTTGTTGGGTGTGTAAATATTTATTATAGTTATGTCCTCCTGGTGAATTGACCCTGTAATCATTATATAGTGCCCTTCCTTATCCTTGTGGTGGATTTTACTTTAAAGTCTATTTTGTCAGAGATTAATATTGCCACTCCTGCTGTTTTTTGAGTGTTGTTTGCTTGATATATTTTTTTCCATCCTTTGAGTTTTAGCCTGTTTGTGTCTTTAAGTCTAAGGTGCGTCTCTTTTAGGCAGCATATAGATGGATCATGCTTTTTTATCCAATCTGCCACTCTTCGTCTCTTTATTGGTGCATTAAGTCTGTTTACATTCAGCATAATTATTGATAGGTATGAGTTTAGTGCTGTCATCCTGATATCTCTTTTTGTGTGTTGTTCACAGTTTCTTTGTTCTCCTCAATTTTCTGTGCTGAGTTGTTTTTCTTTATGTATTTTTTTTTTATCTTTTTCTTTGTTGTAGATTTTGTGTTCCCTGGGTCTTTATGTTTTTCTAGTTTTTTATTTTGATTTGTAGGATAGTTAAATTCTTTTGTGGTTACCTTAATATTTACCCCTAATTTTCTAAGTTTATACCAGTCTTTTATTACTTTATATTGCCTTAACTTCCCCTCCATATAAAAAGTCAATGTCTCTATTTTTCAAGTCCCTCTTTTTTGTTTTAATATTATCCTTTTTTTACAGATTGATATATGTTTCACTATTTTCAATGTTTTAGCTTTGATGTATTTTCAATATCCGTATCTGAGTCAATATCTGGTTGCTCTGTCCTGTGTTGCGCTGTTAGCTTGTGTTATTGATTATCTAATCATAGGACTCCCTTTAGTATTTCTTGTAATTTTGGTCTGGTTTTTGCAAATTCCCTCAACTTCTGTTTATCTGGAAATGCCCTAATTTCACCATCATATTTGAGAGACAGTTTTGCTGGATATATAGTTCTTGGCAGGAAGTTTTTTCCTTCAAGGCTTGGTATATGTCATCCAGTTGCCTTCTTGCCTGCATGGTTTCTGCTGGGCAGTCCAAGCTTAATCTTTCTTGTTGACTCTCCTTTGTAGATGACTTTTGGTTTATCCCTAGCCACTCTTAAAATTCTGTTTTATCCTTGGTTTTAGCAAGTTTGATTATAATATGTCTTGATGACTTTGTTTTAGGATCTACCTTATGTGGGGTTTGATGAGCATCTTGGATAGATATCTTGTCATCTTTCATGATATCAGGGAAGCTTTATGCCAACGAATCTTCAACAATCCTCTCCGCATTTTCTGTTATACCCTCCTGTTGTGGTATTCCAATCACTCATAGGTTATTCCTCTTGATAGAGTCCCACATAATTCTTAGGGTTTCTTCTTTTTTAATCCTGATTTTTCCTCAGATAAGTTGGTGTCAAGTGCTTTATCTTCATTCTCACTAATTCTGACTTCCATTGCCTCAGTTCTGCTCCTATGACTTTCTATTGAGTTGTCTAATTCTAAATTTTATTGTTAATCTTCTGGATTTCTGATTGCTGTCTGTTTATGGATTCTTGCAGCCTGTTAAATTTGTCATTATGCTCTTCTCTAATCCTTTTAATTTCCTCTATTGGGTGTTCTAGTTTTGCTTAATTTCCTCCCTAATTTCTTGAAGAGCTCTATATTAATCTTTTGTATCCTGCCTTCGGTAATTCCAAGAAATTTTTCTCCTCTGGAAAATTTCTAGATTCTTTATTTTGGGAGCTTGCTGAAGCCATCATGGATTTCCTCTTTATGTGGTTTGATATTGACTGTTGTCTCCAAGCCATCAATAAGTTATTATATTTATTTATTTTATGTTTATTTACTGTGTCCTAGCTTTTGTTTTGTTATAATATGCCCAAATAAGCTGCTTGTATGAACTAGTTTGGTTATTGGCATCTTTGAAGCTCTACTGTCCTGTCACCAGGTGGTTAGATCTGTTACTAAGTATGTGAGCTCAGGAGTCTGCCCACTCCTCCTGTAGGGATTCAGCTCAGGTACCCAGGTAGATAGCCACCAACTGTGTGGTGTAGGCTCTCACTTACAGTCCTAGACAGGCATGGGTGATTGGTGTAGGCACAGACATCTGGCTGCAGCAGGGGGACGCACGCTGAGCAAGGCAGGGGGCTGACGGCTGCCCTTGAGTGTCCAGGAGGAAGGCTTGTCCCTGTTCCCTAGAGAGTGTAAGTGGGTGGGTTTAGCAGCCAGACTATTAGCATCTAATGCTGTTGACTGTAAGGACGGGGGGCATCTCTTATTCATGGGCCCCTCTCACAGGTGGCTAGGTGGAGTGGGTGGAGCCACCAGTCCTCAGGCCCCTGATGTGGGTAGGTGAAGACTCTGCTTAATGGGCAGAGCTGTGTCAAATGTCAAGAACCTGCCACTTCATAGCTGAAACAGTTGAAGTTAGATTTCCAGTACATACCCTGTTGCACTGTGGTAATGAGAGCCTATGCTGTTGAGATGGACCCACACAAGTCTATGCAGGGGGAAAGGCACCAAAGTCCGTGGATCCCTTATGCCTGTGCCTAGACAAAGGAGCTGTGCCTACCCTGGGTTCCTGGCTTAGGGGAGCTGGCAGTTTATTTTTTCCACTGTTTGTTAATTTGTTCACTCTCCAAGGCAGGGAAAATGGCTCCAGGTGTGTGACAGATCCTACTTCTGGCCTACAGGACTGGGCAATTGCTGAAGCTGGTCCAGGACACAGTGCAGAGTAGGGAGTGGGTAGATAAATGGGAGAGAGGTTTTTCCCTAAGAGGGGTGTTTTTGATCCACGCGGTAAGCCATATGCAAGTACTTATCTTTCGCCATTCGAGGGCTGCTTCTCACTGGTTCTGGGTGGTTGTGTAGACTCTCTGGTGCTGGGTCTCTCCTGGTGTGGAAAACATGCCTCCTGAGGACCACCGCTTGCCTGCCTCACCGCTCACCCCCAAGCTGATCAGGCCTGAAGTGCTGAGGCTCCCACCGGGTCAGGTCTGGCAACTCCTTGCTGCTTCTGAACTGTCTCTCCCTCCCCCTGCCACTCAGTCTGGTTCCTCAACTCCGCCTTTGATGTTCAGGGCTCCCAGATTGCCATATATAATTGATTCACTTGTTTTTTTGGGTGCTTGTTATAAGAGGGTCCACTGGAAGTGTCTGACTATTCTGCCATCTTGGCCGCACCTCCCCACTGCAGTTTTTGTAAACAGTTTTATTGAAACACAACCACACTCATTGTTAACATATGGTCTATGTAACACACCTTATATGTCTATGTATTCGTGCTACTTTGGCAGACTTGAGTAGTTGTGATAGAAATGGTATGGGCCACAAAGCCTAAAATATTTACTGTCTGACCCATTACAGAAAAAGTTTTCCACCCTTGCCTTAAACCAATGGCTATCATAAGCTTCTGTGTTCCCAATAGATAGAATATAGGACTGGGAGCAATGGGGTGGGAAGTAAGATATCCCTTTTCCAGCAACCCACTTGGGAAGTTTTTGTTTCCAGTTTCTGAAACTATAGACTCCTTAGTTTAAGAACTAGAGGTCCTGTTTCCTAGAAGGGGAACACATTCACTAGAGGGCACACTAGTAATTTTATTAAACTTAAAGTTATGTCTGGTCACTGATCATTTTAGCTCATTGTGCCAGTAGATCAGCACAAAGAGAAAAGAGTTACTATACTTAAAGGGGCACTTTACTTTGAGAATCATGAGGTAAGCTTGCTGCTACATAATGGTGTCAGGGGAGACTATATTTAGCACTCATGTGAGCCACTAGGGTATCTCTTGTTAACTCCAACCCCAGTTTTAACTGTAAATTGACGAGTAGAGCAACTGGCCAGATAAGGTCATAATAACCAAAATCTCAGACCCCTCAGGTGACCCCACATAGACCAGCAGAAATGGTGACTAAGGGTAAGGGGAATATAGAATGGGTAGTGGAGAAAGGAAATAATGAGTATCAGTTCTGAGCAGCAGTGGAGGCTGTAGCTTCATCCCACGACTCTCTATTTTATCGAGGAATTGTGGTTAACCAGAATCCTGAAGAAGTTGTAACAGAATGGAGCAAACCTAACGTGAGAAGTAAGTGGGTCTGAGTGGTGTAAGGGATGGATTGTGGCAGACAATGTTGGTGTTCTGTCCAGATCTCCTCGATTTCCTTTAATTGGTTTGGTGTGCCCATTCTCCAGCTCCTGCAGGTGATGCTGCTAATGGCTCACAGCTGCAACATTCTCAAGAGGATTGCCCTGGGTAGATTGGAGTGACTTCACCAGGAGGTCCCTAGAAATTTTGCACTCTTCATCCCTATAACATCATCTCAACAATGACTGTCTGGAACCTGACATGGAAGCACAAAAGCCTCATTTTTGTAAGGTAGGAAAGAGCCAGTGGTGCACCATATACATCAGAGCTACTGGAGGAATGAGGCTGAGGCTAGACTTTAGCTGAAACCACATTCTTGTTTAGTGTCTTCCCTTGGCCTCTTCTGTTTCCCACATTCCCTTACAGATTTCTCATACAGTCATATAGCACTCCTATAATAAAAAACTTGATTATTTCTGTCCTTCTGCTTTTGTCGAGTTTATTCTGTAGTTTTCCCCTAATGTGTAAAGCTGGAATATGTACAGTTCATTAATTTTGAGCCTATCTTTTTGCTTATATAGTAATATACAATTATCTATTTTCCTCAAAGTCAGACTTTAAGCATCTCAAAAGTATAGAATATGACATTGTTTATCATTCAGTTCTAAGAATTTTCTAGTTTACATCATGATTTTTTTTGGCCCACAAATAGTCTATAAGAGCATTTTAAAATTTCCAAACACATGGTGGTATTTCTACTTATCTCTTTGTTAACTGATTTTAAATTAATTTTATGGTTGTCAGGTAAGTGTCCTTTGAAATTCTTTGAAATTTATTGAGGCTGGTTTTATAAGCTGTCATAAATATTCTGTGCTTGAAAACAGTGTGTATTTTACAGCTGTTGAGTGCAATGTTTTAGATATATCCTTTAGGTTAAGCATATTAGTTGGGTTGCTCAGATTTTTTATATCCTTACTTTTTGTCTATTTTGTTTATCAAATGCTATAAGAGATTAGTTAAAATCTTCCTCTATAATGGTGAATTTGTCCATGTATTTTGAGACTATATTATTAAGGCATAAAAGTTTAGGATTGTTATATTTTCCTGCTGAATTAAAGCCTTTTTTTTTTTTTTTTGCTTTAGGTGATTTTTTTGTTTTTGCATTGTGTTTTTATTTTAAATTTTTTATTTTATTTTATATTCTTTATAGTACTTCACGTGAAGGCTTACAGAACAAATAGTTTCTCATGAAACAGAAGTACACATATTGTTTTATAACACTGGTTAACAAACCCACAACATATCAACCCTCTAACTTCTCAACCTCTTTTTTTTTTTGGTGAAAATACACATAACCAAAGATACACCATTTCAAAAATTTCTACATGCACAGTTGAGTGACATTGACTATGCTCTTCGAATTCTGCTGTTATTCTCACTTAAGATGAAGGCTTACAGAACAAAATAGTTTCTCATTTAACAGTTACTACAAATGTTGCCCTATGACAATGGTTAACAATCTCACAACACATCAACAATATCCTTACTCAACCTTGGGTTCCCTATCACCAGCTTCCTTGATACCTTCTGCTTTCTGGCCCTTGTCACTGGACTCCTGTACCTCGTTAGTCTCATTTGGTTTTACGGGGCTGTGTACTCCCAGGCTGAACCGTGAACCTTGGAGGTAACTTCACCACTGAGCTAAAAGGGTGTCTGGGGTCCAACTCTCGGGGTTTCTCCAGTCTCCTTTAGGCCAGTAAATCTGGTCTTTTTTTGTGAGTTAGAATTATGCTCTACATCCTTCTCCAGCTCTGTCCAGAACCCTCTGTTGTGATCCTGGTCAGAGCAGTCAGTGGTGGTAGCCGGGCACCAACTAGCTGTACTGGACTCAGTCCGGTGGAGGCCTTGGTAGCTGTGGACAATTAGTCCTTTGGACTAATCTTTTCCTTGTATCCTGTTCTCTTCATTCTCCCTTCCTCCCGAAGGGATGAGACCAGTGGAGTATCTTAGATGGTCGCTCACAGGCTTTTAAGACCCTAGACACTACTCACCAAGGTAGAATGCAGAGAATTGTCTTTATAAGCTGTGTCATGCCAATTGAGCTAGATGTTCCCTGAGACCATGGTCCTCACAGCCCTCCGCCCAACAATTCAGTCCCTCAGGGAGTTTGGATGTGTCCGTGGGACTTCCATGACCTTTCTTAGTACAAGTTGTGCTAGTTTCTCCTGTATTGTGTACTGTCTCACCCTTCATCCAAGATACCACTTACCTATTATCTATTTAGTATTCCCCCCACCCCCACCCCTCACATCCCTGGTAACCAACAAAGATTGTTACATTTTCTGTGTGAACTTTTTCATGGGTTTTTACAATAGAGGTCTCATACAATATTTGTCCTTTTGTGATTGACTTATTGCAGTCAGCATAATGTCCTCCAATTTCATCCATGTTATGAGATGGTTCACAGATTCATTGTTGTTCTTTCTCGTTGCATAGTACTCCATTGTGTGCATGTACCATAGTTTGTTTATCCATTCATCTGTTGATGGGCATCTAGGTTGTTTCCATCGTTTTGCTATTGTGAACAATGCTGCCATGAACATAGGTGTGCATATGTCTATTCAAGTGACGACTCTTATTGCTCTAGGATATATTCCTAGGAGTGGGATTGCTGGATCGAATGGTATGTCTGTTTCTAGCTTTCTGAGGAAGTGCCATATCATTTTCCAAAATGCTTGTAACATTTTGCATTCCCACCAGCAGTGCATAAGTGTTCCAATCTCCCCGCAGCCCCTCCAACATTTGTTATTTCCAGTGTTTTTGATTTGTGCCAGTAATGCCGGGGTGAGATGGTATCTCATTGTGGTTTTAATTTGCATTTCTCTAATAGCTAGTGATCGCAAGCATTTCCTCATGTGTCTGTTGGCCATTTGAATGTCTTCTTTGGTGAAGTGTCTGTTCATTTCATTTGCCCGTTTTTTAATAGGATTATTTGTCTTTTTCTTGTCAAGGTGTTGGATTTTCTTGTAGATTATGGAGATTAGACCTTTGTCTGACTTGTAGTGCCCAAAGATTTTTCCCAGTCTGTAGGTTCTCTTTTTACTCTTTTGGTGAAGTCTTTTGAAGAGCATAGGTGTTTGATTTTTAGAAGATCCCAGTTATCTAGCTTATCTATTGGGGTCTGTGCATTGATGGTTATGGTTTGTATCCTGTTAATGCCATGTATTAAGGCCTGAAGCGTTGGTCCTATTTTTTCTTCTAGGAACTTTATAGTTTTAGGCTTTATATTCAGGTCTTTGATCCATTTTGAAGTAGTTTTTGTATATGGTGTGAGGTAGGGATCCTGTTTCATTTTTTTGCAGATAAATATCCAGTTTTGCCAACACCATTAGTTAAAAAGACTGTCTTTTCCCCATTTGATGGACTTTGGGCCCTTGTCGAAGATCAGGTGACCGTCGGTGGATGGATTTACATCTGGGTTCTCAATTCTGTTCCATTGGTCAATGTATCTGTCATTGTACCAGTACCAGGCTGTTTAGACTACTGTAGCTGTATAGTAGGTTCTCAAGTCAGGTAGTGTGAGTCTTCCAACTTTATTCTTCTTCTTCAGTAGTGTTTTACTTATTCGGGGCTTTTTTCCTTTCCATATAAAGTTAATGATTAGTTTTTCCATCTCTTTGAAGAATGTTGTTGGTATTTGGATCGGGATTGCATTGTATTTGTAAATTGCTTTGGGTAGAATTGTCATTTTCACAATGTTGAGTCTGTCTATCCATGAGCATGGTATGTTTTTCCATTTATGTAGATCCCTTTGGGTTTCTTGCAGTAGTGTTTTGTAGTTTTCTTTATATAGGTCTTTTACATCCCTCCTCAGATTTATTACTAAGTATTTTATCTTTTTAGGGGCTATTGAAAATGGTATTGTTTTCCTGATTTCCTTTTCATTGTTCTCCTTATTGGTGTATAGGAATCCAACTGATTTTTGAATGTTTATCTTGTATCCTGCTACTCTGCTGAATGTTTCTATTAGTTCCAGTAGATTTCTTGAGGAGTCTTTAGGGTTTTCTATGTATAGTATCATATCATCTGCAAACAGGGACTGTTTAACTTCTTCATTACCAATTTGGATGCCCTTTATTTCTTTTTCTTGCCTTATTGCTATAACTAGAACTTCAAGCACAATGTTAAATAGGAGTGGTGATAAAGGGCATCCTTGTCTTGTTCCTGTTCTCAAGGGGAATGTTTTCAGCCTCTCTCCATTAAGAATGATGTTGGCCGTTGGTTTTGCATAGATGCCCTTTATTATGTTAAGAAATTTCCCTTCTATACCTATTTTATTGAGAGTTTTTATCAGGAATGGGTGTTGGACTTTGTCAAATGCCTTTTCTGTGTCAGTTGAGATGATCATGTGATTCTTTTCTTTCCTTTTATTTATGTGGTGGATTACGTTGATTGATTTCCTAATGTTGAACCATCCTTGCATACCTGGTATGAATCCTACTTGGTTGTGATGTATTATTTTTTTGATATGATGCTGAATTCTATTGGCTAGAATTTAGTTGAGAATTTTTGCATCTATATTCATGAGAGATATTAGTCTGTAATTTTCTTTTTTTGTGACGTCTTTGCCTGGTTTTGGTATCAGCATTATGCTGGCTTCATAGAATGTATTTGGAAGTGTTCCTTCATCTTCTATGCTCTGAAATACCTTGAGTAGTACTGGTACAAGCTCTTATGTAAATGTTTTGTAGAATTCTCCAGTGAAGCCATCTGGGCTAGGGCTTTTTTTTGGTTGGGAGTTTTTTTTTATTACCTTTTCAATCTCTTCTCTTGTTATGGGTCTGTTCAGATTTTCAACATCACTTTGTTGTAGTTTGGGTAGGCCATGTGTTTCTAGAAATTTATCCATTTCCTCTAGGTTTTCAAATTTGTTGGAGTATAGTTTTTCATAATATTCTCTTATAATCCTTTTTATTTCAGTTGGGTCTGTTGTAATGTCCCCCATTTCATTTCTTATTTGGCTTATTTGTGTCCTTTCCTGTTTTTCTTTTGTCAGTCTGGCCAGTGGTTTGTCGATTTTGTTGATTCTTTCGAAGAACCAACTTTAGGTTTTGTTGATTCTTTCTATTGTTTTTCTGTTCTCTATTTCATTTATTTCTGCTCTGATGTTTACTATTTCATTTCTTCCAGTGGTTGTGGGCTTTTTTTGCTGTTCTCTTTCTATTTGTTTGAGTTCGCTAGTTAATGTTTTAATTTTGTCCCTTTCTTCTTTTTTGATATGTGCATCCATTGCTATAAATTGTCCTCTGAGGACTGCCTTTGCTGTGTCCCAAAGGTTTTGCTATGATGTGTTTTCATTCTCATTTGATTCTAGGAATTTTTTGATTCCATCTCTGATTTCTTCTATTACCCAGTGATGTGTAAGCAGGGTATTATTCAGTTTCCATGTAATTGATTTTTTTCCCTTTATCTTTCTATTGTTAATTTCTACCTTGATGGCATTGTGGTCAGAGAAGATACTTTGAATTATCTTAGCGTTTTGGATCTTGTTGAGGATTGCTCTGTGGTCTAAGATGTGGTCTACTCTGGAGAAGATTCCATGTGCATTGGAAAAGAATGTGTACTTTGCAGAGGTTGGGTGGAGTTTTGTATATATGTCTATGAGGTCAAGTTGGCTGATTGTGCCCTTTAGGTCTTCTGTATCTTTGCTGAGTTTCTTCTTACTTGTTCTGTCCTTTACTGAGAGTGGTGTGTTGAAGTCTCCTACTATTATTGTGGAACAGTCAATTTCTCTTTTCAGTGTTGTTAGAGTTTGTTTTATGTATTTTGGGGCTCTGTCATTGGGTGTGTAGATGTTTATTATGGTTATGTCTTCATGACAGATCGTACCTTTAATCATTATATAGTGTCCTTCTTTGTCTTTTATGGTAGATTTCGTTTTAAAGTCTATTTTATCTGAGATTAGAATTGCCACTCCTGCTCTTTTTTGGTAATTGTTAGCTTGATATATTTTTTTCCAACCTTTGACTTTTAAAAAATTCACATCTTTGTTTCTAAGGTGTGTCTCCTGTAGACAGCATATTGATGGATCTTGTTTTCTTATCCATTCTGTCACTCTCTGTCTCTTTATGGGTGCATTGAGTCCATTTACATTAAGTGTAATTATTGATAGATGTGGGTTTGTTGTTGTCATTTTGTAGTGCTTTTTTTGTGGTGCTGACGTTTTCTCTGTTCTTACTCTCTTGTGCTGAGTTATTTTTGTTTGTGGGGTTTTTTTTTCATTTCTTTTGTTTTTGTAGGTTTTGTTTTTGCTGAGACTTTCTGTTTTTCCTCTTTTTTTTATGAGTATGTTTGTTACCTTTCTTTGTGGTTACCATAAATTTTACCCTTATCTTTCTAAGTTTGAAGCAGTCTACCATTACTTGGTATCGCCTTGCCTTCCTCTCCATTAGAAGTTTCTATACCTATACCGTTTATTCCCTCTTTTATTGTTTTGATGTTGTTGTCATTTACTGATTAACTGCTCTGATGCCCTGTTGTATTTCTTTTGGTTTTGGATAGTCCTAGAGAGTTCATTTCCTAGATTGGTGTCTGGCTGGTATGATCCTGCAACCTAGATTCTGCCTGTGAGCTGAAGCTCTTTGTCCTCAGATCGAAGAACTCCCTTTAATAATTCTTGTAAGTTTGGTTTGACTTTTACGTACTCTCTTAATTTCTGTTTATCTGGAGATGACTTAATTTCAACATCAAATTTGAACGAGAGTTTTGCAGGATATATTATTCTTGGCTGGGAATTTTTTCCTTTCAAGATTTTATATATGTCATCCCATTGCCTTCTTGCCTGCAAGGTTTCTGCCAAGTAATCTGAGCTTACTCTTATTGTTTCTCCTTTGTATGTGACTTCTTGTTTTTCACAAGCTGCTCTTAGGATTCTTTGTCTGTCTTTGGTTTTGGCGAGTGTGAATATGATATGCCTTGGTGATTTTCTTTTGGGGTCTCTTCTATATGGGGTTCATTGAGCTTCTTGGATGGCCAGCTTTTCATTTTTCATGATATTGGGGAAGTTTTCTCTCAGCAGTTCCTCAGTGATCCTCTCTGTGTTTTCTGTTTTTTCCCCCTGTTCTGGAATCCCAATCACTCAAAGATTTTTGCTTTTGATTGTGTCCCACATAACTCTCAGGGTCTCTTCATTTTTCTTTCTTCTTTTTTCTGAGTTTTCCTGAAACAGAGTTGTATCCAAGTGTTTGTCTTCAATTCCACTGATCCTGTCTTCCACCGTTTCAGATCTGCTTCTCAGCCCTTCTATGACATCGTCCATTTCTGAAATCTTGTTGTTTATCTTTTGGATTTCTAATTTTTGTCTTTGTATAATTTCTAGTTGTGAATTTATTTTGGCATTTTGTTCCTGCATTGTTTTCCTGAATTCTTCCAATTTTTTGTCTGTATTTTCCATGAATTTGTCTATTTTTTCCTCATGTTTGTCAGCTTTTTGCCTCAGTTCTTGGAGAATTCTGAGCATTAGAGATTTGAATTCCCTATCAGGTAGTTCTAGCGCATCTTCTTCCACAGGAGAGTCATCTGGTGTTTTATTTTGGACGCCTACTGCAACCATCCTGTCCTGTTTTTGTAAAAGTTTTGATATTGTCTGCTGTTTTGGGGGCATTCAGCAGTTATTTTTCTCGTTTATTGATTGTAGATTTGTTTGTTTCATCCCTTTTTTAAAAAAAATTTGACTCTGTCTGAGCGGGCAGACTGTGTGTTCTTTGTTGTTTTCTCATCTTTGGGCACAACACTTTTCACCTCCTTCTCCAATTGGCAGGGTCAGTCACTCAGATATGGTACGGCAGGGCAGGTCTAGCTGAAGAGGAGTTACTGGGATGGGTTGTTTGTGGCATTTACTACAGCCACCAGAACTGGTTGGTAATCAGTGCAGGGCAAGTTCCAGTAGGCCGTGCCTGTGTTGCTTGGTTGTGTGATGTCAAGCACACGGTGCAGGTAGGCATGATGCAGAGGGGAGGTTGTTATTTGTGGAGCTAAGATGGATATGGGAGAGAGGAACAGGTGCCAAAAACATACAAACAAAGAAAAAAGAATGGTAGGGGAGCTTGCCGTTGGAGTGGAGAGATGAGAGACTATGAAATGGAGAAAAACAGAAAGGGGAGGTGGAAGAAAAGAAAAGAATGAATAAATAAGAATCAGAAAGGTTAAAGAACCACAAAGTTCCCAGGGATACCACTGGTGCAGCTATGAGGTCTGTGGAAGTCGCTCTCAGGTGTTGCAGTACAGCCTGGCTAGAAGGCATAGAGGTATACAATGCCAGGTATTCAGGGGACAGAAAGAGAAGGAAGATATAGAGAGACGAGAAACTGAGCAATGAAGAAAGAGAAAAAGGGAAAAAGAGGAAAAAGAAAACAAAACAAATAAAACAAAAAATGAAAACAATAACAAGAAAGGCCCCCAAAGTAACAGAAAAGAAAAAAAAAAAACAACGTAAAAAGAAATGCTCTCAGGGATCCCTCTGCACGTCTGTGGAAGCCAAAGGGGCGTCTCCCTGCCACACAGCTCAGCTTGGCCAGAAAGGGCTCCCAACTTAAAAAAGGAAAAGAAAACAAACAAACAATTCAAAACAAACAAATGAACAAAAGCCCCGGGATCCTAGCAGCGCAGGAGCCCAAACCAGGAAGCAGTTCCACACTCGGAGCTCCGCAGCCCCTCAGGAAGAAGCAAAGATGGTGCACGGAGCCAGGTACTTGAGTGAAGGGAGGGGAAGTGGTGAGAGGCAAGTAAGAATTCTAAAGAAGCAGAAAAAAAAAGCAACACTAGCAGCCAACAAATGGTACTCAGAGAGCCAGCTAGTGCGGGCTGGTGTTTCTGGACAAGAGACTGTGTCCGTGAGAAGCAGAGGGGGCCGAGTGTGGATGAAGAAGGGTAGAGAGTGGGAAAGCATATATCACAAATTATCGGAGCTCTGTAGTCCCTCAGGAAGAAGCAAAGATGGCTTATTGGTGAGGTACTTGAGCTAAAGGAGGAGTAGGTGGGGAGAGGCAAGGAAGAAATAAAAAGAAGCGGAAAAAAAGCAACACCAGCAGCCAACAAATGGCATTCAGACGGCCACCTGTTCGGGTGTGTGGAATCCAAGCAGCCGCTGTTTCCAGGTCAAGAGACTGTGGCTGCGGGAAGCAGAGGAGGCCAAGTCGGGATGAAGAAGGGTGGGGGGTGGGAAAGCGTATATCACCAATTACTGGTTGTTTTGTCTCCCGCGGGAAGCTCCGTTAAGGCTGCTTTCTCATACCCCCTGTTTGCTGGTCTCCGATAGGAGTCCGAGATGGCAGATCTGTGCTGCGTTAGCTGGTAGGGGACCTCTGCATTAACCTCTCCTCACTCTCCGTTCTCTGTCAGTTTTCTCACTCCATGTGGTGCTTGGCTGAGTTCTTTACCTCTTCATTTGATGTTTTATGGTTTCAGGATTGTTGTATTCTCTGTTCAGCTTAGTTTTTCAGATCTTTGCTGTGGAGGGTCGGCATCGTGCTTCTGCCTAGAGCGCCATTTTGCCAGAACTCTTTAGGTGAAATTTTACAGCTCAAGTTCTCATTCAAAATTTTATACACATATTGTTTTATGACATTGGTTGCAATCCCCACAATGTGATGGCATTCTCCCCCATTCTACTCCAGGTTCCCTGTGTCGTTTTGTCCCTTCCTGCCTTCTCGTCTTGCTTTTGGACAGGAGTTGCCCATTTGATCTCATATATTTGATTGAACCTAGAAGCATGTTCCTCATGTGTGCTATTTTTTGTTTTATAAGCCTGTCTAATCTTTGTCTGAAACATGAGCTTTGGGAATTTTTTCAGTTCTAGGTTGGCTGAGTGTCCAGGGCCCACAGTTTCAGGGATTCCCCCAGTCTCTATCAGACCAGTAAATCTGGTCTTTTTTTGTGAATTTGAATTCTGTTCTACATTTTTCTTCTGCTCTGTCCGGGATCCCCTGCTGTGATCCATGTCAGAGCAGTTGGTGGTGGTAGCTAGGCACCATCTAGTTCTGGTCTCAGGCTGGTGGAGTCTCTGGTTCATGTGGTGCTTTAGTCCTTTAGGGTAATATTTCCTTGTGTCTTTGGTTTTCTTCATTCTCCTTTGCTCCGGATGGGAAGGGACCAATAGATGTATCTCAGATGTCCACTTGCAAGCTTTTAAGATCTCAGATGCTACTCACCAAAGTGGGATGTAGAACATTTTCTTTATGAACTATATTATGCCAACTGAACTAGATGTTCTCCGAGACTATGGGCCCCAGCCCCAGCCCTAGCCCCAGCTACTTTTTCCCTCAAAGTGTTTGGATGTGTCTAGGAAACTTCTATGCTTTTGCTTTGGTCCAGTTGTGCTGACTTTCCCTCTATAGTATGTTGTCCTTCTCTTCACTGAAGTTGATACTTATCTACTATCTAGTTAGTGATTTCCCCTCCTTCTCCCTCCTCACCCTCATAACTATCAAAGAATGCCTTTTTCTATGTGTAAACCTTTTCTTGAATTCTTATAATAGTGGTCTCAAACAATATTTGTCCTTTTGTGACTGACTTGTTTCACTCAGCATAATGCCTCCAGATTCATCCATGTTGTGAGACGTTTTGCAGATTCATCATTGTTCTTTAACATTTCATAGTATTCCATTGTGTGTATGTACCATAATTTGTTTATCCATTCACTGTTGATGGGCATCTAGATTGTTTCCATCTTTATGCTATTGTGAATATTGCTTCAGTGAACATGGGTGTACATATGTCTATTTGAGTGACAGCTCTTATTTCTCTAGGGTGTATTCCTAGGAGTAGGATTGCTGGATCATATGATATTTCTATTTCTAGCTTTTTCAGGACGTGCCATATCATTTTCCATACTGGTTGTACCATTTTACATTCCCACCAGCAGTGCATAAAAGTTCCAGTCTCCCCACAACCTCTCCAACATTTGCTATTTTGTGTCTTTTGGATTAGTGCCAGTATTGTAGGGTGAGATGGTATCTCAATATAGTTTTGATCTGGATTTCTCTAATGGCTAATGATTGTGAGAATGTCCTCATGTGTCTGTTAGCTGCCTGAATATCTTCTTTGGTGAAGTGTCTGTTCATGTCTTTTGCCCATTTTTTAATTGAATTATTTATCTTTTTGTTGTTGAGGTGTTGCAGTGTCTTGTAGATTTTAGAGATTAGACCCTTGTCAGATATGTTGTAGCCAAAAAATTTATCCCAGACTGTAAGTTCTCTTTTTACTCTTTTGATGAAGTCTTTTGATGAGCATAAATGTTTAATTTTTAGGAGCTCCCAGTTATCTAGTTTCTCTTCTAGTGTTTGTGCATTGTTAGTTATGATCTGTACCCTATTTATGCTATATATGAGGGTCCCTAGCATTGTCCCTATTTTTAATTCCATGATCTTTATCATTTTAGATTTTATATTTAGGTCTTTGATCTATTTTGAGTTAGTTTTTTTGTATGGTGTGAGGTATGGGTCTTGTTTCTTTTTTTTATGGATGGACATCCTGTTATGCTAGCACCATTTGTTAAAGAGACTGTCTTTTCCCTAAATTAATGGACTTTGGGCCTTTGTCACATATCAGCTGCTCATAGATGCATGGATTTATATCTGGGTTCTTAATTCTGTTCCATTGGTCTATGTGTCTGTCATTGTACCAGTACCAGGCTGTTTTGACTACTGTGACTGTGTAGTAAGTTCTAAGATCAGGAGTTGTGAGGCTTCCTACTCTGTTCTTTTTCTTCAATAATGCTTTAGCTATTCAGGGCCTCTTTCTTTTCCATATAAAGTTGGAGATTAGTTTGTTAGTGTTGTTGGGATTTGGATCAAGATTGCAGTATATCTATAGATCGCTTTGGGTAGTATTGACATTTTCACAACGTTAAGTCTTTTAATCCATGAGCACGGTATGTTTTTCCATTTATGTAGGCCTCCTTTGGTTTCTTGCAGTAGTGTTTTGTAGTTTTCTTTGTATAAATCTTTTACATCCCTGGTTAGATTTATTCCTCAGTATTGTATCCTTTTGAGGACTACTGTAAATGGTATTGATCTGGTGATTTCTTTTTCAAAGTTCTCTTTGTTAGTATAGAGGAATCCAACTGATTTTTGTATGTTTATCTTGTATCCTGCTACTTTGCTGATATCTTGTATTAGTTCTGGTAGCTTTCTTGTGGATTCTTTGGGATTTTCTGAGTATAAGATCATATCATTTGTGAATAGGGATAGTTTTACCTCTTCCTTACCAATTCAGATGTCCTTTATTTCTTTTTCTTGCCTTATTGCTCTAGCTAGGACTTCCAGCACAATATTGAATATGAGTGATGATAAAGGGCATCTGCCTTAGTCATCTAGTGCTGTTATAACAGAAATACACAGGTGGATGGCTTCAACAAAGAGAAATTTATTTTCTCACAGTCTAGTAGGCTAGAAGTCCAAAATTTGGGCATCAGCTCCAGGGGAAGGCATTCTATCTCTCTCAGCTCTGGCGTAAGGTCCTTCTCATCAATATTCCCAATGATCTGGGAGCATCTCAGCATAGGAAACTCAGGTCCAAAGGAAGCTCTCTGCTCCTCGTGCTGCTTTCTTGGTAGTATGAGGTTCCCCCTCTCTACTCACTTCCCTTTCCTTTTATCTCTTGGAAGATAAAAGGTGGTGCAGGCCACACCCCAGGGAAACTCCCTTTACATTGGATCAGGGATGTGACCTTAGTAAGGGTGTTACAATCTCACCCTAACCTTTTTTAACATAATCTAATCTTGCCTCATTAACCACAGGCAGAGGTTAGGATTTATAACACAGAGGAAAATCACATCTATCACAAAATGGAAGACAACCACACAATACTGAGAATCACGGCTTTAACTAAGTTGACACACATTTTTGGGGAACACAATTCAGTCCATGACGGTATCCTTGTCTAATTCTCATTCTCGAGGGGAATGCTTTCAGTCTCTATCCATTTAGAATGATGTTGACTGTTGGCTTTATATAAATGCCCTTTATTATGTTGAGGAATTTCCGTTCTATTCCTATTTTGCTGAGAGTTTTTATGAGGAATGGGTGTTGGACTTTGTCAAATGCTTTTTCTGCACTGATAAGATTATGTGGTTCTTTTGTTTTATTTATGTGGTGGATTATGTTGATTGGCTTTCTAATCTTGAACCATCCCTACATACCTGGTATGAATCCCACTTGGTCATGATGTTTTTTTTTTAAATGCTGTTGAATTCTCTTGACTAGAATTTTGTTGAGAATTTTTTTCATCTATGTTCATGAGGGATATTGGTCTGTAGTTTTCCTTTTCTACTTTTTCCTGACTTTTGTATCAGGGTTGTGCTGGCTTCATAGAATGAGTTCAGGAGTGTCCCTTCCTTTCCTATGCTCTGAAATAGCTTGAGTAGTATTGGAGTTAGCTCTTCTCTGAAAGTTTGGTAGAATTCTCCAGTGACGCCATCCGGGCCAGGGCTCATTTTTGTTGGGAGTTTTTTTTTTTTTAATTACCTCTTTAATCTCTTCTTTTGCTATGGCTCTGTTTAGTTTTACTACCTCAGTTTGTGTTAGTTTAGGTAGGTAGCATGTTTCTAGAAATTTGTCCATTTCCTCTCGGTTTTCAAATTTGTTGGAATACATTTTTTATAGCATTCTGTTATGATCCTTTTTATTTCAGTTGGGTCTGTTGTGATATCACCTGTCTCATTTCTTATTTGTTTTATTTGCTTCCTCTCCTGTTTGAATTAAAGCTTTTGTCATTATGTAGTGACAATGTTCATCTCTAGAAATGATTTTTGCTTTAAAGCCAATTTTTTGTCTGATATTAATATAGTTACACCAGGTTACTTTTTTGATATTTTCCTGGTCTTTTTTCCCCTATTCTTTGACATTCATGCTCTTTATGTTCCTATGTTTTAGTTGAGGTATTTATAAGGAGTATACAGTCGGATTATTTTAAATCAAGTTTTACAATCCTTGACTTCTAATTGGATAATTTAGACAATTTATGTCTTTTGATACCATTTTTAGATTTGGTGTGGTAGATTGTATTATTATCAAAATATTCGCTGACCCTTTAAACCTTTCCTAACAACTCCTCTTACAAGGCTTCCCTCTTTCAGTCCTGTTCCTGCTGAAGTATTATACTTCTGTCTCCATTAATGTCAGGGCTGTCCATGTGATTTTTTTTGACAAATTAAAAGTGAGTGGAAGTAAATATGCCACTTCTGAGCAGAAGATTTTGGAGCCAACATGTTTTTTTCTGAGTTGTTCTCTGCCACAATTCCAGCATTGTTCCAGACTGAAGCTGCTCCTTAAGTCTGGTTTCCAGACTGAATTGCTTAAGGCAGTCTAAGACTGTCATGTAACATGGTTGAAAAATAAACCTTAGATTCTGTAAGTCACTGAGACTTTGAGATTACATATTAATGGAAAATAACCTTACAAAAATCTGATTAATACATTTATATTTCTTTTCATAATTTGCTGTTTTCTGTATGTCACTCTCTTTCTATTATGTCCTTTTTACTCCTATTAAGTTTTTACTTTTATTGGTCTTTAAATTTTACTTATCCTTTTCTCCTCTAGCAGTTTAGAATTATGCTCCATATTCTTTTAAGTTATTTTCCTATATATTTTAACTTGTATACTAATATCCATTAAGAAAGGTTATATTATGCAGTAGGAATAAACAGTTCCAAATTCTCAGTGGCTTAAAATAATAAAGGTTTCTATTCTCCATCAGCAACATAGGCTGATGAAAGCTCCACCATGTGGGAATATCACCAGTTGTAGCAGCAAGAGGAGAGAATGGACAGCTTGCAGTGATGCATCTGCCTGGAAGAGACTTAGGCCACTTCTGTTCACATTTCATTGAAAAAAGTCATATAACCAAACTCAAGTGAACAAGAAGTGTAATTCTCTCTTGTGAGTGGAGGGAGTGGAAAACTGGAAATATTGGTAAGTAGATGTAATGTCTACTGAAGTTTGCCCTTCTGCTCACCAAATATATGGGTCACTCTTACTCTCATCCCAAAAGAGAGAATCCAAAAGTCTCATATACTCAGAAGATTTAGCTCAGAGTCAGGTTTTCTCTACTTTGGGGCCTGGGAGGAGGGTGGGATGCACAGCAGTCTCTACATCAGATCCTGATGCGGTTACTCTTGGTAGAAGCCCTTTGAGCCAAAAAGCAATTTGTATTTATTACACACCCCAATATACAATGATGAGGCAGAGACAAGATAACCAGAAAAAAAATCCCATTTGGAAAGGAAAACTGTGACATAACAATCACTGGTCCATAGCAATTCTAAAATCTCAATGGGCAAATATTGTGAAGGCCCTCCATCCTTAGGGTAGAGAATGTTTTTTGATTAAACGTGCTTTCTGAAGAGTAGAGAGATTCCTTTCCCCATTGTTTTCTGTGGCCCTGACTCTACCTTTTGGAGTTCTACCTTTTCTATTATCTTTCTTGGCCAGATCTGAAATGGACAGAGAGCAGCAAAGTCTTCTGTGGACCAGGCAGGTTTCTCAGCCCTCTTCCTGCCCTACTTCCTCTGGCAACAAAACTCCCAAATTTTAATAGACATCTTGTCTGTTATTTCAATCAGCTGTTTGAGCCAGTATCCATATCAATGGTTTTTTAATGAGATATGCTTTCTTAAAGTATTATATTTCTCTTCTCTGTCACAAATATTTCCCTCCTTTCTCTGTTCTCTTTAATATCAGGTAACTTGAGTCTATTAGATGCCACTGGGACAAACACACACACTTTAGCTCTTTACTCTGAGTCATTTTATCTATGTGAAACAGCTTATTGGATATCACATTCTTAATTAGCTGAGCTCAGGAAACAGTCAAATGCAGCCAACAATAACCAACACTCACTAGTAAAATTTTTTTTAAAACTTATTCGCCTAGAGCTACATATAACTTTATCAAGTACATGATATGCCTTTCAAGTTATGGCAGATGACATTTTACTAAATGTTTTGACATTTCATTATGTGGCTTATCATATTTTTCACTTTCAGTATGTGTTTCTTCACTGCTTTCAGTTCCAATGTATATTTGTTAGGATTATTTAAGTTTGTATGGTTATACAAACAACCCCAAATTCTCAGAAAGAGCCAAAGTTTCATCCTTACTCTGAGTTACATGCTGATGAAGGTTGAACCGGAATAACTGTGGTCTCTAATCTTACTGGCAAGGGAAACAAAGAATGGATACGCAAAGTAGCTCTTAAATACTTATCCTTAAAAATGATACTTCCACTCAAACTTCACTGATCAAAACTAGTTGTATACAGAAGAAAACATTCTTTGATGGTTACGGGGGTGGGGAGGGAGGGGGAGAGTTATTTACTAACTAGATAGTAGATAAGAATCATCTTAGGTGAAGGAAAGGACAGCACACACTACAGGGGAAGTCAGCACAACTGGACTAAACCAAAGCTAAGAAGTGTCCTCAATACAATCAAATACTTTGAGAGACAGAGTAGCAGGGATGCGGGGTGTGGGGACCATGCTTTCAGGGGACATCTATGTCAATTGGCATGCCAAAGCTTATTAAGAAAATGTTCTGCATCCTACTTTGGTGAGTGGCGTCTGGGGTCTTAAAAGCTTGCAAGCAGCCATCTAAGATGCATCAATTGGTCCCAACCACTTGGAGTAAAGGAGAACGAAGATCACAAAAGACACAAGGGAAGTATTGGCCCAAGAGACAGAATGGGCCACATAAACCAGAGACTTCATCAGTCTGAGACCAGAAAAACTAGATGGTGCCTGGCTACCACCAATGAACGTCCTGACAGGGAACACAACAGAGGGTCCCTGATGGAGCAGTACAACGATGGGATGCAGAACTCAAATTCTAGTCAGAAGACCAGACTTAATGGTCTGACTGAGACTGGAAGTGCCCCAGAAAGCATGGCCCCTGGACTCTATCACCCCAGAACTAAAACAATTTCCGAGGCCAACTCTTCAGACAGGGATTGGACTGGACTGTGGGACATAAAGTGATACTTGTGAAGAATGTGCCTCTTAGTCAAGTAGATAGAAGAGACCAAAGGGGCAGCTTCTGTCCAGAGGTGAGAGGGGAAGGCAGAGAGAGTTAGGAGCTGATTGAATGTTCATAGGGAATCAAGGGCTAGGTGAGGAGTGTGCTGCCACAGAATGGGGCGAGTGGTTGGGGTCTCATAAAAATGTATGTTAAAAAAAATTCTGTATGGGAGACTAACTTGAAACGTAAACTTTGTTTAATTACAACAACAAAATAAAAAAATTTTTTAAAAAGCTAGTTGTATAGCCAAGGTTAACTTCGAGTAGGCGAGGAGATCTAGTCTCCACATGTGTCCAAAGGGAGAGAAGAACAATACATAGAGAAGAGTAGCATTAATATCTGTAAGAAAATATAAAGTTAGTATGTCTAGCCTCTTCTAAAATAATGCAACTTCTAAAATAATGCAAAGATATTGTTATTGTCAGTTGCCATTGAGTTGGCTCCAACTCATGGTAGCCTTATATATAGCAGAATGAAACATTGCCCAGTCCTGAGCCATCTTCAGGATTGTTGGTATGTTTGAGTTCATTGTTGTAGCTATCGTGCCAATCCATCTAATTGAGGGTTTCCTTCATTTTCACTGGCCCTCTACTTTAACCAAGCATGACGTCGTTTTCTAACAATTGGTTTTTCCTGATGATGTGCCCACAAATAATATTAATAATCTCTAATTCTGAGGATAGAAAATGAAAAAGATAAATCTAATATACTATGGAATATATAAATTGAGAGAAGTCAAAATTAAAGATTTCTTATGCCCCTATTCTGTTGTAATCCACAGGGTTTTCATTGGCTAAGTTTTGGAAGTGGATCACCCGGCCTTTCTTCCTAGTCTGCCTTAGTTTGAAAGCTATCCTGAAATTTGTCCACTATGAGTGACCCTGATGGTATTTGAAATACTGGTGGCATAGCTTCTAGCATCATAGTAATATGCAAGTCACCACAGTACAACAAACTGACAGAAAAGTGGTGGCTTCAACAAATGGATACAATGCTGAAAGTGCTTACTCATTTATGTCAAGAAATTTGGAAGACAGCCACCTGGCCAACTGACTGGAAAAGATCTATATTCATGCGCATTCCAAGAAAGGGGATCAAAAGAATGTGGACATTATTTTAAAAAATCATTAATATCAAATGCTAGCAAAATTCTGAAGATAATTTAAAAATGACTGCAGCTGTACATTAATAGAGAACCCCAGAAGTTCAAGCTGAATTCAGAAGAGCACATAGAACTAGGAATATCATTGCTGGTGTCAGATGGATCTTGACAGTAAACATAATTCCAGATGTTTACCTGTATTTTTTCAACTATATGGAGGCATTCAACTGTGTGGATCATAACAAATGATGGATAACATTATGAAGAACGGAAATCCCAGAACACTTCATTGTGTTCATGTAGAACCTGTACATGGATCAAGAGGCAGTTGTTCAAAGAGAGCAAGGGGATACCACGTGGTTCAAAACTGGAAAGGCATGCAGCATGTTGTATCCTTTCACCTTACTTATTCAATATGTATGTTGAACAAATAATTTGGGAAACCAGACTCTATGAAGAAGAATGTGGCATCAGGATTGGAGGAAGACTCATTAACAACCTGCAATATGCAGATGACACAACCTTGCTTGCAAAAATTGAAGACAATTTGAAGCACTTGTTGATGAAGGCTACAAAGATTACAGCTTTCAATTTGGATTACACTTGAACGTGAAGAAGACGAAAATGAACAACATCATGATAAATGGTGAGGAATTGAAGTTGTCAGGGATTTCATTCTTGGATCAACAATCAATGCTCATGGAGGTTTCAGTCAAGAAATCAAATAACATGTTGCTTTGGGCAAATCTGCTGCAAAAAACCTCTTTAAAGTTCTAAAAAGCAAAGATGTCACTTTGGTGATTAAGATGTCTCTGACCAAGCCATTGTCTTTTCAGTCACCTCATATGCATATGAAAGTTGGATAATTAACAAGGAAGACAGAAGAAGCATTGATGTATTTGAGCTGTGGTGTAGGTGAGACTATTGAATATACCATGGACTGCCAAACGAACAAACAAATCATTCTTAGAAGAAATACAGAGAAAATGCTCCTCAGAAGCAAAAATGGTGAGACTTCAACTTACTTACTTTGGACATATCATCAGGAAATACCAATCGCTGGAAAAAGACATCATGGTTGGGCTGGAGCCTACTGGATGACAACTAACCACAACAACAAGTTGAATGTGCATTTCTCCAGAGAAGACTTGCATTTTTTCTTCCATGCCCTTGGAGACATCACAACTCAATACCCCTTCAAAATAAATTATTGCTTAAGTTTTTAGTGTCAGTCAGCTAGTGTGAATTTATTTCCTCAAATTCACAGGGCCAGCTTCTGTTTAGGACCACTCAAAGTATTTGTTCACCCTCCTCCAGTCATCAAAAGTAAAAGTGGCAAGTTTCCTTGTTATCCCCTTTTGCAGGATGGAATTTCTTCTCATTCATCTTGTTTTTCTCCTGTGGTTCTTGTGATGATTAAGCTTGTATGTCAACTTGGCTGGGCCATGATTCACAGTGTTTTGGCAGTCGAATAATGTTGTGATCACTTCCCTGTTGAGATTTGATATGTGATCACCCCCATGATGGGATCTGCTGTGAGTAGCCAATCACTTGAAAGGGAGTTTCCTTGGGCATGTGGCCTGCATCGAGTGTAGGTAGATGTTCTGGCAGGGCTTGGGCGCTTTTGCTCATTCTGGATCCTGCAGCTGGCTCCTGTTCCTCTGAACTCAGTTTCTTGGGACTTGAGCTATCGGCTTACGTGCAGCCTTGCTTGCCAATCTTGGGATTCGTTGATCTTCACAGCCGGTGAGCAACAGCCCTGCTCTCCGACCTACAAATCTTGGGTTTTCCAGCCCCTGCAGCTACATGAATCAGGAGAAGCCTCTATCCTGACCCATGGACTTGGGACATTTCAGCCTCTACAACCACGTGAGCCATTTCCTTGATGTAAATCTTTCTATATATATATTTATATGCTTTACTGATTTTGCTTCTCTAGAGAACCAGGCCTAAGACATTTGGTACCAAGAGTGGTTCGGGAGAAACAAAACTGTAAGGATGAATTTTCTAAATTGGTTCTCAAGTCTAGTTAGTCTTAAAGATATGGATGACTCTGCTTCCAGTAGTAAAGAGGGCATTGCTAACCCATGGAGTGAGGTGGCAATTCAAATACGCAAAATATCACCACCAATAGATCAGGAATTGTGAAAGACGAGGCTCTGGATGATTACGTGTATGATAACTTTCTACAGCTTTGTCATAATGATGACAGCTGGTTGGTTGGTCCTATTTTCGCTAGACAAACCAATGAAAGAAAGAGATGAGCTCAGGGCTTCAGAGTCAAAGCTCAAGTGCTGCATAAATGACCTCAAAGTTTCTACTTGTGCCTTGAAAGAAAGCCTAACAGAGCTGATATTGCTGAAAACCAGACCCAGAGTCTTATTGTGAGAGTGGCTGAATTACAATGTCAACTCAACTGTCACCTCAAAAGGTGTCTGAAGTTAAAGTGAATGCATTGATTGTGAAGAAATGGGATCCTGAAACTTGGAATGGGGACATATGGGCAGATAATCAGGAAGCTAGAGACACTGAGCCCCTAAATTCCATTGAATCACTCTTGCCAACAGAACCATTAGCCCCTCCACTCCCATCTAATGAGATTAACCCAGCTGCATCTAAAACACCTTTGTCTGAGTCATTTCCTGGGACATGACCTGAGACAGATGCTTTACAAGTTGATGCTGAATGTTCTCAAAACATGTCCCCTCTAACTTTGGCTTCTAGACCTACAACTAAATGTAAGTCCCAGTTAGCCCCAAAAGGTGAAGTACGAAGTGTTACTTAGTAGGAGGTATGCTACACTCTGAAAGAACTGCTTGACTTTTCTAATATGTACAAACAGAAACCTGGGAAATATATATGGGAATGGCTATTAATGTAGTGTGGGATAATGGTGCAAGGAACATAAAGATGGACCAGTCTGAGTTTATTGATACTGGATCACTAAACACAGATTCTTCATTTAATGTTTCAGCTGAAGAAGTTAGGAAGAATCTAATTGTTTATTTGGTCGGGTTGCTGAAGCGTGGATTATGCAGTGACCTAAACTAAATCAAGCTGAAGTACCAGACCTGCCTTCCTTGGTATACTGTAGAAGAAGGTTTCCAAAGGTTTAGGGAAATTGGCATGCTAGAATGGATTTATCGGGTTAGACACAAAGACCCACACATGGAGTGCCCAGAGAACACATCTTTTGCCACAACTGTGAGGAACAAATTTGTGAAGGGAGCTCCAGCATCTTTGAAGACTGCTGTGATTGCTGTTTTGTGTAAGTCAGATTTGACCATGGGAACTGCCCTAAATGAATTGAGACACCTAACTACAATGGGGCTGACTGAGCCCATGGTAGTAGGAGCCAAGCAGTGGCACTCAATTGACAAAGACAAGGTGGACGTGGTTACCGTAATGGAGAGCAGAGTCAAAGCAGTAGTCAGAATAGTCTGACTCATATGGACTTACAGCATTGGCTACTTAGTCATAGTGTCCCTAGAAGTGAAACAGGTAAGAAGTCTACTAAATATTTACTTGATCTGTACAAGCAAATGAATTCTAGGTCAAGTGAACAGCAGTCTAACTCCAATCATCAGAATAGAGAGTTATGTCCCCTCAATCAATTCCCAGACTTGAGCGAGTTTACAGATCTACAACCCCTTGATTAAAGGGGAGGCCAGATCCCCTTGAGGGAGGACGCCAATACATTGCCCAAAAATTATACTGTTAACTTTTCTCCCAGCCTTCCCAAAAGGGATCTATGGCCTTTTACAAGAGTGACTGTTCATTGGAGAAAAGAAAATGATCACAGTTTTCAGGGATTACTGGATACTGGCCCTGATCTGACACTAATTCTAGGAGACCCAAAATGTCACTGTGGCCCACCAGTCAGAGTGGGGGCATATGAAGGTCAGGTTATTAGTGGAGTCTTGGCTCATGTCCATCTCAGTAGGTCAAGTGGGTCCCCGAACCCATCCTGTAGTGATTTCCCCAATTCAGGAATGCATAATTGGAATGGATATACTCAGCAACTGGCAGAACCACCACATTGGATCCTTGACAAATGGAGTAAGGGCTATTATGGTAGGAAAAGCCAAGTGGAAACTATTAGAACTGCCCCTACTTATGAAAATAGTAAACCAAAAGTAATGCCATATTCCTGGAGGGATTGCAGAGATTACTGCCATCAAGAACTTGAAGGATGCAGGGGTGGTGATTCCTACCACATCCCCATTCAACTTGCCTATTTGGCATATGCAAAAAACAGATGGATCTTGGAGAATGACAGTAGATTATTGAAAGCTTAACCAGGTGGTGACTCCAATTGCATTTGCTGTTCCAGATGTAGTCTCATTGCTTGAGCAAGTTAATACATCTCCTGGTAACAGGTATGCAGCTATTGATCTGGCTAAATGCCTTTTTCTCTGTACCTATTTTGAAGGACCATCAGAAGCAGTTTGCCATTAGCTGGCAAGGCCAGCAATACACCTTCATTTCCTACCTCAGGGCTACATCAACTCTCCAGCCCTATGTCATAATTTAGTCCACAGGGAAGTTGATCGCCTTTCCCTTCCACAAGGCGTCACACTGGTCTATTACTTTATTAAATTATGCTGATTGGACCTAGTAAAGAAGAAGTGTCAATGTCTCTGGACTTACTGGTAAAACATTTGTGCACTAGAGGCTGGGAAATTAATCCCACAAAAATTGAGGTATCTTCCACCTCAGTGAAATTTCTAAGTGTCCAGTAGTTGGGGCATGTCAAGATATTCCTTCTAACATGAAGGAAAAGTTATTGCATCTGGACCCTCCCACAACTCAGAAGGAGGCACAACGCCTAGTGGGCTTCTTTGGATTTTGGAGGCAGCATATTCCTCATTTAGGTGTGCTACTCTGGCCTATTTATCAAGTGATTCGAAAAGCTTCTAGTTTTGAGTGAGGCCCAGAAGAAGAGAAGGCTCTGCAACAGGTTCAGGCTGCCACACAAGCCGCTCTGCCACTTAGGCCATATAATCTGACTGATCCAGTGGTGCTTGAAGTATCAGTGGCAGATAGAGATGCTGTTTGGAGTCTTTGGCAGGCCCCTATTGGTGAATCACAGAGCAGACCCTTAGGATTTTGGAGCAAAGCCCTGCCATCCTCCGCAGATAACTACTTTCCTTTTGAGAAACAGCTTTTGATTTGTTATTGGGCCTTAGTAGAGACTGAATGCTTAACCACAGGCTACCAATTCACCATGTGGCCTGAGCTGCCCATCATGAACTGGGTGTTGTCTGACCCACAGAGTCACAAAGTTGGATGTGCACAGAGCACTCCGTCATTAAATGGAAGTGGTATATACGAGATGGGGCCTGAGCAGGACCTGAAGGCACAAGTACGTTGCATGAGGAAGTAGCCCAAATGCCCGTGGTCTCCACTCCTGTCACATTACCTCCTTGATAAAACCTAGACTTTGCCTACTGTCCCCATCATCCTATGCAGCCATCAAAATATAAGCTTAAATTCACAAGGGATAGGCAGATATCTTTAGAATAAGTACCAACTTCAGTGCTCATTTATCTGTCTGGATTCTTGCTTTTACTTAATTTTTGGTCATTGAGAATATCCGTTACTTTCTTGTTAGCACAACTATGCATATTAAAAAATTGGTGGATTAATGTATTTATCCAGATCTTTAAGTCATTTTGCAGCATGAGCTTGGAATTGTAGTCTATCATACTATCAAATATAGAAGTTCAGTTTTCTAATTTTTTTCCTTTCTTACCATTTATTTTGGTACTTTCAAATAGGTACTCTAAACAGACTACTAGAGTGCTGATGTTTGTTTTGTGGGGCTTTAAACTACACTGACCTATCCAGGAATCACTGAATTTGGTCCCATAGGTACAATCTCCAGCACTTCCAATTCTGGGCTATTATCTTGACCCTCTCTTACTTTGTCTCTTTCCATGTTTTTGTTCCTTTCTTAAACCCAGAGTGTACTCAGATTCTGACATCCTTCTTTGTCTCCCATTATAAAGCCAACATTTACCACTTGGAATTGAACACAGATTTGGCCTTCTCACTCCTCGTACCTTGATGTTCCTTAGAATTTGCCTTTTGCCTGCACCATTGCCCTTTCTGGTTTTTCCTGCTATAACTAAGCATTCCATTTTATTAGATCCTACACCAAGTATCCTACTGTTATTAGCTTCCTGGCTTGTGCTGTGGAAAAGCCTGTCCTCATTCAAAAAAGGAGAAAAATCAGAAAAAAAAGCTGGCTTTAGTTCCACTTGTAACCATTTTTCTGACAGTGAGCAAAAAAATATATATATATTTTTGTGTGCTTTAGGTGAAAGTTTACAGAGCAAATTAGTTTCTTATTAAACAGTTAATACAAAAATTGTTTTGTGACATTGGTTGCCAACCCTACGATGTGTCAACACTCTCCTCCTCTCTGCCCCGGTTCCCCTGATTCCATTCATCCAGTTTTCCTGTCCCTGCCTGCCTTCTCGTCTTTGCTTTTTGGCTGGTGTCCCCATTAGTCTATCATGCATGAAATGAGCTATGAAGCCCATTCCTGGTGTGTGCTGTTGTTGGCCCTACACCTATCTAATCCTTGGCTCAAGAGTGACTTCAGTACTGAGTTAAAAGGGTGTCCACGGGCTATACTCTCCAGTCTTTGTCAGACCAGAAAGCCTGATCTTTTTTTTTTTTTTTTTGGGGGGGGGGGGGAATGTGAATTTTGTTCTACATTTTTTCTCCTGTTGTGCCCAGGACCCTCTATTGTGATCCCTACCAGAGCAGTTAGTGGTGGTAACTGGGCACCATCTAATTGTTCTGGGCTCAGGCTGGTGGAGGTTATGGTTGTTGTGGTAGCTGTATCTTAGATGGCCGCTCACAGACTTTTAAGACACGAGACACTACTCACCACAGTCAGATGTAGAACAATTTCTTTATAGACTATGTTACGCCAATTGACCCTCACCCAAGAAGAGGGTCTCCAGCCCTAAGTCCAGTAGCTCGGTCTCTCAGGGCTTTTGAGTTTGTCTGTGAAGCTTCTATGACTTTGCCCTGGTCAAGCTGTGCTGACTTCCCCAGTATTGTGTACTGTCTTACCTTTCACCAAAGTTACCACTTATCTATTATCTAGTTAGTGTTTTTCCCTCCCCACTCTCCCCTCCTTTGTAACCATCAAAGATTGTTTCTTTCTGTGTGTAAACCTTTTCTTGAGTTTTTGTAATAGTGATCTCACACAGTATTTGTCATTTTGTGATTTACTTATTTCACTCAGCATAACGCCTAACAGATTCATCCATGTTGTGACATGTTTCACAGACTCATCATTGTTCTTTATTGTTGTGTAGTGTTCCATTGTGTGTGTACCATACTTTGTTTATCCATTCATCTGTTGATGGGCACTTAGGTTCTTTCTATTTTTTTGCTATTGTGAATAATGCTGCAGTGAACATGGCTATGCATATGTCTATTTGTGTGATGGCTGTTATTTCTCTGGGATATATTCCTAGGAGTGGGATTGCTGGATCATATGGCATTTCTATTTCTAGCTTTTTAAGGAAGTGCCATATCTTTTTCCAAAATGGTTGTACCATTTTACATTCCCACCAGCAGTGCATAAGAGTTCCAGTCTCCCCGTAACCTCTCCAACATTTGTTATTTTCTGTTTTTTTGATTTGTGCCCGTAGCGTTGGGGTGAGATGGTATCTCACTTTAGTTTTGATTTGCATTTCTCTAATGCCTAGTGACCTCAAGCATTTCCTCATGTGTCTGTTAGCCGTTTGAATGTCTTCTTTGGTGAAGTGTCTGTTTGTGTCCTTTGCCCATTTTTAATTGGCATTATTTGTCTTTTTATTGTAGAGGCGTGGATTTTTCTGTAGATTTTAGAAATTAAAACTTTGTTGGATATGTCATAGCCAAATTTTTTTCCCAGTCTGTAGGTTCTCTTTTTACTCTTTTGGTGAAGTCTTTTGATGAGTATATATAAGTGTTTAATTTTTAGAAGATCTCATTTATCTAGCTTATCTTCTGGTGTTCGTGTATTGTTAACTACAGTCTGTATCCTGTTTATGCCATATATTAGGGCCCCTAGTGTTGACCCAGAGCCCTGTTGGTGCACTGGTTAAGTATTCAGCTGCTAACCAAAAGGTCAGCAGTTCGAGTCCACTAGCTGCTCCTTGGAAACCCTATGGGGCAGTTCTACCTAGTCCTACAGGATTGCTATGAGTCAGAATCAACTCAATGGCAACGGATATGGGTTGTGTTAACCCTATTTTTTCTTCCATGATCTTTATAGTTTGTGGTTTTATATTTAGGTCTTTGGTTTATTTTGAATTATGTGTATTATTGTGTATGGTGTGATGTATGGGTCCTTTTTCATTTTTTTACAGATGGATATCCAGTTTTGCCAACACAATTTGTTAAAAAGACTGTCTTTTTCCTACTTAACGGACTTAGGGAGTCAGTTATCAAATTGTAGAGTTCAAAGCCCCAAAGTATATTTTATGGTAAGAATCTTTGCGTTTCACTATTAGCAGCTCTTATGTTATGGCAGATCTTATTAAGTACCAGCTATTGATCTTTTGACATAATATTAAGTCCTCCTCCTAGATGGCTTCTTCTTAGCTTATTTTCACTCACACAGATTTTCCAGGCTTTAGAATACAATTTTTTGTCCCATGCTCCAAACATGGTTCCTCATTCTTGTAATCCCAGGCAAATACCTTCCCTTCACGTCCACATTTTCAGCTCTGAATAAAGTACGATGATCAGAGAAATGCAAATCTCTTACTGGCTAGGATTATGTAAGGTGACAACTTTCAAAGTCAGGAAAAGGCTTAGCTCCATTCAAGTCAAAACCCTAAATGGAGGAAGCATAGATGCAGAGCAAATAAAAAAAGATGTTTACTACTATTTCTCACCACCTTCTGGTCAAAGACTGGCTCCAAAAGGACTTAGCAGAAAATGTCTCCTCACTCGAGAAGACTTCACTCCTTGAGCTTTGTTTTTTTTTCTTTTTCTTTTTAAAAAAAATAATATTTTATTGTATTTTTGGTGGAAGTGTACACAGAACAGGTTCCCATTCAACAATTTCTACACATATTGTTCGGTGACAGTGGTTACGTTCTTCACATTGCATCAGCACTCTCGTTATTTCCATTCTAGTCGCTCTACTCCCATTAACCAAGTCTCAGGCCCCCCCGACCTTCTTACCTATGCTTTAGAGTATTTGTTGACAATTTGGTATCATATAAACAATTTTTTTTTAAAGGAACACAGTACTCAAGGGTGATATTTATTACTGTATGAGCTAATCTGCTATTTAGCTAAAAAGTGACTTGAAAGGATAGTTTTGGTTCAAGGCTTAAAGAATATTTCAGGGCACTCAAGAAAAAGTTTAAACACAGAAGAAAACATTCTTCAATGGTTATGAGGGCAGGGATGGAGGGAGAGGGGTATTCACTAACTAGATAGTAGACAAGAATTATCTTAGGTAACAACACACAACACAGGGGAAGTCAGCACAACGGGACTAAACCAAAAGCTAAGACGTTTCCTGAATACAACCAAACACTTTGAGGGACAGAGTAGCAGGGGCGGGGGTCTGGGGACCGTGGTTTCAGAGGACATCTAGGTCAACTGGCATAACAAAGTTTATTAAGAAAATGTTCTGCATCCCACTTTGGCGAGTGGCGTCCAGGGTCTTAAAAGCGAGTGAGCAGCCATCCAAGATGCATCAATTGGTCCCAACTGACCTGGAGTAAAGGAAAATGAAGAACACCAAACACACAAGGAAACTATTAGCCCAAGAGACAGAAAGGGCAATGACCAATGACCGCCCTGACAGGGAACACAACAGAGGGTCCCTGATGGAGCAGGAGAAAAGGGTGTGTGTGGGGGGGGTGTTTCAGAACTCAAATTCTAGTAAAAATACCAGACTTAATGGTTTGATTGAGACCGGAGGGACCCCGGAAGACACGGCCACTGGACTTTCTGTTAGCCCAAAACTAAAACCATTCCTGAAGCCAACGCTTCAGACAAAGATTAGACTGGGCTATGGGACATCAAATGATACTCGTGAAGAATATGCTTCTTAGCTCGAATAGATACATGAGGCTAAATGGGCAGCTCCTGTCTGGAGGGGAGATGAGAAGGCAGAGAGGGTCAGGAGCTGCTTGAATGGACATGGGAAATCCGGAGTGGAAAGGAGGAGTGTGCTGCCACAGTATGGGAAGAGCAACTAGGGTCACAACGAAGTGTGTATAAATTTTTGTATGAGAAATTAACTTTAATTGTAAACTTTCACTTAAAGCACAATTAAAAAATAAACAAGAAGTATAAAAGAAAAGAATATTTCAGGGCAATAGTCTCGGGGATTCCTCCTGTCTCAGTGGGTCCAGTAAGTCTAGATTTAATTGAGTATTCTTTTCCTATGTCTTTAAATAACTAACTATTTGAGTTCTACCTCTTACTTCCTGGTTTAGACAGCCTGGACCTTAGGTACCTGAAGCATAGCCATGACAGTTATTCCTTGTAAATCTAGCAGAGTTTCCACCTCTCCCAACCCCAAATCCATCCCTTTGAATCTTGCCATTCTGGCTCTCCACAAGGTACAGGCAGTCTAAGCGAAGATGTGTGCAAAGAAGATAGACTAGATTAACCCAAGCAGGCCTTCGTTGAATTTACCAAGCCTAATGCATGGGAACAATAGGAAGCACAAGAGAAAGGGAGTCACACACATGACCTTTGAATACACAATGGCTGCCGATCCGTATCCTGGAATTTGACAAGACATTATTAACCCCTCCTCGAGATTGGGAGAGAGTAAAGAGAGAGAGAGAAAGGAATAAAGATTTTCTCTCTAATATATATCTTTCCAGTCATTTTTCTAAGCAGAGAATAATAATGTAATCTTTAGTAATTTGCTTTTTTTCACTTGAGTGTATTTTTTATGTCCTCCACATTTGATAACACACAATTTTTTTTAAATAATATTGAGTTTTTGGTGAAAGTTTACAACAGCAAGTTAGGTTCCCATTTGCTAATTTCCACACAATTTGTTTAGTGACCTTAGTTACATTTATCACAGTGTGTCAACATTCTAATTGTGTTCTGTTTGTTGCCTTTCCAATACTCTAGTTTCCCTGCCCCCTTATCATCCCATCTTTTGCTTTTAAGAAATTGTTGACCTTTTGATCTCATACTGACATGTTTTTTATTTTTTCTCATTCAAAAATTTATATACATGTTGTTTTGTAACATTGGTTGCAATCCTCATGCTGTGTCAGCACTCTCGCCCTTTCCCTTCCACCCTGGCTTCACCGGGTCCGTTCATGCAGTTTTCCTGTCCCCTTCTGCCTTCTCGTCTTTGCTTTTGGGCGGGATTTGCCCATTTGGTCCCATTTACATGGTAGAACTAAGAAGCACATTCCTCACATGTACTATTGTTTGTTTTATAGACCTCTCTAATTTTTGACTTAAGGGTGGACTGTGGGAGTGGCTTCAGTTCTGAGTTAGCAAGGTGTCCAGGAGTCATAGCCTTGGGGATTCCTCCAGTCTTTGTCAGACCAGTAAACCTGGCCTTTGTTTTAGTTTTTTGTTGATTAGCACATAAATTTTAATCACAGAATAAATTTCCACTAATCAATCCACTATTTCTGGGTAGTTGGGGTATTTATTTATGTTACAAATAATGTTGTAATTAACTTACATAGGGTTAGATCTTTATCAAAACCATGATTATTTCCTCTGGATAAATTACTATAAATGGAAATGCTGTTTGTTAAAATGAATATAGATTTTAAGGATATATATTGCTAAATTCTCCTCCAAAAAATGTGCACCAATTTATACATCCACAAACAACATATTGTTTGCTTATTTCTATATCTTTACCATGCCAATGGAGCCCCTGGGTGGTGCAGTTAGCAAGCTCACTGCTAACAGAGGTTCTAGTCCACCTAGAAGCACCTCAGAAAAAAGGCCTGGTGATCTACTTCTGAAAAATCAGCCATTGAAAACCCTATGGAGCACATTTCTACTCTGTCACCCATGGGGTTCCCATGAGTCAGAATTGACTCAACAGCAACTGGTGATGGTGGACCATGCCAACTCTTGGTGACTGTTTTAAAATCTTTGTCAGTTTGATTCTTCTTTTATTCATATTTATTAAATTATAATGAGGTTGAATATTTTATTCACGTATTTATTCCTTATTTCTATTTCTTTTTTGAGCTTTCTATTAGTACCCTTGATCCAGAGACGCTTACTTTTCTGAGTCATGTTGGTAGTTTGGGTACATCACACCCCTGTCACCCAGAGGACAAAACAACATGAATGAAAGAGGAATTTCTATCATCATGTTTTTGGAAAAGCACATCTGTTTTTGTGGTGCATTTTTTCTTTTTTTTTTTTTGAAAACTATGCATTTTAATTTATAACAATGTTCAAGAACATGCCCAGTATTTCAACACTTAAAATGACAGCTTCTGAATATTTAAAATTGTTTATCCTTCATATTAACTAAATACCAGTTGTCTTAAAATCACCATGACATTAATTAGAATTAAACGTTTTGCAATACTTTTTATCTCGAGAATATGAAGCGATGAGAAAGAAAAAGATGTAAGCTAGAAAGACTGAATTCATCAGAGAAAAGATGAGAATGGCAAGATCTCTTACTCCCTTTCATATTAGAAAATCTTATCAGTAAAGTTTTTTAGGTAGAAAAGAAAGCTTCTCTTAACATATTTCATGCTATTTTCAATTATTATCCTATATTTCTTTTTTTTGATAGAAAATATTATTTATTTTTTAATTCACACTTCAGATTAGCAAATTGAAAAATTTGTCATCTTTAGTTATCATTTGCCAGTTTTTTTACTGATGTAATTAAATGAAGTTTACGTTTCAAGTTAGTCTCCCATACAGAATTTTTTTTAACATGCATTGTTATGAGACCCCAACCACTCACCCCATTCTGCGACAGCACACTCCTCCCCTCTGCCCCTGATTCCCCAGGAACATTCAACCAGCTCCTAACTCTTTCTGCCTTCCCCTCTCACCTCTGGACAGAAGCTGCCCCTTTGGTCTCTTATATTTACTTGTCTAAGAGGCACATTCTTCACAAGTATCACTTTATGTCCCACAGTCCAGTCCAATCCCTGTCTGAAGAGTTGGCCTCGGAAATTGTTTTAGTTCTGGGGTGATGGAGAGACCAGGGGCCACGCTTTCCAGGGCGCCTCCAGTCTCAGTCAGACCATTAAGTCTGGTCTTCTTACTAGAATTTGAGTTCTGCATCCCATCGTTGTACTGCTCCATCAGGGACCCTCTGTTGTGTTCCCTGTCAGGACGTTCATTGGTGGTAGCCAGGCACCGTCTAGTTCTTCTGGTCTCAGGCTGATGAAGTCTCTGGTTTATGTGGCCCATTCTGTCTCTTGGGCCAATACTTTCCTTGTGTCTTTTGTGTTCTTCGTTCTCCTTTACTCCAAGTGGTTGGGACAAATTGATTAATCTTAGATGGCCGCTTGCAAGCTTTTGAGACCCCAGAAGCCACTCACCAAAGTAGGATGCAGAACATTTTCTTAATAAGCTTTGGTATGCCAATTGACATAGATGTCCCCCGAAAGCATGGTCCCCACACCCCGCACCCCTGCTACTCTGTCTCTCAAAATATTTGATTGTATTGAGGACACTTCTTAGCTTTGGTTTAGTCCAGTTGTGCTGGCTTCCCCTTAGTGTGTGCTGTCCTTCCCTTCACCTAAGATCATTCTTATCTAGTATCTAGTTAGTGAATAACCCTCACCCTCTCTCCCCACCCCCGTAACCATCAAAGAATGTTTTCTTCTGTGTTTAAACCTTTTCTTGAGTTCTTATAATAGTGGTGTTATACAGTATTTGTCCTTCTGTGCCTGACTAAATTCACTCAGCATAATAAGTTCTAGCTTCCACCAAGTTATACGATGCTTCACAGCTTCATCATTGTTCTTTATCATTGCATAATATTCCATTGTGTGGATATACCATAGTTTGTTTATCCATTCGTCCATTGATGGGCACTTAGGTTGCTTCCATCCTTTGGTTATTGTGAACAGTGCTGCGATAAACATGGGTGTGCATATAGCTATTCATGTGATGGCTCTTGTTTCTCTAGGATGTATTTCAAGGAGTGGGATAGCTGGATCCTATGGTACTTCTATTTCTAGCTTTTTAAGTAGGTGCCAAATCGATTTCCAAAGTGGTTGTACCATTTTACATTCCCACCAACAGTGTATAAGTGTTCCAGTCTCTCCACAACCTCTCCAGCATTTGCTATTTTGTGTTTTATGGATTAATGCTAGCCTTGTTGGGGTGAGATGATATCTCATTGTAGTTTTGATCTGCATTTCTCTGATGGCTAATGATTGTGAGCATTTCTTCATGTGTCTGTTAGCTGCCTGAATATCTTCTTTGGTGAAATGCCTGTTCATATACTTTGCCCATTTTTTAATTGGGTTATTTGTCTTTTTGCTGTTGAGGTTTTGGAGTATCTTGTAGATTTTAGAGATTAAACGCTGGTCGGATTTGTCATAGCCAAAAATATTTTCCCCAATCTATAGGTTGTCTTTTCACTCTTTTGGTGAAGTCTTTGGATGAGCATAAGTGTTTGATTTTTAGGAGCTTCCATTTATCTAGTCTGTCTTCTGGTGCTTGCGCATTGTTACTTATGGTTTGTATTGTGTTTATGCCATGTAATAGGGCTCCTAGCATTGTCCCTATTTTTTCTTCCATGATCTTTATCGTTTTCGATTTTATATTTAAGTCTTTGATCCATTTTGAGTTAGTTTTTGTACATGGTGTGAGATATGGGTCTTGTTTCAGTTTTTTGCATATAGATATCCAATTATGCCAGCACCATTTGTTGAAGAGACTGTCTTTTCCCCAATTAAAGGACTTTAGGCCTTTGTCAAATATTAGCTGCTCATAGGTGGATGAGCTTATATCTGGATTCTCAACTCTGTTCCATTGGTCTATGTATCTGTTATTGTACCAGTACCAGGCTGTCTTGACTACCGTGGCAGTATAATAGGTCCTAAAATCAGGTAGTGTAAGGCCTCCCACTTTGTTCTTCTTCTTGAGTAGTGCTTTATTTATCTGGGACCTCTTCCCTTTCCATATGAAGTCGGTGATTTGCTTCTCCATCTGATTAAAAAATGCTGCTGGAATTTGGATCGGGATTGCATTGTATCTGTAGATTGCTTTGGGTAGAATTGACATTTTCACTATGTTGAGTCTACCTATCCATGAGCAAGGTATATTTTTCCACTTATGCAGGTCTCTTTTAGTTTCTTGCAGTAGTGTCTTGTAGTTTTCTCTGTAAAGATCTTTTACATCTCTGGTTAGATTTATTCCTAAGTATTTTATCTTTTGGGGGGCTATTGTAAATGGTATTGATTTGGTGATTTCCTCTTTGAGGTTCTCTTTGTTGGTGTAAAGGACTCCAATTGATTTTTGTATGTTTATCTTGTATCCTGAAACTTGGCTGAAATATCTATTAGTTCCAGTAGTTTTCTTGTGGATTTCTTGGGGTTTTCCGTGTATAAGATCATATCATCTGCAAATAGAGATACTTTGACTTCTTCCCTACCTATTGGGATACCCTTTATTTCTTTTTCTAGCCTAACTGCTCTGGCTAGGACCTCGAGCACAATGTTGAATAATAGTGGTGATAACGGGCATCCTTGTCTGGTTCCTGTTCTCAAGGGGAATGCTTTCAAAGTCTCTCCATTCAGGATGATGTTGGCTATTGGTTTTGTATAAATGCCCTTAATTATACTGGGGAATTTCCCTTCTATTCCTATTTTGTTGAGAGTTTTAACATGAATGGGTGTTGGACTTTTTCAAATGCCTTTTCTGCATCGATTGATAAGATCATGTGGTTCTTGTCTTTTGTTTTATTTATGTGATGGATTACGTTGATTGTTTTTCTAATGCTGAACCATCCCTGCATACCTGGTATAAATCCCACTTGGTTGTGGTAAATTATTTTTTTGGTATGTTGCTGAATTCTATTGGCTAAAATTTTGTTGAGGATTTTTGCGTCTATGTTCATGAGGGATATTGGTCTGTAATTTTCTTTTTATATGGTGTCTTTACCTGATTTTGGTATCAGGGTTATGCTGGCTTCATAGAATGAGTTTGGGAGTATTCCATCCGTTTCTATGCTCTGAAACACCTTTAGTAGAAGTGGTGTTATCTCTTCTCTGAAAGTTTGGTAGAATTCTCCAGTGAAGCCATCTAGGCCAGGGCTTTTTTCTGTTGGCAGTTTTTTAATAACCTTTTCAATCTCTTCTTTTGTTATGGATTTATTTAGTTGTTCTACCTCTGTTTGTGTTAATTTAGGTAGGTAGTGAGTTTCTAGAAATCCCTCCATTTCCTCTAGGTTTTCAAATTTGTCAGAGTACAGTTTTTCATAGTATTCTGTTACGATTCGTTTAATTTCAGTTGGGTCTGTTGTGATATCACCCATCTCATTTCTTATATGGGTTATCTGCTTCCTCTCCAGTTTTTCAGTCTGGCCAATGGTTTATCAATTTTGTTGATCTTTCAAAGAACCAGCTTTTGGACTTATTAACTCTTTCAATTGTTTTTCTGTTCTCTGTTTCATTTAAGTCTGCTCTAATTCTTATTATTTCCTTCCTTCTGGCACCTGTAGGCTTCTTTTGCTGCTCTCTTTCTACTTGTTCCAGTTGTAGGGTTAGTGCTTTGATTATGAGCCTTTCTTGTTTTTGGATGGTGCATTTATTGCTATAAACTGACCCCTGAGCACTGCTTTTGCTTTGTCCCAAAGGTTCTGGTAGGATGTGTTTTCATTCTCATTTGATTCTATTAATTTCTTTATTCCATCCTTAATGTCTTCTATAACCCAGTAGTTTTTGAGCAAGGTGTTCAGATTCCATGTGTTTGATTTTTTTTCCTTGCTTTTTGTGTTGTTGATTTCCCCTTTCATGGCTTTATGGTCACAAAAGATGCTTTGTAGTATTTCGATGTTTTGGATTTTGTTAAGGCTTGCTTTATGGCTTAATATGTGGTCTATTCTGGAGAATGTTCCATGTGCGTTGGAAAAGAAAGTATACTTGGCTGTTGTTGGGTGCAGAGTTCGGTATATGTCTGTGAGATCAAGTTGGTTGATTGTAGCATTTAGCTCTTCCGTGTCTTTGTTGAGCTTCTTTCTGGATGTTCTGTCCTTCACTGAAAGTGGCGTGTTGAAGCCTCCTACTACTATTGTGGAGCTGTCTATCTCTCTCTTCAGAGCGGTTAAAGTTTGTTTTATGTATTTTGGAGCCCTGTTGTTGGGTGTGTAAATATTTATTATAGTTATGTCCTCCTGGTGTATTGACACTTTAATCATTATATAGTGCCCTTCCTTATCTTTTGTGGTGGATTTTACTTTAAAGTCTATTTTGTCAGAGATTAACATAGCCACTCCTGCTGTTTTTTGAGTGTTGTTTGCTTAGTATAGTTTTTTCCATCCTTTGAGTTTTAGCCTGTTTGTGTCTTTAAGTCTAAGGTGCGTCTCTTTTAGGCAGCATATAGATGGATCTTGCTTTTTTATCCAATCTGTCTGTCTTCGTCTCTTTATTGGTGTATTAAGTCCGTTTACATTCAGCATAATTATTGATAGGTATGAGCTTAGTGCTGTCATCCTGATATCTCTTTTTGTGTGTTGTTCACAGTTTCTTTGTTCTCCTCAACTTTCTGTGCTGAGTTGTTTTTCTTTATGTATTTTTTTTTCATCTTTTTCTTTGTTGTAGATTTTGTGTTCGCTGGGTCTTTATTTTTTTCTAGTTTTTTATTTTGATTTGTAGGATTGTTAGATTCTTTTGTGGTTACCTTAATATTTACCCCTAATTTTTTAAGTTTATACCAGTCTTTTATTACTTTATATCACCTTAACTTCCCCTCCATATAGAAAATCAATGTCTCCATTTTTTAAGTCCCTCTTTTTTTGTTTTAATATTATCCTCTTTTTTTTTTTTACCTATTGATGTCTGTTTCCCTATTTTCAATGTTTTAGCTTTGATGTAGTTTTGATTTCCGTATCTGAGTCAATATCTGGTTGCTCTATCCTGTGTTCTAGTCTTGCATTGTTAGGTGGTGTTATTGATTATCTAATCATAGATCTCCCTTTAGTATTTCTTGTAATTTTGATTTGGTTTTTGCAAATTCCCTGAACTTCTGTTTATCTGGAAATACCCTAATTTCGCCATCATATTTGAGAGACAGTTTTGCTGGATATATAACTCTTGGCTGACAGTTATTTTCCTTCAAGGCTTTAAATATGTCATCCCATTGCCTTCTAGCCTGCAAGGTTTCTGCTGAGTAGTCTGAGCTTATTCTAATTGACTCTCCTTTGTAGATGACTTTTCTTTTATCCCTAGCCACTCTTAAAATTCTCTCTTTATCTTTGGTTTTGGTCAGTTTGATTATAATATGTCTTGGTGACTTTCTTTTGGGATCTACCTTATGTGGGGTTCGAAGAGCATCTTGGATAGATATCTTCTCATCTTTCATGATATCAGGGAAGTTTTCTATCAACAAATCCTCAACAATTTTCTCTGTATTTTCTGTTATCCCCCCGTTCTGGTATTCCAATCACTTGTAAGTTATTTCTCTTGATAGAGTCCCACATAACTCTTAGACTTTCTTTATTCTTTTTAATTCTTTTATCTGACTTTGCCTTAAATAATTTGGTGTCAAGAGCTTTATCTTCAATGTCACTAATTCTAACTTCTACTGCCTCAATTCTGCTCCTATGACTTTCTATTGCGTTGTCTAATTCTGAAATTTTATTGTTACTCTTCTGGATTTCAGATTGCTGTCTCTGTATGGATTCTTGCAGCCTATTAAATTTGGCATTATGTTCTGGAATAACTTTTTTAAGTTCCGCTACTAATGTGTCTGTATGTTGCCTGGCTGTTTCTGCATTCTGTAGAATTTCCTTTCTTATTTGTAGAAGAATTCTGTATATTAATCTTTTGTGTTCTGTCTCTGGTAATTCCAAGAAGTTCTCTTCCTCCAGAGAATTTATTGATTCTTTATTTTGGGAGCTTGCTGAAGCCATCATGGACTGCCTCTTTATGTGACTTGATACTGACTGTTGTCTCCAAGCCATCAATAATTTATTATAATTTTACTTTGTGTTTGCTTAGTGAGACCTAGCTTCTTATTTTGTTTTGTTTTGATATGCCCAAATAGGCTGCTCACGTGCCCTAGTTTGATTTTTGACATCTTTTGATCTCTAATGTCCTGTCACCAGGTAGTTGGTTCTGTAACTAAGTATATGCATGCTAGAGTTCGTTAAAATTTCCTATATGGGATCAGCTCAGGTGTGCAGGCAGTCGATCACCAAGTGTGTGATACAGGCTCTCACCCCCATTCCTAGAGAGGAATGGGTGATGGGTGCAGGCACTGGACTCTGGCTGTGGTACGGGATCACCCACTGAGCCAGGCAGGGGGCCAACTCCTGCCCCTGAGAGTCTGAAAGAAAAGCTTGTCCCTATTCTCTAGGGTGAATAGGTAGCTGCATTTTGCAGCCAGGCTAAGAGCGCCCCACTATGTTGGCTGCAAAGACTTAAGGGCACCACTTTTTCTTGAACTCCTGAAGCAGGTGACTAGGCACTTTAAGAACTATCACCAGTCCTCAAGACCCTGCCGCAGATCGATAAAAGTGCCTACCTGAGGGGCAGGGCTGTTTTGAGGATCACAAATCTGCCCGTGCACAGCTGAAGCAGTTGAAGTTAAACTTCAGATGTTTGCCCTGTTGTACTGTGGTAGTGAGGGCTAACGCTGTTGAGATGGGTCCCCACAAGTTTATACAGGGGTGTATGGCAGTCAGAGTCTGTGGACCCCTGATTTCTATGGCCAGCAAAGGAGTTGTGCTGACCCTGTGTTCCTGGCCTAGGGGAGCCAGGAGCTTATTTGTTCCCTCTCCAACGCCAGGAGAATGGGTCAGGGCGCCTTTTGGTATCTATTTCTGGCCCAGTGGACTCCCAGTGCAGAGCGGGGAGGGAGGTGGTAAAAAGAAGAGAGGTTTTTCCCGAATCCGGTGCAGAGCACAGAGGTAGGAGGTAAAAGGGAGAGAGGTTTTTCCCAAATGAGCTTTTTTTTTTTTTTTTTTTAACTCGCTGCAAAAGGGTACACGCATGTACTTATCCTAGACTCTTGGGAGCTGCTCTTCACTGGTTCAGAGTGTCCAAGCAGAATCTCTGCTGCTGGGTCTCTCTTGATGTGGAAACTGCTTCTCGAGTGCACACACAGCACAGCTGTTTGCCTGCTTCACTGCAGCCCGGTGGCTGTGTCTCTGCTGTGTCGCCGCTGGGGCTCTAGCACGCCTCACCTCTTCCAAACGGTCTTCCTCTCCAGTATAACTCATGGATTTCTTAACCTTGCCTTGTTCAGGGCTGCCAGATGTTCACATAGAATCAAATCACTTGTTTTTCCAGGTCTTTGTTGTAAGAGAGATACAGGAAGCATCTAACTAGTCTGCCATGTTGACCATGCCTTTGTGGTGCATTTTATTTAAGCCTGCCTTTCCTCCCCCGACTGTCTCTTCATTTTCCCCCTCAAATGTCTGCCCTTATAAAGAGTTTGTGGAAACATCTAGATCAGCCCCATTCAGAATCCTAACAACAGGAAATTGAACTCAGCACTGGGCTGCCAGAAGATGACTGCCTGATAAATCATCTTTTTCTGGCCTTTCCCCATCTCCTTGTCTCTGATGCACAGTCTTTCATTCAGTTTCGTGTGCAACCCGTTTTGATGAATTCACCTCAGAATCACTTTCACTATCAGTGGACACATCATATTAAAATGGTACTTGGCAGTTGGGTGAGACAGTGAAGAGGAAGGGAAGGGTGAGCAGAAGGAAGTGGAGGAGGAAGTGATGATGAAGGAACTCTGCTGCTAGAGGAAAAACTAATTGGACTTCCTTGGAAGTAGACTCTACTTGTTTTTGGATTAAACCTAGTGTTCTATCTAGCATGTTTGACAACTAGAGTGGATTGTTTTTTAAAATATTTATCCCTCTATGACAAAGTTATTTTCAGGAATAATTATGAAATGAAACAATAGTGGACTGAAAAAAATGTAAATAGTGAACTTCTCTTTTATTGAAACTCATAATATAAACATGCTAGTAAAAATAAAAAATAAATTTTAAAATCCCATTTCAAAAAAAAAAAGGAAAAGAGAATGAAATTTTCTTGCACTTAACTTTGCATTATAATCATACCATTGGGAAAGTTATAAAAGAAATAAAATAAATAGTGTAGTGCAAAAAGAAAAAAGTAATAAGTTAACACTTTTTAGTTACATTAACTTTTTTTGAAAAAACTACACCTTCATATTGACCTATCACAGTAGTAATAAATAACATTACAATTTCTGTTTCTTTGAGACTCTAAAAAAAATGAATTGAAATAAATGTATGGCTCCACAGAGGCCAAACAATGCTATAGCAGGAACTCCACGAAGTAAGAGAGCATCAGGGTCTGCTTTCACCAAACTGATTTCTGATGATCCCTGGAAACTTTGAGCTTTGTCTATATGAAGTAGGAAAAACAACAGATAAAATCTTGAGCCTCAGAACCCTAACAGGAGACCTCCCCATAAAGCTGGGATCCCACAGAGAAAATGAGAAACAAACTTAACTACAAAAAAGAGAGTGAGGAAAATTGCCTGTCTCAAACTTGGCACAAAGTAAAGGGGAAAAAAAAGAAAATCTCCTATGAGAAGTTATAACAATAAGCATACCAACATGCAGGTTTGGGGTGAAATTTATACACTCTACGTGACTCCCAGAAACCCTCATGGTGTAGTGGTTAAGTGCTATGGCAGCTAACCAAAAGGTCAGCTGTTCAAATCCACCAGGCGCTCCTTGGAAACCCTATGGGGGCAGTTCTACTCTGTCCTATAGGGTCGCTATGAGTCGGAATCAACTTGATGGCAACGGGTTTGGTATTTTTTGTTTTGTTTTTTTAAAGTGACCCCCAGAAATTTCTAAAAACTTCCAATGGAGAATTTAACTTAAGGTAATCTAGGTTGGTAGTATCCCTAAGCAACTAGTGGAAGCAAAAACAAATCTCCTTTGCAAGAATGCAACTTCAACCAAGTCCCAAAGCATTCCTAAATTTGCCAAAGAAAATAAGCAACTCCAGGAAAAACAAATTGTGAAACAGAAATAAGGCACCATGAATGAGAGCTCACAGAAACAACAGAAGTATCAGACACAAAAGACTTGAAATATTAAAAATTATTAGATACAGATTATAAAATAAACATGCTTAATATGTTTAAAGAAATTTTTAAAATCTTAAAAATATGTTCAAAGGACAAAGACTTTGAAGACTAACCATTAAAATTTGGAAAACAACCAACTAGAACTTCTAGAAATGAAAAATATAATAATTAGTCCTGAAAACTCAATGAAGCAAGTTAGAACAGTTGAGAGAGAATTAGTGAACTGAAGAATACATTCAAATAAATTATCTAGAATGCAAATTACCCAAAGGAACATTAAATGGAAAAATTAAAGAAAGATTGAAAGACAAGGACGATAGAGTGAGAAGATATAAATCTATTCAAAGTCTAATACAGAAATAACAGGGAAAATGAGGAAGAGGCTATATTCCAAGATAAAATGACTAAGAATTTTTCAGATTTTATGAAACACACAAAGCCCAATGCATCACAAGTAGAATAAACATAAGAAAATTTATACCTAGACATGATGGTTAAGATTGTGCGTCAACTTGGTTGGGCCATGATTCTCAGTGTTTATACGTGATCGCTCCCATGGTTGCATCTGCTGTGAGTAGCCAATCAGTTGAAAGGGAGTTTCCTTGGATGTGAGGTCTGCATCTGAATATAAGTGGACATTCTGGCTTTTGCCTCCTCTGAATCCTGTAGCTGCCTCCTGTTCATCTGGCTTCTGGTTCTTGGTACTTGAGCTAGCAGCTTATCTGTCAATCTATCTATCTTCACAGCCTGTGAACAAGAGCCCTGCTTCCTGACCTGCCGATCTTGGGTTTGCCAGCTCCTGAGGCTATGTGAATCAAGAGAAGCCTCTATCCTGATCCACAAACTTGGGATGTTCCAGCCTCTACAATCATGTGAGCTCTTTCCTTGATATAAATCTCTCTCTATATATATTTATACCCTTTGCTGGTTTTGCTTTTCTAGAGAACCCAGTTATGGTGAAATTGTAGACGACAAAGAAAAAGACATAATTGTTAAAAACAAGCAGGGAGAAAGAACACAAATAACACAGTTGAACTTATGGACATGTATCTAACATTGTACTCTAAATTTGGAGAATTCTAATTCCTTTCAAGTGCATGTGGAGCTTTTGTAAAAAGTTGCCATACTGACCACATTCTACAATACAACTTAGTTAGAAAATTTAAAACATAGGGAGAAAATCCATGTATTTAGGTAGTAGCAATATACACATTTCTACTAAACTACTAATAAGTCAAAGAAGACAGCATAATGGAAATAAAAATCTTTAGAAATAAACTATAATGGGACTATTATGTATAATAGAGTCTGATACCATTTTTTGTTGTTTGCTGAGAGTTTTCAAGCTTCACTCCTCCCCTTTTCCCTTGTATCCTACATCCAGGCAAGCTGATAAGAAAGCCCAGGCACTCCCTCCTCTGGCACTAGTGAGAAATTCAAGCCATGCAAACTCCAGCCTGCCTGAGTGAACTCTTACCCCAGCCCCACCCTCTATCTACCATAAAATCTCAAGCCATTTACCTCCATTTTTGGAGCTGCTTTGGAGCTTGCCCAACTGTACCCAGAAAGTCTCATTATGTAAGTAATAAACCTTTCCATACCCTTTGGTGCATGTGTGGAATCATTAGTCTCAACATCCAAACCAAATTTTAGGTAGGAGTTGCATCCCTCCTCTTTGGGGACCACAACATTATAATATAAAAACTTTTTATCTAAGTATTGCTGGGGCTTAGAGGGAAATTCGTAGTTTTAAATGCAAATATTGGAAAAGAAGAAATGCTGAAAATTAATAGGCTAAGTATCCAATTTAAAAAGTTAGAAAAAAATTGCCGAAAAAACTTAAAGAGGGGCGAGTGAAATAAATTAATAAATAAATATACAATTGAGGGACTCATCAAAGGTAAAAGCTAGTTTTTCAAAAAGACCAATAAAATAGGCAACTCTCTAGCAAAGATTATCAAGGAAAAAAGAGAAGTTACAAAAGCAAAATAAGAAATGAGAGTCATACCATGGTGATTAAAAAGATAAAAGAAAAAATTTTGACACCAAATTTGAAAACTTATACGAAATTAATAAATTTCTAGAAAATTTAATTTACTAAAACTTACTGAAGAATAAACAGAAAACCTGAGTAGTCCTATAAATGGCAATATATCTGAATGAACAGATAACTTCCAGCTCATATAGGATGGCATAAACTTGTTTCTACCTACTTTTCCCCACTAAGTACAGCTCTACACCCTGGAAATAACACAAGAGACAACCAAAGGAAAACTAAAAGGTGGCAAGAAGACAATGAACTGGTTTGAGACCCTAGGACTGGAGGAATAACACAGCATCAGGACATCTCTATGTTCCCCTCCCAAGCACCCCCAAATAGAAGGCATTTCTGAACCCCCAATCTAGCAACAGTAGGCAACCCAGGTAGGCTCATTGCCCACTCCCTACCCTCAGCCCCCTGATCAAACAAGAAAACACCACCAGGCAAGCCTGGCAACACTGACAAGGAGAGCCACTGACAATAAGTGACCAGGGAAAACACTTTCCTTCCTCACTGGGCCTGAGATTCATATCCCCCTCTGAGAGATACCAGGATAGCTGAGTGGCAGTGGCAAGAGGGACTGTACCAACAAGAGTCCTAGGCAGGGAAGCCTCATTTTCCTTCCAGGCTTGAGATTCCCCTCTCCTACTGAGAGTTATTGGGATGGCCAGGCAACGTGAGCCACTATTCCCTACTCAGAAACTGTGGGGTGGCTGGAGGGAAGGGGAGGGCCATGGCAAGAGGGACCCCATCACAAAAAGCTGTCCAGCCCAAGAAGCATATTTATCTCTGTAGACATAAACTCCCCTCCCCCACCTATAGAAACCTTGTCTGCTTCCTTATGCAGCACTGCAGGAACCAGTGGGAGCACCAATGGCACCAGATAAACCAGGCAAACCAAAATAATACCACAAAGGCTCTGAAAAATTAAACTGTCTTTGAACAACAGCCAACAGAAGGAGGCCAGGACTTGCATGCTAAACAGAAACAGTCTAAGTTCCTCCTAAAATAAAGTATTTAAATAGAGCCCAGAGTCTCTTAACATAATAGATAAAATGTCCAGGATACAAGAGAAAATCACTCATGATACCAAGAACCAAGAAAATCAACTTAAATGAGAAAAGACAACCATCTGACACCAACATCGAGATGAATTAGATGTTAGAATTATCTGACAAGACTTTCTAAAGATGCCCTTATAAGACTCTTTAAATTCTCTTCAAAACAGAAAATATCAGCAAAGAAGTAAAAGTTATAAAAACAAACCAAATCAAAAGTATAGAACTGAAAAGTACAATAATAGAATTCTACAAAGTTCTGGTAGACTCAATAGTAGAGTGGAGATGATAGAAGAGAGAATCAATGAACTTGAGGACAAATCAACAAAATTTACCCAATATAAACAACATAGATAAAACAGACTGAAAAAATAAAATGAACAGAGCCTCAAGGACCTGAGGGAAAATAGAAAAGATCCAACACTGATATTATCAGAGTCCCAGAAGGGCAAGAGAAAGAGAGTGGGGCTGAACGTGTATTCAAAGAACTAATAGCTTAAAAATCCCCAAATTTAGCACAAGCCTTGAACCTACAGATTTAAGAAACTGAGCAAACCCTAAGCAGGATAAGCTCAAGAGGTATACCCCAACACAGATTGTAATTAAACCTCTGAAAACTAAAGACAAAGAAAACAAAATCTTGAAAACAGCTAGAGAGAAATGATGCATTACCTATAATGGAACACTGACTTGAATGACAGCAGATTTAAAAAAAATTTTTTGTGTGTGCTTTAGGTGGAAGTTTACACAGCAAATTAGTTTCCTATTCAACAATTTATGCACAAATTGTTCTGTGACATTGGTTGCACTCTCCCCATTTCCATCCCTCCAGTTCCCCTGCCCCTCTTCACCTTCTCATCTTTGCTTTCGGACAAATGTTGCTCATTTGGTCTTGTATAGTTGATTGTTCTAAGGAGCACACTCTTCACAGCTGTTACTGTTTATTTTATAGGCCAATCTATTATTTGGCTGAAAGGTGAATTCTGAGAGTGGCTTCAGTTCCAGGTTAAAAGGGTGTCTTAGGGTGACAGTCTCTGGGGTTCCTCCAGTCTCATTCCAGTAAGTCTGGTCTTTTTTTTATGAATTTGAGTTTTGTTCTACATTTTTTCGCCCATTCTAACCAGGACTTTCTACTGTGTCCCTGGTCAGAGCAGTCATAGTGGTAGCTGGGCACCATCTACTTCTTCTGGTTTCAGGCTAGAGGTGTTGTGGTTCATGTGGGCCATTAGTCTTTTGGACTAATTGCTTTCTTGAATCTTTGGTTTCCTTCACTCTCCTTTGCTCCAGCTGGGAAGAGACCAATAGTTATATCTAAGATAGCTGCTCACAAGCTTTTAAGACCCCAGATGCTACTCACCATACTAGGATGTAGAACAATATCTTTATGAATTATGTTATGCCGACTGACCTAGGTGTCCCCCAAGACTACGATACTTAACCTTCAAACCCAATAACTCAGTTTCACAAGGAGTTTGGATACTTATAAGAAGTTTCCGTAACTGTGCCCCCATGTGCTCTCTCTCTCTCTCTATGAATATATATGCAGCACATACAAATATGTATATACAAATACCCACAACTATACCCATATATGGAGCCCTGGTGGTGCAGTGGTTAAGAGTTCGGCTGCTAACCAAAAGGTCAGCAGCTCGAATCCACCAGCCACTTCTTGGAAACTCTATGGGGCAGTTCTACTCTGTCCTATAGGGTTGCTACAAGTCAGAATCGGCAACAAGTTTTTTTGTTTTATACCCATGTACGCACTCGCATGCTCTCCCATGCACCCTCCCCCATCTATATAATATACATATCTACCTATGTAACCACTCACAAATTTTGGCTGTTATTACTGTTGTTGCAGAATTGTATATGGTATGGTAATTACTGTAGTTGTCCTTTATTCTTGCGTACCTCTCAGTGTCTTCGTTTGCCAGGTCACATTGTACTGACTTCCCCCATATTGTCTATTGCCTTTCCCTTCACCAGAATTAACACGCATCTACTATATGGTGAGTGATTCTTCCTCGTTTCCCCTCCCATCCCAGGTGACCATCAAAGAATGTTGCTTTCTGTGTGTAAACCTATTCTTAACTTTTTATAAAAGTGATATCATACAGTATTTGCCTTTTTGTGGTTGATTTATTTCAGTCAGCATAATGCCCTCCAGATTCATGTGCATTATGTTTCACGGACTTGCCATTATTCTTTATCTTTGCCTAGTATTCCATTGTATGTATGTACCAGAGTTTATCCATTCATCCATTGATGGCCATATAGGTTGTTTCCATCTTTTTTGCAACTGTGAATATGCTTCAATAAACATGGGTGTGCATATGTGTATTCATGTCACTGCTCTTGTTTCTCTAGGGTGTATACCTAATAGTGGGATTTCTGGATAATATGGTATTTCTATTTCTAGCTTTTTGAGGAAGCGCCATACAATTTTCCACAGTGGTTGTACCGTTTTAGAATCCCACCAGCAGTGTATAATAGTTCCAAAGGCCCACAACCTTGACAGCATTTGTTTTCTGTTTTTCTGATCTGTCCCATTTTTGCAGGGGTGAAATGATATCTCTTTGTAGTGATTTACATCTCTCTAATGGGTAATTATCATGAAAATTTCTTCATGTATTTGTTAGCTGCCTAAATGTCCACTTTGGTCAAGTGTCTGTTCATGTCCTTTGTCCATTTTTGATTGAATTGTCAGTCTTTTTGTCATTGAGGTGTTGAAGTTTTCTATATATTTTAGAGATTAGAACCCTCGTCAGATATGTCATTGCCAAAAATTCTTTCCCAGTCTGTAGGTTCTCTTTTTACTCTTTTGGTAAAGTCTTTTGATGAGCTTATGTATTTAAGTTTAGGAGGTTCCAGTTATCCAGTTTATCTTCTGTTGTTTGTGCATTTTAAATTATGTTTCACAGTCTATTTATGCCATAAATTTGGGCTCTTAGCTTTGTTCCTATGTTATCTTCCAGGAACTTTATAGTTTTAGGTTTAACATTTAGGTCTTTGATCCATTTTGAGTTAGTTTTTGTGTATGGTGTGAAGTATGGATCTTGTTTCATTTTTCTGCAAACGAGTATCCAGTTTTGCCAGCACCATTTGTTAAAGATGCTATTTTTCCCCCATTGAGTGGACTGTGACCCTTTGTTCAAGATCAGCTGTCCATAGCTGGATGGATTTACTTCTGGGTTCTCAATTCTGTTCTGTTGGTCTATGTGTCTGTCATTGTACCAACACACAGGCTGTTTTGACTACTGTGGCTGTATAGTAAGTTCTGAGATTGGGAGGTGTGAGGCCTCCTACTTTGTTCTTTTTCTTCAGTAACACTTTAGTTATTTGGGGCCTCTTACTTTTATATATAAAGTTGGAGATTAGTCTTTCTATTTCATTAAAGAATGTGTTGGGATTTGGACCAGGATCACTTTATATCTATAGATAGCTTTGGGTAGTATTGACATTTTCACAGTGTTAAATCTTCCAATCCATGAGCATGATATGATATGTTTTTTCATTTATGTAGGTCTCCTTTGGTTTCTTGCAGTAGTGTTTTATAGTTTTCTTTGTATAAGTCTTTTACATTCCTTGTTAGATTTATTACTAGGTATGTTATCTTTTGGGGGGCTATTGTAAAAGGTATTGTTTTCTTGATTTCTATTTCAAAGTTCTCGTTGGTCATGAAGAGGAATCCAACTGATTTTGTATGTTGATCTTGTACCCTGCCACTTTGCTGAACCATTCTGTTAGTTCCAGTAACTTTCTTGTGTAGTCTCTGGGATTTTCTATGTATAGGATCATGTCATCTGTGAATAGGGATAGTTTTACTTCTTTACCGATTTGGATGTCCTTTATTTCCCTTTCTTGCCTTATTGCTCTGGCTAGGACTCCCAGTACAATATTGAAAAGGAGTGATGGTAAAGGGCATCCTTGTCTTTCCCGTTCTCAAGGGGAATGCTTTCAATCTCTCTCCATTGAGAATAATGTTGGCTGTTGGTTTTGTATATATATCCTTAATTATGCTGAGGAATTTCCCTTGTATTCCTATTTTGCTGAGAATTTTTATCAGGAATCTGTGTTGGGTTTTATCAAATGCATTTTCTGCATCGATTGAGATGATCATGTGATTCTTTTCCTTTGTTTTATTTATGTGGTGAATTAAATTTTGTTTTTCTAATGTTGAACCACCCTTATATCCCTGGTATAAATCCCACCTGATTGTGATATATTATTTTCATTACTTTTTTTTTATATGCTGTTATATTGTGTTGGCTAGAATTTTGTTGAGAATTTTTGTGTCTATATTCATGGGGGATATTGGTCTGTAATTTTCTTTTCTTTTTTTGTGTTATCTTTGCCTGGCTTTGGTATCAGGGTTATGCTGACTACATAGAATAAATTAAGGAGTATTCCTTCCTTTCCTATGTTCTGGAATAGTCTGAGTAGAATTGGTGTTGGCTGTTCTCTGAGTGTTTGGTAGAACTCTCCAGTGAAGCCATCTGGGCCAGGGCTTTTTGTTGTTGGGAGTTTTTTTTTTTTTTTTTAAGAAATCTTCAATTTCTTCTTTTTTTATGGGTCTATTTAGGTTTTCTACGTATAGCAGCAGATTTCCTTAAAATGTACGTAGGCACTTAATGAGATTTTTAACTTTACAGAAAGAGCTAGCCTCTTTATACATGTGCAAAGATGGTATCATTGTTGCTGGCCATAGAAAAGGTGTTAAAACGTTGATTGGCCATAAAGATCACATTTTCAGGAGGCAGAGCCAAGATGGCAGACTAGTCAGATGCAATGAGCCATCCTGCTGCAACAAAGACCTGAAAAACCAAGTAAAACAGATACAGACGTTAATCCTAGAACCCAGAATCTTAAATGAAGGGATAAAGTGTTAAATCGGAAGTCACTAAGGAGAAGAAGAAACTGTTAGAAAATGGGGAAGGAATAGAGACACGGAGTGGAGATTCCTGACCAAATGGCATGACTCAGCATTGCCATCTTGGAATAAAGCCACCTCTGCAGAATTCCCAATAGGAGATAGAGGTACAGTGTAGACATTCCCAGGAATAAGTAAGATCCACATTTGCTGGATACAAGTCAAGAAGCCCATACTCTCTCACCTAGTAACCACAGGAGCACACTCCTACGACTCCCACTCCTCTGGTGAATAGCAGGTATAACCACCCCACTGCAGCAACCTCAATTGCCAAGAAGCAGAATACCAACCCACTCTGCTGCCCTCCTCCATCTATCCCACTCTGCCCCTGTCTTCGCTCCCCCACCTCTCCTACCCCACTGCCTAAGGCCCCAAGGGGACCCAGCCTTGACCCCAGGCCCCTTTGAACTGGTTCCAGAGCCCTCGTGCCACCTGTCATGGCACCCAGAGGACTGGGCCCAGGCCCCAGGCCCCAGGCCCCTTCCCACCAGCTCCAGAATCCTCCCACCAGCTCCAGACCCCTCCCCCCGCAACCCACTGCAGCACCCAGGGGACACAGCCCAGATACCAGGCCCCTTCCCGCTGGCTCTGGACTCCTCCTGGCACATGCTGTGGCATCCAGGGAACCCACCAAGACCCCAGGCACATTCCTGCCAACTCCAGACCCCTCCTGCCACAACTCGCAGCCCTGAAGGAACCAGACCCAGATTCTAGCCTTTTCTGCACTGTTTCAGCCACACACCCCCCCCCCCCGCCAGACTACAATGGCCCCGCTCTAGCCCCTGGCCTAGTTCATTCTGTAGACAGACCACCCATCTCCACCCCTTCCCTTCCTGCCAGACCTGCCCTGCTCCGCCACAGCTGAGAGACCAACCCTGCACACTAGGACAAGGTGGTGAGAATTATGTGAGCAAGCAACAAAGCATGCCAAGCCCACCCACCCGGACATAACCAAACAAAACAAAAAAGCAGGATGAAACAAAGAAACCTATCATCAATAGATAAAGAAAATAATACCTGAATGTCTTGGAGACAGCAGACAATATCAAAACATGTAAAAAAAAAAAAAAAAAAAAAAGGACAAGATGGCTTCAGTAAGTGACCAGAATAAAGTACTAGTTGACCTTCCAGCAGAAGAAAAAGGACTGGAACTACCTGATAGGGAATTCAAAAGTCCAATATTCAGGGCTCTCCAAGGGATTAGGAAAGAGATCATGGAAAATGCAGACAAAATCATGGAAAACACAGACAAAACCAACCAAAACATAGCCAAAATCAAGGAATACACAGATAAAGCAATAGAAGAATTCAGGAAAATAACACAAGAACAAAATGTCAAAATAAATAAACCATTAGAAATCATACAAAAACAGCAATTAGAAATCCAAAAAATAAACAAAATTTTAGAAATGGACAACACAATAAAAGGTTTTAGGAGTAAATTTGAAAGGATGGAAGACCGAATCAGTGAAATTGAAGACAAATCCATGGATGCCATTTTTTTTTAAGAAAAATCAGAGAAAAGAATGAAGAAAACCTAAAAGTTATGTGGGATACAATCAAAAGCAGAAATTTATGCATGATCAGAGTTCCAGAACAAGGGGAGAAAATGGAAAACATTGAAAGGATTGTTTGAAGATTTGCTGAGAGAAAACTTCCTTGATATCATGAAAGATGGAAAGCTGATCACCCAAGAAGCTCAACAAACCCCATGTAGGATAGACCTCAAAAGAAAATCACCAAGACATATCATAATCACACTCCCCCAAAACCAAAGACAAAGAATCCTGAAAGCAGATCGAGAAAAACAGTCACATACAAAGGGGAAACAATAAGTCTAAGCTCTGATTACTCAGCAGAAACCATGTAGACAAGAAGACAATGGGATGACATATATAAAACCATGAAAGAAAAAAATTGCCAATCAAGAATGATATATCCTGCGAAACTCTCTCTCAAATATAATGGTGAAATTAGAACATTTTCAGATAAACAGAAATTAAGGGAATTTGTAAAAACCAAAACAAACTTACAAGATTTATTAAAGGGAGTCCTTTGTTTGGAGAACCAATAACATCAGACAACAACTTGAATCTAGCAAACAAGCCAGTATCAGCCAGCTACTGACCTAGGTAATGAACTCTGAAGGATAAAACAAAACTAAAAGATTCAAAACAGGAAACTAGAGATGTCAATCTGTAAATGATGACAATGTCAGAATAATAGAAGGGGAAATACAGAACTTTTAAGTAGAGAGAAAATCAAGGCATTATCAAGTAATAAAAGACTGGCTCAAACTTAAGAAGATAAAGGTAATTTTCAAGGTAACCACAAAGAAAGTTAACAAACCTACTTATCAAAATAAAGAACAAAAACATAAAGTCTCCATAAACACAAAATGTACAATAACAAAAGAAACAAAAAGAAATTTCACAACCAGAAGAAACTGAGCACAGGAGAGTAAAAGGAACAAAAAAACTTCAGCACCACCAAAACAAGCGCTACAAAATGACAGCAGTAAACTCACACCTATAGATAATCACATTGAGTGTAAATGGCTTAAATGCACCCTTAAAGAGACATAAAGTGAGAATGGATTAAAAAACGTGACCTATAGACATGCTGTCTACCAGAGACACATCTGAGACACAAAGTCATAAATATATTAAGGATGGAAAAATATATATCAAGCAAATAGCAACCAGAAAAGAGCAGAAGTGGCAATACTAATCTCAGATAAAATAGACTTTAAGGCAAAATCCATCATAAAACACAAGGAAGGACATTCTATAATGATTAAAGGGATAGTCCACCATGATGACATAACCATAATAATTACCTATGCACCCAACAGAGGTCCAATATTCATAAACAAACTCTAACAACACTGAAAAGAGAAATTGACAGTTCCACAATAATAGCAGGAGACTTCAGCACTATACTCTCGGTAAAGGACATGTTATCTAGAAAGAAACTCAGCACAGATACAGAAGATCTTAAGGACAGAGGCTTCTCCTGATTCACGTAGCCACAGGGGCTAGCAAACCCAAGATCAGCAGGTCAGAGAGCAGGGCTCTTTCTCACAGGCTTCAAAGATCAATGAATCCCAAGATCAGCAAGCAAAACCACAGAGAAGCAGCTAGCTCAAGTCACGAGAACAGGAGATCATATGAACAGGAGCCTGATGGAGGATACAGCACAAGCAAAAAGCCCATGAGCCTTGCCAGAATGTCCGTTTATATTCAATGCAGACCACACACCCAAGGAAACTCCCTCTCAACTGATTGGCTACTCACAGCAGATTCCATCATGGAGGTGATCACATTATATCAGATCTCATCATGAAAGTGATCACAACATCATACGACTGCGAAATCACTGAGAATTATGGCCCAGCCAGGTTGACACACAGTCTTAACCATCACAGTTCACCGCTTGTCAACTTGGCACCTGTACACATCTCTTTAAACCATACACAATTCAAAGACAATTATAAAATCATACTTGCACCTAACATGATACAATGAACATACATACAACTGAAAATGCACTAGCCCTGTTTAAATCTTATTTTATAGGTGAAGAAAACAAAAATATTTGATGCACACATATAAAGCAGAAATACTCATAACAATTATAGTTCTCATTTCTGTAACTGGTCATGTGGCCATAACTGGTATTTAGAACTACCATCTTCCACCACCCATTCCGTATTCCCTTTGCCCTCAGCAAGCACCTCAGCTGGTTGTGGTTCTTCTCCTGGAGGGGTGGCTCAAACCTTCATTCCTGAAGAGTCTAGGCCATTAGTAGTCCTGTCAGAATTGAGTTGTTGTAGTTTTCCATTGATTTTTATTACAGGGAATGGTAATAATAAGAGATGCCCTAAGGAATCTCCTGCATTTGTGACATACTCTTCTTTACCTCTATTATGTAATACCAATCAGATTTCCTCTTGGTAATCAGGATAAATCACACAAGCCATTATAGTAACTCCATTCCTTGCCTGTTGATCCAGAAGTATAAGGAGCCCTAAGTGGCCAGACGGCATTCTTAACTTCCAGTTCAATGGAATCAGTGAACTGTCTTCAGGTGGGGGCATTCCTCCCTTTGGAACTAAGACCTCTAGATCCACAGAGCATAGGGTCATGAGGACAAGAAGCAGAAGTCTTTCGAGTAGGTCACTAGGGGTTATAGTGAGTGGTGCCACTCCCATTTCCACCCCCTGATTCCAGGACCCGTGAATCTTGGCTATGGGGGAAATAGCACCATATATTGGACTCTGGTATAGAGCATATACATCCTCCTGAAGAACATTGCCCCAATACTGCAAGGTGTTGCCATCTAGCTGGTGCCGTAATTTTGTCTTTAGAAGCCCATCCTGGTTCAGGATGATGAGGAACATGGTAAGACCAGTGAATTCCTTGAGCATGGGCCCATTGCTGCACTTCATTTGCTGTGAAGTGAGTTCCTTGATCTGAGACGATGCTGTGTGGGACAATATGCTGGTGGATAAGGCATTTTGTAAGTCCACACATGGTAGTTTTTGCAGAAGCATCAAGTGCAGGGAAGGCAAATCCATATCCAGAGCAAGTGCCTATTCCAGTAAGAATACAACACTGTGTGATATTGATGATATTGTTCAATAATTTCTGCATTCTGTTGGATCACCCTTTCTTGGGAATGGCCACAAATATGGATCTCTTCCAGTTGGTTGGCCAGAAAGCTGTCTTCTAAATTTCTTGACATAGACGAATGAGCACCTCTAGCACTGCATGTGTTTGTTGAAACATCTCAATTAATATTCCATCTTTCCTGGAGCCTTGTATTTCACTATTCCCTTCATTGCAGATTGGACCTCTTCCTTCAGTACCATTGGTTTTTGATCATATGCTATCTCCTGAAATAGTTGAACGTCAACCAATTCTTTTTGGTAAAGTGACCACGTGCATTCCTGTCATCTTTTTTGATGCTTCTTTTGTTGTTCAGTATTTTCAAACTCGAGGTTTGAATTTTTTCTTCAGTTCTTTCATCTTGAGAAATGTTGAGTGTGTTCTTCCATTTTGGTCCAGGTCTTTGCACATTTCATTATAATACTTTACTTTGTCTTCTTGAACTGCCCTTTGAAATCTTCTGTTCAGCTCTTTTACGTCATCATTTCTTCTTTTCACTTTAGCTACTCTATGTTCAAGAGGAAGTTTCAGAGTCTCTTCTGATATCCATTTTGGTCTTTTCTTTCTTTCCTGTCTTTTTAATGACCTTTTTCTTTCTTCATATATGATATCCTTGATGTCATTCCACAACTCTTCTGGTCTTTGGTCATTACTCTTCAGTGCGCCAAATCTATTCTTGAGATGGTCTCTAAATTCAGGTGGGATATATTCAAGGTCATATTTTGGCTCTCATAGATTTATTCTAATTTTCTTCAGCTTCTATTTGAACTTGCATATGAGTAATTGATGTTCTATTCCACAGTTAGCCCCCGGCCTTGTTCTGACTGATGATATTGAGCTTTTCTATCATCTCTTTCCACAAACGTAGTTGATATGATTCTTGTGTATTCCATTTGACAAAGTCCACATGTATACTTGACATTTATATTGTTGGAAAAAGGTATGTGTAATGAAGAAGTCATTGATCTCGCAAATTCTATCATGTGATATCTAGCATTGTTTCTATCACCAAGGCCATATTTCCCAGAGTAGTACACCCAAATGAGGGATTTGTTGCCTCTAAAATCCAAAGAGGTGCACTAGGTGTTGTGCCTCCTTTTTAGCTGTGGGAGGGTCTGGATACAATAACTTATCTGTTAATTTAGAAGGAATTTCTCAACATGCCTACATCACTGGACGCCTAGAAATTTCACTGAGGTGGAAGGTGCCTGAATTATTGTGGGATTAATTTCTCACCCTGTAGCATGCAAATATTTTACCATTAAGTCCAGAGTCATTGACACTTCTTCCTTACTAGGTCCAATCAGTGTAATGTCATCAACGTAATGGACCAACGTGATGTCTTGCAGAAGGGAAAGGTGATCAAGATCCCTGTGGACTAAATTATGACATAGGGCTGGAGAGTTGATATACCCCTGATGTAGGACAGTGAAGGTGTATTTCTGGCCTTTCCAGCTAAAGGAAAATTGCTTCTGGTGGTCCTTTGAAGCAGGTATGGAGAAAAAGGTATTAGTCAGATCAATAGCTGTGTACCAGGTAGCAGGAGACGTATTAATTTGCTCAAGTAATGTAACCATGTCTGGCACTGATGGAGCCTACCAGTGGAGGGGGCATGGACTCAGGGAGGCCACGTGCCGGTTGCTCCCTAGCTGAGTGGTGTGACACAGTTAGTCAAGAAGGGGCGGGGAGGCAGATGGGGCTAGCTGTGCAGGAGAAAGGAAAGGAATGTAGGGAGTGAGAGAGAAGAAAATGAAAAAAAGAAAAAGAAAAAAAAATGGCACAGAGGGAGCCTGCTGGTGGGGTGAGGCCAACCCAGGGAGGCAATGTGCTGGCGGCTCTCTAGCCAAGCTGTGTGGCACAGCCCATCAAGTAAAGGTGGGGATGGCACATGTGGCTAGGTGGGCTGGAGAAAGGAAAGGAAGGAAGAGAGAGAGAGTTAAAAAATGAAGGAAAAATGGCGCTGCAGGAGCAGGCTGGTGGGGGCAGGGCAGACCCAGGCAGCAGTGAGCTGGTGTCTCTCCAGCCTAGTGACCGTAGCTTGTTGGAAAGCAGCAGAGGCCCGTGTAGAGGGAAGAAGGGTGGGGGGTGGGAAAGTGCGTATCCCTGGTTACCAAATGTTCTGTCTCCTGTTGGGAGCTCCGTGAAGTTGCCTTCCTGTACTTCCTGTCGGTGGCTGAGGTCTAAGATGGCCAATTCGTGCCTCATTAGCTTGTAGGAAACCTCCACTCCATAGCTCTCCTCTGTCAGTTTCTCATTCTATTGGTGCTTAATAGAGTTCTTTATCCCTTCATTTGATGCTTAGGGTTCCAGGATTGACATTTGTATCTGTTTTACTTAGTTTTTAGGGTCTTTGCTTTAGAGGGATGGGATGGTGCTTCTGTCTATAGTGCCATGTTCTATTTTTTTTTTTAATTTTAAGGTTAGAGGATGTTTTCCTAGAAAGATCAAGAAACTTTACGTGTCAGTTTCTTCATCTATAGAACTGATATAATAGTACCTGCCTTATAGGGATATTGTAAATATTAAATGAGTTAATATATGTTAAATGAGTTAATACATGTAAAACACTTGGAACAGTGCCTAGCACCTTGTTAATTCACCATGAATATTAGAAATTATTACTATTAAAGGAATTTTATAAGATGACTGGATACAAAATTCAAATGCAAAAATTAATAGTATTAATTTTAATAAGCAAAAATCTAAATATTGTAAAGGAACTCCATTTTAATAAACACTAAAACTATAAAATACCTAGAAATAAAATTCACAAGAAAAGTAAAACACCTAAATAAGTAAAACTATAAAATTTTATTAAAATATGAAAAAAAAAACCCTAAATGGATAGTCAACTTTCTTAGATGAAATGATGTAGTAGTATAAAAATGTCTACCCCTTCCAAATTAATTTATATGTTTTATAATGCAATCCCAACTAGAATTCCAGTTTGGAGTTTTTTAAAACTGGATGTAATGATTTTAAAAATCTTTGGGGGAATGGCTGAGAATAGTTAAGTAAATTTTTACAGAAAGATGAAAAGGTGATAACTTGAGAGAACAATCCCATAGGGTTTCCAAGGTTGTAAATGTTTATGGAAGCAGACTGCCACATCTTTCTCCCACAAAGTAGTTGGAAGGTTTGAACCTCCAACCTTTTGGTTGGAAGCTGAGTGCTTAACCACTGTGCAACCAGGGTTTCTACTTGACTTACTATATATTACAATTTACTACAAATCCAATGTAATAAAAATATAGACTTGTCACAAAAATAGACAAATAGATCAATGAAACAGTCCAAAACTGATTCAAGTAGATACGAATCTTAATATTTGACCAAGTAGGAATGGATGGTTTAATCAGTAAACTATGCTGACAGAATTGGCATCTGGAGAAAGACAGGTTAGACCTCCCCATCATAAAATGTACAAAAGAATTATAGATAATTTAACAATCTAAATATAAAAGAAACAATTTTAGGAAAACATTTATATAAGTTTGAAGTGGAAAAGACCTTAAACAAAATAGAAAATCCAGAAGTCATAATGAAAAAAATGGACATTAGTTCTTGTAAAAATTAAAATCTAAATATGAGAAATAATACCCCAAGTAACATTTTAAAAGAAAAATTGATTTGGGGAAAGTATATGCAACACATGTGACAAATATATGAAGAATTATATATATATGAATTATATTAAGAGCTCCCACAAACTGATAATATTAGAAATAGTACAAAACAAGAATTTTCAAAGGAATACATGCAAATGGCCAATAAACATAGGAAATAAATGCTTTAAATACTTTGAAGCAAAATTAGACACCATTTTCACCTGCAAGATTGGCAAAAATTGAGAAAGTAGTAAAATACTACAGTATTTATGTAGTTTAAAAAAAGGAACATTTACAGAAAACAATTAAACATAACATTTGTAAAAAACAAACAAACAAAAATGCAAATCCCATTTACTTAGCATCACAAAACCCAAATACCTAGGACTAAATCTAACGAAATAAATGTAATGAAAAACTTTTATATCATTGGGAAAAATTAAGGAAGTTCTAAATAAATAGATATCCCATGTTTATGGAATAGAAGACTCAACCTTGTAAAGATGTCAATTCTCTCCAAATTGATCTACAGATTCAGTGTAATCTTAAAATCCCAGTAAGCATTTCTGTGGAAGATGACAAGATGATTCTAAAATTTATGTGGAATTGCAAATGACCAAGAATAACCAATCTACTCATGAAGAAGAACAAAGTAGAAACACTCACTCTACTAGATATCAAGACTTTTTATAAGCTACAATAATTAAGACAGTATGATTTTGATACAAGATTAGAAAAATAAACCTGTAAAATAGAGTAGAGGGTCCATCAACAGTTCTATACATATATGAACACTTGATTTATTTCAAAGATGACATTGCAGGGCATAGGGGCAAATCATGTCTTTTCAATAAATAGTACTGAGTCATTTTTACATCCACATGGAAAAAATGAGATTCCACCCTTACTTCATACTAAATACAAAATACAATTCCAGGAAAGTTATAGATCTAAAGTTGAAAGACAAAAATAAAGGTTCCTGCCTGCCCAGACATAACCAAAAAAAACAAAAAAGCAAGACAAAACAAACAAATCTACAATCAATAAATGAAGAAAATAATTCCTGAATGTCCCACAGACAGCAGACAATATCAAAACATATAAAAAAACAGGACAGGATGGTTCCAGAAAGCATCTAAAATAAAACACCAGATGTCCTTCTGGTAGAAGAAAAGGCACTGGAACTATCTGATAGGAAATTCAAAACTCTAATATTCAGGGCTCTCCAAGAGATAAAGGAAAATGCAGACAAAAATAAGGAAAAAATAGACTTAATCATGGAAAAGACAGACAAAATAATGGAAGAATTCAGGAAAATAATACGGAACAAAATGTCAAAATAAACAAACAACTAGAAATCATACAAAAAGAGCAATCAGAAATTGAAAAGATAAACAAGATCTCAGAAATGGACAGTGCCATACAAGGTTTTAGGAGCAAATTTGAAACAATGGAAGACAGAATCAGCAAAATTGAAGACAAATCCTTGGATATCACTTTGAGGAAAAAATCAGAGAAAAGAACAAAGAAAAGTGAAGAAACCCTGAGAAGGATGCGGGATACAATTAAAAGCAAAAATTTGCTTGCGATCAGAGTTCCAAAACAGGAGGAGACAATGGAAAACACAGAGAAGATCATTGAAGATTTGCTGACAGAAAACTTCCCTAATATCATGAAAGATGAAAAGCTAACCCTCCAAGAAGTTTTAGAAGTCAGGATAGCAGTCTTTACCTTTGAAGAGGAAGTATGACAGGGAGGGGGCTAGAGAGGAGTACCCTGGGTGATGGTACTATTCATTGTTCTGGGTGGTAATTAAATGAAATGCATTTACTTTATGAAAATTCTTCGAACTTACACTTATGACTTGTGTACTTTTCTGTGTATATGTTGTCTGCTTCAATAAACAATTTTATTAAAGGAAAAAAGAAAAAATAAGTGACAGATTTTTGAGATACAAGTTAGAACAAGGTAAAAAAAAAAAAACATAACCCATAGGGAAGAATTATGTCTCACTAAACTTCTCTATTATCAAGCAGGGTTTATTAGACTTTTATCTCACTGGTAGAGCTGCTCCTGAACTTCCTTTAAGCTTCAACTTGATTGTCTGCTCCTGACTCTTCTTAGCTGCTGTCTGACTGTACAGTCCAAGGGAACATGGAATGCTGCTCCTGGGCAAGCAGTAGATGTGAGAAGCAACACTATGATTTGTGTGAAATACGGAGTTAATAGCAGCAAGGGCTGGTGGGTCTGCTCCTTGGGAAGTTACTAAAGTCCCACATTTGGTGAGGCTTCAGCTTGTAGAGGAAGCCCTGGAACAAAATGGTAAATAATGGGGCATCACTGAGAAGCCTTGCTGGCCTTTTCCCATGATTCATCCATTGGCCCCGTTGTGCTGCCCAGCTTTTGGAGAAATAATGGTGTCTACCTTTTTCTGTCTGAGTTAACTTAATGGGGGCCACTCTACCTGTTTGAGATTTCTTCTTCTATAGATAAAGGGGTAGTATTACCTCTCAGTGTGTACCAAACCAGTTGACACAGAGTTGATTCTGACTCACAGTGGCCCCACGTGTGTCAGAATAGAACTGTGCTCCATAGGGTTTTCAGTGGCTAATTTTCAGCAGTAGATTGCCAGCCCTTTCTTCCAAAGCACCTCTGGGTGGACTCAAACTGCCAACTGTTTAGTTAGCAGCTGAGCACATTAACTATTTGCACCACTCAGGGACCTCAATGTGGAAATGAGGGCTAAAGGAAACATTTTTTTTCCCTAAACAGGTCTAATACACTCCTACCTCAGGGACTTGGCATTTGCTGCTCTGGAAACTGCTTCCCTCAGACATCAGCAGGGCTCCCTTCCTCACCACCTTCAGGTTTTTCTTGAATATCACTTTCTCAGTCAAGCTTTCTCTGACACCTCTCCCTTCAGTTAAAAAGTCTAACAACTTCCCCTCCCTCCCTCATTATTCTCTATCCTCTTTCCCTGCTTTGTTTTTCTCCCTGGCACTTACCATTTGACATCCCCTGTGTGTTTTGTTGTTTATTTTTATTGTCTTTCTCTTCCTTTAGAATGTAGGTTCCATGCAATCAGGGCTTTTTGTCTCTGTTCACAGATGAATCCCCAGAACTTAGAATAGTATCTGGTACATAGAAGGTGTTCCATGAATATTTATTGAGTGAAATAGCACATGTAAAAGTGCATAGAACAGTGCCACGGCAGGCATTCAATGAAAGCTGATTTTCTTGCTTTTTTTTTTGTTAAATTGTAAAATCCAGGATGTTTCAAGATTCCAAATAACCCCAGGCAACTCCTTGAAGATGAAATATAACAAGGACTCAGAGAATCACTCAGAATTCTTGGATTCTATTTATTCCCTGCTGAGCTCTGTGACTAAAACTCCCTTAACTTCTCTGGGCCTCAGTTCCTACCAACTTGAAAATGAGTTTTGTGGCTCTTGTTCCTAATGTTGACTATAAATAGCTCACTTGCTGGCTTACCTGTGAAAATTTCCTTGAGTAATTGCAAAGCCAGAAATAAGTAGATAAACAATGGCAGAAGTTGGAGGTCAGTTGTCATCAAATTTGCTGTTTTCCAACCTTGTATGCATGTCAGAGTCCCTGGCTGATGCAAAGGGTTAAGTGCTTGACTACTAACCGAACAATTGGCAGTTCAAGTCCACCCAGAGGCACCTTGGAAGAAAGACCTGCTTCCAAAAAGTCACTGCCTTGAAAACCCAATGGAGCCAAGTTCTATTTACTCTGCAACAATTGGGGTTGCCATGAGTCAGAATCGACTTGACAGCAACTGGTTTAGTTTGGTTTTATGCATGTAGCGGAGAGAGAGAGGAAAAAAAGTGAGACTGTTCAGAGTTAAAAAGGCACGTGAAAGTTGACTGCAGAACTTACATTGAGAGAAAAGCAGGGTGGGGAGAAGAAAGGAGTTGGAGAGAAAGGAAGAGACTTAACATATGTTTGGGAATTGCTCCATACCAGAAACTATAGTCTCACTGAGTCCTTATAACAACCCCACGAGGTGGGCATTGTTATTATTATTAGTGTTATTTCCATTTTACAGGTGAGCACACTGAGATCCAGAACGCAGAGTTGGGCTTTGTTATTTCAGCGTACTCAGAACCCATACAGGTAATCTCTGCCTATAGCAATGGTTGAACACGCTTTGGCACCTGTCTCACCTCCCACCTTCCTACCCAGCAATGCCCTGCTACAAGGGACAAGAGGAGGATGAAGCTCCTGTCTGTTTTTTTTGGTAGTTCTTTTAAAAATGCCAAGCCCAATTCTATTCCTCTTCTTGTTGGTATTGTTTTGCTATTGCTTCTTGTTTTAGTAAATGGGTAATGTCCATTAAAAAAAAATCAATAAACAAGCAAACAGAAGAAAATTCTACAATAAGCAAAATAATCTATAATGACGTAAAGCAGATCAGGGGTTGCTTGAGGGGAGAGGAGATGAAAATATTCCATATTTTGATTTCTGTTGTCATTATACGTGTATGTAGTTTATCAAAACTCATTAACCTGGGAGATGGAAAATTTTACAAAGGATACTGATGATGGTTGCACAACATGATTGATGTACTTGATCTCACTGAATTGCATACATGAAAAATGGTGACTTGACATATGTTGCGTTACCCAAATTTTTACAAAAACAAACTTATTTTAATAAAGAAAAAAAACTGGTCATGTACACTTAAAACAGGTGAATTTTATTGTATGTAAATTATACCTCAATAAAGTTGATCTAAAAAACAAAAATCAGTAATGCCACCATCCAGAGAGATAACCACTATTACCATTTTGTATTACCATTTTGGTGTTTTATGTTGCCAGGACTCCTTCTATGCAATATATATATATAATGAAAACTGTACCACATTTCACATGTTTTCTCTCAATAAAATATCATGAAAACCTTTCCATGTCAAGAGCATTTTTATAGTGCTAGAATACACCATTATGTCAATGTAACATGATTTACTCAACCCATTCTTTCTGTTGAAAAATTAAGATTTTCCAATTTTTCACTAGTATAAACATTTCCATTAATATCATTGAAACTGAATATTTGAGCCCATCCTTAATTACTGCCATAGAATAAATGTCTACTACTAAAATTACTGAGTCAAAAGGTTCACATTTTTAAAGGAATTTGAAATATCTTTCAGCATTGCCCTGTCTAAAATCTATACCATTTTATACACTCACTGGCATGTCTGACAGTGCCTTCAAGGATATCTTTGGTCTTGACTGTAGACCAGTGGGCATTGTGGCTCTCCATGGAAAAAAGCACCACGTAAATCTCAACACTTGAAATTTTCTAAGATCCTTTACTTTGGGAGTCATTGAAACTTTATAGAGTCAGTATCTCAGCCCTAACATTACTGAATTCAAGGTCCATAAGGTTCAGGTGCCTAAGAGCACAGGGTCAGTTAGGAGCACATTCAGGACCCGGATTCAGGAGTGAAATTGCCACGTGACTTGTTGAAGAAGCACTGAGTCAAGGCACCAGCAAAGAACTCACACCATCCGGGGTTCAGATGCTCTAACCCCCACAGCCACTTACTCTCTTTGGACCAAGCCTTGTTCCAGAGCAGCCCTGCAGGGAAGCCAGGGATCCCAGAGGTTGCACATATTGTTGTGGTTATCAGGCTAACTCTGGAGTTGGTTCCACCTTACTCTAATACATGTTTCAGTTGCATATGGCCTCCGGATGGTTATTTAACCTTTCTAAAGCTCATTTTCCTCAAGAGAGAAATAGAGTTAATAATTGTACCTATCTCATAGAGTTTTATGAAGATGGCATAGATAATGCAACCAAATTCATTAGCACCACGCCTGGCCCTAAGGAGGTGCTTGATACTTGTTAAGGATTACTAACATTTTTGTCTGTTGGCCCCCCATACTTGGCTTCAGGGAGCAGAAGCCTGAGAGGAACAACTTCTATCCTGGCATCTGCAATGGTGCATCTACAAACGGCCAGCCACCATGCTCATTTTGGATCTGCCTAATGCTACTGATGAACTAGGGACATGAAACCCCATTCTTAGGAGAGGCCTACCTACCTCTCATGCCCGCAGGACCACGCCTGACAAATACAGCCGAAATTATAGGCATCTGATTTAAGGCTACATGGGTACACTTCACCAGGCCAAGCCCCAAACCCGAGTTCTGCTGCTGCATCAAAGGAACAACTGTCTTCCAGGCTCCAGGCCCGGAGTAAGCAGCAATTTGGGAGGCAGCCCCCTTTTATTTTTAGCCTTAAAATCCCAAAAGCCAACATACCAGTGCTCACCCAAGCGTCTCTTACAAGCTGTTGTTTGATTTGTGTTGAGAAAATGACAGGCTGGGTTCTGTACCAAGAAGAGAAGAAAAAAGGGGTTTTATTTTCCCTCCATTGCTAACCTCCATCCCTTTCAACTCCTCCCCTAGTCCTGGGTGGACCCTGCCTGGGTAATCGTGCCCTTCTATATTTGAAAACCACAGATGTGTTTGGTGGAGGCTTAATTTCGGAATTGCAGGCGGCGACTCCTGAGGACAAGGGGAAAGCCAGTGCCGCGCCCGCCTGCTCGGCCTCCCCGCCTGCCGCCCCGGGCCCCGAAGAACTGCAGAATCCAGGTCAGGACGCGCCGCCTTCTCCGAACTGCCGCCGGCCACGAGGTGCCGGCCGCCAGGCTCCAGCGATTGGGTGGGTTGCCGCAGGCTAGGTGTTCTGTCTGAATTCACTCTTAGGGGGCTCTCCGAACCCAGGGACAGGCTCGGTTTCTCCGCGGCCGGTCTGGAAGCTATCTGAAAAATCCCCCTCGGCGCCTCAGGATAAATATGCGGGGCTTGTCATTCGGTGCAGCGCTCTCGCCCAGCTGATAGGGTGATGTGCAATTTAGAGGCTTGGAGATTGGCTTTTTGATTTGGCTTTCTGCTGCAGCTTAATGGGTAAAGCTCTCGGCTCGCCCAGAAACCAGCCCCTCCGCGCGTCCCCTTCGCGCGCGGCGAAGCGGAGACGTCCCCCGCCGTGACGGCGTGTGAGGCGGAGAGACGGCACGCTCCCAGCCCCGGGAAAGCCCCAGCGCCGCGGCTGCAAGCCGGGGTCCCTCAGAGCCGCCAGGGTGCGCCGGGCTCCTCTCTTTGCTCCCGCTTCAGGGAAGGATCCCCCCGCTGCCCGCGGCCGGGACCCGGATCCTCTCCCGGCTTCGTCCCAGCCCAAACTCCGGAGCGAGGTTTCCTGGGGGTCGGTGGTGGGGTTTTCCCTGTTCCCCTAAGCGGCGCGGAGGCAGCCTTCCCCAGGCCCCCTCGCCCTGGCCCTAGTTCCCTTCCTGCCGGGACCTCGCGCTCCAGATGCGCTGCCCCGCAGCTCCCTGACTGCTGCGAGCCGACGAGCCCCAGCGGGCGGGCAGCGGCGGCCTGACATGTCCCGGACGCGGCTCCGGCCGGCGGGCAGCCCGCGGGGGCGATGATCCGCTGCCGCCGGTGAGGAGGCCCGGCGGCGGGGCATCGCGCACCTTCCTAACTCCCCTCACTTCCCAGTCGGCTGGGAAGGCCGAAAGGAAACGGTGAGTAATGGGATGAGTCTCCTGCCCTGCCCCCTCAGCGAGCGGCTGAGGCAGGGGAGGCAGAGGGTGGGGGGCTTGGGATGACCCAAAGAGGGTTCCTGGTTGTGAATAATGATATTAAGTTATTTCTCAATATCATTCCTATGAACTGCCTTCCTGTAGGTTTAGTGCCACAAAAAGTGTGTGTGGGGGGGGGGGGTGCCCCAGAAAGTGTATATTGTGTATGCAGTGCTTGGGGTGGGGGCGTCTGGCAGTGTGTCTATGGGAGGCTGCGGGGGGGGGGTGCCTGGGAATATGTGTGCAGTCGGGTTGTGGGCTTGCTGGCTTAGTGGCGGGTGCGCACTAAGACTGAATGCTGTGGTGCGTGGATGCATGTGTGCATGTGTGTGCTGGCGGTGCCAGGGTGTATTGTGCTCCTGGGTTGTGAGTGACCGCCGGGTTTGGGGGACTCTGAGGAGGGCGCGTTCCCCCGTCGGCGCGCGTCCGCATGCACATATGCAAGCGCGCACCCCAACCTCGGGACTGGGCGCAGCGAGTCAGGAGCTGCAGCCCCAGCGCACCCGCCAAGGGGCGGGGGAGAAGGAGGGTTCTGGAGTCCTGCGCTCTCCAGACAGCGGTGGTCTGGGCGCTCCCAAGTCAGGTATAGAGAAGGGAAGTACTGAGTAGTGTATACTGTACACACACACACACTGACACACACACACGGAGCCACAGGCCCTCCTTCAGAGGCTAGCGCTCCTCCTGCAGGCCCTGCCTGGCCTGCCTTGAGGACCCGAGCCACCGGGGGAGATAAAGAAAGCGATTTGCTCCGCGACTGGAAAAAGCAGTTTTTTGTCTTTACACATCGTGTTTTATTTTTAAACGAGGGGAGGAGGGGAGTGGTTAAATAGAACAAACGCCGGTAATGCAGTGCCATAAATTTATCCGCTAGCTGCCACCTTCCCCCTCCCCCTGAAACACACACACAGACACACACATACCCACACTCTGTCTTCTGGAGATTTAAAAAAAAAAACAACCCTGAACGGCTGATGGTTCGGTCTCTAAGGCAGAAACATTGGAATTGACGGGATGCAATTTATCCGAAATGAAGACTGCAGCTGGGAGCAAGGTGCGGAGCTTCTGGGTGGTCAAGAAACACCCGAAGCGGAGAGGGGGTTGTGGGTACGTGATACAAATACATCTGGCCTTCTGGTGGGGCACCAAAAGGGAAGTCTCAGGGCCTCTGGAGGCTGGGTGACTTGCAGCCGCTTGTGATTAATCTTCCACAGCTGTTGCGCCCCATCCACTTGAGCTGAGCTCTTGTTTACCTCGGTTTTCAAATATAGCTGCTGCGCCATGCTCTTCCTGAAATAGAGGGATCAGTTCACTGTGTATGCCAGCTTGCCCTCCGGCTGGCGCTTTTTGTCAGCTTCGCTGGATCCAAGTTTGAGAGGAAACTGCCCCTTCATGCCTTGCAGTTCTCTAGACGAGCATGATTAACAGAGCTTAGGGTGACGAGGGACCAGCCTATCACCCCTGACCCCCTCATTATAGGTGGCAGTGTCCAAATCCATACATAGTTCCCATAAGCAGTACTCCCCCACAGGCCCACCCCATAGCTCCTTTTTCTTTAAATAAAATACAGCTATTGGGTTGAGGAGAAATGGATGTAAACTACAGAACTGAACGCGGCTGAAGTGGTTCTTTCTTTAACATAATGAAGATGGGAAGGCCATTGTTCATGCAGTTTCTTAAACCTGGAATGCGTTATTGTTCTTCCCTCACCTCTAAATTTCAACCCAATCCTTGCCTAACCTACTCCTATTCACCCTTCAGCTCTCAGCTCATTTGTTGCTTCCTCAGGGAAGCCTTCCATATCTTCCATGACTAGGCCAAATCTCCTTATTTTATACACCCATCACCTGAACCTGTCATTTTGAAGTAATTCAAAGATGCAAATTAAATTTATTGATGTGATTGAGTAATACCTGTCATACCTCTAGACAGTAACTGCCACGAAGGCAGGAAGGATCGCAAGTGTTTGTTCACATAGTATCCCCATGCCGTAGCACTTTGCCTATCATAGAGTAAGCACTCAGTAAATATTGGATGAATGAATGGACTTGGAGGGGCAAGTTACGTGTCTTCCCCTTTCTGCTCCGGCTCCTCTGACCTCTACTTTGGCATCTCTTAAGCTGTCTTCTGTAGCCTCCTGGTCAGAGAAAGAGGAATAGGGTTATCAAACTAACCCTATAAAATTATTCCCTTCCCTTGTGCTCTCCTGGACTGGGGCCTGGAGCTGATCGCATGTCCTCCTGCCCCAGCCTTGCCTTGTCCCCGTGCAAGGCAGTTCCTTGTAGTCTCTGGGCACAGTTGCTTGTATTGTCCATGGGTAGTGATTGTGGGCATTGTTCCCCAGCCTGCATGATCCACTCATTGCCAGAATCTGGACAATGAATTTTGGGAATGTGTCAGACATTTTGGCTTCTCTTCAAGCTACCAAGTTTGGATAGGAGGAGAAGAATAACTCCCTCTTCACTCAAGCCTGATTGCTTTGCTTACAGGTTTAAATATTTGGTGAGGTTCAGAAATATATTGTACACCAAAAGAGAAAGCCATCAGTCATTTATTCAACAAATATTCACCAACAACCTACTGTGCCAGGCATGTGCTAAGTACAAAGACAAATAAAATAGACATGATGCCTTGCCTCATAAATTCTCATTCCAGTAACAAAAAAACCCAAACCCATGTCATCAAATCTGACTCATAGTGATCCTATAGGACAGAGTAGAACTGCCCCATAGGGTTTCCAAGGAGCAGCTGGTGGATTTGAACTGCTGACCCTTTGGTTAGCAGCCAAGCTCTTAACCACTGCACCACCAAGGCTCCCTCATTCCAGTAGGGGTAACCAAATAGTAAACAGGCGATTACTACATAAAGTGATTCCTGCAAGTGGAAGGTTAAGTCCAGGTGCAATGGAAGCATACAGGAAGAACACCTCCTCAAAGGGGCTAAGGAGGACTTTCAGGGGAAGCTAAGCCCAGAAAGGAAGGATAGGTAGGTAAAAGAGAATGAAGCAGGGAGGGAAGAGGTGGGAGAGAAAATGTTATGAGTGAAGGAAGGACCTAAAGTGTGTAAGTGTTCTAAGTAGCTGGAGGCAGGATAAAATGCAGGGGGAGATGATTTTGGAGAAGCCATAGGATCCAAACCTTAAAGGGCTTGTACTCCATGCTAAGGATTTCCACTTTAACCTGAATTTCCGGTGTAGGGGTCAGGAAGGTTTGAAGTATTGAAGTGAATGGTCAGATTTGCGCTTTAGACAGTATGTTGAAACTGGAAGGTAGGAAGAGAGTGGGAGGCAGAGAGAGAGAGGTTTTTGTAGAAACCCAAGTGTGTGATCCTAGTGGCCTGTGAAGGTGGAGCTTCCTTCTTCTGTTTTAGTGTCCAAACCAGAGCTATCTTTCTAGGAAGAAGTGCCACTAATTTTCCTTCATGAGATTGGATTATGTTTCTTTGTTCATTTGTGTTTTGAGTATACACTCTTAAACTCAACACTGGGCAAGGGTGCCTTAGGGGAAAGGAGAAGAGGCTCCAGAAGGTGTAGAACACACTTTGTGGCCCAGGGAGCTTGTAGAGCTAGGCACACTCTCAAGGATCTGAGATGGAGAGATCTCTGGGGGCTGGAGAAGGCCCCAAGAAGGATCCTGGAAGGGTAAGAAGGATTTAGATCCGTATTTAGATCCATAGAAACTATAGAGTAAGGCATCTAGATATGAAGAATCACTTGTGCACATATATGTATATATATATTTTTTCTTAATATGGAGACTGAGTAAAGAGTCAAGTGTACTCAGATACGGTATACAGAGTCACATCTACTAAGAAAATGGCAGTATTTAATCCTGGCTATAATCTGGAATGAGACAAGTAGCATTTACTGCCTTGATATTTGGAATGACAAATAGGGCTTTCTTGGTGGTGCGCAGGAATGATAGGTCATGCGAGGACTGGATCCGGAAGTGGGACTGCAAACTATAATCCTGCCCTGGCTTCCATATGGTAATTTCCAAATCACTTGGGAGAGAGGACTTCAAAACAACGCACTGCTGTGTATAGTCGTTGAGAGTGAAGCCACACAGTGTGAGCTTGGCTAACATTCATCCTTCAAACCCTGATCTCTCCACTTCATTCTTCATAATTTTCTGTCACTAATCTCAGAGTAAAAAAAAAAAAAAAAAATTCCTCTTCCCCTCCTGTGCAGTGCCCAGGAGCCACCCTGCCCACCTCTGGGAATTTGTCCCACAGGCTCTTTATCTTGTCTGAAGTCTTTCTCCTTCTACACTGACTCCTCTCCCTCCAATTTTAGACACGTTCAATAATCTTCATCCTAAAAAGAATATCACTTGACCAATTCCTCTTCCCTATCGTTCTCTCTCCCCGTCTTGCCTTCAATAAACTCTTAAAATTTAGGCTAACCATCTGTCTGTATTTCCTCATCACTCCTTTAGCCTTTTGCGTTCCCACTATTCCCCTCTGCTCAACTCTCATCAGCCAAGGACTTCCCATTCCCCAAAATATAATGATCTCTCTCTTCTCTCACTTCACCCCAGTCAGATAACATTGGCTATTAGTTCCTTAAAACCTTCCTCTCTTGGCTTCTATCACACCAACTCTCTAGGTTCCACTAATTCTCTAGATGGTCCCTCTACCACTTTCCCTCCAAGATTCTCTCCTCTTTCCCTGTTTTCCCTTTCTCCATCATCCCTTAGCAGTCTCCCTCAATGGTTTCTGTTAATATTCCAGTGTGGCTAGTGACATTGTATCTCTAACTCTCCAAGCCCAGGGTTTCATTTCCAGCCACTTGCACAATATCGCCAACAGGATGTCCCATCAGCTCCTCAAACTGAATTTTTACTAAATTGACACTACCTTTGATCCTAGGAGCTCCTGACTTCCCACTTTCTTTTGATGGCACTGACAAACTTCCAGTCACTCTGGCCCAAACCCCCTAAATTTATCTATGACTTCTCTCTTTTGTTCCCAAGTATTGCTTATGTCTTTTGAGCCTATTCCCCTCTTTTTCATTCCTACTACCACTAAGTGCAGATTTTTATAACCTTTGCATAATAATAATAATTATTGATATGATAATTATTATTATTATCACAGCAGCCAACATACAAGTGTTTATCTCCTATCACCTACTCTATTGCAAAATGTTGTACACTGATTTTTCCATTCAGTTCTTACTAACTATATGATGTAGTTATTATTATTATACTGTAAAAAGTAGCTTTTTAACATCTTCCCAGCTTCAACATCTCCTTCCTTCAATTCATTTCAACTACTGTTACAACATTAATCTCCCAAAACAGCCTTCTAGGCCTTGTCATTTTCCTACACAAAAAATCTTGAAGGACCCCCCGTTTTGTGTCAGTCCAACTTCTTGTATTCAAGGCCGCCTGTGTCCTGGTTCCCTACTCCATGTCTAGTCTCATTTTTTACAGTTCCCATATGGGCACCTGAGTAAACTTTCCCTTTCCTCTTTTGGATATTTCTTCATGGTTTACCTTCCATAAGACTCCTAACTGTCCTTCAAGGTTCAATTCAAATGCCTCTTCCTGATGGGAAAGCTTCATGGAGAAGCAGTCCCTTCCTCCTCTGAGTTTTCAGTTTTTCATGAAGCCCTTATACTTTTTGAAATGCAGATTTTATTTTATGTTTTTGCATGTGGCTTACCTTCCCTACTAGACCAAGTGCCTTTTCTCCTACTCCCTTAGCATAGGGCCTGAAACACAGGGGAGTGGGAGATCTCAGTGAATCCTGAATGAAGGAGTGAATAAATCAAAAACCTGAGCTCTAAGGTGTGTGAAACAAGATCAAGAAAGGGGATCTATACCATTTATCATAAAAGAAGCTGGTGGTGGAGTGAAAAAACCAAACCAGGAACAGGAAACATGCAGCTGGTAGAAGGAAGGTTATGGTCTTGTTCTTATCATTTCTGAGAACCATGAACAAAACCCACTACTGCTTTCTGGGCCTCAGATTCCTTATTCATCAAAAAAGGTTATATTGGATGTGTTAACTTCTGAGCTGTATCCAAGTCCTGACAAATCTTCATTCTGTGAGTCTTGTTCCACAGTCTATAGATTGCCTCCTGCTAAAGATACTTTCAGTGTTGACAGTATCTTTCATTTCAGAACCTTACAGCTGTAACTTGAAGCCCCAAGTGTGTCTGTTATCCCTAGGCTCTCGTACTGGTTCTCTAGAGGTCAATGTGGTCAGCCAGCTCAGCTCTCTGGATGTCTAGCCTGCAAGGCACCCTGAGCTGGGTTGATTGCCTTTCTGGCCTAATGGGCCCTAGGTTGGCAGTCCTCAGTGTGGAGTCACCTCCCCACTGCAACACTTCAAGGCATTCACAGAGTGACTAGTACTGCCCTAGGACCCCAAATACTCCAGCCAGTCCTGCCTCAACTCCTTTGCTTCTGCCTTTCATAGAGCCTCCAACCAGTTGCTGTTGAGTCAGTTCTGATTCATGGCAACCTCATGCGTGTCAGAGTAGAACTAAGCTCCATACTGTTTTCAGTGGCTAATTTTTCAGAAATATATCACTAGGCCTCTCTTCTGAGGTGCCTCTGGGTGGACTCGAACTGCCAACCTTTCAGTGAATAGCCAAGTGCTTAACTATTTGTGCCACCAAGGGACTCCTTCTAGAGCCCCCAGAAAGGGTGTATTTAGAGCCATGTAGACTCTCTATTGGAGCCCTGGTGGTGCAGTGGTTAAGAGCTCAGCTGCTAACCAAAAGGTCGGCAGTTCGAATCCACCAGCCACTCATTGGAAACTATGGCGAAGTTCTGCTCTGTCCTATAGGGTCACTATGAGTCAGAATCAACTTGACAACAGTGGGTTTGGTTTTTTTAGACTGTCTATTGAGAATCTATTTGAAACCACTCTGCTCACCTCCTACCATACCACTGTCTCCCTGCCCAGAAAGACAAGAAGACTTTTATTTAGTCTGTGCTTTTTCAGCCCTTCAAAAGGAACTAATGGCAGAATCATCTTCAAGGAGAGTTAGGGGACTGGGGAGAGGGCACAGCTGCAAAGACAGTAGCTACAGCCACCCAGCAGTTCCTTCATGCTGCAAATGGTTAACAAGCTTGGTTACTAACTGACAGGTTGGAGGTTTGAGTCTACCCAGGGGCCTGATGATCTACTTCTGAAAAATCAGCCATTGAAAACTCTATGGAGCACAGTTCTACTCTGACACACGTGGGGTTGTCATGAATTGAAGTTGGCTTGAAGCAACTGGTACTGGTGGAACTCCCTGGCACCTGTTAGTGAAAGGAGGGTCCAGAGCACCTCTAGAGTTGATTGTGCAAGAGAACCCCCAGCCATATCTCAGAGAGATGACTTTGCTTGCCAGATTCCGTTTGTTCTTCATTTGGCAATGATACGATTTAATTCCGTATTTTAGCACTTAAAAAAAATAAGATACATTAAACGGAATTAAAATAAATCAGGTTCCTCCTAGGGGATGATCTGAGGAAAATGTACCAAAAGGCAAGCTGATTACCAGCTTTCTCCTGAGAGGTAGGCAACAGGTCAGAGGGATGTCAGCCTTTCCTTGGTGGGTAACCCAGAAGACAGAGCCCAGGTTGTGGAGCAGGGACAGTGTCTCTCTCAGGCTGCCCTGGATTTCTCACTCCTGTAACCCATTGATTTCCTTCCAGTGGCTGGGGATATTTTCTCTTGATCCTTCCTGGCATGACATATTCCTTCAGACCTGGTGGAAAGAGACCCTTTAGCAGCCGGAGGACCACGATATGGCTCTGGCTCGATATTTATTGTCATAGAAACTCTTGGCAATGTACTGAGCCTCAGTTTCTTTATCTGTGTAAGCATCCTCACAAGAAGGATTAAATGAAATCATATGAGAGAGCAGGGCTTTGTAAACTGTGGGCACATAGTGTTGCTTAATGTTTATTGAATGAATGATGTAACTGTAACTACTGGTTATCATTATTCCATAAACTGTGAAGGAAACATAAGGGGCAGATGAGAAGGGTACTGGCAGAAAACGAATTGTGTTTAGAAAGAGGCTCACAACTGCTGTCCAAACACCCTATGGCCCTGTTGGTTCTTGTGAAAGAACAAAACTATCTGCTCTCTGAGGTCACTGGGTTTAGCCATTTACCTCTCCATCCCAAGGCTTTGCAGGAAGTTTGAAATCTCCTTTCACAGGTGGATCTTTGTAAAATCACTCAATACTGCAAGGTTATCACTCATCCATTCAACACATATTTCCTGGATGCTCACTATGCCAGCCTCCAGTTAAAGCACTGAGAATACTGTGGGCAACAAAAAAGACAAGTTTCCTGCCACCATGGAGTTTATATTCTCTAAGGGGGGGATATATAATAAACCAGTAAGCAAACAAAACAAACATAATGGTGATTTCAGCAAGTGATGTGTACTATAAACAAAAAAAAAAGTGATGAGGCAGAAAGTGCTGGGGGTGTGGGTGGGATCACCTCTATATAAAGTGCGTGGGGGAAGCCTCTTTGAGAAGATGGCATCTGAGACCTGAATGAAATGAAAAGGTGAACAATGTGGATATTTACGGTGAGGGCATTCCAAGTAGAGGGAACAGAAAATGCAAAGGCCCTGGGGCAGGTGGATGGTTGGTATGTTCCAAGAACTCCAGGGAGTCCAGCTTAGGTGGAAAGGAGTGTGTTGCTGTTGGGTGCCATCTAGTTGGTTCTGACTCATAGTGACTCCATGTAACAGAGTAGAACTGCCCCATAGGGTTTTCTTGGCTGTAATCTTTATGGAAGCAGATTGCCAGATCTTTCTCCTGTGGAGCCACTGCGTGGGTTCAAACCACCAGCCTTTCAGTTAGCAACTGAATGCTTAATCATTTGTGCCACCAGGGCTCCTTCGAGTGGAGTGTAGGGGCAGCAAAACAAAGTGGGAGGAGATAAGATCAGCAAGTTAGAAGGGAAGTCAGTAGAGGGCATATGCAGGGGGTCAGTGTATGTACAGGAAGAGAGGGGGTGCAAAGAACAACATAATCAATCTGACTTACCTTTTAAAGAGATATTTATGGCTGTTTTGTGGAGAGTAGACTGTAAGGGGCGGGGTAAGATTGGCAGCTATTGCAATAGTTCAGGCGAGAGATGTAATATTGAATTGCCAGTAGCTAGAACAGAGCATGACACATATTTGGCACTAATAAATTTTGAGAACACATCCAGGCAGAAATGATCTTGAGAGAACCAACAACTCTGATGGGCACAATAGTGAGTGTTTGACAAATTTTTTTTTCGTGAATCAATGAGCAGAGTCAGGCTTCCTTGTAGTAACTCTGGGCTTTGCATTAGTCTCAATATTTTGGATCTTTTAAAAATAATTTTTATTTTCTAGCTAGCACTCTTTCTTGGGAGTAATGAGTTCCATGAGTTCATTTACTTTAGTGTGAAACTGTATTCTCATTTGAAATAGACATAAGATATCCAACTCCACTGCCTACTTCATGCTCTCAGCCAGTGCTCATAATTCCCCAAACCCTTTTTAGATACTAATCTTGTATATGTCTTGGGAGAAGTACAACCAGAATGCTCCTTAGAAGGAAAGATGGCGAGACTACGTCTTACATACTTTGGACATGTTGTCAGAGGGGATCAGTCCCTAGAGAAGGACATCATGCTTGGTAAAGTACAGGGTCGGTGAAAAAGAGGAAGACCTTCAATGAGATGGATCGACACAGTGGCTGCAGCAATGGGCTCAAGCATAACTATTGTGAGCATGGCGCACGACTGGGCAGTTTCGTTCTGTGGTGCGTAGGGTCGCTATGAGTCGGAACCCATTTGACGGCACCTAACAACAACAACAATCTTGTGTACTTTTCTGTGAGTTCCTGCAGGGAGCGTCATCAGTGTCTCCCCAGAATATATCACAGACTGAACTATTGAATCAACAAATGATTTTTACCTGACTAGACTGAGGAGCACCCTGATGGAGAGCCCAGAGTGCTCACTGGTCTATTGGTCTCACAGTTACAGGAAGGTCCTAAAGGTGATCAGATGTCTTAGTTGGCTCATTCCTTCAGCTTCTGTTTCTTTGGACCCTGGCTGCCTGGAGGTTCCTGAATCAGAAGAAACTTTGGAGGGCCAGTGAGATGAAGAAAGTGCCTTGTGTGGTTTGTTCCTTGCTATACCTCTTCTTTTGCCATCATCTTCTGTTTTCAAGTTGTCTCCAGTTTGTATTGATTCTACTTTTGAAATAGCTCCAAAAATCCACCCCTTCCTCTGCATCACTGCACTCATTGCCTCTTTTCAGGTTCTCATCACCTCTCACCCAAATATTGTGATCATCTATGAACTTGTCTTCCTGCCTCCGGTCTTGCTCTGCTTTTGTTTAATGGGCCAGTTTCCACAGTCATCACTCAAGTCCTTCTGTCAAAAAGAAAGATACTGATTTTATCCCACCTATGATTAAAAAAAAAAAAACTTGCACTGGTTCCTTATTGTCTCCAAGATAATGCCCACATTTCTTAGCTTGGCACACAAGACCTTTTTAGCAAGTATTTCTAACTTACATCCGCAGTCTCTCTCAGGTGCACTGCCCTTCAGCTATACTGTTCACATTTCCCTAAACACACACTGCTTCTTCATGCATTCATGCTTTTTTATCAAGGCCATTCTATTACCTTTGTTTGAAGTACACCGGCTTCCATTCAGTTATATCCTAGTCATACTTTAAATCCTATGTGTTACCTGGTTCATAAATCTGGCCCTGGCAATCCCATGCAATGTTAGACCCTCCTTCCTCTGTGATTTCTTGCTTGACACATTGCATATGCTTCCAAATCTAGTATTTGTTTGGTTGTATTGTAATTATTTGGGTTCTGTCACTGCTCTCCAGAGAACTGTGTGCTCCTCAAGTGGGATTATATTTTGTTCACATTATTCAAATCTGGAAAAGCTCACTCACAGCATCCCTGACAGATGGTTCTTCAACCTCCATTTGAACATTGCCAAGGGTGGGAGAAATCACTGAATATTATCCTGCCTGTTTTTGCACATTCATTCAATGTATCCATTCATTCAGTACATACTTATCGAGCACCTACTATGTGCCAGGCACTGACTTAGGCACTGGGGATACAGAAATAGCAGACAAAAATTCCTGCCCTCTGGGAACTTGTATTTTTTTTTTTTTTTTTTTTTGAGTATGTGAAAAACATGAATTGGATGCAAATCAGAGTAGTCTTCTCACCAAAATTCAGTGAAAGTTAACCTGTGACACACTGGCTGGATTCATACAAATGGAGAAATGAACAAATGAATGAATGAACAAATGAATGAATGCGCAAGTATGGATAAATCAACCTACATTATCATCACTGAAAGGAAAACGAAGTAGAAACATTTTGCTGAAAATGGATGGGTAGCATTATTTTCAGTGAAGATGGGGGAACTTTGGAACTTATTTATTTCCTCAGAAAAGGTATAAACCAAACAGCAAGTTTAGGAACGAAAAGAAAATGTGCTTAGGTGGCGAAGGGAATTGATGTTGATTATCCTTCGCAAGAAGGAGCCCTGGGTGGTGCAGTGGTTAAAGTGCTTGGCTGCTAACTGAACGGCTGATGCTTCAAACCTATCAGCTGCTCCATGAAAGAAAAATGTAGCAGTCGGCTTCCGTAAAGATTGTTGTTGTTAGGTGCCGTCATGGAGACCCTATGTACAACAAAACAAAACACTGCCTGATCCACTGCCATCCTTACAATCATTCCTGTGTTTGAGCCCATTGTTGCAGCCACTGTATCAATCCATCTCATTGAGGATCTTCCTCTTTTTCGCTGACCCTCCATCTTACCTTATCAAGCATGATGTCCTTCTCCAGGGACTGGTCCCTCCTGATAACATGTCCAAAGTACATGAGACCAAGTCTCACCATCCTCACTTCCAAGGGATACTGTGGCTGTATTTCTTCCAAGACAAACTTGTTGGTTATTGTAGCAGTCCGTGGGATATTTAGTATTTTTTGCCAACACCATCATTAAAAGGCATCAATTTTTTTTCGGTCTTCCTTATTCATTGTACAGCTTTTGCATGCATATGTGGTGTGATGGTTAAGATTGTGTGTCAACTTGGCTAGGCCATGATTCTCAGTGTTTATAAGTGATCACCCCCATGATGGGATCTGCTGTGATTAGCCAATCAGTTGAAAGGGAGTTTTCTTAGGTGTGCAGCCTGCATCCGGATATAAGTGGACGTTCTGGCTTTTGCCTGCTCTGGATCCTGCAGCAGCCTCCTGTTCATCTGACCTCTGGTTCTTGGAACTTGAGCTATCAGCTTATTTGCCAATCTTGGGATTCATTGATCTTCACCCCTGTGAGCAAGAGCCCTGCTCTCTGACCTGCTGATCCTGGGTTAGCCAGCCCCTGCGGCTACATGAATCAGGAGAAACCTTGCAATCTTGCCTGTCGATCTTGGAATTTGTTGATCTTCACAGCCTGTGAACGAGAGTCTGGCAGCCTGACTTGCCAGTCTTGGGTTTGCCAGCCCCTGCAGCTCCGTGAATCAGGAGAAGCCTCTATCCTGATCCACGGACTTGGGATGTTCCAACCTCTACAATCGCATGAACCATTTCCATGATATAAATCTCTCTCTCTCTATTTTTATACACTTGACCGGTTTTACTTCTTTAGAGAACCCAGCCTAAGACATGTGATGCTGAAAGTGGTTCTAGAGAAGCAAAACTGTAAGGATGAGTTTTCTAAATTGGTTCTCAAGTCTGGTTCTCTTAGTCTTAAATATGTTGATGACTCTGCTTCCAGTAGTAAAGAGGGCACTGCTGTCTATGGCATGAGGTGGCAATTCAAATATGCAAAATATCACCACCAATAGATCAGATATTGGTGAAAGGCGAGGCTCTGGGTGATTGCATATATGATACCTTTCTACAGTTTTGTCATAATTAGAAGTATAAGGAAGCTGATTGGTTGGTTCTACTTTTGCTAGACAGACTGGTGAAAGAAAGAGATGCACTCAGGGCTTCAGAGTCAAATCTCAAGTACTACATAAATGACCTCAAACTTTCCACTTATGCCTTGAAAGAAAGCCTTATTTCTTGTAGTATCAGAGCTGGTATTGCTGAAAACCAAACCCAGAGTCTTAATTGGAAGAGTGGCTGAATTACAATGCCAGTTCAATTGCCAACCTCAAGAGATATCTGAAGTTAAAATGAGGGCATTGATTGTGAAGAAATGGGATCCTGAAACTTGGAATGGGGCCATATAGGCAGATAATCAGGAAGCTGAAGACACTGAGTCCCTAAGTTCCATTGAATCACTCCCGCCAACTGAACCACTCCCATCTGAAGAGATTACTTCATGTTTGTCTGCTAAACCACCCAGAAAAACCATTAGCCACTCCACTCCCATCTAGTGAGATTTGCCCTAGCCCAGCTGCCTCTAAAGAGCCTTGCCTGAGTCATTGCCTGGGGCATTGTCTGAGACAGATGCTTTACAAGATAATGCTGAATGTTCTCAAAACAATTCCACACTACCAATTCTGGCTTCTAGACCTATAACTAGACTTAAGACCCAGTGAGCCCCAAAAGCTGAAGTACAAAGTGTTACCTAGGAGGAGATATGCTACACTCCAAAACAACTGCTTGACTTTTCTAATATGTACAAACAGAAACCTGGGGAATATGTGTGGGAATGTGAAGATGGATCAGTCTGAGCTTATTGACATGGGTCCCCTAAGCACAGATTCTTCATTCAGTGTTTCAGATCAAGAAGTTGGCAAAGGATCTTGTAGCTTATTGGCTAGTTCACTGAAGCATGGATTATGAGATGGCCTACACTAAATCAAGCTGAAGTACCAGACCTGCCTTGGTATACTGTAGAAGAAGGTATCCAAAGGCTTAGGGAAATTGGCATGCTAGAGTGGATTTATCAGGTTAGACCCACAGACCCACACATGGAATGCCCAGAGGACACACCTTTGACCACAACTGTCAAGTACAAATTTGTGAAGGGAGTCTCAGCATCCTTGAAGACTACTGTGATTGCTGTTTTATGTAAGTCAGATTTGACAGTGGGAACTGTCCTAACTGAATTAAGACACCTAACTACAATGGGGCTGATTGGAGCCTGCGGTAGTAGTGGCCAAGCGGTGGCACTCAATCAACAAAGACAAGGTGAGCATGGTTACAGTAATGGACAGTGGAGTCAAAGCAGTAATCAGAATAGTCTGACTCGTATGGACTTATGGCGTTGGCTACTTAGTCATGGTGTCCCTAGGAATGAAATAGATAGGAAATCAACTAAATATTTACTGATCTGTACAAACGGATGAATTCTAGGTCAGGTGAATGACAGTTTAACTCAAATCGCCAGAATAGAAAGTCATGGTTGCTCAATCAATTCTCAGACTTCAGCGAGTTTAAGTACCCAAACCCCTTCATTGAAGGGGAGGCCAGGTCCCCTTGAGGAAGGACTCCAATACACTGCCAAAAATTTGTATTGTTAATCTCTCTCCTAGCCTTCCCCCAAAGGGATCTACGGCCTTTTACATGAGTGACTATTATTGGGAAAAGGAAATAATCACATTTTTCAGGGATTACTGGATACTGGCTCTGAACTGACACTAATTTCAGGAGACCTAAAATGTCACTGTGGCCCACCAGTCAGAGTCAGGGTATATGGAAGTCAGGTTAGGTTATTAATGGAGTCTTGGCTCATGTCCATCTTACAGTAAGTCCAGTGGGTCCCCAAACCCATCCTGTAGTGATTTCCCCAATTCCAGAATGCATAATTGGAATAGATATACTCAGCAACTGGCAGAACCCCCACATTGGATCCCTGACAAATGGAGTAAGGGCTATTATGGTAGGAAAAGCCAAGTGGAAGCCATTAGAAGTGTCCCTACCTAGTAAAATAGTAAACCAAAAGCAATACTGCAGTCCTGGAGGGATTGCAGAGATTACTGCCACCATCAAGAACTTGGAGGATGCAGGGGTGGTGATTCCCACCACATCCCCATTCAACTCTCCTATTTGGCATATTCAAAAAACAGATGGATCTTGGAGAATGACAGTAGATTATTGAAAGCTTAACCAGGTGGTGACTCCATTTGCAGCTGCAGTTCCAGATTTAGTTTTATTGCTTGAGCAAATTAATACCTCTCTTGGTACCTGGTATGCAGCTATTGATATGGCTAATGCTTTTTTCTCCATACTTGTTTTGAAGGGCCATCAGAAGCAGTTTGCTATTAGCTGGCAAAGCCAGCAATACACCTTTAGTTGCCTACTTCAGGGCTACATCAACTCTCCAGCCCTATGTCATAATTTAGTCTGCAGGGATCTGAATTGCCTTTCCCTGACACAAGATGTCACATTGGTCCATTACATTGATGACATTATGCTGATTGGACCTAGTAAAGAAGAAGTGTCAGTGACTCTGGACTTATTGGTAAAACACTCATGTGCCAGAGGGTAGGAAATTAATCCCACAAAAATTCAGGCACCTTCCACCTCAGTGAAATTTCTTGGGGTCCAGTGGAGTGGGGCATGTTGAGATATTCCTTCTAAAGTGAAAGATAAGTTATTGCATCTGGCTGCTCCCACAACTGAAAAGGAGACACAATGCCTAGTAGGCCTCTTTGGATTTTGGTGGCAACCTATCCCTCATTTGGGTGTGCTACTCTGGCCTATTTATCAAGTGATTCAAAAAGCTTCTAGTTTTGAGTGAGGCCCAGAACAAGAGAAGGCTCTGCGACAGGTTCAGGCTGCTACGCAAGCTGCTCTGCCACTTGAGCCATATAATCCAGTTGATCCAGTGGTGCTTAAAGTAGCAGTGGCAGATAGAGATCCTGTTTGGAGTCTTTGGCAGGCCCTTATTGGTGAATCACAGCACAGACCCTTAGGATTTTGGAGCAAAGCCCTGCCATCCTCTGCAGATAACTACTCTCCTTTTGAGAAACAGCTTTTGGCTTGTTACTGGGCCTTAGTAGAGACTGAACGCTTAACCATGGACCACCAAGTCACCATGTGGCCTGAGCTGCCCATCATGAACTGGGTGTTGTCTGACCCACAGAGTCATAAAGTTGGACGTGCACAGCAGCACTCCATCATTAAGTGGAAGGGGTATATAAGAGATTGGGTCCGAGCAGGACCTGAAGGCACAGTAAGTTTCATGAAGAAGTGGCCCAAATGCCCATGGTCTCTACTCCTGTCACATTATCTTCCATCTCCCAGTCTGCACCTATGGCCTCATGGGGAGTTCCTTATGACCAATCGACTGAAGAAGAGGAAACTCCTGCCTGGTTTACAGATGTTTCTGCGCGCTATGCAGGCATCACTCCAAAGTAGACAGTGGCAGCACTTATAGCCCCTTTCTGGGACCTCCCTGAAGGACACTGGTGAAGGGAAATCCTCCCAATGGGCAGAACTTCGAGCAGTGCACCTAGTTGTTCACTTTGCTTGGAAGGAGAAATGGCCAGATATGTGATTATATACTGATATATGGGCTGTGGCCAATGGTTTGGCTGGATGGTCAGGGACTTGTAAGGAACATGATTGGAAAACTGGAGACAAGAAGGTATGGGGAAGAGGTACGTGGATAGACCTGTCTGGGTGGGCCAAAGAAGTGAAGATATTTGTGTCTCATGTGAATGCTCACCAAAGGGTGACCTCAACAGAGGATGATTTTAACAATCAACAGGATAGGATGACACGTTCCGTGGAAACCAGTCATCCTCTTTCCCCAGCTACTCCCGTTATTTCTTAATGCACTCATGAACAAAGTGGCCGTGGTGGCGAGGATAGAGGTTATGCATGGGGCCAGCAACATGGACTTCCACTCACCAAGGCTGACTTGGCTACAGCCACTGCTGAGCGCCCAATCTTCCAGCAGCAGAGACCAACACTGAGTCCCTGATATGGCACCGTCCCTTGAGGTGATCAGCCAGCAATCTGGTGGCAAGCTGATTACATTGGACCACTTCCATCATGGCAAGGGCAGACTTTTGCTCTTACTGTAATAGACAATCTGGATATGGATTTGCCTTCCCTGCGTGTAATGCTTCTGCCAAAAGTACCATCTGTGGACCTACAGAATGCTTTATCCAGTGTCATGGATAAAGCACTGCCTCTGATCAAGGGACTCACTTCACAGCAAATGAAGTGTGAGTGTGGGACCATGCTCATGGAATTCACTGGTCTGACCATGTTCCCCATCATCCTGAAGCAGCTGGCTTGATAGAACGATGGAATAGCCTCCTAAACACACAATTGTGGCACAACTAAGTGGCAATACCCTGCAGGGTTACAGCAGTGTTCTCCAGGAGGCTGTATATGCTCTAAACCAATGTCCAATATATGATACTGTTTCTCCCATAGACAGAATTCACGGGTCCAGGAATCGGGGTGGAAATGGGAGTGGCACCACTCACTATTACCCCTAGTGACCCACTCGTAAGATTTTTGCTTCCTGTCCCTTCCCCCTTATGTTCCACGGGTATAGAGGTCTTAGTTCCAAAGGGAGGAATGCTCCCCTCCTGGAGACACATCACTGATTCCATTGAACTGGAAACTAAGAATGCCACTTGGCCACTTGGGGCTCCTTATGCATCTGGATCAACAGGCAAAGAAGGTAGTTACTATACTGGATGGTGTGATTTATCCTGATTACCAAGAGGAAATCAGATTGATATTACATAATGGAGGTAAAGAAGAGTATGTCTGAAATGCAGGAGATCCCTTAGGGCGTCTCTTAGTACTACCATAACCTGTGATTAAAGTTAATGGAAAACTACAGCAACCCAATTCCGACATGACTACTAATGACCCAGACCCTTCAGGAATGAAGGTTTGGGTCATCCCACCAGGTAAAGAACCACGAACAGCTGAGGTGCTTGCTGAGGACAAAGGGAATACAGAATGGGTGGTGGAAGAAGGTAGTTCTAAATACCAGTTACAGCCATGTGACCAGCTGCAGAAATGAGGACTGTAATTGTTATGAGTATTTCTGCTTTGTATGTGTGCATCAAATATTTTTGTTTTCTTCACTTATGAAATATAAGATGTAAATGGGGCTAGTGCATTTTCAGTTGTACATGTGTTAGTTGTACATGTGAGGCACAAGTATGACTTTTTAATTGTCTTTATTCAGAGATTATGTATGGTTTGGGGAGATGTGTATAGGTGCAAGTTGACAAGGGGTGGACTGTGATGGTTAAGATTTTGTGTCAACTTGGCTAGGCTATGATTCTCTGTGTTTATATGTGATCACCCCCATGATGGGATCTGCTGTAAGTAGCTAGTCAGTTGAAAGGGAGTTTCCTTGGGCATGTGGCCTGCATCTGAATATAAATGGATGTTATGACTATTGACTGCTCTGGATCCTACAGCTGCCTCTTGTTCATCTGACCTCCAGTTCTTGTGACTTGAGCTGTCAGCTTATTTGCTAATATTGGCATTTGTCAATCTTCACAGCCTGTGAGCAAGAGCCCTGCTCTCTGACATGCTGATCTTGGGTTCTCCTGCCCCTGCAGCTATGTGAATCAGGAAAAGCCTCTTTCCTGATCCATGGACTTGGGACATTCTAGCCTCTACGATCGTGTGAGCCTTTCCTTGATATAAATCTCTCTATATATATTCATATGATTTACTGGTTTGGTTTCTCTAGAAAACCCAGCCTAAGACATGAGACAGTTAAAAATACCATGGCTTGGGTCAAGAACACCTTATTCCTCAAAGTGATATCTTTGCTTTTGAACACTTTAAGGAAGTCTTTTGCAGCATATTTGCCCAATGCAGTACGTTGTTTGATTTTTTGACTGTTGCTACCATGGGTGTTGATTGTGGATCCAAGTAAAATGAAATTCTGGACAACGTCAGTGTTTTTTCCATTCATCATGATGTTGTTTATTGGTCAGTTATGAGGATTTTTGTTGTCTTTATGTTGATGTGTAATCCATAACGAAGGCTGTAGTCGTTGATCTTCCTCAGTAAGTGCTTCAAGTCCTATTCACTTCAGCAAGCAGTGTTGTACCATCTGCATATGGCAGGTTGTTAATGAGTCTTCCTGCAATACTGATGACACCTTCTTTATATATACTCCAGCTTCTCAGATTATTTGCTCACCGTACAGATTGAATAAGTATGGTGAAAGAATACAACTCTGACACACACTGTTCCTGATTTTAAACCATGCAATATCCCCTTGTTGTGTTTGAACGCCTGCCTCTTGGTCTAAGTACAGGTTCCTCATGAGCACAATTAAGTGTTCTGGAATTCCCATTCTTTGCAATGTTATCCATAGTTTGTTATGATCTACACAGTTAAGATCCTTTGCATAATTAATAAAACACAAGTAAACATCTTTCTGGTATTCTCTGCTTTCAGCCAATATCCACCTGACATCAGCAATGATATTCCTCATTCCACATCCTCTTCTGAATCCAGCTTGAATATCTGGCACTTCCCTGTCACTGCAACCATTTTTGAGTGACCTTCAGCAAAATTTTACTTGTGTGTGATAATAATGATATTGTTTGATAATTTCCCCATTCCATCGGATCATCTTTCTTTGGAATGGGCACAAATATAGATCTTTTCCAATCAGCTGTCCAGGTAGCTGTCTTCCAAATTTCTTGGCATAGACGAGTGAGCACCTCCAGCACAGCATCCGTTTATTGGAACATCTCAGTTGATATTCTGTCCATTCCTGGAGCCTTGTTTTTCACCAATGCCTTCAGTGCAGCTTGAATTTCTTCCTTTAGTACCATCGGTTCTTGGTCATATTCTACCTCCTGAAATGTTGGATGCTGACCAATTCTTTTTGGTACAGTGATCTGTATATTCCTTCCATCTTCTTTTGATGCTTCCTGTGTCATTCAATGTTTTGCCCATACAATCATTGAAAATTGCAACTCAGAGCTTGAATATTTTCTTCAGTTTTGTGATGGTTAAGATTGCGTGTCAACTTGGCTGGGCCATGATTCTCAGTGTTTATAAGTGATCACCCCCATGATGGGATCTTCTGTGAGTAGACAATCAGTTGAAAGGGAGTTTCCTTGGGCGTGTAGCCTGCATCCGAATATAAGTGGATGTTCTGGCTTTTGCCCGCTCTGGATCCTGAAGCTGCCTCTTGTTCGTCTGACCTTCAGTTCTTGGGACTTGAGCTAGCAGATTACCTGTTGATCTTGGGATTCATTTATCTTCACAGCCAGTGAGCAAGAGTCCTGCTCTCTGACATGCTGATCTTGGGTTTGCCAGCCCCTGCACCTATGTGAATCAGGAGAAACTTTCTGGTTTTGCCTGCCAATCTTGGGATTCGTCAATCTTCACAGCCTGTGAGCAAGAGCCCTGCTCTCCAACCTGCCAATCTTGTGTTCACCATCCTCTGTGGCTACATAAATCAGGAGAAGCCTCTATCCTGATCCGTGGACTTGGGAAGTTCTAGCCTCTACAATTGCGTAAGCCGTTTCCTTGATATAAATCTCTTTCTCTATATATATTTACATTCATACACTTTACTGGTTTTGCTTCTCTAGAGAATCCAGCCTAAAACAAGTTCTTTCCAGTTGAGAAATGCTAAGTTGTTCTTCTCTTTTGGTTTTCTATTCCCAGGTCTTTGCATATTTCACTATAATACTTTCCTTTATGTTCTTGAGCTGCCCTTTGAAATCTTCTGTTCAGCTGTTTTACTTCATAATTTCTTCCATTTGCTTTAAAAGCTACTCTATGTTCAAGAGCAAGTTTCAGAGTCTCTTTTGACATCTATTTTGGTCTTTTCTTTCTTTCCTCTCTTTTTAATGAGCTTTTTCTTTCTTCATTATGATGTCCTTGATGTCATTCCACAACTTGTCTGGTTTTCAGTCATTAGTGTTCACTGCATCAAATCTATTCCTGAGATGGTCTTCAAATTCAGGTGTGATATACTCAAGGTCATAGTTTGGTTCCTTTGGACCCTGTTTTAATTTTCTTCAGCTTCAACTTGAACTTGCATATGAGCAATCGATGGTCTGTTCCACAGTCGATACCTGGCCTTGTTCCAACTGATGATGTTGAACATAAAGATTACAGCCTTTGAAACCCTAAGGAGCAGTTCTACTCTGTCCTATAGGGTTACTATGAGTCAGAGTCCGCTCTATGGCAATGGGTTGTGGATCCTTGGCAAAGTCTGTGAGAATCTAAAAGGATGGGATGTTTGTCCAGTGCAGAGAAAGGCCATGTGGTACTCATTTGTGAGTCAGCTCATGATACAGGAAGAGTTCTTTTCCTGGTGGGGAGAATGCCCCCAATGGCTAGAATCCTGGAGGTCCAGATGTCAAAGTCAGGCTGTGTTCCTTGTCTTTTCTCCCAGGGTTCTCAACCTGGACTGTACCTTAAAATCAATTGGGGAGCTTCTTAAAAATCTAGATATCTCGGCTTCACTCCCAGATATTCCAAAACTGAGATCTGAGGTAGAATCTAGATGTCTGTATTTTTTATAACTCCAAGGTAATTCTGATAAACAGCCATCTCTAGAATGTGGTCCTTGTTCCATCACTGCCTCCAACTTGGGGGATGACTTAAAATGTCAGTGCAGATCCAGCACTGGGAGAAGCAGAGCTTACATTAAGCTGGGTAAAGCCCTTCTTCTTCCTACCTCTCCCACCTACTCTGTGTTTGATTTCACAGTCTTGTCAAGGACTTGCAGAGGGCAAAGTCCTTTGGCTTCCACAGAGTCTGGTAAGCTGTAGGAATCTTTGAATCATAGAATTTTAGGGGCAGAAAGCATATCAGAGGTCAGGCTCAACCTCATCCCTATCAACAGAGTTCCACTGAGTGTGAACAATCTTCGTTACAAAAACAACAACAAAATTTCCCTGTATTCAGTCAAAACCTTATGTAGCTTCCGGAAAGGTGTGGAAGACAGACATGTGAACAGATAAACTCGGTACAGTGTGACAAGTGCTTCAGTGGTGGTACAGAAAAAGTGTTAGAGGAACCCAGAGGTGTAAATGATTCATTTTGAAGGATTTGGAGGAAGAGGACATTGTCAGGCAGGGGCAGTGTCTCAGTCATCTAGTGCTGCTCTAACAGAAATACCACAAGTGGGTGATTTTAATAAAGAGAAGTTCATTCTCTCACAGTCCAGTAGGCTAAAAGTCCAAATTCAGGGCATTAGCTCCAGGGGAATGCTTTCTTTGTCAGCTCTGGAGGAAGGTCCATGCCATCAATCTTCTCTTGGCCTGGGAGCTTCTCTGCACAGGAACCTCAGGTCCAAAGGATGCGCTCTGCTCCCGGCACTGCTTTCTTGGTGGTACGAGGTTCCCCTGTGTCTCTGCTCACTTCTCTCTTTTATATCTCAAAAGAGATTGGATTAAGACACTATCTAATCTTGTCAACCTCATCAGTATAACCTCATCACAGTAATAGAATTTACAACACATAAGGAGATCACATATAATCTCATCATAGTGATAGAGTTTACAACACATGAGGAAATCACATCAGATTACACAATCATACAACACTGGGAATCATGACCCAGCCAAGCTGACAGATGTTTTTGGGGACACAACTCAATCCATGACACTCGACACTTTGGCCCCCCAAAATTCATGTCCTTGCAACACGCAAAATATACTCATCTCATCATATCACAGCAAATATCTTCAAGTCCAAAATCCAAAAATTCCTCTTCATCTGTGAAATCTGGAATAGAAGTTATCTGCTTCCAAAGGTACAATGGCAGAACAGACACAAGCTAGACATTTCCATTACAAATGGGAGAAATTGCAGGGAAAGAAGGAGTAACAGGCACCAAGCAAGTTAGCAGAACACATTACACTAGCCCTCAAGACTTGAAAATAATCCTTGGTTCTCTGAGACCATTTACACAATAGCCCTGCCCTCCAGACTCTAGGTATTGGCCACAGTCTCTGGATTCTGAGTGGAGGCCCCTTGGCCCTGAGCTTCAGCTCCGCCTTCCAGGCCCACTGGGATGGGAATTCTGCTCCCTTGGCTTCAGGCACACCATTTTCCTAGTCCATTGGAGTGACAACTCCATCCTTAGAAACACCAGAGGCCATGACCCCACCCTTTGAAACCCCTGAGGTCATGGCCATACCTTTTGAGACTAAGGCAGCTTGGCTTCTTATGTGCCTTGTCTCTTCAGCTTCTGTCTCCTGTGACCTCTCGGCCCTCGTGCCTCATGCCTGCATCTGCCCTGCTGGGGCAAGTGTTCCAAAACTCGGTAGCTCCACCGATAAGTGCCCAGAGGCACCCTACTCCGCCAGGAAGCCTCCTGCACACAGGCATTCAGCTCCCTCGCTGTGTGGGTCAGCAAGCCTAGCTGCACCGATAAGTGCCAGGAGGCACCCCACCCTGCTAGGAAGCCTCTGGCAGCTCTCTTGCTCCGTGGATTGGCTCCAGCGCCATCAGTGCTGGTCTCCTGGTTCTGCTGCTGCCACTTCTCTGCCACTCCTGCTTCTCTGCTGCTGCTGCTGCTGGTCCTCCACTGCTGCCGCACCTCTATCCATTCACAGTTTCAAAACCGCTTCCACATTTTAGGTATCTGTTAGAGCAGCACTCCACTCCTGGTACCAAATTCTGTCTCAGTCATCTAGTGCTGCTCTAACAGAAATACCACAAGTGGGTGGTTTTAACAAAGAGAAGCTTATTCTCTCACAGTCCAGTAGGCTAAAAGTCCAAATTCAGGGCATCAGCTCCAGGGGAACGCTTTGTCTGTCGGCTCTGGAGGAAGGTCCATGTCATCAATCTTCTCTTGGTCTGGGAGCTTCTCTGCGCAGGAACCTCGGGTCCAAAGATGCGCTCTACCCCCTGCACTGCTTTCTTGGTGGTATGAGGTTCCCCTGTGTCTCTGCTTGCTTCTCTCTTCCATATCTCAAAAGAGATTGGATTAAGACGCTATCTAATCTTGTCAGCCTCATCAGTATAACCTCATCACAATGATAGAATTTACAACACATAAGGAGATCACATATAATCTCATCATAGTAATAGAGTTTACAACACATAAGGAAATCACGTCAGATTACATAATCATACAACACTGGGAATCATGACCCAGCCAAGCTGACAGATATTTTTGTGGGACACAACTTAATCCATGACAGGTGAATTATCCAATTGGCAAGGTAAGCATGGTGCTTACCTTGCTTACCAGATCATCTGCAGTGAAAAATTTCCCATTTTTTCACATCAAAGAGTCTGCTTCTAGGTATGGCTGGCATCTCTCTCTCCCACAACCCCACAGCACCTTCCTACAGAATGAAAGCCTCTTTTCAAATTTACAATCCCTGACAGGAGCGGATGACCCAGTAAAGCATGGTAAGCATGCACTTACTTGTGCTTACTTACTAATTTGTAGTGAATAATTTCACAAATTTTTCACCATTCAAAGATGTGGTGAAACCCATGTGAAATCGTTCACTACAGATTAGTAAGTAAGCACAAGTAAGCCTGTGGTTACCGTGCTTGTTGGGTAACCTGCCCATTTTGTCTGGGAAAGCTTCCCAGAAGGCTTAGAACTTTTTGGAGCCGTAGGTTCTTGACCAAAGAGCTTCAGAGCCCTACCCTACTTTCATCCCCTGGGGTTTAAAAACAGACTTGGGCATTTGATATATCAAGTTTCATAACCCAGCTGTGTCACTTGCTCATATAGTGGATCTTGGGTAAATTGTTAATCTTTTGAGTCTCAGACTCTTAATTCGAAAAACAGATAATAATACCTGTCTCATTGTGGGGTTGTGAGGTATTAGAGAGCAGATATAAAAGTGCCTTGTGAAGTGGTGACCATCAATGAATGGGTATGATTATTGTTGTTCTTGTCATTTTTTAAAAGCTTTAGTTTATATAAAGTATGAAGATACTGAGGCCTGCTAGAGCCCTGTACTGTTAGGGGGCTTTCTCTCCTTATGTGCTGATGGCTGGGAGAATGTCAGCAGGGTTCTGTGAAGCTATCATGTGATTTGGATGTCATTAGAGGTTTGAGGGGCTTCAGGGAAGGCAAAATATGACAACTGCATGAGATCAGAGAAGCAAGAGCAATATCGTATCTTATCCTGTATGACTGCAAGATTCATAAAGCCATGCTGCATGGCAGCCACTGCCTACACAGCTTGAGGCAGCTGTACAGAGACCAACCTGAAGTTTAAAGCAGACCAAGAAAAAGATATTACTTCCCAGGACATAATTGTAATCAATTATTCCTATAGCTATAAAGTCTGTAAGTTTAGGGAGGTGGTGGAGCTCATCATGGAGCAAATTTCAAGCACAGTACTTGGCCCAAAATAGTTGTTCAAAGGGCCAGAAACCAAAACATCAGTTTCTGTTGAGTCGATTCTGACTCATGGCAACCTCATATGTTGCAAAGTACAACTGCACTCCATAAGGTTCTCATGGCTGTGACCTTTCATAAGCAGATCACCAGGTCCGTGTTCTGAGGGACCTCTGAGTGAGTTTGAACTGCTAACCTTTAAGGTTAGTAGTGTAGTGCTTAACTGTTGATGCCAAACAGGGACTCCCATTTAAAGGGCAGTTGTTTAAAAAATGAATTTGATCCAAGGTGCTTTTGGTGAATCCAGAGTACAGGCTCACCCTGACTTCTTGTTGGGTACCCTCTTACCACTGTCCTCCCTCAGCTACTCTTTCACAACAGGCTCTGAGGTCTCCTTGGGAGACTAAAATCCATGTCTGGCTCTGACACTGCTCTGGGCAAACATAAACTTAAATGTGTCGCCTTACTTCTCTGCTTTTTGAGAGATGGATCTGTCTAAAATCAAAGCATCTTTGACTTGAAGGAACTACAGAGATCATCTAATCCAACCAGAATTTTATGGATGAGGAAGATGATACCCTGAAAAGTTCAGTGACTCTCCAAGATCTTGCAGCTCCTGGAGGCACAGCTAGAAAGAAAGTTCTGCCTCCTGCTTTCAAGTATGGGATTTACCACTTCCCCACACTGCCTTGGAGTGTGTTGTCTTTGTTGTTAGGTGCCATCGAGTCAGTTCTGACTTATAGCGACCCCACGCACAACAAAACAAAACACTGCCCAGTCCTGCGCCATCCTCACAATTGTTGCTATATTTGAGCCCATTGTAGCAGCCATGTGTCAGTCCATCCGTTGAGGATCTTCCTCTTTTTCACTGACCCTCTGCTTTACCGAGCATGATGTCCTTCTCCAAGGACTGGTCCCTCCTGATAACATGTCCAAAGTACATGAGATGAAGTCTCACCATCCTCCTTTCTAAGGTACATTCTGACTGTACTTCTTCCAAGACAGATTCGTTCATTCTTCTGGAAGTCCATGGTATATTCAATATTTTTCACCAACACTATAATTCAAAGGCATCAGTTCTTCTTTGATCTTCTGTATTCTTTGTCCAGCTTTTGCATGCATATAAGGAGATTGAAAATACCAAGGCTTGGGTGAGGAGCACCTTAGTCTTCAAAGTGACATCTTTGCTTTTTAACACTTTAAAGAAGTCTTTTGCAGCAGATTTGCCCAATGCAATACATCGTGTAGAGCCTCCAAACTTGTGCTGAGGCCTCTGCATCCAGAAAGACGCCCCCTGCTCTCCCTGGACCCTTGCCCAACAGGGCCCAAACCCAGGGGCACTTACCAAGCACAGTGGTTAACACCTAGTACTCTAGAGTTAGACTTCCAGAGTTCACATCCTTACATTTCTGGTTACTGGCTGTGTCTTGGGAAAATTACTTTACCTCTCTGACCCTCAATTTCGCATCTGCAAAATGGGTATGATGATAATAGTAAGTCCTTCACTGTGAAGATTCAGAGAGGTCATAATGGATGAAAAGCACTTAGCATCATTGTATTTTCCTCCTTGGACCCAAGTTCCAGTTGTGACAGTCAAGCTGCCTAAGCAGCAGAGTCACATCTTGCCTACTCTTGACAGAGTGGGGAGTTTCAGGAGGTGTATTGTCATGAAGAGAAGAACTCACACTGACTTTCACAGCCTGTAGGCAGAGGAGGCACAGGAGGAGGTGCAATGCACTTGGACTCGGGTGACATGCTGGAGCCAGTGCCTTGCCTGGCTGCACCTAAAATTTTAATGTAAATTGTGATGCCTGTGCAGGGGCCCAGATTTAGAAGCAGAGCAGGACGACTCTACCCAAGCTGGTGACAGGCCCAGAGGAGTGTTCCCATTGGAGAAAGTGGAGGGCGTAGCAGGAGGGAGATTTTGCTCGGTCTGGCCTGGTGGCACTGTTTTATTAATGATCTGGAAGAACAGAGGAACAATGACTTTAATTAAATTTGCCAGTGATATTAAAAGATGTCAGGAGCCACTGCTGAGGACACAGACACCTTGCAGATGGCCCTGGGGGCATTAGGAAAATAATCCAGGAAAGGGATGAGAGGCCGAGGACTGAGCCAGGGCATCTGTTTGGCTAGGGAGAGGAGTATGACATGGGGGAAGAGGGTCATCATCTGCAGAATATACCCTGTTGTTGTTATGTGCTGTTGAGTTGGTTTCACCTCATAGTGCTCCTATAGGACAGAATCGAACTACCCTATAAAGTTTCCTAGGCTATAATCTTTATGGGAGCAGATTGCCAGGTCTTTTCTCCTATGGAGCCACTGGTGGGTTCAAACCACCGACCTTTTAGTTAGCAGCCAAATGCTTAACCACTGTGCCACCAGGGCTCCTTGAATGTACCCTAGGCCCCACCCCCCGCATTATCTTTATCTGTTCTGTTTGCAGTCAATCTCTCACTGATCTTCCTGCTCTAGTCTTGTCCCGCTTGCAGCCATCCTAAACCCTTTAGCCAAATTGGTTTTTCTGAAATAGAATCTGACCATGTCATTCTCCTGTTTAAAATCTTATCAATGACTTTTTACTACCCCTAGGATAAAATCCCATCCTCTCAGCATGGCATATAAGTCTCGTCATGAATCAAGTGCCCCCCTTGTTTGAAGCCTCATCCTTTGACCCTCCTACCTCGCACTGAATTCCTTGTAACCCTATGCATACACCAGGCTTCTTCATGTCTTTGCTTGGGCTGTTTTCTTTGACTTGAATGCCCTTCCCAGTTTTCTTCTTTCTACCAAAGCTCACTCAGGCTTGAAGACTCATTTCTTCAAGTCGATTCCAACTCATGGAGACCCCACGTGTGTCAGAGCAGAACTGTGCTCCCTAGGGTTTTCAGTGCCTGATTTTTCAGAAGTAGATCACCAGGCCTTTCTTCTGAGGTGCCTCTGAGTGGACTCGAACCTCCAACCTTTTGGTTAGCAGCTGAGCATGTTAAACTTTTGCACCACCCAGGGGATCCTATGCATACAATAAGCACTTATAAGTGTTAACTATTATTATTAATATCTTTATTATTTTGGGGTGGTTCTGGGGATCTTAAGCTGAGTCATTTTTCTGAGTATGTCTTGGGGCTGATTAAGAGCCTTCTGGAACCACAAAGATCATTTGGATCTCTAAGGACCTGGGGTAGACCCCCAGGAGATTGGGATCTATCGAAATTGATGTCTGGGGCTGGGATAATGGAACAACAACAACAAAAAAAAAAAACCATTGTCTTGATCATTAGAGGTGTCCCCATTCCCTCTAACACTTCATCCAGAATCCATTTCCTGGCAGGGCTGGAAAGAACAACTGGAAATTCACAGGCTATTTTCCACCTTTAACTCCAGAAAACTCAGTATACAGGCACCTTCTTGCCTTGTTTTCTTTCATCCTTTCTTCTTGTTCATTTGTTTTCTCAGGATACAGTCTTTCTAAACTGGCCTCTGATTCTGACCACATGATGATAGCATGCTCCTCATAAAAACCTGTCACAGCATGGTTTGTGCAGGACTGAAGAAGAACAACGACCCTGTCCTCCTTAATTCTCCCTGCAGGAAAGATAAACAGGAGTCCTTGTTCTCCATTCATCAGGGTAACTCTATAACCTCAGTGTTCCGTGTTCTTTTATTGCAGAAGGCCAGCCCTCTCCCCAAACTCTGTAGACACCCCAGCCCCTTGGGGTTTGCTGGCCCACGCAGCTGCCACTTCCTGTCTCACTGTGTTGGCTCTTGATTAAAGAGCTGCTCCAGCTGTGCCTACCTTCTGTCTCCTCCTGCACAGGGCTTGTCAGAATCCATAGAGTGTCAGAGTTTTCAGAGGCCAAGGCAAGGAACCAAGATCCTTCTCTGTCCACATTTCTCCAGAGTTAGTGCCAAGCCTGTGAAGGGGGTCTCTGTGCACATTACAGTTTATGACAGCATTCTAAGCCTCTGAATGTGGATGTTGGGAGTCTTCAACCACCCTACTCTTCATTGTCATCCTTATAACCTATTGTCCTCTTAGTGAGGTCAAAGCCAGAGGCCCCAAGCACATGTTGTGGAGATTCCAGTACCTAGACTGGTGGGGAATGTGGGCCTCAGCACTTGGCTGCCATTCTGGGGAATGTGAAACGAGTTAATCCACAGGGCCCTTTGCGGGGATGGCCTTCGTGGTTACAGGATGTGCCCTGGCATACTGTGTCCTAAAGGGAATTTCTATTTGAGTATAAGCCTTAGGAATTAAAAGGGATCCTGATGTTGTTGTAGTTAGCTGCCATCGAGTTGGCCCCCAACTTGTGGAGACCCTATAAATAATGGATCCAAATGCTGCCTGGTCCTGTGCCATCCATGATTGGTTGTGAAGCAGACCATTGTGATTCACAGGGTTTTCTTTATTTTTAATTTTTTTGAATTTTATTCTGCTTTAGGTGAAAGTTTACAAGGAAAGTTAGTTTCTCATTCAAAAATTTATACACAAATTGTTTTGTGACATTGGTTGCAGTCTCAGCAATGTGTCAGCACTCTGTCCATTTCCACCTGAGTTCCCCATGTCCATTTGCCCAGTTTTCCTGTCCCTTTCTACCTTCTTGTCTTTGCTTTGAGCAGATGTTGCCCATTTGATCTCGTGTACTTAACTGAACTAAGAAGTACATTCCTCACATGTGTTATCATTTGTTTTATAGGCCTGTCTAATCTTTGGCTGAAAGGTGGACTTCTGGAGTGGCTTCAGTTCTGAGTTAGCAGGGTGTTCGGGGGCCACAGTCTTGGGGGTTCCTCCAGTCTCTGTCAGTAAGTCTTGTCTTTTATTTTATGAATTTGAATTTTGTTCTACATTTTTCTCCCACTCTGTCCAGGACACTCTATTGTGATCCCTGTCAGAGTGGTCATTGGTGGTAGCCAGGCACCATCTAGTTCTTCTGAGCTCAGGTGGTGGAGGATGTGGTTCATGTAGTCCACTAGTCCTTTGGACTAATATTTTCCTTGAGTCTGTTTTTTTTCATTCTCCTTTGCTCCAGACGGGATAGGACCAATAGATGTGTCTTAGATGGCCGCTCACAAGCTTTTAAGACCCCAGATGCTACTCAGCATTTTCTTTATGAACTATGTTATGCCAGTTGCCCTAGATGTCCCCAAAGACCATGGTCCCCAGCCTGCAGCCCCAGTAACTCAGTCCCTCAAGGTGTTTGGAGACGTCAAAGAAGCTTCTGTGACTTTGCCTCGATCAAGTTGTGCTGACTTCCCCTGTATTGTGTTGTCTTTCACTTCATCAGAGTTAACACTTGTCTACTATCTAGTGATTTCCCCTTCTCACCTCTCCTCTACCTCACAACCATCAAAGATTTTTTTTTTCCAGAAGAATAAAGTAGGAGGACTTGCAGTACCTGACCTGGAACCTACTATAAATATACGGTAGTCAAAACAGCCTAGTACTGGTATAACGACAGATACATTGACATATGGAACAGAATTGAGAACCCAGATGTAAATCCATCCACCTGTGGTTGCCTGATCTTTGACAAGGGCCCAAAGTCCATCAAATGGGGAGTAGACAGTCTTTTTAACAAATGGTGCTGGAAAAACTGGATATCCATTTGCAAAAAAATGAAACAGGACCCATACCTCACACCATATACAAAAACTAATTCAAAATGGATCAAAAACCTAAATATAAAGCCAAAAACTATCAAGTTCATAGAAGAAAAAATAGGGTCAATGCTAGAGGCCCTAATACATGACATTAACAGGATACAAATGATAACCAACAACACACAAACTCCAGAAAATAAGCTAGATAACTGGGATCTTTTAAAAATTAAACACTTATGCTCATAAAAAGACTTCACCAAAAGAGTAAGAAGAGAATCTACAGACTGGGAAAAAATTTTTAGCCCTTAGAAGTCAGACAAAGGTCTAATCTCTAAAATCTACAAGAAAATCCAACACCTCTACCACAAAAAGACAAATAATCCTATCAAAAAATGGGCAAAGGAAATGAACAGACACTTCACCAAAGAAGACATTCAAGCAGACAACAGACACATGAGGAAATGCTCATGAGCACTAGCCATTAGAGAAAAGCAAATCAAAACCATGGTGAGATACCATCTCACCCTGGTGTTACTGGCACAAAACAAAGAAACTGGAAATAACAAATGCTGGAGAGGCTGTGGGGAGATTGGAACTCTTATGCACTGCTTGTGGGAATGCAAAATAATACAACCATTTTGGAAGATGATATGGCACTTCCTTAGAAAGCTAGAAATAGAAATACTGTATATCCAGCAATCCCACTCCTAGGAATATATCCTAGAGAAATAAGAGTCATCACATGAATAGACATATGCACACCTATGTTCATTGCAGCATTGTTCACGATAGCAAAAAGATGGAAACAACCTAGATGCCCATCAACAGATGAATGGATAAACAAACTATGGTACATACACACAAAGGAGTATTACGCAACAATAAAGAACAGTGATGAATCAGCGAAGCATCTCATAACATGGATGAATCTGGAGGGCATTATGCTGAGTGAAATAAGTCAATCAGAAAAGGACAAATATTGTATGAGACCACTACTGTAAAAACTCATGAAAAGGTTTACACACAAAAAGAAACAATCTTTAATGGTTACAAGGGAGGGAAGCGGTGGGGAGGAGAAAATACTAAATAGACAGTAGATAACTGGTAACTTTGGTGAAGGGTAAGACAGTACACAATACTGGGGAAGCCAGCACAACTTGTACAAGGCAAGGTCATGGAAGCTCCATGGACACATCCAAACTCCCTGAGGGACTGAATTGCTGGGCAGAGGGCATAACATAGTTTATAAAGAAAATGTTCTACTTTCTACCCTGGTGAGTAGCATCTGGGGTCTTAAAAGCCTGTGAGCAGCCAGCTAAGATACTCCACTGGTCTCATCCCTCCTGGAGCAAGGAAGAATGAAGAAAATTAAAGATACAAGGGAAAGATTAGTCCAAAGGACTAATGGAGCACAAGTACCACTGCCTCCACCAGACTGAGTCCAGTACAATTAGATGGTGCCCACCTACCACCACTGACTGTTATGACAGAGATCACAACAGAGGGTCCGAGACAGAGCTGGAGAAAAATTGTAGAACAAAATTCTAACTTACAAACAAATACCAGACTTACTGCCCTGACAGAGACTGGAGAAACCCTGAGAGTATGGCCCCTGGACACCCTTTTAGCTCAGTAATGAAGTCACTCCCAAGGTTCACCCTTCAGCCAAAGATTAGACAGTCCCATACAACAAAGTGAGACTAATGGGGCACAACAACCCAAGGACAAGGACTAGAAGGCAGGAGGGGTTAGGAAAGCTGGTAATAGAGAACCCAGGGTCGAGAAGTGAGAGTATTGACATGTTGTGGGGTTGTTAACCAATGTCATAAAACAATATGTGTACTAACTGTTTAATGAGAAACTGTTTGTTCTGTAAACCTTCATCTAAAGTACAATTCAAAAAAAATTCAAAAAAATTTTTTTTCCATTTGTAAACTTTTTCTTGAGTTTTTATAATAATGGTCTCATACAATATTTATCCGTTTGTGATTGACTTATTTCACTCAGCATAATGCCCTCCAGATTCATCCATGTTGCAAGATGTTTCATGGATTCATCATTGTTCTTTATCATTGTGTAGTATTCCATTGTGTGTATGCACCATAATTTGTGTATCCATTCATCTGTTGATGGGCACTTAGGTTGTTTCTGTCTTCTTGTTGTTGTGAATAATGCTTCAATGAAAGTTGGGGGGCATATGTCTATTCATGTGACAGCTCTTATTTCTCTAGTATATATTACTAGGAGTGGGATTGCCAGATCATATGGTATTTCTATTTCTAGCTTTTTAATGAAGCGCCGTATGATTTTCCATAGTATATGTACCATTTTACATTCCCACCAGCAAGGTCTAAGAGTTCCAATCTCCCTGCAACCTCTCCAACGTTTGCTATTTTATGTTTTTTGGATTACTGCCAGTATTGTTGGGGTGAGATGGTATGATGGTTAAGGTTATGTGTCAACTTGACTGGGCCATGATTCTCAGTGATGTAATTTGTCAGTTATGTTATGAGGTAATCAACTCCATGATGAGATGTGCTGTGAGCAGCCAATCAGTTGAAAGGGAGCTTCCTTGGGGATTTGGTCTTCCTCAAGTATATAAATGGATGTTTCAGCAAGGCTGTCACTCTGGGTCCTGCACCCAGCTCATCATCATCTGACTTCTGGTTCTTGGCACCTGAGTTAGCAGCTTACCTGCTAATCTTGGGATTTGTTGGTCCCTGCAGCCTGTGAGCCAGCAGCCTGCCATCTGACCCTCTGATCTTGGTTTTATCAGTCCCTGCAGCTATGTGACACAGGAGAAGCTTCCAGCCTGATGCCTGACCCACAGACTTGAAACTTGCCAGCCTCTACAACCGTGTGAGCCATTTCCCTGAGCTAAATCTCTCTCTCTCGCTCTGCATATATATATGTGTGTGTGTGTGTGTGCTTCACTGGTTTTGCTTCTTTAGAGAACCCAGCCTAAGACATTTGGTACTGAAAGTGGTTCTAGGGAAACAATCGTAAGGATGATTTTTCTAAATTGGTTCTCAAGTCCGATTAGTCTTAAAGATGTTGATGACTCTGCTTCCAGTAGTAAAGAGTGCACTGCTAATCTATGGCATGAGGTGGCAATAAAAATACACAAAGTATCATCACCACCAATAGATCAAGTATTGGTGAGAGGCGAGGCTCTGGGTGATCACATGTTTGATACTTTTCTACAATTCTGTCAGAATGAGAATTATAAGGAAGCTGTTTGGTTGGTCCTACTTTGGCTAGATGAAGTGGTGAAAGAAAGATATGAACTCAGGGCTTCAGAGTCACAGCTCAAGTGCTGCATAAATGACCTGAAAGTTGCCACTTGTGCCCTTATTTCTTGTAGTAACAGAGCTGATATTGCCAAAAACCAAACCCAGAGTCTTATCATAAGAATGACTGAATTACAACATCAGTTGAATTCCCAACTTCGAATTGTATCTGATGTTAAAGTGAGGGCATTGATTGGGAAGAAATGGAAAACTTGGAATGAAGACATACAGGCAGATAAACAGGAAGCTGGGGGCACTGAGCCCCTAAATTCTATTGAATTACTCCTGCCAACAGAACCAGCCCTCTCACTCCCATCTGAAGAGATTACTCCATCTTTGTTTGCCAAGTAACCCTCCCCAGTAAAACCATTAGCCCTTCCACCCCATCTGATGAGATTACCCAGCTGTGTCTGAAGAGCCTTTGTTTAAGCCATTCCCTGGGGAGGTGTCTGAGTCATTGCCTGGGGCACCGCCTGAGGCAGATAACTTACAAGATATTGCTGAATGTTCTCAGAACACATACCGACTGCCTATTTTTGCTTCTAGACTTATAACTAGACTTAAGTCCCAGCAAGCTCCAAAAGGTCAAGTACAAAGTATGAGCCAGGAGGTGGTACTGTACACTTCAAAAGAACTGCAAGAGGTTAGGAAAGGATCTAATAGTTTATTTGGTTGGTTCACTGAAGCGTGGATTATGTGATGGTCTACACTAAATCAAGCTGAAGTACCAGACCTGCTTTGGTATACTGTAGAAGAAGGTATCCAAAGGCTTAGGGAAATTGGCATGCTAGAGTGAATTTATCAGGTTAGACCCACAGACCCACACATGGAATGCTCAGAGGACACACCTTTGACCACAACTGTCAAGAACAAATTTGTGAAGGGGCCCCAGCATCATCAAAGACTGCTGTGATTGCTATTTTATGTAAGTCAGATTTGACAGTGGGAACTGCCTTAACTGAATTAAGACACCTAACTACAATGGGGCTGATTGGAGCCCATGGTAGTAGGGCCCAAGTGGCGGCACTCAATTGACAAAGACAAGGTGGGTGTGGTTATCATAATAGACAGTGGAGTCAAAGCAGTAATCAGAATAGTCTGACTTGTATGGACTTATGGCATTGGCTACTTAGTCATGGTGTCCCTAGGAATCTACTAAATATTTACTTGATCTGTACAAGCAGATGAATTCTAGGTCAAGTGAACAGTAGTCTAATTTGTATCTCCAGAATAGAGAATCACAGCTGCTCAATCAATTACCAGACTTGAGATAGTGTACAGACCCACAACTCCTTGAATGAAAGGGAGGCTGGGTCTCCTTGAGAAAGGACCCCACTACACTGCCAAAAATTTATACTCTTAATCTTTCTCCCAGCCTTCCCCAAAGGTATCTATGGCCTTTTAGGAGAGTGACTATTCATTGGGGGAAAAGGAAATAGTCAAACTTTTTTGGAATTACTGGACACTGGCTCTGAGCTAACACTAATTCCAGGAGACCCAAAATGTCTCTGTGGCCCACCAGTCAGAGTGGGGGCATATGGAGGTCAGGTTATTAATGGAGTCTTTACTCATGTCCGTATCACAGTGGGTCCAGTGGGGCCCTGAACCCATCCTGTAGTGATGTCCTTAGTTCCAAAATGCATAATTGGAATAGATATACTTAGCTACTGGCAGAACCCCCACATAGAATCCTGACAAGTGAGTAAGGGCTATTATGGTAGGAAAGGCTAAATGGAAGTCGTTAGAACTGCCCCTACCTAGGAAAATAGTAAACAAAAAACAGTACTGCATTCCTGGAGGGATTGCAGAGATTACTGCCAACATCACAGACTTGAAGAATGCAAGGGTGGTGATTCCCACCACATCCCCATTCAACTTGCCTATTTGGCCTGTGCAAAAAACAGGTAGATCTTGGAGAATGACAGTGGATAATCAAAAACTTAACCAGGTGGTGACTCCACTTGCAGCTGCTGTTCTAGATGTGGTTTCACTGCTTGAGCAAATTAGTACAGTTTGGTTACGTTGGTCCACTTCCATCATGGAAGGGGGGGCATTTTGTTCTTACTGGAATAAACACTTACTCTGGATACAGATTTGTCTTCCATATATGCAGTGCTTCTGCCAAAACTACCATCCATGGACTTACAGAATGCCTTATCCACCATCATGGTATCCCACGCAGCATCGCCTTGGATCAAGGGTCTCACTTCACAGCAAATAAAATGTGGCAGTGGGCCCAAGCTCATGGAATTCACTGGTCTGACCATGTTCCCCATCATCCTAAAGCAGCTGGCTTGACAGAATGATGGAATGGCCTTTTAAAGACACAATTACAGCACCAGCTAGGTAGCAATACCTTCAGGGTTGGGGCAGTGTTCTCTAGGAGGCTGTATATGCTCTATATCAGCATCCAATATGTGGTGCTGCTTCTCCCATAGCCAAGATTCATCGGTCCAGGAATCAAAGGGTAGAAATGGGAGTGGCACAGCTCAGTATTACTCCTAGTGACCCACTCACAAAATTTTTGCTCCCTGTCCCCGTGACCCTATGCTCTGTGGGTTTAGAAGTCTTTGTTTGAAAAGGAGGAATGCTCCCACCAGGAAACACAACACTGATTCCATTGAACTAGAAGTTAAGAATGCCACGCTACCACTTTGGGCTTCTCATGCCTCTGGGTCAACAGGCAAAGAAGGAAGTTAGTGTATTGACTGGTGTGATTGATCCTGATTACCAAGAGGAAATCAGATTGATATTACATAATGGAGGTAAAGAAGAGTATGTCTAGAATACAGGAGATCCCTTAGGGCATCTCTTAGTACTACCATGCCCTGTGATAAAAGGCAATGGAAAGCTACAGCCACTCAAGTCTGACATAACTACTAATGGCCCAGATCCTTCAGGAATGAAGGTTTGGGTCACTCCACCAGGCAAAGGACCATGACCAGCTGAGGTGCTTGCTGAGGGTAAAGGGAATACAGAATGAATGGTGGAAGAAGGTAGTTCTAAATACCAGCTATGACCACATGACCACTTGCAGATACAAGGACTGTAGTTATGAGTATTTATTCCTTGTATATGTGCATCAAATATTTTTGTTTTCTCCACTTATAAAATATAAGACGTAAATGGGGCCAGTGTGTTTTTGGTTGTACACATTAGTTGTATCATGTTAGGTGAAAATATGACTTTATAATTGTACTGAATCAAGAGATATGTATGATTTGGGGAGATGTGTGCAGGTGCCAAGTTGGGTGTACTGTGATGGTTAAGGTCTCAACTTGGCTGGGCCATGATTCTTAATGGTTTGGCAGTTATTTAATGATGTAATTTGTCAGTTATGTTACCACATAATTAACTCCACGATGAGATCTACTATGAGCAGCCAGTCAGTTGAAAGGTAGTTTCCTTGGGGCTGTGTCCTGCCTCTAGTATATAAATGGATGTTTCAGCAAGGCTTTTGCTGTGAATCCTGCATCCAGCTCATCATCTGACCTCTAGTTCTTGGGACTTGAGCTAGCAGCTTTCCTGCTGATCTTGGGATTCGTCAGTCTCTGCAGCCTCTGAGCCAGTGGCCTGCTGTCTGACCTTCCAGTCTTGGGTTTATCAGCCCCTGCAGCTATGTGAATCAGGAGAAGCCTCCAGCCTGATGCCTGACCCACAGACTTGGGACTTGCCAACCTCTACGACCACATGAGCCGTTTCCTTGAGAGAAGTCTCTGTCTCTCTCTTTCTCTCTCTACATATATATACGTATATATGTGTATATATGCTTCACTGGTTTTGCTCCTCTAGAAAACCCAGCCTAAGACATATGGTATCTCATTGTAGTTTTGATTTGCAGTTCTCTAATGGCTACTGAGCCAAGTATTTCCTCATATGTCTGTTAGCCACCTGAATGTCTTGTTTGGTGAAGTGTCTGTTCATATCCTTTGCCCATTTTTTAATTGGATTATTTGTCTTTTTGGTGTTGAGGTGTTGGACTATTTTATAGATTAGACCCTTGTTGGATATGTTGTAACCAAGAATTTTTTTCCCAGAGGGCAGGGTTTCTTTTCAGTCTTTTGGCATAGGGTTTTCACTGGCTGATTTTCAGAAGTAGATCATTAGGCTTTTCTTCCTAGTCTATCTTAGTCTGGAAGCTCTGCTGAAACCTGTTCAGCATCATGGCAATACACAAAGACTCCACTTACAGACAGGTGGTGGCTGCACATGATGTGCGTTGGCTGGGAATCAACCCTGGTCTCCTGCATGGAAGGTGAGAATTCTACCACTGAACCACCACTGCCCTCATGAAAGGGTCTTACACAGCCTCTAAAGTCCCTAAGTGATGCAAACGGTTTGTACTCGACTACTAACCTAAAGTTTGGTGGTTTGAACCCACCCAGCAGTGCCACAGAAGAAAGGCCTGGCAATCTGCTTTCATAAAGATTACAACTGAGCAGACTTACTGGTCTGAGAAACTAGAGAAACCCCAGGAGTATAGCCCCTGGACACCCTTTCAACTCAGTATTGAAGTCACTCCTGAAGTTCACTGTTCAGCCGAAGATTAGACAGGCCCATAAAACAAACAAGACTAAATGGGCACACCAGCTCAGGGACAAGGACAATAAGGCAGGAGGGGACAGGATGGCTAGTAACAGGGACTGGCAACCAATGTTACAAAACAACATGTGTATTATTTGTTTAATGAGAAACTAATTTGCTCTGTAAACTTTCATCTAAAGTACAATTAAAAAAAAAATTACAATCAAGAAAACCCTATGGAGTACAGTTCTACCCTGAAACACATGAGGTCACCATGAGTTGGAATCAACGGCAACAAGTTTTTTAACACAGCTCCTAAAATAAAGTCAATATTTGTCTATGAGAGCCATATATTTTTCCAAAATAAATTATTATAATTCAGATTATAAAATGGCTTTAAGAAGACTGGTGTCAGAGGAAGCTTCCTTGGTGGCTACATTTATTCTTTCAAAAACATATAATTACCGAGCACCTACTATGAACTACTTAGGATACCATGGCAAACAGAATAGACACAGTCTTTACTCTTATATCATTTATAGTATAATGGATGAGCTAGACATTAATCATATCACCCCACAAGTAAATATGTAATTTCAAAATTTTCATAAATGCCATGAATTAAAAATAAAGGGTGTGATGAGAGAACAAAGGGAGTTGACCCAGTTTTAGGGGTGAGGAAAGGCTTTTCTGAGACAGGGACACTTAAGCTGAGAACTAAGGCATTTATGAGTAGGGGTGCAAAAAAGAAACAGCCATTTTAGATATAGATAATGGCATGTGCAAAGATCCTGGGGCAGAAAATAACTTAGTGTAAACCAGGAGCTGAAATGAAGGCCAGTGTTACTGAAATGTAGTAAGAGAGAGAGTGGCAAAAAATGAAGGGAGTAACTCATGCCCAAGTTTTTGCTGGTCATGGAAAGAGATCTGGTCTTTATATTATGAGCAGGGGAAGCTACTGAAGAGCTTCAGATAGGAAAGTGATATGTTTAGCTTTGATTTTTTAAAAGATGACTGGGTTTACACTAGACTACTAACCTAAAGGTTAGTGGTTTGAACCCACCTAGCAGTGCTGCATAAGAGAGGCCTGATGATCTGCTTACATAAAGGTTAAAGCCAAGAAAACCCTATGGAACACTTCTACTCTAACACATGAGGTCATCATAAGTTGGAATGAGTTTGTTATTAATTTTTTTGTTGGCTGTATGAGGAAAGTGGAGTAGAGGGTGGCAAGAGTTGGAGTGATGAGTTCAGTTAGGAGACTACTGCAGTCGATTTATCAAGTGAGGAATAATGGTGGCTTGGACTGTGATGGTGGTGGTAGAGATGGAAGTAGAGTTTGTAGGATTTAGTGCTGATTGGATAAGGGACAGCAGGGAGAGCGAAGCTTGCAGATTAACATCTGTTTTCTAGCAAGAGTAACTGGTTGGATGGAGGTAGTATTTTCTGAGGTGGGATACAGTGGAGAAGGAGGAGCAGATATGGAGGACAAGGACTGAATCCTTTAAGGTGCTGTACAAATACCAGTCAGAATTCCTGTATTACTAAAAGTACCCCACATGGTTGAATCAGAGGGGAAAAAATGGGCAAGTTGCATTTCTTTAGCGATTGCATGGTTATCCGCATTCTTCTTCCACTTGTCTAAAGGTGAGTCTTTAGTTTCAGTTGAGTTGCTTCCCATTCTTTTGAACTCATGCTCACCTTTTTGTGGTTTGAGACAACAGATGAAGCTACATTTCATCCCAATATCGTGTCTACAGTTAAAAAACAAGAAACTAATTTGTAGAGCAACTTGCGTGTTTGATTAGTAGTGATTTCTACACTTGGCCCTTTCATTGTTGAGATTTGGAATTTGAGTGGCTGATAGGTCATGTTTCTGTAACTGGCTGCCTAAATTGTTTCATAAGTATGTTCAACAGGAGGGTTGAGGGCTATGGACTGGGTGTTGGGCACAGCTTACCGGGCCTGCTTTAGTGCAGTGCAGGTAGCATTCAGTATGGAATCAACACACTTGACTTCCCAAGCAATCTCAGAATTACAGATTGCCCCCTAGAAGTTTCAGGTTCGGGGAGGGGGTTTTTCCCAAGTGGGTTTCAGTTATACACAGAGCAGCATGTTCTATCTTGGGGACTAGTCCGTGATACAGTTCAGTTCAGTATGCATTCTTGAACACCTATGTTATGCAAGATTCTTGAGTATGATAACAGCGGGGTAAGGAAGGCTGAAAACCCTAGAAACTGTATAAGTGGGGACAAAAATTCAGGTCGTACTCAACCAATTTTAAGTTGATTCTTGACAACTCTCGATTAACAGTGGAGTTATGAGACAGAACTAGAAGGGTATTGCTTATGTTTCCATTACCAATATTCCTAGCTATTTTAAGTCATTCTTCAACTCAGTCTCTACCAGATGGTCTTGAGGGCAGAGCAGCTATTTGTGTCTCCCATTGACATCTATTTTCCCAAGTGAGAGACTGCCCCATATGTTAGTGCAGTATGTCGCTTGATGTGAAGCATCAGTTCGTATTGGTGGGAACCTGTCATATGCTCTTCCCTTGCCTCATGCCTTTTACTGCCTTTCTGGTTTTTTCTAGGTCTCTGGCCTATCAGGAGGACCATTGGTGCTGTGGTGGAAGCCAGCGGCTAAGTCTCGTGTATGGCGTGGTTACGGTTGCAGCCTCTTACTTCTGCCTTCCTCCATTTTGGGCTGGTTACTTTTGTGCTCTTCCTAAATGGTCTCCGAGCAGAGGCTGGTGGTTCAGGGGATGTACCCGGCACAGGGCAGAACAATGAGTCCTGTTCAGGGTCATCAGACTGCAAGGAGGGTGTCATCTTACCAATCTGGTACCCGGAGAACCCCTCCCTTGGGGACAAGATTGCCAGGGTCATTGTCTATTTTGTGGCCCTGATATACATGTTCCTTGGGGTGTCCATCATTGCTGATCGCTTCATGGCATCTATTGAAGTCATTACCTCTCAAGAAAGGGAGGTGACTATCAAAAAGCCCAATGGAGAGACCAGCACAACCACGATTCGGGTCTGGAATGAAACTGTCTCTAACTTGACCCTTATGGCACTGGGCTCCTCTGCTCCTGAGATCCTTCTCTCTTTAATTGAGGTGTGTGGTCATGGGTTCATTGCTGGTGACCTGGGACCTTCCACCATCGTAGGCAGTGCAGCCTTCAACATGTTCATCATCATTGGCATCTGTGTCTACGTGATCCCTGATGGAGAGACTCGAAAGATCAAGCACCTACGAGTCTTCTTTGTCACTGCTGCTTGGAGTATCTTTGCCTACATCTGGCTCTATATGATCTTAGCAGTCTTTTCTCCTGGCGTGGTCCAGGTTTGGGAAGGCCTCCTCACTCTCTTTTTCTTTCCAGTGTGTGTTCTTCTAGCCTGGGTGGCAGATAAGCGATTGCTCTTCTACAAATACATGCATAAAAGGTACCGTACAGACAAACACCGAGGAATTATCATAGAGACAGAAGGAGACCACCCTAAGGGAATTGAGATGGATGGGAAAATGATGAATTCCCACTTTCTAGATGGAAACCTGGTGCCCCTGGAAGGAAAGGAAGCTGATGAGTCCCGCAGGGAGATGATCCGGATTCTCAAGGATCTGAAGCAAAAACATCCAGAGAAGGACTTAGATCAGCTGGTGGAGATGGCCAATTACTATGCCCTTTCCCATCAACAGAAGAGCCGTGCCTTCTACCGGATCCAAGCCACCCGTATGATGACTGGTGCAGGTAATATCCTAAAGAAACATGCAGCAGAACAAGCCAAGAAGACCTCCAGCATGAGTGAGGTGCATACCGATGAGCCTGAGGACTTTGTCTCCAAGGTCTTCTTTGATCCATGTTCCTACCAGTGCCTGGAGAACTGTGGGGCTGTACTCCTGACAGTGGTAAGGAAAGGCGGGGACACGTCCAAGACCATGTATGTGGACTACAAAACAGAGGATGGTTCTGCTAATGCAGGGGCTGACTATGAGTTCACAGAGGGCACTGTTGTTCTGAAGCCAGGAGAGACCCAGAAGGAGTTCTCTGTGGGTATCATAGATGATGACATTTTTGAGGAGGATGAGCACTTCTTTGTGAGGTTGAGCAATGTCCGCATGGAGGAAGAGCAGCCAGAGGAGGGCCTGCCTCCAGCAATACTCAACAGTCTTCCCTTGCCTCGGGCTGTCCTAGCATCTCCTTGTGTGGCCACAGTCACAATCTTGGATGATGACCACGCGGGCATCTTCACTTTTGAATGTGATACTATTCATGTCAGTGAAAGTATTGGTGCCATGGAGGTCAAAGTTCTGCGGACATCAGGTGCCCGGGGTACAGTCATCGTCCCCTTTAGGACAGTAGAAGGGACAGCCAAGGGTGGTGGTGAGGACTTTGAAGACACATATGGGGAGTTGGAATTCAAAAATGATGAAACTGTGTAAGTAACCTTTCCTTGTTCTAACCACCCTCCTCCTCACCCCTTGCCATCTCCTTTTATCCTTCTATATCACTCTTTAAAACTCTTCTTACGTTTGTGTTAATGTTAAACTTTGGTTCCATCACAGGTGTGCAGGATCAGCAGACATTACCGGGCAGGTTCTGCTTCCAAACTTTCCTTTAATTTCCTCATGTTAAATTGTTTGTGGGTAAGAAATTCTGTGGCAGAATCTAAGAACGCAGAACATTTTGTCCACTGAAACCCAAAATGATGGCTGGTGGAGGTGGGTAGGGGGTGACAGAAGTTGTGTGATATCAGATTTTGGAGAATACTTGTGACTAAGCACAAAATAGGAGACTGCTTGGGGCTCTCCTTCCTTCTCTCCTCATGCTAAGGGCTTATGTGAGCGTTGAAGTCAAACCTTACCATTCTGGGACAGTGATAGTCCAACCAGGACATACTCAAGAAAGCAAGTGACATTGGCTTTTTTTCCCCCGGTACTGTACTGCAGTTGTATTGTATAACCAGATTTCAGGCACATCTCCTTCAATCTGGAAATTGCAAAATTGATTAAAACTTGGCAGTCTCTTTAAATGTCAATAGGCTATTTTATGGCATGAGACTTGCCCAGCCTAGGTGAGATAAGTCAATATATGACTTGGGTCCTGGAGGTATCTTGGAGAAGCAGAGCTCCCAGGGCAGTGGCCACCTGTGTTTAGTCACCATTTTAAACTCCAAGATCTGACTAAGCAGTGAAGGAGAAGCCTCTTAGGAATTGTGGGATAGCATGTGTCCTCTGTATGGTCATCTCTTTTCACAGTCCAGGATTCTCCTGAAATACTTCTTCTCAGGTTACTGCCCTATTTAGTCCTTCAGAAACTGTGGATGTTGCACTTCTATTGCCTCTATTACCCTAAGGCCTCTCTCCATTGAATCTCCTTGCTAATTGGGTGCTCTGTCCTTTTCCCAAATGGATAGCTTTGGAGAAAAAAGCAGAGTGATTTCTCCATGATTTGCAGTTTATGAGGGGAATTATAGGGCAGACTCTACCAGGGTGGCCAAGAAGGATAGAGATGAGAAAGAGGAACCTTGTTTCTGAATTCCTTGCTTATGTCAACAAGCAGTAAGCAGTTACAGGAGAAGACGTGAAGAATCAAGGGGGCATATAATATAGGAAGGTCCCTGGGTGGTGCAAACAGTTTGCACTTGACTACAAACCTAAAGGTTGGCAGTTAGAACCCATCCACGGCTGCCTCAGAAGAAAGGACTGGCAAACTGGTTCTGTAAAGGTTACAGACAGGAAAACCCTATCGGGCAGTTCTACTTTGTAATGCATAGGGTCGCCATGAGTTGGAATTGACTCAACGGCAACGGGTTTTGTTTTGTTTTTATAATATAGGAAGGAGCAATGTCAAACTGTTCTAAGAACCTGCTAATAACATTTTTTCAGTGAGAAATGAAAATGTACCACTACTAGAAGTGTGAGGGAAGGAACTCATGGAGAAAGGAGGCCAAGAATCTAGGGAGAGGTGTCACAGAAGTACTTCTTACCATGTCCAGCTGTGAGACAAAGCCCAAAGAAGGTTGAGCAGAGATAAGTGACCCAGGGTCCTCTGCCCTTGTCCTCAGTCAGTTTCTTCCTAATAATGTGACCTTGGGCAAGCCATTTAGTACCTCTGGGACTAAACTGTCTCATCTGCAAAGTGGGACTAATAATACTTTCCTTGCTTGGAGGCAGGGTCAGATCTTTCACAGTGCTCAAAGATTTCCTGAACCATAGATGCAGGAGCTCAGTATAGGTCATAATTGTACTAGCCAAAAAAGGAACAAGGGATATTATCTCCTGAAAGTGAAATAGCCATTGACAAATGGATTTATTAGGACTATGTTTAGTCATTTTGCTGGGAAGGATAATAATTTGTTAGCATAAGTAAAAACCTATACCTTCCAGAGAATGTATGTGCTCTGGGGAGAATGTTTATACATACAGATGAAGAAAAGGCCCTGGCTGGGAACACAAGCTCTGGGAAATTTCACACATGTTTATGGCAATGTCAGTATATGAGAGGTTATTGTCAGTCATTAAATGGCATCAGGACTACAACATTAGGCATAATTGGACAGACTTGTGGTTCCTCCAGATCCCTGCTGGCTCAGTTGTTAAAAATTTGGCTGCTAACCAAATGTTGGCTGTTTGAATCCACCAGCCATTCCTTGGAAACCCTATGAGGCCGTTCTACTCTGTCCTATGGGGTTGCTATGAGTCAGAATTGACTCAACAGCAGTGGGTTCGGTTTTTGATTTTGGTGGTTCCTCCAATCCAGTATCCTATCTACCAATGGCACGGAAGGGCAGTTTTTGAGAACTCAGGGTCTTGGCTCCCGGAGTTTTTCATCCCATTAATAATCAATTGTGAACCTATAATCTCTGAATATGACTAACCCTTTCTCAAATCCATTTGTGTTTTCAGCTTGCATAATATCTTGATGTAAGTGAGCTTCACGAATGATCACTTCTGGGTGATACTGGTTCTAAGTGGATGTCAGTCTCCAGAAGTTTGAGATTCCAAGGTATTCTAGGACCTTAAAGAACAAGTCTAAGTTCCCATCTGTTCCTTTGTATTATTTTTTTAGACTTCAATATAGATCTACGTTTTTGGTCTTCATCATTGCAGAATAGTAAGTCCAAAACATGCTGGTCTAACCTGAGATAGCAGCCCTACCCTTGATGTTGTAAACTGTAATTTTACAACTAGAGGCAAAATGATGTAGCAGAAAAACCATGGGCTCTAAATACACTGGTAAAAATTCTAGTTCTACTGCTGACCTAACCATGTGGTTTTAGGAAGATTTCTTAACCTACGAGATCATTTCCTCATCGGTAAATTGGGGATAACAATACCTCTCTTGAAGGACTGTTATGATGATTTGAAATATTGTGTGCTAGTAGTACCTGATACATGGTATGTGCTCAGTAAATGACGACCCTTAGTAGTAATATTGATGAATTAACAATATTCTTCCAAAGACATAATGGAAGTGATCAGCTTATTTACGCTGAAAAGAGAGATCTCTGTTTGACCCTAACTAATGAGCATGCTGGTTTTTTTTGTTACCATGGAGGGTCCTAACCTAAACAAAATTTTAGAGCCAGAAAGAGCTTTAGACTACTAGAGCAGTGCTTCTCAAACTTTAACGTGCATATGAATCACCCAGGGATCTTGCCAAAATGCAGAATATGATTCTAAAGATCCAGCGTAGGGCTTGAGATTCTGTATTTCTAGTAAGCTCCTGATGCTGCTGATCCGGACTTTGAGTAGAAAGACTCCAAAAGCTCTTGACCAAACCATGAGACTCAGAAAGGAAAAGTAGCTTTTCAAGTGACTTGTTTAGTTGAATTATGGATGCTTACTTTTCAGTTCTAACTTTCACCCCCAGCTTAGCTAGAACCTGACTTCTAAAGCTGTATAGTCCTAAATGAATGCCTCCCCTAAAGCTCTGTTATTGCAATACCAGTTTGGAAACTGGAATTGAAACCTTCCAGGTACTTACAGCTGTGTGACACCTGAACAGTTCCACTTTCTAATTCCCCCATCTTTGAGCAGCTTTGTTTGCCTGCCAAGCCTACAGCGTTGTCAGTTTTGCCCTCACCACACTCCTCTAAATCTAATCAGGTTGAGATTGGGCCAACGCCATATCAATACTTTTGGGCCCACGAAGGCACCTGTTGTATCTTATGCTTTACTTCTTTCAAGGTGCCTGTGGCAGCATGGCAGGACAGAAAATCATGAACTTTGGAGTCTGACAAACAGATATGAATCCATCTCTCACTGACTGTAACTTTGAACAAGTCACTTCATCTTTCTGAATCCCAGATTTTTTGTTGGGATGATAAGAATAATATTTATAGTGATAAGTACTAAATACAAATATGAAGAAAATATACCTGGGACATAGTGCCTGCTCATAGAAGATACTTGTTCATTCAACAAATGTTGATTACATGTCTGCTGTGTCCTAGGTACCTTACTAGGTGCTGGGAATAAATAAATGGATAAGACAAGCTGGCATTTCAGCTCTCAAGGATCTTACCCTTCAGTGGAGAGGCATACAACACGTACAGTCAAAACACAGGGGAGAAGTACTATGGTTGCGATAGGTTCAATACAAGAATTACAGTTCCCTCCTCTGCGTGTAACACCGCTGAAGTTTTTAAAGTAACATTCACTAAGGATGTAGTAGTGATAGTTGTGGGGAGGATGTGGGTACATGATTAGTTTACACCCATGTTACAATGAACCCTTCGCATTTGAGAGGAATACTCTTGAGGTCTTCCGATCCAGAAGAATCTCCACCTTTGTAACTAGCACTACAGTATTTCATGATAATTATGGCTTTGCCTACTGCTTAAATAACAAAACCTCACTGAGATATGGCTCCTGACAGTAGGCTCCCTCTCTAAACAAGTGGCTGGCTCTTACATACCAGGCTTACAGCATGCCTCTGCAAAATAACAGATTACTGCAGCTCATGGACCTTTGAGATCTCTGGGAATAGTCAAAGCTGCAAATGTCAAATACGCAAATGCCAAGAACTACTATAATTAAATAGCACGGGGCCTGCCTCTGAGGAAGAACAGAGTGCTGGCTGTGACCCACATTTCCCACCCAAATCAGAATGTTGAAGCTGGAAGCTGACTAACCTCCTGCTTTTTACAAATTAGGAAACTGAGATTCAGGGAGGGAAAGTGACTTGTCCAAGGTCACACAGCTAGATAAGATAGAAAATTAGAGTTGGTTCGTCCTGACACTATTCAAGAGGGAAAATATTGAGCTCATGGGGCGAGGGGCCGGGGGAATCCTTCTCTAGCCTAGTAGTCTCTTATTGAGAATAGGTGGCAAGCATAGCTGGGTCATCTTTTGTGCTGTCCTGATGAACTGCAGACTAGATCCTGTTCCATGAAATAATGAAATTTTTCTAAAGTGAAGTAGGCCATTCTCTTCCTGGGGTGCTTTCTCTGTAAAGTTTCACCCTAAAATCTATTAGAATCTGGAGTGCTCCAGGACACAGTTTGCATAGTCTCCAATTTGATGACAACACGGTAGGCTTTTTTCTTTTTCTTTGGCTCAGCGAGGTGTTAGGACAGGCTCCTTCCAGCCACAAGGGGAGGTTATTTGCTCCTAGAATGACCTTTCTGTACTGGAGGAGAGTCAGGAACTATAAACTTGGTGAGGGTGGGAGTGAGATGGAGGTGGTGGTAGTTCCCCCGTAGCTGACATCCCTCCCTTTTCCTTTTCTTTGGTCTTCAGTGCCTGACTTCCAGTAATAAGATCCCTCCAGGTTTAGGTAGACAGTTAGTCACCAGAACCCATGACTTCATGGAACCCACCATGGAGCTATGTGCTTGGCCTGATTTGTCCTGAAGAAGGTAATCCATATCTAAGCCAGTTACTGGATGGGGTACTTCGCAGTACAGGGGAGCATTTCAAGTAGAATTGTTTAACCACCATTCACCCCTTCTGGGCCTGAAGGAGTGATTAAAGGCTACATGGATTTTTTTAGCAGGAGCTTTGGAATTGTGTCCAGAAGGGCCCTAGATCCTTATATACATGTATTTTTTTTCTTTGTTAATTCTTTCTTGTTTATTTTCTTAATTCTTTCTTAATGACTTAGACCTTCAAAGATCTTAAAAAATGACAAATTTCAACCCATGGCCCATAAAGCATCCCAAGTCTTCTAAGAACCTCCTCGTGTGTTTGAAAAAATTATGGCAAGTCCAAAGTCTTCCTTATTGATTTGCTTTAGGGCCTAAGAGGGAAGTGTCCCCTGGCAAGATAGGAGCAGGCAACACCCTCACTTTCTGGCTTCCTCAGGTGTCTCAGGGAGTGGAGTATCCATTGTGCTCACCTTTGGTCTGCTCACATGAGTGTGCCCTCTGGTGTGAGAAAACTCAGGAGCACAGGGTTGGAAACCCCACCGGGGGAATGTCAGGTTGGGATGTCAAGTTGAGAAAGATACACTGTGGTTGGAGATGATCACATGAATGGCCAGTCAGAAAGTGGAGCATATCATGCTCAAAGCAGCCTTTCCTGTGCACTGCTCAAGGCAAGAGTTTGTTGGAGCTTCAGGCAATAACAAAGGGGTGCAGATGGGGATCCTGCCATGGACCTTGCTTGTTTTGTCTTGACTCTGCTGACTCTTAAGGTCAAAGTTTCCTCATTCACTCACAAGAATGAAGGCAAGGGATAGTTGAGCAAAGTGGCAGGGTGAGGAGGAGGATTCTTCCTTGTGTAAAATCCTTCATCAAGTTCCCAGGTGTATTTAGATGGTGCATGATGACTCATTTCTTTCCCACCATTTGGCTATGCCCCCATCAGCTCCATGAGGTAGACAGTACCTGTCGGAGCTGTGGTCTTCAGCTTGTTCAAGGGATTGTTTACTTCTTGTTATTTTTAAAGAGAAACTAAGCTATGCTCATGGCATAGGGCAAATAGCATATAACTGATAGCTGGAAGTGAGAGAATTCCTTGATCTCCAAATACAGCAAAGTCCCCACATTTAAATTCTGAACAGTCCAGAAGCATTCAGCAGGAAGCAGATGCTTTGAGGATTTTGTTAAATGACCAGGAAGGAAATCACTAGGTAAATATTCTCAGGTGGTGATATAGTTGCCATCTATAGGAACTATATCCCCACCTCTATCATCTACCAGGTACCCAAGTGGGAAATTACTTGAATAAGTAGAGAAGTTGTTGAAGTTGAAAGTGAAACTTATTTATTACAGAAAAATTTGTTTTTCTGAAAACTTAGTGATCACTAACCAGTTGCCACTGAGTCATTTCCAACTCCTGGCAACCCCATGTGTGTCAAAGTAGAACCATGCTCCATAGGGTTTTCCATGGCTGATTTTTCAGAAGTAGATTTCCAGGACTTTCTTCTGAGGAACCTCTAGGTGAACTCAAACTACCAAGCTTTCGGTTAGCACCCGAGCACATTAGCCATTTGCACCACCCTGGGACTCCTAAGTGACCATTTGTTGTTATGTGCTGTCAAGTTGATTTCAACTCATAGTGATCCCAAGTGACGTAGTAGAACTACACCCTCTCCTCACTTATCAACATGGTTAGGTTTCAAAGACCAGGCTGTTATGCAAAATGGAAGATGACCACATAAGATCACAAAATGGAAGATGACTACATCATTACATAACTGCCAAATTATATCATTACATAACTGCCAAATTTCATCATTACATAACTGCCAAACCACTGAAAATCATGGCCCAGCCAAGTTGACACATAACCTTAACCATCAAAGCTAGCATTACTCTCGCCTTGCACCTTGATGTTCATTACTGACAAGTGTACTTCATTAATATGCAAATAGCCAGATAGTATATTTTTTACTATTGTTGTAAATATGAAATGTCAGATAACGAGATAGTTGATAAGTGAGAGGAAGGAGTACCCAATAGGATTTTCTAAGCTGTAACCTTTACAAGACCAGATTGCCAGGTCTTTTTTCAGCAGAGCTACTGGGTGGGTTTAGACTGCCAACTTTTCAGTTAGCAGTTGAGCACTTAACTGTTGTGCCACCAGGGCTCCATTAGTGACCACTAGGTACATATATATGTATTTAATGTTAGCTGTCAATTTTGCACAATTCCTTCCCTCTCTGCCTAAGGGTCAGCATGCATAGACACCAATCTAGCTCAGCCTGTCCCTGCCTGAGCCCAGTTCAGTTACCATCTGATGGGTAAGGTTCATGAAGAACCATATATTTATGACCCAGTCAACACCTTGTAGTAGGTTCTTTGATTGAAAATAAGTGACATATGGTAATGGTAGTAATTTAATACTCAGAATGTGACAGAATATGGCCACAAAATTATAGTTTATGGATGACAAATGCTGCCTTCTCTTTCTAGTAGTCCATCTTTTTCCAGTCCTTTTGGTCTTGATTTGTAACCTTTTGGCTTTCTCCTTCTGTATGTATCCCACATGCTTTTCACTGACTCCGCTACTGTCAGTGACCATCTCTTTCTGAGTCATGGTAATGCAGGGTGTACCATTACTAGGCCTAACTATGGCCCTGGCTGTAAATCTTCATATATGTTCACTTCTTTCCCCATTTCTGCCTTCTTTTCTGGTTTTATACTATTTTATTATACTTGCTCTCTCTTCTGGAGTCCCTGGGTGTCACAAATGGTTAAACGGTGGACTACTAACCGAAAGGTTGGTGTTCAAACCCAAGGTTCTGAGACATCTCAGAAGTAAGGCCTAGCCATCTGCTTCTGAAAGGTCATAGGCTTGAAAACCCTATGGAGTACAGTTCTACTTTGCACATATGGGGTTGCCACGAGTCGGAATCTACTCGACAGCAACCAGCAACAACAACAACACCTCCCTCTTCTTGATGTTCTCTGCTGCATCCTTTCTTTCTCTGTGTCTGCTCCAGGCACTGCAGACACTACCGCTGTGGTTTCTGCTCTTCCTTGCATGCAGTGCCTTCCTCCTCAATTCCCCTTGCCCTGTCTCCATTTGAATCGTATCCTATTCCCTACATTCCCTTCCTTCACACTGTAGGCATGTGTACTTGGATTGCCTTCTGTCTACTGTGTGACCTATGATTTCTTTCTGTGATCAAGAAGAAGCCATGAAAGTATCCCTTAAGAAAGCCTGTCACCTGGACAGAAAAGCCAGCTTCATGATAGCACCAAGAGGACTGATATTTCCCAGGAAACAAACCACTCACTGTGATGCTCTTTTTTCCTTCACCATAAAGTGTTTGACTGACAGTATGTTAGGACAAGCAGGCTTATTTGTAAGCTGAGGTGAGAATCAGAAAGCCATCAGGGACTGAGGTGGCTCTAGGGACCAACCTCTCTTTCTGATGCTCTCCCTCATGGACTGCATGGTTTCTGTCCCCTAGCATCTCTATTTTTCTCTGTGGCCTTCTCCCCATGACTGCCAGCTTGCAGTGATTCCTCACAGACCAACAGGTCTACCCCATAGCTCCTCTCACCATCTATGTTTTCAGCTCCTACCTGACAAGCTCTTGCTAGACTCCTAACTCAAATTCTCAAGACAGGGAATCTGATTGGCCCCTTTTTCTTTCTTCTTTGTTTCCAACTTGGCCAGTAATGTGTTGGTTATTCTGTGCCAAGCACTCCCCTCCCCCTCAGTGAATCTGCCGTAACTGAGTGGTGGGGTGGGCAAATGAAGTTGCTGTGGGGATCCCATGGTAATAGCATGGTTGCCTAAAGAGTCGGGTCTATAGGTGGTGGGCAATGTCACTTAGAAAGGAGTCCCAGGTGAGACAGTCACCTGTTACCTCAGAACTGGCACAGGATATAAGGTTTGCAGTGCCTCAGAGAGAGCACTGATTTTACAGTGGTCTGTTCTGGGGCAGTAGGCTGGAGAATGTGAGAAATAGCCACCTCTGGAGCCCCCATCTCTATCATATGCATCAAGCTGACCATAAGCTCAGCAGCGGAAGTTAAACCGGCCTCTGCCCAGATCAACAAAAAACATTCCTGGTAAGTGATGCTTTGTGGCACGAATCTCAAGGCTATAGGACCATTTCTCCCCCTTTACCCTTTCCTGGAGACTAGCATCAGAAGATAATCTTCTGTCATTTTTAAGTGCACTATTTGGGTACTGAGTCACTTTCAAAGCCTCTTCCTGAGCTTGGGTTTCCAGAGCAGGACAGAAAGCTTCCCTACCAGTCATGCCCACCAGGGATAGAATGACAGCTCTTCTTGAGCCACTCCCTCCCCTTTTGCCAGCTGGTCCACTGGACTTAGCTGGAGCCAGTAGGCACCTCTTCTTTATTCTAGGAGCTGTAACTTGATACCTTTCCTGGAACTCCCTGGAAGCCAGAGTATCCTCATCTGTAGGAGGCATGGTGTGTGACTCTGTCAGGTGCACAGATTCCAGGACACAGGGCTGGGGAGGAAAAGAAGACTCTCCTTTTATGTCAGCACCTGTCACTTAGTAGTGGCTGGCTGTTGAGGAGGCCATTTTGGAAAGGATTTTTAAGGCTGTATCTGAGCTCAGCTGTGGATGTAAAAGGACAGTGCCAAATATCTATCAACCCTAGTCCTGGGGCCAGAGATGGAAGGCACTTCATGGAATAAGCAAACTAGGAGTCTCCATTTCACTGAGGTGTGTTAATGTGAAGTTTTTACTCTCTCTTCAATTCTGGGCCAATTCTACTGAGAAAAACCTTCCTGAACCACTCTCTTCTTCATCTTACATAACACAGAACCTTCTTCTATTCCCTGGATAAACTCAAAGGGACAGAAATTCTCATTCTGCATTTGAAGCAGATAATTTCCCTATCAGACCAGAATCTTCCAGAACCCCTGCTAACCTGGTGGATTTCATGAACTAGCCAGTGGTTCCCAACCAACAACCTACCACAGGCATTTTAATTATCTGCCTTTCCCCATGGAACTCATGTTTTAGAAGACTTTTAGACAATAATTAATTAGGTTTCTTTTTTTTTCATAAGAGATAGCAAAAGGTAACTAATGTTACTACACTGAGTTGATAAATTCTAGCCAAAGCAGAGAGAGTGACATTTTAATTAACCTGTGAAGACTGTTGGAAGAGTATAGTATATACTTTCTGTTTTGCATGGGAATAGAATAGGGCTGGCCATCAAAGGCACTAACTGATGTAAAATACTTTGAAAATATTAGGCACTAATTGTTTAAAGTTGTTTTGATGAGGGTAACTCGGTGGGGAGATTAGACTGTTCTGGAGAGAATGGGCAAAGTAGCGGTTACCTGGGCTTTAACTTTGTGGTTCAAACCTTGAGGGGATATTACTATTATTGTTGTTATTTTTCTTATATAATAAAGCTTCTAATATTTGTACAAAAACATGAAATTCCGTTTTTAAAAGCATAAGGATTTTGTCATGCCTTTAGGGTTAATATTATCACTTTTGCTTAGATTAGTTAATGGAACCTGAGAATTATTAAGTAATGTACCCAAGATCATAGAGGTGCTAAGTGGATGTATCAAAAGCTAGATTTAAACTTTATTTAGACTACAACTATTAAAAAAAAAAAAAAAAGCTAGATATTCTTATTTTAGACTACATTTTCTTTTTACTATGTTGGACTCCCTGGGTAGCGCAAATGTTTAATGCACTTCACTGCCAGCCAGAAGGTTGGAGGTTCACATCCGCCTGGAGGCATCTTGGAAGAAAGGCCTGGAGATCTATTTCTGAAAAACCACCGATTAAAAATCCTATACAGTTTTACTCTGACACGAATTGATTTGATGGCAACTGTTTTTTGTAGATTTTTTTTTTTTTTTTTTTTTACTGTATTATGTATTTTAGCATCAGAAAAAGGTCATAAGGCTGAAGCTCAGGCTTTCTTCTCCTCATATGGAGGAGCTAAGAGTACAGCCCACGCCTCTTCCTTAACAGCAAGAGTTTGTTTCTTTCCTATTAATTCAGGGGCAGCTTGCCTGCAGCCCAGGGAATTTGGCAAGGGCTAAATAAACACCTTTAACGCCCAGCTCTGAAGTCTGGATCATCACCTTGGACTGCTGGCTCAGACCCACCCTTGTCCGGGCTGGTCCACAGAGGAGTCTTCTTTGTGTCACTTCACCATTGGAGACTGCCGACAGATGATGCTTTGGCCTGCTGCCTGGGGAACAGGGCAGTGCTGGCCCAGGACCACATGTTTGGGTCCAGGGGACTTCCTTTGATCTTGTGTCCATGGTGTCCAATGGCAGCCAAGACCAAGGATTAAACGGTGGTGGATTAAGGAAGAGTAGGTGGGTCTCGCTGCAGTCCCCAGAAAGCCTCTGATAGCTCCCAAATCGACGAGGCCAGAGGCAACAGGAGAGTGGTGATGGTGAGGGGGTGTCAGTCACTCAGTGTACAATCAACTCATACTGTGTGCTGCTGAGCACAGGAGAAAAGACACAGTCCTTGTGCTCAGGGGAGCTCACAGTCTGGTGGGAAAGAAGATATGTGTGATAGTTACTGCGATAGTTGCTATAGCAGAGGCTATGGCCACACAGAGGCACTCTTTCCTGCTTTCCGTTAGGATTCAGATTGGGGCGTTAAAGGTGACTTTCACACCCCTACTGCCCCCTCCAGTCAATGTTACTAGAAAATTCAGAAGGACTTGTTAAGACAAGATCCCTGGGTGGCACAAATGGTTTGCTCTCGGCTACTAACCTAAAGGTTGGCAGTTCGAAACTACTCAGGAGCAGCGCAGAAGAAAGGCCTGGCAATCTGCTTCCTTAAACATTACAGCCAAGAAAACCCTATGGGGCATTTCTATTCTGGAAGTTCTGTTCTGTAACACGTGAGGTTGCCATGAGTCAGAATCAACCTGATGGCATTTTTTTTGTTGTTGTTAAGAAGACATGATTTTGGCTTTTGGGGCACACATGGATATGATGGGTAATAAGTCTGCCTCAGGAGTAAATGATCTCTGTAAAGGCCTTGTTCTCAGACCAGAGCAGTACCTGGTTCTTCCCTCATGACTAGCAGAGTGCCTCTCACATTGGAGGTACACAATAAGTGTCTACTGAATGAAGGAATGAACAAGTGAAGGAAGATCTGGCGTTCTCCAGTTCTGACCACCTGCAGGCTGCAGCAGCTCAGGGAGTGTGGGATGGGAACATGCCTCTGAGGCATGACGACCAGGGAGAGCCACCACTGCCCACTCTCCATCCCTTCTCTGTTCCTCTGTATTTCAGTGAGATCCACAGAGCCCTCTGGGCACTAGCACCCTGAGCCCGCTACCCCCAGCCTAACCCCCACCCCAGTATCTAGTTCTCAGACTGTCTGCTCCTGTGCTGCTCAGCCACCTTGGAGCACGAACTGCGTTTGATGCGCAGGAGACACCCTGTAATTCAATTAGAAGTCCCCTCTAGGGAGCATGTAATTATGTCCTATCTGGGCCATGTAATGACAGCCCCCTGCCACTGCACAGGGAGGTGCCCTGCTCGGCTGCCCAGAATCTTTCCCTGGGAGGGAACTAATCTGCTTAGCCCAGACTGGATGCAGTTCTGTGCAGCACTTCCCTGAATGCCTTAGAATGAGCCCTAGTTGGCAGGATGGGCCTGCCTGGGTTGAGGGGGGAGAACAGGCCTGCCTCAGGGGAACTTGAGAGTCACCCTGGCCAGCTCTGCTCTTTACCAAGAGCCCTTTACCCAGGACTGTTCTTGAATGCCTGGAAGGCCCGAGAGCTCTATCCTCTTCTCATGACCAGCCCCCCTGGGTGTTGGAAGGAAGGTGAAAGAGTATGGCGGCATTTGCTTGTTTCCCATGGTAGCACGCCCTTGTGTGTGTACGTGCATATGTGCGTGTGTGTGTTGGGGCGGGTGGGCACGTGGGTGGGGGTGTGGCTGTGGGTTGAGGGGTGATTGACTGAGTTACCTTGGATATTTTTCCTTGATAATTCAAATGCTGACTGGAGAGGGGAAGGGGCCTGCTCTGTCTTGAGCTGTGGGGAAATTTGCCTTAATTCTCTGCTTCACTTTGCTCCTTTTGTCTTGGTTTCTGTGAAAGATTTTAGCTGCATAGGGCAGTTCTTCAGTCTGACTTGGACACCACTCAGAGTGACCGTTTCCCCCACAAGGAAACCAGTAGCCCCAGCTGGCTTTAAGGCTTAATTGAGTCCTCTGTCTTGAGGAACCCAAATCCTTATGTTGCCATTATGTGGGATCTGCCCAAAATGCAAGGGCAAGCCCTACACAGTGCCTGCTCCAGTGAATTAGGAACCATATTCCTGTGGTCAGAGACTAGAGCTGCCTGTGGAGTTCGCTGTCCCTCAGGAAGACAGCACACAGCTCCCAGAAGGAGAAGGCGACAGTTCGTTTACAGCCATCTTATATGTGCACTCTTGTAAACCTCCTAAATTCCTGTTTGGAACTATGTTGTTGTTAGGTACCTTCGAGTCAATTTTGACTCATAGTGACCCCATGCAACAGAGTAGGACTGCCCCATAGCGTTTTCTAGGCTGTACTCTTTTTTTCTGATTACTTTTTTTTTTTTATTGTACTTTAGATGAAAGTTTACAGAACAAATAGTTTCTCATTAAACAGTCAGTACATATATTGTTTTATGACATTGGTTAACAACCCTACAACATGTCAACACTCTCCCTTCTTGACTTTGGAGGACCTTTTTTTTTTTTTTGGTGAAAATATACATAGTCAAAGTTATACCATTTCAAAAGTTTCTACGTGTACAATTCAGTGACATTGATTACATTCTTCCTGTTGTGCTGCTATTCTCACTATCCTTTTCCAGATTATTCCATCACCATTATCTTCAACTCACTGCCCCCTAGGTTTCACATCAAACCTTTTGAGATGCTGTTGTCAATCTGATCTCACATACATAATTATTTTTTTTTGTACCTTAGATGAAGGTTTGCAGAACTAATAGTTTCTCATTAAACAGTTAGTACACATATTGCCCAATGACAATGGTTAACAAGCCCACAACATGTCAGCACTATCCCTTCTCAATGTTGGGTTCCCCATCAGCCGCTTTCCTGTCCCCTCCTCCCTTCTAGTCCTTGTCCCTGGACTGCTGTGCCTCATTAGTCCCTTTTTGTTTTATGAGGCTGTCCAATCCCAGCTGAACGGTGAACTTCCGGAGTGACTTCACCACTGAGCTAAAAGGGTGTCTGGGGGCCCTTCTCTCGGTGTTTCTCTAGTCTGTCAGGCCAGTAAATCTGGTCTTTTTTGTGTGAGTTAGAATTTTGGTCTACATCCTTCTCCAGCTCTGTCCAGGACCCTCTATTTTGATCCGGGTCAGAGCAGTCAGTGGTGGTAGCTGGGCACCATCTAGCTGTACTGGACTCAGTCTGGTGGAGGCCTTGGTAGCTGTGATCCATTAGTCCTTTTGACTAATCTTTTCCTTGTATCTTGTTCTCTTCATTCTCCCTTGCTCCTGAAGGGATGAGACCAGTGGAGTATCTTAGATGGCTGCTCACAGACTTTTAAGACCCAGAAGCTACTCACCAGGGTAGAATGTAGAACATTTTTTTTTATAAACTGTATTATGCCAATTGAGGTAGATGTTCCCTGAGACCATGGTCCCCACAGCCCTCTGCCCAGCAATAGGGTCCCTCAGGAGTTTGGAAGTGTCTATGGAGCTTCCGTGACCTTTCCTTGTACAAGTTGTGCTGGCTTCCCCAGTATTGTGTACTGTCTTACCTTCACCAAATTTACCAATTATCTATTGTCTGTTTAGTCCCCCCTGCCCCCCACCGCTCTCATCCCTCACAACCAACAAATATTGTTTCTTTTTGTGTGTAAACTTTTACATGAGTTTTTACAGTAGAGGTCTCATACAATATTTGTCCTTTTGTGATTGACTTATTTCACTCAGCATAATGTCCTTCAGTTTCATCCATGTTATGAGAAGCTTCACAGATTCATCATTGTTCTTTATCTTTGCATAATACTCCATTGTGTGTATGTACCATGGTTTGTTTATCCATTCATCTGTTGGTGGGCATATAGGTCGTTTCTATCTTTTTGCTATTGTGAACAGTGCTGCAATGAATATGGGAGTGCATATGTCTATTCATGTGATGGCTTTTATTTCTCTAGGATGTATTCCTAGGAGTGGGATTGCATTTTGTAGTGCTTTTTTTTGTGGTGCTGTTTTCTTTGATCTTCTTACTCTCCTGTGCTGAGTCCCTTTTGTTTGTGGATTTTTTTTTCATTTCTTTTGTTTTTGTACATTTTGTTTTTACTAAGACTTTATGTTTTTCTTCTTTATTTTGATGAGTAGGTTTGTTAACTTTCTTTGTGGTTACTTTGAAATTTACCGTTATTGTCCTAGATTTGAACCAGTCTATTATTACTTGGTATTGTCTTGCCTTCCTCTCCATTAGAAGGTTCTATACCTACACCATTATTCCCTCGTTTATTGTTCTGATGCTGTTGTCATTTACAGATTAACCTCTCTGGTTCCCTGTTGTAGTTCTTTTGGTTTTGCATAGTCCTTAAGAGTTCATTTCCTGGGTTGGTATCTGGCTAGTACAATCTTGTGTCCTGTATTCAGCCTTTGCTCTGATGTTGTTTATTCTCAGATCAAAGGACTCCCTTTAATAAGTCTTATAAGTTTGGTTTGGTTTTTACATAGTCCTTTAATTTCTGTTTATCTGGAAATGACCTAATTTCACCATCATATTTGAACGAGAGTTTTGCAGGATATATTATTCTTGGCTGGCAATTTTTTTCTTTCAAGGTTTTATATATGTCATCCCATTGCCTTCTTGCCTGCATAGTTTCTGCCGAATAATCCAAGCTTAGTCTTATTGTTTCTCCACTGTATGTGACTTCTTGTTTTTCTCAAGCTGCTCTCCGGATTCTTTGTCTTTGGTTTTAGTGAATGTAATTATAATATGCCTTGGTGACTTTCTTTTGAGGTCTATCCTATATGGGGTTCATTGAGCTTCCTGGATGGTCAGCTTTTCATCTTTCATGATATTGGGGAAGTTTTCTGTCAGCAATTCTTCAATGATCCTCTCTGTGTTTTCTGTTTTCTCCCCCTGTTCTGGAACTCCAATCACTCACAGATTTTTGCATTTGATTGTATCCCACATAATTCTCAGGGTTTCTTCATTTTTCTGTGTTATTTCTTCTGATTTTTCCTCAAACAGAGTTGTAGCCAAGTGTTTGTTTTCAATTTCACTGATCCTATCTTCCATCGTTTCAAACCGGCTCCTCAGCCCTTCTATGACACTGTCCATTTCTGAAATCTTCTTGTTTATCTTTTGGATTTCTAATTGTAGTTTTTGTATGATTTATAGTTGTGAATTTATTTTAGCATTTTGTTCCTGTATTATTTTTCTTAAATTCTTCCATTTTTTGTCTGTATTTTCCATGAATTTGTCTATTTTTTCCTCATTTTTGTCTGCTTTTTTCTTCAACTATTGGATAATTCTGAATATTAGAGATTTGAATTCCCTATCAGTTAGGTCTAGTGCCTTTTCTTCTGCTGGAAGGTCATCTGGTGTTTTATTTTGGACGCCTACTGAAACCATCCTGTCCTGTTTTTGTAAATGTTTTGATAGTGTCTGCTGTCTTTGGGGCATTCAGTGGTTATTTCCCTCATTTATTGATTGTAGATTTGTTTGTTTTGTCCTGCTTTTTTGTTTTATTTGGTTATGTCTGAGCATGTGGGCTGTGCATTCTTTGTTGTTTGCTCATCTGTGGGCATGATACTTTTCCCCTCGTTCTCCAATGGGCAGGGTCAGTCACTCAGGGATGGTACAGCCGGGCAGGTTCAGCTGGAGGGGAGTTGCTGGGATGGGTTGTCACACATACCAGGGCTGACAGTGTGGACTGGGAATCAGTGCAGGCCAGGTTCCAGTAGGCCATGCCTGTGCTGCTTGGGAGTGTGATGTTCAGTGCACAGTGCAGGTAGGCAGGAAGTAGGGGGTAGATTGTGATGTGTGGAGCTAAGATGGGTATGGGAAAGATGAGAGAGAGGAGAGAGGAACAGGAGCCAAAAACGTACACACAAACAAAAAAGAGTGCTAAGGGAGCTTGCTATTGGAGAGGAGAGATCAGAGACTGAGAATGTGAAGAAACAAAAATGAAAAAAAAAAAAAAGAAAAAGGGTAAAGAAAAAAATGAATAAATCAAACAACTGGAAATGAAGAAAGAGAGAGAAGAAAACAAAACAAAGAAGAAGAAAAAAAACAAGAAAATAAAAATGCCCCAGGGATGTCCCTGTGCGTCTGTGCAGAGTAAGGGAGTAGCTTCCAAGCCGCGTGGTACTGCTCAGCTAGAAGGGGCTCCCAAGCAAAGACAAGAAAAAGAAAACAAACAAGCAAATCAAAACAGAACATGTCAGAGCAAACAAATAAACAAAAAAGCCCCGGGGGTCCCACCAGTGTGACGGCACAGGCTGGGAAGCAGTTTCACAGTCAAGCAGTGTTTTGCAGCCTTTCAGGAAGAAGCAAAGATGGCACACTGAGCCAGGTATTTGAGAGAAAGGAGGGGGAGGTGGTGAGAGGTAAGGAAGAAATCTAAAGAAGCAGAAAAAAGCAACACCAGCAGCCAAAAAAAGGCACTCAGGGAGCCGGCCAGTGCAGGCGTGTGGAATCCAAGTGACACCAGGGTCAAGCTGGTGCTTCCCAGCCAAAAGACTGTGGCTGCAGGAAGCAGAGGAGGCTAAGTGGGCATGAAGAAGGGTGGGGGGTGGGAAAGCCTATATCACTGGTTACCGGTTGTTCTGTCTCCTGCTGGAAGCTCCGTGAAGCTGCTTTCTTGTTCCCCCTTTTTGCTGACAGGAGTTCAAGATGGCGGATCTGTGCTGTGGTAGCTGATGGGGGACCTCTGCATTTATCTCTCCTTGCTCTCTGTTCTCAGTCAGTTTTTTATTCCATCCAGTGCTTGGCTGAGTTCTTTATCTCTTCATTTGATGCTTAGGGTTTCAGGATTGACATGTGAGTCCGTTTGACTTAGTTTTTCTGATCTTTGCTGCAGAGGGATGGCATGGTGCTTCTGACTATAGTACCATGTTGCCCAGAAGTCCTAGGCTGTACTCTTTACGGAGCCAGATTGCCAGGTCTTTCTTCCACGAAGCTGCTGGGTGACTCCGAACTGCCCATCTTTAGGTTAGCAGATGAGCACTTCACTATTGTGCCACCAGGGCTCCTCGTTTGGAACTATATGGGCGTCTAAATAATAAAGGTCACTTTAGATCCAGTAGATGAGATCTAGAAAATAAAAAGGACCACTTTCTCTAGGCCACATACTCAAATCAGTTCAGTTACTTTATTACAGCTGTTATAACAGCTTCCTCTTCCACCTTCCAATTTCTTTAGCCCTGGTCCCCTGATAGTTCTTAAACAATTTCTGAGAGGCTCCAGCTGATGCTCCATGTACTATATGCCCATTTCTCCTTTTCTACCCCACCAGTAGCTAAACCTTTGGCCGTTGGTAACAATGCCCATCATGCAGTTAAGGGTCTTTCATCTTGTAACTGAGGAGGCAAAGAAAGGCCGGTTCTCCATATCCTCTCTCCCTTTGTAGTTCCATGGTGCCTTGAAGCTGGTCTTGAAATGCAGGTATGTTACCTACTTTCCTTTGCAAAGGGAGGCAGGCCTGTCTGGGGCATGGCTGAAAATGCCATGGAAAGCTAGGCAACCAAGACCATGAATGTCTGTGATGGAAGAAGGATAGCCCTGATGAGTGGGTAGGGAGCACTGCATGAGTGTCAGGGAGCTGGGAGAAAGAATTTTGCCTTATCTTTGCCATGATAAAATTGCCAATAACAGAAGTGTGAGAGCAACTGTGTGGGTGAAGTACATATACATATGTTGTTGTTTTTAGATGTTGTTGGGTTGGTTCTGACTCAAAGTGACCCTGTGTATAACATAACAAAACTGCCCAGTCCTGTTCCACCCTCACAGTCGTTTTATGCTTGAGTCCATTGTTGCAGCCACTGTGTCAATCCATCTCATTGAGGGTCTTCCTCTTTTTCATTGACACTGTACTTTACCAAGCCTGATGTCCTTCTCCAGGGACTGGTCCCTCCTAATAACATGTCCAAAGTACGTGAGACAAAGTCTTGCCATCCTCACTTTTAAGGAGCGTTCTGGCTGTACTTCTTCCAAGACACATTTGTTCATTCTTCTGGCAGTTCATGGTATATTCAATATTCTTTGCCAACATCATAATTCAAAGGCATCAATTCTTCTTAGGTCTTCCTTATTCATTGTCCAGCTTTCACATGCATATGAAGCGATTGAAAACACCATGGCTTGGGTCAGACGCACCTTAGTCCTTAAAGTGACATCTTTGCTTTTTAATACTTTAAAGAAGTCCTTTGCAGCAGATTTGCCCAATGCAATGTGTCCTCTGATTTCTTGACTACAGTTTCCATGTGTGTTGATTGTAGATCCAAGTAAAATGTAATCCTTGACAGCTTCAATATTTTCTCTGTTTATCGTGATGTTGCTTATCAGTCCAGTTGTGAAGATTTTTGTTTTCTTTATGTTGAAGTGTAATCCATACTGAAGGCTGTAGTTTTTGATGTTCATCAGTAAGTGCTTCAAGTCATCTTTGCTTTCAGCAAGCAAGGTTGTGTCATCTGCATAACACAGGTTGTTAATGAGTCTTCCTCCAATCTTGATCCCCGTTCTTCTTCATAAATCCAGTTTCTCAGATTATTTGCTCAGCATACAGACTGAATTAAGTATGAGGAAAGGGTACAACCCTGACACATGCCTTTCCTGATTTTAAACCACGCAGTATCCCCTTGTTCTGTTTGAACGACTGCCTCTTGGTCTGTGTACGGGTTCCTCATGATTACAATTAAATGTTCTGTAATTCCCATTCTTAGCAATGATGTCCATAATTTGTTATGATCCACACAGTCGAATGCCTTTACATAGTCAATAAAACACAGATAAACATCTTTTTGGTATTCTCTGCTTTCATCTAAGATCCATCTGACATCAGCAATGATATTGCTTGTTCCACAGTATCCGGCTTGAATTTCTGGCAGTTCCCTATTGATGTACTGCTACAACCACATGCATCTGTCAGTTGTTCTACTGTGGTGGCTTGTATGTTGATATGATGTTGTAAGCTATGCTACTGGTATTTCATATACCAGCAGGGTCACCCGTGGTGGACAGGTTTCAGCTGAGCTTCCAGACTAAGACAGACTAGGAAGAAGAATCTGGCAGTCTACTTCTGAAAAACTTATCCAGGAAAATCTTATGAATAACATATACATACAGGTGGATAATACAGCGTCGAGATTAAATGTGTGGACCTGGTAAAAGACAGACTGAGTTAGAGTTCCAGCTTGGCTGCTTATTGGTAATGTGATCTAGGGAAAGTTACCTAACCTTTCACTTTCTCACCTATAAAATGGGAATAACAATAGTATCCACCTCATAAGATTGTTGTGAAGATTAAATGTGAAAATGCAATATAAAACCTTTAGCATAGCACCTGGCCCAAATTACTCAGCAGGTATATTATGTGCTAGTTATTAGTTAGGTAATTAGTTAGTAGAATCTTGACCAGGGCATAGCCATTCTGACCAGTCTGGACCAGCATTTTGCTTAGGTTCTCCCCAAGGAGTTATATTCCTTCCCTGCACCCAAGGTGAGCTTTTAGGAAGAGAGAGAGTTGATCTAAAGTTAGAAAGTCAAAAGAGTATTGTCTGGAGGAAGGAAGAGGGAAATATCTGTGCTTTCTTTGACAATGTCAAGGAAAATGACAGGCTACAGATGCAGCCCCAGGCCAGGGTAAAAGGTGACCTTGGGAACAACTCCTCTGCATCCCGATGTGGACTCTGTGGGATGTGTTTGGGAGATGGAGGGAAAGAACGGAGAGAAGTAGAGAGAGAGGGAGAATAAAAGGGAGGGAGGAAGGAGGGCTGGGTGGAGGATGGGCAAAGTCTTTCTTGTTTCAAGGATAATTACATGTAAAATCACTTGCCAGTGGGACTCTGAGGCCAGAACAACTATAGTAATGACAGTAGAGACTCCAGACAGTTCTCTGGCATAGCTCTGAGCAGCATGCAGGCAGTGTTGAGGCCTCTCTCACTCAACCTACCTCCCAGGCTGGTGATACACCATCCACCCTGGGGCCTGTTGCTGATAAGGAAGCCTTGACAGAATGATTATGGTTTCAGAGTGGAGTCATATCATTGGATTCATGTGATGAAAACCACAAGCTTGGTGGGCCCAGACCCCTTCAGATGGAGAGCCCTATTCTTGATATCCAAGTGATCCCGAGTAAGATAGGCAACTCTTCCACAGTTCTCTTCAAAAGGTGCTGCCCATACCCTCATACCCCCATACCTCCACTCGCCCACCCCCAAAGAGGTGTTCGGTGACTAAAGAATTAAATATTTTCTAGCCTGATTCTTGTTTTCCCACTCAGGGACTTACACCTTTCTGAGATGACTCACCCTTGCCTTCATTTTACCCGAGCAAGGCAGTTTTATGCCATCTAATAAAGTGTCTCTGTGGGGGAAAGATGTGCCAGTTCTGCTTCCTTAAAGGTTACATACAGTCTTTGAAACCCTATGGGGCAGTTCTGCTCCATGCTGCAGGGTTGCAATGAGTTGAAATCTACTCAATGGTAGCGGGTTTGGGTTTTATTTTTTTAATAAAGTACCAATTCTTGAGTGTTGCAACCAGTTAAGCCCTTGACTGCTAACTGAAAGGTTGAAGGTTCAAGTCCACCCACAAGCTCTTTGGAAGAAGGGCTGGTGAAATAGTTCTGAAAAATCAGCCACTGAAAACTCTATGAAGTATACTTCTACTCTGACACACATGGAGTTACTGTTTGTTTGTTTTAATAGAAAACCAAAAATCAAACCCATTGCCGTCAAGTCAATTCTGACTCATAGTGATCCTATAGAATGGAGTAGAACGGCCCCATAGGGTTTCCAAGGAGAGCCTTTTGGTTAGCAGCTGTAGCTCTTAACCACTATGCTACCAGGGTTTATTTTTTAAATAAAGCGCCAATAATAATAACATTGTCATTTATTTAGCTCTTACCATGTGCCAGGTACTGTATCAGGTGTGTGACGTATATTATTTATGATCTTCGCACTACTCCTGCAATCATGTAACCCCCTCCCAGCTCTGACTTCTCTGTGCTCCCTCATTACAGGCCCTCTGACCAGTCTGCCCTGTGGGTCCCTTTTCACAGCATAGGTTGTCACTAAGCTGAACTCAGAAATGTGAAAATTAGCCATGGTTTCATAGGTGTTCCTCCTTCCCACAGTTATGCAGAGCCCTTCACTAACATTTCCCATGACTGGGGCATGAATGCAGTCACTGACACTGCTCCTCCTGACTCTGGACATCTGCCTTGACAGTGTCCCCATTCACATCTTGTCCACTCAAGATATCCTCCCATACAGAACCATTGGCTTCTGCCCTGCTTCTGGTCGTTGACCTGGCCCTCGCCTAACCACTGGTTAGGCCTGTCTTCACAAATACTGGTTGAACCATATGTAGTTGCCATTTGTGTAGGTCAGAAACAACCACATATTGGCAATTTCACATGGTTCATCCAACACTAGGGACCCAATGTTCTTAGCTTGTCCCTATGTGAATGCTGCTGCCCCCACGTTACCATGTAGCTACTTCCTGAGCAAGAGGAGACACAATGCTTGCCCACCCTCATCCCTCATCTCCCAACATTGAGAGGCTCCCCACTTTTTTGCTAGTCATAGTTACTGCCACCACACGAGGCTTAAGAGAGTCCCTTTGTGTTAAGGCTAAGATCTTAGCTGTTGTATCTGAATGTCTTCCTAGGAAGAAAAAGAAATGCCTCCTCCCACTACCCACCCCTACCCTCCATGTCAAGAACACAAGCAAGCAGGCAAACAAACAAAAAAACAAACAAACAAAATGTCATGTTACGTGGCCAACAGGGAAAGAGCTTCAGCTTTGGAAGCAGGTGGACCTGTGTTGGAACCCTGGCTCCACCACACCTTAACTGTGTTCTTCACTGCTGTGAAACTAATTACTGCAAACAACACTTATACATACTAAGGGTCTGCACAGAGCTTAGCTGCAGTCAGAGTGTCAACTGGGACTGCAGTTTCATCTGAGGCTTAAGGTCCTTTTCCAAACTCAGGTGGTGGTTGACAGAATTAATTTCCCTGTAGCTGTGGAACTCATGCCTTTCTTCTTCAAGGCAAGCAGGAAAAAGAAGCTACCACCTCTTTTAAAGGGCTCATCTGTGTAGGTCAGGCCCACCAAGGATAATCTCCTTTTTGATGAGCTTATTAATGGAGCCCTGGTGTCCCAATCGGTAAGTGCTTGGCTGCTAACCGAAAGGTTGGTGGTTTGAACCCACCTAGCAGCTCCACGGGAGAAAGACCTGGTGCTCTACTCCTATAAAGATTACAGCCTAGAAAACCCTATGGGGCAGTTCTACTCTGTCACATGGGGTCACTATGAGTTGAAGTTGAATCAAATTGACAATAGTATCAACTGATTAGGGACCTTAATTATACCAGCAAAACCTCTTCACATTTCCATGTAGCGTAATTATGACATATTATCACGTGCCTAGGTCCCACTCACTGTTAAGGGAGGGGATTATACAAGGAGTGTACATGCGGCAGGGACACTAGTCTTAGGGCTACATTAGAATTCTGCCTACCCTTCTGTGTGACCTCAGGTAAGTTACCTAATCTCTCCAAATCTCAATGTCCTTACCTGATAAAAGAGGCAATAAAACAAGCCATATAGAGTTATTACAAAGACTAAATAAGATATAATATGTTGATAAAGTCTAGAAGATAGTAGACAAAGTATGTAACAATTTCCTAATACCCTATGATTACAGAAGTTTTTTGGCGCACTATCACATATGAAGAGCCCTGGCGGCACAGTGGTTAAGATTTCAGCTGCTAACCAAAAGGTCGGCAGTTTGAATCTACCAGGTGCTCCTTGGAAACCCTACGGGGCAGTTCTACTCTGTCCTACAGGGTCGCTGTGACTCGGAATCGACTTTATGGCAATGGGTTTGGTTTTTTTGGTTTTTTGGGGTGAGAGCGGAGAGTCTGCATTTCCCACAAGTTTCAGGTGATGCTGATGCTGCTAGACTATGGGCCACACTTTGAGAACGATGCTGTAAACCAGGGGTCTGCAGAATTTTTCTGAAAAGGGCCAGAGAGTAAATTTTTCAAAACTAAGGACCATATGGCTGTTGCCACAACTTCTCAAGTGTATCATTGTAGGGTGAAAGCAGCTATAGACTATTCGTAAACAAATGAGCAGGGCTGGGTTCCAATAAAACTTTTTATATGGTTGCTGAAGTTTGAATTCTGTTTAATTTTTACTTGTTACTAAATGTTGATCTTCTTTTGATTTTTTCCTAGCAATTTAAAAATCTAAAAAACATTTTTAGCAATCCAGTTGCACAAAAACAAGTGGTGGGCTAGATTTGGCCTAAGGGCTATAGTTTTCAGACCAGGCTCTACACCAACCCAGGTCAGTCGACCCATGACTCTGCCTACCTCATCAAGGAGTATGGTTTCTCTTCTTGCTAATCGCTCGTGGTGTGAGCTAGGGCCTTTGAGCTCTTTGGGGCCCTAAGAAAGCAAGTGGGTAATTTTTTCCCCCGAATCTTTTTTAGTGCTTTTTCAATGAATTGATAGTAGAGCAAAGGTCAGAAGCAAGGGCCCTTATCCCCTTTTCCTTGCTGGGAGAACATGCATCCCCTCAATACATTTTACAACTTTTCTGTTGTTGTCGTTCACTGCAATCAAGTAGACTTCCAACTCATGCTGACCCCCTGCACGATGGAATGAAATGCTGCCTCATCCTGAGCCACGATTGTGTTCCATAGGGTTTTCATCAGAAGTAGATCACCAGTCCTTTCTTCCTAGTCCATCTTAGTGTGGAAGTTCTGCTGAAACCTGTTTAGCATCACAGGAACACACAAGCCTCCACTGACAGATGAGTGGTGGCTACGCATGAGGTGCGTTGGCCAGGAATCAAACCTGGGCCTCCCTCATGGGAGGCAAGACATCTACCACTGAACCACCACTACCCCCTACAACTCTTCTCGGAGCCCTCATGGTGCAGTGGTTAAGAGCTTGGCTGTGACAACTCTTCTAAGTACTGTTGAAAGAGGGAAATTGAATCACTACAGATAAAAAGCTCTAATTTGCCTGTCACTCAGTGCTAAGAGGTGGAAGCCTCTTGAAGGGGAACTCGGTCCCCCTGGCCTCATTGCACACCCAGACTCAAGGGTAGTTTGGCTTAAACTTCCTTGCCATGGAACTGTTGACATCATAGACCTTTTACTGCCCTAAGTAGGGAGACACCTACAGCAGCCATTCTAATTAGCAGGCACGCTGAATGGGTAATTCACAAGTGACTAGGGTTTGGTGGGGAGCCCTGGTGGTGCAGTGGTTAAGAGCATGGCTGTTAACCAAAAGGTTGGCAGTTCAAATCCACCATCTGCTCCTTGGAAACCCTATGGGGCAGCTCTACTCTGTCCTAATAGGCTCACTATGAGTCGGAATCGACTCCAACGGCAATGATTGTTTTTTTTTTTTTAAGTTTGGTGTGGGTAGGATGAACAAGATGCCTTTTCCTTGCTCTCCTCTGCCTGTGGTGAAGGATTGCAGCTAGCCCCAGCTGGGGCAGCTTTAAAACACACACATAGTGTTCCAGTGGACACCTTATACTGAGCCTCTGACACTTTGAGACAACCTGTCTTCCGGACCTGCCTGCCTTCCTTACACTCATCTGCTTTAAAACCAGCTTCCATGAGCTCCTGTCTTTGTGCCTTCTCATTAGTGACATTGGAATCCATCCCTTCTTCCAATCCTGCTAACTGCAGCTCATTAGAACTCAACGGCAACAGCTGTGTGTGCTGGGAAGGAGCAGCTGTGGGGCCAAAAATGGTGCTGGGGATTTGGTGTTGAGGGATAGGGTGTTGGAATGGTTTTCTAGGGCAGGTGAGTTCATTTGCTTCTTTTAGTGCCCTCCAACCCCCCACTTTTCCTGCACCAAAGGAAAACAAAACAATGATCTGTTTGGCAACATGGCTATTTTTGGGTACCAAGTCTGCCATCTGTGGGGAACCCTCCTGTATAATCAGTCAGCAAAACAGCAGAACCCTGGGTTTTTGTAGCTGATACAGTGGGACAGCATCTCTAGTGAGGGGGCTGATGCATCTCTTTCCTTCATTAAAAAATTAAATAGCAGATCTGAGTCTGTATTTGGAAATTACATGTAAGTGCAAGCGTGGGTATGTAGGCGCCCACCAACCCCAGGCAGGCACCACTGTCCTTTCTCTGCAGTGACGTACTGGATTTAATAATAGAGGTGTATGAAATCTAGACTGATATGAAATGAAGGTTTAAGAGCTTTGTGTAAAATTAATATGTAAATCATTTGGGAGTGGGAGAGAGATTCTTTAATTTCAGGCCTTTTTTTCCCCAATACTTCTCATTTTTGGAGTCAAATTATTGAACATTTATAAAAAGCCAAAAAGAAATCGAAATAGGGTTTAATCTGAGAATTTCCATGCCTCCTATGAACCACATCTTGTAGTATGAATTATGCTTTCTCATTTCATACCAAATCAACAAATATGATTTGTCAGGACCTAGTAAGTTCACTGCACTGGGCTGAAAGGGGTTACCAAATGTCTTTATTTAACAAAGTCCAGCTGAGCACCTATCTTGTGGCAGCCCTGTGCCTGGTGCTGGTATATGAAGATTAATATAAGAGACTGTCAGGCCTCAAACAGCTTACTGTTTTTCAGGAGGGATAAAACAGGTGAGTCAACAAAGTGATGCTACCACCTTAGAGAGTCCCTAAATTTAAGGAGTTTACAGTTGTATTAGGAAGATAACATATAAGCCTACAAGCATTAAAAAACAAAAAACATTGAAGACAGTTCCAGAAGAATACAGCTGAAAACTGAATTATACAGACTGTAATTACTACACAAAATTATAAAAAGAGATCATTATGAGCTGGCGGTAATCCAAGAGTCTTCCTTTTGGAAATGGGTTTGGAGCCAAATTTTGAAGGGTGATTTCCTTACATTTTTTACTTCCTATAAAAGTCTTTGTGTCAGGTGAATGGAACGAGAGGCTGTGGCAACAGACTGAGAAAGATTTCTCTGAAGATTTTCTGATATCAAAATCCAGCTCTTCAGGCCTGTATTCATTTTTCCAGCCAACATTTTGTGAGTCCATCCTATGTGCCCAGTTCTCTGCCACATGGTGGGAATACGGAGGTGATTCAGACACAGCCTCCATCCCTGTGCAGCTCACACACAGCCCAGTAAGGGAGACAGACGGGTAAGCTGATAGTGACAATGCAATGAGAAGTACTATTCTAGGCTGAGGATCTTGGTGTCATCGGGGCACACAAGAGGTAATAACTAACCATGGGGGAAGGAAATAAGAGGGGGGAATGGGCGCAGGGAAGAATCCACAGAGGATAAGTAAGCAACAAACAAGCTGCCGTTGAGTCGATTCTGACTCATGGCGACCCCATGTGTGTTAGAATATAATTGTGCTCCACAGGGTTTTCATGGTTGTGACCTTTCAGAAGCAGATCACTAGGCCTTTCTTCTGAGGCACCTCTGAGTGGACTTGAACTGACAGGCTTTTGGTTAACAGCCAAACGCTTAACCATCTGTGCCACCCAGGGACTCCAGTAAGCAACTAGATGCTTTGAAATGTGTATACATCTAAAAGCCATGTTACATTTCCAGATAGAAGGGAAGAAATTCTTGCCCCAGGTTCTCTGGAGGCAGAGGGAGGTGTGGGATTCTAGAACAGCAGCAGTGAAACCAGCAAGCAATTGAAGCTGTTAGAGGTCAGATCAGCTCTGAGATGCAGAACCTGAACACTGTCCAGGGGGGCCTCTTCAGTTCTTTCCTGTAGATGAGTGATTCTTAGCCTGGTTTCTCATTAGCTTAAAAAAATACTGATGCCTGGATCCCACCTCAAGAGGTTCTGATTTAATTGGGCTGAGGAGGGAACCAGGAATTAGTATTTTTAAAAGTACCCCAGGTGAGTTTAATACGTAGCCAGGGTAGACTCTAGATTAGGATGGCTCTAGATTATCTATCTGCATTCCAGAGGTGGTTGCAGGCCCATCCCTTTGTAAATGGATAGGCTTCTTGCAGTGGTGAATGGTGAGAACTCTGCGCCAGGGGGCCAGAGTCAAATTCACCTGAGTTTAAGACCTGACGCCACTACTTAGTACCAATGTTGCCTTGGACAAGTTACTAAATTGCTCAAACTTCAGATCCTTCACTGGTAAAATGGGGCAGTGACAGCACCTCCTCATGGGATTATTGTGAGGTTTACATGGAATAATCCCAGCTCATAATAAACACTCACACAGGTTCCATGGGCTAAGCACTCAAATGGAGTGTTTCGAACCACAGAGAACAGCCAGAGATAAGGAATTTTATGCCTCTCAGTCAAAAATTTGAACCCTGGTAGCATAGTAATTAAGCATTCTACTGCTAACCAAAAGGTCAGCGGTTCAGATCCACCAGCTGCTCCTTGGAAACCCTATGGGGAAGTTCTGCTCTGTCGGGTCGCTATGAGTCAGAATCGACTCGACCACAGCAGGTGAGTCAAAAATCTGTAAGCACTGCTCAGAAGTAAATACTTGTCTCCAAAAATTCTCATACTGGGGACTTGTGAGCTACAGAGAAAAGGATGCGCCCCATGGAGTTACCTGGGGATAGCTAGGAACAGAATGAAGCCCAGAAAAACACATGAATGTCAATCATATCTGTGCCCAATAATAAATAATGAAACAAGTAAAACCTGTAGTCCAGAACTTGGTTGGTGAGGCAAAGACAATGAATTAATTTTGCATCCCTTATGGAAAACTCCAGAAGTATGACTTCTTTTTTAAGGGAGCAGAAGACTCTAGGTTATACTTGGTCTAAGTCAATACATGGGCCCTCCACCAAAATGCTAATGTTCAGATACCTGCTTCTGTGTTAAGTCTCCTGGAAAGTAGGTTTCCCTCATAGATAAATAGACTTCTTTCCAATCCAATCACTAGAAGGTAGTACATGGACTTAAGTGTGATTCCCAAGAGAAGATTCAATGTCATTTTTCTGTTTGCCTTTGAGAGAAATCAACCAGCCTAGGGTTAAATTAGACACACTTTGGCTTCTTTACCAGGGTTAGAGGAGCCCTGGTGGCACAGTGGTTAAGTACTGCGGCTGTTAACCAAAAGGTCAGCAGTTCGAATCCACCAGCCACTCCTTGGAAACCCTATGGGGCAGTTCTGCTCTGTCCTATAGGGTTGCTATGAGTCAGAATCGACTAGACAGCAACGGGTTTGGGTTTTTGGTATGAGGGTTAGAAGGAACACTGATGGTGCAGTGGTTAAAGCACTTGGCTGCTGATCAAAACGTCTGCAATTCGAACCCACCAGCTGTTCCGTGGGAGAAAGATGCAGCAGTCTGCTTTCATAAAGATTTACAGCCTTGGAAACCCTGTGGGGCAGTTCTACTCTGTCCTATAGGGTCACTATGAGTCAGAATTGACTCAACAGCAATGAGCTTTATCAGGGTTAGTATGAGGGAAGTAGTGGTTCAGTGGTAGAATTCTCACCTTCCATGAGGGAGACCCGGTTCCATTCCCAGCCAATGCAACCCATGTGCAGCCATCACTTGTCTGTCATTGGAGGCTTGTTTGTTGCTATGATGCTGAAGAGGTTTCAGTGGAGCTTCCAGACTAAAATGGATTAAGAAGAAAGGCTTGGCAATTTACTTCTGAAAAATCAGCCAGTGAAAATGCTATGGATCACGGTAGTTTGATCTGCAACCAATCATGGGGATGACGCAGGACTGGACCCGACTCAACAGCAACTAATAAATGCAGCCTAAAACAAATTTCAGCAAAGAATTACCTGAGAGCCTTATTTTACATAAATCTGTGAATAGTAGTACGAAAGTTAAATTGCATTTCAGGGAGCCCTATGGTCAAATGAATAATCCTTCAGATAAACTAATGATCTTCTGGCCCACCACCCTCACCCACCCTACCCTACTTTTACATGAATTTCAATAATCTTAGTCTGGGTTTCTGTAAGGTGTGGAGCTCCTTTTCTGAGCTCTGAAAGAAAAAGGTACAGCATCTCCCAAGAGGGCCCCAGACAGATTGTCTAGGAGAGATTGGAAACCTGTCTGATCATGGCAATAAAGTAAGTCTGTTAAAATCTCACCCTACTCACCAGCACTGCTTCTCCCATGGTGCTTCTGAGTCAACCCAACTCTGGTTACTGGCCCCGACAATTTCTCTCCCCTGCCTCATGCTAGGCTGTGTTGGCCATTAGATGGCTGGACTGGGCTTTGTGAAGCTGGGTTCTGATGGCAGGACTCTTGTCACTGATGAGCGGGAGGCCATTGAGGCCACTGGGATGGAGATTCAAATCCCTAGGATAGCAGCTAGATGGGTATCATTTTTAGAGGGGAAAACAGATTATATGGTAAAAGAAAGTCTCACTGTGAGGTCAGCAGAAACAGAGAGAGCTGATCTGAGAAAGGTGCCGAGTCCCTAGAGGTTTAAGAGTCAGGGACGGATTACCCAATAAGCAAGACAAGCGCTTGCCTAGGGCATCAAAAATACAGGGGCACCAGCTGTCCAAAGCAAAGACTCACAGATGCCAAGCAGACAGGACACAAGGAAAAGTGAGTGCCACAGTGGAGGGAAACTGGCAGAGCACTAAATGAAATTGATACCATTTTATAAATTTTGTATACGATAATTATAGTTTCCTTTTCATTTCGGACCAATGGGGCACAACCTCACATTCAGTTCTCTCTCTCCGACCATATAAGAACGTGCCAGTGGCACTATGACCAAGTGACTTGTGACGTATCTGGTCCTGTGCAAAGCAAACCAAACCAAAATGTGTCTTCAGATTGAGCATACCCTTGTATTTGTATCAAGCTCTTTGCTTTCACTCTCACGCCTGGTGGGTATTGGCGGTCCAATGAACTGTGAAGACGCAGCATCAAAGGACGAAAAGTGAGTGTGCAAGTTTTTAAGTATTATTTCAAGACAAAAAACACTTGTGGAGATCTGCAAAGGGCCCACCAACAAACATTATAGGACAAATGAATGGAATTATTTCCAACTGCCTTGTAAGTGCTATTTCTTTTGACTCTCTCAGATCTGAAGAACAAAATTACACGTTCCAAGTCCATTTTTTTAGTTACTAATTTTCAAATATAAATTTTCGTGTTAACGTCTACATTTGAATGTAAATTTTATTTTATTTGCTATGGTAGAACCAAATTTAAAAAGTGACATAATTTTATATCCAGGTAAAATGAAACAGCAACCACTAAGTGGAGCACAAACACAAAAGCTTGCAGAAGATAAAAAGAAAAGGATTTGTGAATTCCTAAAGGCAATTCCAAAATTAACTTCCTTTTTAAAATGTAATGAATCAGAGGAGACTTCTTCCATTGAATGCTCGAGTTTAATGGGTGCAAATCAGTGCACTAGTACGGCTACTGCTGAAATTACTAATAGCCATGTGACTATAACAGAATTTGTTACAAATCTGCATCCATTCCTTGCTGTAGTAAAAAAAATAAATTAATTAATAATGGTGTAGAAAGTGAAACTATTTTAGAATCTGAAATTGTTACATCTGCCGACCCCATAAATAGCAGAACTACTACAGATCCTGCTTTGTGGAATAATTTTTCTTCTGATGATGTAAATTATTGGATCAAAAGAGGTCCAAGTGATTGTCAACATCAGAGTGAACCATTAGAAAATTCACGTTGAAAATTTATGGATGATAAACAAACAAGGTTCTGTAGCCAGAATATATTTCTAGGGTGCAAAGCTAATGGTAAAAATTATAAGAGGGAGTGGCTATTGAATTCTCCATCAGTCAGTTCTGTATATTGTTTTGTTTGCAAACTATTCATCCTAAATCATTTAATTCTCAATTTGCTATGGGTGGATTTAGTGATTGGCACAACTCAAATATGATTGATAAACATGAGGACAGTTCAATTCACAGACTGTATGTTGTCATATTTAAATTGAAGACATGGTTTTGGCTCAATTAACTCATGAACTGAAAACACAAATTAATGAAGAGCTTCAGTATTGGAAAGCCATTTTGCAATGTGTTGTTGCTGTCATAACAATCGTTGAATGTGGACTGTCTTTTTGAGGAAGAAATGAACTGTTTGGGTCCCCACAAAATGGAAATTTTGGGGGTTTACTTCAACTTGTTGCTCAGTTTGATCCATTTTAACAGGCCACATCTCAAAATATGGTAACACAGGAAGGGGCAACCCATTGTATGTGTCTAAAACAATGTGAGAAGAATTAATAAACTTAATAAGTGATAAAGTTCCATCAACTATTTTCAGTGAAATGAGCATAGCTCAATATTTCTCTTTGTAGATTCCACTCCTATTCTTTCTCATACAGATCAGCCAAGTATAGTTTTAAGATACGTATCTCTAACACATGGAAAGTCTGTCAAGCAATTTATCACATTTACTAGTTTAAAAAGTCATAGCAGTGAAGAAGTTGCAGATCGAGTACTTCACTATTTACGTGAAGTTTGCAAAATTGATTTTTCTAAGCACAGAGGCCAGTCCTATGACAATGCTGCCAATATGTCAGGGCATTATAAAGGCATGCAACAGAAAATTTTTCAACGTAATGAATGTGTCATTTCCATACCATGTGCTTCGCATTCACTTTATCTTGTAGTTCATGTTGTTGCTGTTGTTCTACAACAGAATGAAACACTACTCAGTCCTGCACTGTCTTCATGATCGTGGGTATGTTTGAGCCCATCATTGCAGCCACTGTGTCAATTCATCTCGTTGAGGGTCTTCCTCTTTTTCACTGACCCTTTAATTTACCGAGCATGATGTCCTTCTCCAGGGACTGGTCCCTCCTAATAACATGTCCAAAGCACGTGAAACGAAGTCTTGCCATCCTTGCTTCTAAGGAGCATTCTGATTGTACTTATTCCAAGACAGATTTGTTTGCTCTTCTGGCACTCCATGATATATTCAATATTCTTCACCAGCACCATAATTCAAAGGCATCAATTCTTCCTCAGTGTTCCTTATTCCTTGTCCACCTTTCACATGCATATGAGGCAATTGAAAACACCAGCGTTTGGGTCAGGTTCACCTTAGTCCTCAAAGTGACATCTTTGCTTTTTAACACCTTAAAGAGGTCTTTTGCAGCATATTTGCCCAATGCAATACGTCATTTGATTTCTTGATTGCCACTTCCATGGACGTTGATTGTAGATCCAAGTAAAATGAAGTCCTTGACAACTTCAATATTTTCTCTGTTTATTGTGATGTTGCTTATTGGTCCAGTTGTGAGGATTTTTGTTTTATGTTTATGTTTGTTTATGTTGAGGTGTAATCATGCTGAAGGCTGTAGTTTTTGATCTTCATCAGTACATGCTTCAAGTCCTCTTCACTTTCAGCAAGCAAGGTTGTGTCATCTGCATATTGAAGGTTGTTTATGAGTCTTCCACCAATCCTGATGCCATGTTCTTTTTCATATTGTCCACCTTCTTGGATTATTTGCTCAGCATACAGAGTGAATAAGTATGATAAAAGGCTACAACCCTGATGCACACCTTTCCTGATCTTAAACCATGCAGTATCCCCTTATTTTGTTTGAACAACTGCCTCTTGGTCTATGTACAGGTTCCACGTGAGCACAATTAAGTGTTCTGGAATTTACATTCTTTGTAATGTTATCCATAATTTGTTATGATCCACACAGTCGAATGCTTTTGCACAGTTAATAAAACGGAGGTAAAAATCTTTCTGATAGTGTCTGTTTTCCACCACGATCCATCTGACATCAGCAATGATTTCCCTCGTTCCACGTCATCTTCTGAATTTGGCCTGAATTTCTGGCAGTTCCCTGTCAATGTACTACTGCAACCATTTTTGAATCATCTACAGCAAAATTTTACTTATATTAATTTAATTTGTATTATTATTTATAATTATTATTTATGTTATATTTATAATTATTTGTTTATATTATAATTATTATTTATAATTAATTTATATTATTTATAAGTAATTAAATTTGTTGTTCAATAATTTCTGCATTCTGTTGGATCACCTTTCCTTGGAATGGGCACAAATATGGATCTCTTCCACTTGGTTGGCCAAGTTGCTGTCTTCCAAATTTCCTGGCATAGACGAGTGGGGCTTCCAGCGTTGCATCCATTTGTTGAAACATCTCAATCGGTATTCCGTCAATACCTATAGCCTTGTTTTTCACCAGTGCCTTCAGTGAAACTTGGATTTCTTCCTTAAATACCATTGGTTCTTGATCATATGCTACCTCCTGAAATGGTTGAATGTCAATCAATTCTTTTTGGTACAATGACTCCGTATATTCCTTCCATCTTCTTTTGAAGCTCCCTGTGTTGTTCAGTATTTTGCCCATAGAATTCTTCAGTGTTGCAACTGGAGGCTTGAATTTTTTCTTCAATTCTTTTATCTTGAGAAGATGCCAGGTATGTTCTTCCCTTTTGGTTTTCTAACTCCAGGTCATTGCACATTTCATTATAATTCTTTACTTTGTCTTCTCAACCTGCCCTTTGAAATCTTCTGTTCAGCTCTTTTACTTCACTTTAGCTACTCTGTGTTCAAAAGCAAGTTTCAGAGTCTCTTCTGACATTCATTTTGATCTTCTCTTTCTATCCTCTCTTTTTAATTACCTTTTGCTTTTTTCATACACGATGTCCTTGATGTCATTCCACAACTCATCTTGTCTTTGGTCATTAATGTTCAGTGGGTCAGATCTACTCTTGAGATGTTCTTTAAGTTCAGGTGGGATATACTCAAGTTTGTACGTTGGCTCTTATGGACTTGTTAGACATAGTGCAGTAGATTGTTGCCTGGAAGCAGTTGATTTTTTTTCCACAGTTCAGTTACTCTATACATTTTTTGTTGCCTCTACTCACGATGGCCAGTTTTTAAGACACATTTAGTCAATGATCAAGTATTAAAATGTCTTTCTAATACATGTCGGGAAGCGCATGCTGTAGCAATGAGTGCATTCCTGGAATCGTACACTCAGATTCTAGGTGCCTTAGAAAATATTGCTGAAGACCAGACACAAAAAGGAGAAACCAAAAAAGAAGCTGAAAACATCACCAACAAAATGCAAACACTAGAGTATGTATTTATGTTGGTTATGTGGAATAATATATTGCAGCATTTTCATCAGACAAGTTCTCCAAGATTCAGAAGTAAATTTAAATACATGCACAGATCTCTACCAGTTATAAACACTGTAGTTACATAATTTAAAAGAAGATTTTGAAAAGTTTGAAAGCACAGCAAAACAAATACTACTAAATACTGATCATCAAGCAGTTGATCGTCGCAGAAGCATTAAAAAGAATCAAGTAAATGACAGATATGCTCCAGAAGTATCACTGAGTGCCAGAGATCAATTTCATGTAACCACATACTACACCATCACTGACACACTTGAATCTTCCATGAAAAGAAGAGTGAAAGTGTATGAAGTTCTTTCAAATAAATTTTCCTTCTTAACCAGTGTGGCTATACCTGATGAAGAATGCATGAAGGCATCCAAGAAATTAGTGCAGGCTTATCCCGATGACTTAAACACAAACCTTTATGGAGAAATGCAGTAATTTCATTCTTACATGAGAACTAAGTTTACAGATTCAGGAAAAACAAATTTTACTCATATAGGCATGTATGATTCCATTATAGAAGATAAAATACAATGTGTATTTCCCAATGTTGAAATTGCTTTATGCATATTCCTAGCTTTAATGATCACAAACTGCACAACAGAATGCTCATTTTCATCCCTAAAGAGACTCAGCATACAACGATTCAAGAAAGACTCAATTCATTATCCTTATTACTTATTATGTATGGAAGTATATATTGTTCGTCAGCTTAATTGTGATGAAATCATTGAAAAATTTGTAAGAGCAAAGAATAGAAAGAAATGTTTTTAATTATAATATGTTAGATATGAAAGATCTATCTAAAAATAAAATATAGTAATTTGTTGTAATATTTGTTTTCTGATCATTAAATTTGCTTTTATGACATCTTTTCATTTGTTCATTTATAATTATAACATTTATTATGAAACAAGCATCAAAATTGTTAAGTATGAGCCGTTTAAAGCAAAATTGGTGAAAGTCAGTTTTTCGTTGTGGGACTTCAATAGAATTTTACACAGATTGTTGAAACAACTAAGTTCATTGACTCATTTTCTTTGTTGTAGAATATATGGAATATTCTTTTTGGTAGAAAATACGATATATAGTAAAAATCTTAGCACCCTGCATCCACTAAAGTTTTTATAATCCAGTTCATCTCATTCTGCTAAAATGGTATTCACCACTTTTGCATTCAATCACTAATATCATAGTCACACTTAAAAAGAAGTTACATCATGGGTAACTAAGACACACACACAGACATATATACATGTGTGTATATATATATAACTCACATATCCCATTCAAATACGTGCGTAAACAGAGGAGAGGGCATGACAGATTATCAGTGTTTAGGGCTCTCACATGCCCTAATCTGGCCCTGGTAAGAGAAGGGTATCATGGACCCTTTGTCTCTAGAACAGTAATATTCTTAAATGATAGCATTTAATTTCTCGTTGTTCTCGTGTGCCATCGAGTTGATTCTGACCCATAGTGACCCCATGCAACACAGTAGAACTGCTCCATAGGGTTTTCTTGGCTGTAATCTTTATGGAAGAAGATTGTCAGGTCTTCCTCCTGTCGAGTCGCTGGGTGAGTTCAAACAGCTAACCTTTCAGTTATCCCCCTAGTACTTAATGTTGCACCACCAGGGCAGTATACATTAATTGATTTATGATATGCAGTGAAACTAGGGAGTATTTTTAACTTCTGGTGGTATATATCAATTGATCTGTGGTATGCATTGAAACTAGAAAGTATTTCCTTGGGGTCTCATCCAAAGCCTCATCACTCTTCCCACTAAGTGTCAGGAGAGCTTGTTTGATTGATGAGTATGAGGGGTTAGAAAAGGGACCCTAAGATGTCAACACAACAGATGTTGAAGAGGCCTACAATTTGAAACAAACACCACATGTATTATCTACTACTTTCAGGGTCCTGCCTGTGCTACCACTCATTAGAACTGACAGCTCTGGAACCATGGGGTTCAAAGCTCCAAACCATCATTTATTAACTTTGGCAAGTTACTTAATCTGTTAGAGCTAGAGCACAGGGGTTAAGACCTGTGATTTGGAGACAAATTGCTAGGATTTGAATCCTGGATATTCCATTTTTTAGCTTTGTGATACTGGGTAATCTATTTAACCTCTCTATGCCTCTGTTTCTCTTTTGGGGGTTACTAGTATTGACCACATAGCTTTTCAGTAAGGTCTAAATGAGATTATATGTGTTGAATACATTTTGAACAGTGTCTGTGTACATGGTAAGGTCTTGATAAATGTTAGTTTAAACCAACCAACTAACCAATCAACAAACAAAACCACTTAGCCAGGGATGATGGTACATGAGAGAATGCATGTAAAACACGTAATAGCACCATGCGTGATGCAGAGTAAGTGCTCAGTAAGTGTTAGTTGTTACTATCAGTATCATTATTATCATCCTCTTTCTCCTCCATTCTAGTTGCTGGCAAGTTGATTCTGACTTGTGTTAACCCTATGGGTGTCCACAGGGTTTTTAATGGCTGATTTTTTGGAAGTAGATCACCAGATCTTTCTTCTGAGGTGCCTCTAGGTGGGCTCAAACCTCCGAACTTTCACTTAGCAGCCAAGTGTATTATCCAAGCTGTTTAATAGAGCAACATTTCAACAGAAGCATTCACTTAACTGAACCCCTAGATGTGTTTGGTTAGATGCTATACAGCATACAGAGAAGTGTGAATTTGGCCTACCCCTTTAGTAGCCTGTAGTCTAATTAGGGAGATGTAAGCAGATGGAAAGGAAATGGACAACATGTAAAACAGTCAGTGGTAAGTGCCAAGTGAGCACTGCAGATAAAGGGTTCAAAGAGAAGATCTTACTGATGCTATAGGAGACCAAGGGAGAAGGATGGGTCTTAAGCTAGGCTTTGAAGAAAAGAAGTTGCTAAGAATTAGTAGTTAATGTACACCTACTAGATATACACACCACCCATTTGTCAGTTTGTTGTAATGTGCTGACTTGCATGTTGCTATGATGTTGGACGCTATGCCAAAGATACTTCAAATACCAGCAGGGTCAGCCATGATGGACAGGTTTCAGCAGAGCTTCTAGACTAAGACAGACTAGGAAGAAAGGCCAGGCAATCTGTTTCTGAAAATTAGCCAATGAAAACCCTATGGATCACAACAGAATATTTTTTTATGTAGTGCTCCCTAGGTTGGAAGGCACTCAGAATACACAGTGGCTGCAACAATGGAGTCAAGCATACCTGTGGTCATGTAGATGGTGCAGGACCAGGCAACCTTTCTTTCTACTGTACGTGGGGTCACCATGAGTCGGAGCCAACTCAAAAGCAACTAACAACAACTAGGTGTACATTACCTGTCAGGCCCTACGCATGAGAGTTTTCATCCAGTCCTCATGACACCTTGTCAATAGATGCTATTCCCATTTTATAGAGGAGGAGAGTGAGGCCCAGAAACGTTAAATAATTTACCCAGGATCCCAGCTGTGAGGTGGAGCCAGGACATAGATCCACTGCTACTCCTAATCCATGCTCTAAATCCCCCATTGCATCTGCCTGTGAACACATCTGGAGTTCAGTACACAGAAATGAATGGGGGAAGCAGTGTTCTGTGGGAGTTAAGGGAACTGATACCTACCTACTGCTGTGTGGCTTTTGGCAAGGTATTTTACTTTCTTAACCCTCAGTTTCTTCATCTATTCAATGAGGATTGTATGTACACACTTTATAGGGCTGTTGTAAGTTTGCAGTGGTACAGTGTATATGTAATTAATTCATTAGGCAGTCTGATCTCAGAAGGTATGATACGAAGAGGTTTTATTTTTCTCCATTCACAGTCTCCAAAGTCTTATTTTGAATTGCCCACCTTCTCTGGGTAGCTGATACCTTAACAGTACCTTGGGCAGAATCCACAATATCCTGGCAACTTTTGGTTATTAAAATTATTTCATCCATCTAGTTTAAAGCACCAATCTGAAATCCAATCTGAAACTCTCTCCTCCAGTGTTAGCCAGGCTCATGACTCAAGGGACTTCCAGCGTGATCTACTGCTTTATTTCTCCTCCCCTGCACCCAGTCCTTGGAACAGCACTGGGGATGCATGGTCTGCCTCTGGAACACGTCCACCTGGCCCCTTCTAGGCTCTAACTCCTCTGGCATTTTGGATCAGGGAGAAGGAGTAAGAGAAATGTCTGGGTAGTCACTCGTTCTGGCTTCCACCCTCTATTGACATGTTGGTTATTTGGGGATGGTATTCAGCTTTACCTAAAGTCTGCTGCAAAAGACTCTTTAAAATGTTCAAAAGTAAAGATGTCACCTTGAAGACTAAGGTGCACCTGACCCAAGCCATGGTGTTTTCAGTCGCCTTATATGCATGCGAAAGCTGGATGGTGAATAAGGAAGACTGAAGAAGAATTGACACCTTTGAATTGTGGTGTTGGTGAAGAATATTGAATATACCATGGACTGCCAAAAGAAAGAAAAAAACTGTCTTGGAGGAAGTACAACCAGAACGCTCCTTAGAAGCAAAGGTATCAAGACTATGTCACACATACTTTGACATGTTACCAAGAGAGACCAGTGCCTGGAGAAGGACATCATGCTTAGTAAAGTAGAGGGTCAGTGAAAAAGAGGAAGATCCTCAATGAGGTGGATTGACACGGTGGCTGCAACAGTGAGCTCAAGCGTAACAATGATTGTGAGGATGACGCAGGACCAGGCAGCATGTTGTTCCATTGTAAATAGGATAGCTATGAGTCGACACCTAACAACAACAACAAACAAAGTCCTTGGGTAGTGCAAACAGTTTGTGTTTGATTACTAACCTAAAGGTTGGCGGTGTGAACCCACCCAGCGGCGTCATGGAAGAAAGGCCTGGAGGTCTGCTTCTATAAACATTACAGCCAAGAAAACCCTATGGAGCAGTTCTACTCTGTAACACATGGAGTCGCCATGAGTCAGATTCGGCAACAGGTTTGGTTCAGCTTCACCACAGCCCCTCAGTCACTGTGGACCTTCTCAGAGAGGGATAACCATACTTCTTTTAGGCCGAGCCATTCTTCCAACCCTCTCCCATGGGTCATCACCTTGCTGGATCCAGCGGCAACCTGGGCAATCTCATGGCTCCTGTCCACCCTCTCACCTTTATGTTCTGCTTTGTGGAGCCATAGGAACTTCTGGCTTCCTATTTCATACCTTTGTGATTCAGAAATAACGGGGGTAATGGGAAGGTCTTCATCCCTTCTCTGCAGACTTGTTATGGTACTGTTCCTCCTCGTTTGGCTGGCTTGACCACTCCAGCAAATCTTCTGCTGGGCAAGAAGCAGCAGGCACAAATCCCCATGTTCCCATATGTCCCCCAATGCTTGAGATCATACACCAGCTCTCTTAAGAACTTTCTCAACACTCTGCTCTCTTCAGTTTGAGGATAACACCAAAGAGGGCATGCCAATTCCTAGCTGGGAGTGAGTTGCCAGTGTCCCCTTCTTGGAGGCACCGCTAATGTTTCTGCATAATTTTCCTGGCACCCCCTACTTGACTTGGCAGGAGTGAGAGGAAGCGTTCCTCTCTACTCCCTCCTGAAAGGAAAAGAAGAAGCCAGAGAGCCCCCAACTAGTCAACCACTTAGGCAACCCTCCCCTGCTTCGCAGTGCTGTTTTATAGTCTGGGAAGGGGGTAGCTGGAGTGATGGTTGGGGGTGGCAGAGCCAGTTCCACTGCCTTTTATAAGTCCTGAGGGAGGTGTCTGGCCTCAACTGTTGGCTGCTGTTTTGAGTCTGGGAAGACGTAAGGCCTCCTTGCCTCAGCTCTACACTCCAATTGCCAGTGTTGGTATGGCAGGAAAAGTTCCATTCAACATCCTGTGGAATATGCTTAGCACAGTGCCTGGCACTTAGTAGGTTTTTCCTAAGGGGTAGCCAATAGGAGACCTACTATATTACTTTCCTCTTTACCTAACCTCTGAGGTGGCTAAGACCATTTGTCCCCACATAACAATATAAACAGAGTCCTGAGACTGTGAGACTCTGCCCCATGTCCTTATTCTACCCAGAGTCTGGAAGGCAAAGCCTGGATGCAATCATTACACAAATGTTTATTGAAGCCTGCTCTATGCAAAGACTCTCCTGGGCCATGGAGACTATCTTTTCTCAACTCAGATCAGGGCAGGTGATTAGATAACTTCAAGTTCATGGACAAGGAAAGAAATGGTTGTTTTAAGTGCAGCTGCAAGTCATCACCTCCTGGAGCTTACAGTCATGCAGTGATGGGAGAGGTTTGAACCAGGCTTCCATCTGCTTGATGCAGGTGAGTGGTGCAGTAGAGAGAGCTCAGAGCAGGACGAAACCACTGGTTCAAAGAAGGAGCCATCAGATCTAACTTCTTTGGGTGCCTGGCTGGATACATGTATGATCATTCATTCATTCTTTTAGTCAGCGAAGATGTCTTGCATCCCTACTATGTGCCAGTACTATTCTAGGAACTGCAGATGCAACGGTGAGCCAAAACCAAACCAAACCAGTTGCTGTGGAGTCAACTGTGACTCATGGTGCCTCTGTGTGTTTCAGAGTAGAACTCCAAAGGGTTTTCAATGGCTGTGATCTTTCAGACGTAGCTCTCCATGCCCTTCTTCCAAGGCGCCTCTGGATGGACTTGAATTGCCAGCCTTTGGATTAGTAGCCCAATGTTTAACCATTTGCATCATCCAGAGATTCCTGCAGCAGTGAACAAAGCAGATAAAATTCCTGCCCCAGTGAGCTTACATTCTCATGATTGGAAGTCACTTTCTCAGTGGCTGTGGTCTTTTTTATGAGACACCACAGGCTGTTCTCCTCCAGTCCTGGGCCTGATCACTCCACAGAGTCACACAGGCCATCAAGATACTGCCAGTTGACCATTCCCTCAAGGTCAGGAGCTGTGGCTGCCGTCAGCGAAAGCAGGACCTCCGCCTCCTAAAAACAAGGTCTCAGGGAACAACTGCCATCCATTTCCCCTCCTTGAGTAGTGACAGGAAGGGTGTGTAGAGGGGACTGAGAGGAGTGATGGATTGGGGCACTGGGAGTGAATCATTGACCAATACGGAGAATGACCAATACGGAGACCTGCTTGAAGGACAGGCCAGGTTCAGTCATCTATCGTCTCCCCTTGAAGGTGAGCTGAAGATCCCATTTTCCCAGAGAGTCAAATGAACAAGATGCTGGGAGATTTCCAAACTGGCAAAAAAAAAAGAAAAAAAAAGTCATCACCAGCTCTCAAATTAGACAGACTGGTGGGTTGTGTTTTGGAGCGGATCATTGTATTTGGCATCTAACCTGAAAAGAGAGAGAGGCATGGAGTTCATATTGAAAATTCATCCACCTCCAGCTGGTGGTACAAATAAGCATCTTTGTGTTTTCAAAGCCAGAAACCACAGTTATGCCTCAGTACCATCTACCTCAACAACTACAAAGCTGAAGTTTCATAAATTATAAGTTAGGAAATTGTTACTTATTTTGCAAATAGGTTTACCTCAGGATTCCTTTTAAGTGGCCAGCTCCCCCAGTACTTTTAAAATATGACTTGATTTATAAAATCTTGATATGTAAACCAATTTTTGTGATATTCTCAGCATGAACTGGTAGAAAAGCATGAGGTTTAAGTCTTATGGACCTGGTTTCAAATTCTAACTCTGACTCTAACAAGCTGTGCTATTATTTACATTAATTAGCCCTTTGTGCTTCATCTTTTAAATGGGAGTTATGAAGCTTGCACGTAGTAAACTAAACCAGTTGCTGCTGAGTTGATTCAGATTTGTGGTGACTCCATGTGTGTCAGAGTAGAACTGTGCTCCACAGGGCTCTTGATGGCAATTTTTCTGAAGTAGATCACCAGGCCTTTCTTCCAAGACACCTCTGGGTAGACTTGAACCTCCAAACGTTTGGTTAGCAGCCAAGGGACCCCTTCCACATAGTGGATGCTCTAAAACTGTTAGCTTTTTTCCTTCAATAAAGGGCTCTGGTCCAGGATATGCCTTAAATGTAGCATTAATTCATTCACACATTCAAAACATATTTATTGAGTACTTTCTGTGTACTAAGTACTATGTGAAGTACCAAGGATGCATTGGTGAACAAATCAGGACAGTGACCATGAGCTAGGCTTAGAACAACAATCCCATTTTGTGGTCTGTGCTTTTGTGCAGATTATATTCTAATGGAAGAGTAAAGTAAACAACTAATAATTAAATGATTTTAGATTCAGATGGTTTTGAGGAACTAAACAGGGTGCTTTGAACCTTTGTAGGCAGAATGGTCTGGAAAGGCCTCTCAAAGGTGGTGACATTTAAAGCAAAACCAAAATGATAAGAGGATGCCAATTACATGAGAAGATGGTGGAAGAACAATGTCCTATGGGAAAAACAAAGCCCCAAAGGGGATATGAGCTTCTTGTGTTCTAGAACCTGAAGAAAAAGTCAATGTGGCTGGAGTAAGGGTGAAAGAGCATAAAAAGAATTCAGTGAGCTGGACAGGAACTTCTTGCTGCAGGCTCTTAGAAGCCATGGTAAGAAGTTTGAAGTTTATTCTAACTGCAAGTCCCAAATGATCTTAAGCATGATGTGATTTATGTTTTAAAGGCTCACACTGGCTGCTGTGTGAGGATGGACTTAGGATGATGAGGATGGATGTTGGTGACTAGTAAATGATTAGCAGTGGCCTGGCCCAGATAAGAGATGAAGGCATGGACTAAAGTGGCAGCAAAGGAGATGAGAGAAGTTGACGTGGTTTAGATCGATTTTACAGGAAGAAAGACAGGACACACAAAGGAAGGACTCAGGGATGGTGTCTAGGTTTTTTACTTTAGTGTTGGGACAAACTTGAAGAGGACCAGGTTTAGGGCTGGGAGTAGTGTGGGTAGGGAATCACGGAATGGGAAAAATGCAGGGGTGAAAACCAGAAAGACCACCCTCACCAAGTCACCACCATCTTGCTTTTGTCTGAAGTATCACAAGTGAAAAATGTATGTATATGTATATAAACATATATATGTACACTTTCTTTTGTGAAAAGCTTCATCACCTGTTAAAAAATGCAAATATCTCTGGGAGGGGAAACAGTCAGACCCAGGGGCATGTGAACACCTTTCCCCAAAGCAGCTATTGACAGGGAGATGAGACAAGGCAGCAAAGAAGACCCCAGAGAGAACACACTCAGGAAAGAAGGAGCAATAAAGGTCCGAGGTAGTTTCCTGAGTTCACAATCTTCCCTTAGACTGGCTGTGGGTGTATGTGCTTAATTTTATTTCATTTCGGTGCTGGAGCAGGACCCAGCCCAAAAGCAAATAGCAAAAACTACCAGCATAATGGGATTAGAAAGTAGCAAGTTCCTCTTTATAGGGGTCAGAGGAAAGTAAGACTGAGAACTAGAGAGAATGTGAGAGAAGCACATAAAACTGAGAGTTAGGGCTTGGAGTAAAATGTGGACTAAAAGCTGAGCTTTTTGAGAGGAAAAAGCTCCCTGAACCTGACCCACCATCACCTTGGCTTTCTCTTGACATCTTTTTTTAAATTTTATTGTGGTAAAATACATGCAACAAAAAATTTGCCATTTTAACCATTTTTAAGCATACAGTTCAGTGATATTATTTACATTTCACCATGTTGTGCAACCATCACCACTATCTATTTCCAAAAGTTTTTCATCATCCCAAGCAGAAACTCAGTACCACTTAAGCAATAACTCCCCATTTCCTCCCAGCAGCTGCCCCTGGTAACCACTAATAAACTTTGGTGTCTATGCATTTGCTTATTCTAGATATTTCATATGAGGGATAATACAATATTTGTCCTTTTGTGTCTGACTTATTTCCCTTTGTATAATATTTTCAAGATTTATCCATGTCACAGCATGTATCATAATTTCATTTCTCTTTATGACTGAATAATATTCCATTGTATGTATATTATATATACTACATTTTGCTTATCTGTTTATCTCTTGATGGACACTTGGGTTCATTCCACCTTCTGGCTATTGCGAATAATGTTGCAGTGAGCACTGGTGTACAAGTTTGTAACTGCCTGAGCTGGAATAGGACCGGATGAGGTCCAGGTCTCACTCGAACAACCTGTCTAAACGGAGAAGCCAACACGGCTATTAAGGCAAGGTGAAAACGTTTATTTAGTTGGCCAAGTAAAGGAGCTCGCCGGGACCTGTGTGTCAAGATGGCTCCCTGAAATTGGGTGGCGGTCAGCTTTTATGGAGCTGTTAGCAGAATCGGGAGGTTATACATATTCATGATTCCTTGCTGATTATTCATTGTGGGCCAGGGCTAGGAATCAGCAGGAAGTGACTGACGGACCCTTCCTTCTGAAATGGGCTTGGCTATTGTCCTATGAGGTAAGTCCTGTGACTTTTCGTTCCTTGACTTGAGTCTTTTGGTTCCTTGGCATGAGTTTTCTCATCTATCTGCACGTGCCTGGTGGTCTGGCGTCGGTTCTCCTGGGACTTGTTTGTGACCCTTATCTGCAGAATTTCTTAAAGTTAAAACAATGTAAAGAGTAAAGAAATAGTCAATCCTAATCAAACAGTCCTGATCTGAAGCCCCAGGAAGCCCTGGTATAGCCTGCAGTAAAGAAATAGTCGATCTTAGTAAAATGGTCCTGATCTGAAGCCCCTATATATCCTGTCCCTACTGTGTGGGCAGGAATGCAGCTTAGCAGCCGCCATAAGTTGATTTGATCATGTCTGATACCCTGTCTTCGGTGATAGCATGAAGTCAAGTGGTAGCAGTGAAGATGAGAAAAGTGTCAATAGCTCTTCAAAGTCCCAGAATTTTTCTTCTACCAGAACTGAGTTTTCATCACAGCATCCCTGTCAACTTACATCTCCATTGTCACTGCCCGCCTTCTTTTGTTTGTTTGAATTCCTGTCATATCAGCTTAATCTGGGCATGATAACCGTCAAGGATGGCATTAGGCTTTGGTACTTGTATGGTGTGACCCTAATGGTCACTTCCCACCATCTTCATGTGCTGTTGCCCCATCTTGGGTTCTCCCTCCTGTACATGAACTTTACCAAAAGACATGCCTAGTGTCAGCTCCCCTCCGGCCTCAGTGCACCTTGTTCTGAGTAGAATATCACATCCAAGAGTGTATTAGGGCATTTGCCTGTGACAGAAGGGGTCTTCAGCTCTCTTATAGCTTCTTCAGACTGGCTCAGTGAAGGAAGGCGTGGCCGCAGTGGTCTACCATTTTGGACAGACCACCTTTGAGTCTGGCTGGCATTAGGACCAATTTCCCAGTCTGGTTAGTGGAGGTTATTCTGCCTTTGCTGGGAGCATCAGAGAGCTTTAAGGAACATTTGCATCCTATTTTATTGTTTCTCTTCTTTTTTCCTCCAAGGCCTCATTATGTGGCTTAAACAAATGGTAAAGGCCATTCTATTAACGGTTCTAAGCCAACCCGCCTTTCGTCTCATTGCTACACTAGGGGGAAAGAAAGCTCCCCTTTCCTGTGTGTAACTTCCAAAGACATAGTTTTAGTTTGAGAGATTGGAGGAGGGGGCTATAGTTGGAGGAAGGAAAGGTTTTCTAGCTAAAGTTTTCTTGGCTTTTACTGAGTGTCAAACCCGGCAGTAAATTAGAATTGGAAGACAGCAGTCAGTGATAAGCAGAGAGGCCGGGGGTGTTGCCAGGGGCAGGCAGCAGAGAGATGTGAATTGCTGGCTGCCCCTCATAGGAATAAAAGGTCTTATTCTGTCACGTAGTGAATCCCCAGATGCCTGATGGTGGGCCTTGGTTACCTGAGCTCCTGCATCCACTGTCTCACCTTGCCTCCCTTGGGACTGACAAACAACAAACGTTTGCTCACAAAGCAAAGAGCTGGATTTAGCCAGTTAATCTAGATACCCCTCTTTGAACACTAGGTTGCCAGGGTCCTTGCCTTAAAACGCTGCTTTGAGATGCAATTGGAGAACAGGACAAAGGCCTTCCTGTCTCCTCCATGTTTGCCTTCTGAGCTACTTAGAGCAGCAAGAGAAAGCAGCTGTGCCTGCTTGCGTGCCCGCACTGCCCACACACAATAATGTTCCTGTAGCTGGCAGTCGGAACACCTCAGTTCTCACCCCCAGCTTGCCCTCACGTCTCCTGTGTGCTTGGCAGATTGATCTCTTCATTTGCAAAATGAGTAAGCTGTTCTGTAACTTTCTTTTACCACTAACATACTAGGATTCTCAGTAATAAACTCTATTATATAGTGCATGGGGTGGGCCCCCAAATATTACAGTGAAGCTTGCAGCATTTCCCGACTTTGCTGCATTCTCTGATGGAGTTTTCATTTCTTAGTTTGCTTTCGTCTCCCATTCCAATCCAGCAAGAAGTGATTACCAACAGGGGAACTCATCAAAACAGGACAAGCCACTTATTTCATTTTTAATTCATTTCAACAAAACAGATGCCATGGAAAGAACCAAGGGATCCGAGTTCTGCATTAACTACATGTGTTGGCATTGTTATTAGCTGCCATCAAGTCAGCCCCCGACTCATGACGACCTCATATACAATGGGATCAGATTGTTGTGATCCACAGTTGGCTGATTTTTTGGAAGTAGATCTCCAGGCCTTTCTTCTTAGTCTGTCTTAGTCTGGAAGTTCCGCTGAAATCTGCTCAGCATCATAGCAACATGCAAACCTCCACTGACAGACGGATGGTAACTATGCTGAGGTGCATTGGCTGGGAATTTAACTCAAGTCATCTGCCTGGAAAGTTAGAATTCTACCTGAACCACCTCTCCTGTTGCCATCAAGTCAATTCCAACTCATAACAACCCTTTAGGACAAGGTAGAACTGCCCCATAGGTTTTCCAAGGCTGCAGTCTTTGAGGAAGCAGACTGCCACATCTTTCTCCCATGAAGTGGCCGGTGAGTTGGAACCACTGATTTTTCAATTAGCAGCCGAATGCTTAACCACAGCACTACCAGGACTCCTGAATCACCACTACATCCCTGTAATAATAATAATAGATAACCTTTATATTCAGTGGTTACTATGTGCCAGGTACTGTTATAAGCATATTATATATATTAACGTGTTTAATCCTTAGAACAACCCAATAAGTAAGGTCATTTTACTCCCCTGTTTTACAGATGAGGAAACTGAGGCACAGAGACATTATGTAATGGGTCCAAAGAAACATAACCAGTAAGTGGCATGCATAGATAGGCAAATATCTAGATAACATAAAGTGCTGATGAGATCAGTTCTGCAGGCTGGGTTCTCATTCAGAAACATTTGCACCTTGACAGGGCAGGAAGGGAAGGCGCAGAGTAGAACTGATATTTTTTTGAGTACCTATTAGGTGTCAGGAACTACCTTACATGTTTTTTGAAGATTGCCTTATTTAATTGTCAAAACAACCTGACAAAAAGCTATTTTTGTTTTACAGATGGAGAAAATGAGGCTAGGTAATCTGTCCAAGATTGCATAGTAAGTGGCAATGCAGGCCTGTCTGATTACGTTGACATTGTTCCACACAGTCAGGTCTCAAGGCAAAGAAGGCTAATGCCTGGAAGCAGGATAGAGAACGCACTACCTAGTACCAGGAAACACAATTCCAAGTACAAGCCCTAGAGATGGTGGTTCTATAGGTCAGGATAGGCTTGATTATATTGCAGTAACAAATAAACCCTGAAATCTCACTGGCTTAATGCCGTAAAGGTTTATTTCTTGTTCACAAGAAGCCCAGTATAGGTTACATTGTCCTCCTTCATCTTACGGTTGTACCGTCTGGAACTTGTGGTCTCCAAGAACTTATAGTCTCCAAGATCACCATGGAGGAGTAGAGAGAGAGAGAGGAGCCGCACAGACTCTTAAGTGTCTTGACCTTGAAATAACACATCCCACTTCATTTATAGTCCATTGGCCAAAACTGATCACATGGCTCATCCAACTGCAAGGGAGGTTGAGAAATTTAGCAGAGGGCATGGATATTCAGCAAGCACCATCTCTGCCTTAGGGCTTTGGCATCCACCTCTCGACTTTCAAGGACTTCCTACTCATGTATATAGCTTTGTTAAAAGATGTTGATGGAGTGAGCTTGGAGATCTCCTAGCACCCCTCCAAATCTTGTCAACATAGTTCTCAGAGCTACTTCCCCCTGTTTGATGGTGAATTCTGTATAAAGGAGAGACCAGGAAGTTTTCATCAGGGCAAGTTAGCAGATGCCTTTGAACCCTATGCCCTCTGGCCCTGGGATTTGTGAAACTCAACTTTATCCCTTTGCCCTCCCAGGGGAGAAAATACACTGCTACAAACCCACCTAGTCCTCTTTTCGCTGACCAAGAGGCAGGAAAGAGAGGCCTGAAGATAGAATGGGACATGTTGAAAAGGCAGTGGAAATGAGGATGGAGGGACTCCAGTGGCTCCCACTCCACAGCTAAGTCTAGACTCTGCAGCAGAGAGCAGCCCTCTTTTTATTAAGGTATAGTGCCTCTTTTCGAAATAATTTACAGCACACAACCCAGCCTGCTGTGCAGCATTACAATTTGTCATTAAAACTCTATCCCTCTTGCCAGAGTAAATGAGCCATTTACAGCCAGGGCGCCAAGATGGACTGTTATTATTTTTTCTGCCTTTGTATTATGAATGTTCATGGCTCCTCTCAGACATATCCCCTGGGGATTCCCAGAGAAGGTGCCTTGCCATTCAGGTCAGTTAGCCTGGCTTGAGGGTGGTTTTCTGGCTATTGGTATTGCCTTTGCAGAGGAGTCCAGGAAGCCTGAACTGGATTTCCCCAGTATGGATGCTCAAAACCAGTGATCCTGAGAAACATCACTTGTGCCTGCATGTGCTATCACACACACACACACACACACAAGCTGATATGTACACACACATATATACACAGGACAAAAGCAAGCATGGTGGGAACTCATTTCTCTGCCTTCCCAGCCATCAGCATTGTTGTGTCTCTATTAATGATGGGAAAATGTAGATCAGCAGGTAAACTTCAGGTGAGTTGAGTATCATTAAGGAAGGTTGTTACATCTCCTCTGAAATACGTGCACAGACAGGCTCAGTAAGTGGCATTCACATGTTTTAAGGGTATGAAGTCCTTTCTGATAATCTTTTACGTATCAGAAGTCTAGCCCCTGGTGCTGTTTTGGGTTGTCTGACCCAGAGGAAGCAGAGCACAGTAAAATAAACAAGTCAGTCACGTATTTGTTGAGGGAAGGAGGGCCAGAGCTATTTCCTAGAGCAGAAAATACTGCTAGTGAATAAGGGAGAATTTTGCCTTGTGTCTTGAGGGCAAAAGCATTGTCTTATTTATCTTTATATCCCACCTCCTCTTCTAGCACAATCCATATAGGGTCGCTATGAGTCTAAATCAATTCAACAGAAACGAGTTTTCTTCTAGCACGCACACACACTACCCAGCATGGGTACAAAAAAGTGCTTGATAAACATCTCTTGAATTGAACTGTACATAAAAGATATGATTCTGCCCTCAAAGAGTTTACAGTTTAGTTTCACAGCAAACATATCCCCTTCTATCTCTGCCTTTTGACCTCTGACTTATCTTGCAAGGCCGTTGGCCCAAATCCTTACTTCTGAGTAAGGCCAGGAGTCACTGCCAACCTTTCCCTCTCCTTAACAAAACCTGATTTACTTAAACATCTCCACCACTGGCCTGTGGATTTCTGGAGTTAGGGAGTATGTCTGAATTATCCTTGTAACATCCCCAAGTGACTAGCACAGTGCCTCGTGTAAAATGCTCAATAAATGCACTGAAACATTAATAAAGCTTACTAAGCGCTCTGCTTTATAAGTTACAAAACCCAAGGTTCTCTAAACGTTGTCTTCTCTGTAAAATAAGGATAATGATAATGTCCACATAGGTTTAATCATAAGGATTAAGTGAGATAATGTATATAGAGTTCTTAGCACAGGCACTTGCTCACAGTGGTAGTAGCTACTACTGTGATGGTAGCCTCTAGGGAAAGTTTTCCCCACATTATTTACCCCTCCTTTGCTCTACATCCAGGAATCCAGATCAGAATGGTCAGATTTCAGGGTAGCAAATTTCTGTGAGTGCTCACCTAGGAGTATAAATAAACTTATTCTGGTTCACCCCATGCTCTGGAGGCTGGTGGATTCAAACTGCTGACCTTTTGGTTTGCAGTCAAGCTCTTAACCACTGTGCCACCAGGGCTCCCACAGGCAATGAGTGTGGCTTTTCCAAGCTTAAGAAGGGTGTGATATGAGATGGGGTTGAGTGTAGAAGGAAATTATATTTAGGCCTGCCCTACATAGGAAAGTGTGCCAAGGTCTGTCTGACCTAGTAGACAGGAGTTACGCATTGGTATTTATGCCCAGAGCCCAAGCTAATAATGAGACCCCTTCATACATGCAGTCCTACTATCACCGTGACAACTTCTATGTCCATGACTACAGCAGAGGCTAATGAACATGTGGATAACATTGGCAATTGCTGGAAGGATGGTCTGCCATGGCCCTGTGCCTCCCACAGACAGCCTAATCAGAGGCCTTGAGCCTGGAACAATCTCTGATAGTGGAGGCTGAAAAGTGAGATTCTCTCTATTTCCCAGTTTCTTCCTCTTATCAGGGAAGCCTCCCTTCCTGTTCTGGATATACAGTGGCTTTCTCTGTTCTACTTCTGCGCGGGCACCATATGGCACCTGGCCAACCCCATTTCTGCATCTATCCTGATGGGGAGGGAATGGAGTCTTCACCCGCAGCACAAGAGGGTGTGCGCAGAACACCTGGGCATCAGCTGTGGGGAGCGACTCGCTGGCCATGGGGGACCACCATCTCCTAGTGAAGCTGACTTTGTTCTGTCTCTTCTCTATGTGAGTAAAGTGTTGTTCCATGGACTGCCTGTGTGTGATTCGTGTCTTTTGTTGGCACTTGGACATTGACAGTTTGACAATAATTGTCAAGTCATCCTAGGTTCAGACATCTGTTGTGTTCTGTAGGCATTTTTAGTCTGGTAGGGAAGGAACACTTTTATACCGACACCTATCATGGAAGGCAGACAGAGAGCTAAAATGGAGGTATAAAGTACAATGGAAGAATAGAAGGGTTTTAACAGCCTGAGGTCTGGCTTTTTGACTGATGGAAAGAAAACATGTTAAAAGCGGCCACCCTATAACCACCTTTTCTAGGTTTTTCATAGTTTTGCTTTTGTACTTCTTCTCACATCTTCTTATCATAGTCTTAATAACCATCGGGACATCAAATTAACTTTAAAATGTTAAAAAAAAAAAAAAAAGGCCACCTTTCTAGGAGAATGTGCATGATAGGGAGAAGGCTTCATGAAGAAGTGGATCTTGAAGGAAAATTAGGACTTGTCAAGGTGAAATGGAAGAGAGGACATTTCTGGCCAAGAGAAGGAAGTGGGGGGGTCTGTTGAGGAAGCAGTGAGAAGTAAAATGTGGCTGCAGTAGGGTGTAGAGGTAAAGAACTGTAGAGAATAGAACACCAGAGTATGACCAAATTATAGAGATCCTTGACTTTCAGGCTAAAGGTTTGGACATTACTCTATAGGCAATAAAGTGAGCCCAGAAGTTGTTGAGCAAGGGAATGACAATTGCATGTCTGTGTTTTAGAAAGGTTAGTCTTTTTAATATGAATGATGGATAGGGGGTGCATGGGAAGAATCCACAAAGACAGCCATCAATTAGGGAACTGTCACAGTAATGCAGGTGAAAGATGATGGAGGCTGGACTGTGTCCATTGAAATGAACAGGAGATGGATAAGAAGGCATTGCATGTTTTAAAGATTGAGTGGCCGTATGGAAGGGAAATGAGAAAGAAAAGTCAAAGATGACTGCCTGATTTCAATCGATCATGACAGATGGATAGGATATCCAGTAAGTAAGATGAAGAATCCAAGTGGGGAGCAAGTTTGTAAGGTATTTGGCATCAGTGATGAAGTCCACTTGGGACATGCTGCTTTGAGACAACAATGGGACACCCATGTGAAAATGTTTCTAGGCAATTGGAAATATGGATCCGGAGTTAGGACAGGATAAGGACAATGGACATAGATTGGAGGGTCACCAGAATAGAGGGGATATTGGAGACATGGGCATAGATGAGACGACCAAGAGAGAGAATTCAGTGAAAAGAGAAGAGGGCAAAGGTTGAACCTTCGGTGTCTTTTCTTCTCATGGTACCCTCCAGACCTGGGCACAGACCATCAGAGTGCCTTATAATGCTAATACCACCCAGTGTGTAATCATGGGCATGTCACTTCTCTAGAAGGCCCTGGTTTTCTTATCTGTAAAATCAGGGGTTGGACATTTACTGTGGAACTAGGTTTGGAAAGAATGTAACAAACCAGCTTCTATCAGGAGAGGACATTCTGAAGCAGAACAAGCAAAGAAAGCTAGCACAGGGAGGACGGTTTCTGGTGCCAGTCCCAAGTAGGTAGGACTCAGCTTAACCCATCACCATCACTATCACTAGCCTTCAGCTACTGCTGATCACACTCAGAAAAATAGTTAGAACTGACAGTTAACCCTTTGGACACGGCCAAAGAACACTAGTTTATAAGGCTTTCAGTAAAGCACTAAGTCGGATGCCTGGGCAGGTGTGAAAAGCCTGACTGCTCAGCACACAGGCCCAGATGTCTAACTTTTACCAAAGCCCTCTCTTACCACATCCTCTATGGGTCTAGTCTCTGGGTCACCCAGACTCTACAAGGAACAGAACATTTCGTCCACAATTGGAGGAGTCTGGGATACAGCTTACCTTCTCCCACTCCTACTCCCTAGTCCTTTCTGTTTCTAGTTTAATTTGCATGTAAATTGCTTGGGAATGAATTTAGGACCCATTACTTGGGGGAATGGAAGGCAGACATGATGGGAAGGGTGGAATGTTTTTTGTTACTTCCATCTGTGCCTAGCAATTAGGAGGCATCCTGGGAGCCCCTCCCAGTGACCAGGAATTGGTCATGGTGTGAATAAAATTGATAGTAGACTTGAGGTGATAACAGCACTCTAAGGTCAGAGAGGCCTATCTGAAAACATTGGTGGAACATGGATCTTTCCACCGTTCCACCATGGTGCTACCTGGGCACTCCAGGATCCTGTATTTAGTTCTAAGTTGTTTTCTTCGTATTAATTTTATTTTCTCAGTTAGATTCTAAGCTCCTCAGGACAAGATTTTGTGTTTCTTTGTACTCTCCACACAACTCCTTGCATAGTTCTAAGCAATAATAGGGTTTCAATAAGTCTTTTATTTCAGGAAGCTCCAAATTTTGTATGTAGGAAGAACCTTAGGGCAACAATCTGGTTGGAAGAAGGGAAGTTTAGGGACTTGTTTTAAACCACCCTTTACAAATATGAGAAAATACCTAAGAATGGAGGGCTTATTCTTACCTCAAGCCACTCTTGTTAGCATCAATCGATCAATTGATTGACAGATTGTTTTGAGAAGCAGTGTTTCCAATGGCTAAAGCAGGCTGGGGCAGAGGGGGAGAAGAACAGACATTAGGTTTTCCATTTCTTCTAATTCTGGGAGTATCTCATGAGAGTCTTTAAATCCCCCAACCTAAGAGCTGGATTCTGCTGGTATAGAAACTCATTAGGAAATGGAATAGAAATTTGTTAGAACTTGAATGCATGTTAGAAATAATATAGTAGAACCACTTTATTTTCTAAAAGGTGAAATGGAGACCCAGAGAAGCAAAGTGATTTTTTCGTGACTTCTGAGATCTACCACCCTTTCGTTAAACCACTGGTTCTCAACCTTGGGGAACTTTAAGAAAACTGAATGCTGGATCCATCCCTGACTAATTAAATCAGAACCAATGGAGATGAGGCCCAGACATTATTATTTTTTAAAAGCTGCCCAGGGTTGAGAACTGCTCTATCCTATGGGGTCTCTGCTTTATTGTAGCTCAAAATGAGCTTAGAAAAATTTATGGATCAATTTAAAAATATTTACCAAGTATCTACTGTGTGCAAGGCACTGTGTTAAGTGGCTGTAGAGAAATTAGATTAGGGTAAAAAAGGCAAGGTCATGGCCTAAATGAGCTTTCAAATTAATAGAAACTACTAAAACTTAATGCTTTGAGAACTACGGTGCGCCTAACCCAAGCCATGGTGTTTTCGATTGCCTCATGTGCATGCAAAAGCTGGACAACGAATAAGGAAGACCAAAGAAGAATTGATGCCTTTGAGTTGAGGTGTTGGCGAAGAATACTGAATATACCACGGACTGCCAAAAGAACGAACAAATCTGTCTTGGAAGAAGTACCACCAGAGTGCTCCCTAGAAGCAGGGATGATGAGACTTCATCTCATATACTTCGGACATGTTATTAGGAGGGACCAGTCCCTGGAGAAGGACATCATGCTTGATAAAGTGGAAGGTCAGCGAAAAAGAGGAAGTCCCTCAATGAGATGGATTGACACAGTGTCTGCAACAATGGGCTCAAACATAGCAATGATTTTGAGGATGGCACAGGACCAGGCAGTGTTTTGTTCTCTTGTACATAGTGCCCCATGAGTCGGAACTGACTCGACGGCACCTAACAACAACAACAACAACAAAGCATAAGAAAGGAATGCCACCTTCTTCCACCCTGCCCCCATCCTTTTGCCAACAGCAGATATTGCTGACTGATTTTGTACCCTTTTCCTCTAATCCCCAAAATGGTCTCATAAGCCTTCAACCTGGGTCTCTAGGCAGACATCATCTTTTGATCCCTTGGCACCTGAGAAGAAATCCATTTGCTGTTCTTGGACAGGTCATATAAGGCTGGAGTTGAGCAACTGAGCAGGGGAATAATAAGAGTTAAAGCAAGAAAGATAAGTTGGTAGGAGGTAGAGGAAGGTCTTGTCTGTCAGCCATGATTTTGAACTTTATTTAAATGGCAATCAAGAGTCATTGAAATTTTTTCACAAGACTATAAATCAGATGAAACTTGTTACTGTGAAGGACAAAGCTATCAGAATTAATGAGACCAGTTGGAAGACTATTGCATAGTTGAGTCATCAGCATATGAAGCAGCAAGGGCCTGAACATTAGGGACCACGGTGAGAATGGAGGAAAAGGGTGAATTCGAGAGACACTGAAAGAAGTACAGACAGGACTTCCTGATTGATTGTGTAAAGTGTTGGAGAAGGAAGTAAGAGAAGTCGGATGACTACCAGGATTTGCGACTGGGTGAGTGAGGAAATGGTGATGCCGTGACTGAAAAGGGAGAGGCAGGCAGAGCAACTAGATTTAGTGGAGAGATAATCAAGGTTCAGTGTCCAGACATTCTAACCTTGGGGAAACCTTTTCTGAAGTGGCATCCACATAAACAAGACAAAACAAAAAGTTGCTGTCAAGTCAATTCCAGCTCATGGCAACCCCCATATGTGTCGGAGCAAAACTGTACTCCGTAGGGTTTTCAGTGACTGTGACCTTTAAGAAGCAGATTGCCAGGCTTTTCTTCCAAGGCACCTCTGGGTGAGTTTGAACCTCCAACCTTTCAGTTAGTAGTCATCACTTAACCATTTGCACCACCCATGGACTCCAGCATCAGCATACCTGGGTTCAAATCCTAGTTCTACTTTTTATCTACTGACTGAAATGGAAATGGAATAGGCAAACGTTTAAATTTTTCTCAATTGTCCCATCTGTAAAATGAGGATTATGATATTAATAATTACATCACAGATTAAATAGGGGATTGAATTTAATCACTTATTTGATGATTAAATAAGAAAAGTGTGGCAGGGCTTTGTAAACAGTAATACATTATGTGCGATTGGTTAATTATGGATTCTCTGGCCCATCCGCATGGATATACACTGCAGACTACTGGCCCTGGGGACCAGAGCCTGGGAGAGAGTCCAGGCTTAGCGATGGAGGCTTGAAAATATTCTCTGTGGAAAAGATAATTAAAGTCCGGGAATGGTTAAGACCTCTTAAAATAATCTCATAAAGAGAATGGGAATTGAATAGACAAATGTTGGATATCACCACATCTTAAATATTGTACTTTATTTTCATCATAAAATAAAAATACCACTCCACATAGTTGCCCATCACCAAAAATAACTTGTTGTTAACATTTTATTGTATTTCTTTTTCTATGCTCTTTGTTTTTAACATAGACAATTATTTTTAAGGGGAGAAAAAGAAAATGACAGAGTGAATAAGACATTTAAAAGAAACAGTTGAGATAATCCTAAATATAGAGGGTAGTTATATTTTTTGGAAAACCTGAAGGTTATCTAGTCTAAACTTTTTGTCGTTATTGTTGTTAAGTCTACATTTATTAAACACACTTTATGTTCCAGGCCCCTGGAACAGGCAATATATCATGTAATACTCCCATAAATCCTATGAGAAAGATATTATTACTATCCATTTCACAGATAAGGACACTGAGAGGCAAAGGTTAAGTATCCTGACAAGGACCCAGAGCCAGGAAGTGGCAGAGCTATGCAGGGCTGGGTGTGTCTGACATCAGAGCTCATGCTTTTAACCACAGTGCCACCTGAGCCCTCCCCACTTCCCTTGGCACAGTAAAGCTGGAGCTCTTCACAAGGAACGTGTGGGGGACGTGGCCCCCGGGGGTGTGTCTGAGTCAGAAACAGCTGGGAGTGGGCTGAGAAATGAGTCTTTTGTGAAACAGAGCAAGAGAAAAAAATGGGTCATGAGACAATAATCATTGTCACTCTTTGCGTGTATGTGTGGTGCAGGAGTAGGGCAATGAAGCCTTCCAAAGTCACATAGAAGAGACTTGTGGCTCTCTCCAAATCTTCTCTGAAATAGCTCTCTTTCTAGTTTTATCTCTGGCTTCTTCAGACAAGGAATCCTAGTCGTCTTGTCCTGGTAGGACTGGGGTAAGCTGTATTAGTGGAGATGAGGAAACCTTTCCTCCTCAGTGAGTTTGAATCCTTAAACAGAGTGTGGAGTGAAACTTGGGCCATGGCCCCTTTTCCTGGCAGCTGGGCAATGCTATGGGGGAAAAATAAAAAAGCCCTAGGGCCAGAGGCTAGGAGAATGCTCCCAGCTCCTGCAGGAATCAGGAGAGCTGATGGGGTTGCTTTTCCACAAACAGCCTTCCTGCCTTACTGGAAAGAAAGCCTTCTTCCCCAGCTCTGCTCCAAGGCAGCCCCCTGCAGAGCATCCATAGCATCGCTGAGTTGTTCCCATGGCAACAGAGTAAGGGGCTTTTTGTTTTCCTCAGAACGTTGAATCCTTTCAACCAGAAGGTTGGCTCTTCCCCACAATCCACACTCCAACCCCACCCTTGGCCTCGCTGCATGGCCATTTTTGCAGTTATGGGTTTTTAAGTATAAATAAAACAGGTATAATACATGGAAACTGAGGTTGAAAATGAAGGTTAATAAGACTGAGACTTAAGGTAAGGAGACAACTGACCCAGAGATTTCTCAGCAACAACATGTCAGAGTTGTAGAGGTTAGACGTGATTAGAGCAAGACTCATCAGAATCTGTAGGGGGAGCATCTAGAGGCTTCCAGTTCAATAATGTCCACAAAAGAAGTCCAGATGCTTTTGAAGCGAGCAGTAAGGGTGACGTCGCAGTGGGAAACATTGATCTGGCCCCTCCACAGAACATAGATTGCGTCAATTCCTACTCATGGTGACCCTGTGTATGTCAGAGTAGACCTGTGCTCCATAGGGTCTTCAATGGCTGGTTTTTCAGAAGTAGATCTCCAGGTCTTTCTTCCGAGGTAACTCTGGGTGGACTTGAACCTCCAACCTTTCAGTTATCAGCTCAGTGTGTTAACCTTCGCACCAGTCAGGGACTCCTAGATTGGGGATGCTTTTTCCAATTTCCCTTCCTTTGCCAAGGCTGTGGCTCAGAATGACCGGCATAGAGAGGAGGGATCTGATCTCATCTTCAGGTGAGTGACTTTGGATGAGCTAGTTAATTCTTTCTGGGTTGTGGTTTCACTTGTAAACTGAGGTAGTAGGAGATACTAAACTCCTTTTTAGGTCCAAAACTACAGTGTTTTTGAGTTGCTAGGGGAAAACAAAGAGACTTTTCTGAAATGTTGGCAGGTTGCAGTCTGGGCTGTTCCAGAATGAACGGCTTTCTTAGAGTACTTGGCCTTAAGAAGTAACCCTTCCTCCCTTCCTCCTCTATTTTACGTCAAGGTTAATGAGTGTCTATGAGTGTCATCATAGGCAGAGAACACTACACAAAGACCATCTCCATCGTCCCTTACTCCAGGTCAGGCAAATCCCCTTTAGACTGGGAGCATCTTGAAGCCAGAGACCATATCTTAATGATCTTTGTACCTCCAGCACCCAGCACAGTGCTCAATAAATGTTTGTTGAATGAATGAACCTATAAAAGTCCCAAATCATTAGAGCCAAAAGGATCCTTTAAGATCCTCCATTCCCTCACTTTACAGATGCAGAAAGAATTAAGATGTTACATGGCTCAGCAAAGGTCATATAGCAAGCTATAGGCAGAAGGTGGACCAGGGCCCGGCTGTCTCAACTCCCCCTGCTGCCACCCTTCCTGCAACGTTTCTAATTTCTTCAGCATTCTCTAGAGGGATTTTATAGGAGCGTACTGCCTGGGCTGAAATCATTTAGAATCCTCTTACCACTCATCAAGAAAGCTCTGTCAGCCCCTGGCGAGGACAGAGCTAGCCTGGACTCTACCTCTTTGTCCTCTGCTGTTTAATAGCAGCAGAATGTAGTCCTTCAGGGCTGAGAATTCAGGGAACTAGGGGTGGTGCAAGGAACCCTGGTAGCACAGTGGTTAAGCACTCAGCTGCAAACTGAAAGGTCAGCGGTTCAAACCCACCTGCTGCTCTGTGGGAGAGATGTGGTGGTCTGCTTCCATAAAGAGATTACAGCCTTAGAAGCCCTGTGGGGCAATACTACTCTGTCCTATAGGCTCACTATGAGTCAGAATCAACTCAGTGGCAATGGATGTTTTGGTGCAAATGCAAAACATACATCACTTCTACTTCTACTCCTCTAGTAATAACTGAGTCACCTAGTCATACCTAGATGGAAGGGGGCCTGGGAAGTGTTGTCCCTGGCTGGCCAGCCACTTCCCAGAAACAACTGTCCACTATAGGAGGGGAGCCTGAATCTTTATTGGTCTCCACTACAAAGAGCTAGAATTTATACAACACTTATTATTTGCCAGAGCCCCGGTGGCGCAGAGGCTAAGAGCTATGGCTGCTAACCAAAAGGTTGACAGTTTGAATCCACCAGCCGTTCTTTGGAAACCCTATGGGACAGTTCTACTCTGTCTTATAGGGTCACTATGAGTTGGAAATGACTTGATGGCAGTGGGTTTGTTGTTTTTGTTTTGTTTTATTATTTGCCAGGCAATGTGCAAAGTATTATTTCATTTAATCACCACAACAACCCTAGGAGGTTATTATCATCCCCAGTTTACAGATGAGAAAACTGATTGTAGAGAGGTAAAGTAACTAACTCAAGGTTGCATGAGTAGTTGGTGGTAAATCCCAAATTTAAGCCATAACTCCAGGGCCTAGGCTCTTAACTGCTACATTCTACTGTTTTGAGCTTCTGACCTGAGAAATTGCATCAGCCCTAAGTAGCCTGTGTGGAGCTTGGTTTCATCCTCTGTAAAATGTGGGTATTAAACTGGATGAGCTGTGAGGTAACCTTTTAGTTGGGACATCATATGATTCTCAGAGTGAACAGATCTGATGATGGGTTGGGGTCCCCAGGAGTGCTTGACCATAGCAAGGTCCTACCAAAGGTTTTCTAATATCCTATAGAAATGTGAAGTCTCACAGTATCTGTGTAGGGGAAAAAGATCAAATTATCCCCATTCACCCAATAAAGAAATCAATATATATAGGAAAAAAAGGAATGTATTTTGCCTCCCAAGGCCTCAGAGTGAGTTGGGATAGCTCTGGAAATAAGACTCTCTGTCTAGTGCTCTTGCCACTAAAATTGGGGGGAGGGGGAAACACACATTTTTGCTCCCAAAATGCTGGTTTTCTGAAAGAAAAGGCTGTCACATAGAAACAAATCCTTCCCAACATCATCAACAAAAATACTTGCATTTAAATGAAAGAGCAGATCACAGGGCTTTAATGAACAGTGTCCTGTAGGTCTCTGGATGCCTGCATTGACATGGTCTTAAGGACCTAAGATATGAACTACCCAGCATTTCTTCTCAGAGATTTCAGGTGGCAGCAAAGTGAACTTCAAATGGAGCCATTCAAGGTCCAAATCTTTAATGAAAAAACAATCCTCAAATTACCTTTTCTATTAAAAGTGTACTTCACTGTGTACGGAGATCAGCAGTGTATGTGTATGTGTGTGTGGGCGCTGGTGTGTATCCTTCCCGCCTATGTCCTCCTGATGCCTCCACCCACAACATCTGCAAGCCCCAACACTGGTTCCTCTTGAGATTCCCAAACATGGGAGTAGGAGAATCTCCAAAGGCTTCTTATCATTAATGCCTTTTGCAAAGTTTATATTGTGACAAGTTGGACAGGGGATTAAGAAAAATAAAGAAACATGACTGAAAAGATTTCTTATTTATGTGGGGATATATGTACACTATAGGGTTGCTATGAGTTGGAATTGACCTGAGAGCAATAGGTTTGTTAATGAGTTTGTTTGTTTTGGATATGTACACATCAGCAAAGGGATCCCTTCTTGGGAATGAATAACCCCTATAGAAGCAGAATTTTCCTCCAAGAAACCAGGGAGGGCAATAAAGACTTGAGCTTAGACCTACTGTGTGGCCAGAGCCGAGAAGACCAAATCCTAGGCAGAAAAGATTTGAGAATAGCTTCAGAAGACCCAGAGCTTTTTTCGGTTGGATCCTGCACGGTAAACTATTCTTGTTCATGCTTTTTCCAGAGTAAGAGACTAATGTGAGGAATCAGAAGGTGAGTGGAAACAGGGTAGGAAGTATGGAGCTTTTGGAATCTGCCTGTTGTAGCCCAGTTTAGAGAGCATCTAGCAGTCTGCAACGGAATGACTGACATTGATGTCTTCCGTGTAGCTATTCCATCTTAAAAAAACAAATACGCCAGTTGCCCTCGAGATGATTCTGACTCATGGCGACCCCGTGTGTGTCAGAATAGAACTGTGCTTCGTAGTTTTCAATGGCTGGGATCTTTCAGAAGTAGATCGACGGGCCTTTTTTCTGAGTCGCCTCTGGATAGATTCTGATTGCCAGCCTTTTGGTTAGTAGTCAGTTGCTTTGTACCACCCAGGGACTCCATCTTAAAAGGCAGGATATGTGCAGAGACTCAGACATTTTGTTGGCTTGGAGAAGCTTCTTTTTAATACCTGCAAAGATCTAGTTTTTGTGTAGTTAAGAGCAGCCTAAGGGAGTTGATAGTTGGTGTTACAGGTCAGGTTCCCCAGAAATCAGACCCTGAGATTAGATGTGTGTGAAGGGAGTTTAGTGGGGACAGTTCTTAGGCTCCATGCCTGTGGAGGAAATGAGGGAAGCAGAGGAGAAGTTGGACTGCAATGCCAGTCACACAAAGGGGTCAGCAGATCCTGGTCCACTGGGAGCTCTAGAGCATTGAGGTCCCTTCAGAGATGGCCCCAAATTGCACAAGGGGACAGATCAGTCACTGGATGCAGGCTCCTCTACCCCAGCCCAGGAGATGGTATGAACTTAACTGTCTTTAGAAAGAGCACTCTCAGGAGGGGAAGACTTAGTTGCATTGGTTGCCATTGCCAACACCCTCTGCAGCTGGAGGAACAAGTGCTTCAGTCCTGAAGGAGGATCCAGATGGTACACCTCAGCATCCACTGGAGTTGGAACAGAGAATCAATCTGAGAAATAGGCTAAGGGCTGTCAGGCCCGGAGCCCTTAGAAGACAGGGCCACTTCTTTACCAAACTATGTGGCTGAAGTTATGTGTTGAGACATCCCAATTTGCTGCTAAGGAAAAGTCACCAGACCAAATTGGCTTATTTGTGTTTAGAAATCTGAGAATTATACTCAACTTTGTTGATGACTCTGTTCAGATAAAATTTGTCTACTGGTGTGCTTGTGATACAGTGGTACCATCACTAAAAATTGCATAAGGAGAATCCAGTCAAAAGGCATTTTCTTTCTCTTGGACTTGTTTTTAAGGCAGAAGTTCACCTAGTGCCCCTTCTTGATCCTGTATGGAAGTGTTACCTTCCTCTTTAAAGTGGAGAGGACCAGCCCTGCCAGAAAGGATGACTAGAGTTTCCCCTTTTCTGAAGGGATAAAGACTTTGTGGAAATAATTTGTTTTGAGAATCACAGATGAAGGCACAGTGTGACTTTCTTTGCCTTCCAGCCCCTATAAATTACAGCCTTACCTGGGTACCTAAGAATCAGGAATGAAGTGGGTGATGTGTCTATCCACCTGTAAAAACCTGGGTCAGCTGGTCTTCACAGGAAGATGCGCCACAGCCTAGCTCCTAACCAGTTTCCACTGGATCTGGGAAGTGCTACACTTCCTAGAGTCAAAGTTCCCATCCTGTCCTTCCTGCTGAGCTACACAGATCCCTCCTATTCCACCATTCCTATACACATGCACGCACATGCACACACAGGCTCTGTCTCTCTTACATACACACATGCACACTCACGCACTCTTGCTCGATTTCACACACACATACACACACACTCACATTCCACACTCACACACACACACACACACACTCTCTCTCTCACACTCACACACATGCACACGAACAAACACACACACGGAAGTGCTCACTGTTTATCAAGTATGCACCAAATGCTGCCTGGCATCAGGTTCCACTCCTGGCCTCTCAGAAAATCATTTTTGGAAGGTTGGAGGAGGATTCAGAGGACCCAAGTACCATATTTATAATCCCTCACCTTCCACCATCCAGGCTATGTTCCTACCTTCCTTTTCTCTCGCCATCTCCTGTTGCAAAATAAACATAAACCTATACATTCTTTTGAGAAACTGTGGCCTGATGTTGAAAGGCTGCAGACATATGCTTTGTTAAAAGGACAGAGGGCAGAAGGGCCTGGGAAATGCTTATTCAGGTGGCATAGACTTTCCTCTCTTTCCCTCTTAACAATGGGAAGGGAGATCTTTGTAGGATTCTACAGTGTTAGGGTTGGAAAGTGGCATCACCTGGTTTAACCCCCTCATTTTGCAGAGCTGAGGCCAGAGAGGTTAGGTGACTTGCCCAGTTCACACAGTTGCTAAATGAAAGAGCCAGGAGTAAAATACCCAAGCCCTTTTGACCATCAGCCTTGTGCTTAGCAATTGATTCACACTTACCTCTTCATTTGCCATCAACTTTCATTTTTATATCCCTTACAGTGCCCTTATCCTCTGCTGGAGTTCCTAACTGCTGCTCTCCCAGCTCCCTTCTCCTCACATGCAGGCTTAGTAGTAATAATAACTACTTAAGGTCGGCAGTTCAGATGCACCAGCAGCCTTTTGGAAACCCTATTGGGGCAGCTCTGCTCTGTCCTATAGGGTCGCTATGAGTCAGAAGCGACTCGACGGCAGCGAGTTTGGTTTGGTTTTATTTTTGTCATACTTACTGTGTCCAGGAACTGTGCTAAGTGTTTCACATGAATTAATTAATTTATTCCTTATGAAAACTTTGTAAAGAAGGAACACATTTTACAGAAGGGAAAACCAAGGAACTGGATTCAAACCAAAAGAATCCTTACTTTTAAGTAGCACGCTTCCCCTGTGTCTTAGTCATTTAGTGCTGCTGTAATAGAAATACCTCAAGTGGATGGCTTCAACAAAGAGAAGTTTATTCTCTCACAGTCCAATAGGCTACAAGCCCAAATTCAGGGTGTCAGCTCTAGGGGAATGCTTTCTCCGTCAGCTCTGGAGGTAAGTCTGTGTCATCAATCTTCCCTCGGTCTAGGAGCTTCTCTGCGCAGGAACCTCAGGTCCAAAGGATGTGCTCTGCTCCCAGCATGGCTTTCTTGGTGGTATGAGGTTCCCATGTGTCTCTGCTCTCTTCTCTCTTTTATATCTCAAAAGAGATTGCATTAAGACACTATCCAGTCTTGTATACCTCATCAGTATAACTGCTGATAATCCGTCTTATTGGATCATGGCGATTGAATTTACAACACATAAGGAAATCACATTAGATTATAAAATGGTACACAGTTATGCAATACTGCGAGTCATGACACAGCCAAGTTGACAGATATTTCGGGGGGACACAATTCAATCCATGACACTGGGAAAGTAGCTAGCAATGAAAACAGTGGTATCCGGATTTCTCTTTGCACCCTATCAGAGGAAGGAGCCCTTTTCTCAAATTTTGGAGAGGGAAAAAGAGATGACTTAACCTGAAGCTTTGTATAAGGCAAGCACGTTGGTCTTGGAGTTAAGAGCCCTAGTGTCTAGATGGGGTCTGCTGCTGTCTTGCTGAGTGTCTTCTGTATAACACTTTCCCTCATGGGCCCTCAGGTTCTTCACTGAGGGAAAAAAAAGCAGGGGAAGGCGGGCTATAGACAAGATGATCGTTACGTGTCCTTAGAGCATAAGTATTCTCAGAATCTATGATTCTATATCCTTCGAGTCATCTCTGTGTAGGGAATTCCTGGGCATATCTTACAGGGACTCAGACATTCATCCATCAGCCCCACTTAGGGGCTGCAAAGTCCATTCATATTTGCCTTGCTTGGACATGCATAGGGAGAGGCTGAGACAAGGAAGCACTGCCTCTTGGACTCTTTGGAGCATCGACCTTCTCCCCCAACCTCACCAGTAAAACCAGTTGTGGTCAAGTCAACTCTTACTCATGGCCACCTCATGTGTGTTAGGGTAGAACTTTGCTCCATAGAGTTTTTAATGGCTGATTTTTTGGAAGTAGATCACCAGGCCTTTTCCCCAGGTGCCTCTGGGTGGACTTGAACCTCCAGTCTTTTGGTTAGCAGCCAAGTGCATTAACTGTTCGCACCACCCAGGGACTCCCTCACCCCCTACAGTCCCATTCAGGTGAGGAATTCTTGGGAGTCTGTGCTCTCCTCCCAGCAGGGATCTGGCTCTCCTCTCAGGCAGCACAGCCCGCCATAGTCATTTGGGTTTTCATTTGGGTTTTGCTTGGTATGATAATGCATTCCATTGAGGGGTTATATAATTGCAGAGTCGATGATGTTCCTCAGGCCAATTTCAAGTCAAAGCTATTTTTAGTGGAATTGCCAAAGGGTAGTAGGGATGGGGACAGGGAGAAAAGAAATATTTTAGCCTTTGCATTTCTGAACCTGAATTTTCTGGGGGAAATTAGAGAATTCCAATTAAATTATAGCAGGTAGATGTGAGAGCTGAGTTCACAGTCCTGCCCCTACATTTTTCTTTTGGATGCTGCTTCAAATAGTGAAAAGATGACCAGCCTGAGAGTCAAGAGGCCTGAGTCCAGTCCCAGCTCAGCTAAAAGCCCTTAGTGTGTCCTTCAGCAAGTGACTTCCCCTCTCAGTTTTTTCATCTGTAAAGTGAGAAGGTTGAACCAAATGACCTCAACGTCCTTTCCAGCTCTAAAATCCTAGATGATCCTCGATGTCAACAGTGCTAAAGCTCCAGAACTGTGAAGTGTCATATGATTCACAAAGGGTTAGTCTTTCGTTGTTTAAATTTCTATTCCCACCCAAGCCTTCTCAGTTACCTTTGTTGATACAACCTTGCCTATCCTTCTAAATGTCAAAGAACCTAGGGCTTTATTTTACATACTTTTTCAGAGAAGAAGGTAAAATGCAACTACCTTCTGGGAAAGACGAAGTTTGAGTTATTCCCAGTGCTGGAAGTTCATGAGTGTTATTCTCAAATCTTCAGAGAATAAAATTCCACCAAAACCTAGCAACAATAGAAAATAAAATGTCCTCTGACTGTTGATCAGGTTAGGCTGCTGAATTCTGATTTGACCTTGAACTTCCTGTAACAGGGCAAAATAGACAAGTGAACTAATGAAATGCTTTAAAATGTTTTGCTTTCTTCAGCACAGAGCTAGCTTTCTGACCCAGTTTTAAGCAAGCCTGGCTCTATCTGTGGATGTTGATTTAGCCTGTGAATATAGTGTTAACAATTTAGTAATTCTCCTCATTTTTAATCTCCCTTTATTTTAGCAGGATCATTTTCTCTGTGTTAAGGGATTAACACTGAGGTAAGAATGGCTAAATAACAGTCCTTTCTAGAATACAAATGACTTTATAAATAAAGGAAGCTCAAAGAAAGAAGTAGGAAGAGTTCTTAGCTCTACTACAGTTGGCAAATGTCATAAGCTTTCTCTGTTGTGCCCTGGTCAGGCCAGTTGTAGCATTGTGTAGTCTGGACAGTACATTTCGAGACCATCCCTGTGTTTGAGTCTCCTCTGGGCATAAAAAGCAGGATGGAGAGGCATCTGGGAGTCACATGAGAACAAACTGAAAGAGCTGGAAACTCCCAGCTTGGCTTGTCCACGGCCCATTTTCTTCATCCTCGCATTCTGGCTTTGAGACGACGAGAAGTTATGAACCTATGATTGTCTTCCCTGTGAGCCCTGGTCCCTAGTCCCACCCAGACCATCATGGCTGTGTAACAATTCTTCACTCCTCTCTTGTTGACTGCCTAGCCCACCCCCTCATCCCTGTTCCAAACCTTCCTCACCTTTCTCATGCCCCAAACCTACCCCATCCGGCTCACCAATAGATGATTTAATCTGAAACACCTGGTGAGAGCACTCCTAACTTCTCTCTCCACCTCAGAAACCCTCTATGTATCCACCATCTGAGTTCTATCTCCCAGTGCTCTCCTGTACTTACTTTCATATTCATGATTCCCTAGCATTCCTGGTGCTTTTTGAGTTTTGTTCCTTGGCTCTAGCCACACTCTCCACCATAATGCTCTGCTTCTCTCCCCTCGCCCCCACCATTTAGCACTACTTGTTAACATTCAGGACATACTTTAAGATTTATCCCAAATCGTCACTGTTGTCATCACCACTGTAATCTCATATTACGTTTGGATAGGGTTTCACCATTCTCAGAATGTTTTCACATGCACTTTCTCAGTTGAGTCTCACAAAAACCCTATAAGCTCGGAAGGACAACTATTATTAATCATTTGACAAATGTGGAAACTGAGATCAGAAAAGATAAATGGCTAGCCAGTATTTCACGAACAGTAATGTCGCTGTCTTTGGATTCTTCTTTATATTTCTGTTGTCCCCCGTCATATTCTGCTTTCTACTATGATTATTTTTATACTGGTGATAGCTCCTTCTGGATTGTGCCTTATTTATGATAGTGATAGTAATAAGAATAGTTGACATTTGTATTGTGCTTGATGGTTTACAGAATGCTTTCAAATTAAATATGATCTTTAATTCTCAAAATATTCATCAGTTAATGGTGACTATCCCATTTTAACATCCATAGGGTTTTTATAGGCTGATTTTCAGAAGTAGATTGACAGGCCTTTCTTCCTAGTCCATCTTAGCCTTGAAGCTGAAACCTGTTCAGCATCATAACAACACACGCCTCCACTGACAGACAGATGGTGGCCAGCCATGCATGAGGTGCATTGGCTTGGAATCGAACTCAGGTCTCCCACATAGAAGGTGAGAGTTCTACCACTGAACCACCACTGCCAGCTTACTTGGACTAAATTTTCTTGTTACAGTTGCAACAGGGACTCACCCACGGGGTGAATGCAGTATTTATGGGCTGTCATGGTAGCTTGAAAATATAGTACTTGAAAATCTGACACATGGAAGAGTGAGTGAGAGTAGACTCAGTCTATGTCTCCATATTGTAAAACTAGGAAACCAGTGAGTGAACTTCCAAGGAAAGGGATTGTGGACTTCTTGTAAAAAGATCTTTATAACACTCAGAACAGCCTAACTCTAGAACTGGCTCAAGATGTAGTGAACTCTTTATTTCGGTGTCAGGGATATTATTTAGGTCATTTTTGCATTGAGGAGAAGGGGTAGGGGTGATAAGCAGGTAGGATATATTCATTATTTAAAGAAATATTTATTAAGAACCTTCTATGTGTTAGTAACTGTTCTAGGTGGTGAGGATACAGTGATAATAAAAACAAAGTCTCTAGCCTTGAGGAATTTTCAGCCTAGTGGGGAAACTGGTTTAAATAATAAATAAATATATAAATTACAATTTGTGAAAAGTGCTATGTAAAGAAAATAAAAGGGTGCTGATGTAGAAAATAATGAATGTACTTCAGATTGAGAAGACCTCTTGAGAAAGCAACATTTAAGGTAAAAACCCGAAAGAATAGTAGAAGTTAAAACGGCAGGTACTGAGGAAAGGGAAATCTAGGCAGAGGGAACATTAAATGCAAAGTCTCTGAAGTGGTCCAGAGCCTGGTGAAGAAATGAAAATGAAGGAAGGCCACTATGGCAGGATGATGGTAAGGGTGGAGAGGTAGCAGGGACCACACCATGCAAGGCCTTCTAGGCCACAGTCAGTAGTTTAGACTTGCTTCTCAATGCAGTAGGAAGCGATGGGAGGTTGTAAGGTAGTTTTATATTCTAAAATAATATGATTACTATTTAAAAGCTAATTTATTTAAGGATGGCAGCTTCTTAAATAAACTCTTGTGTGCTTGGTCCACACCACCATGAGCGGCAGCTGGTCTAATTTAGGGTGGGTCCTCCTGCCAAACGCTGAGTGGTACAAAGCTCTAATTCATCAGGGGATGTTTTCTCTGGGAGGAATCCATTTATCTGTCTGGAGAAGTACCTTAGTCTAGGAGGAGACAAGGAGCAAGAGAAGTCAGCCTGTTAGGATAGGGATATTGTAAGGATGAAAAGAGGAAAGGGGGTGCTGAACCCTTCTTCCTAATGTACAATCTTCAGTAGGGTCATGCAGAGGAGCCTGTGTCTTCACTATTTCAGTGGCTGGAGAGAACTTGGGAAAAAATCCCAGAAATAACTCGGGCTGCTCATCCAGTCATTCAGTGAATATTTATTGAGCCTCTATGGTACGCCAGGCTATACCAGGCACTGGAGATATGATAGTGAACCAGATAGGCAAAGCCCTTGCCATCAGGGAGCTTACATGACAGTGGACATGAGGGGGTGGAAAGCAACCCTAATAGGAAATTATTGTAAATATTGTAGATCAGAGCAAACACATCAATTGATGCCAAACATCTATCAGAGACAAGGGAGAGAGGAATTTTAAGACCTTGCTTGAAAGATGAAAGGCTTTTTGGAAAGGAATATAGAAAGGACAAGGAAATTATCCAGGTGGCAAAATTTATCTGCTATTGTTCATTACTCTCTCTCTGATCCTTTCTCACTCCGGCCCCAAATTTAAGAAGATTGTAGGGAGCTCCTGCTGGAGTCATTTCTGGGATAAATGAATATGCAAAATGAAGACTTCTTTACTGAGTTGCAGACTTCCCCATCTCTATTGTAGAAAGACAGCTTATGGGAAAAGATGTGCTGTGGCCCTTGAGCTGCTGAGATTGTGTTTGGACGCCACTGAACAGGAGCCCTGGGGGCATAGTCGTTAAAGTGCACAATTGCTAACTGAAAGTTCGGTGCTTTGAACCCATCAGCTGCTCCGCAGGAGAAAGCTGTGGCAGTCTGCTTCTGTAAAGATACAGCTAGGAAACCCTGTGGGGTAGTTCTACTCTGTCCTGTGGGTCTCCATAAGTGGAAATCAACACAATGGCAATGGGTTTGGTTTTTTGGGGTTTGGATGCTGTTGGCTTGAATTAATCTACTACAGCATCTCTACAAATTAAGAGGCTGTCTTCTACTGGAAGTGTCCCAAGGCTTTCTGCACAGGGAAAGCCAAAGACGTCCCGCTGAAAATGGCTTGAGTCCCCTTGCCGATACAGGTCTACAAGCACACAGTGGCTAATGGCAACACTTATTACAACCCAAGTACAAAATGTGCTTTCTATTCAAGGATTCTGTTAAAATTTATCAGCCACAGTAGATGTATAAGGAACCTTGTCTCACTGATACTGACTAGAGTTACCTGGTTTCCTATTTCTGTATTACCTTTAGCCTGGGGAGCAAGCAGAAAGTTGCTCACCAAATACTGTCCCTTCTCAGGGTGTGTTTATTTTGTTTTGTATAGGAAGAGATATAAAACAGTGCTGCTATCAGAACAAAAGGGCCCACAGTCTAGCCTTAACCTTCCTTTCCAGTCTCAGCTCCTGTTTGTTACTCTTATTCCTCCAAACCACTTGTTGGATGCTGGACTTGTCACCTTTGCTCAGACTGGCCCTTCTGCTAGGAATGTTCTTCTCCAACACTAAAGTTTCCTTTCCTCCTTTGTGACCCAGCTGAAATCTCAATGTTTCCGTAAATTCTTTCTGCCCTTCTGAAAAGTTTCTTTCTTCTGGGTTCCCATAGGTCAGGTCCTGTGCTTGTGGATACAAAAACGAGTAACAAAGTGTCTGTGTCCTCTAATTGCTCACAATCTATAAAGGGACAGACACAAGTAAATACACCATGTGTGACTTCCTACAACAAAGGCATGAAAGGAGATATGAAATGAAGAATAGAACTGAATAAAATAAAATTGAACGTGGGCCTCAACTCTGAGATCTTACATCACTATGAAGGTCCCAGTTTGCTCTAGCAATATCATGATCCCCTTCCAGACACATTAGCATCCTTCCTATTTTTTTAAAAATATTCATCATTCCCATTACAACTGTCATCATCATGAAGTAAGTAAAATGGAGTTAACAATGTGTGAACTCCCCAAATCAACAATGTATAGAATGAGTGTTCCTTTTATAAAGATGAGTCTTCATTTTCTAAAAGCATGTCTCAATACTATGAGTCCCTGACACATAAAATTTGGATTTAATGTACAGAACTTCAGTATAGTCTATTTTTTTAAGATAATTCCTTTTTTCACAAAATAAAATAAATACATGTGAGGGTATAAGGATATAAATTTTATTTAGTCAGATGTGAAGTGATGTGCAGCTGCATTAAGGAAGGATGCAGTGACGGCCACTGTCATATCTGTAACATTGATATATCTATAATCAATATTCCTGTTCTTTGTAGTATTCAGGGTCACAATTATTGCACAAAATACCAACTGTTCACATGTCCTATTACAGGGTTTTTTTTTTCCCTTATACTCCAGGCCATCTAATTTTCTTAGAAAAACTTTAGGTATAATCTCATAAATGAAGACAAAACTCATTGGCTTGATTACTTGGCTTTTTAGAAAGTAGTGTGAGTCCCTTTCTTCTTCTTCTTCTAGGTCCTTTTCATTTCTGTATACATTGTAGAATCGTAATGTCAGTTTTTATTTAAAATCAGTTATGATTATGATTGGGAATGTGTTGTTGAATATATAGGTCTATTTGGGGGAGAATTGAAATCTTAACAATATTGAGGCTTCCAATCTGTGAATATGATCTGTCTCGTCATTTGTTTAGATCTTTAATTTCCCGCAGGAATGTTTTGTCATTTTCTGTGTAGATAGCTTACACATATTTTGTTAAACTTATTTCAAAGTATTTGATCTTTTTGATAGTATGTTAAATTGCAATGTTCATTTTCTAATTGTGTGCTGTTAGTATATGGAAATACAGCTGAGTTTGGTTTATTGGCTTTGTATCTTGTGACCTTGCTAAATTTACTTATCAGTTCTAATAGTTGCTTTATATTTTCCTTGGGATGTTCTATGTAGACAATCATGTTGTCTGTGAATAAAATAGTTTCACCTCTTTCTTTCCTATCTATATGCTTTTTACTTCTTTTTTCTTGCTTTATTGGACTGTCTAGGACCTCCAGTACAATGGTGAATATAAGTGATGAGAATGGACATCCTTACCTTGTTCCCAATCTTATTTAGTACGATGTTTGCTGTAAGTTTTTCATAGATACTTTTTATTAGATTGAAGAAGTTCCTCTCTATTCCTGTTTTCTGATAATTTTTAGAATTATGGATAGGTATTGAATTTTGTCAAATGTTTTTTCTGTATATGTTGAGATGATCGTATAGTTTTAGTTTTTATGTAATAATATGGTTTACTGTATTTTTATGCAAATAACACATGCCTTTTTCGTTTGTTTGCCAACCGCTCCCTCCCCCTGTGAGTTGTTTTTTTTGTAAGCTCCACTAAGCCAATTTTTTTACATGTTGCTGTTAAAAAAAAAAAAATTAGCATAGCTCACTTACAGAAATACCATGGAGGGGGAAGGGCTAGGTTGGCAAACAAACATGGAAGGCATGAGTTATTTGCGTAAAAATACGGTAATTACACTGATCAACATTTCAAATGTAAGCCAAACTTACATTCCTGGGATAAACCCTACTTTGTCATTGATGTATTATCTCTTTTAAATGCTGCTGGATTCAGTCTGATACTGTTTTGTTTTTGTATCATTTTCATGAAGGGTGTTGGCCTGTAGTGTTGTTTCTTTTCTTTCTTTTTTTTAATTGTACTTTGGATTAAGATTTACAGAACAAACTAGTTTATCATTAAACAGTACACACACTGTTTTATGACACCGGTTAACAGCCCCATGGCATGTCAACACTCTCCCTTCTCAACCTTAGGCTTCCTATTACCAGCTTTCCTGTCTCCTCCTGCCTTCCAGTCCCTGTCCCTGGGCTGTTGTGCCCTTTTAGTCTCGTTTTGTTTTATTGGGCTGTCTAATTGTTGGCTGAAGGGTGAACCTCGGGAGTGACTTCATTACTGAGCTAAAAGGGTGTCTGGGAGCTATACTCTCAGGGTTTCTCCAGTCTCTGTCAGTTCAATAAGTCTTGTCTTTTTTTGTGAGTTAGAATTTTGTTCTACAATTTTCTCTAGCTCTGTCCAGGACCCTGTATTGTGATACCTGTCACAGAGCAGTCAGTGGTTGTAGCCAGGTACCATCTAGTCATACTGGACTCAGTCTGGTGGAGGCTGTGGTACTTGTGGTCCATTAGTCCTTTGGACTAATCTTTCCCTTGTATCTTTAATTTTCTTCATTCTTCCTTGCTCCCGGAGGGGTGAGACCAGTGGAGTATCTTAGATGGCTGCTCACAGGCTTTTAAGATCCCAGATGCTACTCACCAGGGTAGAAAGTAGAACATTTCCTTTATAAACTATGTTATGCCCTCCGCCCAGCAGTTCAGTCCCTCAGGGAGTTTGGATGTGTCCATGGAGCTTCCATGACCTTGCCTTGTACAAGTTGTGCTGGCTTCCCCAGTATTGTGTACTGTCTTACCCTTCACCAAAGTTACCAGTTATCTACTGTCTATTTAGTATTTTCTCCTCCCCACCCCTCCCCTCCCTTGTAACCATCAAAGATTGTTTCTTTTTGTGTGTAAACCTTTTCATGAGTTTTTGCAGTAGTGGTCTCATACAATATTTGTCCTTTTGTGATTGACTTATTTCACTCAGCATAATGCCCTCTAGATTCATCCATGTTATGAGATGCTTCGCTGATTCATCATTGTTCTTTATTGTCGCATAATACTCCATTGTGTGTATGTACCATGGTTTGTTTATCCATTCATCTGTTGTTGGGCATCTAGGTTGTTTCCATCTTTTTGCTATCGTGAACAATGCTGCAATGAACATGGATGTGCATATGTCTATTCGTGTGGTGACTCTTATTTCTCTAGGATATATGCCTAGGAGTGGGATTGCTGGATCACATGGTATTTCTATTTCTAACTTTCTAAGGAAGCACCATATCATTTTCCAAAATGATTGTATCATTTTACATTCCCACCAGCAGTGTATAAGAGTCCCACTCTCCCCACAGCCTCTCCAACATTTGTTATTTCCTGTTTTTTTGATTCATGCCAGTAATGCTGGGGTTATAGTGTTACTTTCTTGTAAAGTCTTTGCAAGGGTTTAAGATATCAAGGCTATGCACGCCTCATAAAATGAGTCAGGAATAATTCTCTCCTTTATTTTCTGAAAGAGTTTGTATAACATTGGAATTATTTTTTCCTTAGATGGCTGATAGAATATACCAATGAATCCATTTGGACCTAACAGTTTCCTTGAGGGAAAGTTTTTGGTAAAGAATTTAATTTCTTTAATACATATTATTTATATTCTCTATATCATCTTGTGACAGTTTTGGTAAATTGTGTTTTTCAAGGAATTTGTCAATGTCGTTTAAGTTGTTAAATTTATAGGAATAAAGTTGTTCATGATATTCCTATATTATCTTTTGAATGTTTGTAAGATTTATGGGGGATGTCCCCTCTCTGATTCTTTCTTTTCTTTTCTTTTTTGTGAAGATTTGCTAGAGATTTATCAATTTTATTAATCTATTCAAAGAACTACCTTTTGGCTCTGTTTATTTTACTCTATTGTTTGTCTATTTTCCATTACACTAATTTCTGTGTTTATCATTATTATTTTCTTCCTTACAATTTGGATTTAATTTGTCTTTTTCTAGCTTCTTGAAGTGGAAGCTTAGATCATTGATCTCGAACTCTTTTCTTCCTTTCTGAACATGCATTTAAACTTATAAAATTCTCTTTAAGCACTGCTTTAGCTGTATGTCACAAATTTTTTTTCTCATTAAACAGTCAGTACACATATTGTTTTATGACACTGATTAACAACCCCACGACATGTCAACACTCTTCCTTCTCAACCTTGAAGGACCTTTTTTCTGGTAAAAATATAGATAGCCAAAGTTACACCATTTCAGAAGTTTCTACATGTACAATTCAGTGACATCGATTACATTCTTCCAGTTGTGCTGCTGTTCTCACTACCCTTTTCTAAATTATTCCATCACCATTATCTTCAACTCACTGCCCCCTAGGCTTCCCATCAAACCTTTTGAGTTGCTGTTGTCAGTTTAGTCTCACATAGATAATTTTTTTTTTTTTTTTGTACCTTAGATGAAGGTTTGCAGAACAAATAGTTTCTCATTAAACAGTACACATATTTCCCTATGACAATGGTTAACAATCCCACTACAGGTCAACACTGCCCCTTCTCAACCTTGGGTTCCCTATCACCCACTTTCCTGTCCCCTCCTCCCTTCTAGTCCTTATTCCTGGACTGCTGTGCCTTATTAATCCTGTTTTGTTTTATGAGGCTGTCCAATCCCCAGCTGAACAGTGAGCTTTGGGAGTGACTTCACCACTGAGCTAAAAGGGTGTCTGGGGGCCATACTCTCGGGGTTTCTCCAGTCTGTTAGGCCAGTAAATCTGGTCTTCTTTTTGTGTGTTAGAATTTTGTTCTACATCCTTTTCCAGCTCTGTCCAGGACCCTCTATTGTGATCTGGGTCAGAGCAGTCAGTGATGGTAGCTGGGCACCATCTAGCTGTGCTCGACTCAGTCTAGTGGAGGCCTTGGTAGCTGTGGTTCATTAGTCCTTTGGACTGATCTTTTCCTTGTATCTTGTTCTCTTCATTCTTCCTTCCTCCCAAAGGGATGAGACCAGTGGAGTATCTTAGATGGCTGCTCACAGGCCTTTAAGACCCCAGACACTACTCACCAAGGTAGAAAGTAGAACATTTTCTTTATAAACTGTGTTATGCCAGTTGAGCTAGATGTTCCCTGAAACCATGGTCCCCACAGCCCTCTGCCCAGCAATTCAGTCCCTTAGGGAGTTTGGAAGTGTCTATGGAGCTTCCGTGACCTTTCCTTGCACAAGTTGTGCTGGCTTCCCCAGTATTGTGTACTGTCTTACCCTTCACCAAAGTTACCACTTATCTATTGTCTGTTTAGTTCCCCCTGACACCGCTCCCATCCCTCGTAACCAACAAAGATTGTTTCTTTTTGTGTGTAAACTTTTACATGAGTTTTTACAGTAGTGGTCTCATACAATATTTGTCCTTTTGTGTTTGACTTATTTCACTCAGCATGATGTCCTCCAGTTTCATCCATGTTATGAGATGCTTCACAGATTCATCATTGTTCTTTATCTTTGCATAATACTCCACTGTGTGTATGTACCATAGTTTGTTTATCCATTCATCTGTTGATGGGCATCTGGATTGTTTCCATATTTTTGCTATCATGAACAGTGCTACAGTGAATATGGGCGTGCATATGTCTATTCGTGTAATGCTCTTATTTCTCTAGGATATATTCCTAGGAGTGCGATTGCATTTAGTAGTGGTTTTTTTTTGTGTGTGTGTGTGTGTGGTGCTGATGTTTTCTTTGTTCCTCTTACTCTCCTGGGCTGAGTTCCTTTTGCTTGTGGATTTTTTTTTTTTTCATTTCTTTAGTTTTTGTAGGTTTTGTTTTTACTGAGACTTTATGTTTTTCTTCTTTATTTTGATGAGTAGGTTTGTTAACTTTCTTTGTGGCTACCTTAAAATTTACCCTTATCTTCCTAGATTTGAACCAGTCTATTATTACTTGTTATTGCCTTGCCTTCCTCTCCATTAGAAGGTTCTATACCTACACCATTATTCCCTCCTTTATTGTTCTGATGCTGTTGTCATTTACAGATTAACCTCTCTGGTTCCCTGTTGTAATTCTTTTGGTTTTGCATAGTCCTTAAGAGTTCGTTTCCTAGGTTGGTATCTGGTTAGTACAATCCTGTGTCCTGTATTCAGCCAGTGGTCTGATGTTGTTTGTTCTCAGATCAAAGGACTCCCTTTAATAAGTCTTATAAGTTTGGTTTGGTTTTTACATAGTCCCTTAATTTCCGTTTATCTGGAAATGACCTAATTTCACCATCATATTTGAATGAGAGTTTTGCAGGATATATTATTCTTGACTGGCAATTTTTTTCTTTCAAGGTTTTATATATGTCATCCCATTGCTTTTTTGCCTTCATGGTTTCTGCTGAATAATCTTGGCTTAGTCTTATTGTTTCTCGTCTGTGTGTGACTTTTTGTTTTTCTCAAGCTGCTCTCAGGATTCTTTGTCTTTGGTTTTAGTGAGTGTGATTATAGTATGCCTTGGTGATTTTCTTTTGAGGTCTATGCTATATGGGGTTCGTTGAGCTTCTTGGATGGTCAACTTTTTATCTTTCATGATATTGGGGAAGTTTTCTGTCAGCAATTCTTCAATGATCCTCGCTGTGTTTTCTGTTTTCTCCCCCTGTTCTGGAACTCCAATCACTCAAAGATTTTTGCTTTTGATTGTATCCCACATAATTCTCAGGATCTCTTCATTTTTCTGTGTTCTTTCTTCTGATTTTTCCTCAGAGTTGTACCCAAGTGTTTGTCTTCAATTTCGCTGATCCTATCTTCCATTGTTTCAGACCTGCTCCTCAGCCCTTCTATGACACTGTCCATTTCTGAAATCTTGTTTATCTTTTTGATTTCTAATTGTTATTTTTGTATGATTTCTAGTCGTGAATTTATTTTAACATTTTGTTCCTGTATTATTTTCTTGAATTCTTCCATTTATTTGTCTGTATTTTCCATGAATTTGTCTGCCTTTTCCATGAATTTGTCTATTTTTTTCCTCATTTTTGTCTGCTTTTTTCTTCAACTCTTGGATAATTCTGAATATTAGAGATTTGAACTCTCTGTCAGTTAGGTCTAGTGTCTTTTCTTCTACTGGAAGGTCATCTGGTATTTTATTTTGGATGCCTACTGGAACCATCCTGTCCTGTTTTTGTAAATGTTTTGATATTGTCTGCTGTCTTTGGGGCATTCGGTGGTTATTTTCTCGTTTATTGATTGTAGATTTGTTTGTTTTGTCCTGCTTTTTTGTTTTATTTGGTTATGTCTGAGCAGGCAGGCTGTGAATTCTTTGTTGTTTGTTTGTCTGTGGGCACGATACTTTTCACCTCCTTCTCCAGTGGGCAGGGTCAGTCACTCAGGTATGGTACGGCAGGGCAGGTCCAGCTGAAGGGGAGTTGCTGGGATGGGTTGTTTGTCTCACGTACAAGGGCTGACAGTATGGACTGGGAATCAGTGCAGGGCAGGTTCCAGTAGGCCATGCCTGTGCTGCTTGGGAGTGTGATGTTCAGCACACGGTGCAGGTAGACAGGAAGTAGGGGGTAGATTGTGATGTGTGGAGCTAAGATGGGTATTGGAAAGATGAGAGAGAGAGGAGAGAGGAACAGGAGCCAAAAGCATACACACAAACAAAAAAGAGTGCTAAGGGAGCTTGCTACTGGAGTGGAGAGATGAGAGACTGAGAAATGGGGAAAAACAAAAATGAAAAAAAAGGAAAAAGGGTAAAAGAAAAAACTGAATAAATTGAGAAACTGGAAATGAAGAAAGACATAAAGGGAATAAGAGAGAGAGGAAAACAAAACAAAGAAACAAAAAACAAAAGCAAAATAAAACTAAAAAATAAGAAAAAAGAAATGCCCCCAGGGATGTCCCTGTGTGTCTGTGTAGAGTAAGGGAGAAGCTTCCAAGCTGCGCAGTACTGTCTGGCTAGAAGGGGCTCCCAAGCCAACAAAAGAAAAAGAAAACAAACAAACAAATCAAAATAGAACAAATAAGTGCAAACAAACAAGCCCTGGGGGTCCCACCAGCATGGTAGCACAGGCCGGGAGGCAGTTTCACAGTCGAGCAGTGTTTCTCAGCCTTTCAGGAAGAAGCAAAGATGGCGCACGGAGCCAGGTATTTGAGAGAAAGGAGGGGGAGGTGGTGAGAGGTAAGGAAGAAATCTCAAGAAGCAGAAAAAAGCAACAGCAGCAGCCAATAATAGGCACTCAGGGAGCCAGCCAGAGCAGGCGGGTGGAATCCAAGCAACACCGGGGTGAAGCTGGTGCTTCGCAGCCAGGAAACTGTGGCTGCAGGAAGCAGAAGAGGCTAAGTGGGGGTGAAGAAGGGTGGGGGGTGGAAAAGCCTATATCACTGGTTACTGGTTGTTCTGTCTCCTGTTGGAAGCTCCATGAGGCTGCTTTCTCATACCTCCTGTCCGCTGATCTCCGATAGGAGTCCAAGATGGCGGATCTGTGGTGTGGTAGCTGACAGGGGACCTGTGCATGTATCTCTCCTCGCTCTCTGTTCTCAGGCAGTTTCTTATTCCATTCAGTGTTTGGCTGAGTTCTTTATCTCTTCATTTGATGCTTAGGGTTTCAGGATTGACGCGTCACTCTGTTTGACTTATTTTTTCTGATCTTTGTTGTGGAGGGATGGTGTGGTTCTTCTGACTATAGCACCATGTTGCCTGGAAGTCCTGTATCTCACAAATTTTTATGTTGTGTTTTCATTATCATTAAATTAAAAATATTCTAATTTTCCATGTGATTTCTTATTGACTCACGGGCTATTTAGAAGTTAGTTTCCAACTGTTTGGGACTATTATAGACATCTTATTACTGATTGCTAATTTAATTCTGTCGCAGTCAGAATACAGAATTACTTAGTGTACGTTTTTAGCCTTTTGAAATTTATTAACGATTGCTTTCTGACCTAGTAGATGGTTTTTCTTGCTGACCATTCCAAGTGTACTTGAAAAGAAAGTATATTCTGTAGTTAATGGGTGTGGAATTGTGTAAATGACCATGAGGTAAAAGTTGTTGATAATGTTGTGTAGATCATTATATCTTTACTGAATTTTGTTAAATTATTCCATATGTTACTGAGAGACAATTAAAAATCTACAGCTATGATTGTGGATTTGTCCATTTCTCACTTTAGTTCTGTCATCTTTTGTTTCATGTCATTTAAAACCCTCTTATTAGACACATTCATTTATGATTGTTGTATCTTCCAGATGAATTGACTCTTTTATTATTTATGAAATGTCCATCTTTATCTCTGGTAATATTCTTTGTCTTGAAGTCTATTTTTTTCTGATATTATTATGACCAGTCTATCTTTCTTATGCTGTTTGCATAATATATACGTTTCCATTATGTGTTGATTTTTTTTACTCCCATCTGACAACTTCTGTCTTTTAATTTGATATACTTATTAATATAGCTGCATTTAAGTCTACAATTTTGCTATTTGTTTTCTTTTTGTTCCATCTCCCATCTTTTATTGTTCTTTATTTCTTGCCTTCTTTTGGGTTAATTAAATGTTGTTTAGTATTCCATTTTAATTCGTCTGTTGGCTTTGTAGCTATACCTTTTTACATTATTTCTATTGGTTGTTCTAGGGAAAACAATATGCATCCTTAACTTACCATAATCAACTTAGAGCTAATATTATACTACTTCACATAAAATATAAGAATCTGGTAACAGTCTATATCCCTTTACACTCTTCGTCCAGTCCTTTGTCCTATTGTTGTTATATATATTACAGCTACATGCATTATAAAACCCACAATAGAATGTTATAATTTTTGCTTTAATCCCTCATGTGGGTTTTAAAAGTTTTGTGAGTAGGAAAAAATATATAGTGTTTTGCTTTTACCCACATGTCTACCATTTCTACTGTTTTTTATCTTTACCTGTAGATCTGAGTTTCAGTCTATTGTCATTTCCTTTCAGTCTGAAAAAGTTCCATTAACATTTCTAGGGCAAGACTACTGAAAACATGTTCTCTGTTTTTGTTTACCTTAAAATGTCTTATTTTACCTTCATTTTTGACATATGTTCTTACTGTACATAGAAGTCTAGGTTAACAGTTTTGTTTTTTTCTCTTGAGTTCCATTTTCTTTTACCCCTGTTGTTTGTAAAAAGAAGTCAGCCATTATGCATGTAATGTGTCATTTTTCTTTGGCTACTTTCAAGATTTTTCTCTTTATCTGTGTTTATCAATACTTTGAATAAGATATGCCAAAGTGGTGGTAGTAGTGATTATATTCATCCTACTTCATGTTCCCTGAGCCTATTGACTAAGTTAATTTTTCGGTAAATTTGAGAAATTTTAAACCATTATTTTATTTTTTTCTTCCTCATTCTCTCTCTTCTCTTCCTGAGACTCCACTTACACTAGGTTAGACTGTTTGATGTTGTCCCACAGGTCTCTGAGGCTCTGTTCATTTTGTTTTTTCATTTTTTTTTTTTTCTCTCTGTTCTTCAGGTTGGACAATTTCTCTTGGTCTATCTTTTTTTTTAATTGTTGTTGAAAATATACACAGCAAAAGATGCACCAATTTAACAGTTTCTACATGTACAATTCAGTGATGTTGATTACATTCTTGCAGTTGTGCAACCATTCTCACCCTCCTTTTCTGAATTGTTGTTCCCGCATTGACAAACTCACTGCCCCCTAAACTTCCTATCTAACCTTTTGAGTTGCTGTTGTCAATTCAATCCCATATAGATAGTTCTTTAAAAAAGCACAATCCTTAAGGCACACATTGTTTTCTAACTAAACTAAACTGTTGTTTGATTTAAAGAAGACTTCAGGGGATATTTTTGGTTTAAAGTTTAAAGTTCACTTATCCTTTCTCATACTATTTTTGATCTACTGTTAAGCCCATCCAGGATTTCCTTTAGGTTCTCTTTATAGATTCTATTTCCCTGCTAAGATTCTTCATCTGTTCATTTGTTATGACCACATTTTTTCCTTTAGGTTTTTGAACATATTTATAATAGCTGTTTTAAAATCGTCATCAGCCAGTTCCAACACATGGGTCATCTTGGGGTCATCTTCTATTGCGTGATTTTTCTCTTGTCTATTGGTCACACTTTCCTATTTCTTAACATGTCTAGTAATTATATATTGCATGCTAGCTATTGAGATGAGTATTCTAAAGGGTCTCAATTATGTCATCTTCCTTTAAAAGGTGTTGAGTTTTATTCTGGCAAGTAGTTAAATTACTGGTGCATCTTTTTTATTTCTGTCTAGTTTGATCTTATTCTGTATGAGTGTTTCAGTTTTAAACTTCGTCATAGGGCATAGCCCTTACTCTATAGTATGGTCCTTACTTCTACCACATTTACTCGTATTGCCCAAGATGTTCACTGAGGTATCACCACTCTGGGCTAGGCTAAAAATGCAATGTTTTCCAGCTTTGCCTGACCTCTGGTTTTATCATTCAACTCTCAGGCCTGCAGGAGTAGATCTCTTCTGGGCTTTGTGGAAGCTTGCCTACACTTGTGTAGCTGAGCCCTCAGCCACAAACTTTCAGAGAACTCCTGTGTAGACTTCTGAGCCTTCCCTCTTATAGAGCTTCCTCTGTTCAGATACCATACTTTGGAAATTTTAGCCACCTCAGCAACAGAGAATGCTGATCTCTGCCTCATCAACTCAGCTGAACTACTACTCTGTTTGGGCTCCTCCTTCCCACTCCACAGCAGGAAATTATCTCTAGGAAGAAAGGCTAGGCAATCATGGAGTGATCGTGGCACTTGTTTCGTGTGTTTCCTTCCTCTCAAGGATCACAGTTATGCATGGCTTGTTGTTCAGTACCCAAAACAGTTTCCTCAAATATTTTTTTCCAGGTTTATGGTGATTCTCAATTGGAGGTTAATTCTTGTACCAGTTACTGTGTCATGGCCAGAGGAAGAAATCCAAATTGGATCTTCTTCAAAACACAAATTGGATCAGGGCACTTTCTGCCCAAAACCCTTCAGTAGCTTTCCATTGTTCTTAGGATAAGTTTGTGATCTTAATATGGTGTGATCTATAATATGGTCTTCAGAGCCCTGCATGGCATGGACCCTACTTACTTCTCCAGTTTCTTATTGCGCCACCCTTTTCCTCACATACTACACTCTAGCAATATTGGTTTTCTCTCTTTCCATCCACCAAGGTCTTTTCACATGTTGCTCCTTCTGCCTTTAAAACACTTTACCGTTGAGTTGTATAGTTCTCTCCTACTCAGGGTTCAACTGGAATGCCATTTTCTGACTATGGCCATCCCTGACCCAGTCAATCTAGATCACATCCCCCATTACACATTCTTGTTTCATCCTGTATTTTTCTTTCAAAGCACCTATTAAAATTGTAATTGTGTAATTATTTGCTTGATGTCTGTGTGTCCTTCTAGAATGTACAATTCAGAAGAAGGGATACTGTCTCTTTTATAACTATACTCCCTATTATGTCTGGCACTCAGTAGGTATTGAATATATATTTGTTGAATAAATGAATCCACTTCTGAGTTTAGATCTTCTAAACTCCCTTTATGATTGATAATAAATGTAATATCTTTCATTCGTACAGTTCTTTTTATTTTTCAAAGAAGAGTTTCTTGCATGGCTCCTCTGAGCCTCAAAAACCCTGCAAGGAAGGTTTGTGAATATTATCAGATAAAAATTTTGAGACACAGAAAAACCAGATGATTTTCCAAAGGTGATAATACCAGAAGCAGAAACATGGTTATAACAGTCTCCTGGCATCTAATCAGGAGTTATTTCCAGAAGACCCCTGGTCTCCCATTCTCTTGGGATCCTACCTTCACTTTATAGGGAAAAATGTGTCCAAAGTATAATCCTCTTTAGTTTTTCACATTAGAATCATATTGGCTTTTTAGGCCCTTAAAAAATACCAGTGAGCACAGAGGAAACTCTCATGTGTGGATTTACAATCATTTTGCTCCTGTGAATTCAGACATTGAGCAGAGTTTCCCCATATCCATCCTTGGCCCTGGGGGCTCTTTGCCACCCTATTACAATTAAAGTTTTGTCTAAAGGTCATTCAGAAATTTTTGTTGCAAAAATACGTCTCAAACATTCTAATACCTCTCTCTCTTTCTCTTTTTTCGTAAGCCAATAAAGACCGTGCCAAAAATCAGCTGTCAGTCCAGAATGACCTGCAGTTATTTGTGTGCTATTGCCCTTAGTACAAGTGAATGTGCTAAGCTCAACACTGTCCATCTAGCTCCTTTCTGTGACCAGCATGCATATTCACAGGACAACTGGCGTAGGCTGGGAGCACTATGTGAACATTTGGCCACACAAAGCTGAGTGGCTGATCCAGGTTTAACCTCAACCTCATCAGCACTACCTTCTCACCACTTTGACTCAGCAGTCCAGCTTTTTTTCCAAGGGATGATAGAGTGCAGTGTTAGTGTATCTTTGGGACTTTTGAACTCCCTCATTTATCTACTTTAGTCATTTATAAAAGTTGAAGAGGAGAGAAAGTTAGGCCACACAGTTTTGTAGAGTCAAAGAGTAACTGGTTTATAACTGCATGTTCTTTGCCACTTTTCTGCTGTTCCACAATTCTGAAGACCATCAGTTATGTCAGCACAGTGCTTTTAACGTGATGATGTTCTTCTTTAGTAAGTCTTGTGCACTATGGGACCAGGCTTAGAACACAATGTTGTAAGGTAGTAATTTGAGTGAGCAGCTGATTCTGGCTTTAGGTGTTCACCACCAGAGCTGATGTCAAACTCCTTATGGCCCAGAATCCATTGAACGCACTGTGGACTTCGAACTTGGGAATTCTAATTCCTGAAACATCATGAGGATCCCTATCTGACACTTAGTCCAAACCATGGGACAGAATATTTACAATTGGGGTAATCCTGGAAAAAAAAACCCAGGTCACTTTCCTGCCATACTTCAAATTTACTTTCCCGCCATGCTCCAAGCGTACTTTCCCATCCTTCCCAATGGTAGTTCTAACTACCATTAATAGAATTTTTAAGCTACCAACACTGTGCTAATTTTTAACCTTCATTCACTGTGAGGCAAGTACTATTAGCTTACTTTTACAGCTGGGAAAACTGGTATTCTAAGAGATTAAGTAAATCTGCAGTCATTGAGCTAGTCCATGGAGGAGCTGGGATTTGAACCTAAATCTGACTATTTGATTCTATAGTCTATGCTCTTAACCAGGGGCCAGAAAACCTCTTCTGTAAAGGGCAGATACTGATTACTTTAGCATTTGGGGCCAACTTAGAGTCTCTGTCATGTATTCTTTCCTTTTACAACCCTTTAAAACCGTAAAAACTAGATTTAGCACATAGGCCATACAATAACAGGTCATGGACCAAGTTTGGTTTGGATTTGGCCCACAGGCCATAGTTTGCTGACCCTTGCTTTTAACCAGTACACACGGTGCTTCTCAGGACATGAAAGAATGTGTTTCCAGTGGAAAATAGCAAGAAAGTGGTCAGATCCTGGGAGAGGTAGCAGGATTACAGTATGTGCTGTCCCTGCTCTAATGAGATACCAAAACTGAAAAACCAAACCAGTTGCCGTCAAGTCATTACCAGCTCATGGCAACCCCCTGAGTGTCAGAGTAGAACTGTGCTCCACAGAGGTGTCAGTGACTGATTTTTTGGAAGTAGATCACCAGGCCTTTCTTCTAAGGTGACTTTGGGTGGACTCAAACCTTCAACCTTTCAGTGAGAGGCGAGCACATTAACCATTTGCACTCCCCCAGGGACTCCGAGATGAAATTAAGAGTCATTTAACCTCCTAGCAGCTGTGTTGTGGAAGGATTCAGCTTTCCCTTTGTGATCTGTTGAGGAGCTCCATGGCTCCAGCAGCACAGAGAACTACAGGGTTGAGGGCTGGAGGGAAATGCCTCCTCATGGGAATGTGAAACCTTCATAGCAGAAATTGTCTGGCCGTTTGCCTGACCTTCTCAACTTTTCTCCTCTGCACTTCCTTAATTATAATCAAAGCACTACCGGGAACCCTATAGTCAGCAGCTTTTTAAAATATATTTTAATTTTTTTTTTTTGCAACAGCCAAGCGTTTCACTGTTTAAGGGACTCCAGTGGTAAATATTTATCTCCAGCCTGGAAGAGACTGTGGTTCCCTTTACTGCACTCACACAGTGTGGCACTTGGAATGCTGTTGACCAGGAGCGGTGACTGTGCCCAGCTGCGGGCTGAACCCCTTCCAGAAAAGGCTGATGAGCTGAGAAGCTTCCTGTGATTTCCCACTGCCCCCATCTAACCAACACCTTGGTCTCCTCTCCACATGCTTCTCCGCCCTCTCCCTTTCCCTCGTGTAGACACATTCTTCTGCCTGGCAAAAGAATCTTGTTTCTGTGGAAGCCTCATTAAATCTGCATCTTGCACAGTTTGGGTTTGATCACGGCTGCCAGAAGTATTTTTAGCCCATGCAGTTGCATAAAGAGTTAGGGATTGGGGGTAGGGGCAGTGTGAACAGAGAGAAAGATTAAAAGAGAGAGGGAGGGAGGGAAGGAAAACCTCAGGAGAAGAGGGTTTCATGAAAGGAGGGAAAGGATAGAGCAGTCCTCTTGGGCTGCTGGGGCTGCTCCCTGGCTAGTTCTGTCCTACTGGAAGCCCATGGACGCTTGCCATGACAACTGCCCTGGTCACATGTCAGGGGAACCTCTGATCTCCCTTTCCATGAGCTCAGTCAGCCCCAGCCAGGGTGTCGCTTAAGCCAGGGAGTGTGACTGATGATAACGCTCACGGGTTCCCCCTTACAGGGGCTCAGGGGACAAGGAAGGAGCAGTGGCAGAGTGGAGGGCTGTTAGGAAACAGCAGGTGTATGGCTGGTACTCTTGGGGTCTTCAGAGTATAACAGTGGCAGAGTTATAGCAGGGTTGGAGGGTGATGCCCCAAGATAAGGATTTGGGTGTGAGAAAGGATACACAGTACGACAGGTGCTGAAACCTAATATCAAGTCCATCCTTTGGCTGCTTAAGTTTTTAGAACTGTCCCTCCTGCTCTTCAGCCATACTGTGCCTTCACCTTTCCCCCGCACTTTAGAGGGCTCTTGATAGCTGGGTGGTTGTTTGCACTGGAGCTGTTGGAGTGTATTTGTGTGTCCCCATATATAACAACACAAAGAAATAGATAAGAACCTCAGGCAGAGATAACTGTTGTTGTTAGTTGCCTCTGATTCATGATGACCTTATGTATAACAGAAGAAAGCCTTCCCCAGCCCTGCACCGTCTTCATGACCGTTGGTATGTTTGAGTCTATTGTTGCTGCTATTGTGTCAATCCATCTCATTGAGGGTTTCCCTCATTTTTATTGACCCTCTATTTTACCAAACAGCTAACATTTTTTGAACCCTTACAGTGTCCACACAGTGTTTAACACATTCTATATGTGTTAACTCATTTTTCCTTTCCATAATTCTATTGACTATACACTTAATCTTTCCATTCTACGGACAAGGAAACTGAGGCACACAGAAGTTGAGAAACGTACTCAAGGTCACCCAAGGTCACGCTCATTAGTAGCGGAGCCAGGTTTTGTACCCGAGAGACCTGACTTGAGCATCTGCAGTTCTAAATCTTAACATATCATTGGCCTGTCATACATTTTAAACAATTTTCTGTGCACAGAACCATTTATAGTAACTTCGTATTGATGAGCTGAAAGTAGTCTGCAGATGAGCTGCCGGGATTTCATTCATCCTCAAAGAGGTAGTTTTTTTTAAGGTTTTGTGAGGATGGCATCCAAATTCATAAAAATCTTTACAATCAAGATTTCCACGAGCTTCATTCTGACACTCCTGCCTTGCCACCTGTCTTGGTTATCTAGTGCTATTATAACAGAAATACCACAAGTGGATGGCTTTAACAAAGAGAAATTTATTTTCTCACTAGCAGGCTAAAAGTCCAAATTCAGAGTGTCAGCTCCAGGGGAAGGCTTTCTCTGTCATCTCTGGAAGAAGGTCCTTGTCATTAGTCTTCCCTTGGTCTGGGAGTATCTCCGTGCAGGAACCTCAGGTCCAAAGGACGCGCTCTGCTCCTGGTGCTGCTTTCTTGGTGGTATGAAGTCCCCAATTCTCTGCTTGCTTCCCTTTCCTTTTATCTCTTGTAAGATAAAAGGTGGTGCAGGCGACACCCTAGGGAAGCTCCATTTACATTGAATCAGGGATGTGACCTTAGTGAGGGTGTTATGCAATCCTACCCTAATCCTCTTTAACATAAAATTACAATCACAAAATGGAGGACAACCACACAATACTAGGAATCAAGGCCCAGCCAAATTGATACACACATTTTGCGCGGGACATAAATCAATCCATGACATGACCATTCCACCTTTCCAATTGGTTTTTATTGCTTCGTCTCTTTCTTGAGTCCCTGTTGCCTCTCCAACATTACTAGTGGGATTGTGCTGTACCTTCACGTTCTCAGGCAATGGGAGCTTCTGTCCTCCAGTGCCCACACCCCTGCTACTCCTTGGTCAGGACGGGGGTCATTCCATTTCCCACATTTCTCTCTGGTCGTTTCCCCAAGGGCTAGCTCTAGGTGCCTTACTTGAGCTTGGCAGGCAGCTTCCCTTTGCCATTCAATCCCTTTGATTATCTCTGTTTCAATCTGCCCCTCTTTAAAGCTTTAGTTTTCTCTGAAGTTACCAGCTCTCTTGCTCACCCCTCAAAAAGACAAAATGGAGATGAAACCAGCCCACCTGCCACAATCTCTCCTCTAAATGCTTTCTCTGTCCTGTGTAGACATGAAAATAATAGAGGACACGTATTGAGGATTTACTATATGCTTACTATCCTATATGCTTTAATCTTTACAATATCCCTATGAGCTAAGTACCAAAACCACTCCCATTTTGAAGATGAGTAAACTGAAGCACAGAGGGACCAAGTAACTTTCTCAAGGTCACACAGCTAGTAAGAGATTGGAACTGTCTGAGGTATATCGACTGCTATCTTCTTGCACAGTAGTACTGGGCAGTCTGACTCCAGAATCTGTGCTCTTAATCACCACTCTATATTGCCTCCCACTTGAAAGCATCCAAGGGAAAGTTTTAGGTGTATCAACTGCAATCTTCCTGCACAGTAAAACAGAGGTCAACCACCTTGGGGTTACACTGGCCTTATTGTTCATTGTCCCTGATTGCTTGTGTTCAGCAATAGCCTCTGAAGTCCAAGAACCAGTCTGGGTGCCATGATAACTGGACACCAGCAGGAACAACAGATGACTGTGATTTCATCAGAGATGTAGTCTACCCAAGGACAGGGAAGGAGGAGCATACATATACTATCCTCGTCACTCTCTTTTGGTTACAAGAAGCAGGAAACTACTAAAGCTAGCTTACATCCAAAAAAAAAAAAAAATTTGAAATGTATAACACACTAAATATCTTGTAGTACTCGAGGAAGAGCAAACAAACCTTAGGAGATGCTGAAAACAGGAACTGGGAAGTTGCCAGTGTCTCCTGTCTTTATCCCTGGAACCATGTGGTTTCTCATCTGCTGCTCTCTCTCTGCATGGCTACCTCATTGTTATTTTTTTCTTTCTCTCACTCTTTAGACTATCTTTTATTGCTTTATCATGCACATGGAAAAACTTGTACTAACACTCCCAAGTTTACGTATCGTTATTCCAGGCAGTCATAGAATCTTTAAAACTCCAAATTCCAGGGAGAAACCTTGAGTAAGAGGCGCAACTCAAGGGCAAGGGAAATGGAGAAAAGATGTGGCTGCTGGGCCCATAGATAGCAACGAGGACTGCCAGGAAGCTGTTGTCATGGTCCGTGTAACAGTTTAAAAGGACAAGGCAGAAGTAAGTCACTTCCTTTTCACAGATGGAGAAACTGAGGCATGGAAAGAGCTTGACTGAGGATCCAACCTCCAGCCTTTATGTCAGTGCTAGGTTCACTGACATGGTGTCTGATCCTGACAGGAAGGGTGGTTTCTCTGCTTTGTCCCCCGGCCTTCCACAAAGCAAGGGCCCAAGCCCCACCAAGCACCCTTGGCTCTGTTCACTGCCCTGGAGGCCTTGGAAACCTCTCAGGATAGACTCAGATCAAGAGTCTTAGGAAAAGAGCATCCAGAATGAAGTTCTGGAGAGAGCTCAGGCTCTGGAATAAGGACACCTGCGCCCTGGGCTGGCCCTTAGTTGTATGGCAGCCTCCTGTGCTAACACCTGGTGCAGCTTACCACATCGTGACAAGCACTGTCCAGAGCCCTCATGTAAATCTCACAACAACCCTATAAGGACAATGCTTTCAGACCCATGTTATAGACGAGCAAATTGGGGCTCAGAGAGTAAGCAGCTTGCTCAAGGTCACACAGCTGAGCCAAGACATGAACATAGTTCTGAGTCCTCAAAGCTCATTCTTTAACCACTCACAATACTCCCGCTCTCTGCTTAATTTCCTCATCTGTCAGATGGGAATGATAATACCCATCTCACATGGATATCGTAGGGGGAAAACAGATGAAAGACAAGAAAGTGCTTTGTAAACATGAGCTGCCCCTGCAGATGGGAATTATTTTTGTTGTTGTCACACCCCACCAGCCCCTGGGCCTTTGCAGAGCTATACCAGCTCCAAGCTCCAGAGATTCTTCCTCCTCACCCACAGCAGGGGGGGACAGTCTGTCTTCCTCCTGAGCAAGGCTGACAAACTGAGCCCCACTGCTCTCTTGCCACCCCCTACATGCTGAGGAAGGAGGGTAGCACCTGCCATGTCCTCCCTTGTTGCCAGGGGAACACAGAACCCAGAATTTGGGTCTCAGCTGCTTAGGGAAATCAGGAGATGGAATTTTTTTCCACCAATATTTCTTTTTTAAAAAAATATTTTTATTAGTGGATTCTGGTTTGCAGATAAGTTTCTGCCAGAGATATAAACTATCCCAGTGATGGTGGTGGTTTGTTTTATAATTAAGTGATGGAAAAGGAAACTGACATTTATTGGGCACCTATTGTATACTGGGCAGCCACATGATTGTTGGTCATTCTTGCCATATAAAGTGGGCTTTATTATCCCCACTTCACAGGCTGGGAATCTGGCCCAGCAAGGTTGTGCTGCATGTGCTAGTTCCCACAGCTAGGTGGTAGCAAGGCTGGGATTTGATCCCAGGTCTCCAAAGCACCCATTCTTTCTACCACTGCCTTCCATTGGAGAGGAGAGGCCATGGAATGGGTGCCAGAGGTATCCCTTTCCAGTCAAGACTAAGAGACTGCTGGACGCTACCTCTGCAAAGGCCAGCAAGGAAGGAAGGGGAGAGCCTAAACTGGATGGGGCCCCAGGCAACTTGACCATGCTGCCCACACTGTCTGGCAGCTGTCACCATTGGATCTTGTATAGGGCTGGCTGTGTTCTGCAGAAGAATCCCAGATGCTGCACAAGCTGGTGGAAGCCTATGAAAGAACAGACAGGTTTCACTGAGGTTCCACCGAACTGGTTAGCTAGGGCAGGAACCTGAGGCAGGTGGGGGGTGGGGCATGGGGGAATGGAATGTTGCAAGGGATGAAACAGGTAGGTGGGAAACTCAGGATCCATTTTCCTAGCCAAAGGCTGAGCTGAGAGGCTGTCTGAGCAGGGACAGAGTGGGAAGTGTCCAGATGTTTTGTTTGACAATAGAACTAGCAGGAGAGGGAAGAATAAAGCTCATGTTGGACTTGGAAGAGCTCACCTCAGCTCCTTGATGAAGGTGCATCTGGCCAGCTCTTGAAGCAGTGACCCTGTCTTAGGCCACATGCTCATCAAGGCAGACCTGTCAGACCTACAGTGGCCTCTGTGTTTAGAGAAGGGCCTAACATGACTCCTTGAGAAAGGATTTGACAACAACAACAAAGTGCCACCATCTGTGCTCTCATCCCATTCTCTCAATTGTCTTGTGAGTATGTGGGGCAGACGTTACTCTTCCCAGCTGGCAAAAGAGGAAAAGAGGGGCCCCTAGAAGTTAAGTTGCTTTTCCAGGGCCACACAGTTGGCAAACAGTATCCATGCCAGTTGTTCCCTCTCCCACATCCAGTGCTCTATGAACCATGCAGAGAGGAAGACAACCAGGCAACCCAACAGCCCACCTCAAGTATGAGTGTTGTGGTCTCACTCACTATCCTTCGGAGCTATACTTGTAAGAGCTAATCATTCGTGGTTAGACAAGAAATCATTAGCCAACACTGCTGCAGTATGGTTGACCAAATTCCAATAGAACAAACTCAGACTCAAGTAGATGTTCAGAATGTGTGTGTAGTCACCACTTCACTGTATAGTTCTAAGGTGTGACTCTCATGCATCTATCACAGTACGACATGTGTCCGCTCTCATCACCTCAATCCCCAGTTCCACACACAGCAAACAAGGTTTCAGCTTATGAACTAAAAACAGATAAATGTATGAGTCCCTGGGTGGTTCAAATGGTTAACACCCTCAGTGCTAACTGAAAGGTTGGAGATTTGAATCCACCCAGAGTCACCTCAGAAGAAAAGCCTCTTGTTCTACTTCTGAAAATCAGCCGTTGAAAACCTTATGAAGCACAGTTCTACTGTGACACACACAACTCGATAACAACTGGTTATTGAGTGTCAAACCCTGAGTCAGCAACTGGAGGTATAAGACAAGAATAAGATAGTTGATATATCTTGAGAGGATTCTTTGGTTGGCAAAGGGCAGAAATCCAAGTTAAATTTACCTGGGAGAAAGGGGGAATCAGTGGCTTCCTTAAGCAAGCATGAGAAGGCCAGTCTCAGGGATGACCAAAACCAGATTCAGATGCTTCAGGAGTCTGTCTTTCTGCTTTCATGCCAACTTTCTTCTGTCAGACTGGCCCCCTCCACAGGGTTGGAAACATAGCTGCAAGCAGCTGTCAGGCCCACGTCTTCAGCTTAAACGCTGGAGAGCGACTGTCTTCTGCTAGGGACCACTTCCAGTCAGATGCCCATCCACTCTGCCAGGAAGGTAGAATATGTAAGAAGATGGCAGCTCTCATTTAAACCACATGGTTAGAATTAGAGTAATGAACATGTCCCAAAGCAAGGGGGTAAAGGAAGTGGGCTGATGTACTAGGTGACAAATGATACCCAGTTTCTGACTTTAAGGAGCTTTCAGTTTAGTAGGGGGTGTGAGGGCAGACAAGTTAAATCAGCAGGTATGATACATTGTCATGGACTCCACAACACAAGAGCCCTGAGTGCCCAGAGGAGAGGTATCCATGTGGGGCTGGATTAGGGTGAGGGAGCATCAAGGAAATATTACAGGGGAGGCAAGGGACACTCAAACATAATCCCAAAGGGTGGTTGGGACTCATCTGCTTGTACAAGGGAGGAAGAGCACTCCCGACAGAAGGGATCACACTAGCAAAGATACAGAAGAGTGTGAACTCCTGGAAAAGGCACATAGCTCAGTATTGTTGAAGGCCAAGGTACAAAGGGGAAAAGGATAAGGCCTTGATGTTAAGGACAGAAAAATAAAGATCTTTTGAAAATATCTGTGGAGTGAAGATCTCAAGACCCCTGAAAGGATGTGTTTATAATAGAATCAAAGAAAAATTGGCACGAAGTATAAGGACTGTGAAGTCCTTGGATATCAAGTAACATGATGATAAATGTTGGTTTGAAAACTATGTATCTGTAACATGAGGATATTTTAGAAGATTTTCCTTTGGAAAGGGAGAGGAAAAATCTCACATTGTTCCAGAAACTAATGCGTTTCCCTGTACAGATAAAATCTTAATAAATATTGCTATGAGTTATGATGGTGAGATAGGCAAAGTAGATCGCAGTGCAGTTTGTAATTAAGAGTTTACTAAGCTGTCTTATTCTTCAGGTCATGCTTTTAAACATGACTTTGAAAAATCAAAGGTCAGTTAAACTTGAAAAGAGTATTGAAGGAGGAAAATTATGTTGCCTCAGGTTAAAAAGACACATAGGAGATGGTAACTGAAATGATCAAAAGCACCAACCTGCCTGTTAGGATTCAAAGGAATGGTGTGCAGCTCAGAAATGAGATATGTGCAGAGAAATATGGAATGAGATAAATGCCTGACATTCAAAAGATTGGAAATGATACTGGATTTTCAGGCAACAGCTTCAAGAAAATGAAATTAAATCTAATAAAGGAGAGTAGGAGTCAAGGGAGTATTAGATATTAGAGAAAGTGAAGACCTGGGGTTTTGTGGGAAGGAAAGGAGGAGAAGCAAAAAGAGCAGCTCTTTTAACACACGAGCCTCCTCCTCCTGCCCCCTTTCTCCACTAAAAATATTGGTCTGTTTTAGCTGAAATAGTTGTAAGGCAAATTTTTGTTTTAGAAAAAAATTGAGCTGTTTTGTGCTGACTTCCATCATAAAATCAGAGCTCTGCTGCCGTAAAATAAAGTTTTATAATACAATGAGTAGAAAACTTGATTTCCTGCAGAAGGAAAGATGGCAGCCCACTCAGCACCATGCTAGGCATGATTGCACACGACCTAGGCATCTCCTGCTGGGAGTTGTAGCTACCACCCAGAAGTTCACATTTTCATTGCAGCTGTTTTCTACACGTTCTGAGGTTTGTGAAATCCCTCACCCATCGACAACTGATCTTTAGCTCTTAGTCTGGGGGTTCTTAACCTGGGGTCCAGGGACCTTTAAAGAATCCATATCTGAGTTTTCATAGGGCCTGTGTTGTTGTCGTTAGCTGCCATTGAGTCGACTTTGACCCCTCATGAACATCTGTACAACAGAACAAAATGTTGCCTGGTCCTGCATCATCCTCACAATAACCAGCATGTTTGAGTCCATTGTTGGGACTATTGTGCCTGTCTATCTCACTGAGGGTCTTTCACACCCTCCTCAGCCCTCTACTTTACCAAACATGATGTCCTTCTCCAGTGATTGATCCTTCCTGATGATGTGTCCAAAACAAGTGAGTCAGACAGCATTCTGTTATAATCTATAAGGTTTTCATTGGCTAATTATCAAAAGTAGATCACCTGGCCTTTCTTCCTAGTCTGTCTTACTCTGCAAGCTCCACTGAAACCAATTCACCATGGGTAACCCCAACGGTATTTGAAATACCAGTGAATATAACTTTAGCATCACAGCAACGTGTAAGCCACCACAGTACAACAAACTGACAGGCAGGTGGTAGATAAGGCCTCTAGGAAATCATATACAAAATATCATCTGTATGAAGGCAGAGAGAGTCAGGAGCTGGTTGAATGGATACGAGAAATCCGGGGTGGAAAGGAGGAGTGTGCTGTCACAGTATAGGGAGAGCAACTAGGGTCACATAAAAATATATGCATAAGTTTTTGTATGAGAGACTAACTTGAATTGTAAACTTTCACTTAAAGCACAATAAAAAATGTTTTTTGAAAAACTTATACATCCAAAAAAAAAAAAAATAACATCTGTGAGTGTGTGCGTTTTTCTGGTAAGTGGAACCTGAATTGTCAAAACAGTTCATGACCCCTAAAAAAGGCTAAGAACCACTCCCTAGAGAGGGGTCTTGCTACACTTAGAGATTTCCTTGAGTATATCCCACCTGAATTTAGAGACCATCTCAAGTATAGATTTAACATATTAAACACTAATGAATGAAGACCAGACGAGCTGTGGGGTGTTATCAAGGACATCGTACATTAAGAAACCAAAGGTCATTAAGAAGACAGGAAAGACAGAAAAAAACAAAATGGATGTCAGAAGAGACTCTGAAACTTGCTCTTGAACTTAGAGTAGCTAAAGTGAATGGAAGAAATGATGAAGTAAAAGAGCTAAACAGAATATTTCAAAGGGTGACTCAAGAAGACAAAGTAAAGTATTATAATGAAATGTGCAAACACCTGGAGTTAGAAAACCAAAAGCGAAGAACGTACTCGGCATTTCTCAAGCTGAAAGAATGGAAGAAAAAATTCAAGCCTCGAGTTGCAATATTGAAAGATTCTATGGACAAAATATTAAACAACACAAGGAAGCTTCCAAACAAGATGGAAAGAATACACAGTCACTGAACCAAAAAGAATTGGTCGACATTCAACCATTTCAGGAGGTAGCATATGATCAGGAACGGATGATATTGAAGGAAGAAGTCCAAGCTGCACTGAAAGCGTTGGCGAAAACAAAGCTCCAGGAGTTGACAGAATACCAACTGAGATGTTTCAACAAACGGATGCAACACTTGAAGCTCTCACTTATCTATGCCAAAAAATTTGGAAGACAGCTACCTGGCCAGCTGACTAGAAGAGATCCATATTTGTGCCCATTTCAAAGAAAGGTGACCCAACAAAATGTGGAAATTATCAAACAATATCATTAATATTACACTCAAGCAAAATTTTGCTGAAGATAATTCAAAAATAATTGCAGCAGTACATTGACAGGGAACTGCCAGAAGTTCAAGATGGATTCAGAAGAGGTTGTGGAACGGGGGATGTCATTGCTGACATCAGATGGATCTCTGCTAAAATCAGAGGATACCAGAAGGATGTTTACCTATGTTTTATTGAGTATGCAAAAGCGTTTGACTATGTGAAATCGTGACAAATTATGTATAACATTGCAAAGAATGGAATTCCAGAACACTTAATTGTGTTCATGTGGAACTTGTTGTGCCTAGACAAAGAGGCAGTTGTTCAAACAGAACAAGAGGATACTGCATAGTTTAAAATCAGGAAAAGTGTGCATCAGGTTTGTATCTTTTTACCGTACTTATTCATGTAATCTATATGCTGAGCAAATAATCTGAGAAGGTGGACTACATGAAGAAGAATGGCAAATGAGGATTGGAGGAAGTCTCATTAACAACCTATGATATGCAGATGACACAACTTTGCTTGCTGAAAGGGAAAAAGACTTGAAACAGTTACTGATGAAGATCAAAGACTACAGCCACCAGTATGAATTACACCTCACCGTAAAGAAGACAAAATTCCTCACAAGTGGATCAATAAGCAACATCATGATTAACGGAGAAAATACTGAAATTGTCAAGGATTTCATTTTACTGGATCCACAATCAATGTCCACGGAAGCAGCAGACAAAAAATCAAATAAAATCAATATTGCATTGGGCAAATCTTCTGCAAAAGACTTCTTTAAAGTGTTAAAAAGCAAAGATGTCACTTTGAGGACTAAGTTGTGCCTGACTCGAGCCATGGCATTTTCAGTCACCTTGTATGCATGTGAAAGCTGGACAATGATTAGGGAAGATCAAAGAAGAATCGCTGCCTTTGAATTATGGTGTTGGTGAAGAGTATTGAATATACCATGGAAAATGCCAGAAGAACAAACAAATCTGTCTTGGAAGAAGTACAGCCAAAATACTCCTTAGAAGCAAGGATGGTGAGATTTTATCTTATGTACGTTGGCAATGTTATCAGGGGGGACCCATTCCTGGAGAAGGACATCATACTTGGTAAAGTAGAGGGTCAGCAAAAAAGAGGAAGACTCTCAATGAGATGGATTGACACAGTGGCTGCAACAATGGGCTTAAACACAGCAACAATTATGAGGATAGCGCAGGACTGGGCAGTGTTTCATTCTGTTGTACATAGGGTCACTATGATTCGCGGCCGACTTGACGACATTTCACAACAACAGAGATTTCCAGATTTGACCAGGGTAGCTCACACAACTGGGATGAAGTTTCACACTTCAACAGCAGGTCTACTTCCAGCTGTACAAGCTCATCAAGCACGTATTGTTGTATTTCTCTAAGACCCTGAAATTCAGTGTATTGAATTTATTTAGAAGAAGAACCACTATATAGGTACAAGTTTCTGAAAATGGCCAAAGGTTTTGTCCTTGGCAGGAAAGGACATTATCAGATTCATGAAGTGCCTTTGTGTTTATATTTCAGCTCTGAAAGATAATTGCGATTTATCTGAAGACAACCTTTATTCTTCAAATATGATGATGTTGACTGATTTTGGCTCCTAGGGGTAAAATGTATTGTGAAGTCCCAATGTACTATGTTTTAATTTACTAACAGGCACTGAGCTTTTGAAGTTGACAAGTAGGCAGAGGATGTGCACATATTATGTGATATGTTTAAGGAGTGACAAATATTCACTTGGAAGGGAGGAGAAGAAAATTTACAATACAGAATTTCTTAGGGAAAATCAACTTAGAGGAGCCAGCAGGGAGGAAGAGAATAAGAATATTTCTGGTAAAACATGGATGAATCAATAACCAGCCAAAATCAAAGAAATTATCTTTTGTGAAAAACAGTAGAGGCCAATTGAAAAATAAGCAACATGTTGAATAAAAATAGCAAACAGAAGTCACAATGGCCTAATTGTGTGATGAGGTAATTAACAGCTAGAGTTAGCAAAATACGCTCAAAAAAAGAGAGTAGTCTGGGGAGAAAAAAAAAAAAGGCACAAAAACCAGCAGATCTACCAAAGAAGCCATTCAAGTGGCTAACAGACACATGAGGAAATGCTCACGATCATTAGCCATTAGAGAAAAGCAAAATCAAAACTACAATGAGATACCATCTCACCCCAGCAAAGCTGGCACTAATCCAAAAAACACATAATAATAAATGTTAGAGAGGTTGTGGAGAGACTGGAACTCTTATGCACTGCTGGTGGGAATGTAAAATGGTACAAACACTTTGGAAGTCTACTTGGTGCTTCCTTAAAAAGCTAGAAATAGAAATACTATACAACCCAGCAGCCCCACTCCTAGGACTATACCCGAGAGAAATAAGAGCTGTCACACTAATAGACATATGCACACCCATGTTCATTGCAGCGGTGTTCACAATAGCAAAAAGATGGAAACAACCTAAATGTCCATCAACAGACAAATGGATAAACAAATAATGGTACCTACACACAGTGGAATACTATGCAATGATAAAGAACAATGATGAATCTGCAAAACATCTCACAACATGGATGAATCTGGAGGGCATTATTCTGAGTGAAATTAATCAGTCACAAAAGGACAAATATTATATGAGACCACTATTATAAGAACTCAAGAAAAGGCTTAAACACAGAAAAAAGCATTCTTTGATGGTTACCACGGTAGGGTGGGAGGGGAAGGGGAAACCACTAACTAGATAGTAGACAAGGATCGACTCTGGTGAAGGGAAGGACAACACACAATACAGGGGAAGTCAGCACAACTGGACCAAAGCAAAAACTAAGAAGTTTCCTGGACACATCCAAACACTTTGAGGAACAGAGTAGCTGGGGCTTGGGACTGGGGACCATAGTTTTGGGGGACATCTAGGTCAATTGGCATAACAAAGTTTATTAAGAAAATGTTCTACATCCCACTTTGGTGAGCAGCATCTGGGATCTTAAAAGGTTTCAAGTGGCCATCTAATATACATCAATTGGTCCCATCCCACTTGGAGCAAAGGAGAATGAAGAAAACCAAAAACACAAGGAAAATATTAGCCCAAAGGGCTAAAGGACCACATGAACCAGAGACTCCACCAGCCTGAGACCAGAACCAGATGGTGCCCGGCTACCACCAATGACTGCCCTGACAGGGAATACAACAGAGAATCCTGGACAAAGCAAGAGAAAAATGTAGAACAGAACTCAAATTCACGTAAAAAGACCAGCCTTAATGGTCTGACAGAGACTGGAACAACTCCTGAAACTATGGCTGCCAGACACCTTGTTAATCCAGAACTGAAACCATTCCTGAAGCCCACTCTTCAAAGATTAGACAGGACAGTGTTTCCTTCTGTTGTACATAGGGTCACTATGAGTTGGAACCGGCTCGATGGCACCTAACAACAGCAACATAAAACAAAAATACATGGGAGGAACATGCTTCTTAGTTCAATCAGATATATGAGACCAAATGGACAGCTCCTGTCCAAAAGCAGGATGAGAAGGCAGAAAGGGACAGGAACTGGTTGATGGACACAGTGAATCCAGGCTGGAAAGGGGGAGTGTTCTGTCGCATTGTAGGAATTGCAGCTAATGTCACAAAACAATATGTGTATAAATTTTTGTATGAGGAATTAACATGAGCTGTAAACTTTCACCTACAAGAACAAAAAAAAAAAAAAAACAGCAGATCTTCAAAATTAACAATGGAGACAGTTATTCAGAAAATTACGGAAAAAAATCTCACTTGGACCTGAATTACTATCTAGATAATTGATAAAACTTTCTACATGTAGGAGCCTCAGTCCTTTACCCTTCTTTCAATAAATTCTGTAATGAAGACATCTTCTATGAAGATGATTTCAAAGATATGCTTTCTGTGTATAAGGCTCAAATCTGTATCTCCCTCACATTTAGCTGTTTTCTCCTAGTCAGCATGCCCAAATTAGAATCATCATTTTCATCCACCAAAACCAGCTCCTCTCCCTCAAGAAACCCCTTGGGAAACGAATGTTTATGAACTTCTGCTGCTTGCCATCCCGGAGGTAAGCACAGGGCACTTCAGAGGACACAGAAGGCTCACCACACCAGTCCAGCGAGGCTGGGAAGAGCTTCCCAGAGAAGGTGGTGTCTAAGATCTGGAGGATGTGTGGGAACTGGGGGAAAAAAAAAAAAAAAAGAGGACAGAAAAGGGCGTTCCAGAAAAAAAGCCTGTTACAGCATGCTAAGAAGTTGGCAGAATCATTAAAAAGTTTGGAGGAAAGGAGGGACAGATTGAGATTTGCATCTTGCACAGTTAACTACAAGTCTGTGGGGAGAATGAATTTGGGTGGGCACAAATTGAGTCAGGAAGACGAGTTAGGAGACTATTACCGGAAACCAGGCCAGAGGAGACGGTGGCCAATGAATAAGAGTTTTAGGTGGAATGGAAAGAAGAAAATATATTCGCAAGACGTAAGTAGGTGATATAACAGAATCTCGTGCCCGATTGGAAGCTGGGATTGACTGGAGAGGGAGCAGGGTGAAGGAATGAATGGATACTGATACGATCCACTGGCATGGGGATAAAACAGGAGACAGGAAGTTTTGGTAAAGCAGATAAGGTCAGCTTTGGGTTGCTTGAATTTGACATCTCAGAGGTGGAGCAGTTCTGGGTCATGATGAGGCTCAGGGTGTGGACTTGGGAGTGGATTGCTGAAGTGCAGGTGAAGGTCATTAAAAGATTGGAAAGGACTGAGGGGCAAAAGGGGTTTGAATTAGTCATTTTGGGGACACTGATATCACCCAGGATGCTGGCAGGATTAGGGATAGAAAGGAAGACTGTAAGCCAGGTCCCAAATTCTTTTAATGTTGAGGCAAGTGACTCAGACATCAGAAGATAGAAAGCAGCGGGGAAGGGGGTTATAGCCAGGTGGGAAAGGATCGATTACCTGAGGGTAGAGGAGTGTGAAAGCTGCAGTGGAGACCAAGGTAAGAGAATGAGCAACCTCGCCAAAAGAGCACTGGAGTGCAGAGAAGGTAAAAGTGGTCTGTGAAGACATCGGGACTGAAGGAAGTTTGTTTCTCCTGTAACAAGATTCTAGAAGGGGTGCTGAGGAAGTTTGGGGGGAAAGGATGTGTGGAAGTTTGTGTCAGATGAGAGGAGGTGCCTTACAAGAGGGGCTGCGCAGAGGAAGGGAGGATAGAATTATTCTCGGTTGTCCCAGCTCTGAGAGATTGTGCATCTAAGGCAATCCTTAGGAAAGAAACAGCAGTATCCATAGGAAATGAGTGGGCACTGGCTCCTGGACAACCTGCCTAGATGGATTCTATTCCCAAGGGACTCCTATCCTGGTTAAGAGCTTTGTTAGTTCACAGAACATCACCAACCAGATTTGAATCACATTACTAGCCCCTACAACCCTTCTGCTCTGGTCACATGGGCATATCCATCGTATGCTGAATGCACTTTGCATTTCCTGCTTCAACGCCTTGCTGTTTATAGACTTCTTCTCCCTTACTCTTCATCTCATCTACCTGAACCTTAAGTATTCTTAATGACCAGTTCCATCCTAGCTCTTCCAGGAACGCTTTAATACCTACCTAGTCATTCCCTCCACTAACTATACACTCCCGATGTTGTTATTTTCAGGTGCCGTCGAGTCTGCTCTGACTCATGGAAACCTTATATACAACAGAACAAAACGTTGCCTCCTTGGTATGTTTGAGTCCATTGTTTTGGGTTTCCCTCATTTCTACTGACCCTTTACTTTACAAGCCGTGATGTCCTTTTCTAGGTATTGGTCTTTCCTGATGATGTGTCCAAAGTAAGCGAGCTGAAGTCTCTCCATCCTCACTTCAAAGGAACATCCTGGTTGTATTTCTTTTAAGACTGATTTGTTTGTTCTTCTGGCAGTCCACAGTATATTACATATTCTTTACCAACACCACAATTCCAACGCGTCAATTCTTCTGTCTTCCTTTTTCATTGTCCAGCTTTCATATGAGATGATTGAAAAGCCCATGGCTTAGGTCAGGTGCACTTTAGTCATCACACACTTTCTGTAGCACTTGTTATATAGCTATTAAATACTACCTATTATGCACATGGAGTCCCTGAGTGATGTAAATGGTTAACGTGCTCTGCTGCTAACCATAAGGTTGGAGGTTTTAAGTCCACCCAGAAGAGCCTTGGAAGAAAGGCCTGGAGATCTATCTCCAAAAAGTCAGCCATCGGAAACCCTATTGAGCACAGTTCTACTCTGACGCACATGGGGTCACCATGAGTAACGATCGACTTGATGGCAACTGGTTTTGGTTTATTATGCATATGTATTGCAATCTTTCAGTGGACAGAGAATCTGATTAATACTTTGTCAGTTTCTAGCACATTTCCTTGCAGACAGTAGATGCACCATGAACATCTGGAAGACTGGTTAGTTAATTTCCTACTTGACATGAGCTGCAAAGTTCCGGTCCATGTGTTTCTTTCATAAAGTTAAGAATGACAGACATTACGTGGAGCTCAAATTTCATAATGCAAAAGCATGTGAGGGATCACCTTGAATTATTTCTTTTCTTTTGGCTCTTGTAACACACTTTCTGAATTTGTTTAATTTGCCTAAAAGCTGAAATTGTGAGTGGCAACTCGAGTGATTTTTCTTTACATCTAGAAAATGGAATTGAGTATTTGATAGAGTAACTGCTTAAGACAGGCAGAAGAGGAGATTGTAGCTCTCAAAATTTTTTTATAGTAGAGCAATAAAGAAATGATGATAAATGAGATCGAGTAGCACGTGTCTGCACCTGTTGGATACAAGCTACTGTAGCCATCGATGGACAATGTTTATATGACGGCTGGGCCATCGACAGACAATGTGTGTCAGCAGCCAACGGTCCAGAAAGTTTAAGGAGATGTATGGAAATTGCACAACCACCCAAAGCCTCCTGAGGAAGGTAGTGCTCCTTCTCAGAGCGCCATCTGCCTGTCTGCCTATTCTTTATTCTTCACATTAAACTGTCTTCCTTTTTTCATTTTTATGATGGTTGTCCTAAGAAGACTCTAGCCTGGACTTTGGCCAGTACATCTGGAGATAGAAATGATCCTGAATTATTTTTCCCTTGGGGAAATTGTAGCAATTTTTAAAATGTCTTAGATGGCTAGTTGTTGTTGTGTGCTGTTGAGTCATACTGACCCTATATAACAGAGCAGAACTGCCCCCATAGGGTTTCCTAGTCTGTAATCATTACAGGAGCAGATCACCAGGTCTTTTCTTCTGTGGAGCTGCTCGTGGGTTTGAACCACTCACCTTCTGGTTAGCAGCCGAGTGGCTAACCATCGTGCCACCAGGGCTTCTTCTGTTTTCTTGAGTGATCATCAAAGATGTTGAGGCCTCCTGTGCTTTAGATAGTGGTACCTGTGGAAGGTGATACCATCAGTGGCCCCAGGCCGGTCAGTCAGGGCCCTTAGAACTGCAAGGGGTCTCTTCTGCTTTTGTTCCCATCCCCTTCCCGTAAGCACCCCTAACTCAGCACTGGCCCCTTGTGGTAGGGAATCTGGTTTATGAGATCTGATCCGGTCTCAGCAAGAGGAGGATGCAAACACATTCCCAGCACAAAGGGCTTGGCATGTCTGGTCTTAGGCTAAGGGAGCCAGAAAAATTTATCTTACTGTTCTCAAAACTTCAGCTGAAATAACCCATTACACAGGAAGAAGAAATGCAGACAAAGGGGAAGACTCTGGGTTTAGAATCTGACAAAGGTGGACTGGAATCTTGGCTTCGTTTTATGTTTCTGCGTGACTTGGCATAATTTACAGAATCTCTGATTCTCACTTCCCCTCATCTGTAAAATGGGGGTAACACTAGTAGTTGCCTCATTGACTTATCAAATCTAATGAGGGTTAAATGAGATGTGTTTAAAGTACTTAGCACAGTGTCTGGCACTTAAGGAACATGTAATAAATGCTGGTAAAGAAGCCAGAGAAATACAAAGGTGACAGTGGATGACAGAGGCCACAACCTCCCTTCTATTTTATTGAAAATCAATTTCTTTATTAAATCATTTGAAAGACAGTATAGTATGATGGTTAAGGGCATGAACTATGGAGCTAGACCACCTCAATTCAAATTACCTGTAAGTTATTAGTTAATTATTATTATTATTATAGTTTCTACCCTTTGGGTTATGGAAATTTGATGAGTTAATACATATAAAGCACTTATAACAGTGCCTGGAACATATTTAAATGATAATCAAGTATTAGCTGTTATTATTATTAAATGATGTGTGTCTTAGGAAGTATAGAAACTTCGAAGTTCTTCAAGTCCTTCTTAAGTTTCATAAATCAGATTGAATTTGCACTGTAATTACCTGCTTACATGTTGACCTTCCTCAGTCTGTGAATCCCTGAAGAGGAGGAAAATGTCTTATTCACCTTTGTGTAGCATGATGTCCAACTATGGTGCCTGACATTTACTGGGTGCAAAACAGTACTAGACATATTGTAGAGATTCAATCAATGTAGGTCAATGCAGGTGGGGAGGTAGGTCAGGGTAAAGGCAAGAGAAGAGCCTGAGGAGCATCATACTAAATAGTTACGAACACAAGCTACAAACACTGTTATCCGGGAGAAATCAGGTTAACATTTCACCTTCAGTGTCAGCACCAAAAGAGCCTGAGGAAGATGTGTGAGAGGGAAGAGAAAATGATGATCTTCTTATATATGCTGTCGTTTTTACTACTGTATGGTTTTGTGTGTATGTTTATGTGTTTTGTTTTGGTGTGTGTGGGAAATGGGGTGCCAATTCACTACCATTGCCAAGACAAGAGCTCAGGAAAAAACGCTACACACAGGGATTTGTAGGCTATGAATTTGGACATGAGGGGTTCTAGGTCACTATTTCTCAACATTTGTAACCCATGTATTTTAGTTACCTAGTGTTGCCGTAACGGAAATACCACAGGTGGATAGCTTTCAAGAACAAAAATTTATTTTCTTACAGCTCAGGAGGCTAGAAGTCCAAATTCAGGACATCAGCTTTAAGAAAGGATCTTTCCTTGTCATTAGTCCCAGGTGTTCCTTGAGTGTCTTGGAGTTCCTAGGTCTTCTTTGGCATCTGTCTTTCCCCTATGTGCATCTCTGTGTTGTTCTAGTCTTTTTATAACTGAGAAATGATTAGGTTTAGTATCCACCCTACACTAGTATGGCCTCATTAGCATAACAAAAGAAAAACCCCTGTTTCCAAACAGGGTCATATTTACAGGTTCAGGGGTTAGGATTTCAACACATGTGTGGAGGGATACAATTTAATCCGTAACATGCCAACTTCCTTGAAATAAAGGACAATGTCTTACCCATCTTTGTAACTCCATCAGCCCTGACATATATCACATACTTTGCCCATAGAAGCTCAATAACCATTTATAAATGGAATTGAATTTCTGAAATCCAGCAAGGCCTTCACCTTTTCCCATCCTTCCTCTAATACACAGTTTGTCCAGTCATGTCTTGCCTTTCCTCATCCATCTTATAAACAACATGTAAATATTCCCAGGCATCTTCCTCCTCCATCATGGTTCTTGCCACTGCCACCACTCTTTGTCTCCCATGTCAAAAATTGCAAGTGGCATCCGGAAAGCAGAATTCTAGAGATCTGGAGACGTAGGGCTTCTCAAACTCCACAATTTGGCTTTCTGACCTGAGACAGGTCCTTAATTTCTCTCCCCAACTCCATTTCGCCTCTTCCTCAATGAATATTTTCTGAGTACCCATTACGCATGTAACAACTCCAAAAAAATATTCCATTTTCCCCTCTCCTAATGCCACACTCCTGGACAGCATGTTTCCTCCAGAGAGTGAACACTGGAGGGAGAAGGAGAAGTACTTTGAAAGTGTGTGTCTGTGAGAAAAATGCTAACTGTTCTATCTGATCGCTTCGATGACAAGTTTTCTTCTTTAGAGACTTGACTAGACATAGGGTGAGGAAAAATGAAAGGACAGAAATGTGTTAAGCTTGGCTCAATAATGACCAGCAGAGTGAAAAGATAAGACAACCACCCACCCGCAGGATTTCTATCCTCAAGCCCCAGAAGGGTGACAACAACAAGCATTGAAACTACTTTTAATGGAGGGCATGTTCAAAAAGGAACTTTACAGCCACTGTTAGGAAACAAACTAGGAAAATTTGTGAAATAGAGAAGGTACCTAAGCATGTGGAATACAACTACCATCTTTACCAGTTATTGGAAAATAACCAAGATGATACACTCTTATTCAGGATCACTTAATTACAATAGGTTCAGTTATTGTATTGTTGCTAACAATCACAATAGCACCTAGCATGCATTGAGTAATTTGTGCTAGCAGTTTTCAGGAGGGTGTCTGATTTAATCATTTTGTCATCGCCATTTTACAAATGAGAAAACTGAGACTTAAAGAGGTGATTTATCCAGTGTTATCCAGCCATATGTGACAGAACCATGACTCAAGCATAGGTCAGTCTGACTGCAAGGTCTCTGCTCTTAACCTTTTTCCTATGTTGTTAAACACCAGGGGCTTTTAGATTAGTGCAGACTGAAATGGACCATCTTTGTACATTGCTTCTGTTGCCTTCAGAATGCCTAGGTTTGAATTCACTAAAGCTTGTAGACAGGAAGGAAGATAAGAATATTGAAAAGATGCCTAGTTATCTGAAGATGTGAGCCTAATTCAGGCTGTACCACGTACCAGCTGTGTGACCTTGAGTAGATCCCATAACATCTTCAGGTCTCAATTGCCGCACCCTCAAATGAGAGTGATAGTAACTGCATGACCTCACTGGGTCAGGGTGAAATACCATAATTCTATAACAAGAAATGCCCGGTGTAAATGAAAGGGTTACTGACACCACTTTCCTCCTTTAGGTATTAGAAGCTGATACCAGGCAACTGGGAACAACAAAAGTAGTCCATTGTCTGCTGACTGGTGCCATAGTTAATTCTGGCATAGTAGAAAAAGGAATTCTCCTTTTTCTTATCCTACTCCAGGACTTAAGACATTTGTCAACTTCCTCTCCAACAAGATTTTATTTTTCCTTTGGGATAGAGGAAATAGACCAAGATGCCCAAAAACTAACTCCATGATTTTATTCTCATCAATAAACAAAGTGGGCTTCCTGATATCCTGTCCTGCCCACCCCACAGGGTAGTTTGGAAGCTCTTGGAACATAATGCATGGGAAAGCATTTCATGAAACTGTAAAGGGCTCTCCAGAGAGACAAGATCTCGGTCAAAGGGCTCCATGTATGAAGGATATTTCTTGGAAAACCAAGTACTCTATATACATGGCCAGAATCTGAGGAAGATGCTGGGAAGAGGAGCAGATCATTCTCCAAAATGGAACAGTAGAAACTAAGCATGTAGAAATTGAGTTTAGGAAGGCTTGAGAACCAGAATCAGCCAGTTTTCTTTGGATCACGAGTTGTGGCAAGGTCATGCCTCCTTCCTGTCCCTGTCCTCTCTCCCTGCCCACTTAATCCTCCTTGACCCATAGGACCAGGTGCTGGAATATGGAAGTAGAGCAGATTATGATTCGAGGGAATCAGTACAAAGGGGAAATAAAGAAATGCATTCAAGAGCGTTTCCACTTATACTGAGATTGAAACTGTAGGCTGGGAATTTGGGCTACCCATTCCAACCTCCCTTTGTAACCCTCAATCCCTCTTCCTCCTTCAATTTCATTTTCCCTCTGATTCAACTTTCTGCTCCTATATGGAATGCTCAGTGCCTTAAGCATCCAAGTACTGGAGAAATAGAGGTTTATGACATGGCCGTGCCCCCATGGGCCACACAGGACAATGAGAGTGACAGAAGACCCAAGTGCCAAGTGATTGCTATAGACTAGAATAAGGACCAGAATTAGAGAAAGGAGAGGGTCTGTGGGCCCTAGTCACTGGGGAAGTTCTCTGGAGAAGATGGACCTGGGCTCTGCCCTGGAGGAGAACTTATATAATAAGTGTGTTACAATTCTTTGTTGTTTAAAAAAAAAAAAAAAGAGGAATTTTTGTAAAGTCAACTTGAAAATGCAATCTGCTGAAAGAGCAGGAAGCAGCAAGGGAGAAAATTAGGAAAATATCTCTCTTGGAGACATTCTTTCACCTGCCCAGTGCTGGATTATACAAAAACATCAGCTAAGGAGGGTAGTCTCCCCAACTCCCCCCAAAAAGAGACAGAAAAAATTGAAATAATTTTATATTTAAAGAAACTTACCGTGGGAACTTAATTAGACTTCTTACACTTAATTGTGAGGGTTAATTTGGGGTAAGAGCATGCATGGGCTTTGGAATCAGACTGCTAGGATCAAATCATGGTTCTATCACATACTACCTGGGTGACCTTGGGTAAAGTTACTTACTACTCACAGCCTCAGTTTCCTTACCTACAAAATAGGCATGCTAATAGTACCTCATAGAGTTCTGGGGAGGATTAAATTAGGTATTTGTGTAAAGCATGGTATTTCACTCATAGCAAGCTATTGTTTGTGGGAGAGGAGATCATCGTAAAGTCTTCATAGTTTAGGGGACTTTAGCTCTTAATCCAGCCCTGACCTTCTCCTTCAACAACAGCATGAGGACCTCCTTCCTTGGTCCTTTGGTTCTTTCAACTCTTCAGTGAGTAAGAAATTAAGCATTCATTTCCCTGCATGTTATTCCAGTCTTTGTGCTTGGCCAAGAAATACGTTTTCAGTGCAAATCTCACATGCTCCTTTTTACCTGGCAGAAAGATCACTGATAAACATCCCTTCTATACTCTTGAGTACAAATCCCTTCCTCCCTACCTCCCACTCAGAGCCTCCCTGGTTGGACATCCTGTTCTGTTAGGCACAAGGATGATCCCACCAAGTCAGACAATGGCTGTCATCATACCAAGACCTACTGACCAGTTCATAGGCTAGAGCTTAGAGCTCATCAGCTAACTGAGGCCCAGAGGGAAGTTGGAAAATGTCACAAAACAAGCCAACCTTAATGCTTTGAGATGCTTGACTTCAGGCTACTAGAAATGAGATTGAGGAATCAGATAGGAAAAAAGAGATAGGCGATTCAATTATGTCTCATCTCCCAGTTTTCCAGCTCAAGGGTTGCTAGTTTACCTCCAGTTAAACTAGTATTTATTAGACTCTCCTGGAATACTCGTCCAAATTCAATTTCCTAGGCTCACTCTAGACCCACTGAATCAGAATCTTTGGGACTGGGATCTGGGAATCAGCACTTTTATAGTTACCCCAGGTGTTCCTAATGTGGGTGCTTCAATGACAACACTTTGAGAAAGGCTGCCTAAAACTCCCTCTTCCTGAAGGTATGATTGGGAGGAGTGACTGTCCAAGAGGGACCCTCCACTTCAACCGCAACAACTCTACTTTTGCCTGTTTGGTTATAGGTAACTATAACCTTTTTTGTTCACAAAAATATTCTTCAGCTTAAAAAAAATGATTTTGGTAGCGTTGGTAGACTGGAAAGAACACTGGATTTGGAGTTTGGGTGGCCTGGGTTCAAATCTCTGCTCCACCACTTACCAGCTATGCGACCTTGTACAAGTTGCCAACCTCTTTCTGTTTCATTTCCTCCCACAAAAATAATCATATTTTCCCAGACCATTTTGAGTATCAAATGAAATGACATGTTGAGTAATGGCTTTAGGAACACTCAATAACTCTACAGTGTAAGTTTTTATTAGCAACTTGGAGCCTGCCATGCCCATGTCAAATCTAGTATATGGAGTTCTGTTCATGAATAACAGGAGCCTTTTCTTCCTCTCTACCCTTCTGCAACTGTGGTTTCTGCAGTGGCCTGAATCCATTATAAACCTAGGCCACTGAATGACCCTACTGTGCTTAGCAGTTTCTTCCCCCAACTCCTCAGCTCTGAGTGGGGCAAGAGATTCCCCCAGGTTCAGCAAGAAGAGATCCTAGGGGACTATATTCCTGGGAAGGAGTCTGGTCTGAGAACCTTCCAAACTCCTACATCACTAATGTCCTTCCTTCACCCAACCCCATTTGTAATCTCTTGACTCGACTGATACAGAAGTCATTTGAGGAAGGCTCCAGGAATTAAGATATATCTGGGTCGGTGGGCTGACCAGTTTTCAGTGGTCAGTCCTCTTATCTTCCCCTTTCTTAGGAGCCTCTGCCAGGCAGTGCCTTCTTCTATCTCCTTTCAACATCTCCTGATGGAATATGGAGGTAAGGGTCATCGGAGAGCACCAGATCACTAGGAATAGTCTGCAGCCGGAGCCACCATCTTCATGCCTGAGCGCCATCCCTCCTTTCAAGCTGTCTTCCCCCTCCCTCTTCACCATCACCATAGCAACACAGTGGTGTAAAAAAATAAAAGCACTAAAGCATCTAAATATAGTACAAGTCTCAACACTTCTAGTGTGGAGCCTAAATCCTAGGGGGTGACAGCTAGAAGCATCCAAAGGATAACCAGTAGGCAGGAGGGAGGAAGAGTCAAAGGAAGGGGTGAAGGATAGAAGGGAAGGGAAGAGAACAGTCATTTACTGAGCCTGCTGTCTGTGTTTTCGTATTTAACCCCACAACCACCCAATGTGGATGTTATTATTTCCATGCTACTACTGAAGAAACAGAAGCTCAAAGAGGTTAGGAACTTGGCCAAGGTCACACAGCTATAAGCATCAGAGCTGAGATTTTAACTCAGGTCTCTGTGACTCCTGTGTTTAGGTGTTTTTACTGCCATATCATATACACAGGTGCAGTGAGAGATTTTGCTGGAACCACTGAGCTTTTTTAGCAGGACATATAAACAAACTGACGCTAGAGCTCAACTAAATTGTTAGATAAGATTAGGCCTAGTTGGGGGAGGGAAGGGTGAAGGAAGGGCAAACACTTGGCTTCCACCTAAACAACCCCTGTGTGTTCCTCAAGGGCTGAGGGGAATGAGGGGAGAGTTGGTGAGGCTGCATGTCTAGGGTGGGGGTGGAGGCCGTTATGATGTCCTGAAATAGAATTTATACCAGGGCGAAGAGGTGTTGATGAGAAGCCCTAGACCTGAGAAAGCTCATTATGATTCATACTGTCATTCATTCTCTCATTCATTCATTTCCCAAGTATTTTTATTAAGCATCTGCCATGTGCTAAATTCTGGAGAGAAGGAGATGATTAAAATAGATACTGCCCCTGCCCTTATAGAGCTTAGGACAGTGGGGAAGACAAATAATGAAAAAATTGCACAATTAATTGATTCTTTAGAACCATGACATGTATTCTACGGGCATTAACAGAAGAACATTACCTGCCTTATGATATCAGTGGCAGGGAAATACAAAAGCTCTTACAAATGAAAGAAAGCTACTTGATCAATTCTAAAGATGATGTCCATTTTCAAGGTGAGCAGAGAGACCATACTAGTAGGTAAGCCTCGATCATGGGCTTGTGTGATCAGCCCACCCTGCAGACACATTCCCTGCCCTGTATCTTCATTATAATCATGAAGTCCTTCTCTATCTTTTGGGTTAACCAAGAGCCATGCAAATGAGGTTTAAAAAAACCAACAAACTAGACCCAAATGAAATCTGACAGTAAAAAAATTTACTATGTCTTCTTCCTACAGCCCTCGGTATCACTGACATAAAACTGAGCATGTGTGCTGAGGGGTGGTGTGTCTTGGTGATGTCTAGACAAGGTGAGTCAAGCTATGGCATTGACTACTTAAGGTGAGCAAGAGCAGCTCCGGAAAGTGCCTGTGAATTAGGCAGGGGTGGGAGGGAGGGGGGAGGCATTAAAGTTGTGAATTTCTGTGGATCCAAAGCTTTTCCAAACTTACCTGCAAGGCAGCAAATATGGGGGATGTTGTATGAATGAATTAGAATTAGATAATATAATGTGTGTGGAGCCCTTTAGCTCTTCGGAGAAAATGCTGTCTAAATACATAGTGTTCGCATCAAAGATAATGATATAGTACTCTATTTATAGTGCTCTGCTACCTACTGCCAGCTATTTCCCAGGGATGTGGTAGAGATGAATGGGCAAGATCTGGGGAAAGTGCTTTGAAATCCTTGATTAAAGGCCCTCTAGACAAATGTAGGATTTTAAGGTATGTTACTGTTACTGTCGATATGTTTTATTTTATCACCCTGGAGTGTCACCACCTTCAGTTTCAGGTGGATGACTCTGCCTGACTGTTCCATGCCCTGAATGTCATCAGAAAGGCAGCATCTCACAGAAGTGCAGTATAAACATGTGTTTAACTGAGGGGCCCAGAGGCTTTCTGGGCTGGCTCCTGTCAGCTGGTCCTAGTCACTCTATGAACCTAGGCTTTCCCAAGCTCATTTTATTTCCACCAATAGGACAGCAATATGCAAATATCCTACTTGGAATGAGTATTGACTGCAAATCTGCCCCTGGTCAAAGCTGAGAGATAGAAATTGGAGGAAGGGGCAGATGTGTTCTGAAAGGGAAACAGAGTCTATCTTCCACCACCTCATCCAACCTGGCCAAAAGAATAAAGGAGCAGAAATGAGAATTCGTTGAAGTGGAAGCAAGGTGGAAAAGGAACTTGAGAAATTGGCACTGGGACTCTAGAATCAGATTCGTCTATCTGTGGGAAAAGAAAAAAGATCAATCTAAAAAAAAAAGGCTAACGTGTCAACAAGAGCAGCCAGGATCAGGATAGGGCTAGAAGGAAGTTACTTCAGTCGCTGCCCCTATCCAGTTGATCTTTTATGGAGAACTTCTAACTCAAGATTGTCAAATGAGGAGCCTTCAGTAGAACAAATTGGTGCACTGGTACTTCCACACATACCCCAAAGGACATAAAACTTAGAATGGACCCCTGAAGACCTGTCTGTCTTGAACCAATAGGATTAAAGTTTGCAAACAAACGGGCTTTGCAATCACCATGTAAGTTTCTGCCTGGGAGGGAAGGAAGAGCAGTGCGATGTTGTGGCATAGTGGTTAAGAGCCACGGCTGCTATCCAAAAGGTTGGCAGTTCAAATCCATCAGCCACTTCTTGGAAACCCTATAGGGCAGTTCTACTCTGTCCTATAGGGTTGCTATGAGTCGGAATTGACTCATTGGCAGTGGGTTTGGTTTGGTTTGGCCCTTCTGATGGAGTCCTTGGGTGGTGCAAATAGTTAATGTGCTAGGCTGCTAACAAAAAGGTTGGTGGTTCGAGTCCTTTGAACCATTGAAAACTCTATTCTGATACACATGGGGTTGCCACAAGTTGGGGTCGATTTGATGGCAACCAGAAAATGCCTCTGAAAGGCCATGCAACTAACATTTGGGGCAGCAGGGATTATGAATGGCCCTGCAAGTGCAGAAAGAATAAATGAATAGAGTGAATGACTAAATGCCAAATACGTGCTTGCCATATTGAGTTCCAGATCCAATTACCTTAATAGGGACTAGCTGGAACACTGTTTTGAGAAAGATTTTGAGGTTGTATCTGAGCTCAGCAGGAAAGTGTCATGTCTGCCATGGCTACAGGAGGAGGAAATGGTGGCTCGTGTTTGCCAGGGATTATAAAATCGCAGAGTATCAGGTCTGAGAGAGATATTATAGATACCCATCATACAGATGATGAAACTGAAACACATTATGGGTCATGCACCACACTAGCTTGGTTGTGTATTGTTTCACTTAACCCTCACAGAAACCCAGTGAGGTAGGTATTGTGGTCACCATTTAATAGATAAAGAAACTAGAGCACAGAGTTAAGAAACTTGACCAGGTTCAGGTATCTGGCAAGAGGTAAACCTTTTTTTTTTTCCCCCCACTACATCACCACCCATGGGGGGGTTTGGGAGGCCCCTTTATCAAAATATCTCAAAATCAGATACCCTGTAAACACACTGAGATACAGTGTTAAACGGCAGCTTCTACTCCTTGACCTCAGGCTTTCTTCAGTTTTTCTCGCATCACTGTCAACAGGGCATGTGGAGCTTGACTTTTGTGCCCAGCATCCACTACTGGGGATTTTTCTTAGTAGGGAGCTCACTCTTAAATATGGTGTCAGTATGAACACACGTGAAACAATTAGGGAAAAATAGGGACAGGTTGTGATAAACACAACCCCTGGGAAGGAGTGCTCAGTGGGCACTGAAGTCATCAGACTGGGCACTGGAGTGAGCAGAATAGCAGACGACTTCTTAGAAGAGGAGGGATTGTAGATGGGACTTCATTCTTTATCTGGGAACTACCCTGAGCCTGCCCCATGTCAGACCCTGGCAATATTAGGAGGCATGACACAACCTCACAGCCCTTAGAGAATGGGCAGGTTTGGCTAACTTGAAAGCAGAAGGAAGAGCAGTCTGAGTTAAGGGAACAGCATGAATCAGACATGGAACAGCATGACTCAGACATCAGACAGGCTTGCCAATGGCACACACAGAAGTTGAAGAGGCAGAACAGCAGAGGGAAGTGGAGGGGGCATATAAGCAAGATAGGAGAGGCAGGGAGTTCACATTGGCTCCACACCTGACTTGTGCCAAGCACTAGGTCAATCATTTTATATTTGCTGGTTCATTTTTCTCTCACTAGAATCCCATGAGGGTTTACAGATTGGGAAACTGAGGCTCAGCTAGTGGCAGCAGAGCCAGGATGCTAATCAAGGTGACTGCATTTGTGCATCTTGAGAAGTTTTTGAAGACCAAGTTTAGACTTGTTCGGGGAGGAAGAGGAGAGCCATTAAAGTGACCCTTTCTTAACAGTAGCCCAATAAACATTGAAAAGGCAGTAGTATGAGCAAGAATGGATTGGGGAGACCAGCCAAGACTCTCTCACAACATCTCTATCAGCATAATCACCAAATGCTAAGCATAGGCTCTGGAGTCAGACAGTCCTGAGCTCAAACTCTGGCTCCACCATTCATTGATCATTCATTCATTCAACAAACATTGTTTGAGTACTGAATATACACCAGAGACTGTTCCATGTGCTAGTGAATGAGACAGGCATGGTTCCTGCTCTCATTAAACTTATAGTCTGGTGAGGGAAACAGATTGTACACAAATAAATAAACAAGATAGAAACAAAACAGGGTGATGTGTTGGAGAGTAGCTGGCGGATAACTCAGGAAGCATCAAAAGAAGATGGAAGGAATACGCAGAGTAACTGTACCAAAAAGAATCGGCTGACCTTCAGCCATTTCAAGAGGTAGCATATAATGAAGAACCGATGGTACTGAAGGGAGAAGTCCAAGCTGCACTGAAGGCACTGGCAAAAAATAAGGCTCCAGGAATTGACAGAATACCAGTTGAGATATTTCAGCAAACAAATGCAGCACTGGAGTGCTCACTTGTCTATGCCAAGAAATTTGGAAGACAGCTACCTGGCCAACCGACTGGAAGAGATCCATATTTGTGCCCATTCCAAAGAAAAGTGATCCAACAGAATGCAGAAATTATTGAACAATATCATTAATATCACACACAAGTAAAATTTTGCTGAAGACAACTCAAAAATGGTTTCAGCAGTACATCGACAGGGAACTACCAGAAATTCAAGCTGGATTCAGAAGAAGATGTAGAAGAAGGGATATCAGATGAATCTTGGCTGAAAGCAGAGAATACCAGAAAGGTCTTCACCTGTCTTTTGTTTGCTGTGCAAAAGCATTCAACTTTGTGGATCATAACAAATTATGGATAACATTGCAAAGAATGGGAATTCCAGAACACTTAATTCTGCTCATGTGGAACCTGTACATAGATCAAGAGGCAGTAGTTCAAACAGAACAAGGAGATACTGTGTGGTTTAAAATGAGGAAAGGTGTTCATCAGGGTTGTACCCTTTTACCGTACTTATTCAATGTGTATGCTGAGCAGATAAGCCAAGAAGCTGGACTGTATGATGAAGAATGTGGCATCAGCACTGCAGGAAGCCTCATTAACAACCTGTGATATGCAGATGGCACAACCTTGCCTGCTGAAAGCAAAGAGGAGTTGAAGCACTTACTGATGAATATCAAAGACTATAGCCTTCAGTATGGATTATACTTCAATAAAAAGAAGACAAAAATCCTCACTACTAGACCAATAAACAACATCATGATAAACAGAGTAAATATTGAAGTTGTCAAGGATTTCATTTTACTTGGATCCACAATCAATGAGCATTGATTGCTCATGGAAGCAGCAGTCAAGAAATCAAATGCTGTACTGCAGGGGACAAATCTACTGCAAAATACTGCTTTAAAGTGTTAAAAAGCAAAGATGTCTCTTTGAGGACTAAGTTGTGCCTGACCCAAGCCATGGTATTTTCAGTCACCTCATATACATGTGAAAGCTGGACAATGAATGAGGAAGACCAGAGAAGAATAGATGCATTTAAATTATGATGCTGACAAAGAATATTGAATATGCCATGGACTGCCAGGAGAACGAACAAGTCTGTCTTGGAAGAAGTACAGCCAGAATGCTCCTTAGAAGCAAGGATGGCGAGGCTTGGCCTCATGTACTTTGGACATGTTATGAGGAGGGACCAGTCCCTGGAGAAGGGCATCATACTTGGTAAAGTTGAGGGTCAGTGAAAGAGAGGAAGACTCTCAAAGAGACGGGTTTGCACAGTGGCTGCAACAATGGGCTCACATATAACAATGATTGTGAGGATGGCGCAGGACTGGGCAGTGTTTTGTTCTGTTGTACATTGGGTCGCATGAGTCAGAACCAACTTGATGGCACCTAACAACAACAACTGGACGACCAGTCAGACTGGGTTCACAAGGAAGCGACGTTTAAGTTGAGACGTTTAAAAGGACCGATTCATGAGACTATCTGGAGGAGAAAAGTTCCAGGCAAGGAAACATCTGGTGCAAAGGCCCTGAGGCAGGAACAAGGTTGATGCTTTTGAGAAAACAGAAGGAAGGCAAAGGTGACTCGGGCAGAATGAATGAGGATAAGAGTGGTAGAAGGTGACTTGGGGATAAACAAGGTTGAGCTTTGTAGGCATGATCAGTGGTTCTCAGTGTGGTCCTAGAACCACCAGTAGCTGTATATGGGAACTTGTTAGAAATGCAAATTCTTGTTAGAAATGCTACACCCGAGACCTTTGGAATCTTGAGAAAATCTGTGTTTTGTCAACCGCACCCCCCTCCCCAGCCCCAGCCCGATGATTCAAGGTATTATAGCCCAGAAAACCCTATGGAGCAGTTCTGCTCTGTCACATGGGGTCACTATGAGTCAAAATCCCCTAACAACAACAACAACAGGATAGATAATGCTGTTTTAATTTAATTCTACATGCAGAAGGAAACTACTGGAAGGTTTACACAGGAGAATAACGTAAGTTTTTTTTTAAATTAAAAAATCATTGGCTGAGAGGAAAATGGACTGTAACCACACAAGAGGAGTAGAAACAAGGAGACAAATTAGATGACTCTTGCAGAAACTCAGGCAAGAGGTGGCAATGTTTGAGCAGAGTGGGGGTGTAGAGATGGGGAGAAGTGAACTGACTGAAGAAATGTTTTGGAGATTGAGTTAGCAGGAGCTACTGCTGGATTGTGTGCTCTTGGGAAAGTCCTTTAATCCCTCAGCGTTTCTGTTGCCTCATCTGTAAAATGTGGATAATGACACCTACCTACCTTGTAGGGAAATGGTGAGGATTAATTGAAATACTGAATGGTAGCACTGTGCCTGGTATCTGCATTGTGTAGGAAGGAAAACAGACGTGCAAGGGAAAAAACATAGGGCTGGTAACATATGAGCTTTCTTCCACCCTTTGCTTTTCCTCTCTACTACTTCCTGTCTGAAGTCCCTGGGTGGTGCAAACAGTAAATGTGCTTGGCTGCCAACCAAAAGGTTGGAGGTTCGAGTCCACCCAGAGTTGCCATGGAAGAAAGTCCTGGTGATCTACTTCTGAAACATCTGCCATTGAAAACTCTATGGAGCACAGTTGTACTCTGACACATGGGGTCGCCATAAGTTGGAATCAACTCTACAGCAACTGGTTTTATAATTCCTGTCTTCTTCCTGGTCCTATCCCAGCCCCGCCTCCTCCCACCGCCACCCACTCTGTGTATGGAATGCTACCATGTTTGTATGGTGAGGGGAAGTGGAGCCTCATGCCTGTGAGTGTCCATATAAGACTGTGTGTCCACATGGGTGCGCTGCCGGGGAAGAGGCCATGGCCCTGCTCCTTGGAGAGTGCACAGCTGTGGCCTTTGGAGACAATCAAGGAGATGCCGTGTTAAGGACTGGGGTGTACACGGCACACACAAGCCTGACAGAGGCAGGGGAAATACAAACTAGGGCCGCAGAGAGCTGGCTTCCATCAGTCCACAGTGCAGTTCAAAGGCAATGTCCTCAGAAAATTCATTCCATCCTCCCCCCAACCCACCTGTCTAAAAAAACGGAGCACTGTGGAGATCCTGCCTATGGCAAATGCTGGGCAGATACATCAGAGCCAAGTATTCTGGTGAGGAAGAAGAAGAAGGGGGCAGGTGAAGAGTAGGGGGCAGTGATGAAGGGATTGACTCTGAAAGGTTGAGGAAGTTGACTGGCTTCCTGAAAGGCTTCAAGCATTGGCTCTGGAGGGCAAACTAGAAGCCCTATTTACATTACACACATACACACATATACACACACCATTGAATCAGATCTGCAGTTCCAAAAACAAAGGTTGTGGTTTTTTTTTAACTCATGTAATTACCCACAAAAATCCCCAGATATAAATAGGCCCTTTGTCCTCCTTCTGTAGGCTCAGAGAGGGTAAGTGGTTTAGGAGAACACAAGTAAGTAGCAGCAGTGGAACTCGCACTCAGGTCTTTTGCCTCCTAGTCTAAGATTCTCTCCATTATACCACAAGGCATCAAATGACCACTTAAGTGATTTAACTAGGGCCAGGATTAGGGTGAGGTGAGTGAGGTGACTCATGCAAGTGTAAGGTTGGATCCTGTCTTTATTTAAAATGTTGATGTTTTGTTCATCGTGAATCTTTTGTATTAATTCTGATTTTTAAAAATATTGCATTAAAATATTATGTACCTCGATTACTGAGTTTTTTGGTGTACCTTTAAATTTTGCATCTGTGCCTTGCTCACCTCACCCTAATCCTGGCCCTGGATCTATTACTTTATTTCTACATCAGCCTCTTCCTTTGACCATCAGAGGAACTTCAGATACCTAAACATAAAGAAAATAGAATTTCCACTCCCACCTTTATGAAGTTCTTGGCTTCTGCTGTTTAGACTCTATTTCTCAAGAAGGTTGCCTACTATATTCCTCCTAAGATCACCAAATTCTGTGAAACTAGCCATAGGCTAGATTCTCATATTAGAGCAGAGAATATGCCTCCTAGCATTCCTGCAGCTGAGGGAACTAGGACTTGGCCATCTGACTCCAACTCTTTGACAGCCTGGGCCCCATTTGTCTCTGTTATTGTTGTTAGTTGCTGTCCAGTTGGCTCCAACACATAGCAACCTCATGTACAATAGAATGAAATGTTGCTCAGTGTTGTGATAGGACAATATTCTATTGTGATCCACAGGGTTTTCATTGGCTAATTTTCAGAAGTAGATCACCAGGTCTTTCTTCCTGGTTGTCTTAGTCTGGAAGCTCCACTGAAACCTGTCTACCACAGTGACCCTGGTGGTATTTGAAATACTGATAGCATAGCTTCCAGCATCACAGCAACACACAAGCTACCACAGTACCATATACAGTGGACTTTGTCTCTAGATGGTGCAAAACAACAATTTACCATTTGACTGGCAGAAGGGAAGAAGCCTGAAGTGGAAAACAGGCCATTTAAAAATCTCACAGGCAGAAATTTTTGACAACCCTTGGGACTTACAACACAACACATCCAAAGTGGTGCCAGTCACAATAGCTGACATTCAGCCTGCATATTGTTCTCTTGTCCAGGGCCACTGTATTGCCCAACTCCAGAGGACAGCATTCTTATTGACTTGTATGTGAATGGAGCTCACTCAGTTGTGCAATACTGCCACTCTGCTTTAGTTCAGTCACTGATTGATTCCGTCAAGAAAACGTCTATACAGTCATCTAATCTTCTATGGAGTTAAGTCTCTAATTGAAGGATTTTCTCCACCCAGCCAAGGGACTGCACAGCTTTCCTGGGTTTGCTGTTCACTGGGATCTTTAAAAATTACCCACCACAAATAGGAATGGGCTTTGTAAGTGTTTTATTGGATGGGGAATTAAGTGGAATGCAAGGAGCTCTGACTGTGTTTAACTCAGATCCTCAGAAGCCAGTTCCTCTCTTCTTAATCATTAGAAGGTTTTTCTTGGACCTGAAGTTTCATGTCTGTACAATACAAACCTCTCTCCTTTCTACCTGGATCAAAATCATTCTTAAAAGATGAGGACCCCAGCAGAGAGAGAAATCAAGACAGAGACTGAACATCTCTGAAGCCATGAATCAGATAACCAGCCACTTGTTCTTTTCAGTGCTGGGAGCAGACACACTGTTAAATAAAATGATTTTGTAGATTATTCTCACTGCCTTCCAAGAAGGGGATTTATCAACTTCAGGGCACAGCAACCATTTATTCCCAGATTATTGATGTTTTTTATTTCGCCTCTTGAGGCAGAAGAGGAAGAGAATTTGAGCTGTGAATCTTCCTCTCCCCTCCTCCCTTGGGATGAGGCAGGACAAACTTGGGGCCCAACTAGGACTATAACAAATAGTCATGGATAGGTCTAAAATATGTAAGGCCCACTGCTATGGGGATGGGAAATTTAACTCCCTTTTTACAATAGTTGGTTGATATCTCTACAGAGACTACTCTCAAGAGGGCTAGATTCTCTTTAATGTACAGTGGAATCTTCCTGTCACCCATGCGAAAACACACTATCAGGGATAAGAAGCACTCACTGCCGTAGGGCATCAAAGAGGGAGGAAAATCTTTTTTTATAGCTTTAAGAGATGAGAACGCTCTTGTCCTAGCAGAGAAATTGTAACTAGGCAATTGAGGAGTATATTAATTTCCCCGTGTGTGAGTGTACGCATATACACACACTTTTGTCTTTGTATAGTGGCTATGAGAAATGGTCAACCTCAGGAGCCTCCTTAAGTTGTAGTACAGTGAAGCCAGAACTGATCTGAGCTGCCTGAGAATATGAATAAGTTGGTTCCCTCCATAGAGACACTAAATTTCCTAGAGCTTAATAACACTCCCTTACCCCATGCAAATTCCATAGGAAAAAAAAGAAAGGAGAGGAGCAAAAGGGATGTTTTCTGTACATGGACACATCACTAGACTGTAAGTTCCATGAGAGCAGGAACATGATGCTTCTGATAATGAGCAGATGGATGAATGGATGGATGGACGAATGCATATGGACCATGTATCCATAAGCATTTCAGTGCAGCTGCTCTGTGCCCAGAACTGGGCTAAGCACTGAAGAGAAATCAAAGAACACTGTGAGGGTAAGACATATTCCAAGCCCCTGAAATACAGTTTAGCTCAGGAAGCAAGATAATCACACAGGAAGCAGCCAGGAAATGCATCAGGCAATCTGTGATTAATTTGGGTTAACAGTCAGAAACTCAGAACCTGGAGAATGTAGCATGAGCTGGATGTGCAGGAGAATCCTCCCAGTACCGAGAGGTACCTGGGATCTATTTGAATGGGGCAAGGAGGACCTGGATAGGTAACAAGAAGGGCAGACCATCCCAAACTCCTTAGCATGGCTCCGAGGGCCTTTTATGATCTGGCAGCATCTTCTCTCCTCACTCTTCTATTCCCATTCTTCCCCTCACTCTTGATGCTCTAGCCAAACTGAAATCATTTCATCTCCTTGAAACTACCATGTATTTTGTTTTTGTTTTCCCAACATGCCTTTTTCGCATGCTGTTCCCTCTCTCCAAAAGATTCTTTTCCCCTCTTCTTGGCCAAACCAACTCAACTCATCATTCAAGCCACTGCTGAAACATCACTTCCTCTGGGAAGGCTTCCTTGATTTTATTCTAGACTATATGCTTTCTTTGCTATGTTTCTCCCCATCATCACACTTATCATAATTTGCTAGAATTACTTGATTAATTGTATGTCTCCCCAGTACCCAGAAGACTCTTTAAAGGCAGTGATTGTGTCTTTCTTGCTTGACAATCATACCTGACATGTATTCAGTGCTTAATAAATATTTGATGAATGAAAGGAATGGATGGATGGATGGATGGATGAGTGGAAGGAAGGAAGATTCCTAGGGTGAACAGAGGTATGGCATGTTTTGGGTGTAGTGAGGGGAGTTGAAGTGCAAAGTTCATGTGGGCAATGTGAAAAGATAAGGTTATAGAGATGGTTGGGTAGACATTATAAGAGAACTTCCAATTCCTGGGATGAAGGGCTCAATCTTTATCCCTAAGAAAAGGTGGAGAGGATAAAATTTTGTGATTTAAAATTCTCTTCTACTCTATAGAGCTATCCTGCAAGGTATGACAGGCTTGAAAAGGAAGAGCACCTACTTTAGAAGACTGCTTTTCTAGAAACTGGAAATTCCCCCACTTTCCCTTGACCTTTGGGAAACACACTGAGTGGCCACTTTGGGGTTTTTATCACCACCTTGCCCCTGTGCATACCCTGAAGCCTAGGTCCATAATTATGCAGTTATGTTAGCTACCCTTTCCCTTCAGCTGCAGGTAAGAAGCTCTTCAAGCACCAGGAAAGTGGAGATTTGGGAGAGTAAATGAGTCGACCATGAGCTGTAGCACCCAGTTATGAGCCCAGCCATTCCAGAATAAACGCAATGAGCACCAAGTCCTCAAACGTGGGCGTGCACCCATGGACCTGCCCAGTAGTAAGGTCTTAATTGTCAGTGGAGACAAAATGATCCTACGTTTTGCCTAAGGGAAGCCACACCCTCATAGGTTTTCTCTGATCAGCTCAGCTAGTCATAAGTATGGAGAAGCTGCAAGCAGCAGAGGGCTCATCAGGCGGGTCCAGTATAGACTCTAAAGCAACAAGGATCCTATGTATGCTCCTCCCACACACATACACACCCAAACACCCTTCTCTCCCAGTTCGTGCCTCCCTACCTGCTTATGTTCCCATTCACCTGACCATCCCCCACAAACTGCAAAAACATTCTTCAGTGAAATCCATCTCTTTGCCTCAGCCTGTCTCATAATCCTGTTGGTTCACCAGGCATATATGTGGAATAGTGAACCAGGCAAGAATCTGCCCTAAGCATTTAATAGAGTTAGAGAGACTGCTCCACGGAGACTTGGGTCCTGCTACTCAAAGTGTGGTCAATGGGCCAGCAGCATTGGCTTACCCTGGGAACTTGATGGAAATGCAGCATCTCAGGTCCCTCCCAGGCCTACTGAATCAGAATCCACAATTTAACAAGCTCTAAGGTGATTCCTATGCACATTAAAGTTTGAGAAGCACTGTTTTCAGGGCCCCTATGACACACCTGTTTTCAAGAGAAAAATCAATTCAAGCCTTCTAAGCCTTCTCATGAGACAGGGAGATTTTCCATCAGACATTGGGTAGAGTGGGGACAAGTGTGAGTCAGGGTGAGGTTCATGGGGCTTTTCTGCCCAGGCTCATAGAGCCTGAAACCTAGCAGGAGAAGAGTTGAGGGCTTCTGGCATCCAACTAGGAAAATAAATGTGACTAAAAGAAGAACCCAACCCAGAGATGTGAGGCTTCAGAAAGCCCCCAGGAAAAGACTAACAGCTCATCCGCCGCCACGAAGCTTTCTGAGCATTAGCTGGCCTGGAGCAGTGAGGATACATTCAGAAGTGATGAAAGGGAACCCTTCTTGATATGGTGAAAAGCCATTTAATAGGAATGAGGAGGAAGGAGGTCACTGAGTTAGAAGCCCAACCTGTTACTTAGAGATTATTTCTAGCATGAAAGGGCAAAAGGGTTAAGAAGCCACCTACTCACAACGTGATGCAGAAGACAGATCTACTTATTACCTGCTTGTGCTGCCTGAATTTAAATGGGAGGATTCTATGGTTCCTCTCTGTGGCTGCAGCTTGGGAATGGCACTGAGAACTTACCCACCTGCTTGTAGGAAATAAACTATAGGAGTAGCAGAGGACATTTACTAAAGTCCCAGATCTGCGGCTTGCTTACTAGCTGTGTGGCCCTGTGCAAGTTACTTAAACTTTCTGAGCATCAGTCTTTTCATCTTTAAAGTGGAAGTAATAATGTCTATGTTGCACAACTCAAGTAAGAATGAAATAAAGTTTTTCTCATGGCGTTAGACACAAAGTAAAAGTATATATTATCTTAGATTTCTCCTTTTGCTGTATAAAGTGAAATTCACAGCCTCCTTCTCCAATGTAGTATTCATCCATTCAGCAAATAACTGCTGTTTCCTCATCCTTTCACCCTGAAGGAGATCAATGGTGAAAGAGTACGCTTCCTTTTACAGTACCCTGAAGACCAGAGGCACGATCTGGAATTGGGTGTCTTCAGTGCAAAGGAATGTTCTGAGAGGCGAGCCAGGAAGCCCAAAAAAGGAAATTTCCTAATCCCTTCTGGGTCGTTGGCCGGCAGTGGCTCTGCCAGGTCTTAGCTGGAAACCCTGTCCCCTTTGGCACCTCCCTCTGCAGAGAGCTCAAAGGAGAGCAGGTGCAGGTCCTGGAGCCTCTGAGAGCATTATCGGCTCTAGGAACAGCTGCTCGGACAACCTGACCCCAGGACCTTTCAGTAACTTCCACTGAGATGGAAGGAGGAATCGGGAATAGGGGAGACGTTCTAAAGCCTTAAAGCAAACCAATGAATTAGATTCAGGTTGTTGTTTGAGACATCTCCTTTAGACTGGCAAATACACTCACTGCCGTCGAGCCAATTCCGACCCATAGTGGCCCCACAGGACAGAGTAGAACTGCCCCATAGGGTTTCCAAGGCTGTAAATCTTCATGGAAGCAGACTGCCCCATCTTTCTGCCACAGAAGCACTGGTGGGTTCTAACCACCGACGTTTCGGTTAGCAGCTGAGCTCTTTAACCACTGCACCAACAGGGCTCCTGGACAAATATAGTGGGTTAAATAAGCTTAAGGCTTGTTTATATTGGGCTTCTGGTCTCTCTGTCCACTGAGAATCCTTAGCCATTTCATCAAAGTAGCCTTCAAAAACATTTTTTTCGTTCCTAATGAACTATATTTTTACTGCAAAAGGCAGAGTAGATTCATGTCTTAAAGCCCCAGATTCATAATGACATGTTAGAAATTTGATTGTAGTCACTCAGCAAATCCTGATTGAGGGTTTTCTCTATGCCAGTCACTGGGACAACAGTGCCAAGTAAGAGATGAGTTCCCTGTACTTATGGAGCTTACTTTCTACTGTGGACAGACTATAAACAAGGAAACCAATAAACAAGCTGATTTCAGGCTGTGACGTGCACTGAAGTGAATGAGCAGAGTAACCTGATGGAAAGTCCCAGTGGTGGGAGAAGTCCCCTTTAGGTAGGGTGGCCAAGGAAGGCCTCTACAAGGAAGTGGTGTTTATACCTAGACCCAATGGATAAGGACAAGCAAAGACCTGGGTGAAGAGCACCCCAAGCAGAGGAAAAGGGAACAGCAAGGATGATATCCTGAGTCGGAAAGGACTTGATTTGAGGAATAGAAAGACCAGTGTGTCTGGAACTCACCAGCAAGGGGAGGTCATTCTGAATGAGGCCAGAGAGACCGACAGGAGCTGACTCATGCAGGATCCTCTAGGCATGGTAAAGACTTTGTATTTATTCAAATTATGTTGTTGTTGTTAGGTGCCATCCAGTTGGTTCTGACTCATAACAACCCTAAGTGCAACAAAATGAAACACTGCCCAGTCCTGTGCTGTCCTTACAATTGCTATGTTTGACCCATTGTTGCAGCCACTGTGTCAATCCATCTCATTGAGGGTCTTCCTCTCTTTTACTGACCCTCTACTTTACTGAACATAATGTCCTTCTCCAGGGAATGGCCCCTCCTGGTAACCTATCCAAACTACATCTCACCATCCTTCTTTCTAAGGAGTATTCTGGCTGTACTTCTTTCAAGACAGATTTGTTCATTCTTCTGGAAGTCCATGGTATAGTCCTTATTCTTTGCCAGCACCGTGATTCAAATGCATCAATTCTTCTGTGATCTTCCTTATTCATTGTCCAGCTTTCGCATGTGTATTAGGCAATTGAAAATATCATGGCTTGGGTCAGGCACACCTTAGTCCTCAAAGTGACATCTTTTCTTTTTAACACCTTAAAGAGGTCTTTTGCAGCAGATTCACCCAATGCAATATGGCATTTGATTTCTTGACTGCTGCTTCCATGGGCATTGATTGTGGATCCAAGTAAAATGAAATCCTTGACAATTTCAATATTTTCTCCATTTATCATGATGTTGGAGCCCTGCTGGCACAGTGGTTAAGAGCTCAACTGATAACCGAAAGGTCAGCAGTTCAAATCCACCAACTGCTACTTGGAAACCCTATATGGGGCAGTTCTTCTCTGTCCTATATGATTGCTATGAGTCAGAATCAATTCACCGGCAACAAATTTGATTTTTTGGTTTTGGTTTATCATGATGTTGCTTATAGGCCTGGTTGTGAGGATTTTTGTTTTCTTTGTGCTGCGGTGTAATCTATACTAAACACTGTAATCTTTGATTTCATCAGCAAGTGCTTGAAGTCCTCTTAGCTTTCAGCAAGCAAGGTTGTGTCATCTGCATATCACAGGTTGTTAATAAGGCTTCCTCCAGTCCTGATGCTGCGTTCTTCGTGTAGTCCAGCTTCTCATATTATTTGCTCAGCGTATAGATTACGCCTCAACATAAAGAAGACAAAAATCCTCACAACTGGACCAATAAGCAGCATCATGATAAATAGAGAAAATATTGACATTGTCGAGGATTTCATTTTACTTGGATCCACAATCAATGCCCACGGAAGCAGCAGTCAAGAAATCAAATGCCATATTGCATTGGGCAAATCTGCTGCAAAAAGACCTCTTTAAAGTGTTCAAGGGCAAAGATGTCACTTTGAGAACTAAGGTGTGCCTGACCCAAGCCATAGAATTTTCAATCACCTCATTCGTATGCAAAAGCTGGACAATGAATAAGGAAGACTGAAGAAAAATTGATGCTTCTGAATTCTGGTGTTGGCAAAGAATATTGAATATACCATGGAATGCCAGAAAAATGAACAAGTCTGTCTTGGAAGAGGTACAGCCAGAATACTCCTTGGAAGTGAGGATGGCGAGACTTCATCTCACATAGTATGGACATGTCATCAGGAGGGACCAGTCGCTGGAGAAGGACATCATCCTTGGTAGGGTGGAAGGTCGGGGAAAGAGAGGAAGACCCTCAATGAGATGGACAGACATAGTGGCTGCAACAATGGGTTCAAACACAGCAACAATTTTGAGGATGGTACAGGACCAGGCAGTGTTTCGTTCTGTTGTACATAGGGTTGCTGAGTCGGAACTGACTTGACAGCACCTAACAACAAGTATGGTGAAAGGATAAAATCCTGACACACACATTTCCTGATTTTAAACCAAACAGTATCCCCTTGTTTTGTTTGAACAACTGCCTCTTTGTCAATGTAGTTTCCACATGAGCAGAATTAAGTGTTCTGGAATTCCCATTCTTCACAATGTTATCCATACTTTGTTATGATCCACACAGTTGAATGCCTTTGCATAGTCAATGAAACATAGGTAAAAAGCTTTCTGGTATTTTCTGCTTTCAGCCAAGATCCATCTGACATTAGCAATGATATCCCTCGTTCCATGCCATCTTGTGAATCTGACTTGAACTTCTGGCAGTTCTCTGTTGATACATTGCTTCAACTATTTTTGAATTATCTTCAACAAAATTTTACTTGTGTGTGGTATTAACGATATTGTTCGATAGTTTCCGCGTTTGCTTGGATCACCTTTCTTTGAAAAGGGGAAAAATATGGATCACTTTCAGTTGGTGGTCCAGATAGCTCTCTTCCAGATTTCTTGGCATAGATGAATGAGCACCTCCAGCACTGCATCCTTTTGTTGAAACATCACAATTGGTATTCCGTCAATTCTTGGAGCCTTGTTTTTTGCCAAGGCCTTCAGTGAAGCTTAGACTTCTTCCTTCAATACTATCAGTTCCTGATAATATGCTACCTCCTGAAATGGCTGAATGTTGACCAATTCTTTCTGGTACAGTAACTCTGCATATTCCTTCCGTCTTTTTTTGATGCTTCCTCCATAATTCAATACTTTGCCCATAGAATCCTTCAATATTGCAACTTGAGGCTTGAATTTTTTGTCTTTAGTTCTTTCAGATTAAGAAATAACAAATATGTTCTTCCCTTTTGGTTTTCTAACTCCAGGTGTTTGCACATTTCATTATAATACTTTACTTTGTCTTCTCGAGATGCCTTTGAAATATTCTGTTAAGCTCTTTTACTTCTTCATTTCTTCCATTCACTTTAGCTACTCTAAGTTCAAAAGCAAGTTTCAGAGTCTCTTCTGTCATCCATTTTGGTCTTTTCTTTCTTTTCAATGACCTTTTGCTTTCTTCATGTATGATGTCCTGGATGTCATCCCACAATTCTTCCGGTCTTTAGCCATTAATGTTCAGTGTGTCAAATCTATTCCAATTATAGGGGGTTTGATAGGACCTTAATTGTAACATTGGTCATTATGTGAAGAAGGGATTGGAGAAGGAGGACAAAGGTAGGATCAGGAAAAGCAATTAGGAGACTATTGCAAAGTCCAAGGAAGAGGTTTTGATGTTTTGACTTAGGTCTTGATAGCAGAAGGAAAGGTGGTGATGGATTAGATGTGGTACAGGGTGGGGAGGACAGCTAAGAAGGAGTGTGAAGAAAAGAAAGGAATAAGGGGTGATTCCAGGTATGGGGCAGTTTGGTAGATGATGGTGCCATTGACTGAGATGGAGAAGAACAAGTTTAGAAAGAGGATTCAAGACCTGGCTGGTGCCTTTTACTAAATTTAAATGTTTTTGTGGCTTCATTTGTGGCTTGAGCAGGAGTGAAAACTTTTTCAGTTTTCAAGAGCTGGAAGGGATTTCTCTAGCCGCTAGGCAAGGTAGCACCTAAATCCAAACAGATACTGATACTTCCCCATGAAAGGTCTCAGTGGCGGAAGCCTACAACCCACCACTTCCACTCATTCCACCCTCCAACCATTGTTATAGCCAGCCAATCTAAGTTTCTCTTGCTGCTACTTCATCCCTGTTCCCATTTCTCTGCCTAAGGTGTCGGTGGCTTCTCTTTTTCTGTTTATCTGTTCATTAAAAAATAAAGCACAAGAAATGCTATTTTGTATGAGATACAAGGTCTCACACAGAGCCTAGAACTTGTCACTGACAAGGGCACAAGGCCATATTTTGGGATTATTTGAGAGTTATTCTCCATGTTACCCCTTAACATTCCAAGCCCCTCTAAGAACCGACTTGGGATCTACCATCCTGTTTTCTCTAAACCTTTCTTACTCTGACTTCTATTTCCAGTCGGTATCCCCTCTTGGGTAACCATCTCTATTTGTTGAGTTCCCCTTATTTTCTGACTAAATGACTGGAGATGATAAGATTTCCTCATGTATTTTACTCTCAAACTACTGAACTGGGATTATTACTTACTTACATTATTATGTTGTTGTTATTATTTTTGGGTGCTGTCACATTGATTCTGACTCACAGCAACTCCATGTGAGGTAGAACTGCCCCATAGCATTTTCTTGGCTGTAATCTTTATGGAAGCAGATCACCAAGTCTTTCTCCCACAGACCCACTGGGTGGGTTTGAACCACCAACTTTTGGTTAGCAGCCAAGTGCTAACCAGGGCTCCTTTACATTATTATAAGTAAGAATAATTGCTATTTATTAAACACTTACTAGGTGACATGTACCCTGCCAAATGTTTTTAAGAATACTAGGATGTAGATATTATTAATTCCATTTTATAATTGAGACTTGGAGAGCTTTAGCAAGTTGCCCAAGGTCACACAGCTAGTAAGGGGTGGAGGCGGGATTTGAACCCAGGTCATCAGTCTGTATTACCAGTGCACCCACTCTGCCAGTGACCCTGCTGTGGAAGAAGGAAGGCCCAGAGATTGTGGGCTTTCGCAGGTTGAACAATCAGACTTTCTATGGTGGCTCACCAGGCTTTTCTGCAGCTGGGGAGGGTGTAGCAAGTGATGAGGGTTTGAAGTCTTTGTTTTTGTAGATGGTGGGGTGGCAGGGTAGGGGTGTATTAATCACTGCTATAGCATTCACTTCAGGAACAGTGGACCCACATCTGATTTTATGGGAGCAACAGTGTGGACCATGGAAGCTCTGTACACGGTGACTTGGGAAAGCTCAGGAGAGCAGAGAGATTGTACCAAACCAGAATGTAAAGATATTCCTACTTTAGAAAAAAACAATAAAGGGAGGATCTGAAGACCTCAATCTCCTCAGCAAAGGGAAGGCATTAAGACACCAGAGTCAGAAAGGATGCATGCCCATGGCAGCTGAACAGGGCACCTGCATGGGCCCCTTCTTTCCCAATGCCCAGGGGAGACTAAGCCCCACATCTACCGCCTTCTGCAATGTCTCACAGCCGCCTGGGAGAGGCCTACGCATCTGGTCCTGAAGTGTCCCCTTTGTTATGGCCTGGGGTTGGGAAAGGCCCAGGCCCACTTCCATTTTTAAAACTCCTCATAATATTAAAAATGTAAAGAAATGCAAAACAGGGTTATTAAAATGATTTTGTATTTTAAAGGTTTACATTAACAAAATAACACTTTTTAATTATAAAAAATATAATTGTGCTATTTAAAAGATAATTGTATGGCTTATAAGCCAACCACAATTCCGAGCTTCCTAGAGTTAGTGTGGTCCAGCCAAGTATATCCCTGAGATTGCAGATGCTAGATCGGAGGGTGCATCCTCAGTAGTTTTTGAGGCCCACTGTGGGTTACCTGAATGTGTGACTTGAGCCAAATGGCCCTCCTGTCTCCCCTGTGATAGTCACTGCCATGGAGGAAGGAAATTCTATCATTTCCAGGTGAGACTCCCAAAGGCCAACTTGCAGCCCCCCTCGCCTTCTGCCCTTTCTATAAAATAAACCTTTCAGAGCAACATCAGCAGATTTTAAAAGTCAAAAAATTCTCCCTTGCCCCCAAAACAAGAAGGATAAGGAAACAAACATTGTGAGAAACCATAATGCCTGTCCCTTTATATGTATATTATTTCATGACTCTCCCAACTGCCCTGTGATAGTGTAAGCATTATTTGTACCTTTTGTATATCAGTTCAATTATTCATCCAAGGTCACACAGAAGATCAAGGATTAGAAGCCAGAGCCTTTGACCGCAAAGCCTGAGCTCTTCCCATGTCTTCAAGTAAGATCACACCTTGAAACCACACACAGCCCCAGAGGAGCACGATGAGGCTGGAGAGAGGTTGAGGACAGCCATGCCCCTCCGTGCCCATGTGGTGTGGGCCAACTTTGTCCTTTCTAGATCTTTTCACTGTTTCCTTCTCTTCCTGTGTCTTCTCCTGGCTGGCTTGCCCTCACTCTGCTCTGTGCTTATGATACTTATTTTTCCATTCACAGCAAAACAATTCACATCAAGGTAATTGATGATGAGGCGTATGAGAAAAACAAGAATTACTTCATTGAGATGATGGGCCCCCGCATGGTGGATATGAGTTTTCAGAAAGGTGTAGTACCCTGTCCTCCACGCTAACGTTAACCTTTTTCTTTCCTCTTCTATTTCTTTCTTTCTCCCATCTGTTTGTCTCTGGCTCTTGCTCTTTTCTCTCACCTCGCTGGTTCCCTTTCCCTTGTTTCTTCTCTTACTCTCTTTTGTTTTCTTTTCTCTCTTTTCATCTCTCCCTTTCCTCTCTCTGCTCCCTGATCTATCCTAACACCCGCCAGCCTGTCACATGGTACTGATAAGAGGGATGCTCAAGAGCCAATGGTAAATTTTATGGGATGAAGAAATGGGTATAGAGAGAGAGAGAGAAAGAGAGAGAGAGAGGCCAGCCAGAACCCTGACAGTATCACATATGAGGCTCTCTGTGTCTCCCAAATTGCTTGGAATTCAGGAAGGAAAACGGCCAGATAGCACAGGACCAGGCAGAAGGGCGGTATGAGGAAACTGACACCGGCTCTCAGCACAGCTTTCCAGAGGCAGTTATTCTCAGGGCTAAGTTTATAGTTCTTGGAAGTTGAGAATCAGAGTATTTAGATTTTGGTTCTACTTGCTGTTCACCCACTCCCCAAAACAGACCTTAGGAGCCATCTCATCTGCCATATCCCTACTAACAAGGCACAGTTCTCCACCGAACATTATGGAGTTGAAAGCATAGGTCTGTGTTCCAATCTAGGTCAAAGACCTACCTCGCGTTTCACGCTAAGAACATCTAGGTATGGAGGCAGAAAGTAAGACTAGTGGGAAGGATGAATCTGACCTGGGTAAGAGCTTCCCCAAGAAGCCTTGGGACTTCTCAGAGTAGATAGAGCTTTTGCTTTCAGTGAAGCGGCAAGTCAGAGAACTCTACTTCAGGACAGGCCATACTGTCGGAGGAGCAGCATTCCTTCCCTGGCCTACCCATCAGTCATGCTCCTTTAGGCCATTGCCATGGTCACAGGTACCCCATTTCCATCCCATTGTCCTTGCAGCAGGAAAATAGGCCAGGCTCACATCTCCTACATAGTCCCAGAGTTCCATAACCAGGTCCTGGAGAGAAAAATCCTGGAAAATGCTTCATGACAGTCAGTGAGCTTTGTCTTTTGTCCACCGAGTAAAGCATGGAAAGATGACTCAAAAAAAAAAAAAAAAAAAAAAAGGAAGAAGGGGTCAAAAAGGTAACAAAATATGTAGTTTTAAAACACACACACACCACCTGCACACACTCAAACGCACACCATGTACACAGCAAGTCCTGTGCCCAGTGAATCATCTCAGGTCAGTGTACCGCTTTACAGACAGCAAAGCTGAGCACACCCTCAGAACATAAGAGGAAGATCATAGGATCCGAGCAGACATTCTAGGCTATCACTTATTAGCACCTCTTTGCCCCTTAGAGAGCATTTAGGTCCCAGACCAAAAAAGCATGCCTAAAATAACAATCACAGCTCACTAGTGGGACCCACTGACCACCATTGTGTGCTCTGAAGTATTAGGAGAAACCACACAGAGAGAGTCAGGTCCAGGTAGCAGCTTCTCCACATGGCAATGACCTGAGCCAGCTACGTGCCAGTCTTTGGAGAAAAGTGATTTTCAAGGAAACTTTCCTTCCCTGCATAATTTGGTTTTAAAAGACACTATGCTTTGTGGAGGCTCCCAGTGATAGACAGAAACCTCCATCACCTTGTCCCTCAGGCCCATAATAATCAACATTTAAGGAAGCCAGCCTTGGGACACAATGCACCTATTTTGTAAAAGTCAAAAAGAGATTTTGAATTTGTTTTGCTTCATTTGCTTCACATTTTTCCAGACCTGCATCAGCTGCAAATATTAAAGGACACCTATACCACATTGTGGTCTTAATACATATTTATTTTAGTTCCCACCACTGACACCCTATGAGATAAAGGAAGAGAAAGATGATAGAATTCTGCCTCCTTCCCTCTCTCTCTCTGTCTCTCTCTGGTTTCCTTCATCATAAATACTTTTCTTTTAAATTTTTCTTTATGAGACTCATGTGAGAAGGGGATATGGACACAAGGAAGGGAAACAGACCCTGAGTTCTGCTGACCATACTTTCTGCTGTGGAAGGGTCCTAGGTACTTTCCAATGGACCAGTAGTTTACCCACTGCCCAACGAAATGCCACTGCTACCATGTGACACTCATGGAATGTGCTGCCCAATCCATTTCCCACTAACCATCAGCAGGATCTAAAACGATTCCTCCCCACCTTCACCCATCCCCTTCTTCCTTCCTGCCCATTCCCTTCCTGTCCTCCTGGCTTCTTTCCTTTGCCCACCTTTCCTTGCCTCCTGGCTCCCTTTCCCACTCATAAGAACAACTATGACCAAGGAGACAAGAAAAACTAAAACGATTTTTTATGTAAGAACAACACAATCCACCATAGTCCTGTCAAAAGTCACCACGGCAGGACTGGAGTGCATGTGCCAAGAGTGATGGGGAATGGTTTTAAAGGCTGTGCTCCAGGTGACCAACCAACAAACCGACCCAGTCGACACACTCTCTCTCTTGTTGTCCCTACAGGAAAACCATAAGGGTTAAAATAGTAGATGAGGAGGAATACGAAAGGCAAGAGAATTTCTTCATTGCCCTTGGTGAACCGAAATGGATGGAACGTGGAATATCAGGTGTGAGATTCTTAAAAAAAAATAAGAAGAAAGAAAAAAAATTTAAATAAACTGAAAAACAACAAAAAAGAAAAAAGCAACTATATTTTTTTCTGCCCCCTTTTTCTTCCCTTCTCCTCCTTTCTCCTTTTGACCAACGGACTTTTTTATTCTTTTCCCTCCTGTATTCTCGCTCTCACCCTGTTTCGGTATCATCTCTGCCTTCTTAGCCTTAGCTTGTTTCCAGTCCTCCTTTCCCACCTTCTGGGCAGTGCTGCAGCCTCAACTCCTCATTACCCTAATGAATTACTTCCCATGTTTTGCTCCAATTATCTAATTACCACTGTCCCCTGCACTCCTCCCACACTTACTGTAATCTGTAAATATGAAAACTCCTCGGTGGGTGGGGAGGAGAAGAAAAAGAAAGGAATGTGATGCGATGCATGCCTGTGCACCTTCCCTGCCTTCTTCCCTTCCCAGCCCTTCACCCTCTAGCCTGGATTGAATGTGGGTGGGCCTGGGTTGGGAGTTGGAGTCCATGTTGCAATGATGCTTCAACAGATTTCTGCTGCATTCCCCAACCTCCGTTGAGTACTTGGCAGGTTATTCACTTACAGAGTGGCTCATAGGCCTCTCTGCCCTTCGTGGAGGTAAGTGTATTATCTGGTTATTTCACAATTGGGTAGGCCATGGCATGGGAAGGTATACCAATTGTCAGAGGCCGTGGAGAGGGCTGGCTTCTGAGATAATCATGCAATTTGGAATAATGAGCTATTCTGCCACCCCCTGACATTTCACCGCATCCCATTCTACCCTTGTTGCAGCCCAGAGGTAGGGCACCTTACTTAGGCTACTTTGGGATAATGCAACCTCTAAAGCAGAAAATTGAGAGTTTGCAAAAGAAAGGAAGTATTCCAGATATGGATATTGCCTTAGCCAGTGGGCTGTGGAAAAGGACTGACATTGGAAAGGCCCAGAGTTTTGATCTGTGGGTTTTCCAACAGGAGAAGGAACTCTAAACGGTCTAGTTGGTGCTATTCCCTGAGAGACACAGACGTTGGTTGGCTCACTGAAGCCTACCTGTGCTGGCATCTGCAAGTGAGCATATTGCCCAGATCCCAAGATAACCCTCATCCCACACCAGAGAAGTGGCCTCATTGCCTCCTTTCCCAGGACATACATCTTGGAAGACCTGCCAAGGCTTCATCCCTAAGAGGCAGATTGTGTTCTAATCAGGGTAAATGTAGGGAAGAGTTTCTTCCCCTGAAGAAAATGGTTAAAAGCCACTACTTGGGAAGTGTGGGAAGAATAGGTGTGGGAATGGGAAAGAATGCTTCTGGGAAGTACCAAAGGAGGGCACTTATACTCCCTTTCAGAACTTCATGGCAAATGGAGCAGTGAAATCCACCTATTTGTCAGCAAGGGATGATTACTCTGCAACTACTTCATGCTTTTATAACAAGAAACAGCATAAAGCCTTTTCCTCGAGGGTAGATCCAAGAGATTCAGCAACTATACTCCTAAAGGCTCATCTATAGGTTTTCTGCTCTATCCCAGATGACTGATCAGTTCTCATTGGCTGCTGGGGATTTTCTGCAGAGCTGACCAGTTCTGAGTCCTCACTGGTTTGGACATACCTGGTGCTCTGAAGGTGGAAGCCCTCTGCATCTTCCATTGCTCTTCTTCTCCATGGTTACCTGATTGCCATCAACCTGATTGCCAAGGAGTACTGGAAGAAAGAGAAAACCCCTAGTCCCATTTCTTCCCAGGTTGTATCCTGCCAATCCTCTTGCTCCTGTCACCAAGAATAGTCTCACTGACCCATCTATAACTGCTGAGTGGAAAGTCTTGGATTCATGGAGACAATGACCAGAGCATGATGCAATTGCATCTGACTACAAGCCCTCTCTCTGCTCTAGGAATGAGCTTGGCGTTCTGAGTGTAAAAACAGGGCAGCAGGACCTTTGGGCAAGAGTGCCCTGTGTGGACTATCTGGGTACACTGATGTGTTGGGATCTCTGGATTTTGGGGGCCAGGAGGGCTCTTCTATGTAGACCCATGGAAGGAGCAGAATGAACAGGCTCTCTTACTCCCTATCTATCCATCTCAATAAAGTGAGGAGATCCATTGCTCCTTTACCCTCCTTGGAAATCTAGATAGGAGATACCAGAAAAAGTCAACCCTTGTTCTCCCTGCTTATATACTATACAAATTCTGGATCCATGCGTGTCTTTAGTGGCTATGAATTTGAGGCTATGGTTCACAGACCTGAGTTGCATTCCTAGAGAATCTTAGAAGAAACCATTCACACACACCCTGCCTTCCTCAACAATCTCTGTCAGTCACCAGCCGCACTAGTAATATATGGCAGCATGTTCCCAGACCTTTATCTGATAAGAGCCAAGAAGTGAAGGGCAGTATAAGATACCATCAAAAGAATAATGTGGTGTGTCACAAGAAATTTTGAATTTTGGATCTTGAAGTCCGAAAGAGTTTATTGTAAGTACAAATTCAGGAGTTCGGGGGAAAATGGGAGGGGGGTACAACCTATGTTGGGTACTTCTTTCACTCAACTTCCCAGTCCGTATAGGGATCTTGCATATGTCTTCTCCCATCTATGTATAGCTTTCAGTATGACAGTCTATCTGGTCCAGAATATCTAGACTCTGATTTATTCTGCCCTTTTTGGAACAAAAAGACTACCATTCAGAGATGCAGCTTCATAAGATGTATGGAAAAGACAATTGCCAAAATAAGCAACAAACAACAAATCTTTATGGAACACCTGCTAAGTGCAGGCATTTGTTAAACACTGGTGATGCAAAATTTTATGAATTCATGGTCCCTGACCTCCAGGATATATCTGTAAAAAGATAAACCATTCATGAAAAAAATTCTGTAGGGCTTCTTTTTCCCTAGTTCATTTTTTTTAGAGGAAATAAAAGTTCTGGCCAGCATGGTCGCTAGGAAGCCAATCATGGCTATGGAAACCTTATGGGCACTGGGCAGCTGACATGATCTGACTATGACTTTAGAAATAGAAGACATGGAACTGGGCACTCTTCCACTCTTGCACACCACCACCCAGTGCTATGAGTTCCCATTCAAGACCCAGGGTCATATTCACCACCAACAAGCCAGCTACTGTGGCAGGATTGCAACTTATACAGTTGTCATGGTAAATGGATTTTTGCTCCTTCTTTACAGAATAGATGGTTGACCTGATCCCCTAGAAGATCACAAATGTTCACCCACTTGGTTCCCCTATCCTCAGCCCTCCTTCCTTAAACCTAGGGTTACAGGGAAGGTGTGGAGAAAGCGCTCATAATTGCAAGGCCCTGGTGCATGGCACCCTCTCCAGCAACTTGCGCCTCTTGCTGCTGCTGCTGTGCATGCTCCAAATGCTGCCTTTTGTATGTGGCTGCAGAGTTCTCAACTACTAAGCTCACTGCTTTCCTTATGCTGCCAGCAACCACAACACCTGGGGCACTTTTAAGATGAGACCTTAACGCTCTTTCCTTTTCTTTCTTCCCCTTGTCTGGTATCCATTTACAAACAGCACTCCTGTTGTCTCCAGGTAAGAGGTGTCTCGCCCCTCTTTTCCACTTCTTGCCAGTGCCATTATTTGGTTTAAGACCAATGTTCTTTGATTGATTTAATAGGAACTGCAGGCTCAAGTTAACCTGACAAGTTCTCCTAAAGACTGGGTTTTGTTTCCCCACTTTTAAATAATCATGAGCAGTAGACAATTCCTAGAGCACCGTTTCTGTCAGTAGATGCGGTTAAGTCATAGCTGGTCCTCTCTGGGACAAGGAAGAAAAATTAAACTTATCAAAGAGATGGTGATCACAGACTTCTCCTGATGAAGAAACTATTCATCCATCATCTCATGTTGTGGGGGAAGAGAGGATGAGAGTCAGAGCTAGAATCTCCTAATAGGAGATCTGGAAGAAAATACTTTGATCCCAAGAGATCAAAGAGCTGCTATGAGAACTTGAAAAGCAATTTTCAAAGAATCTGGAATTTTACTGATCCCAGAGATCTTCCATCTTATCACAGCTAAGAGCTAAATTGCTAAGAATTTTGGTTCATTCGTCATTGACCCTTGAAGCCACATGTGCCATGAACAATAAGAATTAGAATGTTATGGTGGTAAGGACAGTGTTCTGGCTGGAAATAGAAATTCTAGGGAATTTATTTTGAATAAATCCTCATGCAGAATCTAGATCCTGTGTAGGACACACACCTACTTTTGGAGTGCACTTCCATGAGTGGAATCCAATCATAAACAACATCCAACTTTGTGAGCAGACAGGAAATCATTCCCAGCATGTCCAGCAATACTATAACTATAGCTGAGTGGGCTATCCAAGACTTTTCAGTATATTTTAAAAGAATGCCTTATATTTCATTATTCTTTGAAAATAGAAAAATATTAAGGTCATTTAAGAGGCCAAACATCTTACAGAGTTCATTGGTATTCAGAGTCACCTACAGGCTACATCCTGGATTTAGGGAGTGGCAGTGTATATAGTAAGTACATTTGCCTCCTTGCAGCCTTAAATTAAAAAAAATGTAGGTAACCTTTTATTTCCCTTTTCCAAAAAAAAATTACTCCAGCTTCCTTGACCCCTTGATTCCCTTTTAAACCAATAGGATAATGGCTACCTGCGACCCCATATATTCCACGATTGCCCTAGAATTTTGATTTAATAGCATTGGGTCTTCCCTCTCCACTTCAGTCATCCTCTTGCCTGAGATAGCATTTAGGCTTCTTTGCTCCAACTTTTACCTCTGTCCTCCACCAACCACACACATATACCTGCAACAAAGATTCTGATTTAATTTAAGCTTCTTTATACTTTTAATATTTGCACAAATACCAGTGCAAACTAAAATTAGAAAAGAAGGTGTGTTTTCCTAGATCTTTCAATCTGTAAACCTTTAATTTAGGAGCTCTTGATTAGGCCTTAAATTCGTTGGACATCTCAGAGTCTTGTTCTAATTTTCCTGGGTGTACCAGAAAAGATGATGAACAATGCCTGGTGGTGAGAGATGGAGCGTAAATATGTTCCTTATGAGCTACACCAACAAGCTCAGAGGCTTTGGAATGAGGACTCTGGCTACATCATCCAACTTCTCTCTGAGGATGCCTGTGGAACGTTCATGATAACCTATTCTAGTCTGGCCTAGCAAGCTCTTTGTTCTTCCAATATTTGTTCAATCTGCCATCTTACTAATTAGTTTATATTCTGATTTTTTTTCTCTCTCTTCCCCCCATTCCTATATCCGAGAGCTTGCTTCGTGCTGTCCGACATCAATCTGAATATCTAAATCACCTGAGATCGCATGTCATTTATTCTCTTTACTTGAAATTCTGAAGAGTCAGATAAACTAATGATAAGTATCACTATTGTCTTAAAAGTTTGACACGTATCATTCTCTCAACAAATTAACTTAATTTGAATTTTAAGGAATGACCACTACAAAAATAGAAAAGAGGAAGAAATTATTGCCAAACCAAGACGCTAAATCAGAGTTGCTTTAAAGGCATGTGAATCAATCATTTAACAAATATATATGGAGTATCTCTGTGGGGCTGTGGGAGATCTAAAAATACAGGATTGGTTATTTGTCAAATAGATTTTTTCAGAAAGTTGGAAAAACTGGCTGTCAACACAGAGGTGGACAGGTCAATAGGTAGATCAATATCCAGCCAGATGGATATAGTGCTGGACTGATAACTAGACAAGGGGTTAGACATGTTCATTTATATGTCATTGGAGAGCTCATTATAGTGATACAAGGTTCTTGTGGCACATGTAAACTATGACATGAGGGAATTAGGGAGGGAGGAATGGAATAATGCTGTCACTGTGAGGATAGGGATTGTGAGATGATGCCAAACCTGCAATGAGAGGACAAGAGTTCACAGGCTTTTAAGGAACCTGTATGTTTTTCCCAAATGCTTTTTCTCAGAGTGGTTTATAGCCTGGCTTCTAGGATACCTGGTGTCATAGCCAAACCCTGGATACATCCGGACTTATCTTCATAACTAACTAATCAAACACTCAGATTCCGTGGATTAAATGAAGTCAGGCTGATAGAGTGTGTCTTCTGACTTGGAAATATACAGAAGGGCATAGATCCTTGAGAAACAATGTATTTTTCTGAAAGTGGTTGCCAGCACTAAATGGAGGACAGCACCACGGACAGCTCCCATGAATTTTTGAATTACCTTGTTTGGTGCCAGAAACACTGAGTGAAACAGCCAGCTTGGGATTCTTCCACACACTCTCTTAACATCTTCATTCAGACCAACTGAGAAAATTCTTACGTTAAATATAAGGTTATCTGATTGGTAACTTACACCCTTGGCTTATGGTCTTTTCAGTGAATTGTTTCCCTTGCACCCTCAAGTGCCCAAGTCTCACCCCTCCTCTTGCTTCACCAATTCCCAAGCTAGAGAGAAAAGAAGATCTTGGCCTCTGATCCATTCTGTTCTTGAGATTATCCAAGGAATAGAGGAATCCCCTGGGAGATTCACTGTGTGGAATGAAAGCAATTAAAGAGCCAAATAAAAGAATTAATTGCATGTGAGAATGTGGACTTGGATGGAAAGATGTTTAAATGAGCTCTGAAAGAAACAGGCTGCCAAGAGTAATTTTCTAATCAAAGGGGAATAAAAAGATTCAATGTCTATTTCATTCTAATCCAGAAAACATGTCTTCGTGGTGAAGTGGTCTTAAAATGGACTCACCAGCTGAAGTAGAAAAATTCTATAACTATTCAGTATGAGAAGGCGCCACTGGTAAATGAATCAAGATGCTGAGGGACACAGGCAATGTCTCAAAAGAAAGTAAAGGAAGAACTTTATTCTGCTTTGTTTTTGAACAAGTATTTGTGTTCCAGAGGAAATGTGCCTGATTCCTATAGAAAACCTGTGTGTCTTTCACTGGAGAGCCATGAAGTTTTTTGGGAATCCTTCCAAATTTCTCATTGTGAGGATAATACAAGTATGAAATGTAGATGTTTCTGGAAACATCCCTTCTCTTTCTCCTTCATAGGTGGGATTGTGCCAACAGTGCTGGAAACAGATGTTAATGTGAATCAGTAGATATTCTCTTTGGATTAAATGTGCTTCTCTACTTCCTACCAAGAACTGTTACATTAAGCAGTTGAACAAACAGTCAAGCCCAATGGTTTAAAATAGTTAAAGGCAAAAATATTTTAATTTTGTCCGCAACTTCCCCAACATCACACCAAATGACTTGGGGACTTCACTTGGTGCTATTTATTGGAAGACCTTTGGGTCAGGTTGCCCACCTAATTATAAAACAGAAAGAGGAATGCTTATCCCAGGCCTGCAAGGAACCCTCTCATGGTTGGATGGTCATAAAGTGCTCAGCAGTTCATGAAAAGAGGCACTAAAATATACACAGAATTCCCATTCCCAAGTGCTATTTACTTTGTACCCAGTGCCCACACCCAGTACTCTGAGCTATAGACTTCTGGGGAATGGAGAGTATGCTAAAGATAGTCTGACTTTTGTTTTGTTGCAGAGGTGACAGACAGGAAGCTGACCGTGGATGAAGAGGAGGCCAAGAGAATAGCAGAGATGGGAAAGCCAATACTGGGTGAACACCCCAAACTAGAGGTCATCATCGAAGAGTCCTATGAGTTCAAGGTCAGGCCATCAGTGAGGTCTAATTGAAGAGTAGAGTAATGGGAGAGATGCAGAGGACCTGGGGTTTTGTTCCATTTTTACCACTGAATATGTGAAGTTGAAACTGAACAAACCACTTACCTACCCTGGGCCTCAGTTTCTCATTTGTAACATGCAGTGAATAGTGCTGGTCATTTGTGCTTCCTAGGAATGTTGGAAGGAAACATAATATAGAATATGGAACAAATGGGCTAGAAAATCCCTAGCTGTATCATCACTATTGTTTAAATATATTTTTAAATCAAAGATACTAAAACCCACTACTACAGGGCAAGATTTATTGATATCATTATTGTTATTCTCTATTGTATTACTCTGAATAATCCAATGTCCAAAATTAAAACCAAAGAAAAGGTAAATAGCAATATTGTCTCATAAAATATTACCCAAGACCATTCCATGCATAACTTTCAGAACCCATGTGGAGCCCTTGGAATGCAGGGTGTCTTTTATTCCCATGAAGCACAGCATTCCTCAGTGGTTCTGAACATTCTAACCTCATGGTTCCAAGTTTTCTCTCCCTGGCAGAGTACGGTGGACAAACTGATCAAGAAGACAAATCTAGCCATGGTTGTGGGAACTCATTCCTGGAGGGACCAGTTCATGGAGGCCATCACTGTCAGTGCAGGTAAGAATGGTCTCAAGATGGATACAAACCTTGGTGGGAGAAGCAGGCAACACCTGAGAAGGAAGAGCACAGCCCACATCAATAGGAAAGTGCTATTTTGGGGAAGGCCTATGTATCCAGTCTTCCCAGCTCTAGTCCTAAATGTTTACCTCTTTCACTGGGTCACCTTGGAAAAGAATCGTGGTGTAACTAAAAGAGTCCAGATTTTAGAGTTGATGTCTATCTACCTCTGGTTTCAAATTCTGGTTCTTCTGTGTGAACTTGTGTAAGTTAACATTGCTGAGCCTCAATTTCTTCATCCAAAAAGGGGACTACTACTACCTTTCTCAGTAAGGTATTACATTAAACAGGATCTGGTACTGTCTTAGTTTCTTAGAGCTGTCATAAAAGAAATACCACAAGTGGGTGGTTTTAAAGAAGAGAAATTTATTTTCTCATAGTTCAGGAGGCTAGAAGTCCAAATTCAGGGCACCAACTCTAGGGGAAGCCTTTCTGTCTGTGGACCCTGGGGAAGATTATTGTCTCAGCTTCTGTAACCCTGGCGTTTTGCAGTTCATTGGTGGTCTCCATGTGACATCTATCTTTCCCCCATTTGTGCTTTCTTCACTCTCTGTCTAATATGCTCTTTTTATATGTCAAAAGTCATTAGGTGTAAGACACACCCTACACTGATGTGGCTTCATTAACATGACAAAGAAAACCCTATTCCCAAATGGGATTACATCTACAGGTATAGGAGTTAGGATTCCAACACATATTTTGGGGGGACACAATTCACTCTATGTTGTTGTTGTTGTTGTTAGGCACCTTCAAGTCAGTTCCGACTCACAGTGACCCTATGTACAACAAAACAAAACACTGCCCGGTCCTGCGCCATCCTCGCAATCATTGCTGTTTGAGCCCATTGTTGCAGCCACTGTGTCAATCCGTCTCATTAAGGTTCTTCCTCTTTTTCTATGATCTTCTACTTTACCAAGCATGATGTCCATCTCCAGGAACTGATCCCTGCTGATAACATGTCCAAAGTATGTGAGACATAATCTCGCCATCTTTGCTTCTAAGGAGCATCCTGGTTGTATTTCTTCTAAGACAGATTTGTTCATTCTTTTGGCAGTCCATGGTATGCTCAATATTCTTTGCCAACACCACAATTTAAAGTCGTCAGTCCTTCTTCAGTATTCCTTATTCATCCTCCAGCTTTTGCATGCATATGAGGCGATTGAAAACACCATGGCTTGGGTCTGACATTGATTGTGGATCCAAGTAAAATGAAATCCTTGACAACTTCAATATTTTCTCCGTTGATCATGATGTTACTTATTGGTCCAGTTGTGAGGATTTTTGTTTTCTTTATGTTGAGAGGTAATCCACACTGAAGGCTGTAGTCTTTGATCTTCATAAGTAAGCACTCTTCACATTCAGCAAGGAAGGTTGTGTCATCTGCATATTGCAGGTTGTTAGTGAGGCTTCCTCTAATCCTGATGTCAAGTTGTTCTTCATATAGTCCAGTTTCTTGAATTATTTGCTCAGCATACAGATTGAATAAGTATTGTGAAAGGATGCAACCCTGACACACACCTTTCCTGATTTTAAACCACACAGTATCCCCTTGTTCTGTGCGAACGACTTCCCCTTGGTTTATGTATAAGTTCTACATGAGCACAAATAAGTGTTCTGGAGTTCTTATTCTTCATAATGTTATCCATAATTTGTTACAATCCACACAGTCGAATGCCTTTGCATAGTCAATAAAACACAGATAAACATCTTTCTGGTATTTCCTGCTTTCAGCCAAGATCCATCTGACATCAAAATGATATCCCTCGTTCCACATCCTCTTCTGAATCTGGCCTGAATTTCTGGCAGCTCCCTGTCGATGTACTGCTGCAACCATTTCTGAATTATCTTCAGCAAAATTTTAACTTGTGTGTGATAGTAATGATATTGTTTGATAATTTCCGCATTCTGTTGGATGATCGTTCTTTGGAATGGGCACAAATACGGATCTCTTTAGTTGCTTGGCCGGTACCTGTCTTCCAAATTTCTTGGCATAGACGAGTGAGCACTTCCAGTGCTGCATCCGTTTGTTGAAACATCTCAGTTGGTATTCTGTCAATTCCTGGAGCCCTGTTTGTTGCCGAAGTCTTCAGTGCAGCTTGGGCTTCTTCCTTCAATACCATTGGTTCTTGATCATATGCTACCTTCTATAGGGTCACTGTGAGTCAGAATCAACTCGACGGCAACAGGTTTAAAGTGGTTGAACATCAGCCAATTCTTTTTGGTACAGTGACTCTGTGAATTCCTTTTATCTTCTTTTGATGATTCCTGTGTCGTTCAATATTTTGCCCATACGGTCCTTCAGTATTGCAACTTGAGGCTTGAATTTTTTCTTCAGCTTTTTCAGCTTGAGAAATGCCGAGCATGTGCTTCACTTTTAGTTTTCTAACTCCAGGTCTTTGCGCATTTCATTATAATAATTCACTTTGTCCTCTCGAGCCACCCTTTGAAATATTCTGTTCAACTCTTTTACTTCATCATTTCTTTCATTTGCTTTAGCTACTCTGTGTTCAACAGCAAGTTTCAGAGTCTCTTTTGACATCCATTCTGGTCTTTTCTTTCTTTCCTGTCTTCTTAATGACCTTTTGCTTTCTTCATGTGTGATGTCCTTCATGTCATTCCACAACTCGTCTGGTCTTCAGTCATTAGTGTTCAGTGTGTCAAATCTATTCTTGAGACAGTCTCTAAATTCAGGTGGGATATGCTCAAGGTTATACTTCGGCTCTCGTGAACTTGTTTTAATTTTCTTCAGCTTCAACTTGAACTTGCATGTGAGAAATTGATGGTCTGTTTCTCACTTGGCCCCTGGCCTTGTGACTGATGATATTGAGCTTCTCCATCATCTCTTTCCACAGATGTAGTTGATACGATTCCTGTGTATTCCATCTGGCAATGTCAACGTGTATAGTTGCCGTTTACGTTGTTGAAAATAGGTATTTCCTATTAATAGATCACTGATCTTAAAAAATTCTGTTATGCAGTCTCCAGCATCGTTTCTGTCACCAAGGCCATATTTTCCAACTAGCACTCCTTCTTCTGTGCTTCCAACTTTTGCATTCCAATCAGCAGCAATTTTCAATGCATCTTGATCGCATGTTTGATCAATTTCAGACTTCAGAAGTTGGTAAAAATCTTCAATTTCATCATCTTTGGCATTAGTGGTTGGTGTGTAAGTTTGAAAAATAGTCGTATTAACTGGTCTTCTTTGCAGGCGTATGGGTATTATCCTATCACTGACAGCGTTGTACTTCAGGATAGATCTTGAAACGTTCTTTCAGACAATGAATGTGATGCTGTTCCTCTTCAATTTGTCATTCCCGGCATAGTATACCATACGATTGTCTGATTCAAAATGACCAATACCAATCCATTTCAGCTCACTAATGCCTAGGATATCGATCTTCAAGCATTCTAGTTCATTTTTGATAACTTCCAATTTCCCTAGATTCATACTTCATACATTGTATGTTCTGATTTTTAATGGATGGTTGCAGCGGTTTCTTCTCAATTTGAGTCATGCCACATCAGCAAATGAAATTCTCAAAAGCTTTACTCCATCCACATCATTAAGGTTGGCTCTGCTTTGAGTAGGCAGCTGTTCCCCAGTCATATTTTGAGCGCTTTCCAACCTGAGGGGCTCATCCTCCAGCATTATATCAGACAATGTTCCACTGTTATTCTTAAGATTTTCACTGGACAGCTTTCTTAGAAGTAGATCGCCAGGTCCTTCTTCCTAGGCTATCTTAGCCTGGAAGCTCAGCTGAAACCTGTCCACTATGGGTGACCTTGCTGCTATTTGAAATACTGGTGGCATAGCTTCCAACATCACAGCAACACACAAACCACCACAGTATGATAAACTGACAGACGTGTGTGGTGGAATTCAATCTATAACAGATACCAAATAAATATTCAGTAAATTCTGGCTTCCATCATTCCTTTCTCTCATTAATTTAGTCCCCCCTTTTCTGTAAAATGGGGGCAATCCTGATTTACAGCCGTAGGGATCAGGAGTTTCTAAAATGCTTGGAGCTGACTCTCTGAGAAACCACTCAACTGGATGATTCCAAACCTCTCCTTTGGCATGTGACGGGTCCTCTCTGTGGTGATTCACAGCACAGCCGGGAACCCTGGAGTCCTATAGATGTGTAGGAATGGGGGTGGAAAGGGTCTCCCCACACCAGTATTACCTTTCCACACTACCAACCCACCTTGTCCTGCCTCAGCAAAGGGCAAACAGAGAGTGCTGCTGGTCTCTTGCATAAGGTTTTGTTGTTATAGCAACCCACGGGGTCATATCCCTGACGCCCTGGAGCCAGAGCAAAAGTACAGCCAGGAAGAGAGGCTTGCTGCTGCTGCTTCTGCTAATGCCCCACTTTTCACATTGCCTGCTTTGGATCCTCACAGCTTTCCCCTCTGATGACGTTACTTTGCCCCTAAAGATACAATAAACAGAATGTAGGCCACATAATCTACCCCCTCCTTTTACAAATGAAGGAACTGAGGTTCAGAAGCAAGAGGTAATTTACCCCAGGGTACAGATTTTCTTCATGGCAAAGCTGGAGTTAGAACCCAAGTGTCCTGACTCCTGCTCTTTGGAAACCCAGCTTCCACCGATAATGCCCAAATATTACAGAGGTTGCCCTTGACAAAGCACAAGCAGGCCTCAGCACATCCTCTCCCCCTGGACTACTGACCAGGCAACTCTGCCCAAATTTCCTGGCAAGGACTAGCAGGGATCCTTCCCGCTCTGCCCATTGGATATTTGGAGGATGGCACTGGCTCCCTAGTGTGCCTGCATGATCTGAATGACAGCCATCCCTCTGGGGATGGAGAATCCACCAGAATCAAGGTGGATACTGTAGCAGTGGGGTTGGAGAACCAAAGAAAAGCCCCGTTGGCACCCAGTGAAGAGTGGACATGCAGAGCCGGTTGTGCTTTTCTTCACCTAGGCAACCAGATGCCACCTGCTCCAGCTTCCTTTCTTCACCACTGCCTGTCCCTCTAAACTCTCCCTCCCTGTTTCTTTTCAATTTTATTGTGATAAAATGTATATAATGTAAAATTTGCCATTTTAACCGTTTTTAAATGTACAATTCAATGATATTATATTCATCATGTTGTGCAACCGTCACCACTATCTATTTCCAAAACTTTTTCATCACCCCAAAGCGAAATGCAGTATCCCTTAAGCAGTAACTCCCCATTCCCCTTCCCTCTAGCCCTTGGTAACCACTAATAAGCTTTTGTCTCTATGCATTTGCCTATCCTAGACGTTTCATAAAGAATCTTTGGTGGTGCGGTGGTTAAGCACTCAGCTGCTAACCGAAAGGTCGGCAGTTTGAACCCACCAGAAGAAAGATGTGGCAGTCTGCTTCCGTAAAGATTACAGTCGTGGAAACCTTGTGAGGCAGTTCTACTCTGTCCTATAGGACCTCTGTGATTTGGAATCCACTCAACAGCATAGAATTTTTTTATGGATTGTTTCATATAAATGGGATGATACAATATTTGTCTTTTTGTGTCTAACTTATTTTACTCATTAAAATGTTTTTAAAGTTCATCCATATTATAGCATGTATAAGAACCTCCTTTCTCTTCACGACTGAATAATATTCCATTGTATGTATGTACCGCATTTTGTTTATCCATTCATCTGCTGATAGACACTTGGGTGGTTTCGACCTTTCAGCAATTATGAATAATGCTGCAATGAACATTGGTGTGCACCTATCTGTTTGAGTCCCTGCTTTCAAAGCTTTTGGGTATAAACTTAGGAGTGGAATTGCTGGATCACAGGGTAATTCTAGGGAGCCCTGTTGGCACAGTGGTTAAGAACTGTGGCTACTAACCAAAAGGTCAGCAGTTCAAATCCACCAGCCACTCCTTGGAAACCCTATGGGGCAGTTCTGCTCTGTCCTATAGGGTCACTATGAGTTGGAATCGACTTGACAGCAACGGGTATATATAATGGGGATGGTAATTCCATGTTTAACTTTTTGAGGAATCACCAAACGGTTTCCCGCAGCGGCTGCACCATTTTACATTCCCACCAACAATGGATGAAAGTTCCAGTTTCTCCATATCCTTACCAATAGTTGGTATCTTCCTTTGTTTAATAATAACCATTCTAGTGGGTGTGAAATGATATTTCGCTGTGGTGTGATGACTAATGAATGACCTTGAGCATATCTTCATGTGCTCATTGACCATTTGTGTATCTTTTTTGGAGAAACATCTATTCAAGTCCTCTGCTCATATTTTAATTGGGTTGTTTATCTTTTTGTTGTTGAGTTGTAAGAGTTCGTCCCCACCTTATCTCTTAATATCTTTTCTTCCTTATTCTCTCTATCCCTTCTTTCCCACTCTCCCTTGGTGCCCTGAATTTAAACTGATCAATGAGGCCAACCCAACTCATTCTCCATTCCCCATCTATTTTCTGGTGCTCATGCCCTGGGCCTCATCAGCTGCCCAAAAGAAAGCTGGAGTCACCCTTCCAGCTGATGATGTCTGTGATGCAGGTTGGATGTGACTATTCTCAGGAATGAGGATCTGACCTCCATGCCCTGTCCTGGGCCTGTTTGTCTTGCCTCCAGCAGGGGATGAGGATGAAGATGAATCAGGCGAAGAGAGACTGCCATCCTGCTTTGACTATGTCATGCATTTCTTGACGGTCTTCTGGAAGGTGCTATTTGCCTGCGTGCCCCCTACAGAGTACTGCCACGGCTGGGCCTGCTTTGTAGTCTCCATCCTCATCATCGGCATGCTCACCGCCATAATCGGGGACCTGGCCTCCCACTTTGGCTGCACCATTGGCCTCAAGGATTCCGTCACGGCTGTTGTTTTTGTGGCATTTGGCACCTCTGTGCCAGGTGAGAGTGAGGGGTGTTGGGTTTGTAAAAAGGGTATTACCTGGTTCAAATGACCCCTACACTCTGCCTCATTATCTTCCTCACCATCTCAGATCTAAGCTTAACAAAGCCTCTGCCTTTAAAGTACACAACAGTCTATCAAAGGAGTTAATGATAATATTAATAATGATAGCCAATACTTGCTGATTATTTTCAAAGTGCCAGGCACTATATATGCTAAGCAATTTACATGTTTTATACCATATAATTCTCACCAAAACCATATTAAATATGGAAGATTGTTATACTCATTTGACATATGAGGAAACTGAGACCCACAGAAATGGCCCATTTTCATAACCTCTACATTATGTGAATAGACCAGAAATAATGGAATTCAAAGCATATACATGTTGTTCTCCTCCTTTTCCCCCTGGCAGTCAGTCTCTGAGGGACTGAAAACTAGACTAAAGATGTCACAGTAGAAGTGCCCACAAGGATTCCTGGCCTCCTCTGCTTGGAAGGACACCTCTAAGTACAGAGTGTCTCCTAGCAGAACAAAGGAAGCTTAGCGAGCTCTTGTCCTTCCATATGATGGATTACACACTCTTTTCTTTTTTCTTATAAACACCCAGAGACAAATAGGAGTAAGCATTCATTTATTCATTCATTAGACAGATATTGATTAAGCACCTTTTATGCCTGATACAGTATTGTGCTAGCTGCTGGGGATGTAATGGGAGGCAGACAGACATGCGTCCCTCTCCACATGGAGTTCATAATCTAGTGGAGGAGACTACACTCAACCACTATAGTTAAAATTATCTCGGTGAATTCTATGAAGGAAAAAGTGCAGGTGCTGGGCAAATATAACACAGAGGGGCCTGGAGTAGTCTGGAGCCAGGAATGGCTTCCAAGGGAAGATACCTGTAAGTTGGGCCTGAAGATGAGTAGAAGTTAGAAGGTGATGAGGAGCTACATGAGCTCAGGCCCCTGCTTAACTCACTCAGGGTCTCCAGGGTCTCTGCACCCTGAACTCCTGCCAGGAAACTGGCATCCCAATTGCCCTAGGAAGAAAAAAAAGGCATCCTCACAGGTAGGTGAGGCTGAATCTCATCAGACAAGACTCGTGTAGCCTGGACCAAGGGAAACCCATACTGTACCAAGAAAACATCTCCTCTGGAGAGTAACTGAATCTACATCATACTCTAGGAAAACTTCCTCCTAAAACCCCAGCACAAATCAGTGGATTATTTGTACACTAGTGATGCAAGAGGTCTGGCTATCACAGACATGCACTGGGTGGTAGGATATTAGATGGGTGAACCAGGGAAGATTTTGCAGAGTTGATGCCCTGTGGTCTCTGCTCTCTAGGCCTTGAGGGAACTGAACTGTTAGAGAGGAAGGGGTGGATTGAGAAAAAGGAGCTGACATGGGGAGAAATAGCAGAGGATCAGAGGCAAAGAAGCAAATCATAGGCAAGAAGGGGAGAGGTTTTCTCTGGGAGAGCTGAGAAAATTGGCAACGACGAGGCAAGCCAGGACAATCCCGGTAGGGAGATAACTTGGGGCACTTCCAAGTCCTTCCCCTTGGTCCAGAGAGCAGCTGACAGCATTAGGGGCTTTGGGAAGGCTGTGCTATGATCCACTTGGTTGGTTTGAATAGAGCTCTTTGGATATAGGGTAATGGTATGGAAAGGGCCGTTACATGAGATTGTAGAGCCAAGTCGCTGGTTAACTTCCTATGTGACCTTGGGTATATTCTTTGGCCTTTATAGTCTTTACTTAGATTTGTGCCAACATCTCAAGTCAAACATCCTATAAGGCCCTGTGATCCATATAAGAACTGCCAAGGCAGAACCCCACCTTCCATGAGTGCATAGCCCACCCTGACAGAAAGCCTGGGCTCCCCAGCATGTCCTCGGTCCCCGTAAATCCAGCACCTAGCACAGCATTGCTCAATCACCGTCTGTGTTACATGAGTGAATGCCCCTTATGGCAGTTACCATCAGGCATCTTCCCTAAGCAGCTTCCCAGGGTGTCAAGGCTCCCAGGGGAGATAGTATGGGTTTTCTCCCTTACTGAGAAAATAGTCAAAAGGTAATAATAAGCCTACTAGGGTAACTATCAGAACTGGAAAAGCCCTTCGGAGTCTTCCAGTCTCCTGCAGATGAGGAACCAGAAGCCCAGAGCAGTGAAGTGACTTGCCCAAGGCCACTAACCCTTAAGCCCCTGCCTCTCATTCCTGGTCCCTATCCACTGGCCCAAGCTGCCTCTTGAGCATACTCAAAGATAGGTTCTCCCTGGGCATGACCTACCTCTCTCCACCTCTCACCCTCTCGCCAGCTCCCATTTGTCTCTGCTCTTTTCCAGATACGTTTGCCAGCAAAGCAGCCGCCATCCAGGATGTGTATGCAGATGCCTCCATTGGCAACGTCACAGGCAGCAACGCCGTCAACGTCTTCCTCGGCATTGGCCTGGCCTGGTCCGTGGCCGCCATCTACTGGGCCCTGCAGGGACAGGAGTTCCACGTGTCAGCCGGCACACTGGCCTTCTCTGTCACCCTCTTCACCATCTTTGCGTTCGTTTGCATCAGCGTGCTCTTGTACCGGCGGCGGCCCCACCTGGGCGGGGAGCTGGGTGGTCCTCGCGGCTGCAAGCTGGCCACGACTTGGCTCTTTGTGAGCCTGTGGCTTCTCTATATACTCTTTGCCACGCTAGAGGCCTATTGCTACATAAAGGGGTTCTGAGCCACAGAACAAGGCCTTGAGCGGGGCAGGCCTAGGACTTCTCTTAAAAGAAGGGCACCTCCCCACCAGTGACCTCTTCAGGGTGAGCAGCCTGGAGAGGCAGCATCAGGACCTGTGCCCCGGAGCTTCACCTGACCTAGGTCCTGGCAGTGAACTGAAAGGGCAGAGTCTTAATCAAGCAAACAGAATGGAAGAAGCACCCACTTTACAAAGCATTTAATGAAGTACAAACCAACAATAGCAACAAATCCACCTCTACCCTACCTTCCCACCCATGTCCCCAGCCCATTGCAAAGGTCAGACCCTTTCACCACCTTCTATTCCACTTTATTCTTGTTCTTCCTTTGCTTTTAGTTTCCTAGGGGGTCTCCTGTCTGTCTAATTTGTTACATCACTCTTCTCTCACTCAGCTGGCGAGATATGGAAATGAGACATGGCCATGTGGCTGGCTTGGGGTTCGCTTTGTTTTGTAATCATTATTGTGGCTGCTTTCATTTTCCATCGGGTTTTGTTTATTGTTGTTGTTTTTATTTATTTTTTTTTTTTGCTTTGTTTTGTCCTGTCTTTTTTTCCTGAAGTTAGTGACAAAGGTGGCATGGAGGAAGGTGAGATCTGAGCTGACAGATAAAGGCAGAAAGTTTTAGACCCACACCCTCTCACTCTCACTGGGCAACAGCTGTCTCAACTTCATTAAGATCCTGCCCCCAGGTCCTCTTTTCTTTGACTTCCTTGGAGGATAGATGGCATTTGGGTGGGAGGAAGTCTGCACAGCCATGGGGTAGTGGGTAGGGGGGCACAAAAGAACGGCCGGAGCAGGAGGAGCTTTATATGCCTTCACTGAAATCAAGTCAACAAACACGAAGTGTTGTCCTCTTCTCTGCCCAAGCCTTGCAAATTCTGTGTGCCTCACTGTGTCCATGTCTATATGTTTATCCTGTAGGAAGACCCACCAAGTGGAAAATGTGGGGCAGAAATTGGAATGGTATATGATGACCAAGGGCAGCTGGGAGAGCAATAGAGATCTATGCCTTCTTGAGTATCTTTGGCTTTGTGTCTGAGGCAAGAGAGAAGAGATGTCCAACTCATAAGTTCTTTAAGGGGAAAGATTATATTTAAAATGTCAGTGATTCTGAGAAATGTCAGCTTCACCACCCCCTCACTTCCTAATGCTTTGTACTGAGAGGGCTGACTACACTTCTTGAAGTAATTCAAAAACTTAGAAGCTTATAAGAAAAAAAAGGGTTCTTCCACCTCTCTTGGACCCTCAGGTCATGTTGGAAAGCATTTTCACAGGATAGGAACTGGAATTCTTCATTTCACCCACGTTCCTGCTGGTTTTTAAATCTCATAAATCTTGTTTTCCAGCCTGTGGGGTATTTCTTGACCCAACAATAAGAAGAGTCTCAGTTGCCATAATAACATGGAGCCCGGGTTTATAGGAAAAGGATTGCCATGCCCTACAGACCTCTTGTCAATAAATTTTGAGAGGACCTGGCTTTAAAACACACACACACATACACACACACAAATAAACACAGATACAAAATCACCACAGAACTATCCACAGATCTTTAGGCTTTATGCATTGACAGGAATACATTTTTTAAGGGGGGAAAAAGAAATTAAAAAGAACCTGTTTAATTTTAAACACTTTTTTTAAGAAAAAAATAACTAAAAAAGAAACAGCGCTCATGTCATAAGTTATGTTGACAGTTGCCGGTGGAAATGTTGGGTTGGTTTTAAAAAAAAATAAAAGCTATACTTATATCTCTCTAAATATAAAGCCTGCTTCTCCCCATGTTTCTTCAGTGAAAGGTCCAAAAGGCCACCCTGGATTTCTTCTTGAGCAAATGTGATTGAGGTGAAGGTGTCGTCTCCTATTACACTCAGATGCAAACGTGCCAAACCTGGTTTTTCGTCTTTTTTTTTTTTTAAGCAAAAGTACTTCATCACTTCCAGGGAAATGCTACCTGTCAAAACCTGAACTTGAAGAAACTGGAGGACATAGGTAGTGGGGTTGTGATGATTAAAAGGGCAGGAGTGTTTTGTCTTAGAAGGCACAGTGAGGAAGGATTCGAGCTAGGAAAACATCACCTTGTATTAATTACAATAGACCAAACTACCAAACTAGTTACCATCAAGCCAACTCCAACTCGTGGCAACCGCGTGTGTTGCAGAGTAGAGCTACGTTCTACAGGGTTTTCAAGGCTGTGACCTATCAGAAGCAGATTTCCAGGCGTTTCTTCCAAGGTGCCCTCTAAGACAAACTGTCTGGGTGGGTTGGAACTGCCAACCTTCATGGTTAGTAGTCGAGTGCTTAACCCTTTGCACCCAAAGACTCCATCATTCATTCAACAAGCATATTTTAAGTGCCTTATATGCATTGAATAATATTCTGGTGATACAGATAAGAGTGAATAGTCACCAACCTCAAGAAACAGTCAAACGGGGAGATAAACATTGTTTTAATCAATGCTGTTTGGGTTATAAGAAACAGAAACCCATTAAACTAGTTCAAAGAAATGGAGGGGGCAATACTGTGATGACTTGGTGGAAAGAATCTTGTGGAACCCAAGTCAGAAAGTACAGCCAGTCCACAGGAACCTGAAGGCTCTCAGGAACCAAAGCCACTCTCTCCACTTCCCAAAAACCACATAGGCTCTCTCATTCTTGCTGCTTTCTGCTGCCGGGCCTCTCTTCTTCCTCTGCTTTACTTATCTTACACCCAGCCCAGCACAGCCACCAGCCGTGACCTATAGCATGGACCTACAGCTCCACTCCCCACAACTAACTGGTACTTCCCTCTTTTTCACCAAGTTCAAATTCTCAGTCAAGAGAATGTGGCCAATTCACAAAAGGAGAATGCTTTATAGAAGGCTGTGTCATGGTTGCTGTGGTGCCTGGAGAAGTGAGGGGAGAACCAGACCCAGGGAGAACCTATTAGTTGTTTTGTGTCAGGTGTCCATTTCTGGTCCAAATAACTCAGGTAAGGAGAGGAGGGTGGCAATCACATTGTATGTATTATTGTCCTTTCCAAAAGTTAAGTGATAGGAAGCAGCCTATGAAGCATATCAACCACCAAGGTACAAATAAAATTTACAGTTCTGTGCCAGGAGTGCTCTAAGAGAAGCATAAAGAGAGTATGGAGGGAACACAAGGGGAAGAAACACTAACTCAGCCTGGAAGAGTCCAGAAAGACTTCACAGAGAATGTAACATTTAAGTAGGATGTTGAAGGAAGAGTAGTGGTTTACCCTGGTGGAGGAGTTGAGCATAGGACAGACAAAAGGAATAGTACGCTCAAAGGCATAGGGGAGCAACAGGAAAAGGCATCGTCATGGAGTGGTGGCTAGAGTATAAAGTTTATGACACAGGTAGGCAGATCATAACTGTAACCCCAATGTGTGCTCTGCTAAGGATTCAAAGCTGTCTGCAGTGGGCTCCTAGGAAGTTTTAGGCTATGGAGTGATGTTGTCAAATCATGTCGAAGGCTTTTTCTCCTTTCTCACTTTCTGGAATGCGGGTTTTCAGCTCTTTCCTGGGCCTAAACTTTAGGCAAACAATGGGGCTGAGAAAGGAGCATCAAGAATACAAGTCCTGCTGTGGGAGATGACAACTGGATAACAATAGGATTTGTAGGTAAAACAAAATAACCTGAGAAAGAAGACCGGGAGAAGGGTTTGACTAGAAGGCTCGGTCCATGTTTCGTCACCTACTAAGTTGCAGATGAAGAATGGCCTTTAGCTGATTAAATGGTAGATGCAAAATCATGAAAACCATTTGTGCCCATCTTTCCCCTTCTATGAGTCATTTCTGGGTTATCCAGATGTTAGGCTTTGCCAAGAGAGAAGCTGGGATAAACTATAGAGAATGGGGAAGAGGGGTGAGGGGAACAGTCTGGGAATCTGAAGACTGGGGTACTAGTCTGGATGCCACCACTAATTAGTTCTGTGGTCTTGAGCCAGTCACTTCTCCTCTCTGGATCCAAGTTTCCCGAACTACAAATGAGGTTTTAATAGATGGTCTCCGTAGTCCATTGCTTCTAGCTTTAACGTTGGGATTCTAGAGTACGCATAAAAATAGTTGTATGTATAGTTGTGTGTCAGCTTTATCTGACTTAGCATTTAGACCACTCTTTGCAATTCATGAAGCCGCTTGATCAGCTTAAGATGCCAAGATCATTAATCAGTTTTAAACATGTTTGAAAACCAAACTCTCATCCAGTCTTATTTTTGTCCACGGTAATATTGTGAGACTGCTAAAAATCTACAAAAGTTTCCTAATCTATCAATCTAATGAATATCAACAGGAAATTACGGGCAGTTCAGCCTGACTTGTTTAAGTTCCTAAAGCTCACAGCATCTTTGCTACATGTTGCCAAGCCCCCAGGTTCTGTGGCAGCCTGCCCTTTCTCACACCGTGTTCGAGGATATCCACTCATTTAGAGCATCAGCCTTTCTGAGCCACTTTAGTGACTCTTCTTTGTCCATCGCTGGTAACACATCTCTCTTTATAATAACTGACGAGAGAAAGCCCTGCAGTCACACTGGCTTTTAAGATGCCATCTCTCTTTCTTCAAAGAAACATTGGTAAGAATTCTATTTTATTGAAGAATTCAAAGTAATTTACAGATGTTATTGCAATAAAAATCTCCCGAGAGAGGCAGGGAGAATCGCGATTATCCTTGTGTCACAGATGATGAAAAGGGAGAAATAGAGAGCTTGGGGGTGGTGCCCAGCATATCACAGGAGCTGAGAATAGAAACCAATTCCTTGGCCTTGTTGCCTGTACATTAACCATTGTGAAACAACATCACCAGCCGTTGTGCACCACCTTCGGTGCTTTTTATTGACTGAGCCACAACATTCCCATCCCTTTGACTCATTTATTAGGGCAATGTGGATTTTTTTTTTTTTCAGTTGCTGTCGAGTCGACCCCATGTGTGTCAGAGTAAAACTGTGCTCCATAAGGTTTTCAATAGCTAATTTTTCAGAAGTGGATTGCTATGCCTTTCTTCTGAGGTACCTCTGGGAGGACTCTAACCTCCAACCTTTCAGTTAGCAGCAGAACACGTTAACATTTGTACCACCCTCGGACAGGGTCTTGTTAGCTGCTGTAACATATAAACCCCATTATTTTGGTGGCTTAGAAGATTCAAAGTTCAGTTCTCACTCATTTAGGTTGTTTGCCTAATGAGGAGTTTCCTGGTCAGCAGGTGGTTTTCTCCCTCATAGTGTTTCAGAGACTCAACTTTCCTGCATGTTGTGACTCTGCCATCCCCTGGGGCCTCGGAGTCCTCTTCACTGAGCTGGGAGATGGGAAGAAAATTAGAGAAGGCACACACTCTTCTTCGTGCCTTGACTTTGAAGTGGTACTCATCATTTTTGCTTTTATTCCATTAGCAAAAACTTTAACAAACCCAAATGCAAAAAAGACTGGGAAATACTGTCCTTGGCTGAGCAGCCATATCCCAATGACAATGCTATACTACAGAAGTATGAAATTTTGAGGAATGTTAGCCGTCTCTTCCACAAGTTTTCTATGATAAAAGATATGTTTTATTATCAATGGCCAAGAGCAATTTCTGGTCTCATGCTGACCCATACAAACCTTATGTCTACATGGAGTGTTATGGTTTACAAAAAAGCTTTCATATGTACTTATTTAATTTGAGCCTGATAAGAACCACAAGAAGTAGATATTATTATTTTCATTTTATCAATGAAGTCCGTAGAGCTTAAATTGTTTTGCCCAGGAGCATACAGATAGTAAAAGACAGGGCTCAAACACAGGTCTTCTGATTCCAGATCCAAAATCTACCCAGAATATCATAGCCTCACTTGGCAAACACCAGAACAAAGAATCAGACTTACAGGCGACTGGGGTCTCTCTATCCAGTGAAAGAGCGCTACAGAGCATCATCAGTCAGGGCCCAGGAAGGGCAGGTGGGAGAAACCAGCCGGTACCTGGTTCTCTCTTCCTCCTTCAATCCCCTTTTCCTCTCCTTTGCTGACTCCCTTACTGAGCAAGGAGCTTCCTCCAGAGGCCGCTGAATGAACTGATGTGCCAGGAAAGAGCCAAGGACAGGCTGGTGGAAATTTCCAAACGGGAAATCTCACTGTGAGGTTCCCATAAAGTTTTTTGGGTTGAAGACCTTATTACTGACAACACTGGAGAGTTTCCTGGCTCCAGGGACAGGTGATTCAAAAGCCATTTTCTTGGGACAGGGTATCAAAAAGAGACTCCTAGAAAGCTTCCATGGTAGTATGTCATTCGGCATTTATGAAATTTTCGGGGAGTGGGGGAATCAACCTGGCTTTATAAGAAATGTGATTAGCCTTTACTCATAACTTGAAGGGAATTCGTCATTCTTTCTTAAAAATATGGAACACAGGAGACCCAAGGTAAAATATGCTCGGGCCTCAAAATCCTTAGGTTTTGATTTCTAATCTTAGTCCTTTCTGAAGGATCTCAAGTCCTTCTTACTTCAACCTCAGTGGAGACACAATAGAAGCTGGCTGCACACCTGTTGCTCTCACAGTTGTCTTTATTACATGAGTAGGATTGTTTTTATCATGCACAATAACTATTCATTCTTTTACTATGATCAGCACCTCTGGATTGGTCTTTATTCAACCAGTTTCTCTTTCTCTGGTCAAAGCTTCAAACCTGGTGGCAGGTGTAACATATTAAATCCATGCAGTGCTTTTCAAAAAATGCTTGTCAGTATTTCAAAACTGTAGTATTTTGTGTAGAAATCTGGATTTGGACTTCTCTGGGCATACCCATGTGGCAACGACTTAGTGGAGCTGATAAATAGCCACCTCATATGTGGTTACTAAGATTTACGCCGTCAGTTGACCAGTCCCTACCTGGCCACCTGTCTCATTCGTGTGACCTGTCTGGCCCCTGTAGACATCTATGTGTCTTTATCCCTGCTATGGGATAAAGTCTTGAGGTATAGCATTTTCGCCTTTCAAATGTTCGTGCTGATATTCAAAACTGTGGAATTTGAATCCCAGTTCTACCATTTTTACTTGTTGTGTGGTTTTAAACAAGGGATTCTACTTCCCTGAGCCTCAGTTTCCCCCAACCTAAAGATACAGTTGCTGCAAAGTTGAATGGACCACTTTTAAAGGCAATTACCATAGTGCTCAGCACCTAGCATGTACCCTGAACATGTTCCTTTCTTTTCACAAAAAAAGTCTTGTGGTAAAATACCTTAGAATAGCTGCATTCATGCTCTCAGGCTCTGAAACGTTCCTGAAAGCCCAGCAGCACTAAGGGAGGGAGACAGATGACCTCAGGCCAACACATCCAACTTGATACCCCTCCATATGTTGGACAGCAGGCTAGATAGGGTCTTCCATGGTAATAAGTAAGATGGGTGATGGTGGGCAGAAACAACTTGTGGGTTTTAAGAAGTTGGGAGAAGTTAAGTAACATGCCCATGGTCACTCCACAAGTAAGTAGCAAGGCTGGATCTAAAACCTAGGTCTACCATATTCCGAAGTTAACTGTTCATTATCTTCGTATGCACCTATTCGTTATGTAAGACAGGCATTACTTACTTTGATAATATTGATGAGGGAACCGAAGGTCATAAATAGGATGATTCATCCTAGTTTGCCCAGGATGGTCCTCGTTTTAGCACCGAAAGCCCCATGTTCCAGGAAACCATTCCATCCTAGGCAAACCAGGATGGTAGAGCACCCTCAAATATTGTGACAATCTTACATAGGTAGTAAGTGATAAACTCTGTACTTCAACCCAGATATCATGAATTTACCATTCCATGGGCCCCTTACTCTTAGCCAGCACCTCAGCTGAATGACGTTCTTCACCTGGCAGGTTAACCCAAACCTTCATTCCCAGAAAATTTGAATTCTTGGTGTGTAGCTACAGATTTCCATTGACCAATACTTTCAGGCAAGGGAGTGCAAAAGGCACGCCAATGAATCCCCAGGTTCCAAGCACAGCCCTTCTTACTCTCATTGTGTAATAGCAACCCAATTTTCCCCAAATACGTTAATCACCCCACCCAGTTCAGTGATCTCATCTTCTGCCTGTTGTCTTAAAGAGCCCAAATGACTAGGGGATAGGCTCAGCTTCTAGTTATTAGAACCGTAACCATGTCCCCTGATTGAACCGTTTCTCCCGTGAGCACTGGAACATCTAAACCTATGGAGCCCAAAGCTGTGGGGATTATGAGGCATAATAATGAGAAGGACCACCCCACCTCCACCCCTTCATCCACAGACCTATGCATCCTGTCAAGGGCAGACAGCACTATATATTGGTCCCTAATTTAAAGCATATGCTGGATTTAATGGGATAGCATCCCAACCTCACAAGATTTTATCTCCTAGCTGGTGCTCTTAGTGAGTCTGCATCAGGCCATTCCACCATTATATGGTAAGACTAGTGTTCCCTGTCAGAGGCAGTCTTGTGTAAGATACCATGGCAATGGATAAGGCATTCTGAAGTCCATGAATGGAGATGCTAGCAGAGACACTAAGGTCAATAAAGCAAATTCATACTCAGAATGTGTGTCTATCCACAGGAAAAGTAACTGCTACCTCCTCCAATGGGAATAGTCCAATGTAATCAGTCTGACACAGTGTAACCAACTGGTCTTCCTGGGAGATATTTCCATATTAAGGAGCTCATCCGTTGCCTCTGCTGTTAGCAGGTTGTAAACACATCAGGGGCAGTAAACAAATGAGTTTTGGTGAGGGGACATCCCTGTTGTTGAGCCCAAGCACAGCTGCCATCCCTGTTACCATGGCCATTTCATACATGGACCAACTGAGCAAGCATCAGGTGGTTAAAGAGATGCCAACTAATATCCACAGCAAGTCAATCTTGTCCATCTTATTACTGAGAGCCTCTAGCACCATGGTTGCCCTCTGATAAGCATTTATGTGCAACACAAATTTCTTTACACATTGGGCCTCATTCAAGAGGCCGTATACGCCACCCACATGTATCTTCCCCAAACTTCCTTGTCACCAGTTAGCCTCCTTCAAGTCTTCAGTCAGCCTCTCACCCATTATCTACTGTGTATGAGTTAATGTAACACAGACCAAAACGGACAATCAGATGTACTGCCTGAAGTTCTACCTGCTGGGAGATTTCCACCCACCAGTCTTTCAGAAACACCCAAGTGGGTCTATAGAGTGGTGCTATCCACTTCTGACTGATGCTGGCATACTGTGCAGATCTATCTCTGAATTAGATTTGTGCTTTTCCTTTTTTCATTAATTAGTCATAGGGAATTCCTGTGAAGCCATATATGTGGTTGAGAAAAAGGCAGCAAAGCTGTAGGAACAGTCACCACGGGCATCTAAGCCACCTGTTCAGCAGCTTACCGATGCCTTCCAGATCTGAGTGAGTTGGGTCCCATATATGCCACTCACATGTATGATAGAATGCTGCCGTGCAAATCCAATTTTACTGTTCATTGGGTAAGTCACCCAGTTTCACGTGGGTGATTTAGGTCATATACTTTCACCGCTTCCCCACCAGTGTCCTTAAGAGGCCTAATAAGGTTGAGAATTTAATTGGTGCTGCAGCTTTGGCTTGGTCTATAGCCTTGCCCTATCTGTGGCTACAAGAAAGGAAGCACTCCTTCAAAGTTTCTTGGAAAGACTTATGGGTCTCCTCATGCATATTCACAGCTTTTAATTGTGTTTTTCTCCATGTATGATCTCTAAGGCCATATGAAGAATCCAGGTGACCCCACAATAATCACTGTTATTGCCCTAAGTGCTAAGAACCACTAGATCTTCCAACACCTTGCTCACCACTTTATCCCACGCCACCTTCAGTGAAAATCTGACTAATTGCAGTGACATTGTCTACCATGGGCTCCCTGTGCTCCGTCTGCCCTCATTAAGAAAGTTATCTTTGGGCTGCTCAAATACACGCCCAACCCAAACCCAGAGTCCCATTTTAAGAGTTTGTTTCCTGGGGCCACTTTCAGCATCAGTTCTGGATCAGTCAGAATCCCAATAGAAACAAATGGCACAGTCAAATTAGGATATCCAGAAGTGTGGGACAGAGTGTTGGAAATCCAGGGATAGCAGAAGTGGAGCTGTTACCACCCCTAAGCCAGAGTTGCAGGAGAGGTGAGATTAGTGGGTCCCGAAGGAGACAGAGTCATATAGACAGGCCTCTTAGAGAGAAAAAATAACTTTCAGTTGAAACACACAGCCAGCCCAAGACAACCTCACAGTGAAGAACCAGGGGAATAAATGCTCTGTCCTTCCTCTCCTCCCCCTTCCCATCTCCTGTTGGACTCCTTACTATCCAGAAGGCATAGGAGCTCCACTGATGCAGTTTATACAAGCCAACTTACCATGGCAGAGCAGACAACAGGTTGAGAAGGGTGAAGAATGGATAAAGAGAGGAAAGCAGATTTATGGCACACCATGTAAAGTCGTTGCAATGATTTCATGAGACAACAAGCTTAGCCAAGTGCCTGACATATAGTAAGCATAGGAGGTTCTGTGTGCTCAGGACCCAGGGAGGGTCTCTGTACCTGCCCTGCCTCAGGAGAGAAGACGCTTTGGGGCACTACTGGACACTGCTTCTGAACCAATGCCGGCCAACCTCACAAAGGTCTGCACTCCCAGTGGGGAGCAAGAAGACCAACAGGTGAGTACTGTCGTTGTTAGTTGCGTTCAAGTCGATTCCTGACTCGTGGCGACCCCTTGTGTGCAGACTAGAACTGAGACCTGCTCCACGGGGTTTTCAAGGCTATGACCTTTCAGAAGCAGATTGCTAGGCCTGTCTTCTGAGGTGCCTCTCGAGGGGGTTCAAACTGCCAACCTTTTAACTAGTAGTTGAGCACTTAACCATTTGCGCCACCCAGGGACTCTAGTAGGTCAAAGAAGGTTGGCCAAAGAGAGAGACCCTTCCTCCAACGCTGGTGTCTTTCATGTTCCATGATAGGTGGAGAGATTGTTTCTGAGATCAACTATCCTGCTCCTATCTAAGCCTACCACAATAGGACTTTGAGCAGGACATTTTCTGTTTCCCCAGAATTGCTGACTAGGGCCTAAAACCATGAAAGAGAGATGCTAAGTACCCCCATATTCTACATAGCAACAATTCGGGCTTGACACCCTCCCCAAGGATGACTAACATGATACTGAACTAGCCCTGCAACTAGCCATGCCCCCACCCCCCCGCAGCCCAATCCCAATTTATAAAAGAAGACTGGGGAAGAGAGAGGAGGGAGAGAGCCAAGAATCACTAGATTGCCTCCTCCCCTCCCCTATAAAACCTAAAAAGTGGGGAGACACCCAGAGAATTGCTCCTAGAGATTAAGGCTGGCTGCAAGCCTGGCATCTAGTTTCCCAATCGGACATCTGCTTATGCAGCAGACCTGCTAATCTGCCTCCTCAATCTACAGAAGGAAGGGAGAGTATAAGTGGAGAGAAACGGCAAAGCCAAGAGAGGAAGCAGTTGAAGATCAACCTGCACTCTCACCATTTGGCATGGCAGGTATGTCTGAGTTATTCCATCGGTGAATGGACACCCCAGACTGGAGCCACACTGGCACCACGTTACAGGTGCAAAACCCAAGGCAGAGTCCTGAGTACAAAGTGGCTGTGGGGTGTATTGGTGCAGGGTAGTCTGGAAGAGGTCAAGTCAGAGCTGGACTTACCACATCATGGCCCCATGCAGTGTGGAGGTCTACCCTAGAACCCTAAATGTGCCCCATATGAAAGAGTGTTTGGGGACCTGCCATAGAGTGGGCAAGCCAGAGGGAATCTGAGAAGCTGCCACGAGAACTAGAGAAGGATCCAACCGTTGCCCGTTAAGAGACCCTCACGCTCTTCTTTTCCTGCCTCCTTACTCCATCGTATCAGCAGTGCTGAGTCCTGATAAAGTGGAGGAGGACTTGTACCAGAGCCTGACCATAGTGACCCTGCTCTCCTCAAGCAGTCAGGGACCAGCTCAGGATTGGGCAGGGCAGGGAGGAGGGGAGGATTTAAATCCAGTTGGAGGTTGAAGTTTTGTAATTGGCCAGAGCTTAGCTTGTAAATAACTGAAGTGACATGACAGTGGAAGGAAGATGCAACAGAGCACAGCCGAAAGGAATGCCTGCAAGGGCAACAAAAATGCCACATTTGTACCCTAGGACGTTAAAAGTCCTCAACTGTCTTCATCCAGAGTTACGTGGGCCTCCCTACCTTTCCCCAAGGTCTCCAGCACTGGGGGGTTGGCAGAACTGCTGCAAGGCCTTGGCTTAGCTGCAGCTTCTTGATGGGGCGGGGAATTCACAGGAGGAAAGGTGTACTCTCTCCCACTTTACTGAGAGGGGAAGGATATTGTCAGAAATGTGACAGAGCTGTCAGTGTTGTTGTTACAGCTGTGAGTCACCCCCAGCTCATGGCGACCCCATACACAGCAGAAGGAAATGCTGTCCGGTCCTGCACCATCCCCATGATCGGTTGTGGGTAGGATCGTCATATATTGCTATATTCAGAAAGGCTTTCATTGGCTGAATTTTCGGAAGTAGACCACCAGGCCTTTCTTTCTAGTCTATCTCAGTCTGGAAGTTCCACTGAAACCTGTTTAGCATCGCGTCGACACACAAGCCTCCGCTGACAGATGGGAGATGGCTGTACATGAGATGCATTGGCCAGAAATCAAACCTGGGTCTCCCACATGGAAGGCAACAATTCTACCCCTGAACCACCACTGCCTCTAGGGGCAGGAGGGAAAGGGTAATTATCAGAAAAGTGTTAGACAAGTCAGAGTATTATACATGAAATGCACTGTGTAAACTGTGAAAAGCAAGTCTCTTTGTTTTAAGGCAATGTAGAAATTGCAAATATTTTACCAAGAAAGAAAACACAAAGGTAATCTACGCTGCAACTGTCATCAGGGTTGTTCACCAGGTTTTCTAGTTCTTCTCTGGACACTTGCCAGTTGCCTTCAAGTTAGGTGGGAACTTATGATTTGTTTTAGCCATTGAAATGTGAGCAAAATGATACGTGCCCCTTCCAGACAGAAGCTTGAAGAACGAGCGTGGGATTCACCATGCTCGCATTTTCTCTGGGAGCCTGGAGATGGAGCTGCCCCCGGCCTGGTCCCTAAGTGAGGGCAATGTACGGAAGCCCCCCAGCTGACCTGTGATGGGATATGCTGCAGGAGTGAGAAGACAAACTTTGTGTTTTAAGTCACTGAGGTTTCGGGGGTGGTGTGTTACTGCAGCCTTTCCTTGTCTCTCTTGACTGATGCATATGAGTAGTTCAGTGATGTGCCTGTCATCTTGTGGAGAGACCATGTCCAAGTATCCAGTGCTCCCCTCCACCATTAGGTATCAGGGTTGCCCTGGACTTATAGAGCCCTTGCCCTAGGTGCCACATACAGGATCGTGGACTATTAGCTAGCTCCAAAGCTTTCACTAAGAAGACACCAGGCAAAGGGGCCCTTATAGGAGTGCACCATGTTAAAGGAAAAAAAGGGGGCAGTGCAGGTGCTGGCTGAGGGTGACACTGAAGAGCGCAAGAAATTGGCCAGAGTGCTCTGCCCAGAACTGGTTAAGAAATGACAAGAGATACTTGTGCCACGTACCTAGCACAGGTATTTTGCAGGCAGACATATAACCAAGGCCATGGCCCTTCTCTTTATCAATCTATGAAAGTCACACAAGGATAGTAGTGTTCAGGCCCTAGGGATAAAGTCTGATTCTGGGAGACTGCATGAAAAAGGGCTAGTTTCACCTGCATCCACCTGTACAACGAAAAAAAGCTAAGTGCCACAACCAGAAGACCCAGGGTGCCTGGGAAGGTCTTTGACCTCTTTGGTGGGCCCACCTGTAGCCTTGTGATCATTCAAGAACTTGGGAGTAAATGGCCAGAAAACCAGCCTGGCTATCTTAGGGGGCTTTTTCTACAAGGTGGCTGGTGCTGCCAGCTTCCCATACCCGTAAGTCCCCTTTGAGCCTCAGGAATGACTACTAGCCTGAGGACCCTTCTCTGTCAGCATTACATGGACCCTGAAAAGACTCCTGACCCCAGCGGCAGTCATCCCTAACATCTGACAGAAAATGTCCCCAGCCTGCCCTGCCCCTAGAAGCCAAACATGGCTTGGAAGCCTCTTGGCAAAGGAAGAAATAGGATGGATCTACTTCTACTTCTCCTTGACTCTTGGTCTTGCTGTCATTGGACAAAAGCAGAGGAAAGACTAGCCTGCAGTAATGTGTGAGCTGAGATCTGCTCCTTCCCACACCAGGCTGAGCTCTGCTGGAGGCTAGTGTAATCCCAGGTCTCCCAGCAAGGTCCTGTAGGGGCAACAGCACTCCCTATTTCTCTGTCCCAAATCCCTTAAAACTGTGGTGTTGTTAGTTGTCGTCAAGTCAGCTCCAACTCTTGGTGACCCCATGTATGTTGCCTGGTCCTGTGCCATCATCATGATCATTGGTATGTTGGAGTCCATTGTTAGAGTCGTTGTGTATTCTGAGTGCCTTCTAACCTAGGGGCCTCATCTTCCAGCACTATATCGGACAATATTCCAAGGCTGAAGAGAGCCTGGACAGGGAGGGACCTGTGTGACGACATTCTGGGAAAGCCTAGGTAGAGAAAGTGTTGAGGGAGAATTTCTCAAGAAAAATTATCTTCTGTTGACCTGCAAAGGGCAGGGGTGCAGAGTGTGGCAAAAGGAATTTGGAGGGGGTTCTCAAGTGAGTGGTTGAGTGAGGCCATTTCTGAGGACACCTGTGTGCAGAGGGAGAGAGCAAACAGAAAAGATTCCAGTAATACTGGAGAAAATTGACATTCCCACTCATGCTGCCAATCCCCACGCTCAAGTCCTCTAGCTCTCCAAAGCAGACCAGCAGCCTCAGCCTGAGTATGATCCCCCACAAAACTGGGCCACAGGTTGCATGAGCCCCAGTGGGGTTCTGCTTCCTGTCCATGTCTACAGCTTAGCCTAGGGTTTTGTAGTCTGGATTATGGCCAGTGTGCCATGGAATGGGCTCCCCCTCAGCCCTGCCGCCAAAGTGCTGCCAGCAATAGTCCCTACATTCCAGTGACGTGGAAATCGAGGAGGGGACCCCATGAGGCAGCTGTAAGGGTGGAAGTAAGAGGAGGATTTACAGAGAGTGCGCAAACACTGTGAGAGACATCCTAGAGGATCAGTGTCCTCATGGCAAAGCGCAGTGCCCCCTTGTGGCCACTTCGGGGTTCCCTCCTAGAAACCAAACCCTTTGCCGTGGAGTTGATTCTGACTCATAGTTGACCCTATAGGACAGAGTAGAATTGCCCCATAGGTTTCCAGGGACTGGCTGGTGGATTTGAGCTGCTGACCTTTTGGTTAGCAGCTGAGCTTTTAACCACTATGCCACCAGGGCTCCAGGTTTCCTTCTAGGAACATCATTAACAGCAGCTCAGACTTCCTAGGAGCAGAGTGGAGGGTGCCCACACCAGAGAAAATGACTAAACCTTCTAGGAAATGAAGCCTTTCGATTAGAGGAAGCCACCCGAAGAAAAAGGCAAGAGCCACACAGGTTTACTCATTTTTATTTTTTATAAAACAAGCTACAAATGGTTTTCCCTCCCACCATCACAAAGGAAAACCACAAAACAGCCTACACACATGTGTGAGAAAGGAAACGCCTGGGGAAGAGCCGAAATTCTGCAAAGAGGAGCCTCCAGGCCAGAAGACAGGGCCAGTCTCCTGCCAGGCCCACTCAGGTCAGCATGCTAAGTTTTCTGGTCCAACTAACAGGTAAGGGCACCCTTTCCACCTTACCTTGTTGGATGGGGCCACCAGTCACCCCTGAGAAACCTGTAGGTTTTTCACCAGGTCAGCCAGAACCCTCTCTAACCTGAGGTCCCATCAGGTCCCATACCAAGAAGGCCATGCCCCTCCCCACTGGGACACTTGAGTGGACCAGTGCTTGCAGTGCCAAAGCCTTCCAGACCCCAAACGGGATAAATGGTCGCCCAAGGTGGATGCCCTTATGGGAACACTGGAATGGAATACAAGGTGAGGCCAGATTCTGAAAGCAATCCTATGAGGGCACTGTTCCTGGGCTACCAGACCTCCCTTTCTGCCCATAGTTGCTCATGGGAAGAGGCGCTAGTATCATTTGCTGCTCTCAGTCTGAAAACTGTCTGAAGGGGCACCCATCACCTGGGCAGAAGAAGATGTGCATCTGACCACAAGGCTGGGCAGCCCACCCTGGAACATCGTAAAACATCTGTGGAAAGGTAGGCCTGGATTTCCCCATTAAAAAAAAAACAAAACCAAACTCGGTGCTGTAGAGTCAATTCCGACTCATAGCAACTCTATAGAACAGAGTAGAACTGCCCCATAGGGTTTCCAAGGAGCAGCTGGTGGATTCAAACTGCTGACCTTTCGGTTAGCAGCCGTAGCTCTTAACCACTCTACCACCAGGGCTCCAGATTTCCCCACAGCTGGGTTATTATCCCTGCACTTCTAGAGGTGGCAAAAGTAGGGAGATTCAAGATCAATTTTACTTCTGGAGTTGGCCTATAGCTTGGACACCCATGAAGAAATTCAAGGAGCAGCAAGAACCTCAGTATTGGGCTTAAAAAAAAAAAAAAACTATTGAGTTACCAACAGGTGGCTGACTCAACCCTCCCTCAGGCTCATAATGACTATTGAGGGCAGCAGTGGGGCATATTGGAGAGTGAGAGGTAAAACTCAGTCTCGCCCCAGCTGTGACAGAGCTGTATCTCAGGAAGTCTCATTTGTGGACTTGCAGAGGGGTGAGTTTTCTTAGCTCATCCGCTGTCCTGTCGGCACTGCACACACCAGCGTAAGCTTTCTGTCCCCTTCCCCCCACTGCATAAATATTAAACACCTACTAAATTAAAGGTCCTACTGTGTGTTTGTTTCATCTTTGCCTCCCCTCTCATGCCTAACATGGTGCTTTACACAGAGTAGATGGTAAATACGGATGAAAATGTTTAAACTGATCTACTACAAATCGTTTGAGGATAATTGGCTCATTGAGTCACTAAATACTGGTGTGCTCACTGATTCCAGGCCACCTGGGGGTCTGGAAAGCAGGAACACAAAGGGTGTGGGAGAACTGGTGCCTGTGCTGGCTACTCATATGATCTGGAATCCCCTCCCCTCTGGCAGCAAGTCCTACTTCTCTCCAGGCCAACCTCCCCTGGAGAAGACCAAAGACCAGGTGACCTGCCAGCTTTGACAGCTAATGGCATGGGGCAGTACTCTCCCTCCACCCAGAAAGAACCAATGGAATCTGCAGTATAATTGCAGGGCTCACCTCTGCATGTACACGAGGGCCAGACTCTAAGAAGAATACAGGTGGGCTGGGGATAAAGTCTTGGAAGTAGAAAGCTGGAACATGTGTCCAGAGCCCCTACCACCCCCAGCAGGGAGAGGGATAAGAATAAACAAACAGCAATGCCAACGCCTGTACAAAAGAACTATACAATTTACATATATATTTATATACAGTATATAAATCTCTTTCTTCTCAATCCCAACCATGCCCCCCACCCCAATAAACTAAAGTTGTCAGTAGCAGATCCAAAAACTTAAAATAAGAGAGAGACTACACAGTCTTTGTTCCTTTCCTTTTCCCACTGTGGTATTAGATAATGAATTGTGTTTACAAATGAAGGCAAAAATAAAACACGCAAACAAGAGTTATTAAAAGTGCGAACATGGTGGGCACCACTTGTGTTACATGGGATGTGGGCAACGTCGAAGGTTAGGTTTCTGATGATCCATCCTGTCTCCCTGGACTGTCCGCCTGCCCTTTGGTTTTCTGCTCCTTAGACGAGGCGTCCTACTGAGAGGGGGAGGGAGGGTGCAGAAAGAAGAGGAGGTATAGATAAGACGTTAGAACGGGGTTTATGAGAAATTGAGCTACATACATCCATTTCCCCCGGAAGAGCAACCTTGCTCACCTGCTGTTAGTTAAGGGTTGGGGTGGGGAACAAGTAGCCTTGACTTGTGAATAAACCCACGTTTCACCAGCCTGTCCTTTGCCACTGTGAGGCATCACAATGGCAACTGAAATAAGTTGGGCATTCTGGAGAACTAGGCTTTGCTCAGTCAGCACAGGCTGGGGGCTGTGCACTTTGAGATGCCAGCTTTTCAACCAGGGACAGAAGTGGCAAGGGCTTGTTTATAGGTGGGGACAGCAGGGTCCTCTTAGCACTAACCAATCTTTCTCTTGTATCTTTAGCAAAGAATGGAAACAAGAGTCTAAAGAATTTGGCCAGCTCCCCACCCGTCCCCTCCACCCCCGACTCCCATCCTGCTGAACTAACAAAGCTGCATTAGGGCTCTGCAGAAGAAGGCAGGAGCCTGAGAAAGAAGGCAACTTACTGAACGTATTTGTGCCTGCTCGTTTTCCCTGAGGGAGGCTGCCAAGGCTACCACCTGCAACAAAGAAGAACAGATGTCACTCGGGTGGCCTTGACCCAGAGAACTGATAGAGCTTTTTCTTTACCTGGGTTCCTACCTCTCTGGCTCCCAGAATAAAGACCGGACTTGGGAAAGAGTCCAAAGTTTGTGGCCATGCTTCCTGTTCTGCGGGTGTTCATGGCCCTGGTCGGCCTGAGAGAGCCCATTACTAGCCAACACCTTTAATCAAAGTCTCCTTTCCATAAGGCCAGATCCCTGCTGGGGTCCCCCTTTGGGATTCTCAGCTATTAGCTAAGAGGGGCTTTGGTGCTGACAGATGTTTGCATAACCTTCTTGGGTCCTGGTTTCCTGAGTTGCAGAGGGTCAGAGCTGGAAGGAATCTTGGCAATCAGCTGGTCCAGTCCCTTCACTTTACAGATCCAGAAACAGAGGCCCAGAGCAGTCAAGAGATCTACACAAGGTCCAAGGCCTGTTGCTAACACCTGCCACTCCCCAGAGGATGCTGAGCTATTCTGCAGACTGGCTGTGCCAGCTTCTACAAGGCCCAGATGTCCCACAAGAGGAACAGGGCGCTGAGGAGGAAGGGCTGGGCCAGCTCCATCAGGCCCTCGAAGGCTGTGTAACTTTGTCCATGCCCCTTAACCTCTCTGGTCCATCTATAGAAGGAGAATTAAGACCATGGCTATGCTGATTTTGCTCTGCCTCCCTCACAGGAGTGCCGTGAGGATCAGCTGAGCTCATGGAGGTGGGGAAAAGGCTCTGAGGAGTATACAGGGCTGTGGAACCCAGGCCCATCCAGGGATCGTGGGAATCCACAGCTCAAAGTCCAAAGTCCCCCCAGTTATGCTACCATTCCTTTAGACCTGAGAGAGAGGCAGAGCACGGCTGGCAGGGGGCTGTTATTAGCTGCCACTGAGTCAGCCCCCGACTCGTGGTGATCCCATGCACAACGGAATGAAACGCTGCCCGGTCCTGTGCCATCTCCATGATCAGTCGTGTATCAGACCGTTGGATATTGCTATACCCAGTTCTACAGATGAGGAAGCAGACTTGGACAGAGAGAGTGGCAGGCCCAAGGCCAGGCAACTGGGCAGGGGCTGGGCCAGGTTGCCTGGTTGCTTGGCTCCAAATCCCATCTTTCTTCTGCTCTCCCCAGCAGCTGCTTCTCTGAGCAGAAAGATCTACATCTATAAAGAGGAGGCCTGCAGCAGCCCCCACCACCAAGCTGAGACTTCAGAAACAAAATACACAGCTAGTAGTAACCAGCTCTCATTTTAAAAGGTTCTCTGTGCTAATTCCCTTACGTGTATCAGATCATTTCATCCTTATAGCAATTCTATGTGACAGTTACACAATTGTTCCCATTTTATGATGATGAAACTGAGGCTTGGCGATGTTAAGTAACTTGCCCAGATGGCATAGCTATTCTGGGGTGAAACCAATTCAGACCTGGACTATCTGCCTCTGGAACCCCTTGTCTTTACCACCTGGGAGTGCAGGGTGAGGAACAGCCACCACCGGGGCAGGTGGCATCCCGGGGCAATTTAAAGAAGAGTCAGCATTTCTCAAACATGGAGGATCTAGTCTCCACCCTGCAACCAGTTAAGAAAAAGACACTTCCTTCACTTAGGAGAAGCCCCAGCCCTCAGAGTGTCTAGCCTTTCCATGCCATGCAGGGAATTCCGCTCCCCAGCGAGGAGGCCAGTGGTAAAAGCAACTGTGCTCGTGCGGCATTTTCAAAAATGCAGTGTCTCAAACCCAAAGCTACACTCATCCCCAAGCTCTCCACCCCCTCCCCACTCTGTCCTGCCCCCACCTAGTGTGCAAGCCCCTCTCGGCCCACCAGAGGGCACCGTGTGATATCAGATGGCCAACATATGGCTCCACTCCTTGGGCTGCTACATACCATCCACTCATGGGGCTTTTCTGCTGCTCCCCAGAGCGAGGGACGAGGGAAGCTGCCAGTCATGTCTTCAGCCCGTGGGTGTGTTCCTCCACTAATAGTAATTCCTTTTGTGCATTTCATATGAGCCCGGTACTGTGCTAAGCTTTTCACGTGCATTACCTTGTTAAATCTTCACAACAAATCCGTGAGGTAGATACTATCAATCTCTATTTTGCAGATGAGGAAACTGAAGCTCAAAGAGTTTAGGTAGCTTGCCAAAGATTACAGAGTTAGTAAATTGCAGAGCTGAGATCAAAAGCCAGGCCCATCTGACTTTTGAGGGCCTCTGCTCTTACCTACAGCCCCCTCTGTACCTAGAGAAAAATAGATCGTGGGTTCCCTGCCTTTACCTCTGCTGTGCCTCACAACAGCAGTCCATTCTCCTGCAGGCACCACCTGTCTGGAAAGTTTGGGCTTCCCTGCTCCGGTTGCTAGTGACTCCCTCCCCCCAGCAGCTTCTACTCCTGCTTACAGCATCCCAAGGCTGGTCTGCTCAGGACTCACCCGTGGTCTTGGTCTCCTTTGGTCTTCCTCAAGCAAGCAAGACTGACCTGCTCACACAAACGACCGTCTTCAGACACTCTGGAGTCTTTCTCATGGAGGGGACAGCAATCTGGCCTGAGAATCCTAAGGCTGGCTCCAAGCACCAGCAATGATGCTACCTCATGTGTGACCTTGCTACCACTCTGTAGCGTAGCCTAGTCTCCTCAACTGCAAAACAAACTAGAGGATATAAGGAGCCTTCCAGCTCTAAGATTCTAGAGGCCTAAAGCAGTATATCCTGTAGTGTGTGTAGAAACAGGGAGTGGAAAGAGACAAACTCTGCTCAACTTCCTCCATAGACCTTAAATCTGTGCAGTCTCCTTCCACCTCCCACTGTTTAATCCTACACACCATTCTGCCCCTTACCCCGATGCTCCACTCTTCCTCACCCTATCACATACACAGGCACATGCACACACATATGCACACATATGCACAGGTTATGCACACATGAGCACAGAAACATGCTTTCAGACATATACAGACACATGCACAGACACACTGACAGTTGCACACTCAGACATGTACACAGAGCACACATAGTGCTCACAGAAACAAAGACATGCACACACAGACACACATGTACGCACAGATGCACACATACACGAATACCTCAACACACGCACCCTAGCCATAATTTTCAACCGTGAACCCTAGCCATACTTTTCATTCAGGGGTCAACACTGGTCCCAAAGCTCTCTGGTTCCCCTAGTCCCATCTTTCGGGTGGAGGAGGTCAGAGGGGTAAGTTGAAGGCATTGGCCAAGAAAAATGACAATTGCATTCTGAAGCACCAAGGGATCTCTCTGGTCAAAGCTGTCACGGTAACTTGGAACTGAAACCTTTCCCAACTCAACTGAGCTGAGGAGGAACATCTGGACAAGCAGTGCTCCCTAGATACTGCATTCCAGTTCATAGTTTTCCTGATGCCTCCTTCAGGCCCTGTGCCCTGCAGGGCTTCAGAGGAAGGCTAGGAGGTCTTCCTGGGCTCTGTGGACCCGAGGTCACCATACTTGGCCTTCCCTTGGCCTCTGTGAGCTGTGCGGACCAGAACGACCACCACGGGAAGGGGCACTGAGGTCAGGGTCAGTGCAGCCCTCTATGATCCCATCCCCACTCAGCCAAGAAGTGGCCTGGGTAGTCGGGCTGGGGTCTCACTAGCACTGAATGGTCTCTCCCAATGTTGGCTCTCTGCCTGTGCTCTGCTAAATGAACACAGAATCCAAGTGTGTCAAAGCATGATGCTGCCACCAGAGGCAACTCCCTCATTCATTCATTCACCCATTCAACAAGGATTTAATGAGCTGTGGCATGTACTGTGCTAGACTTTAGAAATTGAAAAGACAAGACATGGTTTGTGGCTTCATGTGGGAATTAGAAAAGTAAAGTGCAATACAGCGTGGTAAGTGCTATTGGCAGGGATAATAATCATATGTAGACAAACGGCAATAGTGAACTACTGAAGTTGTTCAATGTCACAGGCACTATGATAAATGCTTAACTTAATTCATTGTTCCACTTGCTCAACACAACCTTCCTATGAGGTAGGTACTATTGTTATTCCCATTTTACAGACGAAAAAACTGAAACAGAATGGTTGAGTAATCTGAATGTGGTGAAGGAGCTAGTCAGCGGCAGAGCCAGGGCTTGAACTATGACATTGCACTGTGTCCTGGAGACTCGATACTACGGGATTTACAAATCTCTCATTTGTCAGAAGAATGGCCATGCCCGTAAGCCTATCTATTAAATAAATTACCTTGAAGTAGATTAGAATCTTTCTCCATAAATGTTCATTCACTTAAAAGTAAGGTCAGGCATGCTCATCTCACAAGGAGCCCAGAGTGATGAAGTAACTCACTCTGGCCACATGTCAGTTAACATCAAACCAGGAACAGAGCCCAGCTATGGAAGGGGACAGATCCTAAGGCTGGGTACCTGTGATAACTTATCTACGTTGCATGCTTCTCTTTCGATTTACACTGACAACCCAGGGTTAGAAGAAGGAAAAGCCTTTTTGTCTTCTTATGCTAAACCCTCTCCCTAGGCAATCTCAGCCTCTTCTGAAGCTTCCATGTCAAATAAGCCAGTGCCACCCACATTTTCGTCTTCAGCCCAGACCCTTCCCCTGTGCTACAGACCCACTTATTCTTTGGGTGCATCCAACTCAGCTTGTCTAAACTGCACTCTGTGTTTCCTCATCCTTCTAGTAGGTGCTCCGCTGTTCCTTCCAGGTTACCCATCTCAGTGACTGGATCCACCCTTCAGTTGCCCAAACCAATCCTCAGTCCCTATGTCCACTCAGTCACCAAGTCCTGCAGTTGTACTTTCTATGTGTCTCTTGAATCGACTCACTTCCTTCATCCCTCACTTGGTTTTTCATAACTTAGGCCACCATCACCCCTTGCCTAGACTCTGCCACAGCCCTATTTGATGACCCTGCTTTGATCATCTCCAATCCATTTTCATACTGTAGCCAGCATAATTTAAGCAAAACCGAACCTATCATTTCTCTGGTTGAATCTCTTCTATACTTTCCACTGCCCTTATAAAGTCTAAGCTTTCAACAAGGAATAAAAAGGCTTTTCAACCTTACCTTGTCTCCTACCTCCTTCCCTCCCTTGCCACCTTCAAATACGCATTTCAGTCACATTAACATCTTTTCAGTTCTTCTAAAAATCTGTTTTCTCACCTCTAGATTTTCACACCTCATTTTACTCAGCTTAGAGCCCTCTTCCCTCCTAGGACCTCTCTGTTTGGCCAACTCCTACTCATTCCTCAGGTGTTAGTTTAGACCAGGTGCTGGCAAAATTTTCTATAAAGGACTAGATAGTAAATATTTTTGGCTTTGTGGGTCATATACAGTTTATGTTGTATATTCTTTTAATTACAACCCTTTAAAAATGAGAAAAACCATGCTTAGCTCATGGGGCATTTAAAAACAGGCCATGGGCCGGGCCTGCAGGCTATGTTTTACTGGCCTCTGGTTTAGACATCACTTCCTTCACAAAGCTTTCCAAGACCTGCCCCCTTAGCTGATTTAAGGGCTTCTACATGTGTTCCTACAATACTCTGCACTTGCTCTCCTGTGACAGAGATTATTAAGCATTCACCAAAATCCAGGTTCTCCTCCTCTTCCTAGGCTCCCAGTCTTCCTTGCTGTTGGGTATGGTCTAGTGACCAAGGTCCAGGAAGGGAATATAAGAGGTAATGTGCATCACTTCCAGGACTGACCCATGAAACTCCCCTACGTGCACTTCCCCATGCTTTACTCCTTCTGGCTGACTAGGAATGAAGATGATCCGGAAGGTGGCCTTGGAAACCACATGATGTAGACGGCAGAGCCACTGTCAGCCTGGATCCCTGAGTGACTGCATGGAGCAATCCCCACTCCTACTGCCGACCTCCTCCCCACACACATACCATAACCTGGAACCACGCTTAACTATAACATGGACAAGGGGAAAAAATTCCACTGTGTTGACCCGTTACATACCTGGGTCTATTTGTTATGGCAGCCTGGCCTATTCTAACTAATACTTTCTAATAACACTTATCACAATGAATGTCGTTAGTTGCTTACTATCTGTCTCCTCAGTAGACTGTGTAAGGATAGGAACCTTATCAGTCAATTCCACCACTGCATCAGGCATCTAGCATAAAGCGTAACACATCCCCAAGAAATAGTTGAAGAAATGAGTACCTGGGACCTCATTTATTGGGGGAACCCTTGGTCCCTGTACCTGGGTGCGGTCAGGAGCACAGGAGAGAGCACTCACCTTCCTTGCTAACACCCAGGCAGCCCTTCAGCTCAGGCAGAGAGATGACCTTGTCCTTGTTTAGGTCACAGTAGTCAGTGAAACGCCGGGCACATTTCTTGGGCTTGGCTTTCTTCTTCACATAGCGCTTGAAGGGCTTCATCTCCCGCTTGTTAATGTCGTTGCTGCTGTTGCTGTCCAGCTGGCTGAAGTACCAGTGCACGACGCGCTCCTCCAGGGTGTGGCTGGGGTCTGGCTCAGTGAACCTGGCCCACAGACAGATACCCCATCCCAGAGAACGCTGCTCAGGATCTTGCAGGAGGCATCAGCACTACCACGATTCTCCCCCAAAATAGATAGATGCCAGGGTATGCATGCCAAAGGTCTCCCAGGCCTGTTCAGTGTGTGACCGAGTCTAGCCACCCTCTCCAACCTGAGTTTCAAGACTGGATGATCCATTTCTTGAGGGTCCCAAAGTGGGTGACCCTTTATTACATGAAACTGCCTCACCATCAACCATAGCCAGGAATGTTCTTGAACAAGATGGATGCTCAAGACACATTGGCTGGATTTAATTCACCTGAGAAAACCACAGCTGGAATCCAGATTGTCTTCTCCTGGTCTGCTGTCCATTTCTAGGCAAGCTGCTCCTCACATATGAACACGTGCACTCATGAAGGCACATGAGAGTGTGAAAGCGCGCTCCATACCGAGTATTGTAGGAACACATATGGAAGCCCTCTCCCATACCCTCCACACACACCCAGAGCCAGGCCAGGTCCTGGGAGGGCTTCCAAAGCAGGAGGAATAGTCTGTGGTCTCGAGATGTTCAATATCTCCATAAGACAGAGCCAAAACACGTGAAAACAGGCAGTGACAGTGAACTGTAAACTGTGAAGTGACCGTGGTCTATCACTGTTGGGTACCAAGTACTATAAGAATGGAGAGAAAGAGGCAACTGGGATGGACACAAACAAAGGTTCAAAAACTAGCAAGCCCCAGACCTATGGGAGGTGAGTCTGCCCACCCAGAGGTTTTAAGTCAGGAGGGCTGGGGTGATTCTGCTGAAAAACACTGGACTCAAGTAACCAGGAAATCTTCCCGGTGTGGAGCTGCATGGCCGTGACCTTGTTTAACACAGCCACGTGTATGGGGTGACCAAAGATTCCAAGATCAATGTCCACATCTACTACTGCACACGATGGCCTGACCACCCATTTTATTTACTTATTTATGCCCCATCTTGGCCCCAAAGGATTCAGGGTGATAACTGATGTCTAAAAACTTAAAAGCCAGTGATGGGTCTATTCCAGAGGGGTGAACCCCAGGGATCCAGGGCTTGACAATGAGTGAATGTGGTTGGAGGCACTTGTGCTAAAGTTCCTGGGCAAGTTTCCCTTGGGAAGGGGAATAGGTTGAGGTTGGGAGTCCCATACATTCTAATGCTTGGTCTCCAGGGCACTGGGACATAGTGTATATGTGGACCACCATAGACAGAAGCAGGGATTGGGGGAAGGAGGGGTTCACTGCCACACAGGGGCCCCAGACCAGGATTTCAGGCCTGTCAGGATATTCTGATGCTGCATCTGGTAAGAAGAATATTCAAGGCACTTCTTTTCTCTGATGTTTGCTGAGTTTCCTAACAGGGAAGCTACCACCTCTGAAGCCTCCCCTATGAAGGAGCCAGCAAAGTCCCTCCCCTTTCCACCCCCAAATGGCCTCAAAGTTTGGGAGAAAAGAAGTTTCATTACAAAAAAAAGGCCAAGCATCCCTGTTACGTGGATTTCAGCCTTGGGCATGTCCCCACCAGCATCCTGAACTGATTCCAAGGGAGGTGTAATCAGTGGATCTGCCAGTAGGACCCCACCCTGACAAGCTTAGCCCAGGGAAGACCTGGGGAAAGATGTGAGGGAGGGTCTGTGGGGTCTGCTGCCTACCGCTGGCTCTTTGGGCATCTGTTTCATCTGTCATAGGGACAGGACTTAGGGCTCTCTGAAATAGGCATGACATTCTTCAACATGGAGCTCAGATTTTCCTCTGCCAGTACCTGGTACTTGGTGTTTTTACTCCTCTTCTATAGTCCTTGGGTGGTGCAAATGGTTACCATGCCTGGCTGCTAACCAAGAGTTTGTCGGTTTGAGTTCGCCCAGAGGTGCTTTGGAAGAAAGGCCTGGTTATCTACTTCTGAAAAATCGGCCATTGAAAATGCAGTGGAGCACAGTCTTACTCATGGGGTTGCTATAAGCCGGAGTCAACTTGACCACAACTGGTTTTGGTGGTTTCTTTCACGTGCAACACCCATTCTCACAGCCTGCCCTACAGTGTGCACCAGGTGGGCAGGCAGCAAGCTGCTGTAACAGGACGCTGGCTGCACAGTCAGGGAGTGGCCAGCCCCACCTTGGAGTGTCTTGCCTGCCTCTGCCTTCCCCTCAATGTGAGGAGGGTGCCGGCTGTGGAGGAGAGGCAGGAGTCCAGAGGAAGGCATCTCCCATTGCACCCACCAGAGCATTTCTAATGCAGGCAACTGGGGAAGCCATCAGCGGTCTGCCCTCTCCCACTAAGGGGCCACAAGAACCTCAAGGCACAAGCAAGCAGCTCCTCCTTTCACCTTTAGGCTCAGCATAGCGTAATGTCTACCTAGAGCCTGGAATAATAAAGCCTCAGTCGGATGGAAGGGATGAGGTCATCCCGCCCAGACACCCTGCCAGGGGAGGCACGTTCCCTCCAACACGTGTTCCCACTGCCGCCTGTCCAGCTTTCAGCAACACCATGGCTGGAGCTCTCCCCACCTTCCTTTGGGCTAATTCTCAGCAAGAAGCAGTTCTTCTCCCCACTTTACAGCCTCTAAGAGTTTCCTTCATGCTAGAGACCAATCATCATTTGGCTCCTGTCCCCTTTTCCTTCCCTTTATTCTGACTCTCCCTTCCTGCCCTGTCTCCCTTGTAGGAGGACTATGTTGCTGTCCTCCTCGCCCCAATCAGGACCCCAGCACAGAGCAGCCACCACTTCTAACTTCTGGCCTGCACACCCCACCTCCTGACCTGGCCCCTAGAGTGAGTGGCCTGGCTGAGATGCTCAGAGAACACATCTGAGTCCTCTCCAAGCAGCGCCTCTGGGCTCCCTTTGAACACCTCTGGAACCAACAGTCTGCCCTGAGGCTCAGCCAGGCTCTGAAGCAAGTGGAGGCTGAGGGCCCTGCCTCCCACTCCCTCTCCTAGCCAGTGTAGTGCTCTCTGTTTCTGAACTGCTGTGGCCTCAAGAAAGCCCCTCCAAGTAACAGAGCCCCAGCTCTACAGGTGAACCTGGTCAGGACTAGGCTACCGCTTTGAACCCAACACTTTTGCCAACAACCCAAGCTCCAAGTGCATTTAAAGCAAGAATTTCTTAGTTTTAGGGGATCATGAACCCTTCTGAGAACCTAAACAAAGCTACAGTCCCTCTCTCTAGAAAAACACACATATACACAGAAGTCTGCAGATTTTAGAGGATTAATGGACTCCCTAAGTCCCATCCAAGGTCCACGGACTCAGGTAAAGAATCTTTGACTTAAAGGGAAGGAGATTCTAGCAATGGTCCCAGAAGAACATTTAAGCTTGAAGCTTCTTGAAGAAGATGAAATAAGATAAGACAGCAGCTGGGAAGGATTTTGGGTTAGTTTCTATATTTCCAACAAACCATAAACTAGATAAAAGAAAGCTCCTAAAGGCATTGATTGAAAACTCTGTAAATCAGATTTCTGGCTCGGCAACAGCCTTTAGTCCCAGACCAGGGCTTGACAAGGGTATCTATCATGCTTTATAAAAGGTCTGGTCAAGACTGGGATCTATCAGAAGTCCTGGTACAGCATTCTCAGACCAGACCAGCAGTGGGCATGTGCAAAAAACACACAAGAGAACCTCTATTAAGTAAGAAGAAGCTGAGATATTCCCAGGGGATGCTGGATAGAGGCAAGGTAGGAAGGCCTCCTCAGAGGCTTACAGAAATCTCTCAAGCGATCTTTGCTGGAGTGCTTCCCATCATAGTTAGACTCCCCACCCTTATCTGACCTCCAAGTCATACCCCATCGATTCTTCCATCTCTTGCAGCTTCCCAGAAGTATCCCTGGAAAATATCCACAACCTGCACTCCCAGCTCGAGGCTTACACTGGCCTCAGACTCCCACCTCTGCCATGTGCACACATACACACCCGTTGGAGATCAGGACTGCTGATACGCAAAGCTGCTCATCAGGCAAAGTTGGGGACCCTAAGTCAGAAGGTGCAATGGTTCCTTAAGATCACTGTTACAGCATTTGCTGGTCTATACAATGGGCCTCCCTACAGGTGAAGCTCCACTCCTACTAAAAGGGCTCATTGGGCATGTAGAATATCCTGTTTCCTTGGATAAGGTGTGGAAACCAAACCAAAACCAAACCAGTTGCCATCAAGTCAATTCTGACTCACTGCAAGCCCACATGTACAGAGTAGCACTGCTCCACGAGGTTTTCAAGGCTGTGACCTTTTCAAAGCAGATCACCAGGCCTGTCTTCCAAGGTGCCTCTAGGTAGGTTTGAACCACCTTTTGGTTAGTAGTTGAGCGCTTAACCACTTGCACCACCCAGGGACGCCTAAAACCAAAAACTCTTTGCCATCAGATTGACTCTGACTCATAGCAACCCTATAGGGACTCCTGAAGACATGCCCAAATGATACCAAATTTCAGATTTTGGAAGATTGTGGGTCAGTAAAATCCTGGCATCTACCCTGCCTCTGGGCCTTTTTGGTGGCTGTCCTGCTGCCTCCGGGCTCCAGGGATGAGGAAACCCCAGAGAGCCAAGTCCCCCCCTGGACTGGCTCCACTGAGTCTTCTCCCAGATTCAGAGGTGGCAGGTGCCACCCTTCTCCTCCAGCACTTTCAGTTTTGCTTCTGCAGCCTAAGCCCCGCCGGGCCTTGGCTGCGATGCACAGTTGGAGAGCCAGCCCCATTTACCACAAGGAAACCTGCTCTGATTAAGATCTCGGGCCCGTTCTCCTAACCCAAGCAGTTTTAGAGAAGGGGAGGCGGGCCGACCTGGATGCACTAGCCAAGCCAAGCAGACCAACCGAGCCCTGTCTGGAGTTGGGTCCAGGCCTCACCAGCTGTGTGGCAGGTGACACATAGTGGGGTGTAGGGGGGTGCTAGGAAACACCAAGTCAGCCAAATTCCAGCCTCTTCCTTGCAAAGCTATCAAGAGGCAACCACATTGGGCAGGAAGGATAAAGCCACAATTCCAGTGGTGGGGACCACGTAAGAGACCGGGAGGCTCACACAGCTCATCCTACCTCCTTCCACCACACTGACCGCGGTCTCCCCTCCAAGTTGACTTTCCCGAAAGCAAGGTGGAGAGAAAAGAGGGTTCCCCTGCTCTAGAAGGCTCTGCCAGCTAGGATCTCAGAAATCTTCCTCCGGGACGGATAAAGTGCTGATCGAAGCTAACCGATGCCATGTGGGGCTGATCTAAGGATGAGTGCTGCCTCCTGGAGCCCTGGTGGGAGGGCGGCCCCAGGGGAAAATGCCATCATCCAACAGAGAATGACTGTCATTCAGTGATAATGTGCAGGGCAGCCTCCCATGAATCCAGGCTCAGATGTTGCCATGGGCACCCCATTCAACTTCAGTTATTTAGATGGACAGCACTGCTTTTTGCCACTAAATCAGGCTTAAAAAAAAAAAGCAGTTGCCATCGAGTTGATTCTGATTCATGTCAACCCCATGTGTGAGAGTAGAACCGTGCTCCATAGGGTTGTCAAGGCTGTGACCTTTCAGAAGCAAATTACCAGCCCTTTCTTCCGAGGCACCTCTGGGTGCATTTCAACTGCCAGCCTTTCAGTTACTAGTCAAGCACTCAGCCGTTTGCACCACACAGAGACTCCCAATCAGGCTAGAAGACCAGAAAAACGAAGTAGACATCTCCCTTTCCATTCCCTATATCTAACAAGCCTTCAAATTCTATTGATCTCATTATTAAGGTTTTGGTAAATCATCCCTTCCCCCACAGCTTTAGCTCCTGAGTTCATCAACTCTCATGCTGACAATGCTGTAACCCTCCGACGTCCTATCTTGCCCCCTACAATTGGCTTCCATACCGCCGTCACGATGATTCTTCAGACAGGTCCATCCAATCACATGGCTCCTGCTGCCCCAGGTCAGATCCATGCTCTCTGGTGTCACTTGTGGGCACCATCCATTCCTACAGCCTCATCTCCTGCCTGTCCACACTATGCCCCCCAAACTTAAACTATACTACTTCGTACAGTTCCTTCCATGTTCTTTCCATCCTTCAGACCTCACTACCCCATGGCTCCCTCTGCTGGGATGTCCATACCCCCGATCCCACTAAGTTGAGACATTTTCCCATTTAATGTTGCCTCCTACACAGAGCCTTCCCCGACACTTTCCCTCCATGGAGTCCCTGCAGCACTTTATCCACCTCCGTTATCGTTATCGCTCGGACTTTGTAGTGTTATCATGTGGCTGCGCTCTCCTCCCAGTCAGACCAGCGCTCCTCCAGGCTAGGGACTGAGCCCTTCCCCGTAAGAGTAAGGGTTTGTGCAAAGCTAACAGCCCCCTGCCTGATGGATGCTAGGTCAGAGGGGAAGATGCTCTCTTTTCTGTACTGCCCAAGCTGGACTGCCCAACTTTCCACTGTCCCCGAGTGGGACTGTTTCCCACTGGCCTCAGCTGATACCCAGCTCTAGCTGCCAGACCCTGAGAGGATGCTGGAGGGAGCGGATGTGGCTTCTCCACCTCATGCCTGCAACCTCAACTCTGCCCGAATTCCAGAGCCAAGGCCAAACCCCAGGAAGCCTGGATTTCCTAATTCCCTACATCAGCCCTGTCCCAGATGTGCTATCCAGGCCTCAGTTCCTCCGCCAGTGGAAAAGGAGTGACCCACTGGGACCTGTCCCCACAGCGCCCCAAGTCCCTGGGCCCTGACTTCAAAGAAGCCCCATTGTGAGCCTGACAGCTGGGTTGGCCTCATACTTAGTCCTGCAATAGTTGGTGGGCCCCTCTGACTTCTGCCAAGATGAAGAGGCCTTATCAAGACTTGCCTGTCTATGTCAGCCCAGGGTCCATCCACCTATCTGTCCATCCTCCCAGTTTTCTATTTATTTAACGAATACATATTGAGCACCTACTGTGTGCCAGGTACTGTTCTAAGTTCTGGCACTACAGTAGGGAAGAAGACAGCAAGTGCCCCCTCTCTCATAGAACTTAAATTCCTTTTGGGTGGGGTGAGGCAGACGGTAAATCAGTAAACCAGCAAAACATCAGAGAGTGATAATGCTAAGCCGGGAACAAAAAGGGGCACTGCTGCAGTAGAGGATGGCTAGGTGGCTCCTTTAGACTGGGTGACTGTGGAAGGCCTCTCTGAGCATGTGACATTTAAACAGACAAGGAGGAACCAGTCTTTGGAAGACAGGGGAGAGAGTACTCCAGGCTGAAGGAGCAGCTGACATGGAGACCTCGGGGCAAGCCTGTTTGAGAACCGAGGAGGGCCAGTTGGCTGGAGCACAAGAGTGAAAGGGGGAGGAATAGGAGAGATGGGCAAGAGGCCAGGTAAGTCATCCTGCTGGGCCAGTGTAGGTAAAATCCATTGCCATGCAGTTGATTCCAAATCACAGTGACACTAAAGGACAGAGGAGAACTGCCCCATAGGGTTTCCAAGGCTGTAATCTTTATGGAAGCAGACTGCCACATCTGTCTCCTGTGAGTTCAGGTAACAATTTGGGCTTATTCTAAATATAATGGAATATCTTGGGAAGGCTTTAAACAGGGTAAAAACTGATAACCCTAGCCGGCTACCTCCCTATATATTTGCTTCTTTCTCTTTATTTCTCCTTCTTACACCCATAACCCTTCCTTGATTTGTAAACTCTTTGTTGGTTCATCTTGCCTGTCTTTTGATTAAAAGACCAGTCTTTAGGTAATGGAGTCCCTGGGTGGTGCAAACAGTTACCGTGCTCAGCTGCTAACTGAAAGGTTGGAGGTTCAAGTTCACCCTGGGGCACCTCAGAAGAAAGGTCTGGCAGTCTACTTCCAAAAAATCAGTCATTGAAAACCCTATGGAGCACAGTTCCACTCCAACACATATGGGGTCTCCATAAGTTGGAGCTGACTCGATGGCAACTGGTTTTTTACCAGTTACTGGTTACTCTAGGTAACAAATTTACCAAATGCAGTATAAATCTTTCATCAAAACTAAACATGGTTAAGCCGATATGAGCTTAAAATTAAAAACATGTTTTAGGAAAGTTAAAAAAAAAATCCTAAAAAAAGTCTTCCAACTCTAAATTATACCTAAAGGAGAGGTTTTTTTAAAAAACCTCCTTTCTTACAGGCACACTGGTATTAAAAACATCTATAAACATTTTAATTTTTAATTTCTGTAAAATCCTTTCAGTCTTCAGTTCAAGGGCACGGCATCTCTCCTAAAACTCCTCCTGGCCTAGGGCAGATCAGGGATCCCGACCCCCTGCCAGCCCCTTACCCGATGGCCCATGGCTCAGCGAGCTGTGTCCTTTCCCTGCATCCTCAGAGGAGCCGAGGCCACACTGTGCTCCAGGGCTGTGGCTCCAGTGAGAGCAAAGAGGGTGGAGCTCGAAGTCTTATTCCTTTAGGACAGAGGCATAACCACTGGGCAGGCTCCCTGAAGACACCTCAGCTGGCGGTCAGGGCCACAGCCTCTGGGGATTACGCTGGGAAACATCCAGACCGGGATTTTTAAATTGAGCCTTCTCTTTTTTTGTTGTTTTGTTTTTTCCTTTCATCTACTATACATAAATATCTCATGCCTGGTTTTGCATTAAACGACAGGGGTTTTCTTTTTTTTTCCTCCCATATTCTAAACATAAATAGCATAAAAACCAGTTGCCATCAAGTCAATTCTGACTCATGGTGACCCCATCTATGTCAGAGGAGAACTGTGCTCCATAGAGTTCTTAGTGGCTGATTTTTCAGTAGATTGCAGGCCTTTCTCCAAGGTGCCTCTGGGTGGACTTGAACCTCTAACCTTTCAGTTAGCAGCGAGCAGAGTTTCCACGGCCCGTGGACTCCATAAATAGCATAAAGACATATAATGCTGAATGGGCCTTTTCAAAACCCACCCTCTCCCTTCCTCTTAGAGACACTGATACAGCCCTCTCTAGTTTAGATACTGAGCAGTTCCCCTTGGCCAGCCTGTCAGACTCTGTCTTGTCTTTCTCAGGAGACTTGGTGCTGTGCTCCTCCTGGAGGGAGGCCTGCCCGCTACCCACTGAGTGAGAGGAAACAGCCACGGCCAGGAATCTGCCCCAGTGCTCATAGGACCACGGGGGTGCTGAGAGCAAGCCCCCAGACGAGCAGTTTCCAAGAATGACAGCACACGTGAAAACCACTGTACTCAACTTTCATGAGACTTAAAATTGGGTTTTCAAGACTGTTGTCTTCGTCTGCCTCAGGATGCAGAACCACTGACAGCTATGCTTGGAGTCCTCATCTGCTGCCCTGAATATGTGCTCCTGCTGATCCCCACTGAGGTGGCCAGGCTTGGGCCCCTCTAGGAACTGTGGGGCCTGGGCCTGTCATTGTAGCGGCACTCCTTGCCTTGTGGATTCTGCTACTGTAAGGAAACTGAACAGGCCTCTACCTGGGCCATGCTGTGCAGCCCTGTTATGATTGAATCATGTCCTCCAAGACCATGTGTTGGAATCGTAACCCCTACACCTGTGGATGTAATCCCCTTCGAGAACAGGGTTTTCTTGATCATGTTAATGAAGCCGTATCAGTGTGTGGGCGTCCCAAACTTGATCAGTTCTGAGCTATAAAGAGAGACAATCAGACTCAGAAGAGAGCACCAACTGGGGAAAACAGATGCTGTCATGGATTGAACTGCATCCCCTCAAAACATCTGTCAGCTTGGCTAGGTGATTCCCAGTATTGTGTGATTGTCTACCATTTTGTCATCTGATGTGATTTCCCTGTGTGTTTAAATCCTATCACTATGATGTAATAAGACGGATTAGTGGCAGTTATACTGATGAAATCTACAAGATTAGATAGTGTCTTAAGCCAATCTCTTTTGAGATAGAAAAGAGAGAGGCAAAGCAGAGAGACAGTGGGACTTCACATCACCAAGAAAGCAGTGCCAGGAGCAGAGCACTTCCTTTGGACCTGGGGTCCCTGCATTGAGAAGTTCCTTGACCAGGGGAAGATTGATGACAAGGATCTTCCTCCACAGTCGACAGAGAGAGAAAGCCCTCCCCTGGAGGTGATGCCCTGAATTCAGACTTGTAGCCTACTAGACTGTGAGAGAATAAATTTCTCTTTGTTAAAGCCATCCACTTGTGGCATTTCTGTTATAGCAGCACTAGATGACTAAGACAGATGCCATGTGAAGATCACCAAGGAACTCCCAGAATACCGACAAGGAAGGAATCCACACAGCCAGAGACCCTGATTTGAACTTTTAGCCTCCTAAACTATGAGAAAATAACTTTCTGTTCTTTAACACTATCCACTTGTTGTATTTTTGTTACAGTAATGCTAGGAAACTAATACGCTCCCCCTCTGGCTTCATAATAAGAAGGCTTACTTGGCATGACGCAGGCCCTTTAGGATCTGGCACCTGTCTGCTTCATCTGTTACCCCTCCCACCTCCTCCTCCTCACCTCGTCCACTCCAGTCAGTCATACTGAACTATGTACACACACTTTCTTGGAGTCATAATATTCTTTCCTTCCACCTGGAATGGCCTTCTCCCTTCTTTGGCTGGCTAAGTCCTACCTATCCTTCAAAATTCAGCTCAGATATCACCTCCTCCAGGAAGCCTTCTCTGACTCCTCCAGACTTAGTTAGATAACCCTTCTCTAGTCTTCTACCTCTGTCATCGCATTTACCACCTAGTTTGTACTTGTCTGTCTACAGCCTAGCACCCCCCACTAGGTTGCATTCTTTGAGGGCAAGAATTTGTCTCATATCCACATTCAGATATTCAGAATATTCAGATATTCACTGGTTATCCAGAATAATCAGTCCTTAGCCCAGTACTTGGTATGTCATACATGCTTAGTAGGTGCAGAGTAAATGGATGGAGGATGCCTGCTCTAACCAACTAACCTAGTCAGCCCTAACTAGTGGGCATTAGTGATGCTGGTCACCAGGAGAGTGTGCATTTCAGCCTCATGTCAGGACTGCCTCAGCTACTGTACCAACTCCTGAACTAAGTTGGATTTAGCTATGGGAGTGTCCAACCCCACTGTCCCAAGCTCCTTGGCATTCTTAGGAGGCCAAAGGCACATTGCCCCTGCCTCCTCAGAAGAGAAGGAATTCACAAAGTTCTTTGTACCCACCCCCCTGTCCCCAGTACGTACCCACTTCCCTTTCTGCCATTCAGGACTCTCATTCCAAGGCATTCCCTTCTGAGATTACAGAGCTGGAAGTCTCCAGACACCCTAGAGCCTCCTGTAAATCAGGAATCTAAAAGCTAGAGACAAGCAGCCTCCAAAGAATGGGGAAGGGGGTGTAGAGGGATGGAAAGATGTGTGATGGAAGGTGGGACAAGGTCATGGCTACACGGATCCAGGAAAAAGACCAACTTGCAGCTCTTGCCTTGCCCAACCCCTCCCTACTCTATTAGTCTCCTTCTGCATCTGAAAAGTCAAAAACCAGTTGTTGCTGAGTTGACTCTGGTTCATGGTGACCCCGTGTGTATCAGGGTAGAACTGAGCTGCATAGGGTTTTTAATGGCTGATTTTTTGAAGTAGGTCACCAGGCCTTTCTTTTGAGGCTCCTCCGAGTGGACTTGAACCTCCAACCTTTCTGTTAGCAGCTGAGCGTGTTCACCACTTGTACCACCCTAGGGCCCCCTAAAAAGCCAAGAGCCCCACATTCCCTACTGGGCCAGTGTCCTGCTCACATTCTCACCTCCCACCTCCAGTGGGCGCTGCTGAGTTAATGGCCTGAACCATGTCAGTGGTGAGAGCATCCAGTAAGCTGGTGATGAATTCCATTTTCTTCCCTTCTGGGCAGCCTGAAAGACAAAGTGAGGTTGGAAAGCAGACGCCAGATAAATAAACTGCTTCCTCAACCACCACCCTTTCCCAAACCTCTCCAAGTCTTTCTTATCCAGTCAAACCCACTTTTGGGATTTGTTTACTGCTCAGATGATTCTTATAAGCCCCCACCATCAGCCCACAAGGGAATCAATGGGTATAGACCAAATGGATAATAAAACTTTCAGTTTTCCTCTATTCCACAAACTTTTACTGAGTACCAACTCAGGCACCATGTTAAATGCTAGGGATACAGCAGTGAACTATACACAGAGTCTTCATCCTTGTGAAGTTCACAGTATACTGGGGAACTCAAGCTAATGGCCAGGTGGCCATACTACAGTGTAAAAAGTGCTACTCTCTGCGTAAGGACAAGGTGCTATGGAGCACAGGAGAGGGAGAGAAACCAAATGATCAGTTGACTTCATATCTGTTCAAGAACCTCCTCCTTTTTTCACTCTTCTCCTCAGGCGGCTTAGCTTATAATTATAGAATCTCCGTCGTAAATGCCCTCAAGCCCATGGTTCCTCTTTTCCTCCACTGCAGTATTCCAGCAAAACCCCAATCATGATGAACGTTCTCATAGATATGCCTTTTCCATGTCTACCCCACGGAGCTGAGTATTGCTGGGGGAAGAAACACCACGCAGCTGGAGAGACAGGTGTCCCTACAAAGTCATGATCACCAACACTAAACGGGCCCTCGACATTACCCACAGTCCTCCTTTCTGCAACAGCTATTTCATTCTGTTCTTTCCCCAGTTTCCCCAGGTCTCAGGTTAAACGTTATCATTCAGAGATGCCATCAAATCCACCATAGGTTCTCCCTGTCATTCTCATGGCACCTTGCTCTTTCCCTTCAGAGTACCTACAACACTTGTACGTGTTCATTTATTTGTATATTATTTGTCTCCCCTACTATGTAAGCTTCAGGTGGATTTTGATCCCTAGATTATACACAGTGCCTGGCCCAGTGCCTGGCACGTAGTAGAATCCCAATTCACATTTGTGGACAGGATGGCTAGAAGGAGGTACCATGGTCCTCACAACTCTATTCTTGTGACAGGATGACTTCTAAAAGCCTGACGTGGAAACCCCCTGACTTCCAGGGCCCTCTGCTTTCACTTCTCACTTTGGAGTCCTGATGGGTAATGGGACTGACCGGAATTTGTGTTGAGTAATAATTATCTCTTCAGTGCTCTAAATCACAGTCATTTAGTAATCTTACTGTAACTCGCAGGCAGAGATGACTATAAAAAAGGTCCTGGCACCCCTGCCTGTGTGTCAGGTGTCACACCCCCAGTGTGTGACACCGTCCTGTGCCACCAAGGATCATTGCGAGAGCACTCTGCAGGGCAGGCTGACAGACAGCTCTGCTGCAAGCCATCTTATCTTCACAGCCCTGGAAGAAAGGGGTGATAGCCCCCAAAACATTGTCCCAATCTCCTCAGGATAGAGAAAGAACTGTAGAGTTTTAAAGCTAGGATTTTAGCCCAGGGACTACATTTTAAAAATAAAGATGCAAGAGCAAGGAGAGAAGCAATGTGCTAAGGGCACAGGACTAATTAGGGACAACTCCCAGCCTGGAATGCAGATCCAGTGGCTCCCGGCACCCGCGTCTGTGATGTCCCTGCCCAGCACCCGTAGTCCATTCTACAGATGGAGGGACGGATCCAGAACAGGGAGCTACTTCTGGATGATGAGGGGATGGAGGGACAGAAAGAGGAAGGAGTCAGCAAGGGGAAGCATCATCTCCCACCTGGCAGCTCCCGGTCCTTGAAGGGGTCCTCCAGCTCAGCAGTCTTGGCCCTGGCGTCGCTCTCACAGCTGGGCATCACGTAGCTGGGAAGAGAGAGAGATAGGGGTGGAGGGTGGCTGACCCTACTTCAGCCACTACCAGTTGCTGTCAAGACAATTCTGACTCATGGTGACCCAGTGTGTGTCAGAGTAGAACTGTGCTCCATATGGTTTTTTTTGTTTGGTTGGTTTTTTTTTCCTTACTGTAATTTAGATGAAGGTTTACAGAACAAACTAGTTTCTCATTAAACAGTTAGTACACATTTTTTTTATGGCATTGGTTAACAACCCCATGACATGTCAACACTCTCCCTTCTTGGCCTTGGGTTCCCTATTACCAGCTTTCCTGTCCCCTCCTGCCTTCTAGTCCTTGTCCCTGCACTGTTGTGCCCCTTTAGTCTCATTTTGTTTTATGGGCCTGTCTAATCTTTGGCTGAAGGGTGAACCTAGGGAATGTCTTCATTACTGAGCTAAAAGGGTGTCCGGGAGCCATACTCTCGGGGTTTCTCCAGTCTCTGTCAGGCCAGTAAGTCTTGTCTTTTTTTTTTTTTTTTTTTGTGAGTTAGAGTTTTGTTCTACATTTTTCTCCAGCTCTGTCTGGGACCCTGTATCTGTGATCCCTGTCAGAGCAGTCAGTGGTGGTAGCCAGGCACCATCTAGTTGTACTGGACTGTCTGGTGGAGGCTGTGGTAGCTGTGATCCATTAGTCCTTTGGACTAATCTTTTCCTTGTATCTTGTTCTCTTCATTCTCCCTTGCTCCCGAAGGGATGAGACCAGTGGAGTATCTTAGATGGCTGCTCACAGGCTTTTAAGACCCCAGACGCTACTCACCAAGGTAGAATTTAGAACATTTTCTTTATAAACTATGTTATGCCAGTTAAGCTAGATGTTCCCTGAGACCTTGGTCCCCACAGCCTCCATAGGGTTTTTAATGGCTGATTTTTTGGAAGTAGACTGGCAGGCCTTTCTTCTGAGGTGCCTCTGGGTAGACTCAAACCTCTAACCTTTTGGTTAGCAGGCAAGCATGTTAACCATTTGCACCACCCACAGACTTCTACTTCAGCCACTACTGCCCAACAATCACCTATGTTGTCACCAAGCCTAGGAGCTCCCAGCCTGGCAGCAAAGTATCACGTGCACTGTCCAGCAGCCACAAGGAAATCCCAGAATACATGACCCCATTCAGACATACTCAGGCATGTTAGTTTAATCCCTCAAACATAGTAATGATGTTACCCTATATCTGCACACAGGAAATTTTTCATCCATAGAACCGAGTGACTCAGGCAGGGTAATAATATTCTCTTCCGAAACTGAGGTTCAGAGAGGTTAAGAACTTTATCAAGGTTGCTGAGCTAGGAAAGGAAAACACCTGTGACCAGAATCCAAATCCCAGCGTCTTTCTACAAGAGCCAGATCATCTGCTCATAAATAGAAAGGCTGTTCTCCCAGTGACTCGACTGCCGCCAAATCAGGGCCTAAGGCTGGGAGATGCCAACATAACAGGAAGCTAGCCCTCATGCCCTTGTGTCCAACCCGAGGTGCAAGGCAGGCTGTGGGTGGCCTTACCGTGTGGAGGTCCCAGGCAGTGGGCGCCCTGTGTCCACCAGCACACACCAGCAATAGCCTGTGGATTGGTGGCACTGTACTGGTTTATAGAGGCCCCCAGGAGCACACTCGGGGATGACAATACCCTCGCGGGGGTTCTGCTGGGCCTCTTCCAGGGCACTCTGTCTCTCCTGGTCACACGAGTGGACTTTCTCTGCAAGAGAAGACACAACCTGCAGTGACTTATCACTCCTGCCTTCTCTGCCTAGAACACAGGCCAGGCCTGGCCCCAAGGAATGATGGCTCCACTGATGAATCGTCACAAGAGCTGTGTCTCACACCAGCCCATGGCGGTTGGAGGGGAGGAGGGCTAAAGCCCCCGTGGCCAGCTCCACTGCCAGGATTCATCAGCATTCACACCAAATAAGTTCTTGGCCAGGGATTTCAGGGCTGCTCCTTATCAGAGCACCTGTTCGCCCCAGGGTGGAATTCCCTGACTGTTTTCAGAGTTCTTCCTACTGATGTAGTGGCTACTAGCCCCAGGAGAGGCTGGTCTGGGAGGCTAGCTGCCCTGCGAGCTGACTCAGGAACATCTGTCTGCATAGATACTCTCCCCACAGAGCCAGCCTCAGGTGGAGCAGTGCTCACCACCCAAGAGGAGCAGAAACAAGGTCCACCCAGGCTCCTTTCCATCCTCCTGCAGGCTGAACACAGTAGGCGTGTGCACTGGAGCCAATTATACACACTGCTTCCATCCAATGGGAGGGAGAAACAGGTCCAGCAGGACAGTGTCTGCACTCAGCAGCCTCAGTAGACATGTGAACATGTCTGAACAGCCAAACTGCGCTTCCCAGGAGCCAGACCCAGGCTGGGACAGTGTGTGGCGACCTGTGCCAATGTAAGGCCAGCTCAGGAGGGCCTCAGACCCTCCCCACAACTCACCGGAAAGTTCTACCCAGTCTACCCGGGCTTTCTTTCTTTTTTAATTATTAAAAATAAATAGTATTGGGTTTCTTTTTTTACTATACAGAAATAAAAAAGAAGAAAAAAATGAAAACCCCCAAATCCCACTAAAGTTATACACTATATTTCCCCAGACCTTTTGGTATACACATACCACCAGTTACCAGTTGCCGTCAGATCAATTCTGACTTATGCTGACCCCATGAGTGTCAGAGTAGAACTGTGCTCTATAGGGTTTTCAGTGGCTGATTGTGCAGAAGTAGACGGCCAGGCCTTTCTTCTGAGGTGCCTCTGGGTGGACTGAGGGACTCTGGTTATACACATATTCACATGCAAAAATATATGAACACTCTTCTTTTAACCAAAAAATAATAATAATAATCACACTATAAACTAATACTGTATCCTGATTCTTTTCATTTACTGTATAATTTCCTGTAACATTATTCCACAACTTTCCTCTTGAAGATGCCGACAAGAATACAGTAGTGAGCATCCCATGAAATTTTCACAGCGCTTCATAAAAAATATCATTATTGGAGCCAGGAAGTTGCTATCAGCATCATGGAGAACACGCTGCTCACTGAACAATAGTAAAAATCATCCAGCTAACAGAAACTCAGCTCTGCTCTCAAGAAGCCAAACTCTGAAATAACAGTTCTACAAATATACATATATAAAGCATTTATGTTTAAACATGCTATAAGTGTACACAGAGACACTATGTTGCTCAATCCCTGTCTTCCAGAGAAGGCAAACGGTGGAAAAATGATTCTTAGTCTCAGTCCTCGTAAAAATGCTGAAGAACAATAGCTCGGTGATTCTCACTATAGGAAAAGGTGAATACTTCCTTCGGGGAATAAAAATATCTGAGGGCCAGGAGGAAGGTATGTATAGCATCCAGCTGCCAGAAACTTGATTCTGACTAATGGTGACCCTGTGTGTGTCAGAGGAGAACTGAGCTCCATAGGGTTTTTAATGGCTGATCTTTTGAAAGTAGATTGCCAGGCATTTCTTCCAAGGCACCTACGGGTAGACTCGAACTGCCAACCTTTCAGTTAGCAACCAAGCACATTAACGGCTTGTACCACCAGTGACTCCTGGCTGGACCCACAGGAGTTTAAAACAGTTGACCAACATTAGACTAGGCATTCTGAATCCAGCGGTAACTACCACCAGAACAGCATCTAGAAGCAGTGTAGGAAACAGACATAAACTGAGGAGGCAGAGGCAGACCTTGGTCAGACCTGCCTTGAAGACCAGAATTTTGATTTCAGCCCCTGGCTGGGATGGTATCACAGCAACTTCAAGGAGATTACTCAAGAGTTTTTCAACAGCTTCCCCAACCCCAGTTTGGTACCCTTCTTTTCTTACATTGTATTTCATGCTATGAAAAAGGAGACAGAGGAGCAAAACCAAAGGAAAACAGCTTTTTACTGGCACCACGTTGATGTAACAACCTCTGACAGAGGCTTTAAATTAAGACTCTGCAGGCTAACATTCTAAAGCCATAAATCAGACTGGAAGCGAGACACAAAGGGCGGGAGGAGGAACCTTCCCCAGGGGCAGAGCAATGATGAACCTGACTTCACACCATCGGGGATCCTGAAATCTGCAGAATGTGGGAGGAGTCACTGAAGACCAGGGGAGGACCCGTGGTTTAGACCCTGCTGGTGGGTTTCTGGAAATCTTTGAAGGCTTTTCTGAAATGCTTTCAGTCAGCTTCCACCGGGGCTCTGTGAAGTTCTATGGAGAATAAACTCATTGGAAAAACAGCGGAAGGTTCAGGTACGAAATTAGAGTGAAGGCTAAATGCACACAGTTCTTGCAAGTCCAAAGGCCCCTCTAAGAAAGACAGGATTTGTAATAATAACACTAACCATTTGCAAAGAGTACACAGTTTGTCTTCTCAAAAAAAAAAAGAAAAGAAAATCTCCCTTAAAATCATCTTTACACAAATAATAATAGAATAAATATTCATTGAGTAATATATGCCAGGCTCTATACTAAGGGCTTCACTTCCTAATCTTTTTGTCCATGTGAGTTAGACATTGTTATTATACCCATTTTGCAGATGAGGATGCTGAGGTTTGGAGAGACTCATGAATTTCCCAAGTTCACTCAACTGTGAGAGAAGAGAGTCGGGTCTTTAGTTAGGAGCTTCTGACAGTCAAGCCTGACTTTTCTAACCCCTAGACAGTATTGCCTCTATTTGCTCTTGGAGGAAAAACTAATTTATTTTTATAATGTGAAGTTCTTCCAGGTCAGTTGCTTTGCTAACGACCCCAAATCTGCTGCATTCAAAACCAAATGAGTTAAAAAACATACTTGCCTGTTCAACACAGCACAGCTTCTTCTGAACCTAAGCACACCACCAATCTTGTACCTGAGTATTGTTTTCTCTTTGCCTCTGAACTGGGAAAACTTAAAGCTAAATTTGTAACTCGCCCAGTATGACAGAACTGTAAAACAAATAACTACAGCAAACACTTGAGTGCTTACCATATGCCAGGCTTTGTATTAGGTGCTTTACTTGTAATAACTCATTTCAAACTCATTACAAGTCGTAGACACAGAAACACAGTCAGGTTGAGTAATTTGCTTAAGTTCATACAACAAGGAAGTGGCCGAGCTAGGATTGCAGCCCAGGGAGTCTGCTCCCTTCACCTCTCTGCAGTATCGGCTCTCATTGCCATTAAAAACCCACTGCCATCGTATCGATTCTGATTCATGGTGACCCCATGTGTGTCAAAATAGAACTGCTCCAGAGTTTCAATGGCCGTAATCTTATGTTTCTTCCACAGTGCCACTGGGTGGATTCAAACCACCCACCTTTTTCAGTTAGTAGTTGAATGCAAACTGTTTGTACCACCTAGGGAACTTCTCATTGCCATAGGTTATGAATTTTTATTCTAACCTATTTTCTTTTACTCAGTGTAGCAGATCATTACAAAATGGTGCCCAGCAAATTATGCCTCCTTGTACATGTGCATTGTGTAGACCCCTCCGCATTGACCCTGACTTGCTTTGACCAACAGAGGCTTTAAATGAAGACTCTCCAGGCTAACTTTCTAAAGCCATAAATCAGACCGGAAGTGAGACACAAAGGGTGGGAGAAGGAACTTTCCCAGGGGCAGAGGCATAGCAAGGGGGAGGTGGTTAGAGGGGTGCATTTGCCTCCAGGCACAAGTCCAAGGGGGTGCCACATGAGGCCCGCCAGCGATTCACACATCCCCCCTGTCAAGGCGGAGGGGGACGGTGGTTGCAAACTTAGAGATTGTCCCTGGGTGCTCTTTACCCTCGCTACACCTCTGACCAGGGCACAGCAATGATGAACCTGACTTCATAGGCAAAGGCCTTAAGAGGCCTGGCAGCTTTCACTTTCACTTTTTTGGAAAATCACCCTGAGACCGCCATATAAGGAAGCCAGGTCAGCCTAGTGAAGGATGAGAAGCCACTTAGAGGGAAACTGAGGAGCTCAGCCCACAGCCAGCACCACTGCCTGGCCTGTGAATAAGATCATCTTGGACATTCCAGCCCAGCTGACCCTCTAGCTGGTTGAGTTCCGAAATGAGTTCAGGTAAAACCAGTCAGGAACCACCAAGCCAGCCCACAGAAACATGAAACATAATAAATCATTTTACTGTAAGCCATTAAGTTTTGGTCTGGCTTGTTATACAGCAGTAGACAATTGAAACATCTAGACTGGTTCAACTTTCTGTTTATCAATTTACTCCATAATTATTTCTGTTGCCCCCTCAAACCCTTCAATCAATCAGCTACTCCTGCAGTGCTTCTCCAGACATCACGCACATGCTACTCAGTAAGTGTTGATGTTATTCGTTGCCGTCAAGTTGGCTCTGATTCATGGTAACCTTATGTATAACAGAACGAAACCTTGTCTGGTCTTGTACCATCTTCATGATCGTTGGCATGTTTGAGTCCAAGGTGCATAAGCGAATTGTGTATCTGAGGATCCAGAAGTCAGCTCCATCCTCGGGACCATTGTCACTGTCTTCCCTTCTCAGTTACCCCTCAAATGAATTTTAAAATTCATGGCTATCAGTTTTCCCAGGTACCAAGAAGTCACCTTCCAGAATGTAAGACAGGGATGGGTGGTCTATTTTAAGAGTCTCTCCACGACCATTAGCTCAGAGAGGGAGCTCGCCAGAAGTGGGCGCTTACTGTTCTAAAACACTCAATCTCTGCTTAGGAAAGTTTAGGGAAGAATGACAAGGTTAGAAGGTTTGGCCTGATAACTATGAGAATGGGCCAGGACCATCTGTAAACACTTGGAAGACATAAACAGCAGGGGAGAGGGAATAACCGGGGCTGTCCAAGGGGTGTGTGGACATATGACCACACGTACTTACACAGTCATGCACACCCACAGCCTATAGTCCTAGCACTGGATGGTGCAGAGAAGAAGTGCGAGCCAGGCCACTCCCCACTGGGCAATGGGTAGTCTAAGTTTCACTCACAATGCTCTAATTGACTAAGAGAAGAAATAAAACAGAAAAGTGCCATCTGGAAGAAATGAGACCACAGGCCAGCCCTTGCGACCAGAAAACACACAGGCCTCTCTACCACCAAATTCCTATAGTTCCAGAGCAAAGCAGGACTGACGTGGAGGTGGGAGTGGGCAGGGAGGGAGACAGAGAGAGAAAGACTAGGCAGAACCAGACAAACATAAGCTGTCTTCAGGCCCAGGGCATGGGTTCTTATGCATTCAGCCAAGACAGGCACACGTGGAGAACAGCTCAGTCTGCTATGGCTAACCCATGCCTCTTTCCATCTCAATTACTTGTGGTAATTAGAAGCAAAGGAGACCATGGATAACCTAAATCCTCAGCTAATCTCCAATCTTGATTTTAGCCCAGAGTTTATCCTTTTATCCTGGGAACCTTTACTTCTCCATCATCTTTTTCTTTTCTTTCTTTCTTCTTTTTTTTTTTTTTTTTTTAAACAAAAATGGCCAACAAACATAAACATTAGAAGATTCAAGTTTCAGCTCCTTGGGCTGGGTTTTCTTTCTGGCTGCAGCCTTCCAGAGGAAAAACTGCTGAAGGAAGGAGTAAATAGAAAAGCAAAAACCCTGGGTAACCCAATACCAAAGCACCTTCTGAAAACATTGTCAGGACGTACCAGTGGGCCAGCCTTGTTGTGAACTTTCTGGAGAAAGAACATGGGAACCTCATGGTTGTGGAGGCAGGAGGGGAGACGAGTGGAAGGAAGCAGTACTCAGAGAAGTTCCATATGAAAAATGAATCAAGAAAAAAGCCCAATCTTACAGAGAAGCACTGAGAAGAGTCACTGGCCAACACAGTACGTATTGGGAAGGTGCCTCAATGAATGACACAACCTTCCCAAAGAAGAAGCCAGAAGCTCTCTTCCTAGTGGAGGCTCAGTTGGTAATTAAGGGCAGCTACTCAGGCCGTCCTGACAGAGTTTCTTTTACTGCAGAACAAGGGAGTGGGAAGCTGGCAAGGCTGAGGACAACGTCCTGAGAGAGGGGGGTGTTCCTGGAGTGTTCACCTGAAACAAGAACCAGAGTAACACATGACACTAGGATTCACAAAGAGGATACAAAGAAGGTCAGAGACCTTTGTGGACCCAGTTCTCACACAGGCTATTACTGAGTGTGTGCTGTGTGCTAACACCATGTCAGGCACTGGAGAGGTCAAAAAAGTTCTGAGACATAGCAAGCAGAACAAACTAGCAATGAGATATGAACCTGCCCTTGTTCAAGGCCTTCCTCAATCCCTGAAGCTTTCCCTGAGGGCTCCAAACCACTATGAAGTGTCCCTCTGCTGAATCTAAGACTGGGTATCTGTTCCCCTTATGTATGCCTTGGTACTTTAACTTATCTAGACTGTAATCTCCTTTAGAAGAAGGACTCTGTCATACTCTTGCTGATCCTTCACCACACTCATCCCTGGCCCGCAGCTCCTTATTCATAGGAGAGCCATAGAATCTCAGGTTTAAGGGATCCATAAAGAGCATTTAAGAAGGCATTGGTAGTTCAGTGGTAGAATTCTCACTTCCCACGTGGGAGACCCGAGTTCAATTCCTGGCCAAAGCACCTCACGGGCAGCCACCACCCATCTGCCGGTGGAGGCTTGCGTGTTGCTATGATGCTAAGTGGGTTTCAGCAGAGCTTCCGGACTAAGACTAGAAAGAAAGGCTTGGTGATCTACAACCAAATGTCAGTCCATGAAACCTCCATGGATCACAATGGTCCGATTTGCCACCAATTATGGGGGTGGCACAGGACTGGGCAGCTTTTGTTCCATTGTGCATGGGGTCACCACAGGCTGGGGGCCAACTCAGTGGCAGCTAACAACAACAAAGGGTATTTAATTCAAAAATCTCTCTATTGCTTGAATCGCTGCACCCCACCTTGTGCCACTGAATCCTGCTCTAGCCTGATACTCCAGAGATGGGGCTGCCCACTGCTGAGTAAATGCTACACTTAGGATATGAGACCACAGAGGCTGAAAAAAGATCTGTCCCTTTGACTTGTCCTGGGAAAGTGCTACACTCAACCCTCAGACTACCAAGCATTGGATTTTCTTAAGGGGAAAATCAATAAAAGGTTACTCGGCCTGAAAAGGAGAGAAGTTTATTTATATTCCACTGCAAAAGGAATCATCCCTCTGGGCCAAGAATATTAAAACACTCACGCTGTGTCACCTACAATTACACTGAAAACCCTTCAGATACCTCACACCCACCTAACCCCTTATCAAAAATGAATGAAATGCTGAAAGATAACCCAAAACAACAAACTGTATGTTAAAAACAACCTTTCTAAATCACAACATGAAATCCAAAGGCGTAAGAAATCGTGTGGCTCCCACCTCAGTGCTGGCTGGGTCAGTGTGTAAGCGTGTGGTATCGGGATGGTTCCAGAACTCCTGGGTGGCTGAGAATCTGGCGAGGGAAAAGGCTGCAGAAGGAAACGGGAGGAAAGGTAGGACAAAGTTTTAAGTAACTGACTTTACTGTTTGTGAAGGCCCAGCACGAGGCCTGGAGATGTGGAGCTGCAGGGGACAGGGTTCTGCTGGAGACCATAGTCTTAGGGAATGATTTATGGTATATCACTGAGCAGGCCCTTTTTGTTTATTTAGCCACATGGGGTCTTAGCACCTATGGTTATAAGCCAACTATGTGAATAGATTATTTTTCTTCCTTGTGTACTTTGCACTCTTTCACAGGAGGAGCTAAGTGGCCCCTAGAGGATCATTTTCCAAGCACCATTAGCTGGGCTGACTCTGCCCTTCATGCCCATCGTTAGGCTGCCATTTGCCCACTGCCAGTTCCCAAATCTCAGCATCCATGTGACTCAAAGTCATCGAGGGGTTCCAAGGATCCCTGAAGACAAAAGGAACCCACAGAACTAGGGCTCAGGGCTCCTTTAAGAACAGATGGCAGACCACAGGCCCAGAAAAGGGGAACCCCAGAGGAGAGATCCTACCACGGTGGGTAAGAAATGAAACTCACTGCCAAACAGAACATATTCAACCCCTGAACTTGTGCTTAGGTGTGCACCTGGTCAGAGATGGGATGAGAAGAATAGAAGCAGAATTTGCATAAATTTAAATTGGTCACCTCTTCCGTTGGAATGGGTTTCCCATTTTCCCCACAGAACAGGCATCGACGTGAAGTGAAAAAAGATACCTTGTCACCCAATCTTAACCTGCAAGGGGACTGACTACCTTGGTCCCCTACTCTGGAGGAGGGCACCTCTCTGATTACCAAGTAACCAAGAGAAGGCATTGCTCTTTGCTTCCAGTCCCAGATAGAGGAGTAAGGATGGTATAAAAGCTCAATTGGATGTCTGTTCCCAAATGCTAGGCGTTTAGGGCAATCAGAGGGAAGATGTTCTAGGAACTGGGGTGGGGGATGGATGGGGGGTTGGGGGGTGGAGGGAGAGGGATAGCTGGGCTTCCTTGGTAAGGCTGAAAGTGACAGTAAGCACCTATCACTCTTGCTCCTGCACACTCTAGCCAAGGGTCTCATGGAAGTCAACAACAGTTGGAATAGAGGCACTAGAGCATGGTGGTCAAGAACATGGGCTTTGGAATCAGATGGATCAAGCTCTACCAATTTTTAGCTCAGTCACCTTGGGAAGCTTACTTAAGCTCTCTAAGCCCCAGGTTCCTTACCTGTGAAAGTAGGGTGTTATGGATTGAACTGTGTCCCCAAAAATATATGTTGTAAATCCTAACCCTTGCGCCTGTGGATGTAATGCAATTTAAGAGTGGAGTTTTCTTTGTTATGTTAATGAAGACATTATCAGTGTCGGGTGTATCTTACTTAAGCCAATCACTTCTGATATATAAAACGATCAGATTAGGCACAGAAGCAAGGAAACACAGATGGGGGAAAGCAGATGCTATGTCGTATGAAGACTGCCAAGGAACCAAATAACAAATGCTGAAAAGAGACAAGGATCTTCCCCTAGAGCTGACAGAGAGAAAAGGCCTTCCCCTAGAGCCAGTACCCTGAATCCAGACTTCTAGCTTCCTAAACTGTGAGAAAATACGTTTATGTTCATTAAAGCCACCCACTTGTGGTATTTCTGTTATAGCAGCACTAAGAGATTAAGGCATAGGATTAACAATAGCGTACACCTCATAGGGTCATTGTGAGAATTAAACGCAACAGTATATGTAAAGCATTTAATCCAGTGTTTGGCCCATAGTAAGGTTTGGTCAATGGTAGCTGCTATTATTATTAGCTAGTCTAAGGTCAAGTGTCTTCCAAAAACATGGAGTACATATGGCCTCTCTGACCTATCCCTGTGAATGACTATCTCCCCAGCTGGACTGCAGTGGCAGACCAAGGGCAGGGTAATAGAAGCAGTCTGCCCTCGATATAGGAGACAAGGGGGTACACTGAGGTAAAGTAAAAGATAATATCATAACTAAAAGTCAGCCAGCTTTTTATGACCACCATGCCAGTAATTGAAAACAATGTTGGTGATGAAATATTCCTCCCCATTGGGGCCGACCACACCCACTGACCCCCTCCTTTTGGTACAACACTGCTAGTCAACTACTTCCTTAGATTTTCCGGGTACATCTTCCCTTGGCCCCCGTACCACCAAGTACAGGTCTTGGCACATAATAGTTGTTGATGAGCCTGTGACCCTGGACTAGGCCCTTAACTACAGTCCTCCTGTTTTGTCATTTAAAATGAAAGGTGATGATCTCCCATTCCTCCCCTGTAACAGGCCACCATCTTACAGGTAGACCAACTCATGTCCACTCCTTGGCTCAGAGGCCCGATCCAAACTCAGCCAATAGAACTCGGGCACCCAGGAAGGGGCAAAGCCAAGGGCAAGGCTGCTTGTGCTTCCAGATGCTCCCTCCAGATGTCCCACAGTGCTGCTGTGTGGCCTTCGAGTCACACCCAGCCTGCCATGTCTCAGAGGCCTCATCTTCACAGCAAAACTGCCAGCGCTTATCCCATACCCCTCACACTGGCTGACAGCAGTGACTTCCAGGAGTGTTTGCAAGAAGGCTGTAAACAGGACATGTTGCTGGAATGAAGTGTCATGGTGAGGAGGTGTACGGGAAAATGACAAACCAACCAGCCTTCCTAAATAGCTTCCCTCTGCAGAACCTAAAATGATCATTCATGGTTCATCATGGTCTGCAGTGGTGACCACGTCCTGTCCCACACAGACAAAGGGACCGAGTTCCAACAGGGGGGAGGAGAACAAGATATAAATTCTACAGAGGATATTTCTTCTATGATGGATTGTCTCAATATAGCATGTGGGCGATTTTTAAAAAATTTTTCCCCAAAGCATCACTGACTCACATCCATTCAGATTTTAGAAAACATCCCATCTCAATTGACTTGTGCTGTTAAGTGAATGGATATAACCCTCTCACCGAAAAGAATATGAAATGTTCCACAGTATTTTTACAACGACAAATATTGAGAAGTGATAAGCTATCTCTTTTCTCCTTTTTCTCAGTAACTTTGTTGACTTTGGCCTGACAGGCTTTGGACTTTGAGGAGCAAGGGCTAGTAAATAAAAATTCAGGAAAGAAGAGCGATAGGCACAGGCAAAAGAAGAATGTGGAAGAAATGTTTTAAAATTTGTCAAAACAAAATATCAGGACCTCACTCTTGATCCCCCCAAAGCCTAATACTGCATGTTTGAGTCTGTTTATAAGCTGTACGCCCTGCCTACTTCCAAAGTCACTTTACAAATAAACTGAGTGAGGACCCTCCGCGCAAACAGAGGCCATAGCTAACTTCCAGCAAATTGGGATGAGCCAATTACAATACCTCAGCAGGACTTTTTGATTTCCCTTTTATTTAGTGGCATGTTCCTAAAGGAAAATATTGGGACACTTGGTTTTGCTATCAAACAACAAAAAGCATACAAACTTACCTAGCAAAACAAAACCTTTGCTGGTCTAGCAAGTCCCAGAGGCTGGATCATACAGCCACACCCCCCCCCACACACACCACCACCACCCTTCCGTCTTCCAAGCAGACTACGTGGGATGAAGGAGCAGATCAACCAGGAAGGCTAATTTTAAAGCAAGGTAAAAATGGACTGTTGGGCTAGGCTCTCTGGTGCCTCCAAGCGTGTTTACCGCTCCTTTCAGCACAGGGAAAACTTGACAAAGAGGAAGGCCTTTGTCACTATGAAGAAAGCCATTGGGCTGACCACCCAACCCGGTCCCCAGCTCTCTCTGCTCCCTGGCCATAACTGACCACGGCACCTGCATAAGACAGACAGGCAGACACCCAGAAGGCCAGTTATAGAAATAAACATCAAGCATTTGTTTTTATATAGATATTTTAAATGCACAGAAGCCAGACCCGTCCTCCGCTGCTAACGTTAGTGGATTACTCATTCTTCCTTCAGTCACGTCATGTGCAAGGTTCCAGGTGGCTGTGGGGTATTTGCTTACAATGGCTACCGCTGGTTTCCCTGAGAGCTGTTTATTTTTCCAGGCCTCAGGTCATTACATCACCCCGTGGTTTCTAGGCAGGCCAAGAGTGCTGGTTTGGGGGGCGGGGGACCCAGCCAAGAGGTGCTGTTGCCTCAGCGACCCCAAATCCCAATTGCAGCAGCTGTCCCCGACAGAAACTTACCAGATGAGGCAGGAGCAATCCAAAATGCAGCCAAATGGTCCTAAGCAGGCCTGGAAGAGCAACACTCTGACACTGGCAGGTAAGGGCAGGTAAGGATGCTGTGAACAGTTACCTCTGACATGTACAGTGACTTGGGCAAACAAGCACTCTCATGTACAGGGACACGGGGGTCATTTTCGTGGTAAAACTTATAAGAAATGCAGTTCCACTTGTGTCCATGCTGGTGGCTCTGTCTACAGTGGACCAGAGTTACTCAGGGATTCCTCCATTCATTGGTGCCAGTCAAAGAGGCAAAGGAGCAAAGGCAAGATCCTTCTAGATTGAACCCATGGGGTCTGGTTCTAGAGCCTTCTTGACGTCCCTGATCAGATCACAAAAGAAGTTAATTAGGAAAGACGGAGATAAAGGAAAGAAGGAAGGGAAGTCAAACTACTCGATGAAAGGCTACAAGAGTGAACTCAGCCACCCTGGGGCGGAGGGAAACGGGGCTTTGGGCCTTGGGAGTATTAGAAAAGAGTTAGGCTCCCTAGACCATCTTTCCTGAGACATGGGGTTTTCCCACAAAAGAAACACAGAATGTTATCATATAGGAAACAAACAAAAAAAAGACTTGTAGAAATCACAGGTGTAGAAAAAGTCTATATATAGTAAATTTGAAAGTCCTAAGGGAATAGGGAGCCCTGGTGGCACAGTGGTTAAGAGCTCAGCTACTAACCTAAAGGTCGGCAGTTCAAATCCACCATTCACTCCTTGGAAACCCTGTGGAGCAGTTCTGCTCTGTCCTATAGGGTCACTATGAGTTGGAATTGACTCGATGGCAAAGGTTTGGTATTTTTGTTTTTGTTTTTAAGGAAATAGGACCGATTAGATGAAGTCGAATTCTTGTCTTTATTTAATCTCTTTACCCTCTACTTTCCTCTTCTAGAAAACATAGATGATTAAAAAAAAATTTTAACTCTAGGAATGTGAAAAAATGTCTTGGTAGTCCCTGATACAAAATGCTCAGCAAGAGTTCCTATTTCCGTATAAAAGCAGATAGAGTCTCTGGCCAACACCCATCTATGAGAAGATGTCTCCTCTCAAGCTCTAGGGTGTTAGCTAGCCAGGTACACTATCTGCCAGAATGCAAAAAGAATCCCTCCATCTAACCAGGTGCAATGGAGAACAGAATCAAAGAGAAGAAGACCAAGCAAGCAAGCCTGTCGATGCTGAACCTGCCACGCACTCAAAGGCAACACTGACTACGGTGAACACTTGACAAAGCCTTAAAAACAAGGACCAGACCCTCCAGGAGGAGAGAAGGAGACAGGATAAGTCTGCAGGCGTATGTGTCATGTTATTGCAAAACTTCAGCTGCCCAGTGGAACTCTTCCAACATCAACAGTCCCCAGGCCAGAAAACAAACCTGGCGTCACAGGGTCTGAGTGTGAAAGAAGGATGTTTGGGGTGTAAAAGAAACTGGGATGGCCTTTTAGCCTCTTTCAGAGACAGCTGAGAAGAAGAGCTCTCACCCAGAAGGGCTTCTCAGAGTCCACTTCAACCTTCCCAGAGATGTGGTCTGAACCTCACCTGAACCCAGAATCTCTAGTCAAACTCTAATGGGAAATTATCCCAGGTGCTTGAAACAGAGGGGCCTGCCTATACCAGAGCCAACTGCACAGACCTCAGTTATCATTAAAGTCTATCTGACTTCTCATTAAAGCAAAGGAGATGACATGTGATAAGTGCCTAGGACAATACATAAAGATAGTCCATCAAGAGTAGCCATTGTTTTTCAATCATTTAAGGTGCACCTACTATCACCAGACATTTTATATACATTGTCAAATCCTCACAAAAATCATGCAAGGCACCAATAATAATAAGGGAAGCTAAATAACTTTCTCAAGGTCACCCAGCCTCTCAGTGGGAAGCTAACACTGGAAGCTAGGTCTATAGGTTCGTCTGATACCAAAACCCATGCTTTCGCTATTACATGATTTATCTCTTCTGTATCCAAAAGATTCTTTATCCTTCTGCCTATGAAAGTCAAACCTCAAGACACTTCCTTGGCAACCCATTTAGAAAGCAAGCACTAGAACAGCACATTAAAGGCTGGCAAAGCACTGTGTTCATGTGAAATGATGAAGAGCTACGTGAGCTCCCTTAAGAGTCCCTGTACTGATGCAGACTTACCTGGGCAAGTCAGGAAACATCTCAGGAGGCACAGGCCCTGCTTCTGCTTAGACTATGAGCTGTTATTGTTAGCTGCTATGGAGTTGGCCCCAATTCATGGCAACCCCATGCACAATGGAATGAAACACTGTCCAATCCTGTACTATCCCCACAATCGGTTGCAGATGGCACCATTGTAGTGGGGCAGGGCAGGGGATGTCTTGCTCAGGTTTTTTCACCCTCTCATAGACTAGGTTTTTTCTTGGCCAGATATTTCAGGCTTTGCAGGCTAGATGGTCTCTGTCATAACTATTCAACTCTACTACTGTAGTGTGAAAGCATCCATAGGTAAATGAATGGGATGGCTGTGCTCCAATAAAGCTTTATTTACAAAAGCAGGTAGCTGGCCAGATTTGACTGGTAAGTCATAATTTGTCAACCCCTGTTATATGTTTCTGTGGCACTGTGTCCTCAACACATAACCACCATGAAGATTAACAGGCACTCAGCCAGAATTATTGGTAGATCCTGATAGAGAAAGTCCTAGTTCATTAGGAAATTCCTAAGTTGCCAATTCCTGGCCGTTATCCCTGGTCTCAATTTCTCTAAGGGATCCTTTTGCTCTCCTCTAACTACCCTGTCCTATACACTAACTTTACAGACATTACTGGGGCCGACCATGGCAGAATAAAGGTATCTGGGTCACTCCAACTAAAGGAAGGTGGTTGTACCTGCTGGAAACCATTTCTCAGCATGACCCTACACCCATCCTATTGGAAACCATGTAGGGCAAGTGGGAAGGGAAAGCAGAAGCACTAGAGTGGAAGCAAAGATCATCACCTGACTTGACATCAGCTCTCTTCTATACTCAGAGAATACAATCCAAGAAGACGGACATTCTACAGCCAAGGGTAACTCGTTTTTTCCAGCCCCACCACTTACTAGCTGTGCAACCCAGGACATGTTATGTCCTCTCTGTAAGCCTTGCTTTCTTCGTCTGTAAGATGGGGCACTAATAATAATACCTATCTCACAGGGTTCCAGTAAAGTTGAAATGAGATAACATATATAAAGTGCTACAGGACCTGACACAGACTAGCTATTATGACAGTGATAATTCTTATTTTACTTCTGATGATGATGATGATGATGACGTCTCTATCCTTCCCCAAAGCACTCAACCACATTGAGCTATAATGTCCCTGCAATAAAAGGCGAGCAATAAAGCCCTCATTCTCACAGAGTTTATAATCTAGATGGAGAAATCAGGCACTGGTAGGTGAAAAAGAAATTCAAGAAAGCAAACGCTAAATGCCAACTTAGGCAAAAGGTACTGCAGAATTTCAGAGAATGATTACCCTCACATCTACTACTTGGCCACCTTTCACTAGGGCCTTGCAGACCTGCCAGGAACTCAAGGAGTGGGGAAACCATCTCCAGATGTCACTTCCGGTGCCAGTGTTACAGGTACCAAAACTAGTTATCATGTTTGCCTACCAGTGAGGAGAGGGTGGGAGAGGTCCTAAGAGGAAATTTGCCCAATTGATGCTTTTGCTTATGGTGACAATCATAAATTCTTTCCTAATTGTAGAATTCTCACTATAAGCAGTATAATTAATATTCCTATTGCTTCTACCAATAATAAATCCACGTACTTACAATTTATCATGCATTTACTACTTATCACTTAGCCAGGCATCGATTAAGTGCCATGCAGACATTAACGCAGGTAACCTTTAAATCACAGTCCTTTGAGGGAGAGTTCATGTTCCCATTTTACAGACGAGAACTGAAGCTCAGAGGGATTATTCAGCTTGATTAGGGTCACTTACTAAGTGTGGGAGCCAGGATGTGAGCCCAGATTTCTCTGATTCTGATGTTTGTGCTTTAATCACTGCACTGTGCCATCAAGGCTCCAGCACAAGGGAGTTCATATGGTCTTTTTCCCATCTCATCATCCCATACCTCCAGCTTTTATCAAACAGGGAACCAAAACACATGGAGAGGTACTGACCAGCCCAAGCCACAGAGAAACTCAACAGATGCTAGATGGAGTTACCTCTTGGTCTAAATCACTCTGTGTACTCTAGCCCCTATACTGCCACCTTTAGGACGGTGTTAGCATACAGGTAAATGTAAAGGGGACTGAGTACAGCACATTCATTAATTAATGACCATGTACCTTTTGTTATAGCCCTTGTTACCTATAAGGGAAAGATATGGCTAAATTCAACAACAAGGCATAAATTATACAGAGTAACACTTCTCACAATAAAGCTTGGGCTGAAAGATGGATGATCCTTCCTGATAGAGATACAGATTGAGTTCGTTAATACATTTCCTATTGATGGATATTAACTTTGGTCTTTACTGATGATAAATAAACCCTACAAATAAATCCTACAAATCTGATCACCCTTCAAAAATTATCACATTTCTGTAAGGGATTCAGCCAGTGCCAAAACCTGACTACTCACAACCAAAACCAGTTGCCATTGAGTCAATTCTGACTCACGGCAACCCGCTGAGTGTCAGAATAGAACTGTGTGTGCTCCATAGGGTTTTCAGTGGTTGATTTTTCAAAAGTAGATTGGCAGGCCTTTCTTCCAAGTGCCTCTGGAAGGAGTTGAACGGCCAACGTTTCAGTTAGCAGTCCCCCAAAAAATTAGAGCAGGAAAAAAACATGACTAAGCAGTTATTTAGAGCCCTTAAAGCACATAGAACAAAGTCTCTTCAGGTTTGAAGTCTAATTTCTCTATGCCATTCATTCTTCTTTTAAATTCTTCTACATGGCAGATAGAAAGTAAATTAAAATATTAAAACATACAGTCAAAAATATTTGTTAGCTAAAAGGATCAACTACTCGTGAAATATGATCCCTGAGATAACAACCGAAAAGAAAATTAAAGTTGGAAAGGATTAACTTATACTACTTCTTTTTGCAGCTGTAGAAATTGAGAACCAGACACATCACGTGACTTGCCCAAGCCCACACAGCGGGTAGTCCTGGAGCAACCTTGGAACAGCCATGGATGGATCAGGTATGCATATAATCCAAGGAAGATTATTTACCTGAATTTCTTACATTGGTGTTGTTCAGTCTGGAGTCCTTGATTACCAAGTGTTTAATCCAGAGAGTTGGAGCTGTGATTTCTGAAGAGAAAAAGAGAAAGAAAAAAAAGTCTGTGCAAAGAGAGGATGTGACCTGGATTATAACCCCCAGGTTTTTTTTTTTAATAGCTTTTCTTAAAGCCTAGGGCATCTAAATCCTGAGGCTTCAGCTTCCTCCCTCATTCCACACCCACGTTGTCCCAATATCCTCTCCCTTCTTTACAATGGAAGCGCCTTTCCCCATCAGCTCATAGGCGCCAACCTGGGCCTCCTAGGCCAGGAGACCGAGTGGTCAGAGTCCAGAGGCACTGAGCCACTCCATCCAGGAATAAAAATATTATCCCAGGAGGTGAGGAACATGGGCCAAGCCAAGTCCCTCTCAGCTGCTTCCCTGGAAGAAGATTTAAAGGGGATAAATCAACAAACGAGCGCCAAACAAACCACAGTGACCATTTTAAAGGAAACGGCTGAGCCACAGCAGATTTCAACTTGCTGAGACTGTGCTCCACAACAGAAAGAAAGTAATCGGTCTAATCTGTTGTTCAATTCCCTTTCTAACGGTTCCTCGTCAAACAAAGGCCGAATTCTTCTATCCAGGGAGCCTCCAGGTCTCTCCAGGGCATGGGTCACCCAGTGAACAGGTAGTGTGGGAATCCTCGATTACCCCGAACACACTGTAGAGTGACAAGGTCTTCGATAGGGGTGCTGGGAAGGTCCCCACCTGACTCCCCAAATGAGTCCCAGGACCCCAGACTTGCCAACGATCCGGGATCTCTGGGAATCATGGAAACATCTGAACTCCTAGGCATGAACACACATATATTCCACCAAACAAGCAACATTTAAATCCTTTTCCCAGAGCTGAGCCCAGGCTAGGGACATCCCTAGCCACAGTGCCAACAAGTGGCATGATCCATTTTAATTCCTCTGTGTCACTGTCCATCTCGTGAGCTAGGCCTGTATATACTCAGCTGACAGCTGCTGAACTTTTCCTGCATATTGCACTGAGAACCGAATCTCGTTCTCAGACTTTCTAGAAATTATGCTAGTCTAAGCTTCCTTCTCCTCCTCACAGGAGCCTGGAGTACTCAGCAAAGTACACTGGGGAATGTAGGGCCTGAGCAGCTCAAACCCAAAATTGAGACCAGCTTCTGCACACCATGCTCCTCCTGTCTACTCCCCATACCTCCCCAGACATGGACATACAGACTCTAGCTTGCCACCAGACCACTTGACTCCTCTTGACCTGGAATTTCACCTCTCCCAAATGTCTTGACTCAACCAAACCAGCCCCACTAGCGAATCTCTTTCCTGCTACTTTTCCAACTGTACCGCGTACTCATCACTTTCCTTCCTTCAGTCGTGCTGGTCCTCTGCCTGGAACACCCTGATTCTTCCCCTGCACTTTCAAGATCCAGGGCCAGTGCCATCTCTTCACACAATCTTTTCCCAGACCACCCTGACACTTTTCTTCCAAAAATGTCTATTACACTAAAACTTGAGACCACATAATGTAACCCATAAAGCTCTCCAGTAGTTGCATCTGTCTTGAGAGCAAAGGCTTACATTTCTTCTATTTCTCTGTCATCCCCCAGCACCATGCTAAGCACAGAGCAGACACTTGTAAGTGCTGGCTTATTGACTGCAGGGACACTGCTGGCCTGACTTCCTCTCTGAGCCATGATTCCTTGGTCTTGTCAACTCAAATGGTCTGTCCAGGCTATGTTATTGTTGGACATCAGGAGACAGGCAGGAAGCCTGGGAAGAACGGAAGACCTTTCCAGAAGTGGAGAGTGTACCAGTTCCTTGGAGGATTTGTTTTTTATTAAAAAAAAAATAAAGTTAAAATAACCCAGCTTAAACTGGGGAAAAAAATGAAATTAAAAAAGAAAAAAATAAGAAAGCTTAAAAAAAAAATCCAAATGGAAGACCTTTTCCAAATCTGAACATGGGTCGGAGAATAAGAGTCAGGAGTAACACAAGAGCTTACCATCTCCATCGAACACCGGCTGAGTTTCCATCGTGGGCGTCGGCTTAGACCCATCATCTGAATTGAGGGTTAGAAAGAATCGAAAAGACACTACCATTATTGAGGTAAATACTATCTACTCTCCAGCACTGTTGAATGGTTGGGATTTGCACATGGCCCGGCCAAGTTCCAATGAAGAGAGCAAAGGGAAAAAAAAAAAAAGAAGAAGAAGAAGAAGGAAAGCTGACCCTCACAGAGACAGCAACAGGGAGACACATCCAGCCGTGTGCCTGCCATTCCCGGGCAGGGACTCTTTCTTATGAATCTGAGTATGACAGATGGCTCTGCCATCCCCTGTTCCTCCCCACAGCAAAGCTGGGCAGGTATATTCCTGAGCAGCCCTGCATTTGGCCAGGCATGATACGGCTAGGGCAGCACACCTTATGGCATCTAATTCTGGTATTCCCAGATCCCTCCTGCCTTCCTGTGAAAGGTACCAGTTCAGAACCTTTCCCAGAGGTCCTGAGTTAAGAACCTGAAGAGACCAAGAGACCTTGGCACTATTCCCTTGCGAACTCCTAGTTATTTCTCCGTCCTCATTGAAAGGAGATGAGAAGGCAGCAGGAAGGAACATTTCCTCTCCAGCTTCGGTGCAGTGAATTACTTAATATGGCCTTCTAGCCATAGCCTGTGACTCATACACAACGACTGGGTGGGATAATGCAAATAAGGTGCTCGTGGCCCACCAAGGGGATTGGACAACTTCCCACTAATGAAAATAAGGTGTATGGAACCCTAACGAGGGGATTGGTCAGTTTTGCCATCCTGCTAGGCTTAAAGGGAGACACACACAGAGACAAGGAGGAGCTGTAACATAGAAGACAGCTAGAGAGACGGCGGTGCCGCAGTAGCAAAAGCAATAGTGGCGTGAGACAGCAAGAACCAGGAGACTAGTGCCAGAGGGCTGTAGTGGGTCCCGTGGAGCTAAGACATGTAACACTTGCCTGAGAAGGCCCCGAGCAGGGCCTGGCGACAGAGGACGAGAAGGTGTCCTGATCAAGAACTATATCCTGAGTTGTTCCTGTTACTCCTGAGCAGTTCCTGATCCCAAGTTGTACCCTGTTACTTCCCTAATAAATCACTTCACCGTAAGTATGGTTCGTGAGTTTGGTGGGACACTGCAGCAATTATGGAACTTGAAGACTGGAGGGGGAGTACTGAGGGGAGGAGGAGTAGTTAACGTTAGAGATGATGGAATGGTACAGCAGTTTGGAAAAGTTGGACATTTGGGATATCTTTAACATCTGCCCCATAGGAACCAGCTCTGTGCTGATCCTTATAAAAGAAATTATTCATTTACCAGCACACTGAATCAAGAGAATTAGGGAATCCTTAGAATATTGTCAACTGTGAAACAGCTTGCACCCCAACTCCCAGTAAGAGGTGGGGGTAAACAAAATTGGACAGGACATGGGAAACTGCAGAAATCACCCTGAATTTTAGCTTGGAAACCTCTAACATAGGTGATGGGAGCAGAGAGTTCCCAGTAACACAGGCCAAACGCTTATCATCCTAATGGTGTTGGCAGCTCTCTCTGCAGAGCGAGGACCTGCGAGGGTCAGGAGTTAGTGCCAGGACTCTGAGTTATTGTCGTCAAGGCTCCCAAAACCTTAGCTTCGATCAGTGTCCCTCAGCTTTTTTCCAGTTATCTCCCTAAAGGGCCTTTTTGAAAGGCTAATGAAATTTTAATACCACAGACAGACTGCATATGTTTATGTACTACTGTATGTATATCTGTGCTCTGTGTGTAAAAAGACCCATTTTTGTCCCCTTGGTGAAAACTATGAGCATGTTTCTTTATCACCACTGAAAATGAATAGTTAGAAATTTCTCCCCATTTTCTCCCTCAGGTCAGGTAAGGGAAGGAAGCATAGCGGTTCAGGCATTTTGATGATTACACCATCCCTCTCTTCCCCAGATTCCCAGAGGTCTTTTAGAACTGAACACTACTTTCTCCAAGCATTCATTGTTGATGGAGAACACAAGTTCTCAGATAGTCTCTTTGACATCTGTTGGATCATCACCAATAATAACCCTCCACCATTTGGAGCTCCCAGTATCTTTGGCCAACTTCATATGGAGGAGGGAGAAAGAATACAGATTCCTGATTCCTTTCTTGCACCAACATCCTACCCTTGGGATCTTAAGATTTGAGAGCTATGGAGACCCTAAACCCTTGCTGGAGGCTGAGGCCAGCAACCTGACAGCTGTGTGACACCTGAGCCTGTCATTATCCTCATTGCGACACCAAGCCCAAACTCCCACAAGGGCCACAGCAATCCTGAGCTGTCTGACAACAGACGGACACTGAATGCTGAGGAATGACATGCAGCTGGAAGAGAGGAGCAGCTATGTTGGATATCTGATTTGTCTCAAACTGGAGCCCAAAACAGGCATTGCTGGATGCCAAACTGTGTAAGTTTGATCTGGAAGTCATTGAGGGAGTATAAACAGAGAACAGAGCCATACAATGTCATTTTTTTAAATAGCATCACTTCCCATGACTCTATTAACGCCTCTTTCCATTGAAATCAGCGAGCCACTGAATGAAGTCTTTTGGCAGCTGCAATGCACATTTGGTTGCTCCTGCCAGATGCAGAGTTCACAATCTAAATAGCCCAGCACTGTGTGCTCAGTCCCTCCACCCAGGGTGGCTTCATTTTAGGAGTCTTATGTGCTAACAAAGGGAAAGTGCGAAATCAAGCATTCCCAGAGGAACAGAGGTGAGAACCCAAGTAAAAATGGCTTAAGCAGTATTTTAATATTCATTGTATACATTAAAGTCTTCTCCTTTTACAAGCGCTGTATCTCTCTCTCTGGAGCAGCATAACTGAAAACATTGTTTCTTTCTCCCATCATCCAGATGACAGTCCAAACTGCTCGTCTGGTCCAGCAATCAGCAAAGAAGGTCTGGGCTCAAGGTGAGCAGTAGGCTGTGGAAGTTTTGCATGTCTGCAGATTGTGGACCTCCACGGATTGCTCAGATGCTGGCCCAGAGCCCACAGAGCATGAAGCCATATGCAGGTAGTGAGTCTCCCTGCAGGGTAGGGTCACTGAGGGTGAGGAGATACAGCTGCACTACCATAAGGGAGGCCCTAGCTGGGAATCTTTTATGAAGTGAGAAAAGACAAGGTGCCCTGCTGCCAGGAGAGCCACCTGCAAAACCTAGCATGCCCAAAGGCTGGGAAGCCAAGCCAAAGCCAGCAGGACCCTCTGACCATCATCTCCGGGCACCTGGGCACCTGGCTTCTGACCCAGCAAATAAGCGCACCCCTCTACCAAGCAGAGGTCCAAGGCCTGGGTCCAAGGTCCACATCAGTTCTGCTTCTGTGCCAGCCTTGGAGCAACACCAGTCCCCATGCTGGGCCCTGGAGGGAGTAAAGCATCTACAAAGGCTGCTGGCCACCCAGTTTCAAGTGGGGTTACAGTCAAAATGCAGGCTACCTATCCAACAAGTGGGGCGACCTGAACCCTTCTCTTTACTTTTCTGGGCAGCCATATCCTCTTCTAAAATGAGGGATACCTGCCCGGGGATACAACCTCCGGACACCGCATAGACGGAAAAAACTTTCAAGGTCTGTGAAAGGAGTTATAATATTCAAATGTTAAATCATCTCATCCAACTGCTTCCTTTTAAAATTGCATTTGCAAAATTAAAATTCTATCAATTTTTTAAAAATAAGGTCAACCTTACAACTCAGTAAGTAAACAAACAACCCAGTTTAAAAATGGGCACAGTATTTTAAAAGACATTTTACCAAAGAAGATATATGAATGGCAAACAAATGCACGACAAGAAGCTCAAGAGGTCATTGGGAGAACGCAAATTAAAACCACAATGAGAGACCACTACATACCCAAAAGAATGGCTAACATCAAAAAGATAGACAAAACCAAGTGTTGGCAAAGACATGGAGAAACAGAAACCTTCATGAATTGCTGATGGGAATGTAAGATTGTGCAGCCACTTCGGAAAATAGTTTGGCAGTTTCCTAAAAAAAGTTAAACATAAACTTAGCATCCAACCCAGAAATTCCACTCCTAGGAATCTACTTAAGAGAAATAAAACCATATCCACACAAAGACATATATATGAATATCAACAGCAGCATTACTCACAACAGCCCCAAACTGGAAACAATCCAAATGTCTGTCAACTAATGAATGGATAAACAAATTGTGGTATATCCATATAATGGAATACAATTCAGCAATTTAAAGGAATGAGTTATTAATACATGTGTCAAGACATATGAACCTCAAAAAACATTATGTTAAGTGAAAGAAGCCAGATGCTAAGGCCAGATGGCTAGAAAAGCTGAATCTACAGAGATAGTAAGAAGATTTGCGGTTGTCTGGGGCTGAGGGTGGAGGCAGGGCTTAACTGTAACTGGGCACAAGGTATCTTTTTGGGGTGATGGAAATGTGCTAAAATTGGATTCTGGTAATAGTTACACAATTCTATAAGTTTATTACATTCATTGAATTGTACACTTACAACGGATGAATTTTATGGTACATAAATTATACCTCAGGAAGGCTGTTAAAACAAAACGAGGAAAGTGCCAAAGTCATCACGGACAAATCATCTGGTGGCGGCAGCTAGATTATTCAAGCCATCCTTAATTGAGGGTGGGGGTGGGGCACTTCCATATGTTTTAAAGCAAAATATATCTGAATTTCAACACAACCAGCAGTTGCTGTGGAGTCGATTCCAACTCATTGTGACCCCATGTGTGTCAGAGTAGAACTGTACTCCATAGAGTTTTCAGTAGCTGGTTTTTCAGAAGATTGCCAGGCCTTTCTTCCAAGGTGCCTCTGGGTGGACTTGAACCTCCAATCTTTCAGTTAGCAGGCAAGCATGTTACCCATTTGCTCCACCCAGGGACTCCATCTTCATCTCAATTTACATATAAGGACGTGATGACTTTATCCTTCACGCTTATTCTTAGTATTCTTTTGAACCTCAAATAGGAAAAGTTTATTTTTCTTTAACACTATAATACTCCTCCAAATCAAAGGGAAGACGATGGAACACTGGGAAAAAAGGCAATTCAAAGATTATCATTTTTCTAATGGAGAGAATAGATAAATTTGGAAACATTAAAAAATAAATTAAAAAGGTAATAAATCAGGATTTCTCAAGGACAATGTCAAGTACAACCGTAATAATAGTATTGCCACATTTTGCAACACTCAGAACTGTTTCTGGCAGGTGGTTTCCCTCATCTATTTTCACCACTAACCAGGACAGAATAAGTCACCAGGCAGATAAAGGAATTGAGTCTCAGAGCAAGCAACTGTTTTGCTCAAGGTCCCAGAGGCAACAAGCAGCTTTGGAAACTGCCCAGACTCAGAGTCATGGCGTCAGGCCTTCCAAGACTGCCCAACCCCCAAACCTGCATGGTCTTTGCAGGTGCAGCCCCAGAAAGTCACAGCCCCCGCGCAGGCTCTGTGAGCCTCTACAGACAGTGGGTTTGTGTGACAGCACAATTCCTTGCCCTGCAAGAAGGCCTGGCCCACGCACAGACAGCTGGAAGTCACTTCGACCCCCGATGACATTGTTCAAAGCCTCCTCTGTTTGGCTTTTTGACTCCTGATTGACACTTGCTGGCAAGTGGAGATAAATGCCAGGCTGAGGACAATGTTGATCTGCTCGGACTATTCTCAGAGAAAGACTTTTCAGAATAACAAACAAAACAAAACAAAAACCAAAAAACATTGGTGTGCTTAAGGAACTGAATAGAGCCCAAGAGGTCCAGGGAAGCAGGGCTGGGCCTTTCAAGGGACTGGCAAGTCCATTGAGGAGTTAATTGTTTGGGTGTACAATGAGTTTATTCTGGCCACATACAAAGAGCTTTCTCTTCCAGGTCCTTCAAAAGCAAATGTGTCAAAGGGGCCAGAGTAGGAATCTGTATTAATGGCATCTCTTGGGATCTCCGAGACTGAAGAGCCTTGGAGAATGAAGAAAAAAAGAAACACCCCCCCCCCCCCCATCCTGAGATTCAGAAGGTCTCTCAGCAATCCCAAGTCCCCTACGAGTTCTGGGCTCTTCCCAAGCCATGTTCATCACTGGTCACTGTCCCTCTTGTTTTCATTAAGGCTGCTACTGTCTATCTTTAAAAGATGTGGAGATAAACTTTAGCCTGGTAGAAGTACTAGAAGGTTCTTGTCTTTGAAGGGACCACATTTATGCCAGACCCACCATCCCCCTCAGCGTGTGACTCATGGGCCCAGTGTGGAAATTGAGATGACTTATTCTGGCCATCATAAGAAGACAACTGTGCCTATTTGCAACAGTCCCTTAAGAGCTTGGCCTGAATCATACCAGGAGGAGGATGGAATGCTGGTCAACCTCAACATTTCCTGGGCTGCATGGCCCATGACCAACAAGACCCAGAAATGTAGGGTGAGCTGTCCTGACTCTGACCATTGAGGGTAAAAATCTGGGCACTTGAGGTCTTTTCCAGAGCAAGAGATCAATTTTGTACATTCTGTCTACCCACCTGCATGCTTCCTCCCAAAAAGAGTGAAAGTGAGCTTAAAACTATCTTTTTGCAAGCAGTTCCCACATCCTCAAGGTCTGCGATCCCCTAGTGAAAAACGTAGACGAGTGATGGAAGACAAGGAGGACGCATCTGCAACAGTGAGGCAGTTCAGGGCTGTGTTCACACAGAAGACTGTGCTAATTTATTTTTAACTTTTTATTTTGAAATGATTATTGACTCATAGGAAGTTGCAAAAAATGATCAAGAGAGGTCCCATGTACCCTTTGCCCAGTTTTCCCCCATGGTAACATCTGACATAATTACGTTGCAATATCAATGTCAGGAAACTGACATTGATGTAATTCACAGACCTTATTCAGAATTCACTAGTTTTACATGAACTCACATGTGTATGTATGTGTGTGTGTGTGCGCGCGCGCACGCGCACGTGCATAGTTCATGTGATTTTATACCACAGGTTCATGTAACCACCACCACAATCAAGATACAGAACTTTTCCATCACCACAAATATCTCCCTCATGTCACCCCTTTAGAGTCCTGCCGCCTCCCTCTCCCAGACCCGTCCCTCACACCTGGCAACCACCGATTCGTTCTCCATCTCTACAATTTTGTTCTCGAATCATGGAGTCATGCAGTAGGTGACTTTTCCGATATTTTTTTCACTCTGCATTATACCCACTCAAGTTGTTGGGTATCAACAGTTCGTTCCTTTTTACTGCTGAGTAATATTCCATGGTATGAACATACCACAGCTTGTTTAACTATTCACTCATTGAAGGACATTTGCATGGTTTACATTTTTGGCTATTACAAATAAAGCTGCTGTGAACATCTGTGGACAGATTTTTCTGTGGACATAAGTTTTCATTTCTCTGGAATAAATGCTCAGAGTGGGACTGCTGGATCATGTAGTAAGTATATGTTTAGTTTTTAAAGAAAGTTCCAAACTATTTTCCAGAGTGGCTGTACCATTTTACCTTCCCCCAAGGAATGAATGAGAGATCCAGTTTCTCTGCATCCTCACCAGTATTTGGTATTCTCACTATTTTATTTTAGCTGCTCTCATAGGTGTGTAATGATACCTTACCATGGTCCTAATTTGCATTTCCTGTGGCTAACGATGTTGAGCATCTTTTCATGTCTTATTTGCCATCTGTGTGTTCTCTTTAGTAAAATGCCTCCTCATGTCTTTTGCCCATTTTCTAATTGAATTGCTTTTTCACTGTCAAGTTTTGAGAGTTCTTTATATATTCTTTATATATTCTAGTTACAAGTCCTTTGTCAGATATGTAGTTTGCAAATTATTTTCTCCCAGAGTCTTTCACAGAGCAAGTTTTTAATTTTGACAAAGTCTGATTTATCCATTTTTTATTTTACAGATCATGTTTCTGGTGTGCTAAGACACCAAAGCTCTAGGTTCACCTTGTACTAGGTTCCAAAGATTCCCTTCTGTGTTTTCTTTTAAAGTTCATAGTTTTACTTTAAATTCCAAAGTCCATTTTGAATTAATCTTTTTATAAGATGAGAGGTTTAGGTAGAGATTCTCTCCCTCGACTCATAGATGTCCAATTGCTCGAGCACCATTTGTTGAAAAAACTGTCATTCCTCCATTTAACTGCCTTTGCACCTCTATCAAAAATCAGTTGGCCATACTTGTATGGTCTATTTCTAGGTCCACTAGTCTATTCCATTGATTTATATGTCTGTAAATTAATATCATACTGTCTTGATTTCTGTAGCTATATAGTAAAGTCTTAAAAATCAGATGGAGTGATTCCTCTCACTTTCTCTCTTTTCTTTTTTTTTTAATTGTTGTGCTTTAAGTGAAAGTCTACAATTCAAGTTAGTCTCTCATACAAAAATGTATACATAGACATTGCTTTGTGACCCCAGTTGCTCTCCTTACACTGTGACAGCCCACTGTTTTATATTTCTTTTTAAAAGTTGTTTCAGCTATTCTAATTCTGTTATCTCTCCACATAAATTTTAGAATAAGCAGCCTTGAATCTCACAGCTTTCTTTCAACGGTCAGAGAATCTATGCAACAGATCCTGAGAGTGACAATTCCCCAGCCTCTTTGACAAAGGTTGAAAAGAAAAGGCCCAGAAGTGACCCTGAGGCCCTTCAGTCCACATGCAGATATCGATATCCTGCCTCCATCCAAGTCGCTGTGCCACACCCAGAACTGGACTCACTCAGACAGGGAGCAGTGAGCAAATGAACATATTTTCTTTGGCCTGACCAGCTTGGAGCTCCCTCACCTGGACTTCAGTGGCTTCACAAGAGGTACCAAGCAGAGGGTTCAAGAACTTGCCAGTGGGCCAGGCTTATCCCTCGCAGCCCCTTCCCAAGGGATCTTCATTACAAGCTCTGGACATGGAAGTTACCAGCCAGGGCTGTTCATAGAGGGGCCACCTTCCTGGCCCCAGCTCCCTGCAAAGGTGACAGCTTCCAAGCATCTGCTTCCGAGACTGCTGCTTCCTTGGGAGGCTTTATGTCCACCTGAAGATAACCTCCATAATGAGAGGCTAAGAACCATTCTAATGTGAGCTTCAGGAGGCCAGGACTTTTATTGTTTTATTCATTGCTGGATCATCAATGGCCATAAAAAGTACTCAGTAAGTTTTCAGTGTACATTTGTTGACTAAAAGAACCAAGTATTAAATACCAATGGTTACTAATACTACCAAAATTCACACCAAACTCATTGCCTTCAAGTCAATTCTGACTCATAGGTGACCCTATAGGACAGAGTAGAACTGCCCCCATAGGGTTTCCAAGGCTGTAATCTTTACAGAAGCAGACTGCCACATCTTTCTCCTGCAGAGTGGCTGTGAAGGTTCAAACCGCAGACCTTTTGTTTAGCAGCCAAGTGCTTAACCACTGCACCCCCAGGGCTCCTTACTAATACTACCAGGGGCTCAAAAGAAACTATGACTAGGAAGCTTTCCCAGATTCCTAGACCCCATTTCCTTCCCAATCCTTGGAGGTAGGAATGTGGCAGGGATTCAAACTCTTAATCTAGTACTCTTCGGGCATAAACTTCTGTTCTGAGACCCTAGAATAGGGGCCGAGATGGAGGACAGGGGTGAGTGTGACGAAGCCAGGCTGGGGCAGTAGGAAACTGGGAGGGAGGGGAGGTATCGTGCATGCATGAGCACACAAACATACTCAAGCATCTCGCTCCCAGAACCGATCTCTGCAAAGCTGGTACGGACACCTGCCGGGCTTGGCCAGGGAGGCTCAAAGCACCAGAAAGTAGGAGCAACATGCACACAGAGCGCAAAAGAGTTGCCTCTCTTGGGCTTGGAGCTGCTGAGACAGAATCAGAGTGAAGGCATTTCCACAAGGGAAAACAAATGTAAGCAGAGGCCAATACCAGCGAGGCTGTCAGTGGCCCGCCTCCATTCAAATCCAGTAGGCTTGTTGGCAATCAGATCATTGCCATCTGATAGCAATGCTCAGAGATTGACTACTGATCCAGCCTCCTCCTTGGTGCTGGGGGAAAAGAGGCTAAAGGCATGTGAGTAAGGGTGACACTCTACATTTGGAATGCCCCGTGACAGCCATCTCTGCATACCTCAGCCAGGCTCAGGGCAATGAAGGACATTTCCTTCAGATGCCCAGGAGAACTGAGGATGGAGGCACAGTCTCCTTCAGCTAGGATGCCTGAGACACATCACCCCACCCTAAGCACACCCCTTGCCCTAAATAGTGCTGCTTGACCCATCGCTCTAGTGACAAGGTCTCCAAGTTGGCACAAACATGTACACCAGGCACCATGAAAGATTCTAAAAACAGAGACAAGGAAAGAGACCTTGGGGAAATGAATGTGGCTCACTCTCTCCTTGGAGTACATTCTTATGCAGTAGCCAGTTGGGGGAATAAAAATGTCTCCTCAAATTAAAGGTGAGTTGGGTTTTGGAAGGCTTGCTCTTCTCCAAGACCCAGCTTGTCAAATAGAGAGAGGTGCCCGTGCAAAAAAAAAAAAAAAATCGAAGCACAATTTGTTACTGTCTTTATTTTTTGCTCACTTTCCTTACCAATTACTCCAGACCAAGGTAAACTGGAGAAAACTCCTGATGGCCCTTTACTTCCACTTGCCATTTATCACAGCATCACCACCGAGCCTCTGAGATTCCCGGCCCTCAGAAAATGAGCTCACGGAGGACAACTGCTGGAAATCACCTCTCAGGCGCACTCCCATAATCTCTCACTGAATCATTCTTCATCACCCATCAACCCAACGGAGGCTGGCACTGCCCTCCTGCCCCTCATAAGCAATGATGCCCAAGCCAAGCCCACAACTTTGTGGTCAGTTATCCTGGAAGCTCCCCAAATCACCCCCATAAATTAGCATCAAGACCCCAAAAAGAGGCCCCTCAGAAAAATCCACAGGCCTTGGCACAGCTGGGAAAAGCTGGTCAGGGTCAATTCATGATCTCTGAATACTTTTAGCTTGGGCCCATCTTCCTCTATTCAGAATCTCCTCTGTAGCATCAATGAAACACATACAAATGCCTGTGCAAGACACACTCGTGTGCGCGTACACACACACAAACCCTCACATCTCTCTTCAAGAGCCAGGGCAAAAGGAGAAGAAGGGGAGGGAGCAGCCAGGATGGGAGTGCTCCAGATCAATGGATGTTTGAAACTCAAACACATGGCACTGGCCCTCCATTGCACGTGTTAATTACCACACATGTGCCCATAAAGGAGTCAGTTAAACACAAGGGGCCCAAAGAACAGAGCAAGGAAAGGCCATTCCATGGGATTAAATAAATAGTCTGAAGTTTTGACCCTCCTCCCCTTGTAGCACGTGCATCTGGGTAAGATAACAGGGCCTCCCGCCCTCCTCCGCCCACTTCTTCCCTCAGGCCCTACACCTGTGGACCCAGGAGCCACAGCAGCCCAGGCCTCCTGTCCTGGGCCAAACGGCTATGACCTGCCACTGCCTTGCCTCTTTCCTCTATCCTTCCTCCTGCTATCTCGCCAGGCCTCCTCCCCCAGCCTCCTTTCTCTCTGTCTTCCTCCTCCTTTCCTTTAGAGGACTAATTCCTGGCTGGCAATCAGACTCTCTGTAGCACAATATGCCTTTTCATTCCCTCCAGGCAAGGAGAACTGATCCCTCCCAGCCCTGTCAGTAGAACATATTCAAAAAGGCAAGAGGGTATGGAAAGAAAAGGCTGGGTCCAGTTCTCCCCTTCCACCCTCACCCCTCACACACACAGCCCTCTGGCCTCCCCTCTATCTGGCCATACCCCTCACAAGGGGCAGGTCCAGCATCTCTCTGTGGCTCTGTGGCAGGCTGAAGTGCTGAGCTCCTGCTTGAAGGAGATGCCTTCCAGGAGACCCCACATGTGGGCATGAACTCAGACAAGGGCCTTTTGTGTCTTCCCCACCTGCTGCCCTCCAAAACACATTCCATTCTTAAGTGGCAGCTGAAAGAGGAACCTCGGTGGGTAGATACAGGATATTACAAATGCCCTTTTGCACGCTATCCCCATTCAAACCCCAGCTTCCTGGACAGGTGTGGCTTCAGGTGGTCCTTCCTACAGGTGGCCCGAGCCTGCTCTTTGCTGCCATTGCCCAAGGTGACAAAGGGAAGAGGATGTAGTGCCTGCCTTGATCCTCCAGAGTAAAGGAAGCAGAGACCAATGGGCAGAAGTCAGTCTCCAGGGGAGAGTGAGCCCTAGCATCCCCACCACCCAAGCCTTGTCCGGACCTTTGCATCAAAGACAAAGCCTCCACATAACCATCTGGAAAAGAAGAACTCATTCAGGGTAGGCAGCAAAGAGCTGGAAACTGACAACAATTTATTCCCCTGAGATGTGGCTTCAGATTCTAGCTCCTTGTACCCCCTCTACCTGCTGTTCCCTCCATCACCCCTGGAGGAATCAGCCTCCCTCCACCCTCCTTGGACTCTGGAAGTTGACTCTAGAGCTAAATAGAAGCAAAGGGCAGTCATTCCCATTTATTGTAAACTGGCTCCCACAGCCCATCTGCCCTCTTCCAGCTGGATCAATGGGAGCCCAGGACGACCACATGCCTCTCATTGTTCCCCATGGGCAGGCACAAGGCCACTCCATCCTGAAAATCAACCCTTTGTCCAGGGTGAGAACCGAAATCCTATGGATGCCTTTGTGTGTGGTTTTTTCAGCACTGTGTACTCAGTGCCTTTGGTGGGAAAAATCCAGGTGGTCGGTTTGGCATGATTTCTGATGTTTTTTTTCCCATCACCAGGACCTCATGCCCAGGAACAAAGGGGATGGTCCTGAAGCCTTCAGCTGCAGCATGCATAACTGAAGGCAGCTCCCTTTCCAATCCAAATACATTGTAGACAGACACACTCCATTCACAGTGCTGATGACTTCAGGTCTTTGCAGGAGACTTTTATGACCCTCTCCCCAGTTTCTCACCTGGGAGAGAACCACCAACACTCTTGGCTGTCTCCCTTTGTTTTGGGAAGGATCTGGAAAGGCACTTACTCCCTTCTTGTCATCCACTTAACACACTCCTGCCTGCAGAAAGACAGGCAGCCCATCTGGCCCAGTGGTCCGTGGTTTATAGTGGGTGGTTGTATCAGCATGTTCCACTTCCATGTCTTCTTGGAGCACTGGCAGTCAGGGGCAGCAGGTCCCTGGGATCTCATCTACTGCTTATTGACTTTGCCTCCTCTTCCCATCCCTATGCAATAAGCACCTGGGGCAGAGGCCAGGTGACGGGGTGTGTAGGACAAGCCTGTGAACCTCGCGCTGACCCTCAGCAGGCTCAACTCCTCACTTGGGCCCTTGTGCACATGTGCCTCCCAAGACCTAGATTCAAGTGGGAAGCCTTAGACCTAGCCACAGTCTCCTGTCTCCTGTACTGTTTTAGAGTGCTTGCTCAGTGCAATAGAATTGATACTTACTTTGCATTCAGCTACCAGTTCTCTGTATGTGTGTTGGCCTGGAGGTAAATAGTGGTGAATCTTAGGCCTCAAACTATCTTCCACACTGAAAATTATGGTCAGCAGAAGCCAGGGACCTATTCCACATGTTGGTTTCCCTGCTAAACAGAACTTAATCAGGACCAGCTACATGATTTGTGGGGCCCAGTGAAAAATGAAAATGTGGGGCCCTTGTTCAAAAAGCAGGAAAAAGTACCATTAAAGGTACTAAAATATACAGCTTTTTCCTTTCCTCCATGGTCTCTATCTCTTAACTTGTCATGATGTTTTTTTTAATTGCTCTTTAATATTGCACTATATAAAGAAAAATTAAAATTTTAAGCATGTTACGGAAGTCACGTAGCAGACATCAAAAACACTATATGTGAATGGTGTGACAAGCATTGGCGACACCTCTACTCACATAGGTGCTCCACAGTCCTACCAGACTTAACTTACAAAACATAAGTTCAAAAAAAAAATTATTAAGAAGTACAAGATAGCAACAGAGGAACATTAAACCAAGCACAGGGCCCTTCTGAGTGTGGGGCCCTTTCAAAGATCACCCACCCATGAAGCTGGCCTAGCCTTAGTGAAGAGAGTCTGGATGCGCTGAGGCATTTATGAAGGAGAATCAGTGGGGAAATAAAAAGCTCAAATGGGTTTCCAAATCAAGTGAGCTGGGGAAGACTTGGGCATGATTTCCTATTTTCATCATTCTTTTTGGTTTATTACTGGCAACGCTGGTAGTTGATTAACTGAAATTCCCAGGGTATCAAGATTCTCAAGGTTCACACCTTAAAGGTCCCTGCCAGTTGTGACCACTGCACTCGCTCGCTGCCCTCGGGAATTCTAGGAGCTTGGTCCCACCACTACAGGAGCCATACTTATCTGCAGGGCTTCTGGGAGGAAACGTACAATAAGAACAGAGAAGCCTTTCTGTGGGGCACTTTTGCCCTTCACCCCTGCTCCTTCTGTCTTGTCTAAGAACTCCTGCTTGGACTGGCTCTAGAAGCAAACATTTCGATAAAGCGTAGAACTCTACTCACCCTTCCTTCCTGAGTTACCCTGGCTCAAAGGCTTGTCGGTGACTGAACCTTGGGTGAGAGAGGAAACAAAAACATAGACATTCAGAATGCATTGAGATTGGTTCCTTTCAAAGAGTTGGCAAAGCCTGATGTTATGAGCATATAGTTATGTATATACGCATTGTATACACATCTAGGGACATTATATACAAAGTTAGTACATACATGCATGTCGAGTGGGGTTTGCTTAACATCAATGTCACTGATATCCCAGCACTGTTGAAATGAACCATGGTTTGCAGGTTCCCTGGAAATGGTCTTGACCAAATTGTTACAAAATTCCACATTCCAATAACTGCCCCTCGCCTACACTCCCCCATCTTCCCCACTTTCCACCAACTCCATGTTGTGAGCCATATCCAGCCGACAGGGCCAGCTGAGCAGAAACCACCCCTTGCTGCAAACACAATGATTGACGTCCCTTGCTGGCTAGGGCAGGAAATGGGTGATTTTCCATCTGCATTAAGTAGAAAATCGTTGGCCCAATTGTACTGAATGGGCAAAAATCATCTGAGGCATGGAAACAATTTTCTAGGCACAGCCTGTTCCTCAAGGAGGGGGTATTGCATGTGTTTGGCCAAACACTCTCCTTGCATATGCAGGATGCCATAGGCACCCCACCCTACAGTCCTTACTCTGTGGCACCTGTATTCTCCATGACACCCACACCCAATGGGCAGGGCCTCACCAGCACATCCACAGAAGGTCATCTGTGCAGGTCCCACCAACAAAAGAAAGAATCCACATTTTCCTAGTTTATGTCATACTCCTTCTCTACATACTAGTTTTGTAAGAATCAAAATGTATTTATTTGCTTTAAATGAAACTTCCCAGGTCATGTGCAAGGAAGGCTAATTCCTCCCCCTCCCCACTCCAACCTCAATTAAGGTTTCCAGTTTCCATGTAAACCACAAATAAAGTAAACTTTCCTTTTTGGCCTGTAAATCTTGGTTTCCTAATGCAGATACTTACTGCCTTCCCCACTTACTTTTCCCTTTGTATACCAGGGCCAGTAGGAAAATGAATAAATGTTGTGGAAAAAAAAAAAAAGAAAGAAAGAAAAAGTTAACATAGCAGGATTACCTGTCTTTGGAATTTCCCATAGGCTTTAACAAAATGTTTTACATTTTGCACTTAAAAATAAAAAATAAGTAAATAAATAAAAATCATACACACTGATATGGAGAAATACGAAGCTGCTGATGGGTCGGATAATCTTTTTTTGAATAACGGCTGAGCCACATGGTGAATTAAGGGAGTTAGTCATGAGTGCCTTACCATCTGAATGGATGTGGAAAGTGTGAGGCTTGTGTAAATCAATAATACACAATCTCATAAAATTGACCCAAGAGCAAAATTTTTCTGTACTTGTAAAGTTGAGAATAGAGACCTGTTGCCGTCGAGTGGATTCCGGCATAAAGACCCTATAGGACAGAGTACAACTGCCCCACAGAGCTTCCAAAGAGCGGCTGGTAGATTCAAACTGCCAACCTTTTGGTTAGCAGCCATTGCTCTTAACCACTGAGCCACCAGGGCTCCTGGGAATAGAAAGTACTTAATTTTTGCTATGGACCAACCCAATGGATCACCATAAAGCAATAGTTTCTTAACTTGCTTAATTATCAGAACCACCTTTATAAAAATAGGGACTCCAGGTGTCTCGCTCCAGACCCACTAGATCAAAATATATAGAACAAGAAAAGGGGAGCCTGAACATCTAGGTTCTTTCTCATTCCCCAGGAACTGCTAATGATCAGCCATATTCAAGGACCACTTTTATAAAATGTTTCCATTACTCTGTACCACATTGCTCAGGGATGGCAAATATGTGGCACATATACCACTACTCTCCTCTCCTGTGGCCATGACAGGCATCACTAATTGATCACCACAGCCTATGACGCCGAACTCTGACATGGTCTTGAAATATACTCAATAAAATGCACTGAGGGCCACTAGCAATCAGAGGCAGCCCACAAGCTAAAAATCTATATGCCATTCCTGTTCTAGGGGCTTGGCAAAACAGCATGGAACCAGAAAACTAAACTCAAAATAAATAAATATACATACTTAGGCATATCCTGACTCTCATCCCCAGCCCACGGCAGAGCAAGTGTGTTTCAGTGGAATCCTCCTTGACCTGGAAAAGGTCTCACAACCCCCAGAAGCCTTTCAAAAGTACTCCCCCACCACCACCACCACCACCATAAGATGCAGGAGACCAGCCAAGGGGTCTCTCACCAATCCTTTTCATTCTTCCCGCTCTTCTTTACAGTACCTGAACATACAGGAGTTTTATTCTGCACAGAAGAGCCACTGATTGGTTTCCCATCAGGGGTGACACACCAGCAGTACCCCGTGTAAGTATGGCACTGCACCTGTTCAGGGAAGCAGGAAGGGGAAGAGAACTGTAAGTCTTGGGTCGCAATAACAAGAGCCATCTCCCACCCATTTCAAAGCACCACCAATATGGTGGAAGAGCTCCTTCCACCTCTCACCCTAGCATCTGTCTTCAGAGTGTCCCCTGCAGGTGGGCCAGCCAACAACACTTATTACTTGTTTGCTAGGTGACTCCTGTAAACAACCACAGCAATTTATCTGCTTCTTTCTTGAGACTCTTAACACTTAATATCTTGTATCTTACTTAGATGCATCCACTGTGTATTTATTCTGTGATGGTTCTCACCAATACCAGCACACTTTTTTCCCAAACACTGGCATACACTGGCAAGAACTTTTTACCAGTTGTAAAAAGTTCTGATTGGTTAACTAATTTGGCAAGTACAAACTGGAATGTCAACATTGTAGGTGGATATGACCTTGTCGCACAAAAAGTGTAATATCATCAATGAATTTTTTAACAAGTTGTCATGGTTTGAATTATGCCCCCCAAAAAATGTGTGTATCAATTTGGCTGGGCCATGATTCCCAGAATTGTGTGGTTGGCCTCCATTTTGTGATTGTAATTTTATGTTAAAGAGGATTAGGGTGGGATTGTAACACCACCTTTACCCAGGTCCCATCCCTGATCCAATGTAAAGGCAGTTTCCCTGGGGTGTGGCCTGCACCACCTTTTACCTTGCAAGAGATAAAAGGAAAGGGAAGCAAGCAGAGAATTGGGGACCTCATACCATCAAGAAAGCAGTGCTGGGAGCACAGCGTGTCCTTTGGACCGGGGTCCCTGCGCCGAGAAGCTCCTAGTCCAGGGGAACACTGATGAGAAGGCCGAGAGAGAGAAAGCCTTCCCCTGGAGCTGACACCCTGAATTTGGACTGTTAGCCTACTTTACTGTAAGGAAATAAACTTCTCTTTGTTAAAACCATCCACTTGTGGTATTTCTGTTACAGCAGCACTAGATGACTAAGACACAAGTAGAGAACAGTGGTAAGATTTTCTTTTTTTCCAACTTTTCCCAGCATCTATTCATATAGTCAGGATGCCTATTGATCCCATGGCTTTCCTGAGACAAGGGCACACATGACGGAGTTAAGGCAAGGGCAAGGTCACTTGCTCCTGTAGGTTCTATTTCCAGACGCCCCACTTCACCATGGTGTGATCTTCCCCAAACCACTGCCTCCATGATCAGGTCCTCCATGCCTAAGAATGAATATTAATGAAAATGAGGCTTTCTGTATCCTTCAAAGTAACTCTTCTTTCTTTTTCCAATAGCTGTCACCCTATCCCTTTGATCACCACACTCCACCATCCTCTGCCAATCTGCCCTCTATACTGTGGTTAGATGGAGTTCCTAAACACGGATCAGGGCATTACACCTCTCTTAAAATCCCTCAGTGATTCTTCATCAGGTTCAGGATAGAGTTTAACTCATTTGCGTGGTGTGTGATACCTCCCATTATCTGAAGCCTTTCTATGCTCACAGCCTCATTCTAAACACTTGTCTCCACACAAACCCTCCACTCCAGCCACAGTGAGCTATTTGAAGCCCCCAAACATAACCTTTTTTTTTTTTTTACCGGTTGCCATCGAGTCAATTCCAACTCCTGTATACTCCATGTATGTCAGAGTAGAACTGCACTTCATAGGGTTTCCAACAGCTGATTTTTCAGAAGTAGATTGCAAAGCCTTTCTTCTAAGGCGTCATCACTGGATGGACTTGAACTTCCAACCTTTCAGTTAGCAGCTGAGTGTGTTAACCCTAGGATCTCATAATTTTGAATCTTTCTTTGCTGCTACTATTCAATTTTTCTGGAATATCATTCCCCAACCCACCCCCAATTCATTCCTAATCTCTTGTATTCCCACTCTCCTTCATGATATACCTTCTCCTTAAAGCAATCCCAGGCTCCCTGCCCCAACTACCTCTTGCCTCTGACCCTCCACACAAGTTTCCAGTGTTCCCTTGTCAGGGCCCTAGTTTTGTCCACTTTTCATCTGTGAATCCATCCCAATCTCAGAGCCCTTATCACAGTGAGCTGTAACTGTTGGTTTTCCTAGTCCATCTCTCCCCTCTAGACTGTGACCTCCCTAAATAAAGGACTGCATGCTAGTTATTTCTGTATTCCCAGAATCTAGCATAATGGCTGACATTTATTGTAGGCAATTGATGGGTTGAATAAATGTATGAATTATAATATTTCTTCAATTCTTGGTCTCCATCAATTCTAAAAGGCAACATAAATTATAAACAGCCCCACCACATTAAATGTAGACCTCAATTACAAGATGTTTGTCAATTATAAATACATCAAAGCGTGAAAAAAATGTGCCTCTATGAATCAAGAACACAATAGAATTGAGGACAGGCAGTAACAGCATACAAGAGGTGAGATACAGAGGGGTACACAGTAAAACAGTGATCTGACAGCCTGAGTGAAATCCAGAAGTGATCAGTAAGGCAGACAGGCTACAGAAAGGCTTCTGCTCTTGTGTGGGTACCAAACACACAAGACAAGTTATTTCACTGTGGACCTACTCATAGAAACCAGGATAAGAACAAGATGGAGGGCCTCTGTTCTTAACAGTATGATGACTGCTGTGTAAATGAGACATTCACCTCTGCTGTCTATGTAAGGAAATCATATTCATTCTAATACAATGTCTTTGCCCCAGGACCATATTCCATTTCCATCTCATCTCATGGAGAGAATCTATACACCCCAAGACTATGCTTGCTACTCTGGATGCTCACCCAAGAGCAACATCTTTGATATTTTCAGGGCCCTTCATGGTATGATGGATTCACAGATGACAAGAGGAAAAGACTGAGGCCCTGGACAAGAGAACATTGGAAACACGGCTCAGTCACGATCAGAACACAATTCTTCTGGCTCCAAGTCCAGGCTCAGAGTCTAATACCTAACAGTAGTTTTGAAGAAGAGCCTCGACATTCCCTACTGAACCCAGAGCCCCAGGGACCTGGAAAGTTGAGTTAGAGCTACCTTCTGAGGAGGCCTAATGGTGGAACAGAAAGAAACCTAGGCAGATCTGGGTTTGAACCCTGGTCCAGCCAGTCACAAATGAGGCAGTTTCTTAGCGTCTTTGAGCCCCATCTATAAAATGGGGACAGCAGTGCTAAACCTGGAGGGCTCTCATGAGGAAAACAGACATGAGCCCAGTGCCTGGCGCATGGTGAGGGTTGCATACCTGGTGGCTGCTGGAATAATTGCTCTCAGCTATGTAAGAAACTCCTGGCCAGCTGCTTCCCCGTTGGCCAGAGCTCCTCTCGTAACCTCCAGAGGCTTGGGTGGGAAACACTGCTGGAAACTTAGAGATGACCCCTTTGGATTCTGTCACCCCTACAGGAAATATATCCTAGACATGATTCCTTACCAATGGTTGGCAATGTCATGAGGCCTGGCTGGCTGCTTCTTCCTCCTTGCCCAATAATCATCTCTGGGGAAACCTGCCCCAGGGGCTGGGCAGCTGCACCGACTTACTCCCAGGCACTCCATGGCCAAGGTGGGTATCCCTCCCCATGAGGACTGTGCCCACCAAGCCCAGGCCCGAGGCTGTGCCTCTGCCTCAGAGCTGCTCTGCTAGAGCTGGGCACTGAGGTCAAGCAGGCTGTGGAGAATAACCAGGCTGAACTGCAAGCCCCCTCCTCCCAGACATTCACAGAGTCCCTGCCCAGGCTACTGGGGACAGAACAACATGCTTGAGTCAGAGGCTAAACCCAAAGCTTCTTTCAGGGGATATAATCTGACCTCTGGACTCAGCCTATCCCAAGGGCCACATTCTCACTGAGTGTGCCATTGTATCCCTGTGGGCACATGTCCACTGCCTCCCAACCCCTGGCCAAGCCCACAGGGCCAAACACAGCTCCTTTCTCTCCGGGGCCCTCAGCATTTTCCTCAGACCAGGCTTCAAGGAGCAGACTCCAGATTACAAAATCCTCGGGCTGGGAGCCACGTCCAAGTCCTCTAAAACTGAAATTGAAAGAGGAATTGCTTGCCATGTTCCTCTGAGGGCTGGCGTGCACAAGAATGGGTACCCCACTCCCAGGTGTGCTGGGTGGTGAGGGGAAGCTGTGAGCAAAAGAAGGTGCAGAGGATGCCAGCAAGGTCTCAGACTTCAGGAACTGAGGGAAGTAGCCCAGCAAAATCAATTTCCTTTGCAGAAAGAGCCCTGGGTGAATCAGCCTATGATTCTAAATTGAGAGGTTCTTTTTAAGCTGTCTTGGGGAGTTTTCAAGATGTCTTCTTGCAAAAAATAAATAAATAAAGAAGTTACATCAGGACATAAAATAGTGGCCATGAGGTGAGACTGCAGCCCACCTTCACTACTGTTACAGCTCCACCACTTAACGTACTCCACAGTCTTGGCAAAGTTCTTAATTAAGCCGAGCCTCAGATCTCCCCCATCAACTTAAAAAGGGGAAATAATAACAATACTACTGACTTCACACACTTGTGGGGAGGATTACATTAGATAATGTAAGTAAAGCACTTACCTGGAACATGGTAAGTGCACAGATAATCTTACTTATTTTTATTATGAGTGCATTGGTTTTTAGCAAACTATGTGTACACTCAGAAAGGGCACAGCCAGACTTTTCTGATGGGCACCAAAGAACATCCGATTCTGATCAGCCTGGGGGCGAGGGAAGGGCAGTTTGAAATCAGCAAAAGTTTTTAAAAGCCTGAGTGGAGGAAGTGGAAGTTTGTTTTCATACGAACCTGAAAACCAAACCCGTTGTCGCTGAGTCGATTTTGACTCATGGCGACCCCATGTGTTGCAGAGAAGAACTGTGATCCATACGGTTTTTTATGGCTGTGACCTTCTTCCAAGGAGCCTCTGGGTGGGTTTTAACTGCCAACCTTTTAGCTAGTAGTTGAGCATTTAACCCAGGGACTGAATTTGTGCCATCCAGGGACTCTTTGTTTTCATACAGAAACAGTAATACTACTCTCAAAGTGAGAGAAGTAAGGCTTCTTGCAGAAAAGTAATCAGGATGTAAATTCTATAGAATTTATGCTTTGTATATGCATGATCAAGATGCAACTCCCAGCTAGTTTAGTATTCCTCCCTACAAACTTACTTGTTCTTTTAACTTAATAAGTAATCCCCCTTATTTCTCAGAAAGTGCAAACATTAATAAACTATGACTCACTTCAAGTTAACAAATTCTCAGATTTAATCTAAGAGAAAAGCCTAGATCAAGAGGATTTGAAAAGTCAACTGGCCATTTCTGGTATCCTGCCGTGCGATTCCCAAAACTCAGGGTTGTTCCAGTCCCAAAGGTACGGATACAAATAATGGAATTTGCTCCTATTCCGCTACGGAGCATCCTAGCAAGGCTGAAGTTGTCAACTGATGGGTCTTCCTTAAGAGACAAAAAGCCTTTGTAAATCAACCCAAGTGAGGTTATGCTCTGCTTATATTGTAATTATATTGTTTATAACTAGTATCCCTAAAAATACTTTAAAATGATATGTTCTTAGGTAAGCAAAATTTATTTCTGACAATAGATAAGTGGTAACTTTGGTGAAGGGTAAGACAGTACATAATACTGGGGAAGCCAGCACAACTTGTCCAAGGCAAGGTCATGGAAGCTCCATAGACACATCCCAGATCCCTGAGGGACTGAATTACTGGGCTGAGGGCTGTGGGGACCATGGTCTCGGGGAACACCTAGCTCAACTGGCATGACACAGTTCATAAAGAAAATGTTCTACATTCTACTTTCTTTGGTGGGTAGTGTCTGGGGTCTTAAAAGCCTGTGAGCAGCCATCTAAGATACTCCACTGGTCTCACCCTTTCAGGAGCAAGGGAGAATGAAGGAAATCAAAGACACAAGGGAAGATTTGTCCAAAGGACTAACGGACCACAACTACCACAGCCTCCTCCAAACTGAGTCCAGCACAACTAGATGGTGCCCAGCTACCACCATCGACTGCTCTGACAGGGATCACAATAGAGGGTCCTGGACAGAGCTGGAGAAAAACGTAGAACAAAATTCTAACTTGCAAAAAGAAAAAAAAGACCAGGCTTACTGGTCTGACAGAGACTGGAAAAACCCCAAGAGTATGGCCCCCAGACATCCTTTTAGCTCAGAAATGAAGTCACTCCTGAGGTTCACACTTCATCCAAAGATTAGAAGGCCATAAAACAAAATGAGACTAAATGGGCACCCCAGGTCACGGGCAAGGATGAGAAGGCAGCAGGGGACAGGAAAGCTGGTAATAGGCAACCCAAGTTCGAGAAGGGGAGAATGTTGACATATCATGGGGTTGGCAACCAATGTCACAAAGCAATATGTGTACTAATTGTTTAATGAGAAGCCAGTTTGTTCCGTAAACCTTCATCTAAAGCCCAATAAAAAAAAAGAAAAAAAATTCATTTCTGACTCACCAACATTAGTATTTTTGGCAAGAAGCCCTTTGCATAAACAGCCCAGTGGTATATTTCAGGTCAACTTTAGTCCAAATTAAGACAAATTTGAAATTATCTCCAACATAGCCCAACTAGACACCAGGAAGAATGTGGGAGGATGGCACTTGCAACAAATGCTGAGTGATGAGCAGAGAAAATACCACTTCCCAGGAAAAAGCAGAGTAGGGAGTGATCGGTAGGAGGGCACCGAGACAATGAGGAGACAAATGGGCTATTCGTATAGACAGCTATCACCCAAGTGTGCCCAAAATGGAAGACACCGCCTTATACTTTTATAATGACTTTTTAGTCACCTTCCATGATCATTTGCACCTCAAAGTCACCCTGTGTGCATGTCGTTTACAGGAGAGGCGAGGCGCAGAGACTGTGGGTTATTTGTGCAAATGTCCCAGCTAGTTAATAGTAGCATAGGAACTAGAATTTCAATCTCTAAGCTCGCATAAAATTACAAAATTGACAGAGCTGGAAAACACCTTAGCAAGCATCAGTTTAACCCAAACGTTTTACAAATGAAGGACTGAGACCCAGACACAGGCAGGTAGCCGTTTCCTTGTGCCTAGTCCTGGCAGATGGAAATCCCTCAGAATGAGAAGGGAGAAGGAGAAAGGAAGTGGTTGCAAGTGCTGGTGTCTGAGGGAACTGACTGGGTCTCTTTGTGCCTTGTAATTCTCTGACACATGGAATTCTTTTTTGGGGAGGGAGGAGAATACAAATATTCTAATCAAGGAGGCAGCTGGAAGAGTCTTTTGATCCACTGTGGACAAGAGGCCGTTTCGGCGGTAGTTTGGATAACAGCATAGCAGCTTCCACGTGCCAGCTCCTTGCCTGCCTGCCTGCACTCCTTCCTCAGGCTATTCTTTAAGGGCTCCTAGGAGAGGGGCAGACCTCCCCCTCCCAGACTAGCTTCTTTGTTGCTAGACTTTTGCTCTCCTTCCTACAAAGTGCTTCCTGCTTCCCTGGGATACCACTGGGGAAACTAGTCTCCTCTGTGCCTGCCCACTTTCATCACTTTTCTGCAGGAACGTGAAGCTGCTGTTCTCACCGCCTTTACTTTTCTTGCCGTATTAATAGAGTGATGAATACAGCCAACATTCTATAGGGTGTCAGTAGGAATTATTGGGCAGAGGGCGATACATAGCTTTGGACAAATAGCTTTGGAAATACTGGGTTAAATAAAGTTAAAAGGTATCTTTACTGTAGAACTTCAAAGCCTTCAATCAATTAATGATCTAGCGCTAAGACGAAGATACCATTTGCAGCATATCCTAAGTGCATCTAGCTGTGGGGCCCTCTCCTAATTTTTGTTTTTGGGGGGGAGGGGAACATTTCATGGTACTAGTGTTCTCTGAAACATGCTTTGCAAAGAAGGCAGTATAATGAAGCACATGAGGCCTTGGTGGTTCAATGGTAGAATTTTCACCTTCCGTGTGGGAGACCTGGGTTCGATTTCCAGCCAGTGCACCTCATGAGCAAACATCACCAGTCCGTCAGTGGTAGTTTGCGTGTTGCTATGTTGCTGAGCAGGCTTAAGCAGAGTTTCCAGCTTAAAATGGACTAGGAAGAAAGGCCTGGTGATCTACTTCTGAAAATCAGCCAATGAAAACCCTATGGATCACAACTGTCCAATCTGCAACTGATTATGGGGGTGGCACAGGATCGGCAGTGTTGCATTGTCTTGTGCATGGGTCACCACGAGTCGGGAGCCAGCTTGAGGCAGCTAACAATAACAATAATGAACTGCAGGGCTTTGCCATGTTTCTTTGCTCCACCCAGTCCTACTTTCTTCCAGGACAGGTATCAGGCTCTCATTTAGTTCACTATGCTTGAAATAATTTCCCTCCAGCAATGCTCCTTCCCTTTTTTTTTTAATGCTTTCTCCAGCTACATATGTTCTAGGAAGTCCATCTTGAATTGCCGCAAGCCTTCAATGACAACTGGGATCCCCTCCAAGGCACAGCACCTTCCCGTCCCATGGCAAAATTTCCCTCCATCTAGTTCTTTGTGCCTCTTTTGTAAAATGTGAACCAGATGCAGAGGGACAGGCCTGATTCAGTGTGTTTAGTAGCAACTACCAAGCTTGTAATGATAGAACTACTATCATGTACCTGAGCATTTCCTAGTGGGAACAAATTAAACTAAAAGCAGAGACATGTAGATATTTTTCTAATTCTCTTTTGGCAGTGAGAGTATGAGACTTTTTTAAAAAATCTGCCGGTTGCTCCAAATCAGTTAGTAGATTCTTTGGATTAATCAAATGCATAGTGAAAGTTAAAGATCTTCCTGTTGGTCCTACTGATGACTTTGTACAGTCAGCTGTCCCATTTTCCTTTTGGCTGCATTCCCTATGTTGTGGTTGTTGTTGTTGTTAGGTGCCATTGAGTCCATTCTGACTCACAGAGACTCCCTGTGACTGAGTAGAACTTCCCCATAGGATTTGCAAGGCTATAATCTTTCTGGAAGCGATCACCAGGTCTTTCCCCTGTGGAGCCACTGAGTGGGTTTGAACCGCCAACCTTTTGGTTAACAATCAAGCACCACCAGGGCTCCTTGAATTCTCTATAGGACTTCTGAAAAACTGTGTTTTTACACTAGTGCCATGGGCTGTGGCAGGGAGACTGAGTATCCAGGACCTCTGAGGTGGCTGCTTGTTTCCCAGAATATCTCACTCCATCCGAAGCTGCAGGAGAACCTTGTCTATTGGGTTTTAAGCATTGGTTCTCAAACTGGAGTGTGCATTGGAGTCACCTAGCCAAAAACCAAACCAAACCCATTGCTGTTGAGTCAATTCCAACTAATAGCAAGTCTATAAGACAGATTAGAACTGCCCCCATAGAGTTTCCAAGGAGTGGGCTGGTGGATTTGAACTGCTGACCTTTTGGTTATCAGCCAAACTCTTAACCACTGCACCAACAGGGCTCCTTGGACTCACCTACAGGGCTTATTAAAGCATTGCTGGGCCTCACTCACAGAGTTTCTGAATTCATAGTCTGAGGTCAGCTGATGAATTTGTATTTCTAACAAGTTCCCAGACGATATTGTCTCTGCTGGTCTGGGGATCGCACTTTGAGAGGACTGTTTTAAAGGAGGAGTCCCTAGGTGGTACAAGTGGTTAACATACTCTGCTACTAACCAAAAAGCTGGAAGTTCCAGTCCAACCACAAGCACCTTGGAAGAAAGGTCTGGAGATATACTTCCAAAAAATCAGCCATTAAAAACCCTATGGAGCACAGTTCTACTCTGACACACACGGGATCGCCATGAGTTAGAATTGACTCGATGACAATTGGTTTTGGTGTGTTTTAAAGAAAACTTCCCACTCTACCTTTTCTGACACTGATCATGAAATAAATACTCAAGAAACAAGTACTAGAGTCCCTGATGGAGCAGGAGAAAGGGAGGGGGGCAGAATTCAAATTCTAGTAAGAAGACCAGACTTAATGGTCTGACTGAGACTGGAGGAACCCCAGAAAACATGGTCCCTGGATTCTCTATCAGCCCAGAACTAAAACAATTTCCAAGGCCAACTCTTCAGACAGGGATTGGACTGGACTGTGGGACATAAAATCATACTCTTGAGAAGTGTGCCTCTTAGCTCAAGTAGATACAAGAGACTAAACGGGCAGCTTCTGTCTGGAGGTGAGATGGGAAGGCACAGAAAGTCAGGAGCTGGTTGAATGGACACGGGGAATTAGGGACGGAAAGGAGGAGTGCGCTGTCACAGTATGGGGAGAGCAATTAGAGCCACATAACAATGTATGTATAAATTTTTGTATGGGAAAAGATTTTTAAAAAAAAGAAGAAACAAGTACTTTTCTAGGTGGGAAACTGGGGACAAGGGACCTTGTGACCATACTTCTTTCCAAAGTTTTGTATTCCAGTTGTTCTGATGATGTATGGCCTTTTTATTCCTGAATCTAATGATTGCAGCATTAAATTTTCTGGGTGATTTCATACACAGAAGAGAGTTCAATTGCCACAAAAAGAAGGAAGGGATGGTGAAATTCTTATGGTTTGTCTAGCATGAGCTGTTCTTTCCCAGGTTTGGAAAAGGTTTTCCCACAAATTGCCCCCTCATCTTGACTCAGGTTTGGCTGGGAGCCAGCAAGATGTAGCAGGGAAAACATGGCTTTAGAGTCAAAAAGTCCTGGATTTAAATACTATCTTCGCCACTAGCTATGTGACTTTGGTAAAGTCACTTAACCTCTCTGAGCCTACCTATGAAATAGGGCTAATGGCACCCACCTTAAAGGTTATTGAGAAGACAAAATGAAACGAGATATGTAAGGCATCTAAAGCAGTGTCTGGCATAGAATATACGCTCAGCACAAGCTGGTTTTGTCCTTAACTCTCTTCTCTTTTGCAGGGAGGATGCAGGCCACAGATTCGAAGTGCTGCTATCCTTGCTGGCTGTAGACATTGTCTGCTGCTGTTTGCCATGTTTAGGAGGGATTGTCTGTTGGGGAAATGAGGAGTTTTTCTTTTATGAGAGGGACCTTGGCAAATTGGATTCAGATGATAGGAAAGAGGCCAGGGTGGTAGAGAGACATAAATCTCTGTGATATGCAAATGAGTGGTAGAATTAAGGATTTTTGCCAAGGCAAAAAGACATTTCTATTGACTAAAAGAGGGGATTTCACAAGGAAATAATAATGTCTGTCTTCAGAGACATCTGTCCTCATCTCAGATGGAAAGTGAGATTTCTGTGAATTCTGTAAACATCATAGATAGAAACGGTGTCATCTGTTGGAAATGACAGAGAGATAGCTCTCAAGTCAATGTAAAGAATGACTTTCCAACTAAGTTGTCCCAAAATGCATTATGCATGTTGTCACTGACAGGGGTAAGCTTTCTGTCTTTAGTGTCAATCAAGCAGAAGGTGGATGACTACATGGTGATGGATTAGAAGTAGAAACTAAGCACTGGATTGGAGTACAGTAGGAAGAAGGAGGAGATGAGTCAGAAACCTCTATAGTCCTTTTTCAACCCTGAAGCCCTGTGATTCTATGACCCTGGCCTAAGTTGAACATTTGTTGCTTAGGCGTAAGGTGGAAATTTACAAACTAGGACCTAATCATCATTGCTAAGACCACTATTCCAGATATATGATGAAGGACATTTTCTTGCATCTTCCCAAAAGTTTGAACACCCCTTCCCCCCTGCCAACACATACAAAATTATATTTTTAAAACCTCACTGTCGGGGTTTCAGTAGCCCCGCCAGGGGCCCAAAACTTTATTTTCTTGCCTCCTGCCCCTGTGTTCGGTGCCTCGAATGGCTGGGATTTGGCAAACAGCAAATAGGGCACCTCTTGTTCATTTGCTTTTATTTCCATCTGGGGGGTAGGGGGAGGAGGGTTGTTGTTGCTGTTAGTTGCTGTTGAGTCAATTCTGACTCATAGCAACCCCATGTGTTTCAGAGTGTTTTCAATGCTGGGATCTTCCGGAAGCAGATCACAAGGTCTTTCTTCTGAGGAGCCTCTAGGTGGGTTCAAACAGCCAATCTTCCGGCTCTAAGTCCAGCTCTTAGCCATTTGTGCCACCCAGGGATCCTCTGTGGTGGTGGGGGAAGAACAAATATGAATTTTTGTTTAAAAAATGCACAGTAAGAGAGTCCCTCGCGTGTAGGAGCTTTGTGCAGATCAGAACTGTGAAAGCCTGGCTGGCGGAGGGACATACATGCCTGCAGAAGGGGTAGCTTCTTGCTTTCCATGTATGACTTCACTTTCAATTAAACTTTTCTGTCTTCATACCTCCTCCTGTGTTCCTACTTTGCCACTGGGGGGAAAAATCTGATCCCTTTAATTTTGTAGAATAGTTTAGTTGTTACACGCACCCACAGTGGAGTGGCAAAAGCCTTAAACGCATGTGTCTTAATGACGCTGCCTGAAGTTTCCTGGAGAACAGTTTGGTTTGGGCCTGCTGTGTGCTGAGTCATTCACTGACTGAATGTTAGCTACTGTCTCATAAAATCCCAAACAGCATGAGGTTATCTCCTCAGAGGGCACCCATTTAACCTCCTTCCCAGTGCAAAAACGCTTCCCCCACATGGCAGCCCTGCCGGGTGCGGGATGGTCATTGAGCCTCTGCTTGCCCACTTCTGGGATGGGAAGCTAAGTCTTCTTTGAGTCAGACATTTCATCTGTGGATTGCTCTATTTGTCAAAAGTTCTTTTGTATTTTGAGTCAAAATCTGAGTCTTTCTACATTTTACTCACTGCCCCTGGGTCAGTTCTGTAGGACTACACAATAAAAGGCTATTATCAACCACAGACAAAGAGTCCAAGGCAGCTCTCATACACCCCTTTGGTCATCTCTTCTCCCTATATCCTTTGGCTCTTCTCTCCAAACCAAACATCTCTGGCTCCTTTAAATACTCCTCATGTGACATAATTTTCAGACCTTACTCTACCTGAATCATACTGCTGGATATGCTCTAGTTTGGCAGTGTCCCTTTAAATGAAAGCGCAAGCCCTTTAGGGAGTCAGTGTGGAGGAGTCGTTAGAGCCAGAACTCTGGAGCCAGGCTGTCTGGGTTTGAATCCTGACTCTACCACTTGCAAGCCATGCGGCCCTGGGCAAGTGACTCAGCTTCTCTGTGGTTCCGTTTCCTCATCTATAAAATGGGAATAAAATAGTTCCTACCTTATAGGTTGTAGTGAGGAGTGAATGACCAGCCGCTCCTTGGAAACCCTTGGAGCACTTCTACTTTGTCCTACAGGGTCGCGATGAGATGGAATTGACTCGATGGCAATGGGTTTGGTTTGTTTTTTTGTTTGTTTGTTTCTAGGCATTTATAAACAGCCTGGCACGTGGTAAATGCTATTTAAGTATCAGCTGCTGCTGCTGCTGCTGTTATTATTATTACATTCTCCAAAAAACAAAAGAATAGCAGAGACACTGGTTGAAGCCTCCCATGACTGAGCCACTCCTTCGCCAAAGGCAGCAGGCAGCCCAGAGAAGCAGGTCTCCCTCTCCCCCTCCCTTCCATCCACACTCCCCTGCAGAAGAGCAGCTGCAGATGCCACCCAGTGCTCACTCCTTTCATTTCCACAATAGACAAAACGTAGAGACAGAATCACAAGGGCTGCAGGGACCTCCGATGCCCAGCTGGAAGCACCCAGACCCTGTGCCCTTGCTCCACAGTGAATGATGCCAGCCAATCCAGGAGAGGATGCCCAGTGGCCCTTCAGCAGGGGAAAAGCCACTGAAGAGTAGGACAGAGCAGTGATTGGGGTAGTCAGAACCCGAAGAACACAACGGATACAGTGTTCTGAGCACAAAATATGCTCCATATTCCCTCCCTGCATTCCCCTGCACCTGATTGGTGACCCAGGGGCAGCCAGTTCTCCCACTGAAAAGATGGGAGTGGTGGGTCCCACCATGTATGAGCGATTAGAAAAGTCACTTATTAGATGAGCCCTGCACATGAATGGGTCAGGCCCTGCCCCTGTCATCATTGAGAAAATTTACTTTCATGGCTGCGTAACTTAGATTACTTACCCACTACAAATTATATGCCATCTAGACCACTCAAAGGAAGGCAAGAAGTGGCGCCCCCTCTGGAAGCTGGCTGCTGGCCGCTTCTTACCAGGTCTCCAACTTCCGCCTCTTCCCAGAACTTGATGTGCTGAAAACTTTAGTGACCGGGGAGGATACGTCAGTGTGGGGAGAGGAGAGAGCACAAGCAAAATGCCTGACTCAGACAGTCAGCAACAGGACTCCTTGTAGGCTCCAGGGCACTCTGAACCCACAGTTTCTAATTTGTAAAAGAAATCTCTTATCTGCTTGCAGATTCAAAGATGTTTTAGCTTGCCAAAGATTGAACGCTGTCAAGGATAGTAAGTCTTATCTTTGGTGATTAGAGCATTTCCCGCCCCTAATTTGCACTCTAAAAGGGTCCCTAGGCAGCACAGATGGCTTGTGCTTGACTATCAACCCAGAGGTTGGCAGTTTGAATCCACACAGTGGCACAGTGGAAGAAAAACCTAGTGATCTGCTTCCATAAAAATTACAGCCAAGAAAACCCTATGGAGCTCAGTTCTACTCTGTTACACATGGGGTCGCCATGAGTTGGAATCAACTCAATGGCAATGGGTTTGGTTTTGGTTTTTAATTTGCTCTCTTTCTCTCTCCACCCTTCTTTTCCCTTCCTTTGCAAATAGCAAACCAAAGACACTGAAATCCAGGTATCAGATGGATCACACTGTGCACAAAAATTAACACAAAATAGAGTACCACCATAAATGTAAGAGCTAAAATCATAAAACTCTCAGAATAAAACATAGTAAATTTTTGTTACCGCAGATTAAAGAGTGTTTTCTTAGATATGACAGTAAAAAGCACAAGCAACAAAAGAAAAAATAGATAAACTGGACTTCATCAAAATTAAAAATATTTTTCCTTCAAAGGACACCATAAGAAAGTGAAGGGGTACCTCATACCATCAAGAAAGCAGTGCCGGGAGCAAACTGCATCCTTTGGACCGGGGTCCCTGCGCAGAGAAGTTCCTAGTCTGGGGCAACACCGAAGAGAAGAAGGCCAATAGAGAGAAAAAGCCTTCCTCTGGAGCTGATGCCCTGAATTTGGACTTTCAGCCTACTTTGACTGTGAGGAAATAAACTTCTCTTTGTTAAAAGAAAGAAAGAAAGTGAAAAAACAACCCACAGAATGGGAGAAAATATTTTTAAATCATATTTGATAAGAGACTTTTATCCAGAATACATAAAGAACTCTTATGACTCAATAATATAAAGAGTGAATTTAAAAATGGGCAAAGAATCTGAATGGACATTTCTCCAAAGAAGATATACAAATGGCTAATAAGCACATGAAAAGATGTTCAGCATCATTAGTCATTGGGAAATGCAAATCAAAACCACAATAAGCTACTACTACATTGCATCCACTAGGATGGCTAGAATAAAAAAGACAGACAATAACAAGTGTTGGTGAGGATCTGGAGAAACTAGGACACTTGTACGTTGTTGATAGGAATGTAAAATGGTGCAGCCACTGTGAAAAAAAGTTTGGCATTTCCTTATAAGGTTAAACTTAGAGTTACTATATAAACCAGTAATTCCGCTCCTAGATATACAGGAAGAGAATTGAAACCATATGTCCACTCAAAAACTTGTACATGAATGTTCATAGCCTTATTATTCATAATAGCAAAAAAATGAAAATAACCCAAATGTCTATCAGCTAACGAATGGATAAACAAAATGTGGTACATCTATACAATGGAACATTATGCAACAATATAAAGTACTGATTCATGCTACAACATGGATCAACCTTGACAACATCATGCTAAGTGAAAGAAACCAGTCACAAAAGGCTACTTATGTTGTTGTTGTTGTTGTTAGGTGCCCTTGAGTAGATTCCGACTCATAGCAACCCTGTGCACCACAGAACGAAACACTGCTCGGTCCCACACCATGCCCATTATTGTTTGTTATGCTTGAGCCCATTTTTGCAGCCGCTCTGTCAATCCATCTCGTTGAGGGTCTTCCTCTTTTTCAATGACCTTTTACTCTACCAAGCATGATGTCCTTCTCCAGGGACTGACCCCTTCTGATAACATGTCCAAAGTATGTAAGACGTAGTCTCGCCATCCTTGCTTCTAAGGAACATTCTGGTTGTACTTCTTCCAAGACAGATTTGTTTGTTCTTTTGGCAGTCCATAGTATACTCAATATTCTTCACCAACATCACAATTTAAAAGTGTCAATTCTTCTTCGGTCTTCCTTATTTATTGTCCAGCTTTCACATGCTATGACGCAATTGAAAATACCACGGCTTGGGTCAGGCACACATTAGTCTTCAAGGTGATGTCTGCTTTTTAACACTTTAAAGAGGTCTTTTGCAGTAGATTTGCCCAGTGCAATGTATCTTTTGATTTCTTGACTGCTGCTTCCATGCCTGTTGATTGTAGATGCAAGTAAAATGGAATCCTTGACAACTTCAATCTTTTCTCCATTTATCATGATGTTGCTTATTGGTCTAGTTGTGCGGATTTTTGTTTTCTTTATGTTGAGGTGTAATCCATACTGAAAGCTCTGGTCTTTGATCTTCATCAGCAAGTGCTTCAAGTCCTCTTCACTTTCAGCAAACAGGGTTGTGTCATCTGCATAATGCACGTTGTTAAATAGTCTTCCTTCAATCCTGATGCCCCATTCTTCTTCATAGAGTCCAGCTTCTCAGACTATTTGCTCAGCATACAGATTGAATAGGTATGGTGAAAGGATACAACCCTGACGCACCCCTTTCCTGACTTTAAACCACGAAGTATCCCCTTGTTCTGTCCAAACATCTGCCTCTTGGTCTATGTATAGTTTCCTCATGAGCACAATTAAGTGTTCTGGAATTCCCATTCTTCCCAATGTTATCCATAATTTGTTATAAACCACACAGAAATGCCTTTGCATAGTCACTAAAACTCAGGTAAACATCTTTCTGGTATTCTCCACTTTCAGCCAGGATCCATCTGACATCAGCAATGATATCCCGGGTTCCACGTCCTCTTCTGAATCCAGCCTGAATTTCTGACAGTTCACTATAGATATACTGCTGCAGCCACTTTTGAATGATCTTCAGCAAAATTTTACTTGTGTGTGATATTAATGATATTGTGCTGTATTTTCCAGATTTGGTGGGATCACCTTTCTTGGGAATAGACATAAATATGTATCTCTTCCAGTCGGCTGGCCAGGTAGCTGTCTTCCAAATTTCTTGGCATAGATGAGTGAGCACTTCCAGAGCTGCATCTGTTTGTTGAAACATCTCAATTGATATTCCATCAATTCCTGGAGCCTTGTTTTTCTCCAATGCCTTCAGTGCAGCTTGGACTTCTTCCTTCAGTACCATCAGTTCCTGATCATATGCTACTTCTTGAAATGGTTGAATGTAGACCAATTCTTTTTGGTATAATGACTCTGTGTAACAGTGATTATGGGCATGGCACAGGACTGGGCAGTGTTTCGTTCTGTGGTGCACAGGGTCGTACGAGTCAGAACTCGACCTACAGAGGTGGCTTCAGGAAAGAGCAGCCCTGTACTGTGAAGGCAGGAAGGCAGGGGAGAGGAGTGGCTAAAAAGGAACATCAAAACCTGACTCATACCTCAACTCTAGGCACTTAGGAAACAAGGAAATAGAGAAGTAAGAACTGTAGAAATGCTGACAAGAGTTCCCGCTGTCTTTGGCAAAAAGCCACAGAGCTTTTGGGGGGGCTTCCAATTTCAGAATAAAACATCATCAAAAAGACATTAAAATTTATATATGCAAGAAAATTACTTCAGGAAATTTTTTTTTTTGAGTATATATATGTGTGCTTTGGTTGAGGAGCAGTGGGTAGAACAAGTGAAAACGGGAAAGGAATTAGTGCCAGACAGAGCTATACCAAGAAAGATTGCTCCTGGCACGTGAAGCTAAAAGACATGAAACACAATACATTTTTCACACTGAGGTAGCATTATGAACGATATTTTGTATTCTATAGTATTATTAGTACTGCAATTCATCCACACAAAAACAATTAAAATGGCCTGGGAATGTGTCTGATAACAGCCACTAATCAACCACATTATTGCTCAACACTTACGGAGAGCAATTTGGCAGTATGCATCAAATACCTTAAAAAGCGCATGTCCTTTTTAATTAAAAAACTCCCAACAAAAAAAAGCCCTGGCCCGGATGGCTTCACTGGAGAATTCTACCAAACTTTCAGAGAAGAGTTAATACCACTACTACTAAAGGTCTTTCAGAGCACAGAAAAGGATGGAATACTCCCAAACTTATTCTATGAAGCCAGCATAACCCTGATACCAAAACCAGGTAAAGACACCATATAAAAAGAAAATTACAGACCAATATCACTCATGAACATTGACACAAAAATCCTCAACAAAATTCTAGCCAATAGAATTCAGCAACCTATCAAAAAAAAAATAATAATTCACCGTGATCAAGTGGGATTTATACCAGGTATGCAGGGATTATTAAACATTAGAAAAACAATTGATGTAACCCATCACATAAATAAAACAAAAGACAAGAACCACACGATCTTATCAATCAAATGCAGAAAAGGCTTTGACAAAGTCCAATACCCATTCATGATAAAAACTCTCAACAAAATAGGAATAGAAGGGTAATTCCTCGGTATAATTAAGGGCATTTATACAAAGCCAACAGCCAACATCATCTTAAATGGAGAGACTTTGAAAGCATTCCCCTTGAGAATGGGAACCACACAAGGATGGCCTTTATCACCCCTCTTATTCAACATTGTGCTGGAGGTCCTAGCCAGAGCAGTTAGGCTAGAAAAAGAGATAAAGGGCATCCAGAATGGTAGGGAAGAAGTCAAAGTATCTCTGTTTGCAGATGGTATGATCTTATACACAGAAAACCCCAAAGAATCCACAAGAAAACTATCGGAACAAATAGAAGATTTCAGCCAAGTTTCAGGATACAAGATAAACATACAAAAATCAGTTGGATTCCTTTACACCAACAAAGAGAACCTCGAAGAGGAAATCACCAAATCAATACCATTTACAATAGCCCCTGAGAAGATAAAATACTTAGGAATAAATCGAACCAGAGACGTAAAAGACCTGTACAATGAAAACTACAAGACACTACTGCAAGAAACCAAAAGAGACCCGCATAAGTGGAAAAACATACCTTGCTCATGGATAGGTAGGCTCAATATTGTGAAAACGTCAATTCTACCCAAAGCAATCTACAGATACAATGCAATCCGGATCCAAATCCCACTGGCATTTTTTAATGAGATGAAGAAATAAATCACCAACTGCATATGGAAAGAGAAGAGGCCCCAAATAAGCAAAGCATTACTCAAGAAGAAGAACAAAGTGGGAGGCCTCACACTACCTGATTTTAGAACCTATTATACTGCCACAGTGGTCAAAACAGCCTGGTACTGGTACAACAACAGATACATAGACCAATGGAATAGAATTGAGAATCCAGACATAAATTCATCCACCTATGAGCAGCTGATATTTGACAAAGGGCCAAAGTCCGTTAACTGGGGAAAAGACAGTCTCTTCAACAAACAGTGCTGGCATAACTAGAAATCCATCTGCAAAAAACTGAAACAAGACCCATCCCTCACACCATGCACAAAAACTAACTGAAAATGGGTCAAAGACTTAAATATAAAATCAAAAATGATAAAGATCATGGAAGAAAAGATAGGGACAATGCTAGGAGCCCTAATACATGGCATAAACACAATACGAACCATAAGTAACAATGTACAAGCACCAGAAGACAGACTCGATAAATGGGAGTGCCTAAAAATCAAACATTTATGCTCGTCTAAAGATTTCACCAAAAGAGTCAAAAGACTGGGAAAAAAAAATTTGGCTACGACAAATCCGATCAGCGTCTAATCTTTAAAATCTACAAGATACTGCAAAACCTCAACAACAAAAAGACAAGTAACCCAATTAAAAAATGGGCAAAGGATATGAACAGGCAACTTGTCAAAGAAGATATTCAGGTGGTTAACAGCCACATGAAGAAATGTTCTTGATCATTAGCCATTAGAGAAATGCAGATCAAAAGTACAATGAGATATCATCTCACCCCAACAAAGCTAGCATTAATCCAAAAAACACTAAATAATAAATGCTGGAGAGGTTGTGGAGAGACTGGAACACTTATATGCTGTTGGTGGGAATGTAAAATGGTATAACCACTTTTGAAATCGATTTGGCACTTCCTTACAAAGCTAGAAATAGAAGTACCATATGATCCAGCTATCCCACTCCTTGGAATATAGAGAATTAAGAGCCGTCACACGAATAGATATATGCACACCCATGTTCATTGCAGCACTGTTCACAATAGCAAAAAGATGGAAACAACCTAGATGCCCATCAAGGGACGAATGGGTAAACAAATTATGGTATATCCACACAATGGAATACTACACAACGATAAAGAACAACAATGAAGCCATGAAACATCTTATAACATGGAGGAAGCTGAAAGTCATTGTGCTTAGTGAATTTAGTCAGTCACAGAAGCACAAATATTGTATAAGACCACTATTATAAGAACTCAATAAAAGGTTTAAACACAGAAAACAACATTCTTTGATGGTTATGAGGGTGGAGAGGGAGTAGGAGGGTTATTTACTAACTAGAATAGTAGATAAGAATTATCTTAGGCAAAAGGAAGGACAGCACACACTACAGGGGAAGTCAGCACAACTGGACTAAACCAAAGCTAAGAAGGTTCCTGAATACAATCACACACTTTGAGGGACAGAGTAGCAGGGGTAGGGGTCTGGGGACCATGCTTTCAGGGGACATCTAGATCAATTGGCATAGCAAAGCTTATTAAGAAAATGTTCTGCATCCTACTTTGGTGAGTGGCATCTGGGGTCTTAAAAGCTTGAGAGGGGCCATCTAAGATGCATCAATTCATCCCAACCACCTGGAGTAAAGGAGAATGAAGAACACCAAAGACACAAGGAAAGTATTAGCCCAAGAGACAGAAAGGGCCACATAAACCAGAGACTTCATCAGCCTGAGACCAGAAGAACTAGATGGTGCCCGGCTACCACCAATGACTGCCCTGACAGGGAACACAACAGAGAGTCCCAAATGGAGCAGGAGAAAGGTGGGGTGCAGAACTCAAATTCTAGGAAGAAGACCAGACTTAATGGTCTGACTGAGACTGGAGGAACCCCGGAAAGCATGGCCCCTGGATTCTCTATCAGCCCAGAACCAAAACAATTTCCGAGGCCAACTCTTTGGGCAGGGATTGGACTGGACTGTGGGACGTAAAGTGATACTCATGAGGAGTGTGCCTCTTAGCTCTAGTAGATACAAGAAACTAAACGGGCAGCTTGTGTCCTGAGGTGAGAGGGGAAGGCAGAGACGGTTAGGAGCTGGTTGAATGGACATGGGGAATCAGGGGTGGAAAGGAGGAGTGTGCTGTCACAGTATACGGAGAACAATTAGAGTCACATAACAATGTATGTATAAATTTTTGTATGGGAAAAAAATTTTTTAAAAAGTGCATATCCTTTTGACCCAATATTCAACTTCTAGAAATTTAACCCCAAAATTACCAGAATTCACAATACATCCATACAATGGAAAGTTGTGTAGCCATTTAAAAACAAGAGAGAAAGGTGGAGTTATATGCAGGTCCGCAATATAATCAGATTAAGAATAATATTATATTCCCTGACGGAGCAGGAGAAAAGTGGGGTGCAGAACTCAAATTCTAGTAAAAAGACCAGACTTAATGGTTTGAGGCTGGAGGGACCCTGGAAGACATGGCCCCTGGACTCTCTGTTAGCCCAAAACTAAAACCATTGCCGAGGCCACGCTTCAGACAAAGATTAGACTGGACTGTGGGACATAAAATGATACTCCTGAGGAATGCGCTTCTTAGCTTAAATAGATACATGAGACGAAAAGGGCAGCTCCTGTCCAGAGACGAGATGATAAGGCAGAGAGGGTCAGGAGCCGGTTGAATGGACACGGGAAATTAGGGGTGGAAAGGAGGAACGTGCTGTCACAGTATAGGAAGAGCAACTAGGGTCACATAACAATGTACGTATAAATTTTTGTATGAGACTGACTTGAACTGTAAACTCTCACTTAAAGCACAACAATTAAAAAAAAAAGAATAATGTTATAAAATGGTATATAATATACCATTTTTATCTTACAAAATGATAATAAATATACACAAAGAAAAATCCTCTAGTGGGCTGTATGCTTGACTGTTGCTATTACAGGCAGATGAAATCACTGAGTAACATGAACTTTCATCCTTATGTAGTTCTGTTATTGTCAGAACATATTTTTTAACAGAGTGTGTATCACTTTCCTATTTAGGAAAAAAAAAAATTTCTATATTAATTATTTGATTCATTAAGTCCCTAACATATATATATATACATAAAATAAATCTCTTCAACACCATTTTACTAGCTGCATAATATGGCTATGTCATAATTTGTTTAAGCAATTCCCTATTATTAGATATTTAGGTTGTTTCCAAATGTTTGCTATCACACACAGAACTTAGATGGAAATCCTTTTGGCTAAATATTTTCACACATTTTTAATTATTTCCTTAGAATAAATTCCTAGAAGTGTGGCTGCAGGCTCAAAAATGTGCGCACAATTAGAGACCTTTGACCCATACTGCAAAATTACCCCGTTAAAAACTGGGTGCCAATTTACTTTCCCAACTGCCACGTAGTGGTAGGCTTTTCCTTCCCCCAACCCTGAATATTATTATCTTTTTCCAATTTTTACCAATTTGGTGAGCAAAATGGTACATTGTTGTTTTAATTTGTACTTCTTTAATTACAAATGTAGATCACATCATTCATATTCACTTATTGACTATTATTATTGTGTGACCTATTTGTTGATATCTCTTGGCCACTTTTCTGCTAGGATCTTTTTCTTACTGATTCGTAAAATTTCTTCCTATATTAAGTAAATACCCTTTGTCATTAGGGCTAAGGTGTGTTATTTGCCTTTTGATTTTTTAGATGTTTTTCTGTTTGGAAATATTGAATTTGTATGCATTTTTCTCTACAGCAAAATGCATTCAGAATTCCAAATAAGAGACTTGTAGATATCCTTTTGAAGTATAACCAGTTGTACGTATACGGACTTGCATTCTAGTTACTTTATTAAATGTTTCATATCTTTTCTGCATATAAGCTCCCTGAGGAAGAAGGCACAGTATTTCTTGGCTCCCCTAGAACAATCAGCACATAGTACAGAACATAGTGGGGCTCATACATACTTGCTTGGGATAAAAAGATATTGTGTTTGGGATTTGCTTTAAAGCAATCCAGTTTGGGGTGGGAGATGAAAAGGAGAAAAGATGAAACAGAAAGGCCACATGTTAATCATTGTTGAAGTCGGGTGATGGGTACATGGAGCTCATTATACTATTATTTCTACTTTTTTGTATATTTGAAAATTTCCATAATAAAAAGGACTTTTTCCCCTACGTTTGTTTGATTGATTGGTCACCAGCATGAGAGAGGAGGTTTCTAGAAAAACAATGGTGATTAAATTAATTACATATGCATCAAGGCCACTTTTGTACAGCAAAAAGTTAGGAGCACAGCCTTTGAAATTAGGCAGGCCTGGTACAAATCCTTTCTAGCTGAGTGACCTTGAACCAATTAATCAACTGCTCAGAAGCTCAGTTTTCCTTTGTAAATACGGAATATTTATTAATACTTGTAATAACTACTCAAAAGGCTGTAGTGAAGATTAATGGATGTAAAACTCAGTGCCTGGCACCTAGGGAGTCCTCAGTAAAGAGCCATTGTTGTTGTTAGGTGCTGTTGAGTCAATTCCAACTCACAGTGACCCTATGTACAACAGAACAAAACACTGTCCAGTCCGGCACCATCCTCACAACGGTTGCTATGTATGAGCCCACTGTTGCAGCCACTGTGTCCATCCATCTTGTCAAGGGTCTTCCTCTTTTTTGCTGACCCTCTACTTTACCAAGCATGATGCCCTTCTCCAGGGACTGGTCCCTTAGGATAACAGGTCCAAAGTCCCTGAGACAAAGTTCTGCCATCCTCACTTCTAAGGAGCTTAGAACTTCTGGCTGTACTTCTTCCAAGACAGATTTGTTCATTCTTCTGGTAGCCCATTGTATATTCAATATTCTTTGCCAACACCATAATCCAAAGGCATCAATTCTTCTTCAGTCTTCCTTATTCATTGTCCAGCTTTCACATGTATACGAGGCAACTGAAAATACCATGGCTCGTGTCAGGCGCACTTGAGTCCTCAAAGTGACATTTTTGTTTTTTAACACTTTAAAGAGGGCTTTTGCAGATTTGCCCAATAAAATACACCGTTTGATTTCTTGACTGTCTGCTTCCATGGGTGTTGATCATGGATCCAGGTAAAATGAAATCCTTGGCAACTTCAATCTTTTCTCTGTTTAACATGATGTTGCTTATTGGTCCAGTTGTGAGGATTTTTGTTTTCTTCATGTTGAGGTATAAACAGTAAAGAGTAGCCATCATTATTCAGTGATGCATGTGCTTGACAAGCTCCCACCACCACATCCGGGTGGTCACATCCAACATCCTGCCACTGTGGCTGAGATTTCAGTTAACCAGCCTGGGAGCTAGACAATGGCATGGCAGAGGACTTGGTAGAACAGATGTCACAATATATGCTCCTGATATCCAGAAGGAAAAACAGATAAGACCACGGCAAAGGACAAAACCCGTGGTGCCCGATCTTCCTCAACAGGTCACCAAAGAGCCTCAACTCCACATTTCAGTGATATAATCGAGAAACAAGAACGATGAAGCCTTATAAGTGGTTCACAACTTTGACCAAACACTAGAATCACCTGGGAGCCTTAACATATGAGATGTCTGGGTCCCACTCCCAGAATTTGACTAAATAGTCTGGGAGCTGGCCTAGGTATCAAGATTTTTAAAAATCCAATGTAATCTAATGCACAGCCTTAGAATCACTGCTTTGCCAGGAAGAAGTCATAATCCTGTGTGAGTTGGAGTGGGGTTGCCATAGACTTTGCCCTCCTCCCTATTACCTTTACCCCATCTCAACCCCAAACTAAGCTAAGTTGTTGTTTTTGTTGTTGGGTGCCATCAAGCAGATGCCAACTCATAGTAACCCATGTGACAAAGTAGAACTGTCACCTAGGGTTCTCTAGGCTGAATCTTTACAGAAACAGATGGCCAGGTCTTTCTCCCACAGAGTCACTGGGTGGGTTTGAACCACCAACCTTTTAGTTAGCACCCGAGTGCTTAACCACTGAGCAACCAGGCCTTATTTTCTTCCCCCATACATGAATTCTCAAAGTTCAGTTTCAGATATATATGTGTGTGTGTGTGTGTGTGTGTGTGTGTATAAATATACACACACACAAAGATGGCCTGCATTCTTTTTACTAGAAAAACTAGTGAACTGAGAGCGCTCATCAATTTTCAAACTTGGGGAGTTTTAACAAAGAGCATTTTTCTCTTTAAGTGGCATCATCCATAAATGATGGAGTTGGGAGGGAAAAGGACAAAGAAAAACAAAGGAAAATAACAGACACCACTGAGTCCCACATGAACCCCATTAGAGCCAAGTCAGTCATGTGGTCCCAAGCTGTGTCCCCTCCCAGACAAATCCAGCCCCATTAAGATCCCATCACTCCCTCCATAAACTTCAAGAGAGTGTTACTGGGAAATAATTCATAGGGCTAAAATATATTATTATGTGTATGTCAATATTCTAAAGAATAGTAAAACAGTCTAGCTTGTCTCTGGGTGTTGGTCTTTAAAAAAAAAACAAACCCAGCTAAGTGATGGTGGCGGCTGGCGGGGGAGAAAAGCGTTCATCTCATAGCGTTCTGGCAGCCCGTCAGTGGGACTGAAGCCCTCTCAAAGAGGCACCCTCATTTTGTGAACTTACTGCAGTGTCTTTGATCAAGGGAAAAGGCACATCCATTTCAATCGCTTTAATCGAGATGAGCCCGGGCTCTGGCCGTCTGGCTGCGCACCGGCATGAGCCTGCACCAAGGCTGCAGACACATGGCAGTGCTTAGGATGTCAAACAAATGAGGCGGTCCTTGACTGTCTGTACAACCTTTGCTGAACTTTGAGGGCCCCCCTCATTTAGCAATTCAGACTGGACTAATCTGGAAGTTCCTTTCCCCCAGCAAACAACACCTGGCCCAGCCTCACCTGACTAAAACAAAAGCTGTGTGTCATGAGGCAGCAAAGACTTCAGGATTGGGAGGACAGGGGTCAACCGTTTTCATAAGCAACATAGCCAGGATCACGTAAGCCTCAAGAAAGGAAAAAATGACTGCCAGAGACTTTGCCCTCCTCTCTGTTACCTTCACCCCATCTCAGCCCCAAACTGAGCCAAGCCAGGTCTTATTTTCTTCCCCCATACAGGAATTCTCAAAAGTGTGGGTTCAAGTAGATGAATAAAGATCACCTGTACTCCTTTGACTAGAATAAATAATAAACTGAGAAAGCTCATCAATTTTCAAATGTGGGAAGTATCAACAAAGAGCATTTTTTCCATTGCAAAGCATGATTAATGCAATTGATATCCCTAAACTGCACATGTGAAAAATGTTGACTTGGCAAATGCTGGGTTAAATATGGAAACCCTGGCAGCATAGTGGTGGTGTAATGTTATATATATTTTTATAACAATAAAAATAACAAAAAGAAAAGAAAAAGGCATTTTTTTTTTTCCTTAAGTGGCATCATCCATAAAATCTTGGAAAGATTTGAGTTGTGGAATCACAGTAGAGATGGGAGTAATGATCATGATAATGACAATATTTATACAGCATTTTTGTGACTCAGGTATTGTTCCAAGTGTTTTGCATGTTTCAATTCATTTAATCCTCATCGCAACCTTATGAGGCAAGCTACTATTATCTCTGCTTTTCAGATAAGGAAACTGAGATCCAGAGAAGTCCCGTGACTTGCCAAAGGCGGTGAGGCTGGGATTCATGCCCAGGCAGTCGGCTCCAGGACCCGCACGCTGACCATAGCATGACACCGCCTTCTTCCAGGCCACGCTTCAGAGCCTCCTTTAAACCTGCCAGTTCAGAGAGCGTCAGAGTATGGAGGGTTTTGGAGGGCTTTGGAGTTAGAGAGGCCTAGGTTTGAATCTCAGCTTTGTCATTCAATGCCCCATTATTGTTCCATCATCTATAAAATGAGGATAGTAACACCTACCTTCCACGCTTATGATGAGTTTTAACCGAGAAAATGAATAAAAAGCACCTCTCATAGAATCAGCACCAAGGATCTCAATCCTTATTGCACGTTTTAGTCAGCAATGCAACTTTTAAATATATGGACGCCCAATCCCCGCCCTACCACCCTTCCACATTTCTGCCCCAACAGGCAGTCAGCCGGAAATCAATAATCTCCTTGGCCCAGCACAGAACGAAACCTGAAACCCATCAGACCAAGGCCAGCCTATACCCTTTGCTCCATTGATTCTAATTTACAGGGAAGCTTTAAAACTCTGAAGGTCTACCTCTGGCTCTAAGATACTGAGATTCCCCCAAATGCCACTCTATCCAACCCACAAAGAGAATCGTTGGCACTGGGACCATCCCCAACCACTTGGCTAAGCTCATTCTTATCTAGTGACCTTCCCCACTTGCATCAAGACAGAGCCTTGATCCAGCCAGTACAATGTCCTGACTCTGGAGGAAGCCTCCCACCTCCCAGGCTACACCCATTTCTCCAGCCACACATTGCTGGTGTAGGAGGAAGCAACCTAAAAGCGTTACTAAGGAGCACCTTATTGTCCCACTGCTGCCTATGTTTTAAGAAATAATCTGTGTCAACATCAACATCTTCGGCATTATTTTTACACAAAGCACTAACCAACCAGAAGGCCACGAAGGAAGAAAGATGGGACTGCCTGAAAAGAAATTTTAAAATCTGAGAGCACTCATATACGTGCATGTGCGTGAAGAAGCACATGCACGTGTACACACAGGTACACATCCGTATATACACACACGCACACGCATAAACGTGTACACACACACAGATGCACACACACGTGTATATACACACACCCCAAGATTAATGGTGCAAGTTGTACTCAAAGACAACACTGCTTCATTAAGTACTGGGAGTAGGAAGGAGGGAAGTACAGGTTGGGTAGCAATAAACAGCGAAGGTAATAACGGAGTTGCCCCTGGAAACTGGCAGGGATAAGAAAAAATAATCAGCCCGCATTTGACAGAAGAGAAAAATGCAGGTCTGGCCCACAGAGGAGACAGCCAGCAGGGAGAATGGGGACTAGCCGTGCCAGTTTGCTGGCTCAGAGTTCCACCCATCTTTGCAGGATCCACTGCCAGTTGGCAAGGAGTGGCGTGGAGGTCCGGGAAGGAGGGAGGCAGGCACCAGAAGGTGGTACAGAAGGGAGCTGAAGAGCCACTGACTTAGCTGTTTCTCAGAAAGCGAAGCAGCCCTCATGTCCTCAGGGCACCCTCCCCCACCTCAATCCAGGAACCAACCTTGTAGGGACTAGCCAAGGCCTCACCTGGGTAAAGGAGCCGTCCTCGCCACACTCCGGCACAAACACAGCCTCCTGGGGCTTCTTGGCTTGCTCCAGGGCTTGAGCCCGCTCCAGGCGACACTTGCTCTGGCCAGCATCTAAAAGGGGAATGGAGCATATTTCATATTTCACTTGGATTCCACACGGAAACCGTGGGACAAAATGGTTGCCCGGTTCTAGGAATGCTGAGAGAAACCACTCCACCTGTGGTGAGCCCACATGGAATCCACAGGCCTTTCCCACTATAGAAGGGCAGTGACTAGTGACTGATGCTCAGTCTCATATCCTTCTTAATGTTAGAAAAGTGTGTGGGGCGGGGAGGTTCATATTCATACCAGGCTTTGCTTATTTTTTCTACCGAGTACTCCTACCCCCAACCAGGGGGGAAAAAATCCACTTCTGTGGCTTTTCACTGGGCTTATTAAAAAAACAAACAAACAAACTAGCAAGCCCATGGGATCCCAAAGATGTTTGTTTTACGGTTCAATAATTGCAAGCTTTTTCCCTGAGAAATCAAATACCCTAGGGCAGCCTGCTAAGCTTCCCATCCTTCCTATGATGGCTGTAAGCAGTCCAGGCTCACAAACTCAAACATCTGCAGGGCTCAGGAAAGTGCTACAGATTAGAGAATTGGGCTGGGTATGGGAAGAATGACATTCGGTGCTGAGGACTATGGCAAACTGAAGAATACATTTCTTGCTAAAGGGGGTGGCTGCTACTCAGCTCTAGCCATTTGTTGCCTGTCAGGAATACAGACCTAACATTATCAGAACTTCCAATTTTTCAAGAGAAGCACACAAAAAACAGATTTTTATATTTAATCTCCCAATTTTTAAGTGTTGCCTCAAATATTTTTAATGTTTTTAAACATGTGAGCAGACCAAACAAAACACATCTGTTGGCCAACAGTTTGGGATCACTATACGAGAGCCAGTAATAGCACCTTGCACCCAAAAGTCACTAGCCAGATAGCAACACATGTCTCTAAGCCCTAACCTGGTGCCAGTGGTTTAAAGTGCTCATTCCTTCAAGCAGACCAATCTTCCTTCCTTATTCCCTGATGGAAAGCATGGAGGGATAAAGTAGAAAACCAATAGACAAGCTCATTCTGAGATTCCCATAGGGAATGCACAGAGCAGTGAGCTGGGTGCCGAGGAGCCTCTCCTAGGTGGGACAAAAGTGCCCGCACTCACCTTTGCATCTACCTCGATGTACCACACCCAGGGTCGGGTCTCGGCACTTGGCTCGCTGGTACTCACACATGGACTCATAGGACCTGCCATCGGAGGCACAGATGGGTTTAGGTTGAGTCCGGGAGCAGTGGAGGTTGCACTGAGGGTCACGGTCACTTATTAGGAACTAGGTTGGAAAAAAAGTGAAAGGGATAAAGGTTACTTTTGCAAGAAAAGTGAGTCCGTTATTGACAATACTTGTTTGCTCTCAGAAAGTAAGTCCTGAATAGATCCAAAGGTGTAAGACCCTAGAGGTGGAAGGGAACTGAGCGACCACAAAGTCTAACCAACATCATAAGAACAATCATGGTGTCTGACCTTGACTGAACATGCCAATTAACTGTGCTAGTAATTCACATGTAGGATCTCACTGCTGCTCACAACAACCTATGAAATAGGAACTATTCTGTAGACAAGGAAACTGAAAGACAGGGAGAGGTAACTTGCTCAATGTTACATAGCTAGTAAGCAGTGGAGGCTGGATTTAAACCTAGATCTGTTGGAGGCAAAAGTCAAAGCTTTAACCACTAGGACATTCTGCCTCTTTGCCCATGTGACCTCTAATGGGTACTTCTTCAGATCAGGAACTCACTATCAATATCAAATTCTATTTTGGGGAAGACTTATTTGTTAGAAAGTAGTATTGAGCCCAAATCTATCCCTCTGCAGTTTCCACCCACTGCTGTATGGCAGAATATAAGTGATGTGATTTTCTGGGGGAAAAGGATTTTATGATTTAAATAAAACAAAACCAGTAATAACCAGCTTGGGAAATGCTGGGTTACACAAGTTTCCTTACTGCAGGACTTCTTGGACACCTTTGGTACATTCTTACGCACTGTGAATCTTTGAGAAGTACAGCAAATTATTTGCTACTCCTCCCATTGAGCGAGGAAGTCTAATTCCCTCCTCTTGAATCCGGACTGGCCTCAGTAACTTGCCTGACCGATAAAAATGCTATTGAAGTGATGTTCTGGAACTTTCGAGCTAAGTCATAAGAAGTCTTGTAGCTTCCTCCTTGCAGCACTCACTCTAGGGGAAACCAGCCACCGTGTAAGAAGCCTAACAACTCTGAGACCACCACGCTATGAGGAAGCCCAAGCTAGCCATGTGGAGAAACCATGTGGAGGGAGAAATGTTCAACCAACCCAGGTACAAAGACATATGAAGAAAGAAGCCTTCAGATGAGTCCAGCTGCCACCTGACTGCAGCTTACAGAGACAAGTGTAAATGATTGTGCGAGAGACTGCAAGTGAGAACCAGCCAGCTGAGCCCAGTCAACACACAAAACTGTGAGATATAATAATAAACTGTTGTTTTAAGCCACTGACTTTTGTGGTAGTTTGTTACACAGCAATAGATAACCAGATCAAGAGGCATATACTATGAAGCATCTTCAAATTTATTTGACCATGAATCCCTTTATCAATGAACTGCTGGTAATGACTGCAGAATACAGTTGGAAAATAATAATTGGGCCATACAATCCATGAGCTTCTGTTTAATAACCCATGATTAGACTGCATGGGCCTTGAGAACTGGGTCCACTCTTATCCACCTCCTTATAGTGGAGCCCTGGGCAAACTGAAGGCTCTTCATCTGTATTGACTGGTTGAGGGAATGACTATCCCATGGTAATGATGCACAGCAATGGCACGAGCACACATCAGGCAGCTGGTAATGCTAGAGTTGATCGAACAATCATACCAAGCTCATAGACATTTAGGGAAAGCGTAACTACAACCTCAGCAAACATGTTGCTCTGTTTCAGATGCATTTGCAGGCCCTCTGTGTGAACCAAACAGATGAGAAATTGCTGATCTTTTTCCAGAACAGCAGAGGAAGGTCCAGAGGCAGTACCACTCTCTTCAAGGGAACACTGGAAATACATACTGTACATTGGCCAAATTCTAAGAAAGTCCACGCCTGTCCATTAATACACAGAACACATCTCAGGTATAATGCCTGTCCCTTCTGCTACCTTGACCTCATGTCTGGGTGCTAGCTGGTCAGCACAGGGAGGATACAGCTGAGGTCTGAAGCTACTACCTGGGCCTTGTCAGGACGAACAGTCAACTCAGCCCTCCCTTCAGGTTCCTGAGCTTCCATACTCATATGTTAAATCTGAGGCCTAGCCAAAGCCCAAAGGGAAATGCCCTGAATGTGTCTCCTGAGTGCAGTGTTTAGGAAAAAATCATACACAAAGTCATATCAGGAATGCCCACCCCCTGCCAGCCTGCCACAGTGTGAAGGGATGAGCTGACCAGAGTAGCTGCAGGAGGCAGTGTCATCCACACCCCAACCCCTGCACCGGGCAGCTCCCCTGCTCAAACTCCTTGAGTGGTATGCCTCTGCCCATCAGGAAAAGCACAACTTCCTTCACATGGTCTCCTAGGCCTGGCAGAATCTGACCCCAGGCCCCTCTCTGGCCTCAGCCCCTACTGACTGGTTCTCCTCCTTGCTTGCTGGTGGTGGGGCCTACTGGCCTGTTTCCATTTCTCATGAGCTGCATTTGCTCCTACCTCCAGGCCTTCATACACGCAGATCCTTCTCCTTTCCCTCCCACCCCCACTTCAGATTTCTGCTCACATCATTGCTTCTGGGCAGCTTTCCCAAACTCTCACAGACGAGGGTGGGTCCCCCGACACTTCACTTATCCTTCAGGGTTCTTGACACATTTTGTGATGATGAATTTATTTGTATGATTTGAATACTAAAGGGATACCCAACTCTAAGACAAGGATGATGTCTATTTTGCCTGTGAACACATACCCAGCATCTATCAGGGCACTCAATTATTTGCTGGATGAATGCACCCTGTAGTGGCATTTCCCACAGAGAATTACCTCAAAACCAGCCGGTGTGACGTGATAAGCCTGGCCCCCTAGACTCATTTCACCCCAGGGGATCACTGGGGCCACTCCCCTCACCCCCATGCTCTGACGTTTCCCCTTCTCAAGCCACATTCTCCCCTCCACCCTCCATACTGACATTCCACTCTGGGTATAGGTGGTCCACAGCTTACTGCCCTAGCTCCACCTCAGAAACTGTCACCTCTGAAGCTAAGGTGGTCCTCTCCTCTCTCTTGTCCTGGGTTCCTCTGTTACTCTGTTACTATACCTTTCCCAGCCCACGACCCTCTGTGCACTGCAGAAAACTTGGAAGACAAATGTTGAGCTGAATAAGGCAGGCTTGGGAAGCCCTGGCCCCAGGTTCCTGGATGGGACAGGACTCAGTTGCTAGTTCTAAAGCGGGCCTCAAAGTCTCTCTTCTGCCCTATGTATAGTTTCCTCAGACCTCTTCCTGATTCATCTGCAGCCTGGACGTGCAGCCTAAGCCTGACTCTGTAATTCTCCCCAGTGAGCAGCAGACTCCAGGTCAGGGGGCAGCACTGGTGCTCTTACACCCCGGCTTCTGGGTCAACCAGTGGCCTCAAGGCTGTCCAAGAGCAAGTCAAGGCGCTGCTACGATCATGCCATGATCTCCTTGTGAGTGGACATCTGTGCTCCCTACCTGACCTTTCAACACCTACTTTAAGAGGTTCTTTTGCCACGTGGATCAGCAGGAGCCCAGGAGCAGCATGTCCTTTATTCTGATGATCAGATAATGTCAGAAATATCTTCACCTTCTAACTTCTGGGAAAACCAAAAAACTTGTCCCTGGTCTCAGAGGGATTCTGTAGTGAAATACTAACAAAGTAATTATTTTGTAAAGAGCCCTGGTGGCGCAACAATTACTAACACTCAGCTAAACGCTCAGCTGCTAACAGAAAGGTTGGCAGTTTGAATCCACCCAGTAGCTCGGAGGGAGAAAGTCCTTGTGATCTGCTTCTGTAAAAATTAAAACCAAGAAACCCTGTGGGGCAGTTCTATTCTGTCACATAGGGTCGCCATGAGTTGGAATTGACTTGATGGTACCCAACAACGACAATTATTCTGTAGAGTAATAATAATAAATCCATTGCCGTTGAGTCTATTCTGACTCATAGTGACCCTATAGGACAGAGTAGAACTGCCCCATAGGGTTTCGAAAGCTGCAGTCTTGACAGAAGCAGACTGCCACATCTTTCATCTGCAGAGCGGCTGGTGGTTTCAAACCTCCAACCTTTTGGTTAGCAGGCAAGCGCTTTACCACTGCACCACCAGGGATAGCTGATAATTACATATCACTTATAAAAATATTAACTAATTTAATCTTCACAATAACCAGATGAGGCAGGGTATATTACCATCCTCATTTTACAAACAAGGAAACAAAAGCCCAGAGAAGTTAGGCAACTTGCCGCAGATCAAACAACACGTAAATGTCTAGCAGGCAAACATAGATGGCCCGGCTCCAGGGCTATGCTTCTAACCACAGAGGAACACCGCAAACAGATACACTGACCCAGTGGCAGAAATATTCACAAAGTCGAAAACTGTGTACTAAAAGCCTACTGTGTCCAGTTCCAAAGCCAGTGTCGTCAAGCCGATTCCCCCTCATGGTGACCCCGTGTGTGTCAGAGTAGAACTGTGCTCCGTAAGGTTTTCAATGGCTGATGTTTTGGATGCAGATTGCCAGGCCTTTCTTCTGAAGTGCATCTGGGTGGGCTTGAACTCCCAACTTTTTGTTTTGTTTTGTTTTTAATACTTAACATTTTGTTTCCGTAACATTCTGGAAATGACAAAATTATAGAAATGGAGGACAGATTAGTGGGTAACAGGGGTTATGGAGGATTCCCTGGGTGGTGCAAATGGTTAAGCACTCAACTCTTACCCGAAAGGTTGGCAGTTTGAACTCAGTCAGAGGCCCTTTGGAAGAAAGGCCCATTGAACTGCCAACCTTCTGGTTAGCAGCCAAGCTTGTAAGCATTTGCACCATCGTGCCAGACCCTAAACGCTAAAGATCCATAACCCAAATACGACAGTCCTGCCCTCCAGGCACTTTAAGCAGAAAGTAAGATGCTGTGACAAGGGTTCTTGGTCACCTTCTTTCTTTGGAATTAAAATCCAAGCAGACATTCCCACCGTGTACAATATTCCAATACTATTTTATCACTGTAGGGAAAAAAAATTTTAAGAGAACATACCAAAAATGAGGGCAAGAGAAAGACAAAGTCGCTTTTCAAACTCAGGGAGGTTGCCATGTTGTCTGCTCCAAACCTCACGAGAGAGGGGGGCTGCGGGTGTCACCGTGGAGTTGAACTAAACCCTTTTCCATCGAGTCAATTCCAACTCATAGCGGCCCTATAGTACAGAATAGAACTGCACCCATAGTGTTTCCAAGGCTGTAATCTTTACAAAAGCAGACTGCCACATCTTTCTCCCAAGGAGCAGCTGGTGGGTTCAAACGGCGGACCTTTCATTTAGCAGCCCAGTGCTTAACCACTGTGCCACCAGGTCTCTGGAGCGGAACTACAGGCCATAAATTCAGTTTGGAACTGGCTTCCTCGTGCCAACGGAAACGTCACATCAGCTTGTGCCAGAGACAGCTTAATAACAAGGGAAGAGTGCTATCTGCACGCACCGAGACCCTTCCTGGCTTCAGAACAGCTCCCCAGAGTCCAGAAAGTACTGGTCCCCAAGGCCAAGTAAAAAGTTTGGAGAAAGCACGGGGCCTTTGCTAAAGAGCAAATTATAAAGCCTTTAATCATCTGTGGTGTTTCGTCTTCATCTGGTTTAGGAATGGTGTGTGTTTCTGATTGTTTTCAAAAAAAGCAATGGGCTCTGTAAAATGGAGCTTTAACAGGATGACTATTCCTAATAGGATCACCCAAACCTCCAGGGCCCCAAGGGATTACTCAGTGGCATCACTGGGGGGGGGCGGGGGGGGGGATGCGAACGACACCAGGTGACTCTGTCAGAGGGAATGACACCAAAAATGACTGTCTATAAAATTTTTGTGCAGTGTTTCAGCAGAAATTTATTATTTTTTATAAAAATAACCCTGTAGTTACAACAAAAAATTTTTTCATAAGCCCAGCTTACATGTATCGATATACCTACAAGGCTTTGTGCAATTCACTTTTTGAACCTTCTAACGTGCTCTGCCCAGAGTTGTCATTATTACCCAGTTACAATGATGCTTCCAATTATGTGTTTTTGTCCACATGCGCTATAAACACCGGCTGTTGTTTTCATCGCTGCTGGTGTTTTTATGGTCATTGATTTTGTCAAATTTTCTCGTGTTTTAGCTACAATATTGTGGTAATTAGCATGGGGGGGTGACACCATGAGTTACCACACTGGGTGACACCAATCCTAGTGAAGCTACTGAGATTACGTCAGGTCCACAAGCACCGAGGATGAGGTACTCCTCCAGCTTGCTCGTCCATCTGTTCATCTGCTCGTAGACTCAACAAGCCAGCATGGATGATGAGTCTGGCACTGCGCCAGGCATAGGAAGCCAAACACCACCAGCATTGTCCCTGCCCTCATTGAGCTGACACTGTAGGGTGGGGACAACAGGCAAGCAGGCAATTCCCATATAGCAGGTGAACAGGATACCACAGGACCAAGACAGAACTTAATGTTAGTGACTCTGGAATGCCACAGAGCCACACAGTCCGAGAGAATTTTCTGTAATGCTGGAAATATTCTTACATCTGCACTGTCCAATCCAATAGCCACGAGCCATCTGTGGCTACTAAGCACTGAAATGTAGCTAATGCAAGTGAGGAACTAAATTTCTAGCAGCGTTTAATTTTAATTACCACCACCCATCTGTCACTTTGTCATACTGTGGTGGCTTGCATGTTGCTATGATATTGGAAGCTATGTCATCAGTATTTCAAATACCAGCAGGGTCACCAATGGTGAACAGGTTTCAGCAGAGCTTCCAGACTAAGAGAGACTAAGAAGAAAGACCTGTCAATCTACTTTCGAAAATTATCCAATGAAAACCCTGTGGATCACAACAGAATACTGTCCAGTATAGTGCTGGAAGACGAACCCCCTAGGTTGGAAGGTACTCCAAGCACATAGTGGCCACAACAATGTACTGGAGCATACCAACGATGGTGAAGATGATGCAAGACCAGGCAACGTTTCGTTCTGGTGTATAAGAGGTCACTGTGAGTCAGAGCAACTAACAACAACAACAATTTTAATTCCTTTTAATTTAAATAGCTACATGTAGCTAGTGGCTCTCGTATTCAATAGCACAGCTATACAGTCAACATACCAACAGGTCAGGGGAGGAAGGGTAGTCCTCAGTCAAGTTTTTCCCTAGTTGAGCTAGGCTAATACTGATTGGACCATGAGGAAAAAAGCAGTAGATCCTGAGAATAATTCTACATTTTGACATTGGACATTAAATTAGTTCATTCCTTATGAGGTCAACAGCCAGGATATCTCAGGAGTGCATCACAGGCCACCTGAAGTCACGAAGGCAGCTTTTTACTCTCTTCTTGTAGGGGACAGAAGGTACAGGCCAGACGTCCCCAGCCCAGCCTGCAGCCTTTGCCAGTTGACTCAGCACACAAACAAAACTCAAAGAGTCTGAGTCACTCTACTGTGACATGAACTCTGGGTCACAGAAGTCTGTTGTGGCCTCAAGAGCAACTATGATTGGTGGAAATTTCTGGTGTTGGGCAAAGGCACACTGTCTCCCCCTCCACTCAGCCAGACACTGAGCCGTTTCCCTTTGGGGGGAAATAGTATTTTTATAAAAATCCCCATATATAGTCCCTTCCTTTTTCCTAAGCAAAAGACCACAAAAACAAAATACTAATGTTAAATACGATTGTGTAATATGGAAACCAAACAAAACGGACTGGGACAATTGTGCATTTGCAATTGTTCCTCCACTCCCACCTTCTCTCCTTGGGGAATGAATGACTCCAAAGAAAACACATTTTGTGTGCTGATCACATCTGTAAAGTAGGGCAGGCACTTGATATACATGTAAACTATTCATCTTTCCTACTGGAAAAGTAAGCTACTGATCAGCTGCTTTTGCCATGGACGATAGGTGCTATCAAGTAGATTCCGACTCATAGTGACCCTGCAGGGTGGAGCAGAACTTCCCATAGGGTTTTTCCTAGGCTGTAATCTTTACAGGAGCAGATCGCCAGGTCTTTTCTCTCATGGAGCCACTGGTGGGTTCAAACCACCAAGCTTTCAGTTAACAGCCAAGCACTTAACCACTGCATCGCCAGGGCTCCTTACATTGGGGTGGATGAAATCAACCTTAGACCAACAATCCCTTCTATCTGAAATGCACACAGGCTGATCCTTGCCCTTCAGCCTCCATCAGAGTTGAATGGAAACCCTGCCATAGCTCTTGCTCAGGGAGACTGCCCCAATACCACAAGCTGTGTTAGGTTTGACTGACTGCCAAGTTTCCATGACAGTGTATGCACAACACAAGTAGCCTAAGTTCTATCCAGGAGGAGATGTTCACTCCCTTATAATATGGAGTTGGTCTTCATCTTAACTTCCACCTGCTAGTACCATGCCTCTATAACCAGCATCTAAAGTCTGAACAGGATTTTCTGGCAACATGCATATCTCTACATCTTCCTCAGGTATAAAGTAGGGGCAGGAGTCATATGACACAACCAGGTCAATGACCCACCCACTTGATTTGGGGGAGTGGAGTCCACAATTTGGAGAAGCAAGTGGCACTCCCCTTTATGATATCATACTCAAAAGTCACAGGCCAACCTCAAACTAATCTGAGGTTTTTATAAACTCATATATGACACAGTGTTATAGACTGAATTTGCCCCCCAAAAAGATGTGTTGTCTTGACCCAGTGAGAATCATATCAGACTTTGGCAAATAGAACTGTAAAATAATAAATTTGTGTTGTTTCAAGCCACCAAAAAAAAGATGTGTTGAAGTCCTATACCTGTGAAAGTGACCTTGTTTGGTCTTTGAAGATGTTATCAGTTAACATGAGATCATATTGGAGTAGGGTGGTGATGATATATTTTAGGTAAGGCTTGATATTCACTCATTCATTCCCAAACATTTATTAAACAACTTCTTTGGGTCAGGCACTGTTTTAGGCCCTGTGTATATAATGGTGTACTGTGATGATTGGTGTCCTTATAAAAGGGGAGAAGATACACAGAGATAGAGAGACAGAGGAAGGATGACCATGTGACAACAGAGGCAGGTACAACAGCAAGACAAGGAACACCATGGATTTCCAGGAGCCATTAGAAGCTAGGAAAAAGGCATGGTACAGTTTCTCTCTCAGAGTCGTCAGAAGGAATCAACATGGCTGATACCCTGATTTGAACTTCTAGCCTCCAGAATTGTGAGACAATAAATTTCTGTTCTTATAAGCCACCTGGCTTGTAGTATTTTGTTACAACAGCCCTAGGAAACTAATACACACAACTCAGGCACTCATTTTTTTCTTTTGGTTATTGTTGAGAATATACACAGCAACACGTACACCAATTCCACAGTTTCTACATGTACCATTTAGTGACACTGATTACATTCTTCGAGTTTGTGCAACCATTCTCACCCTCCTTTTCTGAGTTGTTCCTCCCTCATTAACATAAACTCACTGTCCCCTGAGGTTCCTATCTAATCTTTCAAGTTGCTATTGTCACTTTGATCCCATATAGATAGTTCTTAAAAGAGCATAATGCTCAAGGCAGACATTTTTTACTAGTTAAGCTAAACTATTGTTTGGTTTTAAGAAGACTTCAGGGGATATTTTTGGTTTAAGGTTTAAAGATTATCCCAGGGCAATAGTTTCAGGGGTTCATTCAACCTTCATTACTCCAGGAAGTCCGGAGTCTACGAGAATCTAAAATTCTGTTCTGCATTTTTCCCTTTTTGATCAGGATTCTTCTACAGAATCTTTGATCAAAATATCAGGCACTCACTTTTAACATTTTTGTTTCATTTATCTATGGCTGCAAAACACACCACGCCAAACTTAGTGGCTTCAAACAACCATCTATCTGTTCTCACAATTTTGTGGATTGGCTGGGCTCAGCTGGGAGGTTCTTCTGCTCCATGCAGTGTCAACTGAGGTAACACATTTGCCTGCACTCAGTTGGGAACGTGGCTGGGGCTGGAGCATCCATTCTGGTTTCACTCATTGGTGACTCAGTTGAGGTAGTTGGAATGGCTGGGAGCTAGCTGGGCCTCTCTCTCCAACACACTTCCCTCCCTTATCTGCACTGACTTCTTTCAGTCCTTTATCATCTCTTACTTAGATGTTTTACTCTTTGCTGCCAATCTTTTCCCCCGTTCAAATTCAAGTTCCACACTGCCACTGAGTTTATCATCCTAAAAAGCAAATGCTTTCAGGGTTTAAACACCACCATTATCTTCCTTGAAGTTCCTACTGCATTTTGTTCATATTTCTATCAAAATACTCAATACACTGCATTATCATTTATCTGCTTAAATGTCTATAAATGACTGTATTTTATTCCTTTTAATCTACACAGGGCCTAACACAGTGCCTGACCCAAAGCAGTTGTTCAATAAATCTTTGAAGAATAAATGGATGAATATCAAGCCTTACCTAAAATATATCACACATTCAGGATAAGAAGCTCCTTTTTCTATCACTCACTGTGAAAAGAGATAGTCTTTGTCCAATCACCACCAAAAGCTTAAAGCTCTCAAATGTGCAGAGTAAGAGGAGTTGTTTGTTCCTTTTTTATTTTTTTAAGGGGCATCTACTAGATAAGCAAAGTTATACATTAAGCACAGTATTTTTCCTTTAATTAAAAGGGAAAAGTCCCTAAGTTGTTGAAGAGATATACCAGAATGGCTAAGACAGTATCCATATGCCCGTGGCAGATATCACTAGTTGATCATGGAATTCCTTCCCAATGAAACTGGCCTTAGCCTCAGAATCCTCCTCACACAGTCCCCCAGAAAGCCTTTCTGCCACACTGGAGACAAGTCATCTTACCCATAAGTCAGGCAGTAATCTGAGACATCTCGGGTTGCTGAGCCTGAAATAAGCATATGTCAAGCCAGAAAACTCTTGACAAGTTAACAGTCAATGTGATTAGCACTCTAGTCTTTCCAGCAACTACCATATGCATGCACTTATGTAAGAACAACAGCCCGATAATAAAAAGGATTCCTTTATAGGTCCTTTTTTGGCACCCTGAAATCGCTTTTCCACAGAATTAATATTATAAATAATGGTGAGTTTTCCAGCCCAACCTGCAAATGCCTATTTGGCGGGAAAGGAAGGGAATGCTTCCTACCTGTGTGCCTGCTTGTCAGGTAACAGGCACAATGAAGGCCCTTAATGCCCAGGCCCCCAGCCAGGAAGAAATTGTTAGTCCCGTTCTGATGCTCCTTTCTGCCTCAGGACTTTGCATGTGGTAGCTCCTCCCCCCTAGAATGGGCCTTAGAAACTCAGATTCATCCTTCCCATCTCAGTGTAAATGCTGCTTCCTTGGGGCATTTGATTCCAAAGTAGGTGAAGACTGCTTTGATGAGCCTCCATAACACCCTCTACTTCTCCACTGTGGCCTGCATCACAATTATAATTGAATAACCAATTCTTTAATTACATATTTCTTGCCCATCTTTCTCCACTGGACTGTATGCTCCCTGCAGGCAAGGATGAGATCTGGGTGAAACACTGCTGGATCCCCATGCCCAACATAGGGCCTTGCCTAAAGTGGGTGCTCAATAAATATTTATTGATTTAAGGAATGATGAGGAAACTGAGGTCCAACAGGTTAAGCTAGCAAGTGGTAGTTGTTAGCTGCCGTGGATGCTGACCTAAGTACAACTGGTCCTGCGCCATCCCCATGATCAGTTGCGGATTAGACCATTGTGATCTGTAGGGTTTCCATTGGCTGATTTTCAGAAGTAGATCACCAGGTCTTTCTTCCTAGTTCTCCTTAGTCTGGAATCTCCACTGAAACCTGTTTAGCTTCATAGCAATACACAAGCCTCCACTGACAGACAGGTGGTGGCTGTGCATGAGGTGCACCGGCCAGGAATGGAACCTGGGCTTTCTGCATGGAAGGTGAGAATTCTACCACTGAACCGCCAATGTTTCCTCTTTTAAGTCTGACTTTGAGGATCCATATTCCTTCTATTACACCACACTATCTGCTTCAATGTAGGGATATTAAGTTTTCAGCCCCCAGCTCCTGGCCAAGGGGCAGAGAGGGTTGTACCATGGTTAGTTCTGGAAGCAGTGGTGGGAGCTGGTGGAGGTGGTCCTCTAGCAATGGCCCCTCTGGTGGACAAGAGAGAAGGGCTCCAGAGGCAAAAAAGAGCTTCCCTAAGGGAGGATAGTTTTTGCTGTCATGTTTGTAAATCAAAGTCCAGCCCAAGTTTTTAGAACTCAAACACTAAAAAGCATTTCTGGGAGGTAAATCTGTTACTGAAAGGAGAAAAAAGCCATTCCTGGAGCCAACGCCTGGAACAAGAAGCAGGGAATGGCATTCCAGATGTCTAGCTGCAGCTCAACCTCTTAACTCTCTAACCCAGGGACAAGCCTCCAGTTGCCACTAGCTTTCCCATCTGCAAACCTGGACTTTGGCCTTTTCTCCAGGGCCCACATCTTTGGCAATGAAGAGTGATTTCACATTAAAACATCACTCACCCACCCACTATGTAATCCGTCATCTGCACTGAAAATCCACATCTCCATTTCGGCCAGCTCGCTCTCACCCTTCCCTGACCCCAGGACCACTGCATTTACACAGGTGCAAAGGAGGGCCCATCCCGCCACTTTAGAGTGAGACTGGGGAAGATGGAGGAGGGGAGATAAGGGAGGTCAAAGGGAAGGGGAGGTCCGTCGCATCGTGGCGTCTGCTCTTCTTCTGCACACCTCCACCGCGGGGCCTGACAACAGCACGCCCCGATTAAAGGGCTTTTCACGCTGCTGAGGGAAAGCAGACACCTCCCTCCAGCTGTTCAACAGCTGGAACCACTTCTGTTGTTTTAGCCAGGAAAGGCCTGACCTTCGTCACCTCACTCCCGCCCCCTCCCCAAGGGAGGAATTCAGTGGTCACTCTACCCCATCTACCCGGCCCCCCTCCACTGTGCCCCCCACAGCCATAGGGATGACCAGTCAAGACCCAGGGGAGAAGGTTGTCTTACACCAGGTGCCATTGTGGGGAGTGGGGGAGGGTCAGTGGGTTTGGCAAAGCAGCTGGACCCTGGATCTAAGGAGACCCTAACAGGGATGAAAAGGTAGACCTTACTCGGATGCTTCCAACTCACAAACAGCCCATCCACACGCACAAATCCATGTCCCATGGTGGTCTGCAAGAAAGACGAGTGCAGCTCAAACGTGGGGGGCAGGGCCCAGGTGATCAAATTTCCAAAAATTGAAGCATTATGCTGAGTGAAAGAAGCCAGATTCAAAAAATCATGTACGATATGATTCTGTTTATATGATGTTCTGGAAAATGCAAAACTATAGGGATGGAAATCAAATCAATGGTTGCCAGAGACCGGGGGTAGGGGAAGAAGAAGCATGAGGAAACTTTGTGGTGGTGATAGAAATATTCTATATCTTGATTATGGTGGTGGTTACAAAGCTGTATAAATTTGCTAAAATTCATTAAAGTATACACTCTAAAAAGGGTGAATTGCACTGCATGTAAAGTATACCTCAATACACAAGAGAAAAACATAAAACACAAAACTAAAAAAAAACAAAAAACTCCAAAGACTGTCTGCTTTGACAGACACATCAGACACTCAGAGAGATTTCTGAAGATTTCTCTGCCCATCCCCTTCAATGACCAGGCACTGTATTAGGTGCACTGGGGGTTATGAAAATAAACAAGAACCCAGGCCCTGCCCGCAAAAGCTGACCAACTAAAAAGACTGGCATGTGTACAGCTAATTCCATAGGGACTGCATTTTCAGAACCAACAACCAGGAAGCAAAGCCTAAGTCACAGTCAGACAAAAGGAGAGAATATTTGAAAATGGGATGCTGGGGAAGTTCAAGCTGTGAGGTGGGCACAGGTAATGCTTAAAAAAACAAACACGAAAAGGGAAGGGAAGGAAAAAGAGGTATCCATTCCGCAAAGAACTACTGAGCACCTATTATGTCCCACAGCTATACTGGCTGCTGGGGACAGAGCAGCTGACTAGAGCTGTGAGAAGCAGTTCAGCATTGTATATCCCATGTTCTGTGGGGTCAGGAAAAAAAAAAACTTGTTGCCATCAAGTTGATTCTGACTCATAGCAACCCTATAGGACAGAGTAGGATTGCCCCACAGGGTTTGCAAGGAGCAGCTGGTGGATTCAATTCGAACTGTCGACCTTTTGGTTAGCAGCTGAGCTCTTAACCACTATAACCACCAGGGATCTGTGGGGTCAGCGGGAGAGGTTAATTCTGACCAGAAGGATCTGGGAAGATTTCTCAGAAAAGGGGCCATAAACTGGGTCATAAAGAGTTTCAACAAGCAGGAAAGGATGTCTAAAGAGCATGCTAAGCAACAGCAACAGGTATACAAAATAGAGAAGCAAACTCATTTCAAAGCAGAGTTTAGAAATGACAATTTATGGGAGAAATAAGGCTCTAGGGCTAGGTTGGGGGCAAGATCATGGAGGGTCTTGAAAACACCCAGCTGTCTTTTTTTTGTTTTGTTTTGTTTTGTTTTGTTTAAGAATTGGAAGCCAAGGAAGGATGTAAAAGACAAGATCAGACCAGAGCTTTAGAAATCTCTGGCAGGATTATGAAAGACAACATAGAGACCAACTAGGAGGTTCCTATACTTGAATGTAGCAGCAGGGCGAATGGAAATGAAAGGGCATATTTGAGCCAACGCAGTGGCTGGATGTCCTGGGTGTTGAGCTCGGCCACATTGTAGTGGATGAGCTTATTAGAAGCAAACCCATTTGCAGCCGCCAAGAACTGCAGCCTTAGCAGAGGCTAGTGATGGATGACAGAAGACTCAGTCTTGTTGAGTTTCTGGGCCCAGCACTTGGCATCTCTACACACTTTGCCTTCTTTCTCCAAAAAACCAAACTAGTTGCCATCCAGTCAACTCTGACTCATGGCAACCTTATATGTGTCAGAGTAGAACCGTGCTCCATAGGGTTTTCAATGGCTGGTTTTTTTGGAAGTAGATTGCCAGGCCTTTCTTCCAGAGTGTCTCTGGGTGGACTCAAACCTCCAACTTTTGGTTAGCAACCAAGGACATTAAACATTTGTATCACCCAGGGACTCCTGCTTTCTCCCTAGGAGCTGGGTATCCAAGACAGAAATGCAAATACACCAGGTGGAATTGGAGGCAGTTGGATGTAATAGGAGCACCAAGAATCAAACAGCTGTGCGTAGGAACTGGGACTGATGCTCATGGAAGATGATCCATGCACTCCATCACAGCCCTACAGCACTTCCACAAGGGTAGGAAGAGGAAGGTGGGGTGCCACAAGCATGCATCTTGGAGAGTAAGGAGAAATGAGGACAAGAGGAGATATAACTATTTCTCTGAATGAGTGGAGTCCTTCAGCTTAAATATCCAGTAGGTTTTCCCCCCTTGATCACCTATAGGGAATCAAGTCTTTCCATCCAAAGAGGAAAGCATTTATTTTTGTTTCTTGCTTGGCGCCCCCCAATCACTAAATACTAGCTTAAGAGAACTCCTGAAGCAAGGGCTTGGACAAGCCACTTGCTCATCCCCCCATCCTTGTCCCTCAAATTCTGCGCCAGTGTAAATAAAAACTCCTCTTGCTCCAAACCAAATAAACAGAGCCCACTCCAGGACCAGGAGTTTTCAATACTCTCAGCCCATTAACACTGGGACAAAATAAAGGTTAAGTTGATGGTATTAACAAGGTGCCACAAAGTAGTCTTGTACTCGGGTGCATCCAAGGGGCTGTGAGAGACGGCACAGACTCATGGGGGTGGCAAGGGCAAAGAGGACGGGGCAGGGAGCTCCCCTTTAGTCATAAGTCTGTTTTGTTCTAAGTTCCCTTTCCTTCATCCCCATGACACACAGGTCCGGGAATAAGGGCTTGTTAAATTAGCACTATAGCTCCACCTGGCAGGAGCAATGTTCTCAGGCAAGGCTAGTGACTCCTTACAAGGTTATCCTGAGCACTCCAACATGCTCAAGGCTTTCACTGGGCATTACTAAGAACAGAAATAGCTAACACGTCATTGAGCATCCTGGCTAGCTGCACTGGGCCCAGATACTACTCCACAGACCCTGCCCCTGTCCTGCCATACCCGGTCCCACTGTCACTAGCAGTGTTTTGTGACCAGTGATCTGTGACATGTGTTTTACAATACAGGGGATGAGGAAGGAGCTGGACTGGGGGTAGAAGGGGCTGACCTGGGATTAGCCTCAGTCCAGCCGGGTGCTGGGCAGGGACTGAGCCCCTTTGCTTAGAAGGCCAAGATCCCGAAACAGACAGAATTGTTTTCACAGGGGACTTGGTGAGATTCTGGGCAAGGTGGGAGGCGCAGAAGCTGAAAGGAGTGTTTAAGAGATCGAGAAAACTTTGAGAGATTCTGGGCACACGCAGGGCTATTTCAGGGCCTGGGAGACAAAGACACACAGAAACGAAGCAGGTCCTTTTCCCCATCTCAGCATGAAACCCAGCCCTGCTCTGGCAATGGAATCGACAGCTTTGGCAGCAGCTGGAGATAGTTCCACTGGCAGGGACTCGTGTGTTCTCTTGATGGGCACTGCCAGCAATGAGGTTCCTTTGGGCAAGGGGGAAGATTATGACTAGTTTGTGGAAATACTAACAGTACCCCAAAGTAGGGACTAAGGGGAGCTACTGTTTAAGTAGATGAGAGGCTTGGAGGCTTTGACATTTGGGAGGAAATATAAATGTGTCACCATTTTATAATCACAGACAGAAGAGGCCTGGGGATGCCAGTTATAAGAACAGATACTGATGGCAGTGCAGGTCCACTTAGTAGGCAGTGGCAGGCAGAAGAGGCAGCCCCAAATTCTTAGGAAGAATTTGCAAAGGCCAATTGTGGATGCAGAGACCTATTTTCCACAAAGGCTATGCTGGAAATGGTTGTCAGACTCCCAGGCTGAGTCAGTAACTCCTAATGAGGCCAAAATAAAGTTAATAACGCTTGGCCCTGAGCAGGGTGGAGAGTCTGAAGGGGTGGGACTTGGATAGCACCCAGAATAAAAGGACTGATCAGCTGACCCTGTTCACTAGCTAAGGCATGTGTGTGTCCATGATACCGATACCCAGACATGGGTACACACATCCACAAAGACTCCGAAGAGCCCTGAGGAAGTCATCTCTTAGGGGGCAAAAGGACAGAATATTTGCAAATGGGATACTGAGGAAGGTCAAGATGTGAGGTGGGCACAGCTAACTCTCAAGAAAAAAAAAAATGGAAAGGAAAGGAAGGGGCAGAAGAGAAGGGAAGGGAAGGAAAGAAAGGAAAAAAGAGCCAACCATTCAGCAAAGAATTACAGAGGAGCCCTGGTGGCACGGTGGTTAAGAGCTCAACTGCTAACCAAAAGGTCGCAGTTCAAATCCACCAGCCGCTCCTTGGAAACCTTATGGGGCAGTTCTACTCTGTCCTACAGGGTCACTATGAGTCGGAATCAACTCGATGGCAATGGATTTGGTTTTTTTGGTTTGTTCAAGAGTCTGGACCAAGAATGTAGAAGGAGACAACTGCTAGCTCATTCACTTGCAAAAACAAAAGCACCAGGAGTCTTTGTTATTCTCTCCTTACAGATCTGCGCTGAGCTGTGAGGTATAAGCCCTTCAACACCCCAATATTTCCCCAAAGGAAGTGAATGGAGACTATTTAGTGAACATTCATGCCTCCCACATAAGTCATGAACAGACCCTCCTCGTCTCTCCTACGATAAGCCAGGTGTGTCAGATGAGTCCCCACCCAGGGTGTTTCCTGCCCCCCACCCCCAACACACCAACAGCCCAACAGCATCCTGGGTGGTCTAACCAGGCGCCTTTGAGTCATCCCCAACTCATGGCGACCTCACGTGTGTCAGAGTAAAACTGTGTTCCACGGGGTTTTCAATGGCTGATTTTTCAGAAGTAGGTCACTAGGCCTTTCTTCCAAGGTACCTCTGGGTGGACTCGAACTGCCAACCTTTTGGTCAGCAGCTGAGCACATTAACTGTTTGCATTACCCAGGAACTCCCATTCTAGGTGGTAGAGAGGTCCAAAAACCCCTTCAGGACTGAGCTGCTTAACCTAAAAAACAGATTCTCATCTTTGCCAAATCTCCTTTCTCATCCTGCTAGAGGGCTGCCTTTAGCTCTCTCAAGCGCACAACTTGGGGTTCTTGGTGTTGCTCTTGTTAGCTTTCCGACCTTAGGAACTACTTGTCCACTCACATATTTTGCAGTGAATCCCCCTGCTTTTACCATTACTGTTCCTCTTATCAAGAGAAAAGGGCTCAAAACTGCCTGTCCATAGCCTACCCACAATAAAAGACTTTCACATAGAGTCTAAACATAGTGGGAGGCAGAGGCAGAAATATTACACCCTCCTGGCCCCTGGGCATTATTTCATGGTTCCATAATAACTAAATGGAGAAACAGGGTCTACTTTCAATGTTGTGGGATTATAATAAAGGAAAATGTCATTTTAATGCCCGTTGCATTTGGGCAAGGTACTACAGCATACATATAGGTTCATCTTCATACCCACTTACACAGTGGAGCAATTTACACTGGCAAAGGAGAACAGAGGAAGAAATGCTTTCTCCATAGCACTTGAGGAAATCCACTCTTTTACAGCACTAAGCCCTGGGGATGAAAGCTGAGCAACTGCAGACTAAAACAAACAGAAGAGGAAATCCCAAGTCTTGCTATCTCATCAAATTACGCTGGTTCTGTGTGTGGTTTAAATGGTGTATTTCCTTTTATTGCTACTTACACTGTCACCTTGAGATGCTGCTGTACTGGTGCTGGGCTTTAGAGCACCAAACACACAAGCATGTACATGCACACACGTTAGCATGGAAACACATCTGCATGTACACACACATGCACTCACACGCACCCATGCACAATGCACACACTCATGCACTCACATACATGCACACGTGTACACACGTGCACAACACACGCATGCACACACACAAGCACACTTACAGACAAAAGAAATCCCTTGGCCCATGTGGAACTGCCATGTGCCGTGTAAGACCTGGGGCTGTGAGACCCTCTCAAGCTGAAAATCCCCGCTGCGTCACTCAGACAAGGATTGATGACCGCTGTCCAGGGCACAGGTTCACATCTTACTTCACACAAGTGTGAGGCTGTTCTGAGCAGGAGAGAAATCCTGTTGACCCAAACTGGGCCACGGAAAAGTAAATAAAACCATGTCAGATTCTACAGGCAGGAATGAGAGATTAGTGGAACACCAAAGCAACGCCCACTCCTGAGAGATACAAAGAATGACTCTTCCGTTTGCTAACCCTTTTTGTTCCTGAGCAAAAAGAAAGTCTTGCTTTTAAGGTTAAAACCCTGTATTTGACTTTGAGGATCTTTTTTCTTTTAGTCCAGATATTTATAAACCTAAAGTTGAGCTTTCCCTCAAACATAGGCTAGGCACCCTGGTCGAGGTGACATTACCGTTGCACTCAGCAAAGCCTATCTGTTAAGCGATCCTGTGGAAACGAGGTTGCAAGCAGCGCGCTGAACCCGCTCAAGAGACCCTGTGGGGCACTCCTAGCAAGCGTGCTCACTCCAAGAAATGGGATTTGTCAGGCTTTCTGACGCAAGGTACAGCAACCATAAAAACTCAATCCTGAAGACTTTCAGCCTAGCCTCCAAAGGGGTCCACAAGACAGAAATGTTCTTAATATAAAGTTAGATAAAAACAAAGCAGGATGCCAAATATATATACACACACACTCACATACACACACACATATATATAAAATCAAAAACCAAACCCGCTGCGGTTGTTAACCATTGTCATAAGGCAATATGTGTACTAACTGTTTAATGAGAAACTATTTGTTCTGTAAACCATCTAAGGTACAAAAAAAAAAGAATTATCTATGTGAGATCAAATTGACAACAGCAGCTCAAAAGGTTTGATGGGAAGCCTAGGGGCCAGTGAGTTGAAGACAATGGTGATGGAATAATTTGGAAAAGGACAGTGAGAATAGCAGCACAACTGGAAGAATGTAATCGATGTCACTGAATTGTACATGTAGAAATTTCTGAAATGGTGTATCTTTGGCTATGTATATTTTCACCCAAAAAAAAAAAGGTCCTCCAAGGTCGAGAAGGGAGAGTGTTAACATGTCGTGGGGTTGTTAACCAAAGTCATAAAACAATATGTGTACTGACTGTTTAATGAGAAACTATTTGTTCTGTAAACCTTCACCTAAAGTACAATAAAAATAAAACCAAACCCACGGCCATCAAGTCGATTCTAACTCAAAGCAACCCTGTAGGACAGAGTAGAACTGCCCCAAGGGGTTTCCAAGGCTGTAAATCTTTACGGGAGCAGACTGCCACATTTTTCTCCCATGGAGCAGCTGGTGGATTCAAACTGCTGCCCTTTGGGTTAGCAGCCAAGAGCTCAACCACTGCACCACCAGGCTACTTCACACACATATATATGTGTGTGTGTGTGTGTGTATATATATATACACACACAGGCACATATACACACACACATACGCACATGTATATCTTCCTGCCACCCCACAAATAAACACAGAAAGAAAGAGATAGAGAACTAGACATTGAAAGAGAAAGAAGACAAAAATTAGAAGGAAATATACCAAACTGTTAACAGTGCTTATCTCTAAGTGATAGGAATACAGATGGGCCTGAGTTGTTTGTTTGTTTGTTTGTTTATTTTTCTTTACAGTTTCCTATATTTTCCAAGTTTCCCAAAATAGGTATGTTTTAAAGAAGATGACAGTTAAGCACACACAAAGCTCCAAACAGATTGGCTCAGACCTGCCTCTTAAGCAAAGTTGTATCCAGAGCTCTACCCAATCTCTGGTGTCCCTCAGGAACATCAAAGTCTGAGGACCCATGGCCCACCCAAGGCCAGGAACCGGAAGAAGCTTGCCCTAGACTGAAGTGGGAGGGGAAAGATGCCTTCTTCTTGACTACTTCATCTCCTGGCATCTGACAGGGTTTCTTGTTCTTCTGCATTACACACACACACACATCCCTCATAAGATAGACACAGCACAACTTAGCATCCTTTCCACATGGTCATGAGCTTCACTGGACCCAGTGATCTCTTGGGCAGCATTTATGCAGGTAGCAGCCTTGTCAAGACTCAGTCTCCCTCTTCAGTTCTGATGGCACAGCCAGGCAGTCTCCTGTCATCTCTGCAGAAGGAATTTCACCAATCACAAGGAACTCCCATCTCCCAGTAAAAAGCAGTGTTGTGGTAGGGTCTGCCAGCAAGCATTCAGCAGCCTTTCAAATGCACACACGCACCCTGTATTGACCATCAGAATAGAGGCCAATGAGTGATGGGTGGTGAATATGTTGTCACCTGGGGTGAATATGTTGTCAAAATCACGTGGCTAAAAGCAAGACCTTGAGAGACAAGCAGCTCTTGTTTCAGGTACAGGGGGGAAGCAGAGGGTTCTCCCATCATTCCTCAAAGATGTCTTTAGAACAAAAATGTTCTTGCATTTACTTCCTTACATAATAATTCAAAACTAAAATCGACTATCTACCACTTGCAAAGTAATTTTGTATCCTATCTCCATAACTTGCTGCATTCATTCATTCAAAAAACATTTATTAAATCCTCCTTAGGGCCAGGCACTGTGCTGAGCCGTGGGTATACAGTGAGGAACACATTGGCATGGTCCCTGCCCTCACAGTGCTATATTGTGTCTCCACAAAACCCACTGTTTATATTTCATATACAGATGATGCCTTTCTCAATCCTTGATACCACCAAGCTACAGAATCGGGTCCCAGGCATAGACTTTAGAGGGGATGAGCCAGAGCAGGAGGTGCCACCAACATGGGGCAAACTCCCTGAGGAGGGTTCTTCTTGGTCTGGATCACAGCACAGGTGCCCCCAACAGAAGACAACTTTATCCTGAGCTGATCCAGAAGAACAGGTCGATTCTAAAGAGCGCCCAGACAAGTAGCTGGAAGAGGGACTCAGGAGGTCCTAGGACCAACTCCGGAAGCTGCTGAAGCTAAAGAGAGTTCTCAGGCCACGTCAAGACACAGGGTTGAGGGCCTCCCAGCCGGGCCTCCAAGGGGACAAGGCTAAGGGTAACGTGCTGGTGCCCCTGGTCTGGTATAAGAAACTAGTTCTTCTAGGGAAAGCAGAACAAGACAATTTTTAAATTGCCCCTTTTTACCTTGATAGAGTATATTCTTCCAAGTACCGATGTGTTTTAAAGAATCTCTGAAGAAGATGTTTAAAGTAGAAGCATTTGCTTTAAAATATAGATTCTCCATATCGGATCTAAATGTGTTGGGGTCTCTGAACACCAGATACCACCAGAAAATTGCCTTAAAACGCTATGGTTTAGTGCAGAAATTTCAGGAAAAGAGACTGTATTTATCTAACACTGTAAAATACCTAATCACACAGCTAAAATTTCAAAGCTTTCTAAGAGAGAGTTGGAGGTGAAGAGACCATAGCAGAAATAACTTTTCAGGGAAATTCCCATTTATTGCATGGCTTTCTATGTGCCAGGCACCATGCTGGGTATTTTACGTAAATTATTTTACTTGATCCTGACAACAATCCAAGAGGTCATATTTTTCCTCCCACTTTACAGATGAGAAAACCAAGGGTCAGAGAAGTTAAGCAATTGCTCAAGGCCACACAGTCAGAAATCAAACCCAGACCTATGACTCCATTATATCACAGCCAATAAGGACCACAGGGCTGTGTGAAGAACCAAAGGGGTTAAACCCCTAGCCCAGCCTTGGACTACATAAAAGTTCAGCAATTTAAAAACATTCAATCTGATGTGGTTACCATTATATTCTCACCTCCTCCCGCCCATCCCCTTAAAACAGATGGGACAGGAGGCGGGGTAGGACTGAACAAAGATTCTGGATCCTTCACAGGCCACAGCATTTGGGCTCCAGCAGTATTTTGCCCAACACCTCCCACCGCTGGTGACCACCTGGCTGGATTGGGACTCATTCTGTCTCTCTCTTGGGGAGCTGCTCTTCGATGAAAATATGAAGGACAAAATTCAGACTCCATGCTAGTCCATTTCTGATGTAAGGAAAAGGACTGTCCTCATTTACGAGGTGGGAAAGGGGCGAAATGAATGCCAGACTAACTCAATAGACTAACTCAATACCCCAACTGTCAATCAGCTGTGTCGTTTTTAACAGAAACTAGATCCGCATCTTTGACAGGGCACAGCAAAGAATGTGGTGCTTAGGAAGGTCCTCTGTTCTGGGCAGAAAACGTAGGGTGGGCATCAAAAGCATGGGCTTGGAGCAGACAGGCCTGAGATGCAGTCCCTGAAATGTGGACCTTGGTCAAGATACTTACCTCTATAAACCTCAGTCTCCCCATCTGTTAAGGCAAGGAAATACAGTACCTCTAGGATCAAAGGTTGTCCTAGTATAAAAGAGGAGGTTGGCACATAAAAAGTGCTTGATAAATCTTAGATGTTATATTATTACTACTCCTATTATCAACTAAATTATGGTTTGTCAAATTGTGTTCCATAGTTCTCACTGGAACTAGTAAATATTCTAGGGATTGGTTTGCAAATGAAGTTAAACTTTGGCTTTTTTGTGAAATTGCTTTCTTTGCATTTTACATTGATTTGTGTGAGTGCATTTCTTTCTGATTTCATCTCAAGGTGATCTCCAACCCACAACAGGGTCATCAAGAGCCATGGGAAGAAGAATTGAAAAATATTTTAATTTCTAAAAGGTTGTATTAAAAATACAGCTGAGTAACTACAGCCAAACATGTATTTTATTTGTTTTATAGAGACAGCAATAATGAATTCTGTAAATGGGAGGACAAAGTTATTGCATCCCACGACTGCCACCTTAAACCTTACAGTAAGTAAATACAATACCCTAAATATTTACTTATTATTTCAGACCCTATTTTTTCCAATAAAGATCACTGGCTTGAAGTAAAAGAGTAAATTTTTATACTTTTTTACTTTCTCACAAGGATTTATTTTGCAGCAAAACTTTATCTTTTTTGACTGTGCTGTCCTATGGGTAAAATTCAGAGAACCGTATCAATTTTAAACTTTTGCTTTGCACACCACAATAATGTGTGTCACCCTACAAACACTAATCGTTAAAACATGCCCAGTGGCCTAGCCTCCGAGAATACAGTTTGATCTAACGCCTTTAAAAACTTGAAAACTGCTGCCCTAGGCCGGTCTAGCCTTGTACACTCTATCTCAGAATTGCTCAGAACTCCGGGGGCGGAGAGAGAGTGACTAGAGAAGAACCGACTGCCACCATCCCCCAAATCCTTTCAGCCCCTGCAGAGCATCCTTTGCTCCTCAGCCCCCCGCCTTTACCCGATTACAGCTCCTGTAAGCTGCTCCTGAGTGGCCACTAGCAGAGGGCCACCACTGCCCGGCCAGTGTCTCTCCATCTTCCGGCACAGGGGCTCCCAAAGCCCAAGGGTCGGTCCCCAGGCTCACAAAGCCGCCTTTTAATGAATAGAGCAGAGGGCCGGCTGCGGTGTCAGAACAAAGACTGAATGTGCCTAATCCGGCCACTGAGAGTGGGGAGGAGAGGGCTGCCCCTGTGTGAACAATGCTGCGTCTGAAGCCTAAACGGGCACCCACCGGACGGTCCCTCTGGCTCCCACTGCCCCCTTCCCTCCTGGCTCCTTTGTGGTTGCCCTTTGTCTCTCACTTCCGCCTCTCCTTTCACTGAGCGCATCCCCACCCCCATGGAGACGGGAGCCAGGCAAGGCTGAGGCAGCTTTGCAGCAAAGTTTGGGAGTGTTCTCTGCTGAAGCACCCACAACAGCAGAGGAAGGTCATCACCTACAGTTCAGCTGGTGTTTAAGCTTCCCATTCATGCGTTCCGCTGCAGTGCATGTTCAATATAACTATGTCCATGTTTAATATAAAACCTACGCCCCACCACCTTCTCAAACGGGCCCTGTGGCTCCATTCAACTCCAGGTAAACCAGCACACACACCTGGCTGGCAAACTTGTGTTCTGAGAAATATGGGGATAGAGGTGAAGAAGGTACCACCCTTCCTCTGAGCATGCCAGCACCATACAACCAATGGTACAGCTGGTCATTGGTTGAGGCACAGTTCAAGGTTTCAGGTAACAGGATGGCATAGCCACTCTTAGGTTTGAGACTTCTAGACCAGGTGAATAGCTCTTTGGCCCTAACAAGGTTGGTGCCCCCCTAATTACCTGCATGCCTCCTGCTCCCCTTCTCTTCCCACCACTTGTATCCAGTTCAGTTAAATATGACCTGACTTAAGCGAGGTTGTTGTTGGTGGTGGTGGTGCCATCAAGTTGATTCCGACTCTTAGCAACCCCATGTGACACAGGGAACTGCCCCGTAGGGTTTCCTAGGCTGTAATTGTTATGGGAGCAGATGGCCAAGTCTTTCTCTCGTGGAGCTGCTGGGTGGGTCTGAACTGCCAACCTTTTGGGCAGCAGCCAAACACTTACCCGTTGCACCCCCAGGGCTCCTTTAAGCTAGGTAAAGGGAGGGAAAAGCGGAGCCAATGACAAGATCAGAAGCAAAAGGCAGATTCCAGTCCAAAATCTGGAGTCTCTAAACTGGGCCTTAAAACTTGGTCATTTCTTTCTCTCCTTCCCCACGTTTCTCCACATAACTCTACCCCTGCTACCAGTACTGCCACATAGCCTGAAAGCATTTCTCAAGAGGATTTTCTCTTATATTTCATACGCATTATAAGAAATAATACTGCTACATCCTTCTTCAACCATCCTTTCTAAACATCTAACCACTCTCTAAAAATCCTTCCTTAAATCTAATCTAAATCCCTCATGCTGCAATGTAAGCTTGTTTCCTGTTGATCAGTTCAGTAACTGTTTACTAAGTACCTACCAGAGGTCTAATAGAAGCCCTGGTGGTGCAGTAGTTAAGAGCTACGGTGAGCTACGGCTGCTAACCAAAAAGTTAGCAGTTCAAATCCACGAGCTGCTCCTTGGAAACCCCATGGGGCAGTTGTACTCTCTCCTATAGGGTCACTATGCGTCGGAATCAACTCAACAGCAGTGGGTTTTTTTTTTTTTTTGGAAGAGACCTAATGTGAGTCAGAATCAACCCTGTGGCAAGGGGTTTGGTTTGGTTTTTTTTGGTAGAGGCTTTAGAGTCCGTGGTGCAAATGGTTAAGGCACTTGCCTGCTAACTGAAAAGTTGGGAAGTTCAAGTCCACCCAGAGGAACCTCAGAAGGCTTGATGATCTACTTCCAAAAAATCAGCCATTGAAAATCCTATGGAGCACAGCTCTACTCTGACACACACGGGGTTGCAATGAGTAGGAATTGACTACACAGCAACCGATTTTTCTTTTTTTTTTTTTTTAGAGGCATAACCCATGGCCTACCCCAAGCTACAAAAGAACATGACCTGGCTCCTTCCTTCCAGAAGCCAACACTCTGGGTGGGGAGAAAAGACCAACAAATAAACCGTCTACCTCATTATCTAGTTTTCAAAAGCAGTGCTAGCAAAGGGGGTGGTAGGATCTTGGAGAAGAAGGGTGAGTTGAAGCAATGGAGGAGACTTCAGGATGCGTCTTGAAGGATACATGTGATTTACGCTATTGGTTGTGAGGAACAAGGGTACATCAGGGAGCGGAGCATGAAACGGCTGTGCACATGCAAAGTACGGAGAAGAGGCCAATGTGGCTGCAGCGGGATGTCTATGTGAAGATCCCTCCAGGGAACACAGCCTCAGCCTGTGGGCCAGGAGGAACCTATGGAAGCTTTAATAGGAAACTCACAATAAAACTAGCATTTTCAGCTGATTACTCTGACAACTGTTAGAAAGATGTGGCAGTCTACTTCAGTAAAGATTACAGCCTTGGAAACCCTAAGGGGCAACTCTACTCTATGCTCCAGGGTCACTATTAGTCCGAATTGACTCGATGGCAGTGGGTTTGGGTGGGTACTCTGGCCACAGTGGGTAGAACTGACTGGAAGGAAAGAGAATAAATGCAACATGGACAGTCAGAGGCACTGGCAGAAATTCAGACATGAGGTGTTGACAAGGGCCTGGGCTAGCCCAGTGGCAGTGGGGATGGAAAGAAAGAATCAATATAGGAGACAGTTTAGAGGAAGGTTCTGGAAATGGCTGTCACCATCTTCAGTAAATGTGATGTAATTAGGTCACCTCCAGCATTCCCGCTCCAGGCCACAAGCTGCCTCAGGCACCGGGAAGAATGAGTGTCCTCACAAGGGGAGCAACTTCAGAAACTGCCCTCCTGCCAACGCCAGGCTCTTCTTGGGACAGTCTCTCCAGGTCCTACTGAGAGCCTTCCCAAGGCACAACCCTAGAGGCCCAACGACTACAGCTCCCCAGCCCATTCTCTGGTGACCCCAGGGGCCCTTCCTTGGGCCTCCTAGCCTCCAAAGTCCAGCCCAAGGGACCAGCTGCTGTCAGGTGGTTGAAAGTGACCGGGTTGTGTTATTTCCCACTGGCTTCCAGGGGCGGAAGAAAAAGAGACCTTCCCCAAAGCCACAGTTTTGTTCATACAATTTAAACATAATATTCCATGAAAGAGGACTCGGTATCCCTCACCCTTACCCTAGGCGCACATCCTTCCATCCCCAGAAATGTCTTTGGCACAAGGCAAGTGCCATGTAGACCACCACACAGGGTGACCCAGCAGTTGACTCACGGGGTCAACAGTTCATCACTCAGTAAGCCTGGCTGGAACTTGCTGATGTGGGGATGGCACAGTCATGCCTGTCACGAAGGATGGGCACGCAAACAGTCACCAAGAGATGAGGGAGGCAGAGGACAGAACAAAATCAGGTATATGATCCAGAAGCAAAGCAGCAGAAGCATGTATGGATCTTGCAGCCCAGTCTCCAAGGTGAATTTGGGGTTTGGGGCTGCTCTCTTGGAGGTATGACACCCCCTGGCCAGCCCCTCCACCTCCTCAGGGGAGGGGCACCATGAGTGTGGAGCTCAGTAGGTCCATGCTGCGCTCTGCACCAGATCCTACGTGAGTGTCCAGAAAAGTGACTGTCCCCCATCTGGGCCCAGACACCAGAAAGAGTTTTCTTTTAAAAAGGCTTCTCTCCAATGGGATATTACTCAGCCATAAAGAGAAATGAAGTCCAGATACATGCTAGAACATGGATGAACCTTGAAGACATTATGCCGAGTGAAACAAGTCAGTTATAAAGGAACAAATATTGTATGATCCCACTTATATGAAATATCTGGACAGACAAATGTATAGAGACCAAAGCTGATTAGTGATCATAAGGGATGGATGGGAGGGAGAGGGAAAGGAAGACACAATGCTTACGGGACACTGAGCATCTGCCAAGGGTGATGGAAAAATTCGGGAACGGTTAATGGTGATGGTTGAACAACATAATGAACATAATTGATGTCACTGAACTCCACAGGTGAAGACTGTAAAAATGGTAAATGCTCTGTACCTATATATTCACAATAGGTAGTAAAAAAGAAAAAAGCTTATCTCCTCCCTTGTCAGACCAGCTCCCCTGGATCTGCCTCTTTCCATGTCCACACCAAGAAACAAGCCCCTGGAGTCTGGTCAAACTCCCAGTTACTACTAAAAAAGAAGTTCTACCTGTATTTAATCCAGACCCAAGAAGCTATGTATTGACTTGTACTTTTCCCCCTGGAAATCACGTCCTTCCCTCCCTGAGGCTCAGACCCTGAAGAAACCTCCAAGATTCGATGCTCTGGCTTGTCTGCATGCCTAACTTCAGGTGGCTTCCAGAAAATCTCTCTCACACACACCCCCCAACATCTTGGAAAGCACTCAGTTTCTCAGGCGTTTTCATGGCCAATGCAGCATGATATTAAGAGCATGGCCTTTAGAACTAGACAGAACAGGATTTCAGATCCCAGATCTGCCACTTACTTGCTGTGTGACCTTGGGCATGTCACTTAATCTCTCTAAATCTCAGCTTCTTTGTCTGTAAAATAAGGAGAATAATGTCCATTCCTTGACTGTGTCATGAGGACTGATGAGATGATGTATATAAAGCACTTAGCACAATGCCTGTGGAGCCCTGGTGGCGGAGTGGTTAAGAGAGTGACTGCTAAGCACTGGTTTATAGGTTTTGATAGATAGACAGATATACATACAGATATACAGTCAGGGTTCTCTTTTTGGAGCCCTGGTGGCACAGTGGTTAAGAACTATGGCTACTATGGCGCTAACCAAAAGGTCAGCAGTTCGAATCCACAAGCCACTCCTTGGAAACTCTATGGGGCAGTTCTACTCCATCCTATAGAGCCGCTGTGAGTCAGAATCGACTCAATGGCAACAAGTTTTTCTGTTTTTATATATATATGTATATATACATATATATATGTGTGTGTGTGTATATATATATATATATATATATATATATATATATACACACACACACACACACACACACACATATATGTATATGGAGAATTCTAAGACACCCACCCTTGGATCATTTATGATAAAGATGGAAAATAAAAACAAACACAAACGGCGGAAGCATATATATATACATATATATATATATATACACACACACACATATATATATGATTTAACTATTTGGGCTCCATGTTGTTGTTGTTAGCTGCCGTGAAGTCAGCCTCCGACTCATGATGTCACCACGCACAACGGAGCAAAATGCTGCCCAGACTGTGGGCTCCATAAGACCCGTTGCTGTGACGTTGATTCCAACTCATAGCGACCCTATAGTATGGAGTAGAACTGCCCCATTGGGTTTCCAAGGAGCAGCTGGTGAATTTGAACTGCCAGCTTTTTGATTGGCAGCCGTAGCTCTTAACCACTACACTACCAGGGTTTCCTTGGGCTCCATAGATATATAATATTAATAACTCTACCCTGATAGACACATTAATTGGGCATAATGGAGTTGGAAAAATTCTGAATGAATCTAGATTGTCTCCCAAATTGTTATTTGAGGAGGGTTCTGATTTCACTTACACTCTGAAATAAAAGTCTTACAAAGCAGAAAAGAGGCTCACAGAAGACTACCTCAAAAGTAGAGCACATATGGAGCCCAAGGCACACAGCCGCACCACACCAAGGAGAGACTGATCCAGAGCTGGAGCCGCGCTGGAGTTTGCAAATCCAGCTATAAAGCTGTCTGGCCTGGGCCGGACCCTCATCACCGGCTGGCCCTGGCTCTGGCCTCAAACACACTGAGCCTGCATAAACAAACAGGGGATTACGCTGACCCAGACTATGAGGAGACTGCATTTTTGCTTTCTGAAAAAGTTGAGATTTGCCAAGAAAAACCATCTCTGATACAGACAAGAAAAATTTTGAAATAAATCAGAGCTGCACACAGACACAGCACAGCCAAGTAAGCCTGCCTGCTTCCTGGAGGAACAGGGCTGACTCGAGATCAACCCAACCTCCTACTTCCCACCCTGGCAGCCAGGGACCAGCATCAACCACCTGGGGGCCTGCCCCAAACATTCACAAAGCCTTAGACCTTCCTCTGGGCCCTGCCTTGGGCAAGTCCCTTCTCTCTGGGCCTCGGTCTCAAAGCTTCCTGGATTTCATTCCCAGCATCCCTCTCCTTTGGCAGGAGGCCCATTGCATCGAGCCAGCATCCCCACTTTCCCTCCTTGCCCAGTTCCCCACCACCTTCTCTTCCCCACACTGACCCGCTTCTGTTTATTCCCCTCCTCATTTCCTCAAGGGCTCCCTCTTAGCCTCACATTATGGGACAGAAGAGAACTCTGCTCCATTACCCCTGGCTAAGGTGGTTTGGAAGTCCCTGCTGGGTGCTCAGTCCTGCCAAGAACTTGGTTCAGATGTGAGCAGGGAAGAAGGACCAGTCCCTTCCAGCCGGCCATCAGAAAACCAGAGTGATGGCTGGAGGAGTGTCCTCAGCCCCAAGCAATCCTGCACCTCCTCTGAGGCCCTCTGGCATAGCTAAGAGGTCTCCTCTTACCATTTTATTGAGCAAACCTCTCTATCCTGCCAGTCTCCTCACATTCTCAACCAATTGCAAAGCCCTTCCTGTCCAGCATTCATAGGTCCAAGCACAGACACACAGTGAACACTCAGATGTGATGACTTCCAGAACCAAACCTAAAGCCTAGACATTTCCAGTCCTCCTGGGGAGTGTAATACTGGAAAAACTAACTAACAGCTGGTCAGCACTTTCCAAGGCATGTTCTGCATATATTATGGAGATACGCAGTTGGTCGTGTGACATAAATGCATAGATTCAATCCCTAGCTCTAGATTTTGGCCTCAGACATGCTGTTTAACTTATCTGTGCCTCAGTTTCTACATCTGTAAAGTGGACATGATAATGAATTCATTGCATACCAGTGTTATAAGTGAAGAAAACAGCAAGGGAAAATATGTAAAGAGTTTAGAACCATGCCTGGCACAGATTAAGTACCACTAAACCATAGCCATTGTTGCCATCACCATCATCATCACCATGTTTGTGTTCTCACAACAACCAAATCCAAGTGAGCAATGCTAGGCAGAGATTAACTGAGGTTCAGAGAGGTCAAGTGACTTTCCCAAGGTCACTATGTAAAGTGTGAGAACATGACTTTCAGTTAGGTCTTCTGACTCCAACATACTTTCCACCATTGAACATTCAAGAGTGGTTATTGGGTGCCATTCTGTTCAAGGGGCTGCAACGGTAAGCAAGGCAAGTATGGTTGCTGTCTGTGCCCCAGTGAGGGCAGAAAGTGTGAGGAGAGGAAGTTGGCTTCTGAGCAACTTGACAGGATCAGCCAGAGGTGCTGGCCACAGGACAGAAGTGGGATTTGGCTGCCTCTGGCCATCTAATCTTCTATAGAGCCTCTGGGACCCAAGGCCATGAGAGAGAGATATGAGGAGAACAAATCCAACCCTTCCTACATGTGCTGCCTGGCCCTTCAAGCCCTGTTTATTTCCACTTTTTCCTTTCTGTTCTGAAAGTTAACAGGCCCAGCACTCTGTCCTGCCCCATGGCCTGACTGGAAGTTTGAAGAAGAGAGGATGGCTCAGTCTCCCTTGCCTCCGTGGTACAAAATCAAACACAAAGATCCAAGCTTGCTGTCTTCAGGGGAGTGATTGATTGGTCCTGGTGCTGAGCCTTCTCCTTCCAACACTCTCCTCCCTTCAGAGGTCTGAATGGCTTAACTTCATTACTGCCCTAAGAACCTCCAATCAGGAAAATTCGATTTCTTCTTCAAACAAAGTTGTCATCCAGGAAAACATAGTTCATTCATGCTTATTCCCTGGACATGCAACTCCAGACCTTGTCAGGGTTTGGGGAATACCAAGTCAGGAGCCAATTCAGAAGATGGGAAAAAAAAAAAAAAAAAAGCTTGTGATATTAACCAGCTCCTTGGGCCTTGGCGCCAGAGGGTTCCCGAGAGAAGCCTTTCGTGGGGAGCTGAGCAAGTCCTCAGGGAGGTGCATCCTCAATGGGGAAGAGCCAGGACTCCTCTTCAGTGTGCTGTCAGATTTGTCCAGATTTATCTGTCTTGCCTGGTGGTCTGAAGTATGAGCAGGAAACTGGGTGTCAGTGACTTCCCTGGTCATTTTGATAAGGAAAAAGCTGGAAAAAGACCAACTTTAAACCTACAATTAACTTTCTAGAGCTTAAATGGGCCCTTCAAGATTCCAGAGAGCCCTCATGTCTCTTCATTCACTCTCCCAGTGTGCAGTCATTTGGTCAACAAATATTTGAACACCTACTATGTGCCCAGCACTGCTCCTAGTGCTCCTAGTGCTACAGTGGTGAGCAAGACACACAAGGTCCCTGCTCTCATGGACTTTATATCTTAAGGGGATTGGGGAAAATAGACAAACAAATGAACAAAAGAATTTTAGACAGTAATTTATGCTCTGAAGAAAATAAAACAGGGTGATAGCACAGCAAGTGAATGGATGTGTTGTTGTTAGTTGCCATGGAGTCGGCCCCCTACTAGTCCTGCTCGTGACAACCCAATGCACAACAGAACAAAATGCTGCCCATGATCACTTGCAGATCAGACCATTGTAATCTATAGGGTTTTCATTGTTTGATTTTCAGAAGTAGATCTCCAGGACTTTCTTCCTAGTCTATCTTAGTCTGGAAGCTCCACTGAAACCTGTTCAGCATCACAGCAACACGCAGGCCTCCACTGACAGATGGGTGGTAGCTGCACATGAGGTGCACTGGGCAAGAATCAAACCCAGGTCTCCCGCGTGAAAGGTGAGAATTCTACCACTGAACCAGCACTGCCGCCACAGTGACTGGAGTAGGGAGGGCTAGTGTAGGTTGTACGATCGGGGAAGGATCCCTGGGGTGAGGGTGACATTTGAGCACAAGCTTGAATGTCACGAATGTGCTGCTCACACACCATCTGGGCAACATCATGCCTCCTGTCCTCAAGAGGCTCCCAGTCTAGTAGAGAAGAAAAGACGCACAAACATGAGAGAGTCACACCCCACTTAGCTCATTACACAGGAGGTTGGAGGGAGGCTGGGTGGAGAGAGAGAGGGGCAGAAGTCAGATTATGTTGGACCCAGTGTCATCCTAAGTGCCATGAGAAGGCATTGGAGGGCTTTAAACAAGGCGATGACATGATCTGCTTTTCATTTTTAAAAGATCACCTCAGCTGTTAAGTGAGGAAGAATAAGAGAAGAAGCAGGGAGGATGATACTGATCTCATTGAGGTTATCCAGGCCCAAGAGATGATGAAACAGTTTAGAGTAGGATGGTGTAAGTGGAAGGAGAGAAGAGAGAAGGAAGACAGGATGTATTTTGGAGGCAGACTCGACAGGATTTGCTGATGGACCAGATGTGGGAGGCTGAGTAAAAAAAAATGGACCAAGAGAGAGCTCTAGTTTTTGGCTTGAGCAAAGGGGTGAATGGTGGTGCCATTTGCTGCAATAAGAAAGCTTGTGGAAGGACTAAGTTTGCGAGGGATGAGCAGTTACAGGCATATGAAGTTTTAGACGCTTATTGGACATCAGTAGCAGAAGCTGCTGCCACCCCACCCAGATCCCTCTTCTGATCAGTACGTCCACCTACCCACCCCCAACTGCTGCAAGTGCTGCAGATCTGCTTGACAGAATCGCCTTGGTGAAGGCAGCTACCAGCTTGTACTCTCTGCCTTCTCCTCGCCCCCCACCCAGTGGATAAGGCTAAAGCCAGACATTACCTGACACCACACCGTTGCTTAGCCTCTTCCCCTGCCCTATCCGGCCTCCCTCCCTTCCTTTCTCCTGAGAGCATGCCCTTGATAAACCCCATGCACCCAAGCCCTGCCTCAGGCTCTTTCTGCAGCTAGGGAACCCAATAAGCCAACACCTAAATGAATGTGTCAAGTAGGCAGCTGGTCACGTGCATCTAGAGGTAAGGGCTACAGATATGTTTTCGAGTCACCAGGGCATGGATTTAAAGCCATAGGACTTGATGAAATCACTTGGAGGAAGGCATATAGCTAGAGATGGAGGGCCCAGGACCAAGCCATGGGCCCACTGAGAGGGGCAGAGCAGGAGGAGGCAGCAAAGGAGAACAAGAAGTCAGGGAGATCACAGGAGAGCCAAGCAAGTCTCTCCTACCTCACACCAAATCTCCCCATGGACTTCCCCTATCTCAGCCTCTATACAAGCCTGGGTTTCAGAACCAAGAAGAGAGAACTCATGTCTAGGTGGAAATAATTTTGCTACATTTACTCAAACATTTATGGAAGCCTACTCTGAACCAGGAGCCCTGATGGCGCAGTGGTTAAGAGCTTGGCTGCTAACCAAGCAGTTCAACTTCACCAGCCGCTTCCTTGGAAACCCTATGGGGCAATTCTACTCTCTCCTATAGGGTTGCTATGAGTCAGATCAACTCGATGGCAACAGGTTTGTCTGTTGTTTGTTTTTTTGACTCTGAGCCAAAGGAGCCCTGGTGGCATAATGGTTAAGTGCTCAGTTAAAGTCAGCAGTTTGAATCCACCCAACCGCTCTGCAGAAGAAAGACCTGGCAACCTTCCCCCATAAAGGTTACAGCCTAGGAAACCCTATAGGGCAGTTCTACTTTGTCATATAGGGTCGTTGTGAGTCGAAATCGACTCCACGGCTCTTAACAACAACAGGGTGGTGAGCTGGTGGGGGGAAGGCATGGTACAGATGGCACAGACTCTGCCCAGGAGGTCACCTAGGAGAGGAGGGAGAGTCAACAGGTGACCCCGAAGCGATGCACCAAGTCACAGGTCAAGCTCTGTTGATTTTCAGTTATCTCATCTGTTCACCCTCCTCCCCTCCTCTGCTCATAGGTACCCTTTCCCCCCAACACCAAAAAAAAAAAAAAGAGAGAGAGAGAGAGAAGGCTCTATCCCCATGAGCTGACACAAGGTTGAACAGCTTCTCAAACTTTCTTGTGCATAGGAATCACCTGGAGATCTTGTTACCATGCAGGTTCTCATTCAATAGATCCGAAGGGGCCCGGAATGCTGCCTGTCTGATAAGCTTCTAGGTAATGCCAACGGCAATGTCGCTGGCCCACACACTTAGCACATCAAGGATACAGAGTACGCATTACACCCAACAGCAATAGTCACGGACAACAGCAGGAGGTCAACCTGAGCCATGACTATCCCTAGGAAAGCCATTTCCTGTAGCAGGAAGGGTTCAGCTAACCCTGGGCCACCTTCCAACACTTTCAAGCAGCAGCAGGTACCAGGTCTGGGCATATAATGATGTCCAAAGTCTTCACAGCCTGAAGCATGATGGGAAGAGTAAGATAACACCACCCACCACCACTTACTAAGCTTACTGACTTTATGCCAGGCACTGTGCTAAGGGGTAAGGACACGATGTGCATTTTTTCAGCCTAGCCTCACAACTTGCGGTATTTGCACTTATGTTTTACCAACGAGAAAGCTCAAAGCTCAATCGGTTATGTTCCTAGCCCAGGACGACACAGCATGACCCAGACGGGTGGACTCTAAAGCCCATGCTTGGTGCCATGACAATCGAGCTGCCTCTTCAATGAGCTAAGGGAGTATGAAGCCCAGTCCCTCTGAGCTGGGGCAGTGCCTGAATCTGCACCAATTGCTGGGTCAGGAGAGGGAGGAGATCAGAGCAGACAGAGCAATGTGCCCACGCCAGGCATCCCATGACCCCGACCAGCCAAATTCACACCCAGCGCTTCAGGGGCCCTGGGATCGAGAGGGGGCCTCCTTCTCTTGGGTCCCGGCCTGGCAGCCACGCTCCTTCCCCCTCTTGATTCCTAACCTGCTGCTTCTGGTTCCCACCATGAAGCACTAGTTGCTTCAATGCCCTCTGAACCATTTTACAAAAAGAGAGAAACACAAGAGAAGCATCCAGTTATCTTCTAGCTGGACGGTATAGGGAGACCACCCAAGTTAGGGCCCCAGCCCAGCCCAGCCCAACCTAGCCCCCAGGAATGTTCTTTTGTTGGCAACAGAAGACTCAGATTCTCCTGGGGCTATGTCAGCCCCCTCGCTCCTCAGAATACAAAGCCCTCCATGGATATGGGGTTCCACTCACCCTTCTTGCATATTAGTCCAGAGATGGGAAGGAGACTGGCAATGTCAACAGGTTGGGAGCTTCCTGTGAACAGGGGACCTCGAGCCTGGGGACTCAGTGCCTGGCTCATCAAGGGTGTGCAATACATGTTTGCTGAATGGATTGATGTTCCCTTCTGCTCTCCTGGGAAACTTGGCCTAGAACAGAGAACTCAGCCCTCTAAATTTTACAGTGAGAAGGTGGAACACAAAACAGTGCAGGCTGTGAGGCCCGTGTCCTGACTCCTAGGCTGGGTATGTCCTTGCAAACAGAGTGAGATGTAGGGGGTTGATCAGGCCAGCCATTCCTCTCCACCTGCCTGCAAGATCTTGTCCATGACACAATGGCCAAGGTAGAAGTCACGGAGCTGGGGCTGCAGAGTCAAGCTCGCCTCCGGCTCCCTGGTTGTGATTCACAAGGAGGCTGGTTCAGGAGGCATTTGGCCAGGCCAAGGGGCCTGGGCATTATTCTTCACCCTCACAGGGAACACCTGAATTTCTGAGCATCATCTCTGTCCCAGAACATGAGAGGGTTGTTTAGTTCAGCTCTTTCCCCAGGTCTACCCAGCTATACAAGGTACCAACAGGGTTTCCCAATGGGAAAGAAGATTCTACACCCTTCTATAAAAACTAACCCTAAGTCAGCGCTTCCTCACTCCACCCCAAGTATGTGTGCCCTCAGAGACAGCAGCGAAGAAAATACACAGCTTAAACTCTGGAGAAGCAGGAACCACCATCCACAGAAATCACCCCCTTGCTAAACACATTAACAGAAAGAGGACATTTCTTTATGCCTGTATCCTTTGACTGGGTGTGTTTGACATCCTGAGAATTACCTGAAGAACTTCAAAATGCTACAATTCTGAAAGGACAGAGAAGCTTTGTTCCCAGCTCAGTATCCTGTGGCCTTTGCAGGCTGGGTGGCTATGGAAAGTGTTACCTCTCAGAATAATAACAATAGCAAACAGTTTTCATCACCAGGGACTCTTCTAGGTATTTAAAATGTTACCGCATTTTATCCTCAACACAGTCCTGTGAGGTAGGTACTTTTTACAGATTTTACTGATGAAGAGACTGAGGCACAGGGAAGTTCTCTTACTTGGTCAAGGTCACCAGCGGTAAGTGATGGAGCCAGGGACGGAATCCAGCCAGTCTGATTCCAGGGTCCACGGTCAAAACCACATGGATACAGGTGGGAAGGGAGGTGAGAACACTTCATGTTGCCTCTCCTGCTGGCCTCTGCTGTGTTCATTCAACACCCAACATTCCTTAAATGCATGTCTATTTTATACCTAGAAGCTGTCTTTGGAATTATCCCTAATGACCCTTTGAAAAAGACACCAGGATCACTGACCTACTCCTCACTTCTCTGTAGACTTCGGTCACATAGAGACCCAAAGACCAATGTTCGCTATTTTTAAAAAGAGGGTTAAGAAAGAGACTAAGTTAGAACAGTGTAACTATTTTTAAAACCAGGTTTTTAATGAACAACGGATGTGTTACAGTCTACATTTTAACACACTGAAGACCGCCACCATACTGTCTTGTGTCCCCAAGGCTTGTACAAGACACTCAGTACCGAAACTTCTCCTGTGCTACTTCTCTGAGTGTTCATTTAAATGTTTTGTAAATGTGTCATTCATTGATCAGGAAGCTGTAGTTCTACACTTTTTTTTTTTTTTAATTCAGTCTGTACATGTGTGTTCATGTGAAATTCTAGAAGTAAAGGTCACTATAACAGCATGTGTGCCCTGCAGTCAAACGCAGGGTGCTGCTCAAGCACCTATGTCCACCAAGCATTCCCATCAAGCTGTTTCAGTCAATTATTTAATAACCTATAAATACAGAACTTACTGCTCATTATTGGCTGTTGAGAATAGAGTACTTCTTGCCTGACTCCTATATATGATAATGTATGAATGGTTGTTAGATGCTGTTAGTAATTCAACTTTTAAATGAAATTCATTCAAATTCCTTCCTTCAAACTTCTGGGTCAGCTTAATCGAAGAGAATCCTGTTATTGCAAAGTGAGCTGTTACTATTTGCAACTACTTATTAATGTAAATCAGGACTTTCTTGACATTTTATAAGACAACAAAAAAAAAATTAGATAAATTCAAACAGACAGAATATCATTGATATCTGTTCAATAAATTGAAGTTCCTTACAAATTTGTTTGGAAAAAGTCATCCTGCTTTTCGAAAGTTTGAAACCCATCACCTTATATGCACTTACAATGCACTTTAAGTGAGTCTGAGAAGTGAGAATTCATTCATTCAGCATGCTTTGAACATGTTCTAGATACTAGGCATTGTTCTAGGCACCAAGGTCCCTGCCCTCATGGAGCTTTCATTCTAGTGGAAGGACACAGTCAATTAACATGTAAATACATAATCTAGCAGACAGAGATATATGCTGTGGAGAAAAGTAAAACAAGACAGGAGAGGGTATAAGGAGGTTGGTGGATGGCAGTTCTTATCCATAGGTTAGTCAGTGAAAAGTCACTGAGAAGACAACATTTGAGCAGTAGCCTGAAGGAAGTGAAGGCGCTAGAGCCGTGAAGTTTTCTGGGGAGAGAGCATTCCATACAGAGGGAACAGCAAGGCCGGGGCGCAGTAAATTACTTAGTATGGCCCTTTTTAGCCATGCATGGTCTTCTAGTTCCCATATAATGATCAGGTGAGACAATGCACATAAGGTGCTTGTGGTTCACCAAGGGGATGAAACAGCTTGCTAACAATGTAAATAAGGTGCATGGAACCCTTGTGAGGGTAGGACCATGCAAATAAGGTATATAGAACCCTAACGAGGGGATTGGTCAGTTTTGCCATCCTACTAGGCTTAAAAAAAGAGCCAATCCCAGAGCAAAGGGGTACCTCACTACCATCAGAAGAAGAGCCAGGAGCAGAATGAGTCCTTTGGACCCAGAACCTGCTAGAGCCAAGAGATAGAGAGAGCTGTAACATCAGAGGCAGTGAAAAGCAGCAGCAGAGAAACAGAAGCAGCAGAACCAGGAGACCAGTGTGAGACGGTGCAGTAGGCTTCCTGGCCCACGGAGCAAGGGGGTTACAGTGGGTGTGCCGACCCATGGAGCCAGAGAGCTGAGGGCCTTCGGGCCAAGGCTTACTGGTGGAGTGGGGTGCCTCAGGGCACTTATTGGCAGAGCTAAAAAGCTTTGTAACACTTGACTGAGCAGGGCAGAGGCCAGGCCCAGGGGCCCAGGGGCCGAGAAAGATTCCTGCCTGTGGACACAGCTGAGAAGCTGCCCTGACCAAAGAACTGTATCCTGAGTCATTCCTGATGCTGAAATATAACCTGTTACTTCCCTAACAAACCCCATAACTGTGAGTATGTTCTGTGAGATCTCTGTGGCCATTGCAACAAATTATCCAACCCAGCAGAGAAGTAGAGAGTGTTGTGGGAGAGACAGCTGGTGTCAGATTGTTTAAAAGGTTGGAGAGTTGGAGGTATGTCTGACCTCTACCTTATAGGAATCAGCCTTGGGCTAATGATCTTGATTCTCTCTCTTCCCCCTTATGAAGTTAATGAGAAGGTCAGACACTACCACCACGCCATTTTTATGAAGGGCAAAGGCCCTAAGGAGGGAATCTACCTGGAATGCTCAGGGAACAGCAAGGAGACCAGGACGTCAGGTCAAAGAGGCAGGAGAGGAACAATTCATGCGGGTCCTTGGAAGCCACTTTAAGATGGGAAGCAGAGGAGTGATTGATTGTGACCTACATTATGAAAGGCTCACTCTGGCTGCTGTGCTGATAATAGAGTGTAGGGAGGCAAAGGCTCAAGGAAGGAGACCAGTGCAGTAGCTATTATAGTAATCCTAGTAAGAGCTAGTAATGGTTTGGACCAGGTAGTAAGAAGTAGACAGATTCTGGATACATTCTAAGGTAGAACCAATAGGATTTGCTGATGGATAGGACTTAGAATGTGAGAGAAAGAGAGGGGTCAAGGTTGACCCCAAAGATTTTGTCACAATTATAAAGACTGAGTTGCCATTTATTGAGTTGGGGAAGACTACAATCGGTTTGCAGGGTTGGTGGGTAAAAACTGGAGTTTGGTTTTGGACATTTTTAGTTTCGGATACCTATTGGCACAGTGGTTAAGAGCTCGCCTGCTAACCAAAAAGTCTACAGTTCGAATCCACCAGCTGTTCCTTGGAAACCCTATGGGGCAGGTCTACTCTGTCCTATAGAGTCACTATGAATCGGAATCTATTCACCAGCAATGAGTTTGGTTTTTTTGGTTTATTAGACATCCAAGTAAAGATGTTGAGTGGGAAGTTGAGTATCTTGGCATGGGTATATCCAGAGTTGTTACATGGATTTGATACCTCTGCATATAGATTCTATTTAAATCATAACTTAGATGAGATCACCAAAGAAGTGAGTACAGATAGAGAAGAGTCCCAAGGACTAGGCTCCGAAAAACTCCAGCATTTAGAGTTGGGAGAGACGAGGAACAGCCAGGAAATGAGACTGACTGGGAGCATCCAGGAAGGTAGGAGAACTGAGAGAGTGATATTCTAGAGACTAAGGAGAGTGTCTCACGAAGGAGGGAGTGATCATCTGTGTCAAGTGCTGCTGACAGCCTAGTAAGATGAGAACTGAACAATGACCATTGAATTCATCAGCCTAGGGGTCACTGGTGACATTGACAAGCTATTTCAGAGAAAGTGTGGAGATGAAAGTTTGATTGGTGTGGGTTCAAGAGAAGATGCAGGCAAAGAATTGGGAAAAGCATGTATAGACCAGTCTTTCAGAGAGTTTTGCTGTCAAGGGCAGTAGGAAAATGGGGCGGTAGCAAGAAGGTGATACGGGAGAAATTACAACAGGTTTGACATTGAATAAATTACCCAGTAGAAAGAGTGGGGGAAATGATGATACAGAAGAGGGAGAAGCAATTGCTGAAGCAAAGTCCTGGGGTAGGTGATAGGGGACGAGCGTAGGCAACAGCCTTGAATAGATGCAACGGCAGTTTACCTGCAGTGACAGCAGGAGAAGGATATTTGGGTACAGATATGAGTACATATCTGGGTACATAATGGGCTAATGGCAGCCTGCAGACATTCTCTTCTCATTGCCTATATTTTCTCAATGAAAGACAAAGCAAGATCATCAGCTGAGAGTGGGGTGGGGAAAGGGGGAGGGGGAGAACTGTTGGATGTTTGAGAAAAGAATGTGTGAACCACTGAATGCACAGATGAAATAGAAAGAGACTGTCAGTGGCCCTTGAGGTGAGTGGGAGCTCATCACCAGTGAGAGCGGTCACAACAGTCTCATTAACGAGATTAGAGTTAGACATAGGGTAAGACAGATGGGCAAAGACACATCTAGCCATGGGCCCCTTTGCCTTCTCTGATGATAGCAGCTACTTCACCAGACTAGGAAGCTCTGTTTTCTTCTTCCTCTGGTATCTCCCACTTCTGATTGTTTGACTGTTTAGGAGCATTTCACATCTATGAATGAACAGGAACGGCAAGTAATAAGCAAGTCTGACTACTCTGAAGGTGGCTTCAAGTGTTGTAAAAAAAAAAAAAAAAAAATCCATCGCTGTCAAGTCAATTCTGACTCATAGCAACCCTATATGACAGAACAGAACTGCCCTATACAGTTTTCAAGGAGCAGCTAGTGGATTTGAACTGCCAACTTTTTGGTTAACAGCTAAACTCTTAACCACTGTGCCACCAGGGCTCCTCTAGTGTTGAAGCGTTCAGCAAACTATGCAGGTGGGCCAAAGCTGGCCAGGCTGTCTGTGTTTGTAAATGAAACTGTATTTGCTTTATCACACAGCCACACCCACCCTTTGCATATTGTCTGTGGCTGCTTTCACTCTACAATGGCAGAGTTGAGTAGATGCAACAAAAACCATATGGCCCATAAAGCCTTATTATCTGACTATGTAAGGAAAAGGTTGTGATCCTTGATTTCTAGCAGTGGTTCTGAAACTTTAGTTTGTTAAAAATAAGCTGACAGGCCCCATCCCCAGAGTTCTGATTCACTAGGTCTGGAGTGGGGCCCAAATTTACATTCCTACCAGTTCTCAGGTGATACTGATGTTGCTGGTCCAGGGGTACCACACTTTGAGAACCACTGGCTTAGAGAAAGCTCTTAATACATAGCACTGGCCTGTTTTGCTCACATGGTGAGGATCTTATTCTTGACTCTGTAGTGAACTTGAGCCTTTCCATTCTAATTCTAGGTCCAAATGCATAAACAGATATTCAAGGATAAGACATACAAGTCTTAAAAAAAAATAAATGTTCTCTAAACAGGCAAGGGATAAGCCAAGGAGATAAGGCAACATAAACCTGATATTGTCCCCAGGTCTTTCAAAACCCTAGCCAGGATTTCTGTAACCCTTTGCTGGCAAGTCAATTCCTACTCATAATGACCCTACAGGACAGAGCAGAACTGCCCCATAGGGTTTCCAAGGTTGTAATCTTTACAGAAGCAGATTGCCACATCTTTCTCCCTCAGAGCGGCTGGTGGGTTCAAACCACCGACTTTTCAGTTAGCAGCCAAGAGCTTAACCATTGTGCCACCTGGGCTCCTTAGGATTTCTCCTAAGAGAAAGAGAGAGAGGATTTCTCTAAGCACTGCTATACTGAGTTAGTTTATTAGCAACTGGGAAAAGGGAAACTTGTTTTCCCCTACTTCAGCAGAGCATCAGAAGTCCCACACTCAGAGCAAAATCAGATCAGCAAATTCTCCCACCATCGTGCCAAGGCTGAGTACGCTTCATTAAAATCGGTTCTACCCTGCTAGCTACATCAGGCTGAAAGGTAATCAAGGCCTTCTTCTGATGTTCATGAACCCCAAGTAGGGTTGCCAGATTTAGCAAATAAAAATAAGAATGCCTAGTTAGTTTGAATTTCAGATAAACATTTTTTTCTTCTTTTTAGAATTAGTATGTCGCATGTAAGGAGCCCTAGTGGTGCAATGGTTAAGCGTTCCACCACTAATTGAAACATTAGTGATTCAAACCCATGCAGCAGGTCTGCTGGAGAAAGACCTGGTGATCTGCTCCCATAAAGATGACAGTTTAGGAAACCCTATGGGGCAGCTCTACTCTGTCACATGGGGTCACCACAACACAACAACAGCATGTCCCATACACTATTTGGGATATACTTATACTTTTTTTTAAGTCACTATTTATCTGAAATTCAAATTTAACTAGGAGTCCTGTATTTTATCTGGCAGGCTTAACTCTAAGGTTCCCCCAAAGCATCCACTCATATTTCAACTTCCTTGGTTTTCCTAGGAAGCTGGTGAGGAACATACAACTCACATGTATGGGTGCATAGAACACACAGCATAGGTGGAAAATCCACCATGTTCCTGTCCTCAGGAAGGTACAATCTAATAGCAAAGAAAGAGATACTGAAATGATTTTGTTACCCAGTGTTTTAGGCTGGGTTCTCTAGAGAAGTAAAATCAGTGACGTGTATATATATAGAGAGAGAGAGAGAGTGATTATCTCAAGGAAATGGCTCTCGTGGCTGTAGAGTCTGGCAAGTCCCAAGTCCATGGGTCAGGTGTCAGGCTGGAGACTTCTGATTCATGTAGTTGCAGGAGCTGATGAACCCAAGACCGGCAGGTCAGATGGGCAGGCCACTGGCTCATAGGCTGTGGAGACTAATGAATCCCAAGATCAACAGGCAGTACGGCAGGCTGCTGATTCAACTCCTAAGAACCAGAGGTCAGATGATGATGAGCCAGATGCAGGATCCAGAGCAACCAAGTGAGCTTTGCCAGAACATCTATATATATAGACACACACATATACATATAGGATGCAGGCCACACCCCTGAGGAAATTCCCCTTACAACTAATTGGCTGATCACATCAGATCACATCATGGAAGATGACTATATCATTACATAACTGCCAAACCACATCATTACATAACTGCTAAACCACTGAGAATCATGGCCCAGCTGAGCTGACACACAACCTCAACTATCACACCCAGCAAGCCAACCCTACAGGTGAAATTACATAATAAGATGCCAGAGGCTTTGAAACCACTCAGATCTGTCTGCTCCTGCACTAATGGCCTCAGGCTAACTGTCAGTGATCAGTGTCTCTATGTGGCAGCCTTAGCCATCCCTCTTCCAGCTTTCTAATGTGATGTTTCCAATTTTCAAATGAACTTAAAGTAATGGACCTATTCAAATTGGGTTTAAACTGAGAATAAACAGGCCCTGAGTGAAAGTCTGGATATTTCTCCTGGACATAAATACTGAAGGATAAGACAAACTGGAGCATGAGCAGGGATACAGCCAGGAAGTGAAGAGATGCAATGCTCTTCCACCATGAGAAAAAGCCAAAAGGCCATTTCCCATTGCCTCTCTTCTGCCTGGAAAGCATGTGATGGCTAGAGCTCTAGAAGCCATCTTGTGACCTTGAGAAAGGAAGCCACAATCTAACAATGGTTGGCCAGAAATACGGAAGAGCCTGGATTCCTGATGATTTGTGGAACCATCATACAAGCGCTGGACAGCCTGCCTCCTGAATTCATATCTATAAGAGAACAAACCCACATATAATTAAGTCACTGTTAATAGCAGCCAGACACCACTCCTAAATGATACCAGCTCAGACTATATTAAAATATAAAGAAACATCAAAACAAGGCTGCCAAAATTGTGGTAAATTTTAAATATACACACTTGGCAAATGAATGTTTTTACACATACAAACATAGAAAACTATAATTTGATGTAATTTGCTATTCATTTCTTTCAATCTTGAAAATTGTGACTGTACATGTACCTCATTTGGAAACAATATCCAAAATATTTAAAAGGAAATACAAATTAAAATCACAACGAGATGCCACAAGCCTATTAGAATGCTAAGTATAAAAATAAACAAATAAAAAGTAATGACAATACCAAGTGCTGGGGAGGATGCAGAGCCCCTAGAACCCTCATACATTGCTGGGAGGAACACAACATGGTACAGCCACTCTGGAAAGAGTTTGGTAGTTTTTCAGAGTTAAACAGGCACCCTGCAATTCTACACCTAGGTATTTACCCAAGAGAAACAAAAACTTGTCTTAGTTTTCTAGTGCTGCTGTAACAGAAATACCACAATAGGATGGCTTTAACAAACAGAAATTTATTCTCTCACAGTTTAGAAGGCTAGAAGTCCAAATTTAGGGCACCAGCTCCAGGAGAAGACTTTCACTCTCTGTTGGCTCTGGGGGAAGGTCCTGTTCATCAATCTTCCCCTGGGTCTAGGAGCTTCTCAGCCCAGGGACCCCAGGTCCAAAGGATGCACTTTGCTCCTGGCTCTTCTATCTTGGTGGTAGTAGGCCCCTTTCCTCTCTGCTCACTTCTCTCTTTTATATCTCAAAAGAGATTGACTCCAGATACAACCTAATCCTGTAGATTGCATCCTGCCTCATTAACATAACTGCCTCTACTCCTGCCTGATTAACATCATAGAGGTTAGGATTTACAACACAAAGAATTATCAGATCACAAAATGGAGGCCAACTACACAATACTGAGAATCATGGCCTAGCCAAGTTGACACACATTTTAGGGGGATACAATTCAATCCATAACACTTACGTTCATACAAAAACTTATACATGAATGTTTATAGGAGCTTTATTCATAATGGCCTGAAACTGGAAACATCCCAAATGTCTTCAATTAGCAAATGGAAAAACAAACTGTGATACATCATATTATGAAATACTGTTCAGCAGTAAAAAGGAACAAATGATGGATAAATGTGATAACATAGATGAATCTCAAATGCATCATGCTATATGAAAGAAACCAGGCTCAAAAGACTACATAAGTCCATTTATATGACATTCTGGAAAAGGCAAAATTATAGGGATGGAGAGCAGATCAGTGGATGCCAGGGGCTAAGCAGGGGTGAGTTCATTTAAAAGGAGCAACATAAGGGAATTAGGGGGGAGGGGGTGGCGGAACTGTTCCGTATCTTGATTGTGGTGGTGGTTACAGAACTCTGTGAATTTGTCAAAGCCCATTGAACTATACACCCAAATGAGTGAATGTTTCATTTACTACATGTAAATTTAAGGGGGAAAAAAACTTTTTTTTTTTTTTTTTTTTTGGTTTAAATAGGAAGCCTTTCAGGAAAATAAGCCCTGGGCCACATGGCTCTCCTGGGATGTCCACTTTGGACCCAGTCTCTGTATCCATCCCCACTCTATTCCATTCTCCACCCCCACCCCCAGGGCAATATCTGGCCATCCCTCCAGGATATAGCACAGTGGTAGGCAGACAGGATTCTCCACCCAGAGCCTGGACACGTTTACCACCAGCCACCAACTGGCACCCCTGACATGCAGAAAAATAGCCATATTGTATGCAGCTCCATACTGGCCACTGCATAAACATTAGCAACAAGTTCCATGGTGACTCCCTGCCACTGGCCTTTGCAGCTGCCCAACTCCCAGGACTTGAGGATCTGCCCAGGGTAACATGGAGTCTGGATGCAGTTCAACACGTCAGTCTTAAATCTATAGCTCATAACAATCTCAGTCAGTCCTTGGAAACTACCTGGTAATCCTACAGACGACAGGCCCACTCCCACCAAAGCCCCCAGTTTCAGGCTTCCTAATAGCTATCCTTGATGACCTCCCAGAAGTCACCATACCCTAAAGTTTTGAATGTTTGGGGTTAATCCCTGAGGCTCAGGGCAGGGAAGAATCCATCTGTTCAGGAGGGATGCTGACAAGGTGCACATTTGACTTGACACCTCCTCGCAGAAACACAGTCAGTCTCTCTTGACCTTATGCAGCTGCTAAGCCTGGTTTATTAAAAATGGAGTATCCAAGGTTTTTTGCAATAGGGGCATTTTTGTCAACCAAAAAAAAAAAAAAAACTCCTTAAACATAAATCATGTAAGCCGTCCTCCGCATTTGCTGGCATGACATAAACAGAGCCTGTCTTGTGGGCAGAAGGTGCCAGAGTAGCTTTGCCAGCTTCAAGCCTCCTTCTTGGCCATCACAAACTCCACGCCAGATACTTGAAATATAACAAAAACCTGAGCAGAAAGGTTTCTTCCCAACTGTTTATTTCCACCCACCTGTGCTGGGTGGCTTGAATCTTGCCTTAATGTGCTATCAAGGCAGTATGGCGTATTGGAAAGCACAAGGACTTTGGCACTAAACAGACTTAGATTCAAATCCAAACTTTCCAGAGGCCCCGAGCACACGTTTCTTAAATTCTCCATACTTCTGTTTGCTCATTTATAAACGGGAATAATGATCGGTCCCCTTTGCAGATCTATGGACAGAGGTAAGAGACCCTAACACGGGGCTTGACTCATAAAATGTGCTCATCAAATTCTAGCCTTTCTTTCCCCTAGGTAATTTCCAGTATCTGGAATTATCCCACATAAACCTGAAAATCTAAGCTAACACAGGAAGCAGAGGCAAGTGACCAGAGGCAGGAGAAACCATCTGCTCCCAGGCTAGGGAGCCTGATTCAGAGGCATGAATGATATGTGAGTGAAGAAAAAGAAATGTGGTCTCCAATTGTGTCACTTTGACTAATAATCAAATGAGGTCTTGTTAGCAGGCAGCGTTAGACCTATAACCTCTGCACTCTTACTCCCTCAATCTTCATTTGCACCCAGTTGAAATTCTTTTGGGTTCCAAGAGTCAATGAAAAACAAATTAAATGGCCAATGTCCATCAGAATACAGATTTTTAAAAAGTGGTTTCAGTGTTTTAATTGTTCCTACCTCCTAGGGTGCCCTTGGAAAATACCCTGACATTTTCTGGAAACTTTTTACAGAGAATAACTTCAAACCTAAGATTGTTTTCCAGCTATTCACAAAAATAAGAGACTGGACATTCATTAAAGATACAGTCATAGTTTTGAAAAACTTTTATATAAGTCCTTGCCAGAAATCATACTTTCCTGATACTACCTGCTAAAGTAAAAGCTGTCTCCCTCCCAGCCAAGCTTTCCAACACGTCGGCACTGCAGTGAGAACTTCCTAAGTCAGCTTTCAAGGCATCACTCTGTGAAGTCAAAGTCAAGTCCAACGGAGGAAATATATTTGCTTAGAGAAATCTACCACAGATAGAGAAGAGCTCAGCCAACTCCTGCTCTCAGATATAGTTCATTACATACTCAGGTCATCAGGCAATATTTCACAAATTAGTCAAAGCAAAATTAAACAGTAGATAGAGTAAACACGCACTGTGACTTCAGGGGGAGTCCCTGGATGGTGCAAACAGGTTAACGTGCTTGACTGTTAACTGAAAGATTGGGGTCTGAGTCCACCCTGAGGTGCCTTGGAAGAAAGACCTGGTGATCTACTTCTGAAAAATCAGCCATTGAAAACCCTGTGGAGGACAGTTCTATTCTGACACACATGGAGTCACCATGAATTGGAATCAACTCAACAGCAACTGGTGGTTTAATGATTAGGGCACACAGAAAACCCACATATTTATAATGAAATGTGGTGGCTGTCATTATCAATAGACGATTATTTAGCATGTGATATCGTTCTGGGCCCTGGAAATACAGAGATTTAAGGCAAGCCACTGAGTTCTTTTGATGTGGTTAATAATACACAGTCCCCACCCTTAAAGAGCCCAGAATCTAGGAGGGCAAACAGATAAACTTGTATAGTGAACAAGCCAATCCATCACTATGCAAAACATGTACGGACACATGCGCATGCATGCACACAGGGACACACATAGACACTTTAAGATTAAAAGATAAGGAGAAAGAAAGATAAATAATACAGAGAAACAACTTCCCTGTACCTTTTCCAGGCCATCTCACCTTAGTCCTAACTGTACCTGAGGAGGTTACCACAATAAACCAGAATGGTCTCTTATAGCCTCCAACACTAACAGGAAGAACCTCAGAGGGCATCAGAAGGCCAGCATGGAACCCACGGAACCCAAGGCACCGTCAGAATTAGAGATGCAGCCAAGATATACATATTTTTCACAGAAACAGGACAGAGGCCAAATGAGAAGGGGGGCAAAGAGGATGCTGAGGCCCAGGCTCTCCCCTTCCTGGCTAACAGCTTCACAGGGGTCTAATTGCATTTAAGCACAGCTCATCCTGCAGGAGTCTGCTGAAAGCCCGTGAAGCCCTATCCTTGTTCACACGACCCTCTCTAGAGCAGTAGTTATCACAACATGGCCTCACTCAAGGTTGTGAAACGTCTGGAAAGGTGCTGGCCACAGGCTTACCCACTTCGGATAGATAACTGTGCAATATTATTGGGCAACTTTCATGTTTGACATGAACAGATTTGATGGTTGCTTCATTTTCACTAATTTTATTTAAACACACAAGGAATACATCTTCTTTTTAAACAAGGAAAATAAAAATCTCCATAATCCTCCCACTCAGAGGAAACTATTAACATTTTGGTGCGTACCCCTTTTCGATGCATATTTATTATTTACAAAATGAGACCCTACAATACATAATGTTTTGTAACCTACTTTTTTTTGACACTGAATCCACTGTGAGCTTATCCACATTAAGAACACAACATCATTTTTATTGACTGTGCCATCCATCTGTGCCATCACTCACCTACTCTACTTATGGCTCATTTTTAATTCCTGTCTTCTGTTTTCCATTTTATCCAACCCCATTTTCACTGAATATCACCAAATGAGAGGCACACTGCCCTTAAAGCCAAAAAATAGCAGAGTCAGCTCAAAGTCTGGGCCCTTAACTAAGACAGAAGCATCTCTTGACCTTTAGTCAATTACAAGAGAAAATGAGGTTGTTCCATAGAGTTTCTGAAATAGTATTATTAATGACTAAGAACTGTCTTTGCTGCCAGTTCACTCCTGCCAACCACATGTAAAGCCCTAGTCCAGCTGCCTAGGAAATTTGAGTAGCTGCTGGTTTCTCCATCTCCACATATTATCACCCCCAGGGTTCAGTGGTAGAATTCTTGCTTTCCATGTGGGAGACCAAGGTTCACTCCTGGCCAATGCACCTCAGTTGCAGCTACCACCTGTCTGTCAGTGGAGGCTTGTGTGTGTTGCTATGACTGAACAGGTTTCAGCAAGCCTGCATACTAAGATGAGCTAGGAAGATGATCTACTTCCAAAAAATTAGCCAGTGAAAACCTGTGGAGCACAGTTCTACTCTGACACACATGGGGTCTCCATGAGTCAGAGTCAACTCGACAGCAACTGGTTACTCATTTCAGCCTCATCCTTCCACATCCAAATGGCCACCAACTCCTAGCAATGCTGCCTGCTCAATATTTTCAGTCCTTCTTCTCTCCAACCCCACTATCATTGCAATTGTTTTAACTCAGCTCATCATCATCTCTAGATGGATTTTTGCAATTAGTTCTTAACTGGTCCCCCAACCTCCAGTCTTATACCTCTCCAAATTTCTCACTGCCTGATCTTTCTAAAACGTTAATCATGTCATTCCCCTCTAAAATTCTTCAATGATGCTCCCCTACTTAAAGCACCAAATCCAAACTCCTCAGCATGTAGTTGTGTGGTTTTTCATGGTAGTCACCACCTCACTCCTTCCATTCCCCACAGTCAGCCTACATCACATTATACGGAGCTTCTTGCAGTCTCTAGAACATACCATTCTCTCTCTTTCTTTCATGCCTTTGTACGTGCTGTTTCCTTTACCTGGAAACTCCTCTCTGACCTCTGCCTTTGAAACTCCTAGTCAGTACTAAATATCTAGGTCAGGTGATACTTCTTTGATTCTGCTCCCAGAAGAATATTAGCCATGCTGTCCTACGTTTAAGGAGCCCTGGTGGAGCAGTGTTTAAAGCACTCAGCTGCTAACCAGAAGGTCTGCCGTTCAAATCCACCAGCCTCTCCATAGAAGAAGGATTTACAGCATTGGAAATCCTATGGGGACTTTCTACTCTGTCCCATATGGTCGCCATGAGTGGGAATCAACTCGACAGCAGTGGGTGGGTCCTATGTTTGCCATAGCACCCCTTCCCACCATCAAATGACATATAACATTATCACATGATGTTATAACTTGTTCACATTATTATCATCATTCTGGTCATCATGACTATATGAGCCTGTACTATCAGAAACATCCCCTTCATCATAGGGAACCTATTATCATCTTGATCCCAAACGAAACAAGGCACGATTCCTTCTAGTGTTAAAAATGAGATAAAGGGAGAAAAAATGATGTTCTGTGATGCCCTGCCTCCTACAAGAGAAACAATGTTGAAGGGTTACTGTTAAATCGAGGCTGCCAACTCTTCATGCCAGGCCCTCCCTATGAATTATCTCATTTAATGGTCACACCAACCCCATGACGTAGGTATTATTATCTCCCATTTTACATATGAGGGAACCAAGTTGCAGACAGGTTAGGTGATGTGCACAAGGACCTCAGCTAGCATGTGGCAGAGCCAGTCTTTGAGCCCACCTATGTCTAATTCCAGGGCCCATGCTTTTTCATTGCCTCTTCTACCTTTCTTAGTTTCAATTAGCTGATGCTCCAATTCTCCTAGGCATTTGCAGGACAGATTAGGAATCGCCAGAGGCAAATGTATATGAGCTGATAAAAGGGAGCTTTCAATTTCTTTAAGAAGTCTTCTTAATGTGAATTTTCTCCAGTGAGGTAGAGGAATGTCGAGTCTTTCTTAATTCCTATAAATTACCTGTAAAGATGGGCTCAAACATAGCAATGATTGTGAGGATGGCACAGGACTGGGCAGTGTTTTGTTCTGTTGTACATAGGGTCACTATGAGTCGGAACTGGCACAACAGCACCTAACTACAACAACCAGTAAAGAAAAAGTTGCTGAATGGTCTCCTCTCAAGTCTATGTCTTAGAAAACCCCACCCTTTTGGAGATAGTAGCACTATTGTTCAGATAAGTTACACAGCCATAAGCAAGAAATGGATTCCACTAAGACAGTTCACACAGATACTCTACGAGTGAAGATGTAGATCAAGGCAGGTGAGTTCATTCAGAAATGGAAAGAAATTCTCCAAAAGTATGTTTCTGGTAAGGCTCATAATTATATCAGTTAGAACTCTTATCTGTTGCTGATGACAGAAAACAAATTCAAACTGACTTAAGCCAAAAAAGGAAAGTGTGGCAGCTATCTGTAGATGTGTGACAAACCACCCCCAAATTTAGTGGGTTAAAATAACAATTTATGATTCTGTGGGTTGACTGGGCAGTTAATCTGCTAGTTTTCCCTAAACACACTCATGCAGCTGCATTCAGTGGGAGTGTCAATTAGGCTGGGAAGTCTAAGATCGCCTCACTGACATGTTCAGCAGTTAGTGCTAGAAGTTGTCTGGAGCACCTCAGTTCTCCTACACATGGCTTCTTATCCTCAGGTAGGCTAGACTGACTTTCTTACGTGGTGGTCTCACGACAGCATTCACAAGGCCCCTTGAGGCTTAGTCTCCAGAGTTCACACACTGTTGCTCCCACCACATTCAGAGTCAAAGCAAGTCACAGGCCAATTCAGATTCAAGAAGTGGAAAAATAGACTCCACCTCTTAATGGAAGGTGCTACAAAGAAACTGTGACCACATTTAATATACCACAGGAATTTACTGGCATTTACAAAAATTTACCACAGGAATGTACCTCACATAAATGGGAGTTACAAAGGAGCTTTAAGCATAGCTAGATCCAAGTGCTTAAAATATATTATCAGAAACTTGTCTCTTCAACAGACAGTCCCTGACAGAGTAGGAGAAAAGTGGGGTGCAGAACTCAAATTCTAGTAAAAAGACCAGACTTAAGGGTTTGATTGAGACTAGAGGGACCTCGGAAGACACGGCCCCTGGACTCTCTGTTAGCCCAAAACTAAAACCATTCCTAAGGCCAACTCTTCAGACAAACATTAGACTGGACTATGAGACATAAAATGATACTCGTGAAAAGTGTGCTTCTTAGCTCAAGTAGATACATGAGACTAAATGGGCAGCTTCTGTCCAGAGGTAGGATGAGAAGGCAGAGAGGGTCAGGAGCTGGTTAAATGGACACGGGAAATCGGGTGTAGAAAGGAGGAGTGTGCTGTCACAGTCAGTATAGGGAGAGTAACTAGGGTCACATAACAATGTATGTATAAATTTTTGTATCAGAGACTAACTTGAATTGTAAACTTTCACTTAAAGCACAACAATAAAAGAAAGAAAGAAAGAAAAGAAACCTGTCTATTCGCTCTCTCAGTTTTGCTTTGCTTTGTTCTATGTGGCTTTATTCTCAGGCAAACTTTTCCTTCATAGTGATCAAACAACCACCAACCATCACAGGCCTACATCCTCACAGTATACCTACCCCTGAGCTTCTTTTTCCCAATAGTTCCCCAAAAAGTTCCTAGAATTGAATCTATTGGCCCAGCTTGGGTCACATAACCATCCCTGAACCACAGGAAGGAATTCACTGATTGGCCAAGCCTGGGTACAACACTCACCCTGGAACTGGGAGGTGGGATCAGTCCACTTAACTTATGGGGACTAACAGAGGAGGAAGAATGTTACCCAAAGAAAAGTAGAAATGCTATTACTAGAGAAGAGAGAATGGATGGTAAGCAGACCAAAACAACAGACGTTTACTACAATATGCTTCTTAAGGTAGTGACAGGGCGAATCGCCACCATGGAATGCACTGAACTTCTCTTTTCAAATACATCATGCAACTTTGCCAGTTGACAAGTCCCAGTTTCCCAGCAGGGTGGTGTGTGCGCCAGTGAGTAGCTTGTTGTGTGCTTGAAAAACAAGACATAGGACAAAGCCTTTTGCAACATGCACTTGCACAACTCTTCAGTCTGGCAAAAAATGTCCTTTCTTAGGCATCTATCAAATTGTTCCCTAAGACACCCCACCCTGGTAGGAATCAGAATGCTTTGTCTTTTTAACTCAGTGGTTTTTCTGGATCAGATGCAAACACAGCTTCCTCCTTGCCTCCCAAGCCCCATTAAAGGCCAGCTCATAAAATCTTCGCAGCAACTGGGCCAACATTGCATGAAGGAATAGGGACCACAGTGAAGATCTGTGCCATTAGTAAATTAGCAAGACCACCTCAGGTATTTCCACTCCAAGAATGTTTACTACAGAACCTACAGAACCTCAACAACAAATGAATCAATCAGTCTATCCATCAATGAATGAATGAATGAATGAGTAAATGAGCCAAAATCCTCCTCCCTAACAAGAGCTATGTTTCAGGTCCTAAGCCCTCAGGTACAGGAAACAAAGATGGTCAGTGGAGCAAATTTACCTCAGCAATCCAACCATTTCATCTCTTTGGAGCCTCTCTGCTGTTACTAACTTACATTGTAGCACTTCTCTTCATGTCCCAGAACATCTCCTGAGTATGGGACAAGGGGCTGAGAAAAGAAATCGCTCACTTTAAATGTAATCACATGATCAAGTAGGCGTGTGGCCCTAAGACTTGATCATCCACAGAATTGGACAACACCCTTTCAGAACTGCAGCTGCCCAGCTAAGATTCTCAATTTCCTATCAGTACAGGAACAGCTCTAACCCATAAACAAGATGCTTCTCTGCCCTCAAACATGAAGAGTATTATCTGAAAGAGCCAGAGGGCAGAGATTCAAGAATCTCTCTTCCTTCCAAGGGAGCTTGTCTGGTCATATGTAAGTAGCTACTGGAAAAAGCATGGGTATTTGAACGGGTTGCATAGGCTGTGGGTTCCAGTCCTTCCACTCCTTATTATCTATCCTTTCTACAGTTTGAGACTAAAGAAGTGGTCTCAAACTACAGTGTGCATAATAATCACCAGGAGTCCGTTTTGGAAATACAGATTCCTGAATCCTGTAGTATCTCAGATGAGCTACAGACTGTACTTTAGGAAATACACTATTGTAGAAATACAAGTCTAGAGAATGGAATAAGATTCTTAATGGCTGGGTTTCAGGCCTTCATAGAAGAAGCAAACATTTTGCTAATGGCATACAGTTACAGGCAGGCATGGCTAAAATTTCCATAGGGTGGACCAGGCCATGGTGGCACACAGTCATGAGCCCAATCAGCTGTGGTGAGCATAGAGATGGGGGCTTTAGCACCGGGGGCACTTGGTTATTGGATTTTTCATAATGAACACAAGGGAAGAGCATTTGCTATGGGAAGTAGGCAAGAACATGCTTGTCTTCTTGACACCTTCCATCAGATAATTAAGTTATGAGTAAACACTCTGCTATTCAACGTGAGCATCTCAGGTTTATTGCAATCCTGAGCTATTTTCTGCTTCCTTAAATTCGTATTTGTGGTTTGGCAGGTAGATCCGGGAATGGTAGATTTGGTCTTCCATCAGCCCCATCTGGGGTCTTTTCCCAGTTTAGGATCCAGCTAGAGCCTTGAAGATCCCAGCATCTCTTAGCCTGCTGTATTCCCAATGGTCAACCAGTCTGCACATGCATAGAAGAGAAGACATCCATCCTTGCAGCTGAGAACACACACGCACTAGTACCCTACCCTGTTGTTCATTGTCCATAGCATCTTCTCACAAAGGAGGGTGATTCCAGCCAACACTGCAGCCCAGAGCACTTTGCACATGCCTCCACCAAGGTCTGTGTCTCATAAAATGAAAACTGCTTATTTCCATGCCTGTTATTCAGACTCTACTGCAAATGTCTCCTTCATTCTATCACATACATATTCCATACCTTCTCTGTTCTAGGCATGGAGATAGAAAGGTGAGCAAGACAGACAAGTTTCCCACCTTCATAGAGCTTCCATTCCAGAGGAGGGGACTGACAAGAAAAAAGAAAACAAGCTAACTAGCTTTTCGCGCCCATAGCACTCCTGCAAACATGGTGAACATTCCTAAAACCCACCAGACTTTCTGTAAGAAGTGTGGCAAGCACCAACCCCACAAAGTGACACAGTACAAGACGCCCAGAGAAAGTGGTGTTACGACAGGAAGCAGAGTGGATACGGTGGGCAGAGTAAGCCGATTTTCCAGAAGGCTAAAACTACAAAGAAGATTGTGTTGAGGCTTGAGTGTGTTAAGCCTAACTACAGGTCTAAGAAAATGGTGGCTATTAAGAAATACAAGCATTTTGAACTGGGAGGAGATAAGAAGAGAAAGGGCCAAGTGATCTAGTTCTAAGCTTCATCTTGTTTTATTATGGAGACAATAAAATCTTGAGGTTATGTTCAAAAAAGAAAACAAGCTAACCAGGTAATTCCTGATTGTGGAGAAGGCTATTGACAGCAGAAACTGGGATAGGGTGATGAAGGATTACCTGGGGAGGGATAGAGGCAGACTTGCTTAGATAGGCTTTCCCCAACTATCCTGTCAAAGGGGAAGACAAGTAAGAGAAAATCTGCGGGATGAAAAGGGGCCAGCCACGTGAAGAAATGCAAGGAGAGCATTCCAGGCAGAGCGAACAGCCCACCGTCATTCAGGAACAGAGAAGGCTAGGCCCTTATCCTGCTTTATTTTTCTTCACAGCACTTATCTCTACATGGCTAATACATGTGTATGCACATGTGTTTTTCACATGTAATTTTATATATTGACATACCAAAAAAAACCCCAAACCCATTAGCGACTCCATAGGACAGAGTACAACTGCCCCATAGGGTTTCCAAGGAGCGGCTGGCAGATTTGAACTGCCAACCTTTTGATTAGCCACTGAGCTCTTAACCACTGTGCCGCCAGGACTCCATATATTGGCATATTTATGTATAATTGTGTGTATCTGCATGCACATGTGCGTGTACACATGCGTGCACACACACACACACACACACATACACTTTTGTCTGTTTCTCCATTAGAATAGTAAGTTCCATGAGGACAGGAACTTTATCTTATCACTGCTGTATCTCTAATACTTTGAAAAGTACCTGGCACATAGTAAGTACTCTAAAAATGATTGCTGGATGGATGGAAGGGCGAACAGATGGATGGATGGGAGTCAGGTGTGGTCAGTACATAGCAGACAAGAGGTGAGGTGGGTGAAGTAGGCAGGCATCAGATCATTAATCTTGCAAGCCATTGAAAGGGGCCCGGTTTTCACTCCAAGAACAAGAATCCTGCCCTACTCATGATTGCATCCCTAGTGCCCAGCACTTCGCTTGGCCTACAGTTTGGTAGTTAAGATCCTGGACTATGGAGCCTGGCAGCCTAGGTTAGAATCCTGACTCCTCTAGCTACTGGGCAAGTCAATGAACCTCTCTTGCCTCAGTTTCCTCATCTGTAAAATGGAAATAATAATAATATCTTCCTCATAAGGTTGTCAGAGAACGAAATGGGTTGCATCTGTAAGTGCTTAGAAGAGTGCCTGGCACATAGTAAGAGGTGTAAGTGTTGGCTATTATGTAATATACTGTATGTGCAGGGACTATCTCTCTTGTTCCCTGTTTTGTTCCACCATTTCCTAGTGCCTAGAACACTGCCTGGCACATAGTAGGTGCTCAATAAAATGTGTTGATTTGAATAGTAGGAAACACCAGTTCTGTGCCAAGTTCTTCACTAGGTTTCAGTGTGGAAAAATAAATGGAACCTGGTCCCTACCCTCAGCCATAAAGACTAGGTGCTTAGGTGGCTGTTTCCCACACAGCTGGCGCTAGGAGGCACAGCTGGCCCTTTCTCATTTCTTCCTAGGCCTCCATCCACATTGACAACCTTTGCAAAGCTCAGTCACCTGAACAGTAAATGGGAGGCAGTTTCCACCACCCAGCACAGAATGCACTCATTTGGAGATATCCCTCCAGGAAGTCACGCTGACAGTGAGGACTTTTTGATCATTTGGTTTGGGGTACATCCGCACTGATCTCATTGCTATTAACAAGTATTAAGAGTCTTACACCAAGATCCACCTTCACCTCTTCCAACTACATCACTGGCTACCTGTTCCATCTGGTTCTGCTTTACATGTCCTGACTAAAATCTCCAAGAGAAAGATGGGGGTTCTGGCCCTGGCTCTGCCACCAGCTGGCTGAGTGGACTGGGGACAGTCCATAACCTCATGCATGGAATGAAGGTGTCTCTGAGATTTCTTCCAATGTGGGGTTATACAATCACGCTCTCCTCATTTTAGGGGCCAGAAGGAATCATCCTCATTTGGCCTATTTAGTCTACTCTGAAAGTTTCTAAACTCTCCTGTCAGCTTCTAATCTTGAAATGACTGTGCTGGACATAATCTTGGAGATCCTTTAATCTCCTTTTAATAGATGAAGGAACTAGTCCCACAATAACGGGAGATCTGCTTCTCTGGGCTCTGACCTTCAGTGTCCAGCATGCTTCTCACCCCATACTCCACCCCATCACTTTGCTGGTCTGAAATGCTGCATATCCCATAATGGACACTGTACCTATTGCCCCAGCATCCTTTCCTTTCTCTCATTGTGTGTAACAGCCATGTAAGAAGATTCTTAATGGCTGGGTTTCAGGAGGAGGGGAGGATTCACCTGACCCCCACCTCCAGAAGTTGGCAAGTCTATCTCCTACCCTGCCAAAGAAGCTTGGCCTAAGTCACTCAGAGCATGGCATTCTCCCGGTCCAATGGACGGGTTAAAGAATGGGGATTTGACTGGATTTAGATCAATAAGCTAAGAGCCAACGTTTTTTGAGGGCATCTAGGAATGAAGGTTCTCCCTCTTCTGAGAAGGCTACTAGAAGCCAATTATCTATTTCCTCTGGTAAGTGTAATGTTTAGATATAAACCATGGAAACACTGCAGCCATTTTGCCACCATGAGGAAAGCTAAGCTTGGGATAAAGCAGAAACCACAAAAGGCAGAAGGGAGAGACATAAAGGCATTGAGTGTTTGATGACAATGCTGAGCCACTGAATCAAACCAATCCTAAAACTCACCTTACATCTGTACTTTCTATTACTTAAGTCAGTGAATCCCCTTCATTGTTTAAGCCAGTTCACAGTAGTTATCTGATACTTGTAACATAAATTCTCAAGTGAGAATAAATAAATAGATAAAGATATAGAATATATGTGTATATACATACCCATTGCCGTCGAGTTGATTCCGACTCATAGCGATCCTATTGGACAGAGTAGAACTGCTCCATAGGGTTTCCAAGGAGCAGCTGGTGGATTTGAACTGCTGACCTTTTGGTTAGCAGCTGTAGCTCACCATAGCTCTTAACCACTGCGCCACCAGGGCCTCATATATATACATATATCTGCCTGGGTGGTGCAAATAGTTAACACACTCAACTACTAACCGAAGGGTTGGAGGTTCAAGTCTACCCGGAGGTGCCTCAGAAGAAAGGCCTGGAGATCTACTTCCAAAAAAAATTAGTCATTTTCTTATCTAACACACTGAAGAAGGCATTTGCCATATATGACCGGAAAACATATATATATATACATATATATATTAAAAAAACCAAACCCATTTCCGTCGAGTCGATTTCAACTCCTAACGACCTGACAGGACAGTGTAGAACTGCCCCATACGGTTTCCAAGGAGCATCTGGTGGATTCAAACTGCCAACCTTTTGGTTAGCAGCCGTAGCTCTTAATCACCACGCCACCAGGGTTTCCACATATATAGTATGTATTTTTGTAAAAAACCGCTTCCAAGTCAGTGAGTAAAAAAAGAAACCAGCGCTCGTACAAAAAAATTGGCTTAAAGTCTGGAGAGATAATTCACAAATCACATAGCATAGCATTGCCGGATAAAATACGAGACGCAAGTTAAATCTGAATTTCAGATAAACAACGAATCATTTTTTTTCTATTTGGGACATAATTATACTAAAACATTATATGTTGCTTATCTACAATTCAAATTTAATTGGGCATCTGTATTTTTCTTTGCCAACTCTGGCAACGTTTCATAGCCAATAAATTTGAGAAAATAATCAATCTCATTCATAATCATCTGGGGAGAGAAAGTACAATGGAAAGGGCAGAGACCCAGGACAAGCAGAGAGGAACATCAATACGGTGAGGCACAGGCAAAGAGAAAGAAGAAGGAGGGGCCTGCAGCTGGGCGCAGGGGAGGAGGCCTGGCCCGGCGGAGAGGCTTGTCCTTGGAGAAGGAGGTGTGGCCCTGAGGGAGCAGGCGCGGCCTTGGGGAGGAGGAGGCGTGGTCTCAGGCTTTCAGGACGACAGGAGGGGGATGACTGGCAGATAAAAAAGATAGACAAAAACCCTTGAAGAAGTATCACTTTTATTATTTGTTCTGAAAATCTTGTTGTGATCTATTTAAATATATTTTTATCTTTTAAAAACTTTATAAAAAAAAACAAAACCAAAACCAAACCCATTGCCATCCAGGCGATTCCAACTCACAGTAACCTTGTAGGACAGAGTAGAACTGCCTTAGGGTTTCTAAGAAGCAGCTGGCGGATTCAGATTGCCAACTTCTTGGTTAGCAGCCACAGCTCTTAACGACTGCACCACCAGGGCTCCAGAAAGTTTATTATATATTACTTAATATGTACAAAAAGGAATTTAAAACTCCATGTACTATCACCTAATTTAAAAAACATAAAACATTACCAATTCAATCCAAGCCCTCTGTGTGCCTGCGTTCCTCTCCCTCCTTGCCCCTACACCCTAGATAATCACTAACCCGAATTTTGTATTTACCATCGCCCTTAATTTTTTCATACATTTTAAACATATGTATGCACCCCTAAACAATACAGATATGTGCCATATAATGTCCATTTGGGCAACGTCCGACCGCATTGTCCCATAAGGTTATAAGAGAGTCCAGAGATCCGGATCAGAGAACAGGGTGTAGCGGATGTACTTTGCTAAGTACTGTAGACCCTATCTGTCTCCCACTAGCTCTCTGGTCCCCTGTCAGCCCCAGCCCTGAGGCCGTGGGGGTGGGATGGGGGTTCCCGGTGCCCATCCTCAGCTGCCTATCCCATAGTGTTGGCCTCAGGCAGGGACCACGCAGACGCCACCAGAGCCACCGAGGGGGATGCCTCGTGAGGCCGCTGCCCCACTCAGCCAGGGTGCCCTGCGCATCCTGCACAGTCCTCGGTGGCTGCCAAGCAGTCGGGGCTGCAGGGGTGGTGGGAGGAGGAGCAGGAAAGGCCACTGGGGAGGAGGAAGAGGAGGGGTGGGCGGGGCTGGAAGACTTTAAAGCCCATTGAGGGGTCAGGGAAGGCAGGCAGGGAGGAAGGAAGGGAAGAGAGCAGGTGGCGCACCTGGAGGCGGCTGGACAGTGAGCCACAGTAGGGGCACCACAGCTCTCGGAGACCTAGTGGCGACCACTCAGGACCAGCAGCGGTGGTGGAGCCAAAGTTTTCTCAAAGGGCCTCAGAGCAGTCCCTCGGCACAGCGGCGGCAGCGCGGGTCCTGGGCCTGCCCGGTGACCGTCCTGTGTGCCTCTCTCCTGAAAATAATACGCTGTTCGCACAACATCGAAATCACATGACATCCTATTTCACAGAATGTATGGGCAGACGTTAAGCGACTCACACTTGTGTATCATTTGTGCATGTTTTTAGCCTTCATATAAATAGTAACATAGTGTATGTATTCTTCTGCAATTTACCTTTTTTACTTGATATTTTGATTATGAAGTTGATCCGTGATCATGAGTATAACTCCAGATTAGTCATTTTCAGTGCTACGCTGTTGTTAGTTGCTGTCCAGTTGATTCTAACTCATGGCAACCCCATATGTGCAGAGTAGAACTGCTCCATAGGGTTTTCAAGGCTGTGATCTTTCAGAAGCAGATTTCCAGACCTGTCTTCAAGGCACTTCTGGGTAGATTCAAACTGCCAACCTTTCTGCAAGTATTTGAGCGCCACCCAAGGAGTCCGTTATTTGGATATAATAAAATTTATTTTTCTCTTCTTCTGTTGATGGACATTTAGGTAGTTTCCAGTTTTTTACTATTACATAAAATGGTGCTATGAACGTTCTTGAGCGCATCTCTCTGTGTATATTTAAGTGTGTTTCTCCAGGATATATACTGAAGTGAAATTACAAGGTCAAAGAGTGTGTACAACTTCTGCTGTAATTCTACAAAGTGATTGTACTAATTTATATTCCCAGCAGCAGCAAAAAAATACATTTTTTACAGTTATGTCCCACTGAGGTTAATTGAAAACTCTCCTTTGAAAGCAGACTGAGTTCAAAGCATGCTGAAAATGAGCAGAAGGCCTGGTACAAATAGTTACTAGCCCAAAAGTCAGCCCGACATGAGCAGAGGCCGACTGTGTCAGATGGGGACTGAATCCAAGCATGACTCAGTATCAGGCTGGAAGGAGATGGGTTTGGGGGTTGTTCTTAAATCACGCATGTTCTCATCTTTATTATTTTCCCCTAAGACTAAAGGATGCTCATTGTAAACAACATTATTTTATTGATTACTAATATGCAGCTCACAGAAATTGAACATTCCCATGATAACTACCAGTAACAGCATGACACATAATCCACCCAATTCTTCTATACATAACCCAACTCTTTTTTTTGTTTGTTTGTTTTTTGCACAATGGGGACCATATATTCTGGTTTGCATTTTACTTCTTTTTACTTCCAATAAATCTTCACAAGGAAAGAAGTGATCCACATTTATTGAAAATTCAATTATTCAATAAACATTTACTAAGCACCTGCTCTTGGGTAGGAAAGAGTCCATAAAGAAAATTAAGCAACTCCACCGTTAAGAGACTTACACTCTAAAGGAAAGAAACGAACAGACATAGGTAATAATAATGACCCCCATTTATCAAGCACCTTCTACGTGCCAGGCTCTGTACTAAAAAAAAAAAACACACTGCCATCGAGTCAATTCTGACTGCCCCACAGGATTTCCAAGGCTGTAACCTTTATGGAAGAGTGCTGGTGGTACACTGGTTAAAGAGCTTGGCTGCTAACCAAATGGTTGGTAGTTCAAATCCACCAGCCGCTCCTTGGGATTTCTATGGTGCCGTTCTACTCTGTCCTGTAGGGTTGCTATGAGTAGGAATTGACTCAACAGCAATGGGTTTGGTTTTTGGTTTTTCCGTCTTTAAGGAAGCAGACTGCCACATCTTTCTCCTGCAGAGTGGGTGGTGAGTTGGAACCACTGACCTTTTAGTTAGCAGCGAGCACTTAACCACTGCATCACCAGGGCTCTCCGGCACTGTAGTAGATAACTTTAATGAATGTGGTAGGCAGAATAAGGCCCCCCAAAGATGTCCATGCCCTAATCCCCAGAACCTGCATGTTATGTTACATGGCAAGGGGGGAATTAAGGTTGCTGATGGAATTAAGCTAGCTAATCAACTAACCTTAATATAAAAAGATTATCTTGGATTATCCAGATGGGCCCAATGTAATCACCGAACCAAAAGAAAAAACAAACCCACTGCCGTCTCACAGCGACCCTAAATGCAGAAGAAGGAAGCAAAAGAATTAGAACTAGAAAGATAGTGTTTGTTAGAAAGTCTCCACCAGCCATTGTTGCCTTTGCAGATGGAAGAAGGCCATTAGCCAAGGAATGCAGGCAGCCTCTAGAAGCTGGAAAAGGCAAGAAAATGGATTCTTCTCTAGAAGCTCTGGGAAGAAATACAGCCTTGCTGACACCTTGATTTTAGCCCAGTGAGACCCATGTCAGACTTCTGACCTCCAGTACTGTATAATAATAAATGTGTGTTGTTTCAAGCCACTACGTTTCTGCTAATTTGTTACAGCAGCAATAGGAAACTAACACAATGAATGTTATCACATTTCCTCCTCACCACCACCCCACAACACAGATGCTGTGATCTCTGTTGGACAAAGTGGGGAACTAAGGATCTAAGAAGTTAAATTACCAGGCTAGACTCAATGTGGCAGAGCCACATTCAAGCTCGCGTCTGTCTGCCTCCAAAGTCTGTGCTGTAGCTGCTCCACTACCCTACTTCCTATGGTCAGGTGGAATGCAGGGCAGATGGGGACACATGCTGTCAGAGGGGTAAGCAAAACACAGTGGGTGGAGAGAACTCTGCCTGGGGCAAGTCTGGGAACCTCTGTGGAAGTAGCATTTGAGCCTTTGCAATGATGGGCAGGATTTTGACAGACAGAGATGGGGAGGGGAGGAAAGAAACGGAGGGCTCAGGAAATGCAAAGTGATTTAGTGCCCCTGAAGCCTGGGCACGTGGGGGTATCTAGTGGGAGGTAAAGCTGGACACCTTGATTAGTGACCAACACTGCCCAATACAATAGCCCCTAGCCACAGATGGTTGTTTATATTTAAACTTAAATTAATTCAAATTAAAGTAAATAAAAAATTCAGTTCCTCAGTTACATGGATCACATTTCAGGCATTCAACAGCCACATGTGTTTAGTGGCTAACATATTGGACAGTGCAGATACAAAACATTTCTGTCATCATGAAAAGTTCTATTGGACAGCACTGCAGATAAAGGGAATTCATTGGAGTTTTATAACACTCCCCGCCCCACCCTCTTACATATTATCCACTTTTGTGTCCTCTCCCCAGGGGCTTTGCAGAACTTTTCAACAATAGGTACACAATACCAAAAAAAAAAAAAAAAACCCAAACCCTTTGCCATTGAGTTGACTATGACTCATAGCGACCCTATAGGACAGAGTAGAACTGCCCCATAGGCTATAATCTTTACAGAAGCAGACTGCCACATCTTTCTCCCATGGAGTGGCTGGTGGGTTCAAACCACCGATGTTTTAGTTAGCATCCGAGTGCTGAACCACTGCACTACCAGGGCTCCTCAGGTGCACAATAAGCATCACAAAAATCATTTAAAACTCCACACACTGCCCTGGAAAAGGGTAACCTGCTGCCATCGACTCATAGCAACCCTCTAGGAAAGAGTAGGACTTCTCCATAGGGTTTCCAAGGCTGTAAATCTTTACCGAAGCAGACTGCTAAATCTTTCTCCATCGTGGAAATGCTTATCTGGTCCTAAAAATAAACCTTCCTGAAAAGTGGGTCCAGTTTTTCTCCACTGTCAGTATCTCTAGACTAATATCTTAGAGGGCATTGGTGGTTAACTGGTAGAACCCTTACCTTCCACGGGGGGACCCGGGTTCGATTCCTAGCCAATGGACCTCATGCACAGCCACCACCATCTGTCAGTGGAGCTGCATGTTGCTATGATGCTGAACATGTTTCAGTGGAGCTTCCAGACTAAGACTAGGAAGAAAGGCCTGGCAATTTACTTTCAAAAATCAGCCAGTGAAAACTATGGACCACAAGCATCTGATCCACAGCCCATCATGGGGATAGTGCAGGCACAGCAGTATTTTGTTCTGTGGTGCACGGGGTCACCATGAGTCAGGGGCTGACTCAATGGCAGTAACAACAACAGTAAAGCCTTATCTTATAGAATCAGATCAACGCTGTAGTGTAAAACGATTTTTAAAGAGGAGTGGTAGCATACCAGCTCACATCTGCAGAGTATTTGACAGGTTTCAAAGCGCCTGAAACACATTATCTCACATAGAATGCTCGGGCCTGGTCCTCCTGATGGTGGCAGGGGCTCTACCAAGACAGAGTAGCTGTGTGCTGCCTCCCCCACAGGGCCAGGCCTGCTTTGTGCAGGCTGCCCTACTTTGGCTCAAAAAAAAAAAGGAGGCTGAAATCGACTAAGGCAACATCTGGAAAGTACACAGAGCTCCGCACCTAACAAGATTAACGTCTGCCAAAGGTAAGATTATTCTGAGACCTAACAATCGAGTTTGGAAGGATGTCAGATGCAAAGGAAACCCAATTCATTGCTATAATGGCTTATGTTGCCTTGGGATCTTCATGGGCCAGTTGGGAGTGTTTCTTGAGATCCAACTCTCTTACCCCCTCGTTGACTCACGATCCATGCAGAGCACATACTGTACAAAGCTAATCCTGTTTGGCAGGCCTCACAAGCAGCTCCCATCAATTTCTCATCAGCAGCTCAACCCTTGTCCTCTCCCAAACAGCGCCGCAGTGACAAACATGGAAGGAGGGGGCCCTCCTCACTGACGCCCCTCCCCACAACCACCAGCAATGCCAGCAACTTGGCCGCCTGAACAATAAATCTCTATGTGATCCGCAGAGAAAGGGTGCCCTGTACCTGCTAACAGGGCCAAGCTACCCTGCCCCCAGCGCCTGCAAAGGAGGTGGAGGGAAGCAGTTGGAATAGAGACAGGCATCAAATCAGAAAACAGGCCTCCCCACCCTCTACCCCCACCCCACCCTTGATGGCAAATAAGGTTTCTGACCCAAGCTTCAGCCAGTGAATTTTTCTACTCTGCAGGGCTGAGGGTTCAGGTGCAGAAGGGAACCGCAGAGCAAGGGAGAGGGAAGACCGCGCCGCCAGCTCAGCTTTACAAACGAGCCCTTGGGCCAGCTGATGTGGAGATTTATGCCAGTGCCTCAGGCCTGCTCTGGGTCTAACCTGCCAACAAACAAAAGCCAATATTCACTCCCCCAGTGTGGTGTTTTAGATAGGACCACATGCATATCTGGAAAGCGGGAGAGAGAGGCAGTAGGAGGCAAGACCTCAGGTGCAAAGATTGAGTTGGTCATCATCTTTGCTTCATGACACACTCAACACTGGTCCATGCGAGGCCCACTTTTGTTTTTTATTTAATCACTTATTAGATCTTTAATCGTGGGCAAATAGCTTTAAACCTATTTAAACCCCTCCCCCCTGAAAAAAAAAGCTAAGATAGACCCAAATGTACACTAAACATCTGGTTTCCCCACCAACCCACCCCCTGCCTCATCCTACCCTGGTAACCATCACCTTGAATCTTATGTCCATCATTACTTTGCTTTTCTTTTTATATGTTTTGTTGCAGCTGTATGTCTCCAAATTTTTTATTTTAGTTATTTTTGGCTTTCTAAGAGACGTCTTACATCTGTTGGTGCATTTCCTCTACTTAATATCTTACTGTTAAGGTTCGTTCATATTCTTGCATTTGTTTTGACTGAGTATAATTTTCCACTCTGTGAATACATCACAGTTTATTCATTTCCCTCCCACTAGTGGGCATCTGGGCTCTTTCCAGGCTGTGGTATTGTGAACGGAGTTGCACATGTCTCCTGCTAGACATGAGTTTCTCTGGTACATAAACCTAGGAGTGGAAATGCTGGGTCCTAAGGAATGTGACTATTCGCATTTAGGAGATAATATCAAAATGTTTTCTATTTTGTTTGCATTTCCTGGAGTCTCTAAGATGGTTGTTTCCTCTTCCTGTCCCCCTCAATTTTATTTTTTTAAATACCACGTTTGTGGAGATACAGCAACTCTATTAAAACGCTTAAATCAGATTCTTAGCCTAAAGCCTGAGTAGCATCTCAGGTAAATCCTCCCATATGGAAAAGAAGGGCATCTTTCAGGCACACGGATCATAAAGAGGGCATCTATGCAGACACAAGCACCCACCCTGGTGCAGACACGGAGGCAGGTTAGCCAAATGGAAGCTAACAATCTAGAAGCTGCTTCCCATTTGACAGATATGAAAGATACATAAAGGGACTGGAGTGGAGCTCCAGATTGCCCTTCCAAACTCCCTTGCTCAGTCTTTTCTCTCCCAAGCCTCCCGTCACCACCTCACATGCCCACACACACACCACACACATCCATACACCCTACACACACAGGGCCCTCACACACCCCACATTCCACACTCTCCACACACACACCTCCACATCCCACACACACCACACCCCCACACCCCACACACACGCCACACACCCATACCCCACACACATACCACACACCCTACACACACACCACACCCCTGCACCCCACCCACACATACCTCACACCACACACACATCTTAAAAAAAAACAAACAAACAGAAGCCAAAAAATGGGAGGGGGGAGCCAGTTTGTAATTAACCAATTTCAGATTTCAGTGAGAGCAGGGGTTCAAGCTGGACATCACTGAACAGTCCAGTTCACTTCAATGAACTACTTACCACATGCTTTACAGTGTGACAAGTACAGTAATGAATAAGACCTCGCTTCTGCCCTCAAGGGGCTTGAAGTTTGTTCATTTAACAAGATAGGATCATGCATGAGGTGACGGAGGGGCAGGTAAATGCTAAGAAGATAAGGATGTTGGCCTGGTCTCAAGATCCTCACGGTGGCAGTGGTGGGATTAAGCAAAAGTTAAGAACACAAGTGGACCAGGCACAGAAGTTACTCAAAGATGAGCATGATCGATTCTAAGCAAAAAGGTGTTCTGGGGGAAAGTTCCCGCAGAGTGATGTTGGAGCTGGGTTTTGAAGGATGAATTGACTAAACAAGAGGCGAGAGAACAAATAAAGAATATACTTAAAAGAATTAAATTTCTGACTCCAGCCTCCTGACCTTCCCATTTTCTCAAACTTCTTAAATCTCTTTCCTGTCCCCACCCCCCCCACCCCCCCGCCCACAGCCATGCTAAAGCAAGCACCAAGAAACTGGAGCTCGTGGATCACTGGTATGCATGCATTATCTACATTTATTTATTTGCTAATTCCACAGACACCAACAAAATAAATCCCCACCAGGAGTCTACACTGTGCTGAACTCTGGGCATACACCAATGGACAAGACAGGCACAGTCCCTGCCCTCACCCAGCTCCCTGTCTCTGAGGGCAGACAGAAGATTAAACAAAGACCTGACCATCAACCGGACTCCTCAGTCTGGGCCAGCCCTGCCCCCATCCCGTCCTCCCCTGAAACATTTTCAGTAAATTGTGCAGGATTAAAGAAATGACTGCCTCCTTCGTAATTAAAAGAATCCTGACCAGTGTCCCAGGTAGCAGAGCACTCAGAGCTGAGAGACCAGGAAAATCAGGTGCTTCCTACATAATAGCCTCCAATCTGATACTTGATAGCTGCTGGTTTCCAGAGTCAAACAAATGTCAGGGACTTTATGAAGGCCGGAAGCAAATAAGGGAGCAAGGATTGGGGTCTAGGCCTCAGGGGAGCTCAATTAGTGAGCCAGATAAAGTTAAACCGAAAGGGCATGCTCTTGGTTTCCTAGAAGCCAGCTGGAAAAGATGCCAATCCTTAAGCCTCTGTCACTCAAAAGATTAACAGAAGAGACCTCAGGGTGCCCAAAGGGAATTCTGCAACCAGCCAGATGTTTCTGCTCCTCCTGTGACACCGCAACTCACAACCCAGAGCCACAAATCTGGGGCCACCAAGAAACCATAGAAGAAAACTGGAGTCTTTGGGGATATGTTGAAACTCAAACACATCACCTTTTAGTGACAAGACGCCAAAAAATATTGTTAATCATGCTTTCTTCCAAACAGACTTGCCTGAATCCTCTGGCTTCAGCATTTTCTCGTGAAGTCATCTCTTTCTTTAGAGCAGGAACAGCATCCCTACTTGGATGAGCACTCCCTGAAGCTGCTTGGTGGTGTGGAAAGCACACAGCCTTTAAATCCATATCAACTGGAGTTTGCCTCCCAGGGCTACAAATGCACCGGGAGTGATTTAGGCAAGTTGTTGGGCATCTGAGTCTCACGTCCTCATCAGCAAACTGGCACTAAAATGAGGCGACCACCCCTTGCAGGGTTCTTGGAAGCAGAAGAGATCACGTAAAGTGCCTAGCCCAGGTGTTCATAAATTGTTTCCTATAAATGCAACCAGGTAACTACATGCTCAAGACAGCAGCCTTCCACTTGGTACTTTCTAAACACACTTGTGTGTCTGTGTATGCGTGAGAGAGAGAGAGAGAGAAAGCAAGATAGAGTGCACGAGCAGCTGGGACACACAAGTCCATGTACAGTTCCTGTTTACGTCCCAACACTTCTATCAAATTGATAAACTAAGGAAGCTGGAGAGAAGCCTAGCTGATGTCTCTGTTCCTGAGAGTCCCTAGCTTTGCCCTAAACATTGCTTCCTCTTGTCCAGGAGGCAGGGAAAGAGAGCCATATGGCTTGAGACGCTAGCCATGCCCAGCAGCAAACGAGCCCCCCATCATTTGTCTCCAGGCCTCTCTCCTTTCGACCCTCGTGTGAGTGGACATCCAGATTTCAGTCGGGGTGCTCTGGTCTGCGTCTCTGTCTTGACTGTTCCTAATTATTGGAGGGAATGCCGCAGCTCGCCTGACCTCGGAGTTTAAGAGCTGCAAGTCCTAATATCAAACCAAGCAGCTTCATTTAAAAGGCATCCTCATCTGCATCCATAAAAGTCACTCCCCGGAGCCCTTCCTTGCCCCAGCTTTGGGAATGCCTGCTGTCGAGGATTTATGACACGCCCTGGATCTAATCTGCCACACTTTAACTGCTGCTGTTGCACATCTGGTCATAAAAGCAAGGGCCGGCCCAACACGGGACAAACACTTTTCTTTCCTAAGTGGCTGCAACACTGATCTCACAATGATAGCAGGGCTCGAGGGTAATCAGCCCAGCATCTGGGCAGTCATTAAGGCTCCCCAAGCTTTGCCAGGCTTTTCCTCCACACACGACTGCTATAAAGATGATTCTCAGAGAGCAAAAGCTCTGAAGAAAGAACCTGCCATCTGAACAGGTGGTAATCGGGCAAGGCAGGCGGATATCCAGGAAAGCACAAATTGGTTGAGGAGCTAACCTTCTTTTCACAAAAGTCCTAGCGACTTTCACAGGGACTTGTACGCTGCCTGCTGAGTCAAGCAGCTATCTTGAGAGATGACTGCTCTGACATAGTCTGATTCTTGGCCAGAGATTAGGGTTGTCGTTTGGGCAAATGAACCATTAGGTGGTTTAATAGTACATTTTTTTAAGGCAGTGAAATTCTTTATTAGATCACTTCGGGGAAGGGGAGGGAGCAATAATCGAGACGCACAGTAAACACAATGCTGTCGGTTCCAGGAGAGTTTACAACGCCCTGGACAGCCCGTCCTGTGCACAGAATTGGCATGTTTCAGATCGTTCAGAAACGCCAGTCAGACCAAGGTTCAACAAGTAGTTCAATCTCCCAGCACCGAACCCCGGGGGAAGAGACCCTTGAACGCAGCACAGAGCTTCCCTCTCCACCACCTCTCCACAGTTCCCCACCTCTACCCCTCCTTCAGGGCCGTGCCCAGCACGAGGGCGCATTAAAATTATCTGCTGCGGGTTTTACGAGCAGCGATCGCTTTTTAAAACAACAACACAAGGTCCTTGTGTGGCTCGCGGGTAACCTAAAACTCCCCAAGCAGCGCTACCCCCCACCGCCCCCGCCTGCCAACAACGCCAGCGCTCAGGGACCGCCAGGGCGCAGCGGGAGAGCACAGGGAAGCCCTACTGGAGCCGAGAGCGAGCTCTCTCGGACGCAGGAGGCACCTCTGAGGGTTTTGGAGCAAAATGCCATGGGAGAGAGATTGGGAAAGAAAACCCACTCGTGACAGTTCGAAGGGTGCTGCTAGAAACGAAAGGGGGCAATGGGAGAAAAATTCATTGCAGTAATTTCGCCAAGAAGCCCACAGGGCACTGGGTAGTAGGTGGGGGACAGTATGTTCTGGCACGTCCCTCTCCCCTCCCCCGCCGGAGGGTGAGGAGCAAAGCAGCCGCTCTCTCCCAGCTCAGGTGGACGCGCGGCTGGGGGCGCAGAGCGCGCGCCCCTCTCCGGGGAATCCGCGGGCTCGCAGCTCTGGGCGCACTTACCCTGGGGCCGGTGGTGCGGTGGCCGGGAGCCAGGGACAGCTGCACCAACACGAGCAGCAAGTGGGGCGTGAGCAAACGGGCACAGCGCGCGGGTAGCATGGTGCCAGCCGGGCCGGGCAGCGGGCTGGGGTAGCGGGCTCCGCGGGGCGCACACGAGTGCCTGCCTGCCTTCTTTCCTTGCCTCTTGGGCTCTGGCGGCGTCAGGGAGCAGGCAGCGGTCCTGCGGCTGCTGCTGGCGGAGGCTGCGGTCAGAGGACACGGTCATGAACCGCCCAGAAGGAGAGCTGAAGCGCGAGCGTGTGCTCCGCGCGCGGCGCCTGCTGCGCTCCGCCGGACCACTGCGGCAGCAGGTTGGACGCAGAGTCCGAGCCATGGGAATTCCCATTATAAACCCCCTGGAGGGGCGGGGCGGAGCCCGGCGGGCCTGATTGACTCGCCAACAGGCCCATAGCAGCCGACCCTGTGGCAGGTGAAAGCCAATGGGAGAGAGGAAAGAGTGGAGGCTCGTGGTCCACCCTCCCCCAACACCACCACCACTGAGGAGCTAACGCCCGGTTGTTCCTCTGTAGTGGGTTCTCGGAGGCACAGGGATGAAGACTAAGTTTCTCTGGGCCTTTCTGTCCCAGGAAGCCTAAGAGAGCTCCTGCAGCCCAAATCTACTAGAATGTCCACCGGCTAATAATAAATAATGCCTTGAGCCCTGGTGGTGCAGTGGTTAAAAGCACGGCTGCTGCCCCGGAGGTCCGCAGTTGGAATCCACCAGCTGCTCCTTGGTAATCCTTGGGGCAGTTCTACTCTGTCCTGTAGGGTCGCTGTGAGTCGGAATCGACTCGACGGCAACGGATTGCGTCGGGTTTAAGCATGTTCCAGCACGACTACATGCGTTGTCACAACAGCCCCATGAAGCAGGCAGGGAAAAATGCTCCTAGCCCCACTTTTCAGGTGAAGATGCTGGGGAGCAGAGGCCGAAGAAGAACTGGGAAGTTGCTAGGCGACCCCTGCCCATGGCCAGCCTTGGGAGTAGGGAATGGGCATAGCCACTTTCAAAGAAACTCCGTGGGGGTGACATACCTGAAGTCCTACAGAGGCTGTCCCTGCGGGAGTCGCAAAGGGACAAGAGGAAGCAGGCGCCGGACGTAGGTACAAGGTAGTGCCCATCCGTGGCCTTGTGGTGGATCTGGAGCCAGATAGCCGGGAGGCTATCTGTCCTTTATGGCCTGGGAGCAATGGGACAGGTTGTCAGAGGGGTCCTGGCCCCTGATGAGGGAAGGAGGAAAAACATTAATGGGAAGGGTAGTCTGTGGGTGCAGGGACCCCAGAGATGGGTCAAAGGAAGGAGAGGAGATCTCCCCTGGGTACCCTGACCTCTAGGAGAAAACAGCCCAGCGAACGGTCCAGTCAGATGTTGGAGGGCTCTGCCCAGGGCTGTCTCCTCAGGATCACCTTGGAGCTGGTTCCAGCTGCTTCACCCAAGCAGCATGGTAGGCTGCCCCAACCAAGCAGCATGCTGGGCTGCCCTCAACCCAAGAGAGCATGGTTTATCTTCTTATGTAGTGCAGGACCTTTTGTGTTTACTTCCTTCAGCGCTAGTATGGGCCACTCACTCCAGGGGAAGGCTTCCTTTTCTCCAACCAGATTCTAAGCAACCCAGGGTTTAACTCCTCCTCCTGGCCTGGGCCTGAGAGCTCATTTGCAAAGGTTAGCTCTGCTCCCTTACCACTCCTGTACAGGATTAAACGTACAAGCTTCCCACCATACTCCTGCATTCAGACTGGCCCACTCCCCAGACCGCCCCCTCCAGCCTCCACACTGCAGCCGGTCATCCTCCGAAAAAGCAAACCTGCAGCACCACCTCTGCTTAGAATGCTTCAACTCTCCCCAGTGCCCTCTACCAGAAAGCCCAAACTTCTCCCTGGAACGATAATAAAATACTTGTGGTTGTCTAAACAAAAATGAAGAGCCCCTTTAGAAGAATTGTCTGTCTTTTCCTCTACGGGGAAATCCTGCAGTGGTCAGGCCGGCTCTCTGGAGCTGGGCAGCATGGGTTCAAACCCTGGGTCTGCCACCTAGTGGTATAACCTTGAACAAGTGACTTTACCTGCCTGGAATCCAGCTTCCCCCTCTGTAAATGAGGACAAAAATAGTATCGACTCATGAGTTGTTGTCAGAATTAAAGGAGATAGGGTATATAAAGCCCTTAGAATGGTTAAGTAAGTAAGTTAGAAATATCACCATCTGGCATTTGAAGAGGGCAGGACAAATGCCTCGTCTCGTTTTACCCTCAGAATGATCCTGTGAAGAAGATAGGTCAGACATCCCCACTTTACATGTGGCAGTCGAGTTGATTCCGACTCACGGTGACCCCAGGTGTTACACAGTAGAACTGCTCCATAGGGTTTTCTTGGCTGTAATCTTTACTGAAGCAGATTGCCAGACCTTTCTTCCAAGGCACCGGTAGGTGAGTTTGAATCACCAACCTTTCAGCTGGTAGTTGAGTTCAAACCATCTGCACCACCCAGAGACCTATATATCCCCACTTAACAGGTAGGTAAGTGCATACTCCATGACATTGTGACTTGCCTGGCCACATTTGGCTGACAAATGGCAGAGCCAATATTCAAGCCCGGGTTTTCAGAGTCTAATTCTGCCTGTCATGTGATGGCTGCAATACCCAGCCTCAAATGCCTTCAGGTGAGCGGTTCCCAGTATGCTCATTGGGAACTTCAGTGGCCTACAAGGTAACTGAGATTTCTGAGCTTTGGGGGAAGAGGGTGAAACAGCAAGGGTCAGCTCTTCCTGGAAACAGCCCTTGTGATCTGGTACCCTGGGAATTTGCCCAGCTGGCCTTGTGACACTCGTCCAGCACTGTGCCTAATGCAACACTTACATCAGTTTCCATGTCCTGTCTAAGTGTCACCCACCACGGGCTCACCTGGACGAAAACATTACCTTCAGGCTCAGCAGCCTGACGGGTTTTTCCTGACTCTGTCAACTGGCCACATACACCCCGTCAAGCTAGTCAACTTCTTTCTGTTGCTGGAAGTATTGAGAAATCTGTTGGAGTAAGTAAATATGTGAGATGGTCCCCCAGTATCTGGCAGGAGGAAGTGTCCAGGGAAAAAGCATTGCAATAGCCCATCCCATCCATAATACCAAAGGCTGCTTTCCAGCCAGAAAGCTTATGTCCAAGTGAACACTGGTCCAAAAGTCTGCATTATTCTGGACTGCAACCAGGTAGCTTAGTTTAACTGCTTTCCAGTTACTTTGCTCGCTACTGTTTTCTTTCCCTCTGGTTGACATACGGGGCCTGTCGTAACCGGGGCCATTATTCAAATGATGCATTTTCTTCTCCTGATTCCTCCAAAACCCAGAGAAGGTTAGATATTCCAGAGAACTCCTAGTCCCAAATAGTGTCTCTCTGCCCAGGCTCAGTCTTCCGATCCAAGCAAAAAAGTGAAATTGACAAGTTCCTTCTTTCCCTGGAGGCCAGGCTTATGGTCCAAAAATAAATCTAGCTATGCTGGCATCTGGTCTGTCCAGTTTCAGCCATACTCCTTGTCCCATGGGGCTCCTATTGCAAGGGGATATTTCAATAGAAGGAAAAATAATACTTGATATCAAATTTTGAGGTCTGAGGACCTCAAATATTTAGTACTCGCTAGGAACGCCAGTTCCAAATATATCTGTGTTTCTGTAAAACCCAGGAGAGTCTCGCCTTGTCTTGTATTGAGAACAGAACCTTTCTGTTCATTTTAACAAGCACTTTGAGTGCCTTCCTTTCTGTGTCCAGCACAATACTCACTATTATGAGGGTTGTTTAGAGTGCACACACTTTGTCCTCTGAGAGATTACAATCTAATTGAAGACATGGAGCAGACAAACACCTGGAGACCACATCTACAGTATGTTTGAGGGACTCAGACAGCAGGGGCTCACTATAGATCTAATGGGCAGGGAAGATTTCCTAAAGGAGGTAGACCTTGAATGCAGCTTTGGAGCAACATGCTTTTATAACATAAATATACCCCAATTTATGTTTGCTTCACAGTGGTTAAGAGCTCAGCTGAGGTTGGCAGTTCAAATCCACCTGCCACTCCTTGAAAACCCTATTGCACAGTTCTACTCTGTCCTATACAGTTGCTATACTTGTAACAACAGCAACCAGCAGAGAAAGGTGAGTTGTATCTAAGGTCCAGAACTCTTTTCAAATACACTACTGAGCCCAGGACACCAAGAATCCTGGGTTCTGTTTCCGGATTTATAACTAACTTGCTGTAACACTTAGCATTAGTCTGACCTAGGTCCCATTATACAGATAAGGAACTGAGGCTTACCCACAGAAGTTAACCTTACCAAGATCAGTCTTGAAATTTTAAATATATGTGACAAAAAAAAAAAAAAAGGACAGTGACAAACAATTTAGAAGATTATTCCTCTCTTCTGTACACAAACTTCATTGAAAGTCCAGGGGAGCTCCACAATTGTCAAACCAGGCTTTTTTTTTATTATCACTCTGACATTCTTAATAAGCAGCTTTCACCTCACGGTCCAAGATGGCTGCTGAGGCTCTAGCCATCACATCTGTTTGCCAGTCAACAGGTATGAAGAAGAGGGAAAGAAGAGTATGCTTCCTTTCTTTAAAGACATCTCCAAAAAGTCACATTGCATTTTAGCTGGTTGGCTAAAACTTAGTCATATGACACTATCTAGCTGCAAAGAAAGCTGAAAAAAAACTTAGTCTTAAGTCTAGGAGGCCACATGTGCCCAGAGTTTATATTGCCAAGGGAGAATAAAATACTGGGAGACAACTAGAAGTAGAGGCTATCATCATTACCATGCCTTGAATTGCCAAACAAAAGAACCATGGACAATGCAATGGCATCCAAATGTTCAGTGGTAGCTTCCTCTACCTCTCCAAGTCCAGCTCCTTTGTGCTCACAAATAGTAATGTCCTAAGGGCCCAACACCCCGACTTTTGATGCCACAATAATTTACTTCTATTATTTCTCTCTCTTAGGCACCTTCATGTGGGAGGAACTGAGAACATACTGGGATGAAGCTCAAGCCATCTGGTGCCAAAGGCAACAAGAAAGAACCCCCTAAAGAGACCAGTGGCCAATAATCACTGCAAATAATGCACATCCTTGTGAAAATATTCTTAGCAATCCATCTGTACTCTTCTATTTCTATTTCTTTCCTTCCTTATTCCACCTATAATGGAATCTCTGGTTACTTCTCTGTAACCTGGTTTCAAAAGTAATAAAGTAATAATAATAATAGTCAACTAGTATCACAGTGGTTAAAGCACTCAGCTGCTAACTGAAAGGTGGGTGGTTCAAACCCACCAGCAGCTCCAAGAGAGAAGGTTTGGCAAGGCAGTCTGCTTCTGTAAAGATTTAAACAAAAAAAAAACCAAGCCTGCTGCTGTCAAGTCGATTCCAACTCATGGTGACCCTATAGGACAGAGTAGAACTGCCCCATAGGGTTTCCAAGGCTGTAATCTTTACAGAAGTAGATCACCATATCTTTGTCCTATGGAGCTTCTGGTGGGTTCGAACCCTTAACCTTTTGGTTAGCAGCTGAGCACTTAACCACTGCCCACCAGGGCTCTCTTGGAAACCCTGTGAGGCAGCTCTACTCTGTCCTGTAGGGTTGCTATGAGTTGGAATCAACTGGACAGCAATGGGTTTGGTATAGTAAGTGCTTAGCAAACACCAAACACAACGACCTTAATACACACTCTCACACTTACTATATTTGTTAAAGTCAGTAGTAGTAGTAGCATCAGACCTCGTCTAACTTCAGGAAGGGGAATGAAAATCACTATTATCAGCGCAAAGCTGATTCCCCTGAGTTGGAGGTCAAACATACCTTCACTTTCCAACCTATTTAACCAATTCAGACACCAGCCATCCTCCCCATGGCACTCTCTACTTCTCTGCTGGGTTCCATAATTCATTGCAATGGCCACACAGAACTCACAGACTATACTCAAAATTATGTGATTTATTAGGGAATAACAGGCTACAACTCAGGATCAGGATCAACTTGGAAGTAACAGAAACAACTCAGGAGACAGTTCATCAGTCAGGACAGCTTCCAATCGGGATAGCTCTCAGCTCCTTCTTGGCCATGCTAGCCGGCAGGCCATACTTGGGCCTCTGCTATCAGACCACACTCAGCCCGGACTCTGCCACTGACCCCCACTTGGGCATGGGCTCTGTCTCTGAGCCCTGCTAGGGCAGGTATTATGGCTCTTTTGGCTCTGCCATCAAGTGCTCAGTGGTACCCCTACTCTGGCAGCAAGCCTCTGCCCGAAGGCACTCAGCTATCTAGTTCCATGGAGTGGTGAGCCCACTACAGCCACCTCGCTCCATAGGTCAGGAAGTCCACCACAGCCGTATAGCGCCAGTCTCCTGGTTCTCTTGCCATCTCATGCCATCTTGCACTGTCTCGTGCCATCTCCAGTGTTACAGCTTTCTCTGGCTCTTGGGTCTAGGAGGTTCTCATCCCAGGGACCCTGGGTCCGAAGGATGCACTCTTCTCTTGGCTCTTCTTCTTAATAGCTTGCACAGTAATTGACCAATCCCTGCAAGAATTTTACATACTTATTTGCATAGTAAACTGTCCAAACCCTTTGCAAGATTGTGGCCTAGCAAATCATCTTGGCAGAACAACAAACCGAGTGCCAGAAAGGCCATATGTAAAGAGAAACCCATTGCCCTGCACCTATGATGTAGGTATCGTTATTTTCCCCATTTCACCGACAAAGAAACTGAGACTTAGGCAGGTTAAATACTCACGTAGCCAAAAAGAAGTAGTAGAATTGGCACTTGAACCATATCTGCCTTAGCCTTATGAGCTTATGAGTTTATAAGCCAATCTATGGGGTCAGTGGTATTGTTCCCATTTTGTAAATAAATAAGGCTTAACTGCAGATATTAACCTTAACAAGAACAGTCCTTAAATTTTGCATGTGCATCCAAATTGTTGGTGTTCTCTTAAATCTATCATCCCTAAGACTCAGAAGCATGCTATATACGTGCATTAGTAAAGGTTAACTCCTATTTACCATGTGCTATAGATTGAATTGTGTCTCCCAGAAAAGACAGGCTGAAGTTCTAACCCCTGCACTGGGTAATGTGACCTTGTTTGGGAAAATAGAGTTTTCCTTCACAGATGTTATCTGTTAAGTAAATGAAGTCATACAGGAGTAGGGTGGGTCCTAATCCCAGACCCTTCTGAGTGGCATTTTATAAAAGAGATGGACAGAAATGGAAACAGAGACACACACGGGGGAAGACAGACACCATGAGACAACAGAAGCAAATGCATCTATAAGCAACAAAGAACACCAAAGACTGCTGGCAGCCACCATAAACTAGGAGAGTGGCATGGTACATTTTCTTTCTCAAAGGCTTTAGAAAGAATCAACATGACCAAACCCTGATTTGGACTTCTAGCCTCCAGAACTGTGAGAAAATAAAATTTCTGTTCTAATTTGTTATGATGGCCCTAGGAAAGTAAGAACCATTTGTATAAATTTTCCCCACTCCTCTGCTTTATCTTTTCATTTGTCTGCTTCATTGGCCTGTATTGTTTCTACATAGGCAAGGGGCGTTTCCCATGTCTTAGCCCATAACCAGTTTCATGCTTGGAGGCTCCAGAGAAAGCGTTATTACAAGGACCTCGTTCAGACTGGGATTAAAGACTCCATTGCTATTGTGAACAAAAGGAAGGTGACTGACGTCAAGGAGTTTACAGTCTAGCAGGAAGACAGACATTAAGCAACCAATTATCAATAATTAATTCACTACTTAAAAGTGATCACAATACTTCAAAGATGTACAGGGTGTTCTGGGAGCATATTAAAAGGGTGACAAACTTAGTTGGGAAGGTCAATGACGACTTTCCTGAGGAAGTAATGATTAAGTTGAAAGTTGAAAGATAGGTGGATATTAGCTGGACAAAGCATAGGAGGAAGAGAATTCTGGGCATAGAAAACAGCATGTGCAAAGCACTGAGGTGGGAGAGAGCTACATTGTGACTGACTGTATCACTCTTATCCCTCTAAACTTCAGTGGCCCAGGAAAAACAGTTATCATCATCTGGGTCCAATGAACATATTTTATGTTTTTATATTTTTAAGTCATTTTATAAATAATTTACAGAAGTAAGAACAAAAGAATAGTGTATTAGTTATCTATTGCTATGTAACAAATCACTCCCCAAACTTAGCAGCTTAAAATAACAAACATTGATTATGTCACAGTTTCTGTAAGTCAGGAATCTGGGAGTGTCTAAACTGAGTGACTCTGACCAGGGCCTCTCATGAGATTGCAGTTAGGGCCAGCTTCGTGGGCATGCAACCTGTGCAATCAGGAAAGCCCTCATGCTTGATTTAATGCTCTGCCGTTGTCCTCTTGGGAGCCCCTGAGTGGTGCAAACAGTTGATGCTCTTGGCTGCTAACTGAAAGGTTGGAGGTTTGAGTCTACACAAAGTCACCTCAGCAGAAAGCCCTGATGATCTACTTTTTAAAAATCAGCCATTAAAAACCCTATGGACAACTTAACAACAAAAAGACAAATAACCCAATCATAATATGAGCAAAAGACTTATATAGACATTTCACCAAAGAGGACATTCAAATGGCAACCAAACACATGAAAAGATGCTCAGCGCCATTAGCCATCAGAGAGATGCAAATCAAAACCACAATGAAATACTATTTCACTCCCACTAGGATGACTAAGATTAAAAAAAAAAAAAAACAGAAAACAATAAACATTGGCAAAGATGTCAGAGGAAATTGGAACTTTACCCACTGCTGGTGGGAATGCAAAACGGTACAGCTGTTGTGGAAAACAGTGTGGTGGTTCCTCAGAAAACTAAACACAGAACTACGGTATGACACAGTGATTCCACTCCTAGGTGTACGCCCAAAAGACTTGAAAGCAAAGACTCAAACAGAGACTAGTACACCAATGTTCATTGCAGCACTGTTCACAATAGCCGAAAGGTGGAAACAATCTAAATGCCCATCAACAGATGAATGGATAAACGAAATGTGATACATACTTACAAAGAAATACTACTCAGCCAGTAGGAGAAAGGAAGTCTTGATACATACCACAATGTGGAGGGAGCTGGAAGACATCATGCTGAGTGAGATAAGTCAATCACTAAAGGACAAATATTATATGACCTCACTTATAAAAAAGACAAGAAAAGACAAATGTATAGAGAAGAAAGTTTATTCGTGGTTACCAGGGGTGGGAGGGAGGGATAAAGGGGGGTTAACGGTAATGGAAAAATCACATGGATTAAGGGTAGGATTGCAGAGCCGATTATGGTAACTGCTGTCAATAAATTGTACTCCTGTAACAAGTTGAGTTGGCAAAAGTTGTGTGAGAGATATGTTTACAACAACAACAAAAAAGAGTAGCTGCTGAGGTTAATTATGTACAGCCAAAAATCTCATGGGATTTGGTTTCTTGGTTTGGAAGTTTAGGGTCATGGTTTCATGGGACATCCCAGTTAATTGGCCTAATAATACATTTAGTGCTTCTGTTCTACCTCCTACTTCATTGTATAGTGCCTGGGGTCTTAAAAGCTTGCAAGCTGCTATCCAAGGCACAACAATTGGTCTCTATTTGCCTGGAACAACAGAGGAAGAAGGAGAGTCAGGAATAGGAGGAGGATGTGGAATGTGTGGCTAATTGCCTCCATGAACAACTGCCTCCTTGCCATGAGACCAGAAGAACTGGGTGGTGCCCAGCTACCATTACTGAACATTTTCATCAAAGATTCTGTAGCAGAATCCTGATCAAAAGGGGGGAAATGCTGAACAGAATTTAAAATTATAATGGACTCCAGACTTCCTGGAGCCATGAAGGTTGGATGAACCCCTGAAACTATTGCCCTTAAATATCTTTAAACATTAAACCAAAATTATCCCCTGAAGTCTTCTTAAAACTAAACAGTAGTATAGTTTAACTAGTAAAGAATGTCTGCCTTGAGCATTGTACTCTTTTAAGATCTATCTATATAGGATCAAATTGACAATAGCAACTTGAAAGATTAGACAGGAACCATAGGGGGCAGTGACTTTATGTTAATGGGGTAGGAACAACTCAGAAAAGGAGGGTGAGAATGGTTGCACAACTCAAAGAATGTAATCAATGTTACTGAATTGTACATGAAGAAACTGTTGAATTTGTGTATGTTCTGCTGTGTATAATTTCAACAACTAAAATAAATAAAATAAAATTTTTTTAAAAATAAAACCCTATGGAATGAAGTTCTATTCTGCTACACATGGGATCATCACAAGTCAGAACCGACTCTACGGCAAATACTCACACAAGTGTCCAAGTAGGCTTGAGTAAAGTTGTTCAGAATAACATGGACTGTAATACTGAAATATTGAAAAATTGGTAACTGCCTAAATGCCCATCTATAAGAATTGGATGTAGGGGGCACTGAGTTTCTGTTAATGGTAAAATTTGGAAACATATAGAGGTGATGGTTGTATAATATGGTAAGTGTAATTAATGTCATTGAATTGTACACGTAAAAAAATGGCAAATGTTTTGTTTACGTGTATATATATAACATATGTTATTGTAAATATATATATCTTTACCTAATAAAAACTAAAAAAAAAAAAAGGGAAGTTCTGAGAAAACAGTAAGTAGATAGCAACAAGAGCTAGGGAAGCCCTAGAGTATTTGAAGATCCTGAGTTTTATTTCTCTGCAGTAGGGTCTTAAAGTTGCGACATATGAACAAGCAACAAAGGAAAATGAGTCTCTCAGAAATTGTAGTTAGTTCAGAAGTCAAATCATTCAAGACTGAAAAAATCAGATGGAAGTAATAAGAATAATTATGATAATGTTAATGATAATATCAAATATTTTAACACTATGTGTTAAGCATTGTTCTATGCATTTTTAATTAATATACTTTATTTTTTAGAGCAAGTTTAGGTTTACAGAAAAATTGAGCAGAAAGTACAGAGAGCTTCCATGTAACTTCTTTACCCATCACACAATTTCCCTTATTATAAACACCTTGCGTTAGTATGGTACATTTGTCATAATTCATGAAAGAATATTGATGTATTATTATAAACTAAAGTCTATAGTTTACATTAGGGCTCTCTCTTTGGGTTGTACAGTTCTATGGGTTTCAGCACCATTACAGTATCATACAAAATAGTTTCACTGACCTAAAAATCCCCCGTGCTCCACCTATTCATCCTTCCCTCCCTCCCCCAGTCCTGGAAACTACTGATTTATTTCATTGTTGCTATAGTTTTGCCTTTTCTAGAATGTCATATAGTTGGAATCACACAGCATGTAGCCTTTTCAGACTGACTTCTTTCACTTAGCAATACCCATTTAGAGTTCTTCCATGTCTTTTCATAGTTCAGTATCTCATTTCTTTTTATCACTCAATAATATCCCATTGTATGGATGTACCACAGTTTGTTTAGCATTAACCTACCGAAGGACATCTTGATTGCTTCCAAGTTTTGGCAAATACGAATAAAGCTGCCTCAAACATAAAGAAAAAAAGAAAAGAAAACCCTGTGGAACCCAGTTCTACTCTGACACACATAGGGTCACATGAATCAGAACTAACTCTATGGCAACTATTTTGGGAGAGTTTTGTTGTGGTCTTGAAATCCTTAAAAAAATTTTGAACAAAGGGCTTTACATTTTAATATTTGACTGGGCCCTACAGCTAGTCCTGGTTGTAGTCAAGCTATCAGCCAGGGCTACAATCATGTGGAGTTGAAGGATCCACTTCCAAGCTCACTCACTTGGTTGTTGGTAGGCCTCGGGTCCTCAATGGCCGTTGGCCATTATCTCCATTCCTCTCTGCATGGGTCCTCACAACATGGTAGCAGCTTACAACAATAGTAAGTGATCAGAGAGACCAAGATGGAAGCCGTGGTCTTTTATAACTTAATCTCATGTGTGACATACCATCACTTCTGCCATAATCTATTGATCACAAAGACCAAACCCAGTACAACGCTGGAGGGGACTATACAAAGGCATGAATACCAGGTTGGGATTGTTAGGGGCCATTTTAGAGGCTGACTACCACTAAAAAAAAAAAAAAACCCGCTGCTGTAGAGTCCATTCCAACTCATAGCGACTCTGACTACCACAGACAGTGAAAAGCAACTTCATTAGAAATGTTAATAAGAATGTGGGGGGGACATAAAACTTGATTTGGCCTCTTATCTCTGTTTCTGAAAATAGCCCTTGGAATTCCTGAGCAATCAAGGTACCCTCTGTTTTCTAAAACAGCCAGGCAACACTTAAACATACACAAATGAGTTGGGAATCTCCAATCCCACCCTGACAGCAGACCTTAGAAAGGGAGGGGGCATGATAGAGTCAGTCGTGCATATTCATTAAGTCATGCATATGCATTAGGCCCCAATGACTTAGGGACCCTGAACCTTGGAGCTTCCTCATTTTGGGCTTCTGGAAGTGGTGAGAACATCCATGCGTGGTTGAGCGAGGCACATCCCTGGGGACAGTGGAAGTCTCGTTGCTGTGAATTCTCCCACACTTTGCCTGATGTGTTTCTTCACCTGTATCCTTTCTGGTTATAATAAATGGGTAACTGTAAGAGTTTAAAAAAAAAAAACCCAAACCCCTTGCTGTCGAATCAATTCCAACTCATAGCGACCCTATAGGACAGAGCAGAATGGTCCCATACAGTTTCCAAGGAGAGAACGGTGGATTCGAACTGTTGAACTTTTGGTTAGCAACCAAGCTCTTAACCACTGTTCCCCCGGGGCTCCATAGGTAATAAAACAAAACAAAACAAATCTGTTGCCGTCGAGTCGATTTCAACTCATAGTGACCCTATAGGACAGAGTAGAACTACCCCATAGGGTTTCCAAAGAGCAGCTGGTGGTTTCAAACTGCCGACCTTTTGGCTAGCAGCCAAGCTCTTAACCACTTCACCACCAGGGCTCCATAGTTAATAGTCTCTGAATTTTGTGAGCTGTTCTAGAGAACTAACGAACCCACAAGGGGCAATGGGACTCTGGCTTAGCTCAGGGTGGCTAATTCAGAGAATTAGCAGTCGATTTGTGAAGACCCCAGCTCTGGGTGGCTCACGGTCAGGGAAATGCACTCTAGGCAGTTGATGAAGAAGGGAAGAGTCCTTCTTTGTGACCTAGCCCCAGAGGAGCTAGATAGAGGGGCTGGCTGGTCTGAAGTGTAGGGAGTTGTGCAGACTCCTGAGCCTACAGCCAGCCCTGGGTGACTAGGGATGTTTTGACCTGGCTCAAAGGGGCCAGGGAAGAAGTCTGACCTAACTCTGGGTGGTTAGGGTCAGAGAGAGGGAGTGCCAAGGAAGTGGCTGGCAACAAGGAAGCAATAAATGTGGGGTTTGCCCACTGTCTTAGTCATCTAGTGCTGCTGTAACAGAAATACCACAAGTGGATGGCTTTAACAAAGAGAAATTTATTCTCTCACAGTTTAGAAGCTACAAGTCCAAATTCAGGGCATCAGCTCCAGGGGAAGGCTTTCTCTATCTGTCGGCTCTGAAGGAAGATCCTTGTCATCAATCTTCCCCTGGAATAGGAGCTCCCTGCTCAGGAACCCTGGGTCCAAATGACATGATCTGCTCCCAGCGCTGCTTTCTTGGTGATATGAGGTCCCCATGTCTCTCTTCTCGCTTCTCTTTTGTATCTCAAAAGAGATTGGCTTAAGATGCTATCTAACCTTATAGATCTCATCAATATAACTGCCACTAATCCATCTCATCACATCATAGTGATAGGACTTACAACACACAGGGAAATCACATCAGATGACAAAATGGTAGACAATCATACAATACTCGGAATGATGGCCTAACCAAGCTGACAGATATTTTGGGGGGGACACAATTCAATCCATGACACTCACCTTGACCCTTTAGTAGTGCAGTTAGCTGCACAAATGTAAATACAATAAACTCAAATGTTTACTCCATATTTTCCTAGTTTTAAAGGTAACTTACCTGATGGACCACAACCTTTGACTAAAACCATCTGCTCATCATCTGTCATGAACCTGGAATATATTCATATTGTAAATACTGATTCCAGATTTCAAGTGTATCTCTAACTTGTCCTAGCTTATCATTCCCCATGGTTCTTCCGTTTGCACTTGCATCATCAAAACATAACACTTTTAAAAACTTCAGTGGTTCCTAATTTTGTTGAAGCGAGAATGGCTGTCTTCTTTGGTCCATAATTGTAACACATTTTCATTTTAGATTTAAAAACACAATTTAAAATCTTCAGTTAATATTTTCATTTCTACATCATCTATTTCCTCTCCATATACTCATCTGCCTTAAGCATTTGTCCATTTACAAAAATCATTTCATGTAAATTTTGGTGCAAAAATCTAGAAAATGAAAGAATACTGTCATGTCCTTTTAGCAAAATAGGAAGGTCCAGGTTCTGGTTGCAAAAGGTTATATAATGAAGTCCATCTTGCTGACTGACTTAATGGATGAAAATACCATATTTCCTTTTTGGCCTTAAAAATATATTCTTAATTCATTGATTCCCGAGTCTAGGGAAGATAATCCAGCATATTGTCATCTGAAGACTCACAGGCTAAGGTTTGTCTTACATGATCAATTTTGTCATCATTATTTGTCCCAGCTGTAGAGTGCTACTGTCCCTGGGCATTCATCTTCTGTTATTGAATAATTAATGGAACTTCTTCTCTCAATCTTCTCTTTGCCATTATGATAACCAACGCAGCCAGCTAGGAGCCGCAGAGCCATTATCAAAGTCTTAAGTGATAGCACTGGGTGTGGCTCAATTTGGAGCTGCTCAGACCAAGCAGGACCTATCCCCTCCTGCCTATTGGCCTCAAAAGTGCTGGGTGTGACTCAAGCCAGTCAAACATAGCTTACCAGCCTACATGCCAAAGAAAACGCAATTTGTCTTACTGCACCTGTGCACCATGATAACCTATGTAGCCCATAATGTTTGTATGTACTTCCTTGTGAGAGATGGTATAAAAAGTTCTGCCTCCCTTTGTTGGGGGAGCTTGATTTGAGGTATACACCTTCTTGCTCCTTGCCTTCACGCTTGTAATAAACGCTTTTCCTCCCTCCTCACCTCGGTGTCTTTCTTGATGAGAAACCAGACCAGGCAAGACCCACTTTGGGTAACAATTATAGGCAGAAAAAGAAAAATTCAGAATTCTCAAATGTGTCCAATGAAAGCTAAAAGTAGACCACAAAAATGGTATCTCTAGTCTCCTTTTGTATCTTCTAATATTATAGGCAATGCAGGAAGAAAACCGAACCCACTGCTGGCAAGTCGATGCCAACTCAGAACTGAAAGATGCTAAAATTTATTACACTATTGCATCATCTTGTAGGTTATTCCCTTATTTTTCAGTTTTCTTACTGTTTTAGTCTTTTTCAGCATTGTTGGGAGTAATTCATGAGCAATGATAAAACAATTTCTAGGATGACAAAATAACAAAATATTTCAAGATATAGGAAAAATTAAGATCTCATAATGTATCTTACATTTACAAAAGGGTCCAATGCCTGCATATCATAATTACAAAATAGAACGAGTTTATTCTATTTTTTTTAATAAGTAAAATTTATCTTTTTGCTTTGGAAGACATCTAAGAAAGAATAAAAGTCAAGAAATATCAATCTTTACAAATAGTTAGAAGTGCTAAAAAATATCAACTAAAATTGGGTCAAATGAGCCCTGATGGTACGAGATGTAATGGATTTGGGAGCAGTGGGACCACTGATGGAGTCCTGATGGCACAGCGGTTAAGAGCTCGACTGCTAACCAAAAGGTCAGCAGTAGGAAATCACCAGCTGCTCCTTGGATACCCTATGGGACAGTTCTACTCTGTCCTGTAGGGTCTCTACGAGTTGGAATTGACTCAATGGCAACAGGTTTGGTTTGGTTTTGGCTGGAACCACTGACACAGCCTGAAGCAGACCCTATTCATACCTCACCCATGTTGCCTCAGCCCACTGAGTTCCCTAACAGCTTCCTGACTTCAAGAATGTAATCAATATCACTGAATTGTACATGTAGAAACTGTTGAACTGGTGTATGTTCCACTGTGTATATTCTCAACAATAACCTAAATAAATAAATAAAAGAATAATGAGCTGTTTAAAACCATTAGAAATGCTTTTTCCATTCGACAAAATGTTGGAATGGGCCCTGAGAATAGAGAGAGGACAATCTGATCTTATTTAATTTTGCCAGAGACTTTGGAGTGTTGACAGAGGCACAAAATCATCTCAAAGCAGATCTTCATTGTTTTAGAAGAATCACTTGGGTCGTCCACTTTAGTTATGCAAATGAAGGAGCAGTAGGTCCCAGAGTCCTGGGAGAAGGGTATCACAAGGCCCTTTGTGTAGTAGGCTGCTTTTTAAAACTGCCCAGCTCCTTTCCAGGAACTTGGTTATTGAGGAGGAAGAGGGACTATGGTTGCATCTGGTGGTGGCAGGGCTAGGGGACATTCTGACTTGAAGCCTTCATGGCGCTGCTTGCCTCCTGGTAATGGTGTGAACTGGAACAGATTGTGGAGAGCTGTAACGTTGGGGCTCAGATGTAAGCGAGGCCTTCGTGATTGTGTGTGGTTGAGAGAGGGGAAGGGCATTGTTCCTTGAGGAAGCAATCCCATACCTGCAGGAGAAACAAGATGAGAAGATTCTGTCTGACCCTAAGCTCCGCTTTCCACCTCAGAGGATTATTTCACCAGCTCAGCTGATGTGTCCCCTCACTGTGGCTGCCAAAAAGACTCAGCCACTGCCTCATCTGTGAGCCACCTGGTGCTCTGCAATTCAAACCATGGGCAGGGAGCTGACCTTCCCCACCTCCCAAGGTGGCATTCCAGGACTTGATGTTGAGGTCACCACCTTCACTAAGGATGATATTAACCACCCTGGCAGCCGCATGGGCCTAATGAGATCAGGACATTGTTTACAGCCCCACTTCAGACACAGCTGGTCACTAACAGCCATGTAGAAGCATGAGGCAGATAGGACCCTCTCCCACAGGAGGCCACAAGCACGAAGGGATCCCTGGATGCATAATGGGGGAGGGTCGAACCATCAGAAGGAGAGACCTGACCTGGAGTCTTCCATCTATTTTCAGCAGGTGAGGGCTTGTGCATCACAGACTCAAACATGTCATCCATACTCCAGACTATACCAAGACCCCGTGACCTCGCAAGGCACTCACGCTATGCTTGCACAGGGTTCAGTATGTGTAGCTCCTTCTCCTGCACTCGTTTCCCCTCTGACTCCCTCCCCAAGTTTCTCCTTTAACTCTAGTCAATCCTTGTGTCTGGGGGCTTGTTTGCTGTCACAGCCTCAGTGATGACTTGTGCTTTGATGATTCTCAAACTGATGCCTTCAGCCGTATGCCTCACCTACTCTTCAATACTATTACTCTGTTTGTATGTCCCTCCTTTGTTTCAAATTGCACATAAACAGACCTCATGATCTCCTTCTCATCACCCCCAAAGTCTCACTTCATTCTACACCCCAGCCACTACCCACAGTGCCTCTGGACACCTGGTCTTCAGGTTCAAGGCCCCTTCCACTCCACCCTACCTCTTCCAAATCCTGCCACTTTCCCTTGGATGTGCAGTGACCATTTCTGTGGTCCCCCACTCTGCCAGGGGGTTTCCCCAAGTTCCAACAGGTTTCCTGAGAAAAGGGCATCATATACTATCTCCACCATGTCATTCTCCTGTTCAAGGATCTCTAGTTATCTGGGTTTTTTGTTTTGTTTTTTTACTTATTCCATAATGAACATGCATTATATTTGTGATAAGAGGAAAAGAGTTACTTAAAATATAAAAAGGAAAGGTCAAACCCTGCCCCCTCTGCCTTCCCAATGCACACTCACCCATAAATTTTCCTACCCCTGAATCCATGGCTCCCCATCAGGAATCCTCCAGCCCAATTGTGCTATTTATTCAAACATTTTGCTGAGCACCTACTCTGGGCAAGGTACATGCCTTGCAAAATTCAGTCTCCATCTTTACCTAGACTAGCTTTCTCTCCTGCTCAACAAGTCAACTGACCTCCTCCCACAGGGGTTGACCATAAATGGTGAAACTGTTCGATAACAAGGAGAAATAGATATAAATATATAAATATAAATGTAATAGGCTTTTTCCATGAGTTCCATGAGCAATCCAAGGGCCACAGCCTCTGGACAAAGCAGCACTTAATAAGGAGCTGGAGTCTAAAATGTTGGGCAACACCAGCTGCAGCCTCCATTCTCCAGGATGCACTGCATGGAGTCACGCCAGGCTTTGCACCCAGCCAAAAAGGTAGACTTGCCCTCAGCCAGGAAACACTCCCTGACAGGCCACAGGCGCACTGCAATCACTCCTTTATGCCCCTCAATCTCGGCCCTTCCAAATTCATCCTCCCAGCTCGCTACTACTTTCTATGGTCCCTGTGTCTGTGCTGTTAGCCTCTCATGGCCACATATCTCTGGGAGGTTAGACCATAAACGTCTTGTAGTTGGAGTTTATATCTTCTATTTCAGGCTTCCTGTGCTCAATAAAATCAAAATCCATGCTCAATCACACTTGCTAGCTAGGCAATTGAAATAGCCAGATGATATCAAGGTAAAGGATATCGAGGTAGCCAAATTGAAGAAATTACTTTAAAATTGACTAGGATGAAATGCAGATTAAGAAGAGATTATTTGTTACTATTGTTTTCCCATGTGAGGGGTGTATTTTCCATAAGAATGTGTAAAAAATTCCTTGGATATATTTTATTACTACATCTGTGCCTTAACCAGACATCTTGCACAATTAGACACCTGTCCAAAGACAGAAAAACTTGCATTTGGACGCTTGTAATAGAGGCAGGAAATCTAGCATAATGGTTAAGAGTCTCAGTCTGGGAGTTAGGCAGAGCTTGATTCAAATTCTATCTCTGTGACTTGCTAGCTGACCAACCATGAACAATTCACTCCATCTTTCTGAGCTTCAGTTTTCTCATTTGTAAAATGAGAATTAAACATTCTTTCCTTGTAGTTTTGTTGTGAAGGTTAAATGGATTGACATTGGTAAAGCAACTAACAGTGCCTGGCACATACCAAAAACCAACCAGTTGCTGGCCGGGTGATTCCAATTCATGGCGATCCCATGTGGGTCAGAATAGAGCTGTGTTCCACAGTGTGTCTGATTTTTCAGAAGTGGATCACCAGGCCTTTCTTCCTAGGCATCTCAAAGTGGGCTAGAACCACCAACCTTTTGGTTAGCAGCCGAGCAATTAACCATTTTCATCACCCAGGGACTCTGCCTGGCACATGTTGTTGCTGTGTGCCAACAAGTCAATTCCAACTCACAGCAACCCTATATAACAGAGTAGAACTGCCCTATGGTGTTTCCTAGGCTGTAAACTCTATGGGAGCAAATCACCAAGTCTTTTCTCCCATGAAGCAGTTGGTGGGTTTGAACCACTGATCTTTTGGTTAGCAGCCAAGCATGTAACGAGTGCGCCACCAGGGCATATAACCCGAGAAACCAAACCCGTTGCCGTCAAGTCGATTCCAACTCATAGCAACCCTATAGGACAGAGTAGAACTGCCACATAGGGTTTCCAAGGAGTCCCTGGTGAATTTGAACTGCTGACCTTTTTGGTTAGCAGCTGTGGCTCTTAACCACTACACCACCAGGCTTTCCAACCAGGGTGTAGATAATATCACATTGTTGTCTTTAGACCTCAGAAGCAGTGGATGAGTCTTGAGCCACTCAGGGCCTACAAGCAGGATTAAAGAAGGAGAAAAGGAAAAGCAGATGAGTAGAGAAACCACAGACTGAGAAGTGAAGGGGTTATAACTAGACAGAAAGGTAGAGGGAGGACAGGACCCTGGGAGACCTAAGTTCAAAAAGTATCCCAGGAAGAAGAGAGGAGGACCTAGGAGAACCAAGAGAGAAAAAGACCTGTGGGAGGACTCATGTGAAAAGAGAGCCAGAGTAGGGTTGCCAGATAAAACACAGGACATCCAGTTAAGCTTGAATTTCAGATATACAATGAGTAATTCTTTAGTGTAAGTATGCCCCACATATTACATAACCCTGTTCTATTGCATGGGACATACTTATACTAACAAATTATTCATTGTTTATCTGAAGTTCAAATGTAATTGGGAATCCTGTATTTTTATTTGCTAACTCTGGCAACCTTAGGTCAGAGACATGGCTCCTACTCCACACCTCTACGTAAGTCTCTTTGTGATGTTACTGATTCTACAATAACCTGATACCTACAGATCTGGACACGGCAGCAATTGGAAGTGCAGGGGATGGAACAAGATTCTTCGTTTTGCAAATGTGTTCTTTCACAGTTGAGGTCTTATAAATAGCAAGCTCTCTTAACAGTCTTAAGGTGGAAATTAATTTTTTGAACTTAAATTTGCACACCCACTTTTGAAGGAGCCCACCTGTCAAAGCTTAAGGAAGAGCAGACAGCAATCCCTAAAGCTGTGGTTCCTCTGGCTTCCGAAAGCCGCAGAGATGGGTAACCAATACCAATGTCCACTACAGAGGGGTCCCAGTGACAAAGACCAAATCACCATCCTGCGCCCAGAGGGCTCATCTCCTCCCCTTAGGCCCCAGCTGTGGAACAGCCCCAGAACCTCCTGGCCAGGCTGCTGCAGCCATTTACATAAAGGCCAGTCCTGGATTGCTCTGAAAGCAAAGACCTAAAGAAGGCTTTGTCTATGTAAAACCAAACACAATTCTCCCGCCTCAGCCCTAAACTGATTAAAAGCTGGAGTCATTCCGCTTTGTTTTGAGAAGTGCCAGGGTTTTATGCTCCAGGTCCTCCCCCACCCCCCACACCCACTTCCCTCCTCACTATTTCCAGCTGCTGAAGCACATCAGTGTGAAAGACCACACACCAGCAGGCCCAATAGTGCCTGGCGGAGATTAAACCCTGGTGGGCAGGCAGCAGTGGAGGCCCCCTTCTTGGGAGTGGGCAGCCCAGGGAATCCCCCATGTGGAAAGGGAACAGAGCAGGGAGGGGAGAGCTCAAGGAGAGAACCCTCCATGCTGACCCTGATCTCTTGCCTATCCCGCAATCAGCCCAAGGGAGGGTCAAAGGCAAGTCCACAGGGAAAAGAGCAGTCCACCATATTGGATGTGGTGAAACATGCCTTCCCTTTCTACATTTTTAATTTTTTTAATCCAACTTATTTACCATATAACAAATTTAATTTGAGGGAAAACCCAGGAAGCTAAAAAAAAAAAACAAAACCAGAAAAGACGCATAGTTTGGGTTTCAATCCCAGCTCCACCAGTTTACTTGGCGTCTTTGGACAACTTTGCTGAGCCTCAGCTTGGCCTTCCTTTCCACCAGGAAGGCTCTGATCCCAGCTAAGGCGTGTGATTGGGTTTATTTCCTTTGTACAGTGTAAAGTGAGCTTGCATGTTTGCTTACTTACTTATTGTCCGTCTCACTGTACCAGAATGTCAGAGACTCTGCTGTGTCGCTCAGCACTGGAGACCCAGGGGCAAAGCTAGAATTTGAACTTGAGGTCTAGATAATTCCAAAGCCCACGCTGTTTCCAATTCTACAGAACTGGAGTGTCTAGCACAGTGCCAGGCATCAAGTCGGGGCTCCACAAATATTTTTTAATCGATTAAATAAAGTATAGAAGGCGTACAGATGAAGAAAGGAAGTGCTGAGGATTAGAGGGGCCCTTCCCACTTGAGCAAAGTTTTTCCCTTCCCTGCAACCCATGTTCTCAAGATCAGAGTGGATATTTTTGAGTGCTTGGGGTTCCTCAGCTATTTTTCTCACACCATGTTTTGAAGCAAATGGAGCCTAAATGTATGGTATCAATCTTTAGTGTCTTATTCCCTTCTCCTTTGCCTTTGAAAACTAGTGTCCTCATCAGCAATGCTGAGGGAGAGCCTGGGGGACATGGTAGGCAGGTCCTTTCTGAGGCAGCAGTCGGAGCCTTCAAGGAAACTCTCTTTCCAGCCCCACCTGCCAAGCACCCTACCAAAAGATTGGGATTGTCAGGGGTTAAAGGAAATAAAAATAAGGCAGAAGGCACTGGAGGAAGGTAGTCAGAGATTCTGGTGGGCCCCAGAAGAACAGGCTTCAGCCAATGGTCACATGGGCAAGTTTGTCCTAGGGCAGACTGAGAGGGCTTTCTATCTCCACATCATGACCATTTGGTGCCTTCCTCACTCCTTCCCACCCCTTACCGTCCCTCCCTCTTCACCTCCCATCCTCCCATCCCCCAGTGCTGTAATGAAAAATTCATGTTAAAAGCTTCACATGTGATCTGATTTTCAACACTTTAATTGGATTAATAAAAGCAGGGAGTGTATTGAGCCCACAGGCCTTCCTCTCCAGGATCTCCCTCCCACTACTTCCACCCACCCGTTCTCCTCCTTGATCCTTTTCCAGGCTTAGCTCTCTCTTTTCGCTTCTTCCTTTTTCCTTCTCTCTCCACGCTCTTCTCCCAGCCACATCTCCCTTTCTTACCTTCTTCTTGCTCACTCCCAGCAGCCTCCTCCTCTCTGTTCCCAGTACTTCCTGGTCTTTGGTAAAATTTTCTCTTTTTCCCCAACTGAAGGAAGAGCAGTCCAATTTCTTAAAGACCTGATGAATGGAATATTTCCAAAGAAATTTAATTTTATTTGGTTCTAGAATATACACTATCTACTAAGAAAATTACAAAATTAATTGCTGTAAAAATATTTAACAGATACGAATTAAATTTAATTAGTATGTTGGTTGATGCATTTGAACTGTGGTATTGGCAAAGAATATGGAATATACGAGAAGAATGAAGAAATCACTTTTAGAAGAAAAACAACCAGAATGCTCCCTAGAAGAGAGGATGGCAAGACTTTGGCTTGCTTACTTTGGGTATGTCATCAGGTAAGACCAATCATTAGAAAAAACATTGTGATTGGTAAAGTAGAAGATCAGTGAAAATGAGGGAAATCCGCAATGAGATGGATTGACACAGTAGCCAAAGCAATGGATTCAAACATAGCAACAATCATGAAGATGGTGCAGGACCAGGCAACACTTTATTTTGTTATCCATAAGGTCAAGGAGCCCTCATGGCACAATGGTTAAGCACTCAGCTGCTAACTGAAAAGTCAGTGGTTCAAACCCAACAGCTGCTCCATGGTAGAAAAGATCTGGTGATCTGCTCCCATAGAGACTACAGCCTAGGAAACCCTATGGGGCAGTACTACTCTGCCCTATAGGGTTGCTATTAGTCAGAATAAACTTGATGGCACACAACAACATCCATAAAGTCACTATGAGTCAAAACTGATTCGATGGCACATAACAACAATGAGCATCTTGGTTTGTAGTATGCAAGTGTTGCCATTACAAACCCTCATTCTTGAGGTGACTAACATTTCCTGGACATAATCTGGGCTATAAAGTAGAGGGTCAGTGGAAAAAAAAAAGATCCTTGTTAAGGATTGAATTGTGTCCCCCAAAAATGTGTGTCTACTTGGTTATGCCATGATTCCCAGTATTGTATGATTGTCCTCCATTTTGTGATCTGATGTAATTTTCGTATGTGTTGTAAATCCTAACCTCTGCCTGTGGTTAATGAGGCAAGATAAAACCAAAAAAAACCCATCGCCGTCAAGTCAATTCCTACTCATAGGACCCTATAGGACAGAGTAGAACTGCCCCGTAGAGTTTCCAAGGAGTGCCTGGTGGATTCAAACTACCCACCTTTTGGTTAGCAGCCATAGATCTTAACCACTACACCACCAGGGTTTCCAGGAGGCAAGATTAGGTTATGTTAAAGAGGATTAGGGAAGGATGAAACACCCCTACTCAAGTCACAGCCCTGATCCATGTAAAGGGAGTTTCCTTGGGGTGTGACTTGCATCATCTTTTATCTTATAAAAGATAAAAGGAGAGAGAGGCGAGCTGAGAGAGAGGGACCTCATGCCACCAAGAAGGAGCAGAGTGCATCCTTTGGACCCGGGGTCTCTGTGCTGAGAAGTTCCTAGACCAGGGGAAGAATGATGACAAGGATCTTCCCCCAGAATGGATAGAGAAAGCCTTCCCCTGGAGTTGACACCCTGAATTTGGACTTCTAGCCTCCTAGACTGTGAGAGAATAAATTTCTGTTTGTTAAAGCCATCCACTTGTGGTGTTTCTGTCATAGCAGTACGAGATAACTAAGACAACCCTCAATAAGATGGATTGACACAGTGGCTTAAACAATGGGTTCCTGTGAGGAAGGCACAGGACTGGGCAATTCATGTCACTATGAGTCAGAGCTGACTCCACAGCACCTAGCAACAACAATAATCTGGGCTGTGGCACTGCCATAGATATAGCTAAAATACAGAGGGGAAGAAACCACTCTAAGCCATTTCTATAATCCACAGTGAAGAGTTTGGGGCTGGGATATGCTATACCCTTAACAACAGTGACAAAATCCTGAGCAGCTAAAAAGCTCTGGACAGGCAGTCGAGAGATCTGAGACGACTGGTGCCTGCTCTGTGCCCCAGGACCATACACACACATTTTACAATGCAGTTGAATACAAGAAGCATGAGTAGATACATAACTGCAGTAGGGTGAGGCTAACATGTCCTAGAAAAGTCACAGGTCCAAACCTTGACTGGTAGGCCCATGGAGACCTGGGACAGGCAGTCTCCTTTGTCCACCCCTACGACCAGTGCTTGGTGGCTGGTAAGAGAATGAGGGTGTGCCCACTCATGTCATCCTAGTGAAACTGAAAAGTAAGACTCAGACTTGTCTGCTCCCAAATCATGTTTGGCCTCTTGGAAGGGATGGCATCTACTCTGGCCTTGGACAGAAACCTGTTCTGGTTTAAAGAGGAACCAAACTCCTTGTCAAGGTGACAATGACCTAAATTCCATTTGGAGAACTTCTGCACCAGCTGTCTAACCTCGAGGGAACAAATTCAGTGAGGAATTTGTGGTCTTTCTGTGTCTACATGGTCATGTGATTGGCAGCCAAGTGCAAGTTTTCAAAACAAAAGAGCTGAGGAATAGAGGCTGTAAAACAGAGCTTGCCTCTCCTCTCCTCAAGAATGATTTGCTGGGGGAAGGTATTCTTTTAAAAAATGCCCTTTATCACTCCACCAACCGTACTGTCAGTCCTCATACCCACCTCACTCTTAGTTATGGGGTAGTCTCCGCCTCAAGATAATGAAGATGGTGATGACCACGATGGCAGTGGCATCCAGCATTCATTGCACATACACCTTGGACAAGAATTGTCGGAAACACTTTTCAAACATTATTTCAGTTCTCACAACAGTCGTTGTTGTTGTGTGCTGTCAAGTCGATTCCAACTCACAGTGACCCTATAGGACAGAATAGAACTGGCCCATAGGGTTTTCTAGGCTGTAATCTTCATGGAAGCAGATCGCCAGGTCTTTTCTCCCGTGGAGCAGCTGGTGGGTTCGAACTGCCAACCTTTCAGTTAGCAGGTGAGCACTTAAACATTGCACCACCAAGGCTCCTTCACAACTGTCCTATGAGGTAGCAACTATTGTTATCTTCAGATAAAGAAACTGAAGCTCAGAAATTCTCAGTGATTGGTCCACAGTCACATTGCTACTGCTGGGAGAAGCCTAGATTTGAATCCAGCTCTAACTGACTCCAAAGGCCATTTCTCTTAATCACTACTCTACGACCTCCAGGTTGGAAACCAAGGAGATAAGGGCAACCTTCTTACAATGTATTTATCATGAAGTAACTTGACCCAACAAGTATTTAGGGCCAGGCATTCTCATCCTGTTAGGTGATCAGAAAGTATCACAATCCCTCATCATTCATTCAACAAATAAGCCAAGCCAATTGCCATCAAGTCAATTCTGACTCATGGTGACCCCATGTATGTCAGAGTAGAACTGTGCTCCATAGGGTTTTTCAGTGGATGATTTTTTGGAAGTAGATCACTAGGCCTTTCTTTTGAGGCATCTGTGGGTAGACTCAAACCACTTTTGGGTTAGCAGCCAAGTGTGTTAACCATTTGCACCACCCATGGACTCCAGATACTAGTTGAGTATTTACTACTTGAAGCCCTGGTGGCGTAGTGGCTAAGAGCTGTGGCTTCTAACCAAATGGTGGGCAGTTCGAATCCCCCAGTAGCTCCTTGGAAACCCTTTGGGGCAGTTCTACTCTGTCCTATAGGTTCACCCTGATTTGGAATCGACTCAACAGCAATAGGATGAGGCTAACTTCAAAACCTATGCTCTTTCCGCCATACTGTGTTAGAGTGAACTATATGACCTCAGACTGATAGAACCCCTTCCTTCTTAAGAGCTCAGAGCACTTGGAAACCAGAACTCAAAGTCTTTATCCAGCCATCCAGCCAGCCACCCATCCATCCATCCACTGATGACACATTAACTGAGCGCCTCCTGTGTGCCAAGGTCCTGCTGGGCACTACCAGAATACAGTGATGGGCAACAGAAATACAGTCCCTCCCTTCAAGGACCACTCCCACCACTCAGCAGGGCCAGGTGTGGGTGTAGATTCTAAGGCACATGTCTTCGGTGTGTCACACCCTCTCTCACTCACCCTTCAGCCCTAGAGGGAAAGCAAGTCCTGAGACTCTGATCTGCAGCCAACTCTGAGCTGCCAGCTGGGGTTCAGTCTCTGCTCCCTACCCCCTCCACTCACCCTCCACCCTGTTCTGTGAAATCATCCTGGCTGACAGCTAGTTTTCAAGCTGGGCTCTCTCCATCTGTTGCCCACTGACTGAGGTAGAGTGAACTAGGTAACTAAGATCCTGTTGCTTCCCAAGGAATGGAATTTGAGAGACTCCATAGGGTGGGCCAAGCCATTGGAAGAATCCAAGATTTGGGGGATTCTGGCAAAGGTCTAGCAAGTTCTCATTTGATCCAAACAATATGCCTGACAAGCCCATCACACCTCCTGCCTCCAGTGGGAATTAAACTCCATCAAGTCAAGTTGCCAGGAACCAGCCTCTCAAGCTTTTCTGTGGTGGGATATAACTTCTAAATCCAGTGGCTCAACAGGCCCAGGGACAACCAACAGAGCAGACTTGAGTCAAGTTGGGGGCTGTCAAACCTTATTCAGAAATGGGCCCGTCAACCCGCCACCTCCCCCTATCCAGAAAAACTAAGCAGTGTAGTTGGAAATCAGACATGGAGGGATGGCAGAGAGGAAGAGTGTTAAATTGCAGCTGAAATCAACCTCCCCCAATCTCAAGGGCTTCTCCTTCAGTGTCAACAAATATGCAACCAATTAATGTAATTGCAGAGTTATTTATGGTGCCCAGCAAAGTGCAGCTAGATCCTAAAAGACAAGGTTGGAAGCAGAGAAAAAAACTCTCAGTTTTTGGTGTGTGGTTTTTGTTGGTTGGGTCCCCCCCGCCCCTGCTTTCTTTCAGATGTTTTAGACAACTTGTGGTATCCATGTGTCTGGTGGTCATGGCCCCTTCCAGTCTGTTTGCAGGTGTTCCTGCCTGGGGGGAGAAAAAGGAGGGGGAGCTAGAGGGAAAAAGCTAAAGGTCTTCAGATTTCAAACTGTGACCTGACATCGAAGACTCTTCCAAGGTTCCCCACTCTGACTGCACCCTTGTCTTAATCCTCTTCCGTCGACCCTCTCCATAACAACCACCACCAAAAATTGCACATAGAGACCTTTTCCCTCCTTAGTTCTGTTATGTGATTGTTTGGAATGACAGCTGTGTTGCCGTTCAGCGCCCCACACAAGACAGGTTTTAATTAGAGTTATTGAGGGGCTTGAATTGGCACAATTAGGGCCTACATTAATGGAGTCTCCATGTGTTCTTTTGAACATTTTGGCCCTATTTTTTTGTTCCAGGGCAGGAGGGGGTTGCAGCTAATGAAGTTGGAGAGTGCAAATTATCTCAGCAAAGGAGGGCAAGTGTCACCCACCCACAAGACTCGGGAGGGGGAAACAAGCAAAGAAAAGAAAGCAGTAACACATGGTGGAGACACACACACACATTCTCACACACTTACTTTCTTGTCTTGCCTTTTTTCAAGTGGTCCTTTTAGAAGGGAGATGTAGCCACAAAGTAAGAAGTTATCAGTAGCTAAGAGGCAAAACGGAAGAGACGTGTAAACTAATCCAAACTAAACTAAACTAAGGACATTTGTGTGTGTGTTGTGCATGTATATGTTTTTACATTTACCTAAGATGCTTATAAGGAGGCCTCGTGGCTTAACGGTTATCAGCTGCTAACCTAGAGGTTGCTGGTTCGAACCCATCCAGCAGCTTCTCAGGAGAATGACCTGGTGGCTGGTGAGCTGCTCCCATAAAGGTTACAGCCTAGAAAACCCTACTGGACAGTTCTACTCTGTCACATAGGGTGGCTATGAGTCAAAATTGACTCAACAGGACCTCACAACAACAACAAAATGCATATGGGTATATTAGGAGAAGAGGGAGATACAAAGACGAACCTCAATTGTCCAAAGTCCTAAATCTTCAATATCTGAAATGTTGATCTTTCTTTACTATCCCAATGTCCAATTTCCTTCCTTTCCAGGTACCTGTTCCTGTCTTTGAACTCCTTGAGCCCAGATCCCCTATGCTGTCTCTATAAGGCTCAATCAACAAAAAGCCCCATCCCCAAGCTTGTGAGCCTCTTATCTATGAACACACTCAATTAAATCATAGCCCAGGAGGTTGCTGGGACGAGATGGAAGCCTGGTAGACCATGCCTCTAACTCCCCTGCCCACCTGACACTCTTCCCAGAGGTGCCTTTGGTAAATGTCATTTCCAATAAACATTCAACACAGACCATTTTGGCAGTAGGAGGGCAGGAATTGGAAAAACAAATATGATCGAGCCCCGTCATAAATAACTAAGTGAGAAGGCGAAAGATGTACTGAAACAGGCTTCTCCATTCAGTGTGGCCCCAGAGCGTGTGGCTGACTTTTGGGTGGCCTGAGTAGTTTTGGGGACTGGGGAGTGGAACTGTCCAGTAAGCTAAAGCAGCAGCAGGCCAGAGTGGGGTGATGAGGTGGAGGAACGGTCACACACAAGTTGCAGCTAAGATTGTTGTGAGCACTTACTTACGAAAACCATGTTAAATCCTTTTATGGATTGAATTGTGTCCCCCCTACACCTGTGGATGTGATCCTGTTTGGAAAGAGAGTTTTCTTTGTTATGTTAATGAGACCATGTCAGTGTAGGGTATGTCCTACTAATCCTAATCCTAATCTCTTCTGAGTTATAAGGAGCTGCACAGATACACAAGCCCATACAGGAGAAGCCAGACACTATGTCATAACAACCAAGGCAGATGCATCTACAAGCCCAGGAACTCCAAGGATTATCTGCTACTAGCAGCCAAACAGGGTTGGTGAAAAAGAGGAAAACCTTCAACAAGATAGACTGACAAAGTAGCTGCATCATTGGGCTCAAGCATAACAATTGTGAGGATGGTGCAGGACCAGGCAGTATTTCATTCTGTTGTACATAGCGTTACCATGAGTTGGAATTGATTCAACAGCACCTAACAAGAACAACAAAGCTGCCAAAAGAGGCTTGGTGGCAGAATGGTTAAGTGCTTGCTTGGCTGCTACCCGAAAGGTTGGCAGTTCTAACCCACTAGTAACTCTGCGGGAGAAAAGACCTGGCGATCTGCTCCTGTAAAGATTACAGCCTAGAAGCAGTATGGGGCAGTCCTAGTCTGCCCTACAGGGTCGCTATGAGTTGGAATCAACTCGATAGCACACAACAACAGCAGCCGAAATAAACGAGGACCTCTCCTGAGAGCCACACCCTATTTTCGAACTTCTAGCCTCCTGAACTGTGAGAAGATAAATTTCTGTTCTTTAAAGCCGCCCACTTTGTGGTACTTCTGTTACAGCAGCACTAGGAAACTAAGACAGATCGCCTTCCCAGCACAGTGGGCCTGGCTGGCTGCCACAAGGTCCTCCCTTTAAGGCTCAGGTTCTATTTTGCATGGGTGACATCATCTTCCTTCAGGCTGCCTTTGCTGGCTGTTTTTCCTAATGTTTTAGCTCTTCCAGTGGCTTGATAATCCGCAAAGTGACTTGAGTCGAAAAGCTAACTCTCACCCTTCAGGGAACGGTCTTGGCATAGAGAAGTGGGGGAAGCAGTTGAAGGGACTGGGGGCCACTCCTAATCCCATGGGGCCCAAGAAATGTGGACAGACAAGATGCCCAATTCAAAATGCCTCCACCACTCAACATACCTTCCGGTTCCAGCGTCCAGAGTCTGGTCTTATCTAATTCAGCCATGAACCACAGGGCTGACCTTTAAGAAAAGAACCCCACATAGCTAGTCAAATTGGTTTCCCCAAAAGATGAAACACTAAGCCCAAGGCAAACCTGCATGCCAGGACACCCAGCATGCCAGGGTTGGTTTAAAGCAGGTGGTTCTCAACCGGGGGCAATTTTGCCCCCAGGGGACATCTGGCAATGTCTAGAGACATTTTTGGAGTCCCTAGGTAGTGCAGATGGCTAAGCACTCAGCTGCTAACCGAGAGGTTGAAGGTTCAAGTCCACCCAGAGGTGCCTCAGAAGAGAGATCTGGTGATCTACTTCTGAAAAATCAGCCACTGAAAACCCTGCGGAGCACAGTTGTACTCTGACACACATAGGGTTTCCAGGAGTCGGAATCAACTCTCCGACAACGAGTTTGTCTTGGTTTTGAGAGATTTTTGGTTGTCATAATTGGCAGGGAGGGTGCTACCGGCATCTAGAGGGTAGAGGCCAGGGAAGCTGCTGAACAACCTGCAATACACAGGACAGGCCCCCACAGCAAAAATTTATCAGGCCAAAGTGTCAATAGTGCTAAGGTTGAGAAATGCTGCTTTAAAGTTAAATAGACCTGGGTTCAAATTCCAGCTCTACCACCTCCTAGTTGTGTGATTTTAGCAAGCAGCAACATTTCTAAGGCTTGGTTTTCACATCTGTAAAACAGGGATGGTAAATATCTCACCCACAGATAAAGCACCTTCATTGTAGGGGTTCAAGAAATATTTTCTTCTCCCATCTCTTTGTTTGTTTGTTTGTTTTAATGTATAAAAAATGTTCTGTCTTATCTTTATTAGAATCACTAAAAGTATGTGGCATTTGGGCAATCACAAGTGAAAGCGATTTACTCTAAATCTTCCAGCCCTGAAATTTTCTTGTATAATCACAGCTGTCACCTGCCCCCTTCCCGAGGTACAGTTCTCGCATAGAAACTATTGGGCTGGGCGCTGACCCTCTCGGGAGACACCTTGAGGACACCTTACACAGGGAGTCAGAGAAACACAGGAGAGGATTCTGCAGGGCCATGGCCGCTCGCCGCCTGTGGCCAGCTGCGCTGTGGTCCCTGGCTGCGCCCCCAGAGACCGACCACCGGAGGGGGAGGGGAGGGCGGCCTCATTTCCTGTGGAAGTGGACTTGAGGAGCTCGGCCTTTTCTTTTGAACCGCACGGTAGCCAAACGTCAATTAGCTGAGCCCTGAAAAATGAGTGCCGTCTCGGCTCTCCGGGGGTAAGGCAGGGCGCCCCCGGCCCGGCCTGGGGTGGCTGCCCCGTTCCCCCTATTGTGCCTCCAACAAGGACGTTTTATTGAAAAGAGCTGAGTGCATCTAATGCAGTTATCCGTGTCCGCCCCATCGGGCCGTGGGCTGGGGGCGAGGCGCGCAGCTGCCGCCGCCTCACACGCTCGCAACAAAGGAGCGCGCCGTGGAGAATTTGCTCCCCTTTGAACCGCTCATCTGGTTTCCATTTTTGAAAGGTCCCCAATCTTCGCTTTCACCCAGCCCCCACCCACCTTCACTCGCCCCCTTTTCTCCTCTCCCCACTTTACTCTCGTTGTGCCCTTTAGGGAGGGTGCCCCACGTTCCCCCATGTGGTCACCCATGAGTGTTGGGGACCTGCGCATCCCCCACCCCCACTCCGTGCAGGGGGGACGCTGGCACCCAGGACAAGCTGGGCAAACACGCCTGGCTTTCCGACCATCCAGAAGCATCTTCACAGGCTTGGGCCTCAGTTTCCTCACCTTTAAAACGTCACGGTTGGATGCTACCTTGATGCCGTTCAACTCCAGTGGTCTGCAAGTCAAGGAACTGATTCGTAAAACATGTGGCAAGTCCCCGGGTTATGTGGAGATTCGTTCCTAAGTTTGTCTTTAAGTGGAATTTGTAGGTAAGTTGGAATAGGTACATACGGTTCTTGTTTAGCATCAAATATTTGTCTTAGTATATAGTATGTATTTTATCTGTGCATATAAAACAGTTTAAAAATATTTAAGAGCCACTTCCAAACCCTGCAGTGTTTTCAGGAGCAGCACAAAGTAGTACGTGCAATCGTTATTACAAACCATTGTATTTAACTCAAATTTTTAATATAATAGGCTTTATGGCAGTCTATTCTTAAGTACCAGTTGTCCGTAAGAGGAAGGTTAGTAACCCAGGAATTGCCTGTAGTATAATTAAGAAAATTTAAATTGCCTTAAACTTCATAGCCTAGTGATGACCCACATCAACATCTCAGAGTATTTTCTTCCAGGCTTTTTGATAGGTCTAATATGAAGTTATAAGTCTTATATAAAGTTATTGTTTAATCGGGATCATGTTGTGTATGCAATTTTATCTATCTAGAACAGTTTCCTGTGTTAATAGTCTTTGAAAATGTGATCTGTCTTACATTTTTTTTATTCATTTATTTTTTGATTGTGGTAAATATGTAGGTAGCAAAACATTTTCCATTTCAATGGAAAATGATATTTTTAAACAGCTGTAAAACATATCCTATCATGGGCTTGTACCATAATTGATTTAACTGGTTCCCCTATTGTTGGACATTTAGGTTGTTTCCTGTTTGCTTGGTTGGTTGTTTTCTTTTCTCTCACTGTTATAAATTATAAGGTGGTTTTTAAAAAAAACAAAATCCTCAAGTGACTTCCTAAATTAATCTCTGGGACTAAAAGAAGGTTCCCCCTGCCCCACCATAAATCAAAGGCACAAGGCAGCCACTGCCACCTCTTCCTAGGGCTGCCATGGAGGGGAAAGGTCAACCTTTGCCCCCTCCTCCCCTGCCTGACACCTCCAGGCACCTGCAAGTTGGGAATTCAAATTTGAATCATGGCCCTTGCAAATTATGGCCTTAAACAAGTTCTGTAAACCTCAGCGCCTTCCGCTGCACAATGAAGATACAATCCTATGGCTCTCAGAGAGCTGTTGTGAGGATTAAATGAAACATATACAGCATGCTTCACTCAATGCCTGACACCTAAAAGGCCCTCCTTGTTAACTGAACCCAATCTTCAAGATGAATTTCAGGCACCCTGCCGTGCTGGTGGGAATAAGGGGAATATGGGAAGGGGGCATTCTCAGAGCTCTCAAAGCCTGCACACTACAGAGGAGCAGGTGGGTAGGACACAACCTCCTAGTTCCACCAGTTACTGTGCCTTAGTTTCTCCACCTATTAAAATGGGGAGCTGTGAGAATTAAATGAAGTAATATATTAAAAAGTATATAAAACAGTGCCTGGCACATACTAGGTGCTCAGTAAATTTAGCTATCATTGTCTACCCTACCCTGCTTGTGAGGGGCAAGGTCAGCCTTCCCCAGAACTATTTTTCTCTTTTGTTCCTTTCACCCTCTGGCATGCTCCAACTGAAGGATCCCAAGCCCGCAGAAAGCTGGAGCAGGATGAGGTGCTAAACTCCAGCAAAGAGCCCAAGGCCCAGAGAGACCCTTACAGAGCACCCCACACCCACCATCACACTCCCAGCCTCTGCTCCTGGGATTTGGCATTTCTGCTGACGCAGAGAAGGGGATAGGGTGGGAGTGAGGACACTGCCTTGTTGTGAGCTCCTCTTGCCTTGCCTTCTGTCTCACTTGCCTTCTCGGGAGTTTCTGCTCATTTGTCCAGATAAAAGTAATACCGATAGTGACCCCCACTGACTGACTATCCACTAGATTTCAGACCAAAACCCTGTGAAGTGTTATAATGACATATGTGGATTATCATCCGCGCTGCGCACAGAGTATGGAAACTGAGCTCAAAATGGTTAAACAACTTGCCCAAAGTGGTGGAGAGAGAATTTGAACTCAAGACAGTCTGACCACAAAGTCCTGCTCTTTCCGGGACACCACATGGCCCAGGTTCCTTTATCTGTGGAGTTGAAGTTGCAGAGTCACCTTCCCTGGAGTGTATGCCCTGAGGAAACTTAAAGTGGAAGGGCATTTAGGGAGGGTCGCCAGAGTTCACAAAGAAAAATTACAGGATTCCCAGTTAACTTGGAATTTCAGATAAACAAGGAATAATTGTTTTAGTATAAGCATGCCCCATGCAATATTTGGGACATACACGAAAAATTACTCATTGATTATCTGAAATTCCAAGTTAATTGGGCATCCTTGTGTTCTCTCTGACAACCCTAATATGGTGACTTGGTTCTTATTATCCAGTAGCCAGGTCAGCAGATGAGAGGCTCAGTCTTGGCCTCTGGATCACATCACAGTGATTGGCTTTCACTTAATCCTGCCTTATCTCTGTGCAGACACTGTGACCACTTTGCACCTTTTACAGCTCAGAGGGTAAGTGACTTGTCTAAGATCACAAGGCTGGAACTTGAACCACACAAAGTCCCAATCTCCTGGCTTTCCTGATATTAATATAGTTCCCAATAAAGTGGTCACCACAATCCATGGGGGGATCTGTGCTTTCCAGCGCAAAATTGTCATTCAGCTGCAGGGACATGAGGAAAATAAGGGCAACATGACATTTTCAATTAAGTTATGCAATATAAAGACTCTACTTCTAAAGCTGTGTTTGGTATTTGTTAGAAATCTTTTGGGTACAAGTGACAGAAATCCTGACTTAAACAGACTTAGACTAAAAGCGAATTGATAGTCCACTCCACTGAAAAGTCCAAGGGAACACATTGGCGCGGGTATGTCAAAGGGACACAGGAGGCAAATGGAAGAGCTCCCAATGCCCAAAGCTGGAACAATTTGAGCAGCAAAATAACTGAAGTAGTATTAGATAATAAACCAAGTAATAAATATCCATGAGTCTATACTGATAGAAAAAAAAAAAAGAAGGAAGGAAGGAAGGAGTGAATGAGAAGAGACAAAGATCCCATTCAGAAGAATTCCCAATAATTTATGTATATACTCTGCCTTCAAGGGGATGGAACTTATCTCCCTACTCTCAAGTGTGGGCTGTGCAGAGTGACTTCCTTCCAAAGACTACAGTAAGGAAAAGAGGACAAAAAGAGTAACTTGACAGGTGGAGAAATCTGACAACACTACCTCAGCCAGGTGATCAAGGTTAAAATCAACAGTGATAAGTCATGTTGATAGTATAGACCCTTGATATGATGCGGTGAGAATGGCACGTTACCTCTGTGAACTTCCTCACTGAAGCCCAGTCTAATCGCGAGAAAAACATCAGGAAAATCCCATCTGAGGGACATTCTACAAAATACCTGACCAGTAGTCCTCAAAACTATCATGGTAATGAAAAACAAGGAAAGTCTGACAAACTGTCACAACCATGAGAAGCCTAAGGAGACATGATGACCGAACGTAAGGTGCTGTCCTGGTTGGGATCCTGGAATAGAAAAAAAGACATTAGGGAAAAACTAAGGACACCCGAATAAAATAGGGACTTTATTTATAATAATTTATGAGCCACTCTATGTTCTCAGGTTAGTGTTCAGCAGAAAGGAGCAGCTGCTGCTGTCCCAGCAATCCCAGTAAGTCTCTGTGTGTCTCACAGCTTCTGGTAAGCCACATGCTCAGTTACTGGGAATAGAGGAACCAGAGGCCCTAATTGGCCTACACCTGTCACATGCTTCACTTCTGAGTCAGGGGCCGATTGTGAGGGAGAGATGGACACCCCCAAGAAACTGGGGCTGTTACCTGAAGCAGATGAGTGAATGGGTGGTGGCCAAAATTAATCAATACCCAATGTCCCTTTCAACATTTTTGGTGCTAAAATGTCCCTATATGAAATAATGATCGTTATTCTTTCTTTAACATCCCTACTTCTCAAAATAGCTGCTTCATATCTATCCGTCAATTTTTTAAAACTGATTCAAGAAATCCCTACTACTGTCCATCTAAGATACAGTCTCACCTCGTCCAGAGCAAAAGAGAAACAAGGAGACATAAGACCCAGAAAAGAAACGAGGCTACAGGATTAATAGTCTACGTGAACCATGGCCTCATCTACCCTGAGACCAAAAGAACTAGATGGTGCCTGGCTACCACTATCTATTGTTCTGACCAGGGCCGCAATAGATGGATTCAGATAGAAGGGGAGAAAAATGTGGAACAAAACTAAAATTCTTTAAAAGTCCAGATTTACTGGACCAGTTGAGACTAGAGGACTCCCCAGGAGATCACCCTGAGGTACTCTGTAAATCTTGAACTGAAACTACTCCCTGAGGGCACCTTTTAGCTAAATAACAGATTGGCTCATAAAAGAAAGAATATTACCTGTAAGTGAGTTGAGGATCAGATCCCAGCTCTATCACTCACCAGCTTCATGACTTTGGGCAAATTTACTTAAGCTGTCTATGCCTCAGTTTTCTCACTAAAATAGGGGGGACTCAGGCTTTAGAACCATTACACCAGAAACCATTATTTAAAAACTAAAATAGGAAATTATCCCTGAGGTCACCTTTTAGCTAAATAGCAGATTGGCTCATAAAATGAAGAATATCATCCATGAGTAATGAGCTCCTTTGCAGAATCATCTGTATGAGACCAAATGGTCAAAAATTACTGTAAAGCAAAGATGAGAAGGTAAGGGGGCAGGGAAACTAGAAATGGTGCAACCAGAATGGAATGAATGAGCATGATGACATACTGTGAAAATGTAACCAATATCACTGAATAATTTGTGTAGAAATTGTTAAATGGAAACCAAATTTGCTGTGTAAATTTTCACCTTAAACACAATAAACTATTATTTAAAAAAACTAAAATAGGAAAATTACTCAGAAAAATACAAATAGTATTCAATATCAAGCTTCTCATCCTTGATATTGAATACTATCTGTATTTTGATCAGTGTTTTAATTCCGGTTACTGCTGACCTTCCTTTGATGGGAAAGTCACAAGTTTTTAACCTCACTTGCGGTGCCTAGAATTTTCAGGAAAAAATAATTAATCTCTCTGCCTAAAAATGAAACAAAAAACAAGCAGGGGAGGGGGCTGAGCAAGGTAGGAATCACAGATTCAAAGTTATGAGCTCATTTTGCATCTGTGTATTGTTTTTTTCTTGGCTTATGCATGAGATATTTCAACTCAACTTGATTTTTTTCCTTTTCTGTGCCTGTGGCCAGTTTGCACAACCAATTTGCCCTGACTGCTCCCCAGCTCAGAGCCCAGCACCCAGCATATGGTGAGTGAAAGAAGCCATGTGAGTTTGGCATTGCCAGGCAGGAGTGCTTCTTGTTGGGAGACTCAACCTGGCCAAGTGCCCCTGGCTGAAAGTAGACAGGAAGACCCAGCATTCTGAACCTCTTTCCAGAAATTCCCATGGGGCACTTCTTTGGCCCACAGTTCCTCACTATTCCAACCTTGAGTGCATAGTAATCATCAGAGAGAAAGTCATTTTAAATCCAGCTCATTATCTTCTCCAATAAACCTGTTCCTCAGTCTGTACTGCCTGTCAGGAACACAGATGCTGCTGCCACCAGCCAGCCAGAAACCTGGGCATTCACACCCCATAGCCAACCAGACCCAGAGCCCTAGGAATTCACTTCCTCCAAGTCTCTTGAAATTGTCTCCTCCTCCCCAACGCTATTGCGGTCCACAGGGTCAGACTTTCCTCCCTCTTCACCTGGCTTGTTGCAACTCCTTCAAACCCGTCTACCTCCAAGTCATACCCCCAGTTTTTTGTGGCCAGTGTTTATTTCTGAAACACAATGACAATTGACTACCTAAAACAGTCCACGGACCCCCTCCTGCCCACAGGATAAAGTCTGAACTCCAAGAACACCAGAGGGTTCAGCACTGCTCCAGGGATTGAGAAAGAGAGGAGTGGAAAGGGAACATTGTCTTTGTCCCAGAGAATCACAACGGAACTCAGAAGCAAGAGCCACACATGAAGCAGACCCAAAGGTTTAGTTAAGAAAGTACAATTTTTAGCAGAATGCTGGCACATGGTAAGCACTATGAGTCGGAATCGACTTGACAGCATAGGGTTTGGTTTGGTATAGTAATAAGGAGCCCTGGTGGTACAACAGTTAAGCACTCATCTGTTAAGTGAAAGGTGGGCAGTTTGAATCCACCCAGCAGCTCCCCAGGAGAAAGCCCTGGCAATCTGCTCCTGTAAAGATTAAACCAACAAACCCGTTGTCAATTCCTACTCATAGCAACCCATGTGACAGAGTAGAACTGCCCCATGGGGTTTCCAAGGCTGTAATCTTTACAGAAGCAGACTGGCACATCTCTCTCCCGAGGAACGGCTGGTGGGTTCAAGCCCGTGACCCTTCAGATAGCAGCCATGCACTTAACCACTGCACCACCAGTGCTCCTGACTGTAAAAATTACAGCCTAGGAAATCCTACTTCGTCCTATAGGGTCACTATGAATCAGAATCAACTCAGTGGCACACAACAACAACAACAGGATAGTAATAATAATAATTGTTATCATTATTATATGGTATTATATGCCAGAATCATGTGGCATGCTCTAACAGGGTCAGGCAGATTCCAAGAGCCAACTGTGGCCCAGCAGAAGATCCATCCTTATGCGCTCTGGGCCTCAGCTTTCACATGTGCTAAGTTTGCTAGAGGAGCTCTGGTGGCCCAGTGGTTAGGTACTTGGCTGCTAATCAAAAGGTCAGCAGTTCAAACCCACCAGCTGCTCCAGGGGAGAAAGATGTGGCAGTCTGCTTGTAAAGGATTACAGCCTTGGAAACCTTATGGGGCAGCTCTACTCTGTCCTATAGAGTCGCTATGAGTTGGAATCAACTCAACGGCAATGGGTTTGTTTTGGTTAGGTGTGCTAAGCAGTCAAAAAACATCAAACAACAATAAATAAAATGTTCTACATTCTATTTTGTTGAGTAGCATCTGGGTCTTAAAAGCTTGTGAGTGACCACCTAAGATACTCCACTGGTTTCACCCTGTTTGGAGCAAGGAAGAATGAAGAAAACCAAAGACACAAGGGAAAGATTAGTCCAAAGGACTAATGGACCACAACTACCACAGCCCTCAACCGGACTGAAACCAGCACAACTAGATGGTGCCCAGCTACCACCACTGACTGTTCTGACAGGGATCACAATAGAGGGTCTGGGACAGAGCTGGAGAAAAATGGAGAACAAAATTCTAACTCACACACACACAAAAAAAACCAGACTTACTGGTCTGACAGAGACTGGAGAAACCTTGAGAGTATGGCCCCCGGACACCCTTTTAGGTTCACCCTTCAGCCAAGATTAGACAGGCCCATAAAACAAAATGAGACTAAATGGGCACACCAGCCCAGGGGCAAGGATGAGAAGGCAGGAAGGGAAAGGAAAGTTGGTAATGGGGAATCTACGGTTGAGAAGGGAGAGTGTTGACATGTTGTGGGGTTGGCAACCAATGCCATAAAACAATATGTATATTAATTGTTTAATGAGAAGCTAGTTTGCTCCGTAAATCTTCATCTAAAGTACAATAAAAAAAAAAAGAAGAAGAAATCAAGCAATGCATTGCACTGGGAAAATATGCTACAAAAGACCTCTTTAAAGTTCTAAAAAGCAGAAATGTCACTTTGAGGACTAAGGTGCACCTGACCCAAGCCATGGTCTTTTCAATCACCCCATATGCATGCAAAAGCTGGACAATGAAAAAGGAAGACAGAAGAATTGATGCCTTTGAATTGTGGTGTTGGCAAAGAGTATTGAGCATACCATGGACTGCCAGAAGAACGAAAAAGTAAGTCTTAGAAGAAATGCAACCAGAATACTCCTGAAAAGCTAGAACAGCAAACTTCGGCTTGATTACTTTGGACACCTCATCAGGAAAGATCAATTACTATAAAAGGGCATCATGGTTTGTAAAGTCAATGGTCAGCAAAGGCGAGGAAGGCCCTCGGTGAGATGGGTTGACACAATGGCCAAAACAATGAGCTCAAACATAGCAAAGATCATGAAGATGGTGCAAAACAGGACATTTCTTTCTGTTATACATAAGACCACCACGAGCTGGAGCCTTTTCAATGGCAACTAACAACAAAAACAAGTGGAGACAGCTTTGTAAAGGAGCTTTGAGATCCTCAGATGAAAGATTTCTCCAGTATCCAGGCTGCTCTGGGCTTGTCTCTCAGCAACATTCCAATTCCTTACAACCACCACCCCCCTGACCTGGGATCTCTCCCACCTCATGACTCTGTGCTTGCTCAGGGATGCCCAGCTGGCTCAGGGCCCTCAGCACTACCTGGCCTTCCCCAAGCATATCTCCAAGCTCAGCTGGAAGAGGAGAGAAGGTCAAGGCCTCTGGGAGCCCTCTCCAGCTTCCCTACCACCTGGCTTTCTTTGCTTGGTAGGAGTCAGACACATGCCCAGCCCTGGAGCTGCCCAGGCCCTGACACCCTCAGTTGTTATTAAAATCCAGCCTTGCTAGTGAGATTGTGGAGAAACAGGAACCTCATCCATTGCCGGTGGGAATGTGAAATGGTGCAGCCACTGTGGAAAAGTTGGCAGTTCCTCAAAACGTTGAACATAGAACGTATGGTAATATGACCCAGCAATCCCAATCCTAGGTATATACCCATGTGATGGTTAAGGTTGTGTGTCAACTTGGCTGGGCCATAATTCTCAGTGGTTTGGCAGTTATGTAATGATGTAATCAACTCCATGACGAGATCTGCTATGAGCAGCCAATCAGCCAAAAGGGAGTTTCTGTGGGGGTGTAGCCTGCCTCCAGTATATAAATGGATGCTCCAGCAAGGCTCTCACTCTGGATCCTGCATCCGGCTTGTCATCTGACCTCTGGTTCTTGGGACTTGAGCTAGCATCTTACCTGCCAATCTTGGGATTTGTCAGCCTCTGCAGGCTGTGAGCCAGTGGTCTGCCATCTTACCTGCTGATCTTGGGATTAATCAGCCACCATAGCCTGTGAACCAGCAGTTTGCCATCTGACCTGCTGATCTTGGGTTCATCAGCCCCTGCAGCTACACGAGTCAGGAGACACCTCCAGCCTGAAGCCTCTCCCAGGGACTTGGGACTTGCCAGCCTTTACAACTGCCATTTCCTTGAGAAATCTCTCTCTCTCTCTCTCTCTCTCTCTCTCTCTCTCCCTCTCCATATATATATATATGTACACTTCACTGGTTTGCTTCTTTAGAGAACCCATCCTAAGACACCCAGAAGAAGTAAAAGCAGGAACAGAAACAGAAACCTGTACACCCATGTTCATTGCAGCACTTTTCACAATAGCCAAAAGGTGAAAACAACCAAAATGTCCTTAAACAGATGAATGGATAAACAAAATGTGGTATATATATATATATATATATATATATATATATATATATATATATAAGGGAACAGTACTCAGCCATAAAGAGAAATGAAATCTTGATGCATACCACTACGTGGATGAACCTGGAAAACATTATGCTGAGTGAAATACGTCAGTTGGAAAAGGACAAATACTGTATGATCTTACTTATATGAAATAAGCAAATATATAGAAACCAAAAATTATTAGTGGTTACCAGGGGTGGGAGGAAAGGGGAAAGGGGGAGTGTTTTCTTAGGGGCAGTGAGGTTATGTTAATGATGGTGGAGTAATTTGGAAAAGGATAGCAAGAATGGTTGCACAACTTGAGGAATGTAATCAATGTTACTAAATTACACATGTAGAAATTGTTGAACTGGTGTATGTTTTGTTGTATATATTTTCACTACAATAAAAAAATAAGTAAATCCAGCCTTGTTTCCCAGAAAGACTTGGCTGGGGGCTAGACTGGAGCTGGCAGCACGTACATACACACACCACAATTTATCTCCCAGGCCTCTCCCCTTCCAGTCCCTCCCAGTGCCCCTCCACCCTCAGCCACTTACTCTATGCCAAGTTCCAACACCCTCAACGGTTTCCCAACTGCTGCCACTAATCCTGTTCTGGGGACCAGGGCAGCAGTGGAAGAGGCACACAGCTCGTGTGAAAACGGCCCAGGCTAGCCCCAGCTGCTCACACCTGCACACTCCATTCATCCCCTCTGTTTACACATTGTCATCCGCAATTAATGCTTTCCCAGGAACTGCAGTGGGCTGATTGCCCCACTGCCACAGAGGGACCCCATTCTGAGCCCTTGTGTCTGTTAAATTGAGCATGCGGCCCTGTGATTAAATTAAGGTTTGTGGCTCTGGCACTCTGGCTCACATTCTATCCCGCTCTGCCTTGCTGCTGCCTCCTCCTCCTCCTCCTCTTCATCCCCCTCCGTCCCCTTCCACTTTCCCTTCCCATTCATCACAGGGCTTCTTTGCAACTTGATGGGGGGAGGTGGGCAAGGGGGAAATGGCCTGGCCTCTGGGTAGAGGGATGAGTGAGGGGCTTTCACTTCAATGGAGGATAAAAAGGGATGGTGACCCCTTGGTGAGAGAGGCTCTGGAGGGAGGATGCAGTGCTAGAACTAGAAACAAGAAGATGGCGGTCATTTGCCAAATTAATCAATCAGTTCCTGTAATCAGCATAGCAGACTGGTTAAGAGGGCAGACTCCGAGGTAAGACAGACCTGGGTTTGATCCCTGATTCTGCCACTTTCTAACTGTGGGATCTTGTTCAAGTTTAACCACCCTGAGTCTTGGTTTCTCTGAAACAAGCAGAGGAATCGGAATGAGCAAAGAAACAGAGGCAGCAAAGGGCAAGGGAGTTTCAGGGAAAAGGAAGTAGACCAGGTGTCTACTTCCTTAATCTCTTCTAAGTGGTACTTGGGTTTGACAATCTGGTGACCATGGTGATCCACGCAAGTCAAACTGTCCAGAGACAGGGTCTAGGGGGGAAAGGTTTCATGTGCCAGCTGCAGGGCTTGAACTTTATGCCGGAGCCACAGTTCTCAAACATCACTGTGCATCAGGGCCTATTGGGGAGTATGTTAAAAAAAAAAAGTTTCCATGATCCTGATTTTGTAAGTGTGGGGTTATCCTAGGAATCTGCATTTTAACCAGTGTCACTGGTGATTCTAATGCACAGGGCTGAGGAACCAACTTGGAGAAGCATCGCCTGGATTTAGAAGGCCCTCCTAGCATTTTCACATTGGAAGAAGATGATTTGTGTTCTGTGTTCTAGAAAGAAAATTCGGAAAGGTTGAATGGAAGGAGTGGGAGAAATGGGAAGCAAGTAGAACAGTTAGGTACCTAATGCTGCAGTTCAGGTGCCAGCTGGTGAGGACCTGAACTAAAGCAGTGGCAGGCAGGATGCAAAGACTATTTCAGAGGCAGAAGCAACAGCATAGTCAGCACTGGATATGGGAGTGGGAAAGAAGGGGCAGTCAAAGCTGAGAGTGAGCTGTCTATTAAGCCTGAGTGGGCAGAGGGTGATAAACTTAGAGAGGCGAATCGAGAAGCCAAGAGGAAGGGAGGGAGAGGAATGAGTTCTGTTTTGGACCTGTTGATCTGAGATTCCTGTGTGGCTTCAGTAGGTAGATGGAAATATGCATTTGGAGCTCAGCAGAGAGACCAGGGTGGATAGATCCTTCCGGGAATCATTAACATGGAGGTCAGAGGTCTCAGTCCTAACTGGTCACCAGAGCCCCTCTGGGGCTTTTGTAGATAAAGATACTTGATTGCATATATGGAGAATCTGCTTTCATGGATCTAGGGAGGATCTGGAAGTCACTATTTTTTTTTAAAGCCCCACAGGTGATTCTGATGTGCAGCCAGGGATGAGAATCACTGATGTGTGTTTGCTGAATCTTGAAAGCAAATCATCTCACCCAGGTAGGAAGTAGAGAGTCAGAGGAGTATAGGATGTTCAGGAAAAGCCAAAGAAAGTGGGGCCAAGGAGTGGTTAGAGAGGAAGAAGGAGAACCAGGATAGAAGGACATCTATCCCTGAAGCCAAAGGGGGAAGGGGGACACCAAGAGGTGAGGAGAGGACAAAAGGGTAAATGTTATCCTGAGATAAGTCAGATAGGACAATGGTGAAGTTAGAGACCACTGGATCTGGTGATTCTTTAATTTCAGAAATGTGGCAGAGGAGGCAAAAACAAGTCTGTGACAGTAGAGGAGGGAAGGGGTAGCAGCAAATACAGTTATTAGAGTTGGCTTTCTCAAAAAGTGGGATGGAGAAAGGAAAGGAGAAAGAAGAAATGATAAAACCGTGAAGAAGCATGGTCATGTGAGAAGATTGAGGGGTGTGTGTGTGTGTGTATGTGTGTGTGAGGACAACTTGAGCATGTTTTTAGGCAGAGAGAAAGAAGTTAGTGTTGAGGGAGCATCTGAGGACACACAAAATTTGATCATTGATGGAGTAGAATTCTAGAAAAGACTGGAGCAAAGAGAATCCTCCTCCTGCAAGTGGTGTGAACCAGCCATCATAGAGAATGGAAAAGTTTGCCAAGTCACACTGAGAGCTCAACAGAGCTCTCAGCACCCGGCAACCTCAGGGCAGGGGCAAGTCAAGGTGGTCCAAGATTGTGAATTGACAGGACAAGTGCATTGGATGGTCACAGGATGGCAAGATTGAGAGCACTGGTGACTGCATCTGAAATGCTTGACTATAAGATCCAGGCAGAAGTTGAAGTAGGAAAGAATTCGTACACTGACAGAATGGGGAGGCCCAGGAAAAGAAGCCACTAGGAAGCAAAGAACAGGTAAAAAAGGAAGTGACAGCATACCTTGATTTCTAATACCATTCTCCAATCGAAGGAACCAGGACTACTTGGGGAAATGGCTGAATCTAGGACTGGAGTGGGAAATATGCAGGATTAGACTGGAGTATGTTGTAGTGCCAGAAAGTAAGGAAGTGCTCAAAACAAACAAACAAAAAACTCGACACACACATAATAATTGGGTATGTCAATGGGGTATACGAAAGAGCCCCCAGTGCCCAAAGCTAGAACACACTGAGCAACAAAATAAATAAAGTAGCATTGGATTATAACTCAAGGTATAACATAAATATCCATGAGTCCATAAATAAATGATTAAATAAACAATGTAAATGGGGGAGAAGAGACAAATCTTCTATTCAAAATAATTCAAAATAACATGCAGATTCTCTATCATCTAGAAGGTAGAGCATTACTCCCCACTCCTTAAGTGTGGGCTGCGTATAATGACTTGCTTCCAAAGAGTATATTAAGGAAAGGGGAATAAAAAGAGTAACTTTACAGTGGAGAAATGTGACAAACACTACCTCAGCCAAGTAATCAAAATTAACATCAATAATGGTAAGTCACGTTGATAGTATGTACACTTGATATGATGTGCTGAGAAAGGCACTTTATTTCTGTGCTCTTCCTCACTAAAATTCAGTCTAACTATGAGAAAAAAATCAGGAAAATCCCAATTGAGGGACATTCTACAAAATACCTGACCAATACTTCTCAAAACTGTAGAAGTCATTAAAAATAAGAAAAGTCTGAGGAACTGTCACAGCCAAGAGGAGTAAAAGGAGACATGATGAATAAATGTAATGTAGTGTCCTGAATGGTATCCTAGAACAGAAAAATGACGTCAGATAAAAACTGAGAAAAGTCTGAGTAAAATATGGACTTTAGTGAATAATAATAATGTATCAGTATTAGTTCCTTAATTCTAATGAATAGACCACATTAATGTTAGATGTTAATAATAAATAGGGAAACCTGAGTGAGGAGTATATGGGAACTCTCTATACTATCCCTGCAATTTTTCTGTAAATCTAAAAGGGTTCTAAAAACAACAAAGTTTATTATTAAAAGATGGAGATAAGAGAGTGGATTCTAGGAAGATGGTAGCAGCAGCGTAATTTTTAATATCTCCCAAACACAGATGGAGCAACAAGAATAGCAAAATCAAAGGCCCACAGACAACATCTACACCATATGACATAGGAAGGTACCCCCACTAAGAACATATTCATGGGGATGGACCTCCTATAACTACAAGACTGTGAGGGTACTGGCATCTGTTTGAGCAGAAGCAGAAAGAAGATCCTGAGAACAAGAGAACCGCAAAATGCACTGAAAAATGTAGCAAACCAGTCAAAGTAGTGTAGCTGAAACTGAGAGTGATTTCTGTGGGCTGCAGTTGGTGAGTCAGGGTAAGAAGACCACAATGCAGTGATGACGGATGGTGCTGGACAGTCTGAGCTTCACGAACTCTCAAAACTAACAAACCGAAGCTCCTTTTCAGAAAAAAACTTCACACTGAGGAGAAACTGATGGAAAACAATTAAAACATTTAAAAAAAAAAAAACAATGGAAGGATAAACCGTAACACTTTTTAAAATGATTACCTATAGGGGATGAAACAAGTAAGGCTGAAGGAACAAATATAAGACATACTTCTTTGTACCTTAATTGATATTACTTGACTTTGAAATTATGTAAATTATTTATATAATGATAAAACAAAAATGCACTTATAAAGCAGTACCTAGAAATCAAAAGTAAAATATTAACAACCAAACCCAGCTGTGTAATCATGTGGTAGCATAATCATACAAAGAAGAGTCATTCCAAAGAATTGTAAAACACAAAAATTTGTACATCCCTAGTGGAATATACCCCAAGAGGATGGGAGAATCACCCTGCAAAAACAAAAACAAAAAACAAAAATTCTCTTAATTGGTTTTCATTAACCATGAAGTTGGTATATGTGTTGGTATTCATATTTTGAGATTGTTGTTGTTGTTGTTGTTGTTGTTGTTGTGTGTGTGTAATGTAGACTAAATCACATAAGTGATTCATTGGTGATATTGAAAACCAAAATTTGGGTTGTGGTCAAAAGGTGATACTGATATAAGATTAATGAGATTGTGTGAAAAAATCTGTAACCTTGAATTTGAACTAGAAGTATCAATATGAATTTTAATTTTATCTTTAATAAGTATATACACTCATCTTTTCTAGCTCTGTCCCCTGAAAAGGCCTAGCAATAATGACCAACTCAATAGTAATGAGCACCCAAGCACACAGATTGTGGTCTAAATATCATTCCCATTAAAAGGATTCAGAATTCTTTTGAGAAATGCCTGATTCCAGTTCTAAGTCAGGAAATGTATAAGATAAGTCAGAAATAGCTTATGATACTAGATAGCAAGGAAAGCATTAAAGACTACTATGATTGGGTCAAAGAAACTCAGGAGCCAACCTGAATAAATTTCTACTGGCCAAATATGGGACAATTTGACCATCAATAAAGAAAATAACTGTAGGATTGAAACACATGAAGTGTATTTAATTCATTAATTCATAATGTACTAAAAATCACTGGTGACCTTTGGAAGATGCTAGAGAATCAACTTATTATCTTCAAAACTGATAAATAAATGGAAAGAGTAGAGTTTTTGTCCTACCTTTCCTATTATATTTGTACCTATGGTAACTAATTACTTAATTAAGGAAAATTCTCTGTATAGAATTGCTTTAGCTAATCAGCAATGAAAGATTGATAGAATATGACCATTTCTTCAAGCTTAATGAGGTTGGTCAGGGAGGGGGATGAAAAGGAGAACTGAACCAGCCAGTCCAGGATCAGTCTCTTGCCCCACCCAGGAAAGGCCCCAACCCTCTTCTGCCTAGATCCAAGTCCATGGCACCCCTGGAAGATCAGTATTTGATACTAAAGAGACCCAACCAAAGTCCAAGGCAGGGGCTCAGAGGGTACAGGGTTATGATACAGTCACTAAAAGTTGAACGTTTCCTGGCATAGCGATCCACTGGGAGTGGAGTGGACTCTTCATTCATGACCCAACTTTACCCCACACTTGTCTCTGCTAAAGCTAACAAATCCAGGCCCACTACCTCAGATGTCGTTGCACCTGAAGGAAAAGAGCAAACAGGCCACATGGCGTGGAGGTAGAGAACTAATGGCTTGGAGTCAAGGGAGTCTGGTTTCTAGTCTTCCCTCCGGGAGCTCACTGAAGACCAGGCCTAGGTCGTCACTGTCTTACTGTCTTTTAGGCCTAGCTCAGCATATGGCCCCCAGATCAACACACGCACACACACACACACACACACACACACACACACACACACGTATATACAAATGGCATCTCGGGAACCGATGATAGACAAAAAATAAAACGGAAAACAGATTTACAATAGCAGTAAAAACATTGAGAAGGTTTTCATGCATTACTTATGTAATTAAATATAAAAATTTTAAAGAATGTGGGAAATTAAGAGTAAATTTTTGTTTGTGCAAATAATATACTGATATTATACAAGTCCCTGGGTGTTGACGATTACAAACAAAACTGGCTTTCCAGGCTTTTTGCCTCACTCCCACCCCTCCACCCTCACCAAGCCCCCAGGGCTCTTGGCCAGCCCTGGCAGCACATAGCTCAGCTCCAGCTGTGCAGAAGCACCTATTACCCTTGGCAGCAAGACTCAGGATTGTGACTAGCCAAAGGAGGTCTGAGGATCATTTTGGTACAAGTTTCTCAAACTCTTTCCAAACAGACTGAGGATGGGGGTAGAGATGTGTCTAAGACTTGGAGAAGCCGTAGGCCCACTTCATTTTCCTACCTGGCTCATACCAAAACACAAGTCCAGGCCCTTTCACACAAACCCTGAGGAATTTAAGGAGCTATTCCTAAAGGGAGAAAAGCAAGGAGCCCAGGAAGCAGGTCAGCTTTACCTTGGAAGAGGGACGGGCTACCTGCAAGGAAGATTGGAATAGGAGTGAGACTAAAAGTTGTGAATTATAATGGAATAAGCTCACAATTGTGGGGCTTCCCACAGTTTAGGAGACAAGAGACCTATAGCCTGCCTCATCTTAACACAACCACCTCCAACCAGCAGCAATCCCACACGACCCAATGATGTCCACGGGTGTCACAGCCCATTTCTAAAGACCCTTTTGAAAAATAAGATGGTTCATGGGGAGAAACAGCTTAAGGGGAATAGGGCTTTATTTTGGGATGATGAAAATATTTTGGAGCAAGATAGAGGTAGTGGTTTCACAAAACTGTGAATGTACTAAATGCCACAGAATTGTTCACTTCAAACTAGTTAATTTTATATTATGTGAATTTCACCTCAATAAAAAAATAATAATAATAATAAGATGGCTCAATGCAGTGGCTAAATGGAAAATTAACAGCCAAGAACCAATTACCTTGACATAAAATGGAAGCATCCAGTTAGAAAAGGTAATTGGGGGAAAATAATCATTTTAAAGCAGCAGTCCAAACTATGAAATACCTAGGATTAAACTTAACAAGAAAAGTGTCAGATCTACGTATTTCAAATTATCACGTATTTCAAATTATTCTGCCCTGGAGATCTGCTTCTGGAAGGTCATAGCCTTAAAAACCCTATGGAGCAGTTGGAATCGACTCAACAGCAGCTAACAACAACAATATGCACCTACTCCTCACTTATCAACTCTCCCATTATCCAACAGTTCACATTTACGACAACAGTAAAAAATCTATTAGCCAACTATTTTGTGCATTAACGACGTACATCTGGCAGTAACGAACACCAAGGTGCAAGGTGAGAATAAGGCTGGCTGTGATGGTTAAGGTTATGTGTTAACTTGGCTGAGCCATGATTCTCACTGGTTTGGCAGTTACACAATGATGTAATTTGGCACTTATGTAATGATGTAGTCATCCTCCATTTTGTGATCTGATGTGGTCATCCTCCATTTTCACATAACACTGGTTGTCATATTAACAACCTGGTCTTTGGAACCTTACCATGTCGATAAGTGAGGAATGGGTGTATATGATTATATTATACACTACGACCTAGTTTTTTTAACTTAACATTCTATTGTGGACATCTTTGCAAGCAAAGCACATATTCTTATTATCCAATGCCTAACCCAGAACCAAGGGGGCCTGGTTGCTCAGTGGCTAAATGCTCAGCTACTAAATGAAAAGTCAGTGGTTCAAACCCACTGCTGGCAGTCAGCTCCCATAAAGCTTTATAGCCTTGGAAACCCTATGGGGCAGTTCTACTCTGTCCTATAGGGTCACTATAAGTTAGAATTGACTCAGTGGTAACAGGTCTGATTTGGTTTAGGGAAACCCAGTACCAGCACACACTCCTGCACAGCAGAAGTATACCCTATAGGAGGCCATTGTGGGCAAGGACCCCTTGGCTGCTGAGAGAGCCTGGCAAGCCCAGCTTCTCCACATACCTTTATTGGTTTGACTCCTTTCTGCTTTTCCAGGGGAAAAATGATAACTACTTCTTTATGGGAAATGACCACCACATGAGGAGTAAATACAGTGGAAATTTCTCGACAGAAAGTGTGACAAAAGAGAAAGCCTGCACTCCTAAGAGCCTGTCTATGTTTGTAAATGTGGGAATTCTAAGGTCTTCAAGCTGATTTGTCGAAAATGTGGGACCTATCACCACATCTCCCACCAGTTATACCAGCAGCCAGGGTCTAGGGCAGGCCTGCCCCTAACATTGCAGTCTGAGTCAGTTACATATGGAGGCCCTTGGTCCATGTTGTTGTTGTTAGGTGCTGTCGAGTCAGTTCCAACTCATAGCCTATGTACAACAGAACACTGCCTGGTCCTGCACCATTACTTGTGTGTGATATTAACGATATTGTTCAATAATTTCCACATTCTGTTGGATCACTTTCTTTGGAATGGGCACAAACATGGATCTCTTCCAGTCAGTTGGCCAGGCAGCTGTCCTCCAAATTTCTTGGCATAGATGAGTGAGAACCTCCAGCATTGCATCTGTTTATTGAAACATCTCAGTTGTATTCCATCAGTTCCTGAAGCCTTGTTTTTTGCTATAGCCATGGTCCATAGCTCACCCCTTTCTCATTCCACTCCAGCACTGACTTAGGCTGGGTTCTCTAGAAAAGTAAAACCAGTAAAGCGTACAAATATATATATAAAGAGATTTATATCAAGGAAATAGCTCACACGGTTGTAGAGGCTAGAACATCCCAAGTCTGTGGGTCAGGATAAAGGCTTCTCCTGATTCACATAGCCAAAGGGGCTGGTGAACCCAAGATCAGCAGGTCAGAGAGCATGGCTCTGTCTCACATGCTGTGAAGATGGACAAATCCCAAGATCGGCAGGCAGGACCGCAGGAAAGCTGCTAGCTCAAGTCCCAAGAACCGGAGGTAAGATGAACAGCAGCCGGCTGCAGGATCCAGAGCAAGCAAAAGCCCACGAGCCCTGCCAGAATGTCCACTTATATTCAATGCAAGCCACATACCCAAGGAAACTCCCTTTCAAATGATTGGCTACTCACAGCAGATCACATCATGGAGGTGTTCACATTATATCAAATCTCATCATGGAAGTGATCACAAGATCATACAACTACCAAACTACATCATAACTGCCAAACCACTAAGGAACTTAACCATCACAGACACCATCCTACTTTAGAGGGGACTTGCACATACCTTTATGTTCAGACAACCTAGTCCACGTGTCCATTTCCATCCACCTCTGTCTCCCATCAATAGACCCTTGGCCACCCTTGGGCCCAGGAATACAATTCCAACAGCCAGGAAGACACACCTAGATATTAAGCCCATGTAGGCCCTGGGTAGTGCAAACACTTAATGTACTCCGCTACTAACCCAAAGGTTGGGGGTTCGAGTCTACCCAGAGTCACCTCAGATAAATCAGCCATTAAAAACCCTATGATACACATGGGGTCACCAAATGTCAGAGGTGACTCAGCCTCAACTAGTTTAAAGCTCTGGAAGATGGAATGTGGTTCAGGAAGGGGTGAGCATGTCTGCTTAGCCCCATGGACTTCTCATCCTGTAGGGAAAGAAGCAACTGGAGGAGGGTCAAAGAAGGATCGTGTGGAGGACATGGCCTGGTCAGGGCCCTGTTTTCCTCCCATGTGGCAGCACTAGTCTAAAGCCTAGCCAAAGCTTCTAATACATCAGTGATTCTCAATCACTGGGGATTTTGCCCCCAGGGATCATTTGTCAATGTCTGGAGACATTTTTAACTGTCACAACCGGGGGTGAGGGAGTGCTACTGGCATCTACTGGCTAGAGGCCAGGGACATTGCTAAAGATCCCACAATACACTGAACAGCCCCCACAACAAAGAATTATCTGGCCCCAAATGTTAACAGTGCTGAGGTTGAGAAACCCTATGACACATGCATGATTTTGGAGGCCAGCAGAATTGGGGTTCCAACACTGACTCTGCCCTGACTTGTCTTGGGACCAATTATTTTATCCCTCTGAGCCTCAGTTTTCCAATTTGTAAAATGGGGTGAACCACAGCTATTTCACAGGGGTTTTGTGAGACATAAATGAGATGTCATATGTAACACACCTGACACATAGTAGGTCTTCAATAAATGTTATGTTGTCTTTGTTGTTAGGTTGGTTCCGACTCATAGAGACCCTATGTACAACAGAATAAAACACTGCCTGGTCCTGTGCCATCCTCACAATCATTGCTATCCTTAAGCCCGTTGTTGCAATCCATCTCACTGAGGGTCTTTCTCTTTTTCACTGACCCTCTACTTTAACAAGCATGATGTCCTTCTCTAGGGGCTGGTCTCCTGATAACATGTCTGAAGCATGTGAGATGAAATGTCACCATCTCTGCTTCTAAGGAGCGTTCTGGCTATACTTCTTCCAAGACAGATTTGTTCGTTCTTCTAGCAGCCCATGGTATATTCAATATTCTTTGCCAACACCATAATTCAAAGGCATTGATTCTTCTTTGGTCTTCCATATTCACTGCCCAGCTTTCTCATGCATGTAAAGAAATTGAAAATACAATGGTTTGGGTCAGGTGCACCTTATTCCTTAAAGTGACACTTGCGGCAGTTTTGTCCAATGCAATGCGTCATTTCATTTCTTCACTGCTGCTTCCATGGGCATTGACTGTGGAGCCAAGTAAAATGAAATTCTTGACAATTTCAATATTTTCTCCATTTATCATGACGTTGCTTATTGGTCCAGTTGTGAGGATTTTTGTTTTCTCTTTGTTGAGTTGTAATCTATACTGAAGTCTATAGTCTTTGACCTTCATCAGTAAGTGCTTCAAGTCCTCTTCACTTTCAGCAAGCAAGGTCAGGTCATCTGCATATCGCAGGATGTTAATGAGTCTTCCTCCAATCCTGATGCCCCATTCTTCTTCACATAGTCCAGCTTCTTGGATTATTTGCTCAGCATACAGATTGAATAAGTACGGTGAAAGGATACAACCCTGATGCACAACTTTCTTGACTTTAAACCACACAGTATCCCTATGTACAGGTTCTTCATGAGCACAATTAAGTGTTCTGGGATTCCCATTCTTTGTAATGTTATCCATAATTTGCTGTGATCCACACAGTCGAATGCCTTTGCATGATCAATAAAACACAGGTAAACATCTGTCTCAGTCATCTAGTGCTGCTCCAACAGAAATACCACAAGTGGATGGTTTTAACAAAGAAAAGTTTATTCTCTCACAGTCCAGTAGACTACAGGTCCAAATTCAGGGCGTCAGCTCCAGGGGAACGCTTTCTCCATTGGCTCTGGAGGAAGGTCCGTGTCATCAATCTTCGTTTGGTCTGGAAGCTTCTCTGTGCAGGAACCTCAGGTCCAAAGGACGCGCTCTGCTCCCAGCACTGCTTTCTTGGTGGTATGAGGTTCCCACGTGTCTCTGCTAGCTTCCCTCTTTTATATCTCAAAAGGGATTGCATTAAGACACTGACCTTGTCAACCTCATCAGTATAACCTCATCACAGTGATAGAATTTACAACACATGAGGAGATCACATATGATCTCATCATAGTGGTAGAGTTTACAACACATAAGGAAATCACATCAGATAACACAATCATACAATACTAGGAATCATGACGTAGCCAAGTTGCTACACACATTTTTGGGGGGACACAATTCAATCCTCGACAACATCTTTCTGGTATTCTCTGCTTTCAGCCAAGATTCATCTAACATCAGCAATGATATCCCTTGTTCCACATCCTCTTCTGACTCAGGTTTGAATTTCTGGCAGTTCCCTGTCAATGTATTGCTGCAACTGCTTTTGAATGATCTTCAGCAAAATTTTACTTGTGTGTGATGTTAATGATATTGTTCAATAATTTCTGTTGGATCACTTCTCTTTGGAATGGGCACAAATATGGATCCCTTCCAGTCGGCTGGCCAGGTGGCTGTCTTCCAAATTTCTGGGCATAGACGAGTGAGCACCTCCAGTGCTTCATCCATTTGTTGAAACATCTCAGTTGGTATTCCATCAATTCCTGGAGCCTTGTTTTTCGCCAGTGTCTTCAGTGCAGCTTGGACTTCTTCCTTCAGTACCATCAGTTCTTGATCATATGCTACCTCCTGAAATGGTTAAACATCAACCAATTCTTTTTGATACGGTGACTCTGTGTATTCCTTCCATCTTTTTTTGATGCTTCCTGCATCGTTTAATATTTTTCCTGTAGAATCCTTCAATATTGCAACTCAAGGCTTGATTTCCCCCCCCCCCCCCAGTTCTTTCAGCTTGAGAAATGCCAAGCTTGTTCTTTCCTTTTGGTTATCTAACTCCAGTTCTTTGCACATTTCATTATAACACTTTACTTTGTCTTCTCAAGCTGCCCTTTGAAATATTCTGTTCAACTCTTTTACTTCATCATTTCCTGCATTTTCTTTAGTTACTCTGCATTCAAGAGCAAGTTTAAGAATCTCTTCTGACATTCATTTTGTCCTTTCTTTCTTCCTTGTCTTTTTAATGACCTCTTGCTTTCTTCACATATAATGTCCTTGATGTCATTCCATAACTTGTCTGGTCTTCAGTCATTAATGTTCAGTGCATCAAAATCTATCCTTGAAATAGTCTCTGAATTCAGGTAGGATATACTCAAGGTCATACTTTGGCTCCCATGGACTTGTTCTAATTTTCTTCGACTTCAACTTGAACTTGCATATGAGCAATTGATGATCTGTTCCACAGTCACCCCTGGCCTTCTTCCGTCTGATGTTATTGAGCTTTTCCATTGTCTCTTTCCACAGATGTAGTTGATTTGATTCTTGTGTATTCCATCTGGTGAGGTCCATGTGTATAGTTGCCATTTATGTTGTTGAAAAAAGGTACTTGCAATGAGGAAGTTGTTAGTCTTGCAAAATTCTATCATGCGATTTCCAGCATCATTTCTGTCACCAAGGGAGTATTTTCCAGCTACTGATCATTTTCTTTGTTTCCAACTTTCACATCCAATCATCAGTAATTATCAATGCATCTTGATTGCACGTTTGATCAATTTCAGACTGCAGAAAAGTTGGTAAAAATCTTCAGTTGCCTCATCTTTGGCCTTAGTTATAATAATTGTATTACCTTGTCTTCCTTGTAGACATATGGATATTATCCTATCACTGATAGTGATGTGCTTCATAATAGATCTTGAAATGTTCTTTTTGATGATGAAATGCAATGCCATTCCTCTTCAATTTGTCATTCCCAGCATAGTAGACCATATGACTGTCCATTCAAAATGGCTAATACCAGTCCATTTTAGCTCACTAATGCCTAAGATATTGATGTTCATGCATTCCATTTTATTTTTGATGACTTCCAATTTTCCTAGATCCATACTTCATACATTCCATGTTCCTATTATTAATGGATATTTGCAGCTGTTTATTCTCATTTTAAGTCTCGCCACATCAGCAAATGAAGGTTCTGAAAGCTTGACTCCATCCACATCATTAAGGTCAACTCTGCTTTGAGGAAGCAGCTCTTCCCCAGTCATACTTTGAGTGCCTTCCAACCTGAAGGGTTCATCTTCCGACACTATATCAGACAATGTTCCACTGCTATTCATAAGGTTTTCACTGGCTAATTCTTTTTGGAAGTAGACTGTCAAGTCCTTCTCCCTAGTCTGTCTTAGTCTGGAAGCTCAGCTGAAATCTGTTCACCATGAGCAACCCTGCTTTTATTTGAAATACCGGTAGGCATATCTTCCAGCTTCACAGCTACACACAAGCCACTACAGTAAGACAAACTGACAGATGCATGGGGAACTGACTATAAGAGGTCCATATTTGTGCCCTTTCCAAAGAAAAATGATCCAAGAGAATGAGGAAACTATCAAACAGTAAATCTTATAGATATTCCTAAAAAGGGGAGGGAAGTAGACTTTATATTCTTAAATGTCTCTTTATGAACTAATTAGAAATCTCAGAACTTGGAAAAGAAGTTTTGGGCCATGTAAGCAAAAGAAGCTTGTATTATTTGGGAACTACTGCAGATGAAAGTCAAGAAGAAATATGAATGTGCAGAGTAGTACTGTCTTAAATTATGTTAATCAACAAGACAGTTACATTAATATGCAGTGTTTTAAGACGTGGTGAATTTGTAAAGCTGAGTTATAGTTCTGTCAGGTTTTTCCCTTTTCCACAAACGAATCTCTATATAGAAACACCACCCCTATCCAGAATACCATTTAGAAGCGAGGATGGCAGGACTTCATCTCACGTACTTTGGACATGCTATCGGGAAGGCCCAGTTCCCTGGAGAAGGACGTCATGCTTGGTAAAGTAGAAAGAGAAAAAGAGGAAGACCCTCAACGAGATGGATTGATACAGTGACTGCAACAATGGACTCAAACATGGCAACAACTGTAAGGATGGCGAAGGACCTGGCAGTGTTTTGGACTGTTGTACATAGGGTCTCTATGAGTCGGAACTGATTCGATGGCACCTAACAACAACAATAATCTTTCCGCTACCTCAGTACCTTACTTCTCCTCTAATTGTGCCCCAACCCGCTCAAGGCTCACAAGTCCCTAGGTGTAGTGCAATCCCATCAGAGGCAACTTGCTGCCATCTGGTGGCAGAATTGGCAAGGGCAGCTAAGATTTTGTCTATTGGTTTGATTCTTTGGGTAAACATGGAACATCGTCTACCATGCTCAAAGAAATCATTAACAGTGTTCTAGAAGCACTGGGAATGTAAAGATGGACCAACCACACTCCTTCCCAGAATCAGAAGGAAACATTTGGGCTCCTAGGCAGCTGATGATAATTTGGGGCCCCTTCAAACTTGTTTAAAATGTTTATTTGGAGCAGGTATTCTCTATTTAATAAAACAAAAATCATGTAATTGTTTATGTTCAAATAAAATTTCTTACATGCACTCATATAAAGCTTTAACCATTCACATTTAACCAAGGAAAGGAAAAATGTAAAGCATATAGGTATAAAACAATATCAAAAAGTGCTTAAAAAATATTTTTCTGACTTTGTCAGTAAAATGTTTGCAACTTTTCCGTATTATTTCTTCACTCTTCTGTTTTCTTTTGCAAGTTTCCTAATGAACAGCTTTCTGAGAGGCAAATTCAAGTATTTAAAATGTAGATAATGAATCACTCCTTATTGATAACACTAAAAACAAAAAATAAGGCATCAAGTTGATTTCGACTTTCGGTGAAATGTGTTTCCGAGTAGAACAGTACTCCACAGGGTTTTCAGTGACAGTAATCTTACAGAAAAACAAACAAACAAACCATTGCCACCCAGTTGATTCTGACTCATGGCTTTGGAACCCACCAGCTATTGTTAGTTGCTGTTGAGTTGATAACACTAGGCCATGACTTCAAATGGCTCTCAGGTCTGATGATGTGACCTGGTGTGGCCCTGAACAGATTGCATTTGCAGATCACAAAAATACACCAGATCTAATTTGATACTGCCAAGGACTATTCTTTGTTCCCCCAGTTACTTGTGGAAACCTGAGTTAACTGGCACTAGAGTTCCAACATATCCTAGTGATTTTTAATTTTTTTATATTGACTATGAAATATTTTCTCCATCTAAAAGATGCTTGTATCTATATGACATAAAGAATGATAGAGGAAAAGATTAGTCCAAAGGACTAATGGGCCACAGCTACCAAGACCTCTACCAGACTGAGTCCAGTACAGCTAGATGGTTCCCAGCTACCACCACCGACTGCTCTGACCAGGATCACAACAGAGGGTCCTGGACAGAGCTGGAGAAAGTTGTAGAACAAAATTCTAACACACAGAAAAAGACCACATTTACTGGCCTGACAAAGACTGGAGAAACCCTGAGAGTATGGCTCCCAGACACCCTTTTAGCTCAGTGGTGAAGTCACTCCCGAGGTTCACCGTTCAGCTGGGGATTGGACAACCCATAAAACAGGACTAATGAGTCACAGCAGTCCAGGGACAAGGACTAGAAGGCAGGAGGGGACAGGAAAGCTGGTGATAGGGAACCCGAAGTTGAGAAAGGACAGTGTTGATATGTCTTGGGGTTGTTAACCATTGTCATAGGGCAATATGTGTAGTAACTATTTAATAAAAAACTATTTTGTTCTGTAAACCTTCATCTAAAGTACAAAAAGAAAAAATTATGTGAGATCAAATTGACAACAGCAACTCAAAAGGTTTGATGGGAAGCCTAGGGGATAGCGAGTTGAAGACAATGGTGATGGAATAATTTGGAAAAAGATAGTGAGAATAGCAGCACAACTGAAAGAACGTAATCGATGTCACTGAATTGTACATGTAGAAATTTCTGAAATGGTGTATCTTTGGCTATGTATATTATCACCAAAAACAAAAAAGTTCCTCCAAGGTCAAGAAGGGAAAGTGTTGACACGTCATGGGGTTGTTAACCAATGTCATAAAACAGTATGTGTACTGACTGTTTAATGAGAAACTATTTGTTCTATAAACCCTCACATAAAGTACAATAAAAAAAAATTGAAAAAAGAAAGAATAATGGAATGTGTACCCATACACATCACCCCAGACAAGAAAGATAACGTTAATAATGACTTTTCAGCCCTTGTATGCTTTTCGCAATGTAGCCCTTGCCCTCTTCATAAGGGTGATCCAATTGAATAATGTTTTTGCACCTATGTCAGTCAGAGTGCCTGGTTGAGAACCACAGAAGCCAACTTTGATGGTCTTAAATCAAAAAATGGGTTGTTGAAAGAAGAAAAGGTGGGCTTACAGAATTAATAGGAGGCTAGAAGATCAATCAGACCTGGAATAGGTGGAAGCCAATGGGTCCGGGGGCTGGCCCACAATCACTGACATTGGGTACACTGCCCCTGCAGATGGGAACCCTATTTATCTTTTCCTTGTATCCTTCAGTCACAACAAAAGAGTGCTCTAAGTCTGGGTCCTGAGCCCACACCAGGCAGGGGGCTGGATTCTGGAGAGTCCAAAAGCTGAAGACTGTCCACTGCAGTTGAATGCTCCCAGGTAACTGCCCAGCTGGTCCACCCATGCCTGTCTCTTGTCTTGTCTTCCAGGAGCTTCTCATCTGGTATGGAAGCCAAGGCAGGTAAACAAAGAACTGAAAGAGTATAGGAAAGTATCCTGAAAGGTTCCTGAATACTTACTGAGCAACTTCAGGGAGTACACACCAATGTGGCAAAATTTTGAGGAGGGAAAATACTACCTTCCAACGAGAGTTGGGTCACTACAACATAGGAAAGATTCTAAAACGGAGTCAGATCATGGAAGGCCTGGTATATCTTGCTGAAAAGTTTGGATTTTAATCCTGTGGAACATGGAGGCCTGATGTGTGTGTGTGTGTGTGTGTGTGTGTGTGTGTGTGTGTGTGTGTGCTGAGCCGAGCTATGCGTTGTAAACAGACTAAAGAGTTTAAGACTCGAGTGGAGGAGACCTGTGGCCCCTGGGCAGACAAAGATGGTGAGAGTTTGATTTAGATTAGTTTTAGATTTTCTAGAAACCACATTAAAAAGGTAGAAAGAAATAGGTGACATTGATTTTAATAATATATTTTACTTAACCCAACATAGTCAAAATATTATCATTTCCACATGTAATCAATATTTCTAAAAATTATCAATGAGATATTTTATTATTTTAATACTAAGTCTTCAAAAGTCAGCATGTATTTTTACACTAGTGGCATCAGTTTGATTTGAACTAGCCACATCTCAAGTGCTCAGTGATCACATGACGTGAGTGGCCTCCATACTGGACAGTGCAGCTATAGTGCAAGCAACCTTCACCTCTAGTCTGGATTATCACAATGGTCTTCCACTTTCACTCTTGCTTTCCAGAAGCCAGTTTTCCACAAAGCAGTCTGACTGAAGCTGTCCGATCATGTCACTTCCTTTTTTGAAGCCTTCGTGGTTTCCCACCACTCTGAGAATGAAATTGAGGTCCTGTTCATGGCTTATAAGGCCCACCATGATATAGCAACTGCCCTTTCTCCTTCCTCTCACCTACCCCTCTCTCCCTCCTGTGGCTACCTTACCCCACCCTCCTTGCTATCCTTCAAGCCCACCAAACAAGCTCCCAGCTCAGATCCTTTCCACGTGCTGTTCCCTCTGCCCAGAACAGTCTGTCCCCAGTCATGGTCTGTACTGTATAGTTAATAGTGTCTCCCAAAAATTCATGTCCACCCAGAACTGTGAGCGTGACCTTATTTGGAAATACGGTCTTTGCAGAAGGAATCAAGTTAAGATAAGTTCATACTGGGTTAGAGTGGGCCCTAAATCTGAAAAAGGACTGGTGTCCTTAGGAGGAGAGAGATATTTGGACACAGAGACATAGACGCATATAGGGAAAACACCATATGATGACAGAGGCAGAGATTCAACTGATGCCAAAGAAAGCTAAGGATTGCCAGCAACCACAAGAAGCTAGAAAGAGGCAAGGAAAATTCTCCTGCTAGAGCCTTCAAAGAGAGCACGGTCCCCCCAACACCTTGATTTCAGACTTCTAGCCTCCAGAACTGTCAGACAATAAAATTCTGTTGTTTTAAGCCACCAAATTTGCGCTTTTGTTATAGCAGCCCTAGGCAACTAATACATGGTCTGTCCACACACTCTGCTATTTCTTGTCCCAACCATGAAATCCTTTCAAAACCACCAGTCTTCTCAGCCAATCCCATGCCCTTGGGGCCACAGGAGTCTCGTAGAGGGGGAGTTCGCCAACTTAGTTTTTCTCTTCCCAGACGTGCCATCCTGCCATCTCTACACCACAGCTGCTGGCCCTCTGCAGGGGACTCTGAATCTCAACTGATTTCCCTAGACCTTGCCTGGAAAAGAGCGCAAGTCCTCTCTGCCCTGAGAGCCCCCAAATTTATCAGGTGACTGTCCCTAACCTGGGATTGTGATTCTGGGTAGGTAGGGATTGGCGGGACAGGGTACAAGCCTTATTTCTCTCTGGCTTCCACTTTGACTCTCTTCGCTTCCCCCATCCAGAACTTCTGAGACTATTTTTTAGACCATGGTCTAGAAGATTCTCAAGACTCTGGTCTTGGGTTTCCATTAAAAAGCTGAGTATTTGCATGTGTATTTCTCTCTGCATTTCTAAAATCCTCCTCTAAAGGCTTGAGAGAACTTACCAGCCAAGTGGGGGAGGGGCCCCAGGAATCAGGACGAAGACCTTCTGGATTTGGGGATAAGGGAGGTTAAAATCTCAGCATTTAAAAAAAAAGATCTCAGCATTAGTATCCTGCCACTTATAAACAGATATTTCTATCAATAATAATAATAAAAGATTGGCGCTAAAACAATCCATAGTGTGATATAAACACGTCATGATGTGTTACAGATTCACTTCTCTTTGTACAACCCATGATTTCCACATGAGGTGAAAGTCTTAGTTATCTAGTGCTGCTATAACAGAAACATCACAAGTGGATGGCTTTAACATAAAGAAATTTATTCTGTCATATTTTAGGAGGCTAGAAGTCTGAAATCAGGGCGCTGGTTCTAGGAGAAGGGTTTCTCTCTGTGTCAGCTCTGGAGGAAGGTCCTTTTCTCTTCAGCCTCTGCTTGCTGGTCCTTGGAGATCTCTATGTATCTTGCCATCTCTGCTAGCCCACTTGCTTGTTTAATCCCTTTCATATTTCAAAAGAAGCCCTGGTGGCACAGTCGTTAAGTGTTAGGCTACTAACCAAAAGGTCAGCCGTTCGAATCCACCAGTTACTCCTTGGAAACCCTATGGGGCGGTTCTCCTCTGTCTGATAGGGTTGCTGTGAGTTGGAATCAACTTGACGGCATCAGGTTTGGTTTTCTAGTTTATATCTCAAAAGAGATTGACTCAAGATGCACTTTATGCTAATCTTGCCTCAGTAACATAACAAAGACAACCCATTCCCAAATGAGATTATAACCATAGGCATATCATTGCCATCGAGTCACTTCCGACTCACAGCGACTGTATAAGACCCTATAGGACAGAGTAGAACTGCCCCATGGGGTTTCCAAGGAGCCGCTGGTGGATTCGAACTGCCGACTTTTTGGTTAGCAGCTAAACGCTTAACCACTGCGCCACCAGGGCCCCAACCACAGGCATAGAGTTTAAGAATTACAACACATATTCTGGGGGGGACACAATTCAATCCTTAACAGTGAATATGTGCAGAAAGGAAGGCCGTCAACCTTCCAGGCCATTAACGGAGAACCGCACTGTCTGCTGACTTTGTGTGTGTTCCTTCATGGTTTCCCAAAGACAGGTGTGCAGGGATGCAGGGCCCCAGCCCTCTTACTGAGGCTCGTTTAAGACAAGTGCAAGGACACACCTGGGGACTGCAGGAGGTGCTGGGTTTGAGGCTGGCCGAGAGACGTACATTTACATGCTGTGATCTCCATTGGTTATTGCACCGCTCAAGCTTGCCTGTACATTTGTTGTTTGCAGTTTTTATATGGTCAATATCTTTTACTTCTTTGATTAAAATTCTAGCCAGCATTTATGGGGTCTGAGAAGCACTGCACAGAGCCCTGGTGGTGCAGTGGTTAAGAGCATGACTGCCAACCAGACAGTCGGCAGTTCAAATACACCAGCCACTCCTTGGAAACCCAATGGGGCAGTACCACTCTTTCCCATAGGGTCGCTATGAGTCGGAATGACTCCACAGCCAACAGGTTAGAAGCGCTGCACAGATCCTAAGTCTCCTAGGAACCCAGCTGGAAACCACCGAACTTTATTTTTTCTTCTTTATGCTTATCTTCATTTTCTGCCTGCTCTAAAATGAATCTGTATAACTTGTGTAATTTTGGTTAAGCTGAAAGGAAATCAATGTTATAAAGGACTCCTGACCCTGTGGGTCCTGCTGCTCTCAACCTCAGGGACTTTAGTCTCCCATGCACTTTGCTCTCTCTTGGCCACTGAATATTTACTTGAATTTGCAAGAGGCGCTCCAGGGGATAAAGCTTGCCTCCACTCCACCAGCCCCACCATTGTCCAGGCTGAGTGGTCAAGGAACCATAGAAAGTGTGGCAGTGATTCCAGGAAGATAATTAGAAGAACTTCCTCAGTAAAAGTAGTACGGCACTGAAAGCTGTTCTCAAGGAGGCAGAGTGAGTCCTTAGGAAGTTTTAAAAAGGGATAGATAGAGCAACCCAACAAGAGTCAGGAAACCCTACTCACCAGGAGGACATCACTGACACATAGCAGGTAGCATCGGCCAGCACCAGTGGGCTCTGCTCCCCAAACGCCAGTCCTATCACATAACATCGAGTCAACCATCACAGTCCCATCAAAGACCCAATGCCTGCTACCCACCACCACCTTCCAGCACCCACTTGACCTATCAGCTCTCAGAGATGGACCAAGTTCTCTATTATCAATATCACTGAACCTGCTGTGGCCCTCAGCTATGTAGCAGCACATTCAGACATTTATAAATGTGCTTTGTGGGACAGAAGGAGTTCAGAAGTGTTTCAAGAGTGGTATTGCTATTGTCCAGCTCCTAGGAAGTGTGAAGTCAAGCTAGCTGTTCCTCCAAGGACCCCATTGGGCCCACACACCCCATTTGCTACCCTACTTTCAACACATTTTATATTTGTTTTAGAATAAAATCAATCCTCTGTGAGTTTATAAAAGGCTCTTTGCTTGTTGTCTTTGCTGATAAAGCCATAGCTAGTAGCTTATAAACACATTTCCCAACCACATGTTGGAACATTGGACAGGTACCATTTGCTTTAATTTCAACAGACATACAACTAACAATGCTGAAGACTGTATGAACCTCTTCTGTTCATCCCCTTTTCTCTCACCTCATCCCTTCCCCCAACTAATCTAACCTTAGAACCTCAAGTTAGAAAATAACTTGATAGTCTCCTAGTCCAGCCCCGCTCTTGATACTTCAATCCCCTTAAAAATAGTGATCTCTGCTTGAACCTTTCCTACCCCACCCCACCCCCAGTAACAGGTACTCCCAAGGTACCCCATTCCTTTCTTAGACAGTTATAGGTTAAGAGTTTCCCCCTACATATCCTTTCATTTGATATGGAATCAAATACAGATTTACTTTCTCAACTTTGCAATTCTTAAACCCAAAATGTTCTGAAATCTAAACTTTTTTGGTAACTTCTTTGAGAGCAAAACCTCTTCTGAAGAGGCATGGGGCTACGTATAGCCTTTATTTACCCCATCCTGTGATTCACTGAAGAACTATTGATATGTTTGATTATGGGGTACTGCCCTAGACCCCAATTGGGTTGTTACATAATATGCCATCTCTGCCTCATGTCCCTTTTTCAAGATTTGAAAAATTATGAAGGGTTTTGGATAAGAGATTGTGAACCTGAATCTGTTACTCTGAAGGAGTCCTGGAGGCACGGTGGTTAAGCACTTGGCTGCTAACTGAAAGATCAGTAGTTCAAACCCACCAGCTGCTCTACGGGAGAAAGATGTGGCAATCTGTTTCCATAAAGAGTACAGCCTTGGAAAACCTATGGGGTAGTTCTACTCTGTCCTATAGTGTTGCTAGGAGTCGGAATCGACTCAACGGCAATGGGTTTGGTTTTTGGGTTTATCTACTACTCTACATGTATTTGTTGCTGTTGTTAGCTGCCATTGAGTTGACCCCTGACTCATGGTGATTATGAACAATGGGCGAAAACGCTGCCCAGTCTTTTGTCATCTGCATGGTCAGTTGCAGATCAGACCATTGTGATCCATAGGGTTTTTACTGGCTGATTTTCAGAAGTAGATCACCAGAACTTCTTCCTAGGCCTCTTAGTCTGGAAGCTCCACTGAAACCTGTTCAGCATCATAGCAACAAGCAAGCCTCAGCTGACATACAGGAGGTGGCTGCACTTGAGGTGCAGTGACAGGGAATCGAACTTGAGTCTCCCGTATAGAAGGTAAGAATTCTACCACTGACTGGAGAAACCCCAAGAGTATGGCCCTTGGACACCCTTTTAGCTCAGTAATGAAGTCACTCCTGAGGTTCACCCTTCAGCCAAAGATTAGACAGGCCCATAAAACAAAACGAGACTAAAGGGGCACACACACCCAGGGGCAAGGACAAGAAGGAGTAGGGGACAGGAAAGCAGGTAACAGAGAACACAAGGTCAAGAAGGGAGAGTGTTGACATGTCATAGGGTTGGTAACCAATGTCATAAAATAATATATGTACTAACTGTTTAATGAGAAGCTAGTTTGTTCTGTAAACCTTCATCTAAAGTACAATGAAAAAAAATTCTAGGTACATACAATGGTTCATAATAACAAATGGGTGCTACTTTGTGACGTACATCAAAACACTATTATTATTATTACTGTGTAATTATGTTAAAGATATTGTAGTGTATCTGGAATTATTTCTTTAATGTTTTTCATGCATATATACTAAGACAAACATTTGACTAACTGATGTTAGATATGAACCGTACCTTACTGTTCCAACTTACGTACAAATTTGATTTAAAGACAGACTTAGGAACAAAACCCGCTTGCAATCCAGGGACTGCCTGTATATACATACGTATGCTTGTATGTGTAGAGGTAGACTGGCTTTCATTGTTATTTCCTTTTGCCCTCTTCAAAACTTTTTTATTTGAAGGGCATGTGTTACTTTTTCAATAAAAAAACTTATCTATTAAAAAAAAAAAAAGAATTCTACCAATGAACCATATATGATATTTAAGTCTTCTATGTCCCAATTTATTTTTTCCAGTTGATCTGTCACTGATTGAGAGAGTTCAGTTAAAGTCTCCTACTACTTGTTTGCTAGTTTGTCTTTCCCTGTCCTGTAATTTTCACTTTCTGTATATTGCACTTTGTTATTTGGTACATAGATATTCATAACTATAGTTATGCCCTCCTTGTGAGTTGTATCCTTGAGCATTATAAAATGTCTTCGTTCATTTCTACTTCATGTGATATTAACATTATGACCTGTACTTTTTTTTTCTTTGAATTTGCCTCATATACCTTTGTACATCCTTTTATTTTCAACCTTTCTGAAAACACTTTGCTTTATGTGTATCACATACTTGAGTATAGTATAAAGGTGGGTTTTGCCTAGGGATACAGTCTGAATATCTTTTCTCTCAATAGGTGATTTAATCCTATTTCAACATTTATTGATATGTCAGGTATATTTAGCCTTGTTGTTATTGTTAGTTGCTGGCCAGGGGGTTTTGACTCATGGCAACCCCATGTGTGCAAAGGAAAACGGCTCTGTAGGGTTTTCAAGGCTGTGGCCTTTCAGAAGCAGATAGCCAGGCCTGCCTTCCGAATCATCTCTGGGTGGATTCAAACTACCAAGCTTTCAGCTAGTAGTCAAGTGCTTAACCACTGCGTCACCCAAAGATCCTGTGTTTAGCTTTAATTCTAGCATATTTTTTTATACTTTTTGTTATTATATTTTTTAAAAAGCTTTCACTATGTAGTCTGTTGTCTTTGTTACTGTGAGTAATCCTTCTCATATTTAGGAAGGTTTTCATTTTTTGCTCTAGTTGATGATCACTCTGTTAGGGGGCTATTCGGACTGGCTTCAAGCAGAAAAAGCAGACTTCTCTGGGCCTTGCCCTGACCCTTGGGGTCTACTCTGTCCAGGCATCACACCCCCCCCCCCCATCAGCACCTGGTGCCCAGCTGTCTGCCTGCCATCCTCTTGAGATCAACTCATCTCAGGCACCAGGGAATCATTAATACCAGAGACTCTCAGAGGTTAGGGGCTTCAAGTCCATGTCACCCAGGGCCATGTTGTACAGCTCCTCAGGCTGTGCACTGCACAATTCCAGGAGTAGCCTTCTCACGGATATGATGCAACATGTGCCAACTTTGTCACCCAATTTTTATCTATGCAGGATTCCAGAGGTCCAGAGCTGTCGTTTTTAGGTGGTTCCTCACACCAAGCCAAAACTGCCCTCACCCCTAACCCCTAGTGGTTCATACCCTGGTCCCTATACTGCCCTCTGAACCAGTTGCTGTCAATTCTGACTCATGGCAACCCCATGAATGCCAGAGTAGAACTGTGCTCTGTAGAGTTTTGAATGGCTGATTTTTCAGAAGTAGATCATCAGGCCTTTCTTCCGAGGTGCCTCTGGGTGAACATGAACCTTCAACCTCTCGGTTAGCAGCTAAACATGTTAACCATTTGCATCAACCAGGACTCTTATGCCCTCTGAAGTCCTACACAAAAAGCCTAATCACCTGTTTCACCAAACGTGAAGCTACAAGACCCCATCCAGCCCTTGCGAGTTCCAACCCAGCCGAGAGGCAATTGTGTTTCTGCAGGAGACCAGCTCCCTTGTCCTACCTCTGAAGGCACTATCCCTCCAGCTGGGATGGAAGGAGAGAGGCTCAGGGAGGCCATGCACACCCTAGCGTGCCCTGCCCCAGCCCCCTGCCCTTCTCTACTACTGCTGCACTAGCACAGCCTGGCTCCCAGCCTGAGACACACAGGCCCAGTGCCAAAGTAGAGCAATCAGGAAATCAGAAAGAAAAGGCCGTGCATTCCTGCTTCCCTCTCAGCAAGTTTCCTAAGCGATGGGTCTCCCCACGCTGCCGGCCAAGGAGTCTGGGCACAAACAAAGCTCTGCAGCCAGGGTACCCTGGGAGCTGCTCTTTGAGGAAAGAGCCTCCAAGTTCCCTGAGACCCCCTCTGCCATCCCCAGCATCCCAGGGAGTGTGGAGGAGCCCCCATCTGGAGTTCCTCACCTGGCGCCTCTGCAGTCAGGTTTGGGGGTAGGACAGCACAGGCAAGAAGGACACAGCACCTCACATCTTCCAGGACAGGAGACAGGGACACAGCCCCTCCTGGACAAGCCCTTCCTGCCCCTACCCTGCCCCACATCCCTTGGGATATGCTGCCTATATCCAGGAACTAAAGGTAACACTCAGCTTTCACTCTCATGGGTTTTGAGGGCAGAATAATGACCTCCTCCCCAGGTCTGGAGTGGGCACCTTCTCCAGGCAGAGGAACTAAGACATCAGAGACTGAGCTGGGTTGGTGTGGGCCCTGCCTTGGTCCCCAGGAGCAGAATGCCTGGAGGTGTGCTCAGTGGAGGGCGAAGGGGAGAAAGAAGCCCTCTTGTCCCAGAAGCACAAGACAATAAGGGAGAAGTGTGTGGCACCCAGGAGGGCAGCAGGGGTTTGGGAGATCAGAAGAGACAGGGAAGGCTGGGCAGATGAGGCCCTGGGCTTTCTCCCCTTTGGGACCACAGCCAGAGAAAATAAAACTGGCTTAGCCAATTGCGTGACCCTTCTATTTACCCAGGGCTATGTTTTGCCCTGACACGCTCTGCTGTGGAAGGTGACAGCAGAAGGCACCCAGCAAGCAGTGGGTAGGAAGGGAGTCAGCAGGTGAGCAAGGGCTACACCGGACCCCTCAGCCGTCCACCAACACACAAGAGGATGGAGACCCCTAACATGTTCACTGCTTTCAATTTCACCCTGCCACCCAACTTCGGGAAGCGCCCCACTGACCTGGCGCTGAGCGTCATCCTGGTGCTCATGCTGTTCATCGTCATGATCTCACTGGGCTGCACCATGGAGGTCAGCAAAATCAAGGCGCACTTCTGGAAGCCTAAGGGGGTGGCCATCGCCCTGGTGGCACAATATGGCATCATGCCCCTCACCGCCTTTGCTCTGGGCAAGCTCTTCAGGCTGAGCAACGTTGAGATGCTGGCCATCCTGATCTGCGGCTGCTCACCGGGGGGAAACCTGTCCAACATCTTCAGTCTGGCCGCGAAGGGGGACATGAACCTCAGGTAGGACTGGGGATGACAAGGGAGCAGCCTGGGGTCAGGAGCAGTGTTGGAGATGTCACAATCAAGGGGAAGGACTGGGCTAAGCCAGGACAGAGAATGAGTGGGGGCTGAGTGAACACTGTGAGTGCTAGGGCAGCAGGTGGCTGGCATTTATTGGGTGGGGGCAGGTGCTGGGGTACCTCTTGGTTTAAGCACCAAGCCAAAGGAGTCAAGCTGGTCTGGAGACACCCTTATACCCCTAGGTGTCTCAAGTGAGGCGAAAAGATTACTATGAAGGATTGCTGATTTAAACCAAAGTGGACCCTAGAGCACTATATTGTTGTTCTTAGTTGCTGTTGAGTCTATTCCAACTCATGGCGACCCCGTGTGTACAGAGTAGAACTGCTCCATAGAGTCTCAATACTGTAACTTTTTGGAAGCAGATCATCTGGCCTTTCTTCCAAGGCACGCTTTGACAGGTTCGAACGTTTGATGGTTGAGCACTTAACTGTTTGTACCAGCCAGGGACTCCTCTGGAGCACTATACCAGCCTACAATTATGGACAAGTTGTCTGCTTTGAGGCCAGATTTGAAAGGGGGCGCAGAATGGTTCCAAACCTCTCTAGGGAGATCAAGGTGGCTTTGAACCAAATGAGAACCTTCAACAAGCTTTGTCCACAGCCAGATAAAATACCTAGGGCTTGTTTTGCAGCGGGAAGGATTTGGATTAGATAAACCAAAAAAAAAACAACTCTATGTCTCAACGATTCGATTCTGATGCTCAGATGCCTGCAGAGCAAAGGAAGAATTTTCAAAGATCCTCCAAATTTTCCAGGCATCAGGAATGTCTGCCCCTTTTCTTCCTTATCCTCCCAGCTGATGTAGAGACACTTCCAAACAAAGACACAACCTAGTAGATCCAGGAGTTTCCCCAGCACCAGCCCAGCTTATGCTAGGCCGCCACCTCAGCCACACTGGTAGGGGGAAGACCAGTGCATGCCCTGCCCGAAGCATTAGGAGCAGAAGTCAGTGAGGGCTTGCTCCATGGCAAGCCGGCATCCAAGGGCTGGTTGAACTCCATCCTTCCAAGCAGGTGGGACTTTCTTGTTTTGAAAGCCTCCCAGAGTGGGCTATTTCAGATATTTCTCCAGTTCCAGCAGCAGCCTGTGCTGAGGCTGAATAAAACCCACTGGTGGAAGGTTTCATCTAAGCCTCATGTCTCAAGCCAGTTTCCTCTGGTTTCTTCAGTGAAGATGCTACTCAATGCTATTCAATGAAATTCCATCAGAGAGTCTTGTCTGTCAGCACTCTGCCCCTGTTTGAATTTTACTAAGAAAACCAACTAATTGGTGATGCAAAATGAAGGCTGGGCCAATTTTCAAGGAAAGAACAAGAGTTTTGGTTTACCAGAACCCTGGATCTGAGAAACTCCAGATTTTCTATTCACAGGATTTAACCCTCACTGAGGTAGTTGATGGAGTCCCAGGGTGGTGCAAACAGTTAACACACTCAGTTGCTAACCAAAAGGCTAGCGTTTGAGTCTACCCAGAGGTGCCTCAGATGAAAGGCCTGGCGATCCACTTCTGAAAAATCAGCCATTGAAAACCCTATGGAGCACAGTTCTACTCTGACACACATGGGATCACCATGAGTTGGAGTCAACTCCATAGCAACTGGTGTGTGAGGTAGTCAATGGGAAGAGAAGCACAAAGAGGGCTTATACAGTCTCTCACTGGAACATATTTCAATGTCTAACCACCTCACGGTCAGAATAGTCTTCCTGCTATCTAATCCAAAGGCCCCTGGGTAGCACAGTTTGTGCTCCACTATTAACCTAGAGGTTGGCAGTTGGAACTTACCCAGCAGCACCTCAAAAGAAAGTCCTGGCAATCTGCTTTTGTAAAAGATTATAGACAAGAAAATCCTGTGGAACAGTTCTACTCTGTAACACACGGGGCCACTAACAATCAGAAATGACTCGATGGCAAAAGGTTTGGGTTTTTTGTTTGTTTGCTTGTTTATCTAATCCAAATCCTTCCTGCTGCAAAGCAAGCCTTACGTCTTTTATCTGGCCTTGGGGACAAGGCTTGTTGCAGCCTTTATGTCACAGAAACTCCAACTGCACTTCATTACTGGCGTAGGCTGGGCAAAGTTTCATTCTGTTATACGTTACATCGCCATGAATCAGAACCAACTGGGCAACAACTAACAACATCATGAAAGCAAGGATGCAGGAAGTAGGGTGTCAGCGGAGGGTGCTCCAAGGGCTTTGTGATCTGGAGAAGAAGCAGAGCAGGGTGGGACAGAGTAAAGGACAATGGGGAAGTCTTTTAAGTGTGAGTGACCAGATGTCACAGCCTCATCAGTCAATGGGTGCTAATGAGGTTTCTCCAATAATTCCCACTGAGGTCAAGTGCCCAGTGACTCAAGAGCATTCACCTCGCATGCTCTCCTGATCAGCCGCTTTGTCCAGGCACCTTGGGATCATCATTACTCCCAAGGCCCCACAGGAGTCACAACAATTGGTCTCTACTCTCCTGGAACAAGAGGAAGGAGAGTTAGGAATAGGAGGAGAAAATGGAATGTGTGGCTAATTGCCTCCATGAACAACTGCCTCCTTTGCCATGAGACCAGAAGCATTGGATAGTGCCGGGCTATTACTGAACATTTTGATCAAAGATTCCATAAAAAAGGAGGAAGAGGCAGGACAGAATTTCAAATTTTCATGGACTCTAGACTTTCTGGAGCCATGGAGGGTGGAAGAACTCCTGAAATTATTGTCCTGAGATAATCTTTGACCCTCGAACCAACAATATCCCTTGAAGTCTTCTTAAAACCAAACAATAGTTTAGCTTAACTAGTACAAAAAAAAGGTCTGCCTTGAGCATTATGCTCTTTTAAGATCTATATGGGATCAAACTGACAACAGCAATTCGAAAGATTGGACGGGATCCTTAGGGGGCAGTGAGTTTATGTTAATGAGGAAGGAACAACTCAGAAAAGGCAGGTGAGAATGATTGCACAACTCAAAGAACGTAATCAATGCCACTAAATTGTACATGTAGAAACTGTTGAACTGGTATATGTTTTGCTGTGTATATTCTCAACAAAAACAAATAAAATTTAAAGAAAAATATCTAAATAATAAAAAAAAGGAAATAAAGTATGTCACTTTAGTTATAGGGAGCACGTAAAGCACTTAGCACAGTGCCTGACACTAAGCAGGCTCTCAACAAAACAGTCTGTTTAATGGGCTCTCTCTGTCTCTCTCTTTGCTCTTCCTATGTCTCCTACCCAGCATCGTGATGACCACTTGCTCCACCTTCTTTGCCCTGGGCATGATGCCCCTCCTCTTGTATATCTATTCCACCGGGATCTATGATGGGGACCTGAAGGACAAAGTGCCCTACGGAGGCATCATGATCTCACTGGTCCTGATTCTCATTCCTTGCAGCATAGGGATCTTCCTCAATGCCAAGCGGCCACAATATGCACACTACATCATCAAGGTAAGAACCTGGGGACCCACCATCATCTCAGTGTGTGGCTTGAGGCAAGTCACTCAGGCTTTTTCTGTGTCAATTTCCTTCCTGTTCTTTTTTTTTTAAAAAAAAAAAAAAAAAAAGACTATTATTGCTACTACTACATCTCTCTCATGGGATTTTAAGTAGTACTTGGAAATACTTCAGAAAAGTTAGGGGGAAAAGATTTAAAAAACACTACACACACAACTATAAGCTATATTCACTATGTTAGTAATAAACTTGTACTAAGCACCTACTAGATGCTAAGTTTTATGCTAGACACTGAGGAATAACTGTCCTCAAAGAGTTTAAATTGATTTGCAGAAACTGAAGAGTAAAATCAGGTACTGGCAGAATGCAAGGAGATGAGATCTGGGGTGGTCAGTGAAGGCTTCTTGGAGGGGAGGGGGCTTTTACACCAGATCATAAAGGGTACATTTGGTAAGCCTGGAGATGAGGCCAAATAGAGAAATTCAGAGGAGTACCAAGGGCAAACTTGGCTGACATGACAAGAAGTTAGGGGGAAGAGACCAGGGGAGAAGAAGAGATGTAGGTGCTCCCACAATTTCAGGAGAGGCACAGGAAGGAGTGAAGTGGGTAAAGCCACAATGGGTTTGGGGGGCACTGTGGTCATAGACAGGGTATCATGCCATACCTTGTCCTCAGAAGAAGCAAAGATCAACAGTCTCTTAGAGTGCTGCCCTGGTGTCTCCAACTTTTGTGACCTTGGAGCTCGGTCCCTGTCAGTCTCCCCTCTGGCTTGCTGTTCATCCTCTAAAACCCCAGGGCCAGGGCTTTGTCCTGATTCTCAGGAAGGACTTGGCATCCTGACGTCCTGAAGCCGTGCTGCTTGGGGACTTGGCAGCAGCTGTGGACCTGCGTCCACTCCCCTCACTCTCATTTTTTAAATATCTCTATATCGGTTCTTCACAATCAGCACTGGCACAGGCTCACATCTCTCTTATCTTTAAAAAACAAACAACAACAAAAAAAAAAACCAACCCTCATTGGGTTCCCACTTCCCATTCCAGGTAACTCTTTTTCCCCTTCCTAGCCAGGCTTCAGAAACACACACACACATTTCTACCATGTTATCACCAAACCACTCTCATGAGCAAGCCCTCAACAGTTTTAGTTCATTGAATCCCTCTTCTCTCCAACGTCTGCCTTCCACCTAGCATCTTGATGACCACCTGGCTCTACCTTCAACGACAAATCCAATGACACTGCTCAATTCTTCCTTGGCCCTGTAGCAGCGTTTGACACGACTGACCATGGCCTCCTTCTCAAAAGCCTTCTCCTTCAGTTTTGGTGACTCCTAGCTCTCCTGTTCTTTTAAGTATGCAAGAAGTAGAATCTGATCGTAAAGCTAGAAAGGGCTTCAAGATAAAGTCCAGTCTCCTGCCTTATTCCCGTCTTACAGATAGACTAACTGAAGTCCAAATTATTGGCAGAGCCAGGATTATCAACCAGCCTCCCATTCCTGTTGAGTTGCCCATTCCGCTACTCAATTGCACAACGAAAATGGAGTCAAAATGACCCCAGAAACATTAAGAGCTAAGAAATATCTGGGCCAGAAAGGCAGACACCAATGACAAGGGACTGCATCTGAAAGGTAATCTGCAAATCATAGGCGTTCCTTGGACCCACTTTGGCTCTGGCTAAACCTCCAGGTTTAGACAGTAAGACCAACAGCTCCAACTTGTCATGCACTCACAAGCTGGAATTGTACCTTTAAGGATGCAAGCAAATGCCATGGGTCAAGATGCAAAGGCTGAGGTTTCCTTGTTCTTATGGTTCTTTGAGGGTGGTGCACATCCTTCACCTCCCTGTCCCATAAAATATAGTGAGCGCCAACCTGAAAAACGAGGAACCAAGGTCCCAGCCTCTTGGTACACTCAACCTTCCTAGAACTTTTCAGACTAAAATAACCCCTAATAACTGGCTCCTAGCAGGTTATCTGCTCAAAGTCTCCTTAGCCAGTTGCATTCCCTAGTGGAAGGTCACATCTAGAAATGCAGAGATACAATTTCAGGAATGCCTCATTTTGATGGGCAAGTTAACACTTTAACCTAGCCATGCAAGGGTTTAATTAAAGGCTATATATAGTTAGAAGGTTGATGAACCTGATAATGAGTCCAGGAGCCACTTTCACCATAAGCCATCCACCACTTCTTTAATATGTTCCATCATTCCATTGACTCTACTACTCTACCTATGCTTTTTCCATAGCTGCTGCTACTGATGAACTCCTCATTCTCCTTTGTCTTGTAGCTTCTGCCGACTTGTGGCTTCTGCTGTTCTTAGGCTTGTGTCTTTTAACTTGTGTCTCTGCTATTGCTTCCGTCCCTGTAATTCCAAACTCTGAGAGGATCTGATTGGTTTGGCCACTCGTCAACCTATGTAGACCACCCTCGCAGGCAGAATTTGTGCCAGGTTATCTCTTGGGCCACTAGCAAGCCAGGAGTGGGCACTCACCCCAATCAGCTGTGACCAGGACAGTTAAGTTAGATGGTACAAAACATGGTGACTCATGAAGCAACCACCCAGGGGCACCTGCCTCAGCGGGAAGCTGTGGACGTGAGATTTCCACACATGGTAGAAGTGAGAATGGCAGGAAATTTTAGGATGTTAAGTTCCTTTCTTTTGGTTATAACAGGAGCTACAATTTAGTGCTTCCTATATGCCAGGCCCAAAATTTTTATATACATTGCTTCACTTAATTCTCAAAACCACTTAGTGTCATCAATATTATTCTCTTCATTTTACTAATGGAGGCAGAATCTCAGAGAGATTCAGTGACTTGCCAAAGTTGATACTGCTAGAGACTGGCAGAGCCAGCTTGCATACCTGGGTCACACCGAAGTCTGTGCTCATAACCACTCCATCGCCCACAAGAATGGGAAGAGTGAGGTGATGAGTGAATGCCAATGCAGAAGACGATGGCTTCTGGTTTCATGGACATTTCCTGTAGCCCAAAGCCCCCTAAATTATTATTACTCTGTTGATGGGGTAAAAAATTATTGGTCACTGGGTAGAAGATAAGTCCAAAAGGAAGAAATCTAAAAGGAGAAATCAATTCAAAATGCAAGGGCAAACAGGGCAGCCCATCAGTTAATATGAAGTGTTTCAATAAAACTTGAACATGTGGCTATTGATTAGACCTGTGAAAGTCCTGCCTATCCTGGGATATGACCCCTAGTCAGTACAGGTGATGTTTTATGTGATCACATCAGTTGCATTATGGATTAAAAACACAGAAATGCAAAGCTGTGCAGCCAAAATTTGAGCAGTTTAAGTAAATGTTAAAAAGCCACAACTTTGTGAATGTAATCAATGCCACCGAACTGTACACTTAAAAATGGTTAAAATGGCAAATTTTATGGTATATATTTTACCACAATAAAAAATTGTTACCAAAATGCTACATATGTGAATGAACTGGAAATTGAACACATGTAACCATTATGAAGTAACCAGGTAAGTTTGAGAAAAGCTTGCTATATATTTCTTTACTCAGACTATGACAGGATCAAAGAACTTTAAATGGATGCATACATGTTTATCAGTTTGGCAAGTCATTCTCTAAAATGCAGACATGGAATTACACTTTTGAGAGCTTGCATTCTTATGAAAAATCTTAACATTGTAATTTTCATCAGAAATCTACCTACTGAAAATGTTAAATGGCATTTAAGATACAACTATAATTTTAAAATAAAATAAATGAAAGCATACCATCGCTCCCAATAAATGTTGCCTCTGAAGTAAGTTACCTCGGTAGGGTGGACTCTCCCCAGAGATGCTATTATTACCCAAAGACATTAAGTTCTCTGTCTGCCAAGAAGCTTCCTAGCTACCAGTGAGAAATCCAGAGAAGATGGAATATAAAAGGCCTTTCATATTCCCTTCCACTTCAAATACCAAATTTTTAAGTAATTAAACTGTTTCTATCTATCTCCACCACCCTTCTATTTGTGTTTTGTTCTTGTCCTCATTCCCAGGGAGGGATGATCATCATGCTTTTGTTTACCGTGGCCATCGCAGTCCTCTCTGCCATCAACGTGGGCAAAAGCATCTTGTTTGTCATGACACCACCCTTGCTGGCCACCTCCTCCCTGATGCCTTTTATCGGCTTCCTGATGGGCTACATTCTCTCTGTCTTCTTCCATGTCAATGAACAGTAAGTATTACTTTAGGTCCCACTATTCCATACGGCTCATTCTTGTCCTGGTCCCTCAGGAAGAAGATAGGAGCTAGGAATCTGATATGTGGGGAAGCCATTTTCCTAGCAATATGTTCAAATGTTCCAATTAAACAAGGAACTTTGGACTGTGAGAAATATTGGGGAGGGAATGTATTGAAGGCAGTAGAAATGTAAGACAAAACCAGAGAACAAAGGCATCTTATCACCCAAACTGTAATAGCTAATCACAGAGTACCACCCTCCAGAGCCACAGATTCCATCTTCTCCTGCCCAACTGCCTTGTAGTTAATGGCAGTGGGGCAGTTTCACCTTATTGACAGGTATTCAGAATACGCCTTTTGCTTTTCCAATTTTCCTCTTCTGCCCTAGACTTTGGTCCTGACAAGGACACAATTTGGTGACAGCTCTCCTAATCGCACTCAAGAGCTGAAGCAGCTGTGGGACTCTGTTATAGTCTAATCCAGTTCACAAACACAACCACCATTTTAGGGGAAGACTCCATTTGAGAGCATGGTGTGGGATCCTCAGGTATCCTGTCTGAACAGAGCAGCACACATTTCAGGGATGTGTCCCTTTTTCAGCCATAGTAAACAAATACCCAGGAGTCTAAATAAAAATTATCATCCATTTTTAAAACCATGCAAACTTAATATAGAACAAATTACTACAGGATACATAGGTAACACATGGCGATGTAGTCAGCCAAAAGGCTGCCAGCGACAAATCAGTGATGTGGATTTTCATCAAATAGACAGGGTGATGCAGATCCTCAGATGATCACACCACCAAATGTCGTCACAGTATGCTCACTCAAAATAAATGCTACCATGGTTCTTGGTTTTGAAGTGGGTAACACGTATTTTTAATACGCTAAATTTTAATGCAATGAATTAAATGTGTATTCACTAAACAAACATCCCATTCCTCAATTCATAAAATGTAAAGCATAATCAACAGAATGTTTTCCAAAAATGGAGCCGACTTGAGTCTTTTTTTTTTAAAAAAATCATGCATTTTGGAGTTAATGATGTCGAAGCCGGAAACATTTGGGACAGGAACAGGTCCTGCACACTTCAGATAATTGTCCCCCACAGAAGATCAACATAACCACTGAATACTAATGCACTGCCATCCCTTCACCAGGCAGCCATTTCTCCAGATTTTAATATGACAATCCTACAATAGTAGACAAAACATACATTCCCAAGCTACTCAACAAATCTCACAAAAATTCTGACATGAATCTACTAGCCACCATCCTCCACAGGGCTAGATTAGTGTTTTTGAGAGATGGGTCAACCTGGATTTTCTGGAACCCACATGCATTTCACACACCTGGCTCACATTCACCTTCCTATGCAGGACTGTTCAGTGGGTCCTAGAGTGTCTGGGACGGAGGGGAAAGGCAAGCAAACTTGTGCCCTCACATCTCTTCTGATGGTAGATGGGTCTGTTTTTTTCACCTGCACAGGTGCAGACGCACTGTGAGCATGGAGACCGGTTGCCAAAATGTTCAACTCTGCTCCACCATCCTCAATGTGACCTTTCCTCCTGAAGTTATTGGACCACTTTTCTTCTTTCCTCTCCTCTACATGACTTTCCAGCTTGGAGAAGGGCTTCTCTTCATTGTCATCTTTCGGTGCTACCTGAAGATCAAGCCTCCCAAGGGTGAGTATTGAATCACCCCTGAGTTCTGCTTCCATGCTAGACCTGCTCTTGCCAGCAAGCCTCCAGCAGGGACTGTTTGGATAGCTGACTCCTATGAAGTCACTAGGAACCAGATACCATCAAGAATTACTCAAGGGACCTCACAGAGCCAAGGATACTTCCATTAACTGCCTCCATCTCTGCCTTCTAGCTGGAAGAACCAAACCGTGGGCGGAGTTTGCCTCATGAGACTTCGGCAATTTTGACTGCTTTGTCTAAGTGGGAATAGGGCTCAGGATGAGGGAATAAGATAGAACTGCCTTGGATATTAGAGTTTTGAGTTACGGTTAGTTATGTGAAAGGCTCCTATCCACAAGAGTTGGGGAAACTTCTGCACTCTTCAGGACCAGGTTCTCATGTCGTGGAACCAGGTCAGAGTCCCAGCACTACTAGCATCCCCATGAGGGGAAACTTAATATTAAAGCAATGAGGCCTAATAACCCCAAACCAAACTGATTCCTCAACTCTGGTTACACTATAAACCATTAAGCACAAGCCCGTTAAAGTGATTATCACGTAATAAACTTATTTCTGAATAAGTTCCTAGCTGATGGCACTTCTTTTTCTAAGGTGCTCAGAGTATTTCCTTATCTTCAGAATATAATCAAACCTCAAGAAAGCCCACTGTGAGTCCCTTCCTCAAAGTGCACCTTAACCCCAAATAGTTTTTTTCTCAAATCCAGGAAGCACAACCTTACCTGGTAACACATTTCAGTAATTTGTAACTTTAAAACACGGTTATACTCTTCCTAGTCAACCAAATCCTTCCACTGCCTCTTTTCCTATGAACTTAAGGGCCCCTTCAAGATCCTTTCTAAACCCTGGAAATTGTGATCGACACTCTAGAAGAAAAGTTACAACTTCCCTTGGAGGCATTCAGTATTTTATAGTAGCAAACGTAGGTTCTCTCTCTCTTTAAAATTAGCTAAAAATCTTGGTCAAGCAGTTAAAAATAAACCATTAACGGCTGACCACATTCCAGCAGCTTTAAGTGGAGTTGTGGAAAACAAATCTAGTCTGACGTTTATCTGAGAGTTCAGAGATCTGTTGCCCAATGAGGTCCTGCTCCCTAGAAAAAAGGGATGGGAGAGAGTTCCAGATTTGAAGTTTGAACGCGCTCAAACGGCACATACTACAAGTCCTCACGCTCTCAGGATGGAAAAGAACTTCTCTCACAATGCATATCAGAAGACAAGGGGGAACCACTTGCAAAACTAAGCTAAAGCAGCTATTTCTTTGGAGCAAATTGGTTGTTTAAGGACTCCAAACAGCTGTACTCAGAGTGGAGACTCTCACAAAAGTTTTTGTGCTTTTGATCCCTGAACCCTTCTACTACATGATGGTCGAACAGATGGGACAACAGAAAAGGTGGACCCTGACTCCTGTCATCACAGCTCCTCACTACCTTCAGGCAGACAAGAAAAGGGAAGACCAAACACAATGAAACCCAAGGAGGGAAGAAGTTTGCCCTTGGGAAGACTCCCCTAAAGCTCTCTGTCCCCTCCTTGCTGTGCCATAATGCATCAATCATCTTTGCTTACACATACTTATTTCTCCCATTGTTATTTTATGTACAATAAATTTGAAGATGGGTTGATGAGGCCTTAATACTCTAATTTCTTAGGCCTTTTATTACTAGTATTAACCACTAAGTTGGAAAAGTAAACCTTTCTTGAGTTTAAGAGTAAATGGTGGGTGGAAGGAGAAATAGTAAAAACAAAATATATACATAACAGCACACCCTAGAGGTGAATCGGTTTACCTTCCAGACTGAACAAGCTTTGTATTAACTACTGCTTTCTCCCTACACTCCCCTCATCTTCTGTATCTTTACAGATAAAACGAAAATCATCTACACAACAGCTGCCACAACTGAAGAAACAACTCCAGCAGCTCTGGGAGATGGCACCTACAAAGGGAAGACGGCTCCACTTGCACAGCCTAGCCCTTCTCCCAGTGGCCTGGATCTGGTCAGGCCATTCAGAAAGTCAGCGGTATTTTTCAGAGAACAAAAATAAACAACTCATCTTGCCTGAATAACATTTCTTCAGCAGAACACATCAGAATCATCAAGTCTTGGCCTAGAGAACATAGAGGACGTCTATACCAGAAGCCTCATCTACCCCCAGCTTAGAATTTGACTCGTTTAAAAAGAAAAAAAAGACTGTACAGTGACAGACTGTAAACTCTATAAAGGCAGGAACCAAATCTGCCTTTTGTCCCTGGATCTCTCTAGAACTATACCTGATAAGCAAATAGGCACTCAAATTTCTGAACCAATCAATAAATGGGACTGTTATTTACTGTAAAATCAAATACCTAAATCCTATTCCAAATACTGGAACCTATAAAGGAAATCAATGCTCAAAAATGCTGTAGGATTAGCAAACTTCAGAATTTGTATCTAATCTAAAAAATTCAGGTCCCATTCTTTCCCTTCTGGCATCACTAACTGAATTAAAAGCTTCTGTGGATATCACGAAATAGGACAAAAATGGAAAAGAGTAAGAATCAACTCATGACAACTCAAAGTAACTGGACAACAAATCTCGGAGCTGCTCTCAGATAATGAAATGAAACTGAATTTTTGGAGAATACAATCCCAGTACTAGAGGAGAAACTAGAAAACAAGATAAACGACAGAATTTTATTTCACTAATAATCCGATCATCAGTTCATTAGTTATCAGTGGTTTCCACTGACTCCCCTAAAACTCGACTACTACAAGCTATTGCTAAACGAGTGGTTTCCCAATTCAAAGAATCCTAAATTAGCTAAAATTCTCAAATTTCAATTTTCCTCCAATAAAATGTAAACATTTTGACATAACTCACATGCAAACAATTGTTAGGTTAAAGATTAATGAACTGATACTAACGTGGAAATAGCTATTGATGAACAACCGATACTAACGTGGAAACAGCTGACTATGCCGGTATTTGTGACTGTCTATTTAGTATGATTAGGTACAACTGAAACCAACAAAAATTACGTATGGTGGACTTCTGGCAACATGGCACTCTAGGCAGAAGCACCACGCCATCCCTCCACAGCAAAGACCCGAAAAACTAAGCCAAACAGTGAAAACAGCAATCCTGAAACCCTAAAACTTCAAAGAGATAAAAGAACTCAGCCAAGCACCAAATCGAGTGAGAAACTGACAAAGAACGGAGAGCGAGAAGTGATTCATGCAGAGATCCCCTATCAGTTAACACAGCGTGGATCCGCCATTTTGGACTCCTATCAGAGACCAGCAAATCCGGGAAGCAGCTTCACGGAGTTTCCAGCAGGAGACAGAACCACCAGTAACTGGCAGTATACACTTTCCCACCCCCCACCCTTCTTCACCCCCACTCGGTCTCCTCTGCTTCCCGTAGCCACAGTGTATTGGCCAGGAAGCACTGGCTGCTTGGATTCCACCTGCGCACACTGGCTGACTCCAAGTGCCGTTTATTTGCTGCGGGAGTTACTTTTTTCTGCTTATTTTGACTTCTTCCTTACCTCTCACCACCACCTCCTCCTCTCACTCAAATACCTGGCTCTGGGGGCCATCTTTGCTTCTTCCTAAGGGGCTGTGGAGCTCCATTCGAGTGTGGAACTGCTTCCTGGTTTATGCTGTCATGCTGGTGGGATTCCAGGGCTTTTATTGAATTGTTTGCTTTCTTTTCTTGCTTTGGGAGCCCATTCTGGCTGGGCAGTGCTACGTGGCTTGGGACCTACCCCCTCAGCTTGTGCAGACTTGCAGAGGGATCCCTGAGCGCATCTTTTTTCAAGGGTTTTTTTTTTGGTTTTTGGAGGGTTTTTGTTTCCTTTTCCATTTCTTTTTTCATTACTCAGTTTCTTGTCTCTCTATACCTTCTTTCTCTTCCTGTCCCCTGAATACCTCTACACCTTCTAGCCAGGCTGTACTTCAACACCTGGAACAACTTCCCCAGACCTTGTAGCTTCACTGGTGGGATCCCTAGGAACTTTGCTTTTCTTTTTTCTAATTCTTTTTCTTTTTCTTCTTCTTCTTCTTCCCCTTGTTTTTCTCCATTTCAGAGTCTCTCATCTCTCCACTCCAACGGCAAGCTTCCCTAACAATCTTGTTTGTGTTTTTGGCTCCTGTTCCTCTCTCCTCTCTCCTCTCTCCCATACCCATCTTAGCTCTACACATCACAACCTCCCCCCCTCCATCCTGCCTACCCGCACCACGCGCTTAACATCACACCATCAAGCAGCACAGGCACGGCCTACCAGAACCTACCCTGCACTGATTACCGACACACCCTGGTGGCTGTAGTGTCACAAACAACCCATCCCAGCAACTCCTCTTCAGCTAAACCTACCCTGCTGTACCATATCTGAGCAACAGACCCTACCAATTGGAGAAGGAAGTGAAAAGTATCATGCCCACAGATGAGCAAACAACAAATAACACACAACCCACCTGCTCAGATATAGCCAAATAAAAATAGCCAAATAAAAAAACAAGGGTGAAACAAATCTACAATCAATAAACGAGAAAAGTAACTGAATACCCTGAAGACAGCAGATAATATCAAGAACATTTACAAAAACAGGACAGGACGGTTCCCGCAGGCATCCAAAACAAAACACTGTATGTCTTTCCAGTGAAGAAAAGGCACTAGAACTACCTGATAGGAAATTCAAATCTCTATAATACTCAGAATCATCTAAGAGTTGAAACAAAAAGCAGACAAAGAGAAGAAAAAAACAAACAAATTCATGTAAAAGGCAGACAAATTCACAGAAAATGCAGGCAAACAAAATGGAAGAATTCCGGACAATAATGCAGGAACAAAATGGAGAGAAAGTCAAGCAATACCAAATAATAATAATAAACTGGTTCTCTCAGTAAAGACATAACCTACAAAAACAAAAGAAATGGAAAAAAACCCACATACAAAAGGAACTCAGCACAGGAGAGTCAGAGGAACAAAACTTTAGAGGACATTATGCTGAGTGAAATAAGTCAATCACAAAAGGACAAATATTGTATGAAACCTCTACTATGTAACTCATGTAAATAAGTTTACACACACAAAAACAACTATCTTTGTTGCTTACGAGGGATGGGAGGAGTGTGGGGTAACTAAATAGGTAAGTGGTAACTTTGGTGAAGGATAAGACAGTACATATTACTGGGGAAGGCAGCACAACTTGTACAAGGAAAGATCATGGAAGCTCCACACACTTCCAAACTCCGAGGGACTGAATTGCTGGGTGGAGGGCTGTGGGGACCATGGTCTTGGGGAACATCTAATTCAACTGGCATAACAGAGTTTATAAAGACAATGCTCTATATTCTACCTTGGTGAGTAGCATCTGGGGTCTTAAAAGGCTGTGAGCAACCAAAGGACTAATGGACCACAGCTACCAAAGCCTCCACAAGACCAAGCCCAGTACAGCTAGATGGTGCCTGGCTACCACTGACTGTTCTGACTAGTGTTAACAATAGACGGTCCTAGACAGAGCTGGAAAAGGATGTAGAACTGAATTCTAACTCACAAAAAAAGACCAGATCTACTGGCCTGACTGGAGAAACCCCGAAGAGTATGGCCCCTGGACACCCTTTTAGCTCAGTGGTGAAGCCCCTCCCAAAATCCACCATTCAGCCAAGGACTGGACAGCCTCATAAAACAGGACTTATGAGGAACAGCAGTCCAGGGACAAGGACTAGATGGCAGGAGGGGACAGGAAAGCTGGTGATAGAGAACCCAAGGTTGAGAAGGGACAGTATTCACGTCATCGCGTTGTTAAACGCTGTCACAGAGCAGTATGTGTACTGTTTAATGAGAAACTATTCTGCAAACCTTCATCTAAGGTACAAAAAAAAATTATCTATGTGAGATCAAATTGACAACAGCAACTCAAAAGGTCTGATGGGAAACCTAGGGGACAATGAGTTTAAGATAATGGTGATGGAATAATTTGGAAAAGGACAGTCAGAATAGCAGCACAACTGGAAGAACATAATTGATGTCACTGAATTGTACATGTACAAATTTCTGAAATGGTTTATCTTTGCCTATGTATATTTTCACCAAAAAAAAGGTCCTCAAGGTCGAGAAGGTACAGTGTTGACATGTTGTGGGGTTGTTAACCAGTGTCATAAAACAATATGTGTATTGTTTAGTGAGAAATTGTTCTGTAAACCTTCATCTAAAATACAATTTAAAAAAAGACATATATATATGTACGGCATCAATTTGACATATATAACTGACTACCAAGTACTCTCAACACCACAACAAGTTTAAGAATCACCAACTTGGGTCCATCAACACTCTTAAAAATATGTATTTGTGAAAAAACCTACCACCTACCATTTACATATTATACATGTTATCTGTTCGTTATTTTCTCCAGTAACTATCTGAGATCATCTGCTAAGAGACTTGGTTAAGTAGAGCAAAGAAAGTAAAACAAAAAAGCTTAAGTAGTAGTTTTTTGAGGAAGGCAGGAATGAACCAAGGAGACTTGGCACAGTTAATGCTCAGCTGCTAACCAGAAGCTTGGTGATTTGAACCCACCAGGAGACTGCGATGAAAACCTGGCAATCTGCTTCCAGCCAAGAGAACCTGACCAACAGTTCTGTCCCATGTGGGCACTGTGAGCTGTAATCAACCTGACAGCACCCAACAAGGGCTGAACTTAAAATGTATTACCCTCAAACCTTCCTTAGAGAAATCAGATAAAAGGAATATACGGAAAACAGAGGCTGTGTCATGTCCTACAAAAGTTAGTCCTGGAACTTTGCTTGGGATTAGATCCATGTGTCTCCTGGTTTATACAGGACCTGGATGGGAAAACTCAGGCTAATGTATGAGTTCAAATACCCAACCCATTCCTTTTGGAACGTAACACAATCATGTCTGCCATTTTTTCCATGGAAGGAAATCTTAATTCCCTATGTAACAAATGGTTTATACTAACAGCAATAAGCCTGATATTTACTTACTTAAGGGTAAAGGAAAAAACTTGCAACATCGTAATATGTCAAAAAACTATGTACCATATTGTCCTGAATTACCGTATCTGAGAGGCAGAACAGAAAAAACTGCCTCTCCTCCCACTTTGTTACCAACTTTCACACCACCAGCCAAGACGACTTTGGCTCACGAGTGTAGCCCTCAAATACACAACAGAAAATCCTACGTTCTGAAATTAAAAAGATTCAAATAAGCCCTGTTCTCTTCATCCAAGTAAAATTAACAGGTAGATCACACAAACTCCTACCAGAATCAGTCTCATCTATAAACAATCAGCTTTACAATCTCAGGGCATAAGTTCTATAGTCTTATACAGCAAGAAGTGACCTTTATTCAAGAATATGAAAAATCTACCTCCAAATGGAGATTTCCACTCCCCACTTTGGGGAAATCAAGATAAATTTCTCTAGTGCTTTTAATTTCACTTTCCTCAAAACCCTGCAATGTTAGGACAGGAAAATACACACCAAGAGTGAAAGCAGAGTATGAATACCAGTCCACCTTCTTACTTGTCCTCTTTTGGAAAAAGTCCCTCTTATAAAATGGTGGTACCATATAGTAAATAGTTTTGAAAATGCAGCAGATATACAGGTAAGACACTAAAAACAGTGTCTGGCTACTGTAATTGAATATTAAGTACCTGTTACTCACTGTTCCCACACATCTATCTAGAGTAGTACCCAAACAGAGAACCAAGAAACTCTATAATCAAGTCTCCAACAAGATTCCTAGAAGAAATAACAACACACGTTTCATGCAAGCATTTAAGGGCAGCGTTTGAGGCCTCTGGTATTAAGTCCCTAATACTTTAGATATAGGACCTTAGGTAGCTTTCACTGTTATCTTTACATTAACATATAGTGTCACATACTTGGTCTGAGAACTAGACGAAAAAGCATGTAAAAGCCACTTAAATATTCATGTGCACTAATTAAAAAAGTGTTTCATCATCTCTGACCATCAAAACCATATTGCAACCTTTAAAATAAGCATAAAACACATTACATTTTACAATTTGCTTCACAAATGTTTCCTTCTCTGCTTGGCTCCTAAATCCTAAGTAACCTCATGCCAATATAATAAAGTGAAGGTGATAAAAGCAAAGCACAGGGGTACACACACGCACACACACAGAAAGTCTTACGAACTCTATAATCATTGTTTTGAACAGTTCACAGACTTCTTCACCCATCTTCTGACTAGCCAGGAGATGTCAGTAACACTGTTTAAAAAATAAAAAAAAAAAAAAAAACCCCAGAATTCTGGAAGAGATTTTAAATGTGTTGAATGCGCATGTCTGGAAAGGAAAGGTAAATAGCATGCCATTTCAGACAGACAGAAGCAGTTTTATAATATTTTATTATCAATAACAAACAGCTGCTTTAATATATCTTTGTCCTGCAGCTGTTAAAGGGTGGGTAGGAGGACACCCTTGACCGCAACAAGGAAAACTCAAATTAAGCCTTTATATACAAGCAAATTTAGAGCTCTTTTATGTGTCCAAAGCCATTATTTGAGACATTAAACTAATTCTGAATTAACGTATTTGAATAACCAAGAACAAAAATTATTCAAATTTTTTCTAGTACAAAAAAATTAAATTTGCTTTAGTTATAAAAGAGCTCTGTCAATATACACAAACTATGTACTTCAGACATTCACAAAAATGTGAGCAGAAGGCTTATCAAAAGACATTTAATACAATTAGTTTTCAACAACCCCTTGGTGGTCCACATCTACAAAGATATCCAGCCCAACCCATCCTCCCTCCAAATCCCACCCCCCACAGAAAAGCACATACTTACCAGAATTTTTAGCAAGTATGGTTTGCGAATTTGTGTTTTTTTTTTTTTTAAAAGGCCCCCAGGGCAAGTTATTTACAGTTTAATTGCCACTGTCAACTGATCTGGACCTTGACCGGGACCGGGACCTGGACCTCTGGCGATCCACAGATGGAGACTTAGATCTACTTGAAGAACCACGTTTTTGGCTCTTCTCAGGCACAGGTGACCTACTAACAGAACGGGACTTGCTCCGGCTCCGGCTCCTGCTCCTTGACCGGCTGTAAGACTTGCGGCTACGAGAACGAGATCGGCTACGAGACCTAGAGGAACTCCTGGTCCGGGAACGGGATCTGCTTCTTGACCTACTAGGAAAAGAGGGGGAAAAAAAAAAAAAACCCACCATAAATGACAGGACTTACAAATCCTTTACTAAAATAGTGGCTTAAAAGCATTAGAGATACCTGTGTCTTTTGCTGCCTTCAATTAATTTTATTTTTCTCCCATTTATTTCCTTTCCAGAAAGTTTCTCAATAGCATTCTTTAAGTCACCATAAGAGGCGAACTCAACCACTCTAAAATTAAAAAAAAAAAAGCATTTATAAATTATGTCATGTAGTCTCACAATGCACATACAGCAGTCCACATTAAGTAACGCTTCTACGCTTACCTTCCTATTGCTATCTTTAAGTTTTGTTTCTTGATAAACACAGCATTAAAGCAGGATTTCCCAACCTCAGCCCTACTTACATTTTAGGCAAGCTAAGTCTTCGTTGTGGAGGACTTTCCCATGCATTGTACAATCTTTAACAGCCATCCCTAACTTTTACCTACTAGATGTCATTAGAACCCTCCCCTAGTTGTGACAACCAAAAATGTCTCCAAACCAAAAACTACTAAACCCACTGTCACTGAGTTGATTCCGACTCGCAGCAACCCCGTGGGGAGGAAAATCGTCACTCATTAAGAACTACTGCACTTGAGCACGTCCAAATTTGAAAATCTTCGAAGATGTTCACAACATAACTTTCAAAATGTTTTAAAAGGCTTCCATAATCTCCAGTACAAACTCACCCTTCATTTAATTTAGGTCGATGTGCATCTGCAAAGGTTACTTCCCCAGCTTGTCTCATGAAATCTTTGAGATCCTTAACACAAGATAATTGTGTTAAGCAGAGAAAATGAAAGGTGACACACAAACAATCACAAGCTATAAAAACAAAGACTACTGAAAGAGAAGATGTTAGATAAAGTACAAACATGGCTTTTACCACACTTGTATTCTATCAGAATTCAAAATTTATCTATAGCAGGGCACGAAATAAGCAAAGAGCATATTGCTTTTAAGCAAAATGCTAGAGGAAATTCAGATTTTAACATTAAAATAGTATTAGTCTATACTGAACTGAATACAAAAGAAAAACAAAAAAAAAAAAAACAAAAACGAAAAACAAAAAGAAACAGTACATTTCTTAAAGTAGAGACTAAAGCAGGAATTTTATACTTAAAAACAGAACATTTACAAGACACCAGTTATTTTGTGCCCCATATGTCATTAAAAAAGTTTACGTTACCTTTATTAACATTTCCCTAGGCTAGCCAAGCAGCAAACCATTTATCGGTCGGAGAAACCTTCACGACAAATGCCCGACTGGCTCTTCGCCACCCACTTGAAGGACACTACCCAATCGATGGAAGCCTTTATCGCACAGCCCTCCCTATTAGCAGCTACTGGCGGATGTAGACATGTTCTAATCTTGTGCAGTTACCAAGGACCACTTTACTGCGATCAGGATTCCAACGACCACCTAATTTCGAATCTTTCAACTCTTTGCGACCAGGACCTCTTATTCGGAAGCGTTACAGGAAGACCGCTCTCAACTTAGGGATCAGATCACGTTATCAACGCTCTGGGATCGCTGCAACCTGGCACTTCAAGTAAGTGCATCGATTACGTCTAGACCGGCAAACACAGATCTAGAGGTGGCCAATTGATCACTGTAGGAGCTGACTGGCAAAGTCAACCAGGCCCAACCAAGAGTGACCAAGACAACGATTAGGTAACCCACAGGCACTCCTCGTCATAAGGCCAACGACACAGATAGGCTGGCAAATAAAGGGTTTAATATTCGGTTAAAATTGATTTTTAAAAACATGAAAAAATATCCTCAAAACATTTACATTTGATCACTAAATATTAAAATATCCCCCAGTTACATTTAATTAAAATTTTAAAATCATAATGCAATTAAACCCATAATTTAATTAAAAATAAAACTACTTTTAATAAAACATATTAAAACTTTTATCTACCCATTAACTTTTTAAAAAGCCACATTGAAATAGCTCAAAACCGTGTTTTAACAAACCTGCCAGCTGACTCTTGAAGATAAATTCTCAACTATAAGTCGATTTTCTGTCCTTACAGGTGGAGCATTTCTGAGGAAGAAAATGGGTACTCAAAATGGAAGAAATGCAGTGACGTATATTTACTGTGTTCCACTGGGGATAAATTCAAGAAATCAGACACAATGTGACATTCAAATGACTTCCATCATAGTTTCTACACTACTTTATAAAATTCATTATACGGACTCATCAGGAACAGCATACGGATAACACAGACATAGAAGAGAAAATGGTAAATCCTAGAATTACTACTAATGGTTCTTGAACCTTAAACTGTTCCTGCATAATGCTTGTACAAGGCAGCCATCCACCCATCCATCACATACCGTCTATCATTTCGAGGTCTGCGACTACTAAAACGGTCAGAGTAGCGTCCTCTACCCCTTCCACCTCGGGAACGAGCCCTAGCATGCTCAATCGTAACCCTACAAAAAGGAGAGAAAGAGAGAAAAAAATATTACATACTTAAGCTATATAAAAGACGTACCTACCGTTTTATTTAGAAAAAATCCCAGCTAACCTATTCTGCTTTGTTTTCCAGAGCTAACTAGTTATAAACTGAAAATGTTCTCGCCTTTCACTGCAGAGTTCTTTTCCATCAAGTTCATATACAGCATCATCTGCATCCCTTGGATCCTCAAATTCCTAAAAATGTGAAAAAAATTAACTGCTTAACATGGCTTTAAAAGTGTAATCCACACCGCATTAACAGTACTAAAAACATGTGAGCGAATGAGAAGAAAAATACCTTAATGACACTGCCACAGACATAAAGCTAACCAAGGAGTGGCTGGGAGTGGGTTCCCTCCAGCCAGTAGTGAGGTTCTTTTATCCCGTAAGAAAGTCCCTTGCTTCAAAGTTGTCTAACACTAAAGATATTCTACCAGAGCTTAGTAAGACCAAAAACACTTTATAAAAATCTTTACTTAACGAAAGATGATAATTAAACTACTCAATACTTACCACAAAACCAAAGCCTCTTTTCAGATCAATATCTTTTATTCGTCCATACCCCTTGAAGAATCTTTCCACGTCTTTCTCCCTGGCCGCTGGATTTAGCCTCCCGATGAATACTCGACAGCCGCTCATGACGTCCGGCTAGTATTTCCTGTTAGAAAATAATTCTTTTCAATTGAGACAACACCAGTGAATATTAGAGGAAGGTCTGGTCAATGGGGCAAAAACATAAACGGCATAAAATAAAGTGTTTACCAGCTGATGTTATAAACAAGATTGCCAAGAGTGCCTCTTTTTAGGCCAGGTCCCTTGCAGACAAAATTAAAACTCGGCTGCCAACACGATCCTTCCCTGGGCCCAGACCGCAGCAACCGCAACGCCCACTGCCACCTCTCGAACTGCGCAGTCGCACACTCTCCCCGGCTCTTCTGGCCCCCTCCCATCTGCCGCAGTTAAGAAAGGCCGAGAAGTGCGGGCGGAGCCGACCCCGCCTTCCGCCAAGGCCAGCCCAATGGCGGCCGGCCGCGCACGCGTCGCCGCCTCCCGGGAGCGTCACAGCAGGTGGAAGCCGGAATCTCGCGACGCCAAAGCCGCGCCTGCGCAGACAGCGGCGGGCGGACCCTGGGCAGCCACAAAATGGCGGTCGCAGAGTCAGCGGTAGGGGACAGACGCGCGTGCCGAACTCCCTTCTCCCGCCCACTCCCCGACTCCACCGTTCCGGAGTCACTGTTCCCGCCCGCAAAACGCCCTCACCACACCCCGAGCAAAGGCATACACTCAAGGGGTTCCGATGAGATAAAAAAGAGGCGGGGAGGGGCACGCAAACCCCGTGTGAAATCGACCATAAACATTACCGCCCTTCCACCTTCAATACCCCCTCAAATACCAAAAGGGAAACGTGTCCCAGCGCCCACCTCGAACAAACTGTGGTCATTAGACGCCGTCCTCCGCAAAGAGGGCAGCCCTGGCTCCCCGCGATCTGAGCTGCCATGAAGAAGCCTCGATCCGAGAAGCCTTTCCCTCAAAGTGAGTCACTCACCTACCGGACGAGATCTTTGGCAGCTGAGACCCAGAGCCGTCCGTAGTCTGCAGTGGAGTCGTCTGCCTCCCCACAGACCAGGACTTCCCCACGTCTCTCCACAACTGACGCACTTATCAGCGGTAGCATTCCACAAAATGGAGGGTGCGCTGTTACGTCACTTCCGGAACCGCCCCTGGGACTTCGGACCCCGCCCGTTTGGATCCAGGGTTGGGAATTTCAGCGGGACTGTAATGCCACAGCCACTCGCGGGAGAAAGATGTGGCAGTCGGCTTCCATAAAGATACAGCCTTGGAAACCCTATGGACATTTCTACTCTATCCTATAGGGTCGCTATGAGTCACAGTCCACGAGCCGGCAAGAGGTTTGAGAGACTCCTTATCGGAGCACTGGAGGCTCTAGACGCAGTGGGCGGGGCCGAGACGCGGGAAGTCGGGTGGGTGGGGGCGGGGGCGTGGCTGTCAGTGCTGGGCGCGGGAGGAGGAGTTTCGCTCATCATCGTGCACTTAGTGTGTTTGGACCAATGGCATCCTTTTTCTACCTAAAGTTATTCTGTAGCTCCCTACGCGACCCCTAAGGTAAAGAAACTCAGAATTTGCAAAAATATCTGGTGATCTTGAGCACTGTGATCTTTCAAGGATTTATCTATGTGAAATTAAATTGACAACAGCCTCTGGAAAGGTTAGATAAGAAGCTTAGGGAGCAGTGACTGTAAGTATACTGATGACGGTGGAATACTTTGGAAAGTGATAGAATGGTTGCATAACTTGAATGTAAGCAATGTCACTGAATTGTACATGTAGAATTTGTTGGAATGGTATATCCTTTCCTGTGTATATTTTCACAAAAAAATAAAATTTAAAATATACGTATCTGGCAATCTCTGACCTCTTGCTTCATGCAATTTAAGGTTGCATTTTGGGGGAGGGGTGCTCCTTGATGCTCAAGTGAATTATTTTTTTAACCACACCATGACGTGTGATTTAGTTGCAGTGAGAAGACTGAGGAAATGAGCAGCTGGTGGATTCCAACTGCCAACCTTTTGCTTAGCAGCTGAGCTCTTAACCGCTGCGCCATCAGGGATCTTGGCTGCTAACCAAAAGGTCGGCAGTTCAAATCCACCGGCTGCTCCATGGAAACCCTATGGGTCAGTTCTACTCTGCCCGATAGGGTCGCTACCAGTCAGAATCCACTGGACGGGCAACGGGTCATCTTTAGCCATTAGCCTTGTAAAGGAGCCCTGGTAATGTAATGATAAAGCCCTCGGCTGCTAACCAAAAGTCCTTTCTGTGGGAGAAAAGACCTGGCAAAAAGATTACAGCCTAGGAAACCCTATGAGGCAGTTTACTCTGTCCTATAGGGTCTCTATGAGCAGAACAGGCGCTTACCTTGCCTATTAGATAGTATAGATTATCCACTAAGCAAGGTAAGCACGGTGCTTACCTTGCTTACCGGATCATCTGTTATTAGGTGCCGCCGAATCAGCTCTGATTCATAGCCGCGTTATGTACAGCAGAACGAACCACCGCCTGGTCCTGCACCATCCTCATAATCGTTATGCTTTAGCCCATTGTTGTAGCCACTGTGTTAATCCATCTCGTCGAGGGTCTTCCTCTTTTTTGCTGATCCTCTACCAAGCATGACATCCTTCTCCAGGGACTGATCCCTCCTGATAACACGTCCAAAGTAAGTGAGACATATTCTCGCCATCCTGCTTCTAAGGAGCATTCTGGCTGTACTTTTTCCAAGACAGATTTGTTCATTCTACTGGCAGTCCATGGTATAATCAGTTTTCTTCGCCAACACCATAATTCAAAGACATCAGTTCTTCTTTAGTCTTCTTATTCATTGTCCAGCTTTTTCATGCATATAAGATGATTGAAAACACCACGGCTTGGGTCAGGCGCACCTTAATCTTCAAGGTGACACCTTTGCTTTTCAACATTTTAAAGAGGCGTTTTGCAGCAGATTTGCCCAATGCAGATTGTCTGTAGTGAACGATTTCACATTTTTTCACATCAGAGATTCTGTTGCTAGGTATGGCTGGCATCTGTCCCTCTCCCAACCTCACAGCAGCTTGTTACAGCATCAAAGCCTCTTTTCAAATGCACAGTCCCTGACAGGGATGGATTACCCAGTAAGCAAGGTAAGCACGGGCTTACTTGTGCTTACTAGTCTGCGGTGAACGATTTCACGTAAGTAATAAGCCCATGCTTACTTTGCTTATTGGGCAATCCACCACTGAGTCGGAATCAACTGGACGGCAGCGGGTTTGCTTTTTCGGTTTTAGCTGCTAGCCTAGCAAACACTGGCATTTTATAATGCACAAGTTGTGCCAACCCGTGTAGGTCTGGTGGCGCAGTGGTTAAGGGTTCATCTGCTAACCTAAAGGTTGGCAGTTGGAATCCACCAGTCAGTCCTTGGGTTTTGGAGCAGTCTCTGACTTTTTTTTCTACATTTTGGATTGACTGTGGAAGCAACTGCTCCTGATTTTACTTTGTCCAAGTTATGTTTAGTGCGCTGAGAGTAAGTAATCTAGAAAAGGGTTGGAATCTGGAAAAGAATGATGATGCTATAAAAACCAGAAAAACCGAACTGTTGCCGTCGAGCTGATTCTGACTCCCAGGCCCCTATAGGACGGTGTAGAACTGCCCCATATGGTTTCCAGGGAGAAGCTGGTGGATTCCGACTGCTGACCTTTTGGTTAGCAGCCCTAGCTCTTAACCACTGGGCCACCAGGGTTCCAATGGTGCTATATACCTTGGAAAAAGTTGCTGCCTTTAGCCCATGGTGTCAGGAAAAAAAAAAGGCATAAAGCCTTTTCTCTTGATTTATTCACTGTTAAAGTTTGTGATTTTTCATTCGTTTCTAGTGTTTTAATCCACTCATTGTAAAACATATTTATTTTTCCATGATGACTATCTAATGTCAAGTCTCCCTATAGGGTTGTTTCTTACCAGTTTCTCTAATAAGCACAAAGTCATTTCCCATAAGGAGAATTAATCTCCTGCCTATGTGAGCCTATAATACACTGTTTATGCCCTGTAATTCTCTCATCACTGACATATTAAAGATATGTATTATTCGTGTCTTTGTTTTCCAGAAATGCCTAGCACAGTAAATACTCAATATTTGTAGACCTGGATTTACATTAATTAGCATTTTCTTCAGGTGGTCCTGTTTTTCCAATATTAACGTTAACAAAATGGCTCATATCTTTTCCCTAAGGACATCCAAAACCTGTTGCCGTGGAGTTGATTTCAACTCTTAGAAACCCTATAGGACAGAGTAGAGCTGCCCCATAGGGTTTCCAAAGAGCAGCTGGTGGATTTGAACTGCCAGTCTTTTGGTTAGCAGCCGAGCGCTTAACTGCTGTGCCACCAGGGCTCCAAGGACATCCAAGTGAGTAGTAAATCTCTTACCTTTAGTGAAGGAAAAAAGATGCAAAGAAATCACAGATGAAAATAACCATCAAGTTTATTGGCCATCTCTGCTGGGGACTTTCAGCATGCAGTTGTGTTTTATTCCTGCAATCCTGATCTCATCTAACTCAGGGTCTGACAGCCGAAATCTGTGGGCCTAATCTTGCCCAATACCTGTTTTTGGAAGGCCTAAGAATGATTTTTATATTTTTAAATGGTTGGGGGAAAAAAATCAAAAGAAGGATAATATTTCATAACACCTGAAAAGTACGTGAAATTCAAAGATTGGTATCCATAAATAAAGTGTTTTTGGAACCCAGCCACTCCCATTCATTTACCTGTTGCCTGTGTCTGATATTGCGATAGAAGGGCAGGGCTGAGTAGTTGCAGCAGAGACTGTATGGCCGGCAAAGCCTAAAATATTTACTCTCTGCCCCCTTACAGAAAAAGTTTGCCAACCCTGAGCTAACTGATTGCTAGACTTTAAACTGCTCTGTGAACGCCCCACCCAACTCCCTTTGTCAGAGAATAAAACCATCAACAAGAAAAAAGTTTATTTCATTCCAATTAAAAGAAATATATTCTCGTTAGAGGAAAATTCTTCAACAGAAAAAAAAAATTGAAAGAAAAGGAATCCCATCTCACCAAATCAACCTCTGATTAGATTTTGGTATATTTCCTTGTCATTTTTTCCCCTGAGTATTTTATGTTTTCTTTTCCAATTTAAAAGTAGTACATCATTGTTTTTTTAAAACCTGGGAAAAAATTAAAAATTACAGATACAAGAATTTATAAAATCGTTCATATCCCAACCCTTAAGGGATGACTGCTTAGCATTTTTTTAATTTCCCTTTAGTGTTTTTTCTGCAAGCACAAGTGTATTTTCAAAATATGAATCATAAATGTAATTTGGTATCATGAGTTTTTTTGATTCATAAAACTTAATTATGGGCATTTCCCATGTCTCTCTGTTTTAATATAGTTATGATCACAAGTCTGTATTCAAATATGTATCTGTTTTTCCACTGAACATCAGACTATAATATGGGCATACATTCATTCTGACCAGCTATTCTGTTTTTCTGAAAATATCCTAAATATCATCAGGTGCTTAAAAGTTCCTGTCCAAAAATCCCAACACTATTAAAAGGGCCATTCATCGTTGCTTTAGGCTAATAATTCTAAAGATTTCTTCAAAGACTAAGTATCCGTAAGTAATCTCTGTTGGAGATTTATGGTTTTTAAAAATGTTCAGTTTTTTTACTCAGGTTCAACCCTACATACCTGTCTGGCTTCTTTCTATTGCTACATCCTGGATTTTTGTTTGTATAGTTTAGTGCACCAGATTTAAAACACCTGTGGCCCCACTACCATGATTTAAGTGCTAAATCGGTGTTTCTCGGCGCCAATTGCAGCTTAGAATCACATAAAATTCTGCTGCCTGGGTCCCTACCCACAGAAATTCTGACTGAATTGGTCTAGGGTGTGGTGCTAGTTTGTTAGCAAGGGTCCCCAGTGATTCTAATACTCAGAGAATGGCTGATCTAGATCTAGGAACTCACTTTCCTATTCTCTATAAAATCTCATCTGGCTCCATCTTCCCTCCTCCAGATATTGATATTCATATCACTCACCCGGCAGGTTATGGCTGGAGCCCTGATTGGGACAGTCATACTTGGGAGAGGCAAACTTGAGACTTGGGACACAAACCCTTCTAATACCAAGATACCCAAGCTTGTCCTCCTTACCATCCCCTCTCAGCTGCCATTTAGTGAGCAGATACTAGGTGCCAGGCACTGTACTAAGGACATTACAAACATTATCTCAATCAATCCTCACTCCAATCCTTCTGTGTAGGTATTATGTTGTTGTTAGCTGCTGTCAAGCCTGCCCTGGCTCGTGGCAACCCTGGGCGCAATGGGATTGGACCATTGTGATCCTTAAGGTTTTCAATGGCTGGTTTTTGGAAGTAGATCTCCATGCCTTTCTTCTCAGCCCTTTCTTCCTAGTCCATCTTAGGCTGGAAGCTCCACTGAAACCTATTCAGCATCATAACAGGACACAAGCCACCAATGACAGATAGATGGTGGCTGCACGTGAGGTGCATTGGCCAAAATCAAACCTGGGTCTCTGGCATGGAAGGCAAGAATTCTACCACTGACCGGCCACTGCCCTCAGATATTATTATAACATTTTATACATGAGGAAAGAAGCTGAGACTTAAAAAGCCTAGTGATCTTTTCTACCCAGGCCATCCCACTTTCTGATTTTCCTGTCAAGGCCCTGTTCACAAAAGCTGCAGCATGGCACTAGAGTGGCCCCAGAAATCTCAGAAACCAGAAGCACTTCTACTGAATTTGCAGAGTCCTGACTGCCAGGACCAGAGAAGTTTGGAAGGAAATAGAAAGTAAAATAAAAGAGCTTCTCTGCATAGGGATTGAACTAAAGGAGAAATAGGACAGTATCCAGAGACAAGGAGCAAAGAAGGCTAACAGTATTTTCTTAGGTGGGGATAAAAAGTAATTCTCACTAATTCAGAATGTGTTGACAAAGCTTAGAAATTCCTTAGAGAGCCATAGCATAGTGCTTATTGAAAAGTCAGTTTGTCCTATGAACACCCAATTTAAATTCTAGGTTCAGCTGCCCCTTCCTTCCCATTTCTACTCTATATTTAATTTTCCTCTAACTCAGTGGTGCCTTAAGAGAATCATGGGCACATGTTGTGAATGCAGTTTCCCAGTGCCATCTCCCAGAGTCTGTTTCAGGAATCTGAGGCTCAGGCATCTGAATTTTTAACTGGCAGTCTAATCAGGTGGTTTCCAACTACAGTTTGCAACTATTGGGGAAATGTAACTGAAAACAAATCCTGTTCCCAGCCCAGAAAACCTCTCTACATAGGTGGGAGAGAGCAAAAACAATTTTATTATTGAATAAGCATTCAACCAGAATATGATGCTAAAGAGATGGCAGACAAAAAGGATTCTCACGCTTTTAGCCAAGTAGATGTAACTCATTTCATTCATGATAAATGGCAATTAGTCCTCAAGCAATAAGATTTAGCAGCACCATTTCTTACAAATAATTCATCCTAAATTTATCTAGTAATTGGGGCAGCCACCTGTGTTCATTAATTATCCAAAAGGAAAAATAAACTTATCTTTAAGACAGGAGACTGTTTTGTAACTTGGAGCAAGGCACCCTTAAAAGTTAGGCACCTCCCCTTCCACAGAAAGTGCTAGCTTTTTTGATGATTGCATTTCAAAGAGATGGCTCCCAGGTCCTTGAGGAAACATTTCTGGGTTGTAAAACGGGCCAGAAGCTGGTTTAGCCATTTTAAAGACTTTATATACATTACAAAAGAGCCAGAGAAAGAATTTACAATTAGAAGTTTTCTGAAGTAAATGCTCTAAGAAAACGGGGGAGGGGTCTCTTTCCCTTTTGCACCAGGGAGAAGATCCACTGAAACCTGTTCAGCATCACAGCAACACCCAAGCCTCCAGTGACAGCCAGTAGTGCCTGGCAATGAGGTGCATTGGCCAGAAATTGAACTCAGCTCTCCCACGAGTAGAATGCTACCACTGAACCACCTTGCACAACCACTTATCAGACCTTGCCTGATTCACTCCTCTCTTTCTCATTATCCCAGCAATCATTCTATGCTTCCTCTTCTGTCAAGTTGCCATTTCTTCCATTGCTCCTTCATTACTGGGCTTCAAATCGGTTCATTCCAGTTCAAACCCCCTCTGAGAATTTGCATTTCCACCCCACATATACTGAACCAGAATCTACATTTTAACAAGATCCCCAGGTGATTCTTATGTATAAAAATTTTGAGATCATTGCTCTACTAGTCCTTCTCAGAATTGCTCCCTAACCAGCAGCATTAACATTGCCTGGGAACTTGTCAGAAATGCAAATTCTGGTTCATTCAGGTTCAAACCCCCGCTTCATTGTTTTCAGGTGTATTAGTTATTTAATGCCATGTGACAGATTACCCCCCAAAATTTAGCAACTTAAAACAACAAACAATATCTCCCAGTTTCTGTGGGTCAGGAATACAGGAGTGACTTAACTGGGTGGTTCTGGCTGGGAGTCTCTCATGACACTGCAGTCAAGCTGTTGGCTGAGGCTGAAGTCTCATCTGAAGTCTCCACTGGGGGAATCCATTCCAGGCTAGCTCACTGCCTGTTGGCAGATGTGATCATTAAGGTTGTGTGTCAGCTTGGCTGGGCCATGATTCTCAGGGGTTTGGCAGTCATGATGTAGCTTGGCAGTCATATAATAATGTAATCACCTCCATGATGAGATTTAATATAATGTGATTACCTCCATGATGGGATCTGCTCTGAGTAGCCAATCAGTTGAAAGGGAATTTCCTTGGAGGTGTGGCCTGCATCCAATATAGGTGGACTTTCTGGCAAGACTCACAGGCTTTTGCTCTCTCTGGACCCAGCAGCTGGCTCCTGTTCATCTGACCTCCAGTTCTTGGGACTTGAGCTAGCAGCTTACCTCCTGTCTTGCCTACAGGTCTTGGAATTCATCAGTCTCTGCAGCCTGTCAGCCAGAGTCCTGCTGTCTGACCTGCTGATCTTGGGTTCGCCAGCCCCTGCAGCTGTGTGAGTCAGGAGAAGCCTCCAGCCTGATATCTGACCCACAGACCTGGGACTTTCCAGCCTCTACAACCACATGAGCCATTTCATTGATGTAAATCTGTCTCTGTATATATTTATATACTTTACTGGTTTTGCTTCTCTAGAGAACCCAGCCTAAGACAGCAGATGTCAGTTCCTCACTGACTGTTGACTGGAGACTTCAGTAGTTCTTCATATGGGCTGCGTAAGTACCCTTACAACTTAGCAGCTAGCTACCCCTAGAAGAAGTGATCTGAGAGACAGTGTGCACTCAACATGGAAGCTGTAGTCTTTTAAATAAATCTCAGAATTTTTTAAAACTAATCTCAGAAATGATATACCATATGCTGTTAGTCACACAGACCCAAACCTGGTATAGTGTGGGACAGGACTACACAAGGCTGTGAGTATCAGGAAGTGGGGATCACTGGAGGTCATCTTGGAGGCTAGCTCCCACATTGCTTCCTACTTCACATAGAAAGTAGAGATCATCAGGCCACCACTACTTCAATCTCTCTCCCCTCCATCTTCAAATTACCTATATCTTTACCCATCTTCTCCTCCTTTTCATCTGTCTCAGAGAAAGAAGAGTTCTATTTCTTTTCAGGGCTTTGATTCTTTATGCACCAGACCCCAGATTTTGCTCCATCAATTATCTTCCCTTTTTTCTATCTTCAGTCCCTCCTTCTCTGTTGTTGTTGTTAGTTGCTGTTGAGTTGATCCTGACTCATGGCAACCCCATGTGTGCAGAGTAAAACTGCTCCATGGGATTTTCAAAGCTGTGATCTTTCAAAAACAGATTTCCAGAACTGTCTTCTGAGGCACTTCTGGGTAGACTCAAACCTCCAACCTTTCAGTTAGCAGTCAAGCAGTTAATTGTTTGCACTATCCAGAGAGCCTTCCCTCTTCTCTAAACCCCATACCCAAATCCATTGCCATGGAGTTGATTCTGACTCATAGTGATCCTCTAGGACAGAGTAGAATTGCCCCATAGGATTTCCAAGGCTGTAAATCTTTACAGAAGCAGACTGCCACATCTTTCTCTCTCGTGGAGCGGCTGGTAGGTTCATACCACAGACCTTTCAGTTGGCAGCCAAGCTCTTAACTCCTGCACCACCAGCACTCCTCCCACCTTCGCTGTTGTTGTTAGGTGCTGTAAAGTTGGTTCTGATTCATTGCAACCCTATGTACAACAGAAGGAAACACTGCTGGTTCTGCATCATCCTCAACTCATTGTTATGCTTCAGCCCATTGTTATAGCCACTGTGTCAATCCATCTTGTTGAAGGTGTTCCTCTTTTTTCGCTGACCCTCTGCTTTACCAAGCATGATGTCTTTCTACAGGCACTGGTCCCTCCTGATAACATGTCCAAAGTATGTGAGATGAAGTCTCACCATCCTTGCTTTTAAGAAGCATTCTAGCTGTACTTCCTCCTAAGACAGATTTGTTCATTCTTCTGGCAGTCCATGGTATATTTAATATTCTTCCCCAATACCATAATTCTAAGGCATCAATTCTTCCTCAGTCTTCCTTATTCATTGTTCAGCTTTTGCATGCATATGAGGTGATTGAAAATATCATGGCTTAGGCTAGGCACACTATAGTCCTCAAAGTGACATCTTTGCTTTTCAACACTTTAAAGAGGTCTTTTGCAGCAGATTTGCCCAGTGCAATACGTTGTTTGGTTTCTTGACAGTTGCTTCTATGGGCCTTGACTGTGGATCCAAGTAAAATGAAATCTTTGACAATGTCACTGTGTGGGTACAATTATTGCTTTAGTATTCTTAGCCATAAAGTATGGCTGCACTTATGCTAAGTGCAGCTCCCTACAGGCCTCTGTGTTATCCACGTCAGTTTAAATGACTAAGGCCAGCCACGTCTTGTTTAATTGCCCTGTTTTTCTGAAACTGTCTTGTGATCTGTTTTATTGCTTGCCATATATATACCCAAATTCCTTTCCCCTTACCCAAAACTGATTGTTATCCACCTGAAAACTCACTGTCTTGTGATCTGCTTTATTGCTTGCTGTATCTACTATAAATAAATGCCTGGGACAGAGGTGGGGGTCGACTCCTCAGAGTGACCCTCCTGGCCCCACTTCTCTGTAAGAGTTGTGCAGTTAGTTACTGTCTTCGCAGTCCCAAGTACTGTCGCCACTGCGACAGATGATGCCCCGTGTGAGGGGCTGCGACATCAGTGTTTTCTCCGTTTACCATGATGTTGCTTATTGGTCCAGTTGTGAGGATTTTTGTTTTCTTTATGTTGAGGTGCAATCCGTGCTGAAGGCTGTGGTCTTTAATCTACATCAGTAAGTGCTTCAACTCCTCTTCACTTTCGGGAAGCAGGGTTGTGTCATCTGCATATCACAGGTTGTTAAATAAGTGTTCCACCAGTCCTGATGCCACATAGTCTTCCACCTGCTGCAATCGTTTTTTAACTATCTTTAGCAAAATTTTATTTGAGTGTAATAGTAATGAAATATTTGATAATTTCCACATTCTGTTGGATCACCTTTCTTTGGAATGGGCACAAACATGGATCTCTTCCAGTTAGTTGCCCAGGTAGCTGTCTTCCAAATTTCTTCGCATGAATGAGTGAGCGCCAAACATCTCAACTGGTATTCCATCAATTCCCGGAGCCTTGTTTTTCACCAATGCCTTCAGTGCAGCTTGGACGTCTTCCTTCAGTATCATGGATTCTTGATCACACGCTACCTCCTGAAATGGTTGAATGATGACACATTCTTTTTGGTACAGTGACTCTGTGTATTCTTTCCATCTTCTTTTGATGCTTCTGTGTCGTTCAATATTTTGCCCACAGAATCCTTCAAAACTGCAACTCAAGGCTTCGATTTTTTTCAGTTCTTTTGGCTTGAGAAATACTGAATGTGTTCTTCCCTTTTGGTTTTCTATCTCCAGGTCTTTGCACCTTTCATTGTAATACTTTGTCTTCTCAAGTCACCCTTTGAAATCTTCTGTTCAGCTCTTTTACTTCATCATTTCTTCATTCACTTTAGGTACTCTGTGTTCAAGAGCAAGTTTCAGAGTTTCTTTTCACGTCCATTTTAGTCTTTTCTTCTTTCTTGACTTTTTAATGACCTTTTGCTTTCTTCATGTGTGATGTCCTTGATGTCATCCCACAACTGGTCTGATCTTTGGTCATTAGTGTTCAGTGTGTCCAATCTTTTCTTGAGATGGTCTCCAAATTTAGTTGGCATATACTCAAGGTTGTGTTTTGGTTCTTATGGACTTGTTTTAATTTTCTTCAGCTTCAACTTAAACTTGCATATGTGCAATTGATCATCTGTTCTGCAGTCAGCCCCTGGCCTTGTTCTGACTGATGATATTGAGCTCTTTAATAATCTCTTTCCACAGATGTAGTCGATTTTTCATTCTTGTGTTTTCCATCTGGTGAGGTCCACGTGTATAGTCACCACTTATGTTGTTGAAAAAGGTGTTTGCAATGATTAAGTCGTTGATCTTGTAAAATTCTATCATGCAATCTCCAGTGTCATTTCTATCACGAAAGCCATATTTTCCAATTACAGATCCTTCTCCTTTGTTTCCAACTTTTGCATTCCAATTGCCAGTAATTATCAATGCATCTTGATTGCATGTTTGATCAATTTCAGACTGCAGATGTTGGTAAAAATCTTCAATTTCTTCACCTTTGGCATTAGTGGTTGGTGTGTAGATTAGAATAATAGTCATATTAACTGGTCTCCCTTGTAGGCCTATGGATGTTTTCCTATCATTGATGGCATTGTGCTTTAGGATAGATCTTGAAATGTTCTTTTTGATGATGAATGCAATGACATTCCTCTTACAATTTGTCATTCCCAGCATAGCAGACCATATGATTGTCCAATTCAAAATGGCCAATACCAGTCCATTTCAGCTCACTAATGCCTAGGATATTGGTCTTTATGCATTCCATTTTATTTTTGATGACTTCCAATTTTCCTAGAGTCATACTTCCTACATTTCACGTTCCGATTATTAATGGCTGTTTGCAGCTGTTTCTTCTCATTTTGAGTAATGCCACATCAGCAAATGAAGGTTACAAAAGCTGAGTGCCTTCCAACCTGAGGGGCTCATCTTCCAGCACTATATCAGACAATGTTCTGCTGCTATTCATAAGGTTTTCACTGGCCAATTTTTTCAGAAGTAGGCCACCAGGTCCTTCTTCCTAGCCTGTATTAGTCTGGAAGCTCTGCTGAAATCTGTCCACCATGGGTGACCCTGCTGATATTTGAAATACCAGTGGCATAGCTTCCAGCATCACAGCAACATGCAAGCCACCACAGTATGACAAACTGACAGATGCATAGTTGCCCTCCTTCTCTACTACCTTTTAATTCTTAACTTTCAAACACATTTTCCTCTTAAAACTTAAAAAAAAAAAAAAACTGCTTAACCTATGTCACTTTTCAAGCTGCCCCACCTCTCCTTCCCTAAGCCAACACATTTCTTAACAGAGCGGTTACTCTTTAGCCTCCTAGTTGCCACTTTCTTAAGCCCTCATCCACCCACAACCAAACTTTGACCCCAACTCTACTGAAACTGCTCTCAAGGTTCATCTGGACCTAACTGCAAAATTTGTGGCCTCTTTACAATTCTCATCCTACTTATATTAATAAGAACTGCTGTTCATCTTTCCCTTGCTCTTGGCCAGGCACAGTGCTCAGGATTTTATATTTATTAGCTTATACATCCCTTATGCAACTTTCCTAAGTCAGTTAATAACCCCTCCCCCCTTTATTTATGTTCCAGACCTTGGCTATACATAGAGTAATTTATTGAATCTATAGAAAAATCATAATAAGGTGAGTGGCTTGGATACTTTATTTATTTGCTAACTGCATTAGTTCACTTTTGCTGCATAACAAACCTCCCCAAAACTTAGGGAATTAAACAATAGTTTATTATTTCTCATGATTCTGTGTGTTCACTGGGCAGTTCTTCTACTGGTCATGTGGCAGCATTCAGTTGGGCTTAGCTGGGCTAGCAGACTCACATGTCTGAGGCGGTGTTGCTGGCTGTCAGTTGGGGTGCCTCAATTCTCCCTCCCCCTTTTCTTTTTTTTATAATTTATTTGTTGTTGTTGAGAATATACACAGCAAAACATACACCAATTCAACAGTTTCTGCATATACAATTCAGTGACGTTGATTAAATTCTTCAAGTTGTGCAACCATTCTCATCCTCTTTTTCCAAGTTATTCGTTCCCCATTAATATAAACTCACTGCCCCCTAAGGTTCCTGTCTTTGTTATCTAATGCTGCTGTAAAATACCACAAGTGGATAGCTTTCACAAAGAGTAATTTATTTCCTCACAGTAAAGTAGGCTAAAAGTCCAAATTCAGAGCGTCAGCTCCAGGGGAAAGCGTTCTCTCTCTGTTGGCTCTGGGGGAAGGTCCTTTTCATTAATCTTCCCCTGGAGTAGGAGCTTCTCCACACAGGAACCCCAGGTCCAAAGGTCGTGCTCTGCTCCTGGCATTGCTTTCTTGGTGATATGAGGTCCCCCTGTCTCTCTGCTTGCTTCTCTCTTTTATATCCCAAAATATACTGGCCCGACACACAATCCAATTCCGTAGATTGAGTCCTACCTCAGCGACACAATGCCACCCATCCGCCCTCGTTAACATCATAGAGGCAGGATTTACAACACATAGGAAAATCATAATCAGATGACAAAATGGTGGACAATCACACAATACCGGGAATCATGGCCCAGCCAAGTTGATACACACATTTTTGGAGGACAAAATTCAATCCATGACAGTTCCTATCTAATCTTTCAAGTTGTTGTTGTCAATTTTCTCCCATATAGCTAGATCTTAAAAGAGCATAACGCTCAAAGCAGACTTTTTTTACTAGTTAAGCTAGACTATTGTTTGGTTTTAAGAAGACTTCAGGGGATATTTCTGGTTTAAGGTTTAAAGATTATCTCAGGGCAGTAGTTTCAGGGGTTCATCCATCCTCCATGGCTCCAGAAAGTCCATGAAAATTTGAGATTCTGTTCTGCATGTTCCCCCTTTTGATCAATATTCATCTATAGAATCTTTGACCAAAACATTCAGTAATGGTAGCCAGGCACTATCCAGTTATTTTGGTCTCATGGCAAAGGAGGCAGTTGTTCACAGAGGCAAGTAGCTTCACATTCCATCTCCTCCTTCTGTTCCTGACTCCTTCTCCCTCCTTTTTTTAAAAATGTTGAAACCAAAGCTCAAAGTCACACAGCTGGTAAGTGGTGGGCCCTTGAATTGAACCCAGTGTATCTCTTTTCCAACTCTGGAGCTCTAAAGGATTTTCTTTCTAGAGATAAAGCAGTTACTCAAAGGGGATATCAAAAACCTCATAGCATTTTTTAAGTCAGGAGAGAAAATCATCACATCAGTGACTTTAGCTACATGTTTGTCTCTGTTACAAAAGTGGGAGCTGGAATGTGGAAATGGATTCAGCATAAGCCACTACTAGTAAGGACTGAAACATCTAGGCAATTTTGCAAATAACATCCACAGGCTGAATCACACAGAGGAGCTGTCAGCTAACAGTGCAGGAGTTGGAGTTAGATGTGCATTTGGAATCTTAGGTCCAACAATTATTATCTATAAACTCTAGAGATTAAAAGAAGGCCTGGCGCATAATAGGCACTCTGGCAATATTTGTTAAGGAGTAAATCTCTGCCTTACAGCATGTTAATGGACTTTCTAAGCCTTGGTTTCCTCATGTGAAAAGTAGGCCAATAATAGTACTTAATGCATAGGGTTGTTATGAGAATTAAATGAGATAATGCATGTAATGTATTTAGCTCAATACCTAGTTGTATTGGTTACCTATTGCTGTTTTAACAAATTACCACAAACATAGTGGCTTAAAAAATACACTTTATTATCTTTCAATTCTACAGGTCAGAAGTCCTAAAATCACTCTGTTCACAGGGCTGCATTCTTTCTGGAGGCTCTAGGGGAGTGTCTTAGTCATCCAGTGCTACTATAACAGAAATACCGCAAGTGGAAGACTTTAACAAAAAAAAAAAATTGTTCTCTCACAGTCTAGTAGGCTACAAGTCCAAATTCAGGGCATCAGCTCCAGGGGAAAGCTTATCTGTTGGCTCTGGAGGAAAGTCTGTGTCATCAATCTTCCCCTGGACTATGACCTTCTCCACGCAGGAACCCTGGTTCCAAAGGATGCACCCTGCTCCCGGTGCTGCTTTCTTGGTAGTGTGAGGTCTCCATGTCTCTCTGCTCGCTTCTCTCTTTTATATCTCAAAAGAGATTGGCTTAAGACACTGATCTTGTGGATCTCATCAACATAACTGCCACTAATCCATCTCACTAACATCATAGTGATAGGATTTACAACACATAGGCAAATCACATGAGATGACAAAATGGTAGACAATCATGCAATACTGGGAATCATGACCTAGCCAAGTTGATAGATATTTTGGGGGGACACAATTCAATCCATGATAGGGAGAATCCATCTCCTTGCCTTTTCCAGCTTCTAGAGGCTGCCTGCCAAGGAGCAATGGTGGCACAGTGGTTAAAGTGCTCAACTGCTAACTGAAAGTTGGCAGTTTGAAACCACCAGAGACTCTGTGGGAGAAAGATGTAGCAATCGGCTTCCATATAGATTTATAGCCTTGGAAACTCTATGGGGCAGTTCTACTCTGTCCTGTATGGTCTCTTATGAATCAGAATTGACTCGGCAGCAGTGAGTGATAGAGGCTGCCTGCGGTCTTTGGGTCATGGCCCATCCCTCCCCCAATTTTCAAGGCCAGCAGTATGGCATCTCCCAATCTCTCTCTCTTTCTGCTTCAGTTGTGACATCACTTTTTCAGCCTCTGACCCACCTGCCTTCCTCTCATAAGGAGTCTTGTAATTACACTAGCCTTACCTGGATAATCCAAAATAATCTCCTTATTTCAAGATTCTTAATTTAATCATATCTGCAAAGTCCCTTCTACCATGTTAGGGAACATAGTCACACAAAAATCTGCACACAAATGTTTACAGCAGCTTTATTTATGATTGCCAAAAATTAGGACCACAGGAAAACAGTACAAGAGCAAGATGACAAAAAAAAAAAGTAGGCCACTAGAAACCATACAAAAACAACCAAAAGTCCAAAAAATTAATAATAAAATTTCAGAATTAGGCAACTCAATAGAAGATCATAGGAGCAGAATTGAGACAATGGAAGTCAGAATTAGTGACATTGAAGATAAATCCTTTGACACCAGCTTTTTTGAGGAAAAATAAGAAAAAGAATGAAGAAAGCCTAAGAATTGTTTAGGTTACTATCAAGAGGAAAAACCTATGAGTGATTGGAGTACCAGAGCAGGGAGGGACAATGGAAAACACAGAGAGAACTGTCAAAGATTTGCTGGCAGAAAACTTCCCTAATATCGTGAAAGATGAGAAAATATCTATCCAAGAATCTTAAAGAACCCCATACAGGATAGACCTGAAAAGAAAGTCACCAAGACATATCATAGACAAACTTGCCAAAACCAAAGACAAAGAAAGAATCCTGAGAGCAGCTAGGGATAAACAAAAAGTCACCTACAGAGGAGAACCAATAAGCTCTGATTACTCAGCAGAAACCACACAGGCAACAAGGCAATGGGATGACATATATAAAGCCTTTGAGGAAAAACAATTGCCCGCCAAGAATTATATATGCAGCAAAATTGTCTCTCAAATACAATGTCGAAATTAGGTCATTTCCAGATAAATAGAAATTAAGGGAATTTGTAAAAACCAGACTAAAATTATGAGAAATATTAAAGGTAGTCCTCTTGTTAGAGAACCGCAATCATCAGACAACAATCCAAGACTAGGACAGAGGACAGATCAACCAGATACTAACCCAGATAGAGAATTCACAAAAATAAAACAAAGATAAAAGACTGAAAATAGGGAACCAGAGACGTTAATATGTAAATGATGACAATGTCAAAATAAAAAGAGGGAATAAATGGTGTACTCACAGAACTTCCATATGGAGAGGAAGTCAAGGTAATATCAAGAAAAAAAATATTAAACTTAGAAAAATAAAGGTAACTTTCAAGGCAACCACAAGTTAACAAACCTACCCATCAAAAAAGAAGAAAAACATAAAGACTCAGAAACACAAAATCAGCAATAATGAAAGAGATGAAAAGACAATACATAAACAGAAAGAACTCAGCACAGAAAATTACCTGGAACAAAGAAACCATCAACACCACATACACACACACACACACACACAAACACAACAAAATGACAGCAGTGAACTCATACCTATCAATAATTACTCAGAATGTAAATGGCCTAAATGCACCAGTAAAGAGACAGATAGTGGCAGAATGGATTAAAAAACACGATCCATCTATATGCTGTCTACAAGAAACACACCTTAGACACAAAGACATAAACAAACTAAAACTCAAAGGATGCAAAAAAATTATATCAAGCAAATAATAACCAAAAAAGAGCAGGAGTGATAATATTAATCTCTGATCAAATAGACTTTAAAGAAAAAATCCACCATAAAGGATAAGGAAGGACACTATATAATGATTAAAGGGTCAATACACAAGGAGGACACAACCATAATAAATACGCACCCAATGACAGGGCTCCAAAATACATAAAACAAACTCTAACAGTATTGAAAAGAGAGACAGTTCCACAATAATAGTAGGAGACTTCAACGCACCACTTTCAGTGAAGGACAGATCATCTAGAAAGAAACTCAAAGATACAGAAGATCTAAATGCCAGAATCAGCCAACTAGACCTCATAGATATATACAGAACACTCTACCCAACAGTAGCAAATCATACGTTCTTTTCCAGTGCACATGGAACATTCTCCAGAATCAACCACATTTTAGGCTACAAAGCAAGCCTCAAAAAAATCCAAAACATCAAAATAATATAAAACAACTTCTCTGTTCACAATACCATAAAAGTAGAAATCAGTAACAGAAACAGCAAGGAAAAAAATCAAATACATGGAAACTGAACAACACCTTGCTTTAAAACTACTGGGTAATAGAAGAAATCAACGATGGCATAAAAAAAATTCATAGAACCAAATGTGAATGAAAACACATCTTACCAACACCTCTTGGACACAACAAAAACAGGGCTTAGAGGTCACTTTATAGCAATAAATGCACACATCAAAAAAGAAAATAATAAAATAGTACTTTAAAAAAAACTCTCAACAAAAAAATGCTCTGGCCCGGACAGCTTCACTGGAGAATTCTACCAAACTTTCAGAATTAGACCAAACTTTTTTATTTCAGAGCATAGAAAAGGAAGGAAAACTCCTGAAGTCATTCTACGAAGCCAGCATAACCCTGATACCAATGCCAGGCAAAGACACCACAAAAAAAAAAAAAAAAAAGAACTAGAGACCAATATCCCTCATGAACATAGACACAAAAATTCTTAACAAAATTCTAGCCAATAGAATTCTACAGCATATCAAAAAAATAATATATCATGACCAAGTGAGATTCATACCAGGTATGCAGGGTTGGTTACATTAGAAAATCTATCAACATAATCTACCACGTAAATAAAAGAAAAGAACATGATCTTATTGATCCATGCAGAAAAGGCATTTGACAAAGTCCAACACCCATTCTTGACAAAAACTCTCAGCGAAATAGGAATGGAAGGGAAATTCCTTGACATAATAAAGGGCATTTATACAAAGCCAACAGCCAACATCATTCTAAACAGAGAGGGACTGAAAGCATTCCCCTTGAGAATGGGAACCATACAAGGATGCCCTTTATCACCACTCTTACTCAGCATCTTGCTGGAAGTCCTAGCTATAGCAATCAGGCAAGTAAAAGAAATAAGGGGCATTCAAATTGGTAAGGAAGAGGTAAGATTATCCTTATTGGCAGATAACATGACCTTATACACAGAAAACCCCAAAGGATCCACAAGAACACTACTGGAACTAACAGAAGATTTCAGCAAAGTATCAAGATACAAGATTAACATACAAAAATCAATTGGATTCCTCCATACCAACAAAGAGAACTTCGAAAAGGAAATCACCAAATCAATGCCATTTACAATGGCCTCCAAGAAGATAAACTACTTAGAAATAAATCTAACCAGGGACATAAAAGACCTGTACAAAGAAACATACAAAACACTACTGCAAGAAACCCAAAGAGACCTACATAAGTGGAAAAACATACCATGCTTAGGGATAGGAAGACTCTAAACATTGTGAAACTGTCAGTTCTACCCAGAGCAGTTTACAGATACAATGCAATCCCAAACCAAATTCCAATTGCATTCTTTAACAAGATGGAAAAACAAATCACCAACTTTATTATTTTTTTATTGTACTTTAGATGAAGGTTTGCAGAACAAACTAGTTTCTCATTAAACAGTTAATACACATATTGTTTTATGACATTGGTTAACAACCCCATGACATGTCAACACTCTCCGTTCTAGATCTTGGGTTCCCTGTTACCAGCTTTCCTGTCCCCTCCTGCCTTCTAGTCTTTGTCCCTGGGCTGTTGTGCCCCTTTAGTCTCATTTTGTTTTATGGGCCTGTCTAATCTTTGGATGAAGGGTGAACCACGGGAGTGACTTCATTACTGAGCTAAAAGTGTGTCTGGGGGCCATACTCTTGGGGTTTCTCCAGTCTCTTTCAGGCCAGTAAGTCTGGTCTTTTTTTGTGAGTTAGAATTTTGTTATACATTTTTCTCCATCTCTGTCCTGGACCCTCTATTGTGATCCCTATCAGAGCAGTCAGTGGTGATAACTGGGCACCACTTAGTTGTACTGGACTCAGTCTCGTGGAAACCACAAATCACCAACTTTATATGGAAAGGTAAGAGGCCCCGCATAAGTAAAGCACCACTGGAGAAAAAGAACAAAGTAGGAGGCCTCACACTGTCTTGATTTTAAAACCTATTATACAGCCATGGTAGTCAAAACAGCCTGGTACTAGTAAAACAACACACACATAGACCAATGGAACAGAATTGAGAACCCAGATGTAAATCCATCCATCTATGAGCAGTTGGTATTTGACAAAGGGCCAAAGTCTACTAAATGGGGAAAGAGAGTCCCTTTAACAAATGGTGCTGGTATAACTGGATGTCCATCTGTAAACAAAATGAAACAAGATCCGTACCTCACGCCATGTACAAAAACTAACTTGAAATGGATCAAAGACCTAAATATAAAATCTAAAACGATAAAGATCATGGAGGAAAAAATAAGGACAACACTAGGAGCCCTAATACCTGGCATGAAAAGAATAAAAACCATAACTAACAATGCACAAACACCAGAAGAGAAACTGGATAACTGAGAGCTCCTAAAAATTAAATGCTTACGTTCATCAAAAGAGTAAAAAGAGAACCTACAGACTGGGAAAAAAAAATTTGGCTACAACATATCCAACAATGGTCTAATCTCTAAAGTTTACAAGATAAATCAATGCCTCGATAACAAAAAGACAAATAATTCAATTAAAAAATGGGCAAAGGATATGAATGGACACTTCACCAAAGAAGACATTCAGGTGGGCAGCAGACACATGAGGAAATGCTTGTGATCATTAGCCATTAGAGAAATACAAATCAAAACTACAGTAAGATACCATCTCACTCTGACAATACTGGCAATAATCCAAAAAACACAAAATAACAAATATTAGAGAGGTTGTAAGGAGATTGGAACACTTATGCACTGATGGTGGTAAAGTAAAATGGTACAACCACTTTGGGAAACAATATGCTGCTTCCTTAAAAAGCTAGAAATAGAAATATCATACCATCCAGCAATCCCACTCCTAGGAATATACCCTAGAGAAATAAGACCCATCACATGAATAGACATATGCACACCCATGTTTGTTGCAGCACTATTCACGATAGCAAAAAGATAGAAACAATCTAAATGTCCATCAACAGATGAATGGATAAACAAATTATAGTACATACACACAGTGGAATACTACTGTCATGGATTGAATTGTGTCGCCCAAAAATATGTCAACTTGGTTAGGCCATGATTCCCAGTATTGTATGATTGTCTACCATTTTGTCATCTGATGTGATTTCCCTATGTGTTATAAATCTTATCACTATGATGTGATGAGATGGATTAGTGGCAGTTATATTGATGAGATCCACAAGTTTAGTGTCTTAAGCCAACCTCTTTTGAGATATAAAAGAAGCAAAAAGAGAGTCATGGGGACCTCATACTACCAAGAAAGTACTGCAAGGAGCACAGCGTGTCCTTTTGACCTGCGATTTCTGCGCTGAGATGCTCCCAGACCAAGGGAAGACTGATGCATCACAAGGACCTTCCTCCACAGCCTACAGAGAAAGCCTTTCCCTGGAGCAGGCGACCTGAATTCAGACTTGTAGCCTACTGGACTGTGAGAGAATAAATTTCTCTTTGTTAAAGCCCTCTACTTGTGGTATTTCTGTTATAGCAGTACTAGATGACCAAGATAACTACTAAACGATAATGATCAGTAATGAATCCACAAAACATCTCACAATATGGATGAATCTGGAGGGCATTACGCTGAATGAAATGTATCAGTTACAAAAGGACAAATACTGTATGAGACCACTATTATAAGTACTCAAGAAAAGATTTACACACAGATAAAAGCATTTTTTTATGGTGATAGGGGTGGAGAGGAAGGGAGAGGAGTAAACCACTAAGTAGATAGTAGACAAGTGTCAACTTTGGTGAAGGGAAAGACAACACACAATATTAGGGGAAGTCAGCACAACTGGACCAAAGCAAAAGCATAGAAGTTTCCTAGACACATCCAAACACTTTGAGGAACTGAGTGGCTGGGGCTTAGGGCTGGAGACCATAGTCTCGGGGGACATTTAGGTCAATTGGTATAACATAGTTCATAAAGAAAATGTTCTACTTCCCACTTTGGTGAGTAGCGTCTGAGGTCTTAAAAGCTTGCGAGCAGCCGTCTAAAATACATCTATTGGTCCCATCCTATCTGGAGCAAAGGAGAATGAAGAAAACCAAAGACATAGGGAAAATATTAGCCCAAAGACTAAAGGACCACGTGAACCAGAGATTCTACCAGCCTGAGACCAGAAAAACTAGATGGTGCCTGACTACTACCACCGACCGCTTTGACAGGGATCATAAAAGAGAGTCCCCAACAGAACGAGAGACAAATGTAGAACAGAATTCAAATTCACAAAAAAAGACCAGACTTACTAGTCTGACAGAGACTGGAGGAACCTCCGAGACCATGGCTTCTGGACAGTCTGCTAATTCAGAACTGAAACCATTCCCAAAGCCTACTTTTCAGACAAAGATTAGACAGGCCTGTAAAACAAAAAATAACATCTGTGAGGAACATGCTTCTTATTTCAATCAGATATATGAGACCAAATGGGCAACTCCTGTCCAAAAACAAGACAAGAAGGCAAGACAGGGCAGGAACTGGATGAATGGACACAGGGAACCCAGGGTGGAAAGGGGGAGTGTGCTGTCACATTGTGTGGATTGCAACCAGTGTCACAAAACAATGTGTATAAATGTAATACATTTAACTTGAGCTGTAAACTTTCACCTAAAGCACAATAAATTTTTAAAAAAGAACCAACCAAGATGTCCTTCAGTAGCTAAATGGATATAAAACTGGGGTAAATTCATACAATAGAATATTATTCAGTGATAAAAAGAAATGAGCTATCGAGCTACAAAAAGGCATGAAGGAAATCTAAATGTAGATTGCTAAGTGAAAGAAGCCAGTCTGAAAAAGCTACATACTGTATGAATCTAGCTGTATGTCATTCTGGAAAAGGAAAAGTTATATAGACAAGGAAAAGATCAGTGTTGCCAGGAGTGCAGCGGGAGGGATGAATAGACAGAGCTCAGGGCATTTTTAGGGCAGTGACACTATTCCGTATGATATTGTAGTGGTAGACACATGACATTATGCATTTGTCAAAACCCATAGACCTAGGAAAAAAAAACCCATAGGACTGGACAACACAAAGAGTGAACGCTAATGTAAACAATGGCCTTCAGTTAATACTGAATCAGTATTGGTTCATCAGTTGTAACAAATGTACCACACTAATGTACAATGTTAATAATAGGAGAAACTGTGTGCAGGAGAGACAGGAGGTATATGGGACCTCTCTGTACTTCCTGCTGATTTTTTTCTGTAAACCTAAAACTGCTGTAAAAAAAATTAGTATATTAAAATGTTTTTTAATTTAAGTTTAAGAATGTTTGCTTTGGAAGGAGCCTTCCAAAGATGAGTGGAGAAAGGGCTGTGAGCCCAGAAGATCCCAAGCAAGGAGCAGTATGGGGATGAATGTCCAGGGGAAACTAGCTAATCAGAGACACACCATCTGGGCTACAACCAAGCATTTGGGGATATGATTCACTTGCCTCAGGATTCAGACAGAACCCTGGCACAACAGGTGTGTGCCTGCTCGGTACATTTGCATATGTCAACATGACTCACACACTATGGATTATTCTATCAAAAACACGTTCTTGCTTGCTCTGTTGTATTTTACATTTGATTTTTAATATATGCTACTTCTGTTGTTACTACATGGCATATTTTTAGTGTTTTTTGTTTGTATTTTTAGTGTTTTGTTCAGTAAGTCATTTGCTAACGTTAACATGGTCTGGTGTCTCAAAGGTGTCTCACCTTTCTCTAAATTCCTGTAACACTTCATGCTTGTACATCTCCTTAGCAGTTGACCCAGCTGCCTTAGACTATAATTATTTGTGACAGAGTATAAATTCTTGAAAGTCAGAGACTCTGTTTTATAAATCTTTGCCTCCCTCTCAGTGAGAAACACAGTTCCCTATGTACGGTAAGTTATAGGAAGCCATAGAAACCAGTTTGTACCCAACATCACCTTGGCTGGCTGATCAACTGCCCGTGCCTGTTCTTGGAGAGCAGCACGTCCTGTCCTCATGGTTAAACTCTTTCAGCAGCTATGATTCTACCTACACACAGTAAGTTGTAGGCAGCCACAGAAAACAGCTCGTACTGGACATCACCTGGTCTGACTGATCAACACCCTGTCCCTGTTCTTGGAGAGCTATGTCTCCTATCCTCATGGCTAAACTCTCTCAGCAGCTGTGATTCTGCTGCCTAAAGCTACCCCCTGGCCATTACTAGTTGGCTCATCGAGATCAAAGAGATTTTCTCTACCCTGGGAATTAGGGGTTTTGAACAAAGCTGGGACACCTAATGGCAGCATGCCTGAAGGATGTCAGCTTTGTTATCGGTGGCCGAAGTGCCCCAAGCTTCTCTGGTACTGGCACCTCCCGAAACTGGGTTGTTCAACCCTCTTGGATTTGGTGCTATTTCCCAAGCACCTTCCAGTAATTTCCTCTTTTTGCTTAGTGAAACACCACAAATTGAGTAGTTTATAAGAACAAAAATTTGTCTCATAGTTCCAGAGGCCAATAGTCTGAATTCAGGGTTTCAGGAGAACTATGTTCTCTCCAAAGTCTCTAGAGTAAGATCCTTTCTTGTCTCTTCTGGCTTCTGGTAGCCCCAGGCATTTTTTGGCATTCCTTGGCTTGTAGATGCATCTTTACCTGGCCATTTTCCCTCTGTCTTTTTTAGGACACGACTGAGCTTAGATTGAGACCTGCCCTACTCCAGTATGTCCTCTTGTTAACTAATAACATCTTCAAAGACCCTATTTCTAAACAAGGTGACACTCACAGGTACCAATAGTTAGGACTTCATATTTTTGGGGAGGGGACACAATTTAATCCATAACACTAGCTCAAGTTTGTTTCTGTAACTTGAGGACAAAATAGCTTAACACACAACATGACCATTGTAAGCAATAAAAGATGGATTTATCGTAAGGACTCAGAAGTATCTCATGAAATCCAAGGGCAAGAATGTGCCCAGGTCTCAGAAGGAGCCTGGAAACAGGAAGGGGAAACTGTCAAGACCTTGGAAATATGCAGTCTCTGTCTCTCGTGTCCCTGGGTAGTGCAAAAGTGTAAGCCCTCGGCTACTAACCAAAAGGTTGACAGTTTGAATCCATCCAGAGGCACCTCAGAAGAAAGACCTGGTGATCTACTTTCAAATGGTCCCAGCCATTAAAAATCCTGTGGAGAAATCCGGCAACAATTATGGATGGTGGTTGCACCACATAATTAATGTAACCGATATCACTAAATTGTACACCTGAAAAATGTTGAATTGGCAAAAAATAATTTTAAAAAACCCTATGGAATAGTTCTACTCTGAAGCATACGGGGTCACCACGGTTCGTAATTGACTCAACGGCAACTTGTCTGGTTTTTTGGTCTCTCGTGTCTGTTTTTCTGTTTCATTCTTTCTCTCTCCCAAACTGGCTTCCCTTGTCTCTCTATCCCTAAAGCAGAAGGTGGCCATACCATGGCACTCAGTTTTTATATTTCCTCCATCCAAAAGTGGAGCCTAGATTGAAAAGCTACCTCCAGTCCTAACTCCAAATTCCCTGAAGAGAAAAATCTGATTGGCCCAGTTTAGGCCATGTGTCTATCCTAGTCCAATCAAAAGAGATGGGGTCACAGTACAAACATGGCTGCTGAAAAGCCCACCTTCTAGATTGAAGATGATGTTTAAAAGGATCATTGGAAACTAGGCTGACACACCATAGGTACTCTACCATACGGTACTCAATAAACACGTGTTAATTAAATAAATAAAATAAACAAGTGATTCAACTTCAAAATGGCCCAGTCTGCCCTAGAGCCAACTTACAACCACCCACCAGCCTTCCACCAGAACAAGCCAAACCTGTTTATCTGTCTTCTAGCACTAGGTTCTGCTTTGACAAAGACCTGTAGAACTATCTTATCTGTCCGAGTCGTGCTTATTTTCCTTACTATGCCCAGCACAGGGAGATATACCCTACTAGTTACCTACCTCAAGCATCTCCTGTGCATTGTAATACTCGGGAATAATCGGAGACCTTCTATGTACCAAGTACTGTGTTAGTATTTTTATAAATTTTATCTCATTTGACCTTCTCAACAACCCTAAGATGGATATTGTTAACTGTATTTTATAGAGGATGAGATATGTTCTGAGAAGTTTATTTCTCAAGTTTAGCCACTGCTGGTGACAGTGGGATTCAAGCCCAAGTCTGTCTAAACTCAAAGCTTATTTGCTCTTCCGGTTGGGTCAACTCTAGTATGGAACGGAGGGCCAGGCAGAGTGAGTCGTGTGCCTTGACTAGAAAACAAAGTCTAGCGAAACTGAGTTTAGGCCTAGGGACTCAGTTGCTGTGGATGCTCTGCTTGCTTTCTGAGGCTCTGACACCGACTCCCGCAGCCATTCTCTACTCAACCTTCCCCCAGGAAGGTGGGGCTGATAAGGAGCAGAATAACATGATGGTAACAACAGGGCTTGAGAGTTTGTGCAGTGATTTGCATTTTGGGTCTCAAAGCATTTTATGAGCATTGTCTGACCCATGAAGGCTTGAAAGATTGGCCAAATTCAGGGCCAATACCAATAATAATAATAGTTTACATTTATTGAGTGCTTACTCTGTTCCTAACACTGTGCTCAGCACTTTGTGTGCATTAGATCACTTAATACTTAGAACAAAGCAAGTTTGCGTAAGATCAGACTGAAGCTTAGAAAGGAAATTTCTCAAAATCACACAGCAAGTAAGAATTGGGACCCAAGCAGTTTATCTCAAAGAGCTCAAACTTTTACTACCATGACAAGGAAATAAATACTGGATATTTGCTGAAGAAAACCTTAAGGACATACTCAGAGAAGTTCCAGAAAATAATCTGTCACACAAGAGGGAAGATGAGGTCAAGGAATCATTTTCCCATATTGGGGGAAAACAGCAGAACCGCGAGGCAGCTCTCGGTGTGCTGGGTCATGAAACGCACCTTGAATTTGTGAGCAGCTTCCAACTCCTCTCCCTGTCAAGGTTAGCTTTACACCAAGCTCTAAGCTGCAGGGGCTGCTCTGCTTGGCTTGCCTGTGTTTGAATGCCTGGAATAGACAAAGCCCTGGGGGACAAACCACGACTTTCTAAGGGATATTTTTGTTGTTGTTAGCTACCCTTGAGTCTGCCCCCAAATCATGGCAGCTTCCGATTCATGGGGACCATGCACAACGGAATGAAACGCTGCCTGGTCCTGTGCCATCACCAAGATCAGCTGTAGATTGGACCATTGTGATCGATAGAATCTTCACTAGCTGATTTTTGGAAGTGGATCACCAGACCTCTCTTCCTAGTCCATCTTAGTATGGAAGCTCTGCTGAAACCTGGTCAGCATCATAGCAACATGCAAGCCTCCACTGACAGGGTGGGTGGTGGCTACACATGAGGTGAATTGGCCAGAAATCAAACCTGGGTCTCCCACAAAGAAGGTGAGAATTCTACCACTGAACTACCAGTGTCCCCTTCTAAGAGACAACTAGGCATAAGATTCCATTATAAAGGAATCACTTGCCATTCTAGATTCTTTCATATGAACTCTTTCCTAAATGGATCTAATTGAGAACTCTCTTGTGGTCCAGGCATCTCCTTCCTTAGCAGTCCTTTACCCACTTGACAAAGATTCAGAATGGGTAGGGGGTTAACTTTCTTTTTGTACAGCAGGAGAAAAGCTGAAGGGTGCCAAAGGGACAACTGGAAATATTGAGTAGATACTGAGAAAGCCAGTGAGTCTAATGACAGGATAATCCTTTAGTAAATCAAATGCTTTTCTTGTATATGCATCTATGACTGTACGCACATATATCCATATTTGTAATAAAGCACTTAGGGAACACAGTTACAGATACTTCTTAGACTTAACCAAACACCTTGCAAATTTGGTTTTCTGAGTTTGAAGGATTAGGACCATAGTCAAGTGGGACATCTCAGTTAATTGGCATAATATAATTCACAAAGTTATGTTCTACATCCTAGTTTGGTGAGTAGCAGCCAGGGTCTTAAAAGCTTGTTAGCAGCCATCTAAGATACAATTATTGGTCTCTACTCATCCAGAGCAAAAAAGAAAGAAGGAAACCAAAAACTCACGGAACTAGTCCACAGGAGAAATAGTCTACATGAACCACGGCTTCATCTACCCTGAGATGAGAAGAACTAAATGGTGCCCAGCTACCCCTACTGACCATTCTAATCAGGGCCACAATAGATGGACCCTGATAGAATGGGAGAAGAATGTGGAACAGAATCTCAAATTCCTAAAAACAAAAAAAGTCAGACCAGACCCACTAGACTGGTTGAGACTGGAGGAATCTCAAGACTATTGCCCCGAAATACTCTTTAAATCTTGACCAAAACTAACCCCGGAGGCCACCTTGTAGCTAAACGATAAATTGGCTCAAAAAATAATGAATATCACCCGTAAGTACTGTGCTCCTTTTAAAAATCACCTATATGAGACCAAACGATCAACAATTACTTTAAAACGAAGATGAGAATGTAGGGGGGCAGGGAAACTAGATTAATGGAAATGGAACATCCAGAACAGAAATAATAACAAAGTTCACTCATTGTGAAGAATGTAACTAATGTCACTGAACAACTTGTGTAAAAACTGTTGAATGAAACTAGATGAATAGAAATGGAAATTAATTAATGGAAACCCCAGGGAGAGGCCAGCCCTGGCCTCCTCACACCTCACACTAAATGTTGCATACATGCCCCTATCTCAGGTCAATATTCTACAAAGCAAACGGTTTTTCTCAAAAGCTCATTTCAGTGCCTTCTCTTGGCACCTTTCCCTATCCCTCTAGTGGGATCACCAAACCTATACAAGCACCTTCTAAATCAATGATTCTCCAACTCAGAGAACTACCTCATTGGTGGGGCTGATGGACAATGCCGATTCCTGGGCCCCCCTTAGACCATGGAATCAGATTCTCTGGGGACTGAGAAAGAAACCATCCCAAACCTGAGACGGGGGTTGGAACTCTGTGGTTTGACTTAGAGAACTGTTCCTTCCTGGAAGAACTTTGCATTCCTGTTAAAACACTTGAGCAATTTTCTGATAGGCTTTAATGGGTTCAAGAACCCTTTTTGGGAACCGACCCTTGTTAACTGTGATCACATACCCCAGGTATTCACACACTGTGATCTTGGGTGGAGTGTAAGCAGCCAGGTCTAGGAGGTTTCTAATAATCTTTAACCAGACATTTTTCTTCTTCTTTTTTTTTTTTTGTCTCCGGTCTAATAATCATTATCTAGACCAACACTGTCCAATAGAAATATATAATATAAGCCACAAATGCAAGCCACATGTTTAATTTTAAATTTTCTAATGGGCACATTAAGAAAAAAGTTTAAGAGCGATAGGTGAAATTAATTTTAATGTATATTTAATTTAACTCAGTATATCAAAAATATATCATTTCAAGACATAATCAATATAAATTTATTAACGTGATAGTTTACATTTTTATCATATTAAGTCTTGAAGATCTGTGTTTATTTTATATTTACAGCTCATCTCAATTCAGATTAGCCATATTTCAAGTGCACAACATGGTGGTTTGTGGCTATTTTATCATACAGCACAGGTTTAGATGCTCTTATTTTTTCCCTTTGGGAGCTCCTGAGTGGTACAAACAGTTAATGTGCTTGACTGCTAAATGAAAGATTGGGGGTTCAAGTCCACCTAGAGATGTCTCAGAGGAAAGGCCTGGCAATCTACTTCCCAAAAACCAGCCAATGAAAATCCTATAGAGCACAGTCTTACTCTGACACACACGGGGTTGCCATGAGTTGGAGCTGACTTGATGGCAACTGTTTTTTCTTTTCCCCCCTTTAAGATGTCTCTGCCAAGAAAGAAATCTTTGAATTAGTTTTTTTGGAAAGCCTCTTCCCTTGCAGCAAGTTTAAAAGAAGACTTTGACATGTGTTTGTACTCAATTTGCCTGAAAAGTTGCTTTAAACACTGATGCGGGGAGGTGTCCTGGAAATCTGCATTTTAACAACTGTTCTAGGTGATTCTTGTGTACTATTCTAACTAGTCCACATCTATATCCTACAACTGCAAGTAGCCAATTCTTCCCCAGCGGACTCTATAGAATCCAATCTGTTGACTAAATTCTTTCATACTCAGGAGGCAACGACAGATATAGCAGCTGAATGTCTTACTTTTCCTGGGGAATTGACCTCAACAAAGGGATAGCATGCTCCTAGCTCGAGGCCCTGCTACATGTCCCAGACATGTGGCCTTTAAGCATGTGCCTTGTGTGTAGAAGGCACTCAGTAAACAGTGGGGGCTGTTTTTAGGTAGCTTGGCTTCAGAACCAGGTTTCCACCATTCATTTGCCACGGGACTTGGACGCATTACTTGACCTGGTTTTTAATACGGGGAAAAAACGTTCCCACTTCATACAGTTGGGATAAAACTCATTAGATAAAATCCATCAGGAGCATGTCTGTAGTCAAAAAGTTAGGGCTATTAACTTGGTGATAAGGGAGTAAAAGTACTGTAAAAAGATCCTAGTAGTAGTGGCATAGGAACCTGTCTAACTTCGTGGGGGACAATGAGAATCAAGATCAGCACAAGGCTGACTCCTATGAGGTGGGGTCAGATATACCCCCACTGTATAACCTTTTTACCAATTCTGACACCAGCCATCCCTCCCGCATCATCCTCTACTTCTCTGCTGGGTTTGCTAATCCATTATAATAGCTACACAGAACTCAAACCATACTTACAGTTAAGTGCCTTCTTAAGGAAGCAACAGGGTAACTCAAGATCAGGATCAACAGGCTACAACTTAGGGTCAGAATCAGGAAATATGTAGGCAAAGTCTGGAAGGCGCCCCTGAAGTGGAAAGCACATCCCTCCCTTCTTTAGTGCAGGACAGCTCTCTCAGTCACACTGTACAAGCACAATTCTACTCTGACGTGGGGTCTACATGAGGTGAAATTGACTCAACGGCAACTGGTTTTTGTTTTTGTTTTTTTTGGTACTAGATTTGGGCTATTTGCCAAAAGTGCCACTTCCACACTGTGGGGTAAAGGACCTAATATTACCCCAGGTAGGGGGGTCTTTGTCCTTGGCTCTGGAGAAATAACCCTTACAGCAATTGGGGTGCCTTGGTCTGGGACTTCCAGGCCACACCTGAGAATTTGCGCTGTGGAGTAGGAGCTGGCCAGATCAGAAAAGACTCACCTAGGAGGTTGATATCAACTAGCCTCAGGAGGCAAGATTCAGCCTATCATGTAGGACTGGCCAATAAAAGCCTGGAACCTCAGGCTCAGTAAACTTCCTGGTTGAAGAGAACATCTGTTCTCGGGAGGGTAGCGTGTTCCTTGGGACATGAAAGCTCCTCACTGGGAACCCTCCTAGACCTCACCCTATGTGTCTTTTCATTTGTATCCTTTTTTACTATAATAAATCTGTAGTATTAGTATGGTAGACTCTCTGGGAATTCCGTGTGTCATTCCAGCAAATTATCGAACCCAAATGAGTAGTAGGAAACAGCGGGTCAGAAAGTAAGAGTGCCGTGTGGACTCCCAAGCTTGCAGCCAGCATCCTGAAGGCATAGTGGGAAACTTGCCCCAAATTCGTAGCCAGCAGGTCAGAAGGTTGGGGTGTCGTGTCGGCCTATTTAGCAGTCTGAAGGATGGTGTCCTTTTAACTTGTGAGCTCTGACCTAGCTCTGGGTGGCTAGGGTCAGACGGGGAGATCCATAGGGGGAGCTGGTGACGAAGACGGAGAAGTGGGAATGTGAAGACTGGATCAATCCCCACATTTTGGGAATTGGATTCATGTTGATCCTTACCGTGCACATACACACACCAGCGTCAAAGGACTCCCCAGGTTCTGTTTGGTGTTTTGTCTCCTCTGTCCATCCGCCTACACCTGTACCTCCCACCCCCACCCTCTTCTACACCTGAGAGAACAAAGAGCGGTTTCAGCGTCCTCCCTTAGACCCTGGCTTCGTCAGACAGGTTCTTCCAGTTCAGGGAACTTTTCTGAGGACAGCGCCTGATTGCACTTCTTGTTTTCAAATATAATAATATGAGATTTTAAAAAATCAAATTTTATTTATTTTAAATGTTTAAATTGCTTTCATTTTTCTATGTGGACTTCATAGGAAAAAAGCAGGTGGTATAGATAAGCAAGAGAATCCAAAACACCACCGTAAGTCACCCTATATAACATCATTACTAACATTTGGGTGTGCTTCCTATGGATGTGTACTTTTATCAGAATCAAAACTAGGATCACCCAGTTGGCAGTATTAAAACAGGTTTGCTTTTTCACTAACGAGGCTATACCATAACCATCTCACTCAGTCAAATATACTTTGACACTATGACTTAGCATTTATGAATTCAGTTTGCAGTGTTACTGAAGTCTTACAGCTTTTTGTCATTGAGATTTTTTTCAGTACTGGGTTATAAAATGTTTGGAAGCATGTGACAGACGACTGCATATCTCTGATGGGACAGGAGGCCACCTCATCCTGTCCTGCTAAACAGGACAGACTCTTTTTTAAAACAAACCATGGATACTAAATGCTCAGCAGGAGTCATTGAACAAATGTCTTTTGTGACTATAATTGATTTATCTTATGACTGATGTCTGGAGATGCATCTTAACATGACTGGGATCATGCTACACTGACTATTAACACTTTATAAACGCCTTTTTGATAAACCAGGAACACCTTTTTCTGTCAATAAATATATTTTACCCCCTCATTTAAAAAACAGTTATACAAAACTGAGAGAAGGTTGATGACTGTTGAAGGGCAGTGATAGGTACGTGGAGGTCTGTTTAACTATTCTCTAATTTTGTGTCTGTTTGAAATTTCCTATAATAATTTTTAAGTAGGTTATAGTTTGGTTTTACGCTCCATCTTTAGTTTTCTGAGACCTCTCAGAGTCAGAGAATCAGTTGTCCTAGAGTAGATACCAACTCATGGTGACCTCACGTGTATCCGAGTAGAACTGCGCTACTCAGGGTATTCAGTGGCTGATTTTTCTGAAGTAGATCGCCAGACCTTTCTTCCTGGTCAAACCTCCAATCTTTGGGTCAAAAGCTGAGAACATTAACTGTTTGTACCACCAGTACTTGTCAGGGTCAAGGAGATTAAAGAATACTCAAGTTCAATTGAGTATTGGTGAGTGGCCAGCTTGGGACAGATAGCCAGCCATGGGATTGAGAGTGGGAGGTCCTCATTCAAGCTGTTGTAAGATCTGCAGGACAGGAGGAGAAGGAGGGTGCAGACGTGGAGCTGGCTATTCGCTCCAATGGGTTGGGTGACCCACTAGGGGTCCTACCTGGGAGGAGGCACAGTTGCCCCTTCCTTCTGCCTGCTTGGTTGTCATGCCCTGTCATTAGCCCCTAGACACTCTCGAGGGGCTGCCCCTCCCCCTCTGTGCCCCCTGAAGGCAGGCCTGGGTGTCCAAGGATGCCGGGGAGGGGATGGGGTGAAGGACGTTTTCCCAGGGACATTTTCCACTTACTCCTACCTAAGGCACCCTTTGCTTGCAGTGAGTCTGTTGTTGCAGAGCTAATACAGAGATGCAGAGCAAGGGGTGTTTGCAAACCCTGAGGGCTTTACTGAGACTTTAGAGGAAAGGGGCTGGCAGTGAATGAGCAAACATGCCTGTTCTGGGCACGCAGACCTTCCTAAAGGAGGCTGTGTGATTCTGCTGAATTGACTGGATGTGAGACAAGCCAGCAAAAGTGAAAAGAAAAAGAGAAGAAGAGAGAGACTTGATCATTGACGCAACATTTAGCGCCACAGGCTTTTTTCCTTTGGCTTGCTCAGCGTTTAAAAAGCAAAATAATCTACTTCTAATATTTGGCTTAAAAACCAAAATTATTTGCTGCTAACAATTAAAAATTGGGAGAGTCACCTAAAAATCTGTCTTTTGAGACTTGTTTGAAAGGATCTAAAAATCCAGCAACACCAAGCAGCCTTCTGATCTCCCACTTCACCACTCTCCCTACTCCCTTCAAGGTGGTTCCTTCACTCCACCTGCCTGGACCCCATGGCTTTTGGGCTCGGGACCCTGGGTGAAAGACCCACAGAATATCAGGAAAGCCTTCCATCCAGAGGTTTTCAAACTGTGGGTCTCAACCCATTAGTGGCTCTTGAAATCAGTTTAGCAGGTCTCAACCTGCACTTTATTTTTAGTAAAATAGGTTGGAAGAGAAGAGAGAAAAGAGAAGAGGGCAGGAAAAGGAAGGACAGGAGAGGAGAGGGGAGGGGAGAGAAGGGATCACATCTAAGATATTAGAAGACATCAAAAGTACTGTATCAAATGTATGTCTTAAGGTGAATTGCAGTCAAAAAAACATTTGAGAATCACAGAACTATCCTAATCCTCTTGTTTTATAGATCAAGAATTTGAGAACCAGAGAAGGTGAGTGACTGACCCAAAGTCACACAGCTACCTAGTATGAGAGCTGGGTAATGTGGGGTCTTTGAGCCCAGGCCACACATCTTGCCTAAGGATCAGGACCATTAAAACCAACAGTAAAGCTTATGAAAGATGCAGATTCCCGCCTCAGCCGCTTACTAACCTTGGGCAAGTTAATCTCGCTGAGCCTGTTTCCCACCTGCAAAATGGGGCTAGTAAGAGTATCAGCTTCACAGGAATGCATGGCAAGTGCTCCCATACAATGTCTAGCATAATCGTGGTTACTGTTACCCATCAATCCCCAAATCCCCAGATCAATCATTGTGCTGGGCTCTGGGGAACAGAAACCAATGGTCAGTCCCCTTCCTCAAGAACCTCACAGTCTAGCCACTTACACATGTCTCTTCAAACCAAGACTCCAGCTCCTAAGGATTCAACGAGGCCCTTACTGTTTATACTTTCCCCAGAACAAGAAGATATTTGCATCAAAGAATGGAGCCTCTACTGGTTGAGGGGACTCTGCCAACCTGAAGACAATAAAGCCCTCCTCGGTTTCCTTATCTGTAAAATGGACTTTCTCAGTCCTCAGGGTGAGGAGGACAGACACGTCTGTGCTATGTTCACAGGCTGGAACAGCACTCCAAAAAGGTGGTACTGGCAGGGATTAGTAGTCCTAGGAGCAGAACCCTGTGCTGGACAAAAGCCCAAGTAAACCCTGGACATGACCAAGAAGGCACCATGGCCAACGTAATCAGTCAGGCAGGGAGCGTGAGGCACAGAGTCCCAGTCCTGAGGCCCCGCCCAGCCCACCTGGCCATGCAGACTGGGCGGTAGTAGACAACTGGCCACCTCCAGGGCTCTCACCTGCCCAGACCTGTCTCTGTCAAGAAGGGGGAGGTTAAACCTGAGATGTCAGTCCTCAGAAGCCTTCACTTTCCTCTTTCTTTTCTAACTTTGACTTCCAACCTGAATGGAGACACGAGGGTTCTCCTGTTGCTTCCAGGCTCCAAGTGGAAGAATAACCAGCATCTTTGCTGCGACAGCTGTACAGAGGACCACAGAAGGCAGCCAGGAGGCACCCCACCACCCCGCACCTGCACTCCTACTGCTGCACTCCACCCCACCCACCTCTGATATCAGTGACAAAGCCAGCCCTGCACCCCACACTCCTGCACATGGCTTCAACTACCAGACGTCATTCAGAGCAAAGTGTCTGGTTCATTCTTCCAAACATGAGATGCTCTCCTCTGCTTTGGCAGGCTTTCTTAATTTAATGCACTTAAGTTTGCATGAATGCAAAATTATGATTTTAACGAATTAATGCAAATCATTTAACTTAACCCTCACAACAGCCCTGCTCTTCTTCCCATTTGGCAGAGAACAAACTAAGGTCTCAGCACTTTTGGCCCCTGGAGCAGATTTTTTTTTCTTCCCTTTCTTTTTTCTTTTTTTTTTTTTAAATTGTGCTTTAAGCAAAAGTTTACAGTTCACGTCAGTTTCTCATACAAAAATTTATACACACATTGATATGTGAACCTAGCCACTCTCCCTGTAATGTGACAGCAGACTCCTCCTTTCTATCCCTGATTCCCCGTGTCTATTCAACCAGCTCCTGACCCTCTCTGCCTTCTCATCTCCCCTCCGGACAGGAGCTGCCCATTTAATCTCACGTATCTACTTGAGCTAAGAAGCACTCTCTTCACTAGTATCACTTTATGTCCCATAGTCCAGTCTAATCTTTGTCTGAACAGTTGGCTTCAGGAATGGTTTCAGTTCTTGGCTAACAGAGAGTCTGGGGGCCATGTCTTCCGGGGTCCCTCCAGTCTCAGTCAGACCATTAAGTCTGGTCTTTTTACTAGAATTTGAATTCTGCACTCTGTTTTTCTCTTGCTCTGTCAGGGACTCTGTGTTGTTGTTCCGTTAGGGCGGTCATTGGTGGTAGTTGGGCACCATCTAGTTCTTCTGGTCTCAGGCTGATGGAGTCTCTGGTTTATGTGGCCCTTTCTGTCTCTTGGGCTAATATTTTCCTTATGTCTTTGGTGTTCTTCCTTCTCCTTTGTGGAGCAGGTCATTTTTAACACCTCTCCTCCTCTATACAACAAAATTATTTTCAGGAATAATCATGGAATGAAATAAGTAATTTAAATGGCCAGAAAATAAACAAGTCAATGAAGTTTTTCTTTTACTAGATGTTGTATTGATAATCATCCCAGTAAAATTTAAAATAAAACATAAAATAAAGGTTGTGGTACAAAACAGGAAAGAAGTAATAGATCAAATACTTTTTAATTACGTTAACGTTATGTTTTACAAAAGAGGGGGAAACAGATGAAGAAATATTCCCAAAAGAATGAATCCCACAAAGTTCAGCATATGATTGGCACTTAAGATGGCAGAATTAAAGTAACTCAAGTTCTGTTTCTTTGTCTTTCCAATCACTGTGCTATTATTGTTTATTTGGAATCTATTATTTAAATGCCCACCACCCGTTTGTCATTTTTTCCTACTATGGTGGCTTGCATATTGCCATATGTCTGAACCTCCTGGAGAGCTACACACCCCCTCCAACTTTTTGCTAGGAAATTTTTAAAAATTTTCAGCATGGAAGAGTTGAAAGAGTGGTACAATAAACATCAGTGTTCTTTCCACTTAGATTCAACAATTGACATTTTGCCATATTAGCTTTATTGATTGTGAGTGTGTTTGTGTGTGTTTATGTGTGTGCTGAACCACTTAAAAATAAGTTGCATAATCATGACACTTCACCCCTAAACACTTCAGCATCGGGGCGGATTCCAAGAAAAAAACCCAAACCTGTTGCCCTCGAGTTGATTCCAACTGATAGTGACCCTGTAAGACAGAGTAGAACTGCCCCATAGGGTTTCCAAGGAGTGGCTGTGGATTCAAACAGTTGACCTTTTTGATTAGCAGCTGAGCTCTTAACCACTGCGCCACCATGGCTCCCCTGTAAAGATTACAGCCTAGAAAACCCTATGGCACAGTTCTACTCTGTCACATGGGGTCACTATGAGTCAAAAATTAACTCGACACCAAACAAACAACAACATTGGCTGCTCTGGATGGATTATCTCTCTAACAAAAAAAAAAAAAAAAAAAAAGTACTCAGAGGATCCAGTCCAGATTTCACATTCTGTTATAAACTCCCGGTCCTGGCATACACACACAGTACTGAATGTGTTGTTCCTGTTGTCCGGTCAATTCTGACTCATAGCAACCCCATATGACAGAGTAGAACTTCCTCATAGTGTTTTCTAGGCTGTAATCTTTAGGACCTGACCCAAGCCATGGTATTTTCAATTGCCTCATAAGCATGCGAAAGCTGGACAATGAATAAGGAAGACCGACAAAAAATGCCTTTGAATTATGGTATTGGTAAAGAATGTTGAATATACCATGGACTGCCAGAGAACGAACAAATCTATCTTGGAAGAAGTACAGCCAGAATTCTCCTTAGAAGGGAGGATGGTGAGACTTCGTCTCATGCACTTTGGACATGCTACCAGGAGAGACCATTCCCTGGAGAAGGACATCATGTTTGGTAAAGTAGAAAGTCAGCGAAAAAAAGGAAGACCCTTAACGAGATGGATTGGCACAGTGACTGCAACAATGGGCTCAAACGTGGCAACATTTGAGAGGATGGCGTGGGACCAGGCAGTGTTTCGTTCAGTTGTGCATGGGGAAGCAACTCATCAGCACCTAACAACAGCAACAACAATTTTTACAGAACCAGATGGCTTGGTCTTTCTCCTGTTGAGCCACGGTGTGGTTCCAACCACAGTTCTTTCGGTTAGCAGTCAAGCACTTAATGAGGGTTCTTTTTTAAAAAAAAAAAATTTTTTTTTTATTGTACTTTAGATGAAGGTTTACAGAAAAAATATTTTCTCATTAAACAGTCAGTGCACATATTGTTTTATGACAATGGTTAACAACATGTCGACACTGTCCTTACTCAACCTTGGGTTACCTATCACCAGCTTTCCTGTCCCCTTCTTCCTTCTAGTCCTTGTCCCTGGACTGCTGTGACTCATTAGTCCTGTTTTGTTTTATGGGGCTGTCCAATCCCCAGCTGAACAGTGAACCTCAGGAGTGACTTCACCACTGAGCTAAAAGGGTGTCTGGGGGCCATACTCTCAGCATTTCCACAGTCTCTGTCAGGCCAGTAAATCTGGTCTTTTTCTTTTTTCTTTTTCTTTTTTTATGATTTCTTTAAAGTTTTATTGATATTTACTTAATTTTTGATACAAAATTTGGGTTTCCTCTTTCCCTATTTATTTATTTATTTTTTGTATTTTATTGTACTTCAGGTGAAGGCTTACAGAACAAATAGTTTCTCATGAAACAGTAGTACACATGTTGTTTTATGACACTGGTTAACAACCCCACAACATATCAACCCCCTAACTTCTCAACCTTTTTTTTTTGGTGAAAATACACATAGCCAAAGATACACCGTTTCAAAAATTTCTGCATGCACAGTTCAGTGACACTGACTACTCTCTTCCAATTATGCTGTTATTCTCACTTAAGATGAAGGCTTACAGAACAAAATAGTTCCTCATTTAACAGTTACTACAAATGTTGCCCTATGACAATGGTTAACAATCTCACAACACATCAACAATATCCTTACTCAACCTTGGGTTCCCTGTCACCAGCTTCCTTGTCCCCTTCTGCCTTCTGGCCCTTGTCACTGGACTCCTGTACCTCGTTAGTGTCATTTGGTTTTACGGGGCTGTCCACTCCCAGGCTGAACGGTGAACCTCAGAGGTAACTTCACCACTGAGCTAAAAGGGTGTCTGGGGGCCATACTCTCGAGGTTTCTCCAGTCTCCTTTAGGCCAGTAAATCTGGTCTTTTTTTGTGAGTTAGAATTATGCTCTACATCCTTCTCCAGCTCTGTCCAGAACCCTCTGCTGTGATCCTGGTCAGAGCAGTCATTGGTGGTAGCCGGGCACCATCTAGCTGTACTGGACTCAGTCCTGTGGAGGCCTTGGTAGCTGTGGACAATTAGTCCTTTGGACTAATCTTTTCCTTGTATCCTGTTCTCTTCATTCCCCCTTGCTCCCGAAGGGATGAGACCAATGGAGTATCTTAGATGGCTGCTCACAGGCTTTTAAGACCCCAGACACTACTCACCAAGGTAGAATGTAGAGCATTGTCTTTATAAGCTGTGTCATGCCAATTGAGCTAGATGTTCCCCGAGATCATGGTCCCCACATCCCTCTGCCCAGCAATTCAGTCCCTCAGGGAGTTTGGATATGTCTAGGGGGCTTCCATGACCTTTCCTTGTACAGGTTGTGCTAGTTTCCCCTGTATTGTGTACTGTCTCACCGTTCACCCAAGATACCACTCATCTACTGCCTATTTAGTATTCCCCCCCCCCACCCCTCCCATCCCTGGTAACCAACTAAGATTGTTACATTTTGTGCATGAACTTTTTCATGGGTTTTTACAATAGAGGTCTCATACAATATTTGTCCTTTTGTGATTGACTTATTTCACTGAGCATAATGTCCTCCAGTTTCATCGATGTTATGAGATGCTTCACAGATTCATTGTTGTTCTTTCTCGTTGCATAGTACTCCGTTGTGTGTATGTACCATAGTTTGTTTATCCATTCATCTGTTGATGGGCATCTAGGTTGTTTCCATCATTTTGCTATTGTGAACAATGCTGCCACGAACATAGGTGTACCTATGTCTATTCGAGTGACGACTTTTATTTCTCTAGGATATATTCCTAGGAGTGGGATTGCTGGATCGAATGGTATGTCTATTTCTAGCTTTCTGAGGAAGCACCATATCATTTTCCAAAATGGTTGTATCATTTTGCATTCCCACCAGCAGTGCATAAGAGTTCCCATCTCCTCGCAGCCCCTCCAACATTTGTTATTTCCAGTGTTTTTGATTTGTGCCAGTAATGACGGGGTGAGATGGTATCTCATTGTGGTTTTAATTTGCATTTCGGTAATGGCTAGTGATTGCGAGCATTTCCTCATGTGTCTGTTGGCCATTTGAATGTCTTCTTTGGAGAAGTGTCTGTTTCCTTTGCCCATTTTTTAATAGGATTATTTGCCTTTTTGTTGTAGAGGTGTTGGATTTTCTTGTACATTATGGAGATTAGACCTTTGTCTGACTTCTACTGTCCAAAATTTTTTTCCCAGCCTGTAGGTTCTCTTTTTACTCTTTTGGTGAAGTCTTTTGAAGAGCATAGGTGTTTGATTTTTAGAAGATCCAAGTTATCTAGCTTATCTGTTGGGGTCTGTGCGCTGCTGGTTATGGTTTATATCCTGTTGATGCCATGTATTAAGTCCTGAAGTGTTGGTCCTATTTTTTCTTCTATGAACTTTATAGTTTTAGGCTTTATATTCAGGTCTTTGATCCATTTTGAACTAGTTTTTGTATATGGTGTGAGGTATGGGTCCTGTTTACTTTTTTTGCAAATGGATATCCAGTTTTGCCAGCACCATTTGTTAAAAAGACTGTCTTTTCCCCATTTGATGGACTTTGGGCCCTTGTCAAAGATCAGGTGACCGTAGGTGGATGGAGTTACATCTGGGTTCTCAATTCTGTTCCGTTGGTCAATGTATCTGTCGTTATACCAGTAGCAGGCTGTTTTGACTACTGTAGCTGTATAGTAGGTTCTGAAGTCAGGTAGTGTGAGTCCTCCAACTTTATTCTTCTTCTTCAGTAGTGCTTTACTTATTCGGGGCTTCTTCCCTTTCCATATAAAGTTAATGATTAGTTTTTCCATCTCTTTGAAGAATGTTGTTGGTATTTGGATCGGGAGTGCGTTGTATTTGTAAATTGCTTTGGGTAGAATTGAGATTTTCACAATGTTGAGTCTGCCTATCCATGAGCATGGGATGTTTTTCCGTTTATGTAGATCCCTTTGGGTTTCATGCAGTAGTGTTTTGTAGTTTTCTTTGTACAGGTCTTTTACATCCCTGGTCAGATTTATTCAGTATTTTATCTTTTTAGGGGCTATTGACAATGGTATTGTTTTCCTGATTTCCTTTTCATCGTTCTCCTTACTGGTGTATAGGAATCCAACTGATTTTTGAATGTTTATCTTGTGTCCTACTACTCTGCTGAATCTTTCTATTAGTTCCAGTAGTTTCTCATGGAGTCTTTAGGGTTTTCTGTGTATAGTATCATATCATCTGCAAACAGGGACAGTTTAACTTCTTCATTACCAATTTGGATGCCCTTGATTTCTTTTTCTTGCCTTATTGCTCTAGCTAGAACTTCCAGCACAATGTTAAATATGAATGATGATAAAGGGCATCCTTGTCGTGTTCCTGTTTTCAAGGGGAATGTTTTCAGCCTCTCTCCATTAAGAATGATGTGGGCCGTTGGTTTTGCATAGATGCCCTTTATTATGTTGAGAAATTTCCCTTCTATACCTATTTTATTGAGAGTTTTTATCAGGAATGGGTGTTGGACTGTGTCAAATGCCTTTTCTGCATCAATTGAGATGATCATGTGATTCTTTTCTTTCCTTTTATTTATGTGGTGGATTACATTGATTGATTTTCTGATGTTGAACCATCCTTGCACACCTGGTATGAATCCTACTTGGTCGTGGCGTATTATTTTTTTGATATGATACTGAATTCTATTGGCTAGAATTTTGTTCAGAATTTTTGCATCTATATTCATGAGAGATATTGGTCTGTAATTTTCTTTTTTTGTGACATCTTTGCCTGGTTTTGGTATCAGCGTTATGGTGGCTTCATAGAATGAATTTGGAAGTGTTGCTTCCTCTTTATGCTCTGAAATAGCTTGAGTAGTACTGGTACAAGCTCTTCTGTAAATGTTTTGTATAATTCTCCAGTGAAGCCATCTGGGCCAGGGCTTTTTTTGGTTGGGAGCTTTTTTTTATTACCTTTTCAATCTCTTCTCTTGTTATGGGTCTGTTCAGATTTTCAACATCACTTTGTTGTAGTTTGGGTAGGCCGTGTGTTTCTAGAAATTTATCCATTTCCTCTAGGTTTTCAAATTTGTTGGAGTATAGTTTTTCATAATATTCTCTTATAATCCTTTTTATTTCAGTTGGGTCTGTTGTAATGTCCCCCATTTCATTTCTTACTTGGGTTATTTGTGTCCTCTCCTGTTTTTCTTTTGTCAGTCTGGCCAGTGGTTTGTAGATTTTGTTGATTCTTTCGAAGAACCAACTTTTGGTTTTGTTGATTTTTCTATTGTTTTTCTGTTCTCTATTTCATTGATTTCTGCTCTGATCTTTACTGTTTCCTTTCTTCCGGTGGTTGTGGGCTTTTTTTGCTATTCTCTTTCTGTTTGTTTGAGTCCTGTAGTTAATGTTTTGATTTTGTCCCTTTCTTCTTTTTCTATGTGTGCATCTATTGCTATAAATTGTCCTCTGAGGACTGCCTTTGCTGTGTCCCAAAGGTTTTGGTATGATGTATTTTCATTCTCATTTGATTCTAGGAATCTTTGGATTCCATCTCTGATTTCTTCTATTACCCAGTGATGTGTAAGCAGGGTATTATTCAGTTTCCATGTAGTTGATTTTTTTTCCTTGCTCTTTCTATTGTTAATTTCTACCTTGATGGCATTGTGGTCAGAGAAGATACTTTGAATTATCTCAGCGCTTTGGATCTTGTTGAGGATTGCTCTGTGGCCTAAGATGTGGTCTATTCTGGAGAACGTTCCATGTGCATTGGAAAAGAATGTGTACTTTGCAGCGGTTGGATGGAGTGTTCTATATATGTCTATGAGGTCAAGTTGGCTGATTGTGCCCTTTAGGTCTTCTGCATCTTTGCTGAGTTTCTTCTTAGTTGTTCTGTCCTTTACTGAGAGTGGTGTGTTGAAGTCTCCTACTATTATTGTGGAACTGTCAATTTCGCTTTTCAGTGTTGTTAGAGTTTGTTTTATGTATTTTGGAGCCCTGTCATTGGGTGCGTAGATGTTTATTAAGGTTATGTCTTCATGATGAATCGTCCCCGTAATCATTATATAGTGTCCTTCTTTGTCTTTTATGGTAGATTTTGTTTTAAAGTCTATTTTATCTGAGATTAGAATTGCCACTCTTGCTCTTTTTTGGTAGTTGTTAGCTTGATATATTTTTTTCCAACCTTTGACTTTTAATAAATTCACATCTTTGTTTCTAAGGTATGTCTCTTGTAGACAGCATATTGATGGATCCTGTTTTCTTATCCATTCTGTCACTCTCCATCTCTTTATGGGTGCATTGAGTCCATTTACATTCAGTATAATTATTGATAGATGTGAGTTTGTTGCTGTCATTTTGTAGTGCTTTTTTTGTGGTGCTGACGTTTTCTTTGTTCTCCTTACTCTCTTGTGCTGAGTTACTTTTGTTTGTGGATTTTTTTTTTTCATTTCTTTTGTTTTTGTAGGTTTTGTTTTTGCTGAGACTTTATGTTTTTCATCTTTATTTTTATGAGTTGGTTTGTTAACTTTCTTTGTGGTTACCATGAATTTTACCCTTATCTTTCTAAGTTTGAAGCAGTCTACCACTACTTGGTATCGCCTTGCTTTCCTCTCCATTAGAAGATTCTATACCTATGCCATTTATTCCCTCTTTTATTGTTTTGATGTTGTTGTCATTTATTGATTAACTGCTGTGATTCCCTGTTGTATTTCTTTTGGTTTTGGATAGTCCTCGAGAGTTCATTTCCTAGATTGGTATCTGGCTCATACAATCCTGTGTCCTAGGTTCTTCCTATGAGCTGAAGCTGTTTGTCCTCAGATCAAAGAACTCCCTTTAATAATTCTTGTAAGTTTGGTTTGACTTTCACATATTCCCTTAATTTCTGTTTATCTGGAAATGACCTAAATTCACCATCGAATTTGAACGAGAGTTTTGCAGGATATATCATTCTTGGCTGCCATTTTTTTTTCTTTCAAGATTTTATATATGTCATCCTATTGCCTTCTTGCCTGCATGGTTTCTGCTGAATAATCTGAGCTTAGTCTTATTGTTTCTCCTCTGTATGTGACTTCTTGTTTTTTACGAACTGTTTTCAGGATTCTTTGTTTGTCTTTGGTTTTGGTGAGTGTGAATATGATATGCCTTGGTGATTTTCTTTTGGGGTCTCTTCTATATGGGGTTCATTGAGCTTCTTGGACAGCCAGCTTTTCATCTTTCATGATATTGGGGAAGTTTTCTGTCAGCAGTTCCTCAATGATCCTCTCTGTGTTTTCTGTTTTCTCCCCCTGTTCTGGAATTCCAATCACTCGTAAATTTTTGCTTTTAATTGTGTCCCACTTAACTCTCAGGGTCTCTTCATTTTTCTTTGTTCTTTTTTCTGAGTTTTCCTCAAACAGAGTTGTATCCAAGTGTTTGTCTTCAATTCCACTGATCCTGTCTTCCACCGTTTCAAATCTGCTTCTCAGCCCTTCTATGACATCATCCATTTCTGAAATCTTGTTGTTTATCTTTTGGATTTCTAATTGTTGTCTTTGTATAGTTTCTAGTTGTGGATTTATTTTGGCATTTTGTTCCTGCATCATCTTCCTGAATTCTTCCAATTTTTTGTCTGTATTTGCCATGAATTTGTCTATTTTTTCCTCATGTTTGTCAGCTTTTTGCCTCAGTTCTTGGAGAATTCTGAGTATTAGAGATTTGAATTCCCTATCAGGTACTCCTCGTGCATTTTCTTCCACAGGCGAGTCATCTGGTGTTTTATTTTGGATGCCTACTGGAACCATCCAGTCCTGTTTTTATAAATGTTTTGATATTTTCTGCTGTTTTGGGGGCATTCAGTAGTTATTTTTCTCTTTTATTGATTGTAGATTTGTTTGTTTCAACCCTTTTTTAAAAAAAATTTTGACTATGTCTGAGCAGGTGGACTGTGTGTTCTTTATTGTTTGCTCATCTGTGCGCTCAATACTTGTCACCTCCTTCTCCAACTGGCAGGGTCAGTCACTCAGATATGGTACAGCAGGGCAAGTCTAGCTGAAGAGGAGTTACTGGGACAGGTTGTTTGTGGCACTTACTGCAGCCACCAGAGTGGGTCGGTAATCAGTGCAGGGCAGGTTCCAGTAGGCCGTGCCCGTGCTGCTTGGTGGTGTGATGTCAAACACAGGGTGCAGGTAGGCAGGATGCAGCAGCGGAGATTGCTATGTGTGGAGCTAAGATGGATATGGGAGAGAGGAGAGAGGAACCAGAGCCAAAAACATAAAGAAACAAAAAAGAATGCTAGGGGAGCTTGCCGTTGGAATGGAGAGATGAGAGACTATGAAATGGAGAGAAATAGAAAGGGGAAGAGGAAGAAAAGAAAAGAATAAATAAATAAAAATCAGAAATGTTAAAGAACTGCAAAGTTCCCAGGGATCCCACTGATGCAGCTATGAGGTCTGGGGAAGTCACTCTCAGGTGTTGCAATACAGCCTGGCTAGAAGGCATAGAGGTATACAATGCCTGGTATTCAGGGATCAGAAAGAGAAGGAAGATATAGAGGGATAAGAAACTGAGCAATGAAGAAAGACAAAAAGGAAAAAGAGGGAAAAGAAAAAAAAAGAACAAGAAAGGCCCCCCCAAAAAACAGAAAAAAAAAAAAACCTATGAAAAAGGAAATGCTCTCAGGGATCCCTCTGCACGTCTGTGGAAGCTGAAGGGGAGTTCCTTGCCACACAGCTCTGCCTGGCCAGAAAGGGCTCCCAACTCAAGAAAAGGAAAAGAAAACAAACAAACAATTCAAAACAAACAAATGAACAAAAGCCCCGGGATCCCACCAGCGCGGTAGCCCAGACTGGGAAGCAGCTCCACACTCGAATGGAGCTCCGCAGCCCCTCAGGAAGAAGCAAAGATGGTGCACGGAGCCAGGCACTCGAGCAAAAGGGGGGGAGGTGGCGAGAGGCAAGCAAGAAATCAAAAGAAGCAGAAAAAAAGAAAAAAGCAACACCAGCAGCCAACAAATGGCACTCAGAGAGCCAGCTAGTGCGGGCTGGTGTTCCTAGAGAAGAGACTGTGTCCGCGGGAAGCAGAGGGGGCCGAGTATGGGTGAAGAAGGGTAGAGAGTGGGAAAGCATATATCACAAATTGCCAGAACTCTGCAGCCCCTCAGGAAGAAGCAAAGATGGTGCACGGAGCGAGGCACTTGAGCGAAAGGAGGGGGAGATGGCAAGAGGCAAGGAAAAAATCAAAAGAAGTGGAAAAAAGCAACACCAGCAGCCAACAAATGGCACCCAGAGAGCCGCCCGCTTGGGTGTGTGGAATCCAAGCAGGCGGCGCTTCCCGGTCAAGAGACCGTGGCCGCAGGAAGCAGAGGAGGCTGAGCCAGGGCGAAGAGGTGTGGGGGCTGGGAAAGCACACACCACAAATAACTAGTTGTTTTGTCTCCTGCTGGATGCTCCATGAGGCTGCCTTCTCATACCCCCATTTGCTGGTCTCCGATAGGAGTCCAAGATGGTGGATCCACGCTGGGTTAGCTGGTAGGGGACCTCTGCATGAATCTCTCCTTGGTCTCCATTCTCTGTCAGTCTTCTCAGTCCATTTGGAGCTTGGCTGAGTTCTTTACCTCTTCATTTGATGTTTTAGGATTTCAGGGTTGTTGTAGTCTCTGTTCAGCTTAGTTTTTCAGATGTTTACTGTGGAGGGACGGTGTGGTAATTCTGCCTAGAGCGCCATTTTGCCAGAACTTCCCCCAAATCTGATCTTCTTTTGTGTGTTAGAATTTTGTTCTATATCCTTCTCCAGCTCTGTCCAGAACCCTCTGTTGTGATCCCAGTCAGAGCAGTCAGTGGTGGTAGCCAGGCACCATCTAGCTGTACTGGACTCAGTCTGATGGAGGCCTTGGTAGCTGTGGTCCATTAGTCCTTTGGACTAATCTTTTCCTTGTATCCTGTTCCCTTCATTCAGTGAGGGTTCTTTTTTAATGGATATAGATGTCTCATCTTTGACTGCAAATTCTCCATCCCTTCTCTCTCTCACTGGAATCTTTTCTTGCCCAAGCAGGATGTGCAAGAAATGGGCACCAAGCTGTATGCTTAGCGTGCCACCTGGTAGAAGTGTTTCATTGTACACAGTCACTGGCCACTTTTTCCACTGGAGATGACATCTGGAGTCACAGAGGTTAGAAATCTCATCAAATGTTCTGAAACAGGTGCTCTCTTCAGTACTAGATATGGTCTCAGTGCCTGACCACCACTTTATGAACCTAGACCTATTTATAACCTTCATCTATGTTTTTGTTTTAATTTGGAAAAGTACCAGGTGTCTGAGAAACAACCCATACAAACAGAGAAAATAAGAACACAGCCTGGCACTAAAATTAAATAAACACACTGAAAAATATCTAATACATATTTATGATCATTCAGGACAGCATCTTGGTATAGGGCAAGCAACAACTGACAAAACTTCAGGAATAAATAGATAAGTCTACAATTGTAATCTGAAATATTACCATACTCCTGTGACCAAGCAAAGATGTTAAGGATCATACGTGAAGAAAGACAAACGTGAAGAAAGCAAGAGGCCATTAAAAAGATAGGAAAGAAAGAAAAGACCAAAACAGATCTCAGAAGAGTCTCTGAAACTTGCTCTTGAAATGATGAAGTAAAAGAGCTAAACAGAAGATTTCAAAGGGCAACTCAAGAAGACAAAGTAAAATATTATAATGAAATGGGCAAAGACCTGGAGTTAGAAAACCAAAAGGGAAGAATAAGCTTGGCATTTCTCAGGCTGAAAGAACTGAAGAAAAATATTCAAGCCTCGAGTAGTAATTCTGAAGGATTCTATGGGCAAAATACTGATTCCTTGCATCAAAAGCAGATGAAAGGAATACACAGAGTTACAATACCAAAAAGAATTAGTTGACTTTCAACCATTTCAGGAGGTAGCATATGATCAAGAACCGATGGTACTGAAAGAAGTCCAAGCTGCACCGAAGCCAGTAGCAAAAAACAAGGTTCTGGGAATAGATGGAATACCAACTGAGATGTTTCAACAAACGGATGCAGTGCTAGAGGTGCTCACTCATCTATGGCAAGAAATTTAGAAGACAACTACCTGGCCAACCGATTTGAAGATATCCATATTCGTGACCATTCCAAAGAAAGATGATCCAATAGAACATGGAAATTATTGAACAATATCATTAATACCACACATAAATAAAATTTTGCTGGATATCATTCAAAATTGGTTGCAGCAGTACATTGACAGGGAACTGCCAAAAATTCAAGCCAAATTCAGAAGAGAGCATGGAAGAAGGGATATCATTGCTGATGTCAGAAGGATCTTGGCTGAAAGACAGAATATCAGAAAGATGTTTAACTGTGTTTTATTGACTATGCAAAGGCATTCAACTGTGCGGATCGTAACAAATTATGGAAAATATTGCAAAGAATGGGAATTCCAGAACACTTAACTGTGCTCATGCAGAACCCGTACATAGACGAAGAGGCAGTCATTCAAACAGAGCTAGGGGATACTACGTGGTTTAAAATCAAGAAAAGTTTGCGTCAGAGTTGCATCCTTTCACTATACTTATTCAATCATGCTGAGCAAATAATTGGAGACGCTGGACTATATGAAGAAGAATGTGGCATCAGGATTTGTGGAAGACTCATTAATAACCTGCAATACGCAGATGACACAACCTTGCTTGCTGAAAGCTAAGAGGACTTGAAGCACTTACTGATGAAGATCTAAGACTATAGCCTTCAATATGGATTACACCTCAACGTAAAGAAAACAAAAATCCTTACAACTAGACCAATAAACAGCATCATGATAAACGGAGAAAAGACTGACATTGTCAAGGATTTCATTTTACTTGGATCCACAATCCATGCCCGTGGAAGCAGTAATCAGGAAATCAAATGACATATTGCATTGAGCAAATCTGCTGCAAAAGACCTCTTTAAAGTGTTGAAAAGCAAAGATGTCACTTTGAGGACTAAGGTGCACCTGACCCAAGCCATGGTGTTTTCAATTGCCTCATGTGCATGCGAAAGCTGGACAATGAATAAGGAAGACAGAAGAAGAATTGATACCTTTGAATTATGGTGTTGGCAAAGAATATTGAGTCTACCATGGGCTGCCAGAAGAATGAACAAACTGTCTTGGAAGAAGTACAGCCAGAATGCACCTTAGAAGCAAGGATGGTGAGATTTCATCTCACGGACTTTGGTCATGTTATGAGTAGGGACCAGTCCATGGAGAAGGACATCATACTTGGTAAAGTAGAGGGTCAGCAAAAGAGAGGAAGACCCTCAAGGAGATGGATTGACACAGTGGCTGCAATAATGGGCTCAAGCATAGCAACGATTGTGAGGATGGCACAGGACTGGGCAGAGTTTTGTTCTTCTTCATATAGTCCAGCTTCTTGGATTATTTCCTCAGCAGACAGATTGAATAAGTATGGTGAAAGGATGCAACTCTGACACACACCTTTCCTGATTTTAAACTACTCAGTATCCCCTTGTTCTGTTCAAATGACTGCCTCTTGGTCTATGTACAGGTTCCTTCTATATAAGGTAGAAGATAATACTACTACTAGATAATAGTTATTTAGAGTTTATATGCATGGCACCATTCTAAGTTCTTTGTTTGAGTACAGAAATTATACAAAAAAACAGTAAACATACATTATTTCAAATATGAAAGGAGCATTATAAACATGGACCAGGTATAAATAAGGTCACAAAGAAAATCTTAAGCTCTTTCAAGTAATCTATGTTATATAGATCTATTAATCGCAATGCAATTAAATTAGAAACCAACAACTAAAACACAGTATTTTTTAATCCATGTTTGAAAACTTAAATTTTATTATCAAATAATTTATGGTTAAAGCGGAAATTACTTAGAACTGAACAATGGAAGTACTACTAATTAAATATTGTGTGATGTAGCTAAAGTGGTAATTAGATTTGTAGCCTCAAATGCAAGTATTTAAAAACAAATGAAAGTAAATAAATGTGCTCAACTCAAAGAGAACTATCAAACTAAATCTATAGAACTTTAGAATTCAATCTAAATCTAGAGAATAATAGAGATTAGAGAGAGTAGAGAATAAATCTAAAGGAAGTTTAAAGAGAAAAATTTTAAAATAAAAGAATAAATTAATGAAATGGAAAGCAACAGTAACAATACTAGTAGAAGAGGAGGCATCAACTAAACCCATACTAGTTATTTGAAAAAACTAATTAAAAAAAAAAACTAAAATTTATCTAAATTTAAAACTACTGCTCTTCAAAAGACACTGTTAAGAAAGTGGGAAAAAATAATAAAAGAGGCAAAAACTGGAAGAAAATATTTGCAGAATATTTATCTGACAAAGAATTTGTATCTAGAAAAGAAAAGGATTCTCAAAACTCAATAATTAGCAAACTAAGGCCAATTTTTAAAATGGGCTAAAGATTTAAACACACATTTTGCCAAAAAAAGATAAATGGATGATAAATAAGCACATGAAAATATGGTCAGCATTATTAGTCACTAGATTTATAAATTAAAAACACAAGTTGGTACCACATACACCTATTAGAATGGCTAAAATATAATAAAACCTGATAATACTAAGTGCTGACGAGGACACAGAGCAACTGGAACACTCATACAACACTGTTGTGAATGCAAAATAGTATAACCACTCTGGAAAAAAGTTTGACAGTTTCTTGTAGAGTTAAACATGCACTAATCATACAACCCAGCAACCCCATTCCTAGATGTTTATTCAAGAGAAGTGAAAACCTATTCGGAATCTTTTGGAATAATTTTTTATGAGGCTATGTTACAACTTTGATATACAGTTTGTAAAAATACTCTAGGAGTGGTGTCTGACCTCCGCTAACTTCACAAGGGAGAAAGAGAATCAAGATCAACAGCCCAAGGCTGATTCCTATGAGGTGGAGGTCAGACATGCCTCCTCTCTGCATCATCTTTACTCTGACACAAACCATCCCTCCCACAGCAATCTCTACTTCTCTGTTGGGTTCAATAATTCATTGCAATGGCCACACAGAACTCATAGACAACACTCACAGTAATGGGGTTTATTAGGAAAATAACAGGTTACACTTCAGGTTGAGGAACACTCAGGATACAGTTCTTCCATCAGGACAGCCTCTTCCCAGCCATGCTCGCAAGCAGGCCTCTCCCCAGCCCTTGACCTCTGCCCTGCTCAGCCAGGTGTTACAAAGTTTTTCTTAGCTCCGCCAGTAAGTGCCCAGAGGCACCCCACTCCACTAGGTAGCCTCGGCCCAAAGGTGCTCAGCTTTCTTGCTCCTCAGGCCAGGAAGCCCACTGCACCGTCTCCTGCCAGTCTCTGCTGCCGCTGTTTCTCTGCTACCATTTCTCTGGCTCTCCTTTCTTGGTGGTGGTGGGATCCTCTCCCTGCTCTGGAACTGACTCTCTTTTAAGCCTAGTGGGATGGCAAAATTGGCCAATCCCCTCGGTAGGCCACAATTATCTTATTTACACAGTCCCACCCAATCACTTGGGTGGGAGTTACAAGACCATGGCGAGAAAGGCCACACAAAAGCAATCCATTCCACTGCAAGTTAGATTAATCTGTTTTCATTTTCTGGGGTTGGCTGTTTTTTCTTTTTGATTTAATTTTGTTATTGTTTGAATATGTAAAACATTAAAATGGCTGAAAATTCAAAATCATATCAGAGAGTTTTGCTTCCATCCCTACCCCCTTCATCCCAGCGTTCCATTAGGCTATTCCATATCCTTACCCCCTGTAAAGGAGCCTTGGCGATGCAGTGGTTAAGCACTCAGCTGCTAACCAAAAGGTCAGTTGTTTGAATCCACCAGATGCTTTGAGGGAGAAAGATGTGGCAGTCTATTTCTGTAGAGATTACAACCTTGGAAACCCTATAGGAGAGTTCTACTTTTCCTATAGGGTTACTAAGAGTCAGAATCAATGGGTTTTAGGGTTTTTCGTTTTGTTTTGTTTTGTTTTTACCCTCTAGTGGAACTAGAGTAGAGTAGAACTGCTCCAGAGGGTTTTCTTGGCTGTAATTTTTACAGAAGCAGATTTCCAGGCCTTTTTTCCATGATGCTTCTGGGTAGGTTTGAACCTCCAACCTTTAGGTTAGTAGACAAATGCAAACTGTTTGCATCGCCCCTATTTGACCTGTGTGACTACCATGAAAATGTACCACTCCCAGAATGTGGGGAACATAATTGACCAATGGTCCCAGCTGCTGTGCTCAGAAATCCATCATTGTATTGCTCTACCCCATGCTTCCCATGGGGTGCCCGAAGCCAATGACAAGCCAGCCAACAAGGACACCAAAGACCATGCCTGGAAGAAGCGGAACTCCTTTGAGGGATGACTTGGCTTGAGGACTCTGCATTAGCCTTCTTTAGAACTGCCACCCAAGCCCTTCCCTTCCTTCTCTCTTTCACAAGGGTCAGGCCTACATCTCAGCCTGACAGATTCCCCAGCCTTCCTGGCCCCTTTCCCGTTTCCCCTCACAGAAGCTTCCTCTTGTGAGTCTTTTGTGTGTCTGATTTCATCTTGACAGAGATCATATTTGCTCTTACAAATAACATCTCATAGAATAATCTTGTAAATGTGTTGCTTCATATTTGTGGAGGTATATTCTACTCTGTCATACAGGGTGGCTATGCGTTGGAATCAACTCGATGACACACAATGTCTTAGAAAAGGGCTTGCTGAGCCAAAGGGTAAATACGTATGTGGTTTTGTTAGATATGGCCAAATTCCCCTGAGAAGAAGCTGTCTATTTTGCATTTCCCAGCAACACATGAGAATGCTGATTTCTCCTCAGCCTTGTCAACACAGTGTGTCGTCAAACTTTTGAGAATTGGGTAGATAAAACTTTTTTTTTGTATTATGAGTGAAGTTGAGCATCTTTGCATATGTTTAAAGGCCATTACATTTCTTCTTTTGTGTGTCTGTTTATATATTGCCACTTTTTGATTGGTTTTTTAAAAATCTTTTTTCCAATGTTTAAGAGCTCTTTAAGAATGGATATATCTTTAAAAACACAATATTGAGGCAGGAAATGGAAATTTTAGAATGCTATGTACAGTACAGGAGCCCTGGTGGCACAGTGGTTAAGAGCTCAGCTGCTAACCAAAAGGTTGGCAGTTTAAATCCACCGGCCACTCCTTGGAAACCCTACCGGGCAGCCCATACTGACCCTCAAGGACAGTAAAAAAAAAAACAGTTGCCATTGAGTCGTCTCTGACTTATGACAACCCATGTGTGTCAGGTGGTTCAAGGACAGTTATTGTTGTTAGCCAGCACTGAGTCAGCTCTCGACTCATGGCAACCCCGTGCACAATGGAATGAAATGCTGCCCAGTCAAGGACAGTAGTGTCTACTTAATCAGCTCCGGTTGCCCAACCCCCGGTACAGGCCTGGTTAGTTTCCTGCTCAGAAAACATGTGTTGAACGACAGAAGTCCATGACTCACTCCTCGGAGACTCCTGGATCACACTTCCCCTCCCCAGGAGGCCACAGCTGCCCAGAACTCTGATGCAGGCTGGACCTCACCTTTCCACTATCTCTTAGCCAGCCAATCCCACCCACCCTCTGGCCGGCAGAGGACCACCTCTTCATCCATCACTAGATGGCGCCAGCGGGTTGGACTAGCTCGGCTCCAGGGGCTCCAGAGACTGTTAAAAAGAGACTGGGTTGGGGTAAGGCATCAATGGGCTGAGAAATCAGGGCCGCATTACCCAATAAGCAAGGTACGCAAGGGCCCAATCGTGCCTTCCCGCCAATCCACAGTTTCACCTGTCCCCCACCACGTCAAAGATATGTGAAACCCTGTGAAATTGCTCACCACAGTTCAGCGAGTAAATACAATTAAGCCCATGCTTACCTTGGTCCATGCAAGCGGCGCATACCGTGCGTACTGATTAATCCGCCCCTGGCTGAGATCCCAAATTCAAGACGAAGATCAGACAACCAACTCTGTTGAGTCCTTTTCAGAGAAAGTGGCCTTTGTTCTGTCAGAGAGAGGAAATCAGATCCTCTCCCTTGCAAACTGTCCTGCCAATCCCAAACACCCTTTGCACACTGGGTTGAGTTGCCAGCCGCGGATGGTTTCCTCTGTTACCCTCTGCTGCAGGAGACTAGTCGATGCCCAGGCTGGATGAGAAACAGTAAGCCATGCCCGCCAAGGCAGTGAGCACAGAGGCTACCGGGGTAAGCTGGGAGTGGGGCTTTCTGGGTGTGAAGATGGCTACCTCAGTGTAGGGAATGGCTGTAGGGAGGCAAATCATCGGTGGATCCACTCCTTTTTCTGGGACTCTGTACTTTCAACTCCCAACTTAACATCTCTACTTGGATATGTCACAGCCATCCCCAACTACTAATGTCCAGGTCTGAACTGTTGATTAGACTTATCAACTCTTTCTCCATACTTCTCCAAGAGAAGCACATCCTAGAACCCTCCGTGTCATTTTGATACCTTCTCTCTTTCCCGCTATATGCAACCCATCACCAAGTTCTGAAGATTCTACCTCCAAAGTACCTCTGGGATGTGTCCACTTCTCCCCATCTCCCCTGCCACCCCATGTTCCAGGCCATCACCCTTGCTCACCTAGACAAGCCCCCTGCTATTCAAAGTGTGATCCAAGGACCAACAGCATCAGCATCACCTAGGAAATTTTTGGTAATGCAGAATCTCCAGCCCCATTTCCGACCTGCTGAATCATAGTCTACATTGTAACAAGGTAATTCGTGTGCTTGTCAGAGTTCTTAAGACACAGGGCTAACTCATCTCTCTACCCCCACTCTTGCCCTCCTCTGTTCATTTTCCACATAGCAAGAGGAACCTTTCAAGGACACATTGGATTATTCCTCTCCCCTGCTAAATTCTTCCAGTGGCTTCCCATTGCTGCTAGGATGATGCCCAATTCTTCATCATGACTTACAAGGCTCTGCCCACTTCTCCAGCATCATCTCCTTCCATTCGTCTCCTTCCAGTCACAAACCCCTTCCTATTTCAAGGTTTCTGACATGCTTTATCTTTTACTTGGAACCCTTTTTGCCTAGCTAGGTCCTGCTCATTTTACAGTCTAAACCATCACTTCCTCAAGGGAGCTTTTCTGGATCCAGCTGACCAGATCAGTTCTCATATGCAGGGACCATGTCAGTCTCGTTCACCTCTGCATTCCTAGTGCCTAGCACAGAGTTTGGCACACAGTATGTGCTCAACAGGTATTTGTTAATTACTGGTGTGCCAGAGCAGACCCATGGGGGCAAAAGTGCATGTGTTTCCAGCAATACTGTGACTCTCCATCCCAGAGATGTAAGAACTAGGCCCAGGTAAGACCTGCAGAGATGTGGCCACTGTGCCCCTAAGATCTAGCTTTTGGAAGAAATAGGAGGAGCCGATGGCTGCATCCCAGGTTCTGCCCTCACAGGTGGGCTGTCCCCCAGTCCTTCAAATTCCACAGAGAACCACACGCCAGAACCCTGTGAGTCATTTTTGATACCTTCTTCTCTCTTTTCCCCTTTATATCTTCCTGGGGGATGCTCACCACTTCTATTTCCATCCCAGAAGCAATTCCCTGAACCAGACTTTGGTCCTCTGCATAAACAAGGGTGATGGACCCTTCCCCAGGCTCTGGGTCCCCTACAGCTCTCAGTCCACACTCCTTGACCCTCTGCCCTGGCTCTCTACACACTCTTTTTCATCTCAAAGTCCTTTGTATGTTTCTCTGCCCTTCCCCCTTGTCTCCCTCTTGCCATGGAGATGTACAGTCTTTTTGACCCTTTTGTCTGTTTCTCCTACTCCTTTCCATGCAGTCGGTCACAAAGCTCAGACCCCTTAACCTGAATGATCTCCCAAACTAATGAGCAGTTCTCTCATTTCTTCCAAGCCAACTCAAGCCCACCTTCAGCTCTAATTATCCGAGAGCTACTCCTTCTCCTTTCTCACCAGGATGGTTGTCTCCTAGTTGAGTTCCACTCCAACCCATTGTCTACCAAGTTCTTTTCTAATATATTATTCAGAACATATATCACTGTTCTCTTCAAAACGTGTCAATGGCTCCCCGTTGCCTATGGAATGACATTGGAATCCTAAGTACAGCATTCAAAGTCCTGCTCCAGTTGGGTACCATCTTCTTTTCTAGCTATTGCCCTGACCAGTCCCCTCCACACTGAACCACTGTCCATCCCATGAATACACATTGTTGTGGGAGGGAGCCTTGCTCAGATCCCCCTCTTGAGACTGAAGATCCCAAGAAATAATTTTTATTTTCTTAGGGAACACAGATGGAAATAACTGGCAATATTGTTCATTGTTCTTAAGCAAAGCACTGCAGGGATCTGTGTGTCCCTCCTGGAAGACAGGTGATTTATTTATAACACAAAAAGACATCAGATTTAAAAAATAAAAACATTGCTGTGAAGTCGATTCTAACTCATGGCAACCCCATTGTCTTAGTCATCTAGTGCTGCTATAACAGAAATACCACAAGTGGATGGTTCAACGAAGAGAAGTTTATTTCCTCACAGTTAAAGTAGGCTAAAAGTCCAAATTCAGGGCATTAGCTCCAGGGGAAGGCTTTCTCTCTCTGTCGGCCTTCTTCTCTTCAGTATTCCCCGGGACTAGGAGCTTGTCTGCGCAGGGACCCTGGTCCAAAGGACATGCTCTGCTTCCGGCACTGCTTTCTTGATGGTACGAAGTCCCCCACTCTCTGCTTGCTTCCCTTTCCTTTTATCTCTTGAGAGATAAAAGGTGGTGCAGGCCACACCCCGGAGAAACTCCCTTTACACTGGATCAGGGATGTGACCTGGATAAAGGTGGTGTTACAATCCCACACTAATCTTCTTCAACATAAAATTACAATCACAAAATGGAGGCCAACCACACAATTCTGGGAATCATGGCCCAGCCAAATTGATACACACATTTTTTGGGGGACATAATTCAGACCATGACACCCATGTGTTGCAGAGTAGAACTGCACTCCCTAGGGTTTTCAAGGCTGTGACCTTTTGGAAGAAGATCACCAGGCCTTTCTTCCAAGGAACCTCTGGATAGGTGCGAACTGCCAACCTTTCGGTTAGTAATCAAATGTGCATAACCATTTGTATCACCCAGGAACTCCCAATGATCATATAAATTTGCAAAATTCCTTGTGAATAGTCCCTCTGTGCCTAGATAGCATTCATGTTGTTGGCAGAAAATTAGTTGCAAGTAGTAGGCGTTCCTTCTGATGTCTGCCCCAAAGATCAAATAAATTGCCCCCGTACTGGAGACTTGACCCATTCAGGTGATTTGTGAAGACTTTCCCTGCAGGCAGGGGCCGGCGCAGGCCAGTTGAGACCAGGAAATCAGTTATGCTCAGTGATGTATTCTTGTAGGGAATAGACCCTGGGACAGGAAGGCTCTCTGAACACTTGTCTATTGGTGTCCTGAATTTAAAAATTAAAGTTTAATCTAGAAGAAAGGCATTCGTAATTTTGGCAGGTCTCAAAACAGTTACATATTAGTTTGAACAGTTTTTTTTAACCTGCAAAAATGGCAATTTTATATGGTTCAGCCTAATATTTTTATGTGTTGGTACTTTTGCTCCTGTGGGTCTCTATAGCCTGAAAGTCCTCTTCTCCCACTTCCTACTCCACAGCCTTTCATCCACTTACTTCTCTACCTGTACTACTGAAAAACAGTTCATCCTTCAAGATCCAAAGCTAGAGGCACTTCTCTGGGGAATCTTTCCTCATCCCCCAAAGAAACTAACTCCTCTCTCTTCACTTGCTGGGCACTTTGCTGGTGCTCCTTAGAGCATTTTCTTTAAGTTCTACCTTAAACTTTAGGTAGTTGTTTCTTCTCTTTCTCCCCCATTAGCATGCAAACACTTTGAAGGCAAAGACTGTGTCTTATTCACCCCTGTGCCCCTGAAACCTAGTACCCAGTCTTTGTGCAAAATAAACCCTGAAAGGAAAAAAAAAACGTGTTTTCAATGAATGAGCAAATGGTTAAAGCAGGGGTTGAATGTTCAATAAGAGAAGGGAAGAGAAGAGGAACTGTATTGTAATGTTGATGGTTGTTGCCAAATTGACTATCCCATAGACTGGCTTCAGTGCCAAAAGTTCCTTACAGTCCTTGGACCCCTGATGCTCAAGGGCCTCAAGAGACCACCCCAAAAGCCATGGCAGCCTCCATGCTTGTTGTGTTTGTGTTGAGCAATAGCCCTTCCTTCACATCCCCCGAATAGCCCCAGATGCCCAGCCCCAGCCTCCAGGTTTAATCTGCAAACAGGCTGCCTTTGCCGAAGGACAGGCAACTTCCTTCCCATCCCTCTCCACCCCACACTGAAGATCCTCTGTGGGGAAGTCCACACTTGCCAAACCCTCTGCAGTGCCCGCCAAGTTGAGAATCATCTGCTTCCCCATGCTCAGGAACAGACCAAGCTGCCCCAGACAGGCTGTGCGGGACATTCCTATGTTGTGAAATTTCCTTTTCTGGGAGCTCTGGGGTGTCATGGGAACTATGAAATGCCAAGCAGCTGTTTGTTCACCTCTGGGGTGTGGGATGGGATGACCCCCACACCCTGTGATACTCCTCTACCACCAGGCAGCTTGGGGGAGGGACCCAGTCCAATGAGAATTGTCATGTCTGCCCCCAGATTCACAATCAGGTGAAATTTCCTGTTCAGTAGCTAGAAGAGAAAAAGCATAGCAATTCCCAAGTTCTAGATCCTGAGGTTAAGCGGGAAGACCTAAGAAGGTAGAGCACACCCTCCCCTTTTGCAAGTGAGGCCCAGAGAACAAGTGGGACCTACCTGAGTCTCATGGCTTTGCCTGGCCTTCCAGGGACCCGGGACCCATCCTGATTGCTGGGACAGAGGTGTCCATGCAGGGACGGATTACCCAGTACTCACGGTATGCACTGGCTTCCACTGAGCAAGGTACACACGGGCATAATTATATTTACTTGCTAATCTGTGGTGAGCAATTTCACATGGGTTTCACCACATGTTTGATGTGGTGGGGGACAGGAGAAATTGTGCACTGCAGATTGGTGGGAAGGCACAACTGGTCCTGTGCATACCTTGCTTATTGGGTAATCCAACCCTGGGTTGGTGCCCACCAGAGCTGAGCACCGAGACCCATTTTTCTAAATGAGCTGGTATCCTGGCTTTGGGCATTCCTGAGAAGGAGTCTTAGGCAGGATAGGAGGTGGGATGGGGTCAGGTGTTGGGGAAGATATATCCAGGAAGTAAAGACCAGGAACCCAGGGAGAGAAATGGGAGTGTGAAAGAGGTGAAATAGCAGTGTGGGGTGAAGAGTTTGGGGATAGTACACCTGAATTCAAATCCCAGCTTGCCTGATTATTCATTACTCATGTGGTCTTGGAGTAGTCCTTGGGTTGTACAAACAGTTGAGCACTCAGCTACTAACCAAAAGGTCGATGGTTCAAATTCACCCAGAGGCTGGTGGAAGTACTATACAGGATTGAGAACGAAACATTTGCTACTACACAAAACAACATGGATGACTCACAAACATAATGTTGACTAAAAGAAGCCAGACACAAAAGAGACTGTATGATTCTATTTACATGACCTCTGAGCAGCCAGAGCAGAAGTGGCAGAGTCTCCCCGCCTTGTCCCTGAGCTTCTTCCTCTTATGCCATCTTGGAGTAGAAGACTCTGTACTCCTAATGCAGGGAAGAGAGGCATCTGTTACCCAAGGGGATAAAAGTGGCTGATAAAAAAGGCACATCCTAGAAGCTCCCTTCACCCCCAATGCCTCCTCTCCCTAGTCCAGGCTGGCAGATCACCATAGCCTCCAGCCCAGAGAGGGTGAGCAGTGGCTCAGAGACCTAGGCTGGAAGATGAGAGACAGGAAGAAAGGAGAAAGTGTAGCCCCAGGTCTTGAACTCTAGCAAGCATTTGCTACTCATGCTGGGGCTCTCTTCACTGTCTACCTGGCCCTGGTCTGAAGGGACCAGGAAGGGAGTGAAGAGCATCTCAGTGTTAGGGAGACAATTTGTTTTTTTGGCAAGGGAGCCTCTTGGAAGGTTGATCCTCAGGTCTCACTCTGTCTTCCAACCTCTCCAGGGGCAGCATTCAGGGTCTGGGGAGCCACGATGAAGGCACAGGGGATGTGGCATTCCCTGGAGCAATGAGCTGTGGGTGCTCAGTACCTAGAGGGAAGTTGGACTGGAGAAGTAGGATGGGGCAGGACTAGAACACTGAGCAGAAGAGTGTGGACTTGCTGTGGGGTGGAGGGATGGGCTGATCAAGAGGCCTGAAATTTCAACCCAGTTCTGCCAGCAACCAGCTGTATGACCTTGGACAACTCAGTGTATTTCCATGCACATATGTTTGCTCGTCTGTCAAAATGGACGTTTGAAACAAATGACCACTGGGTTGTTTTGTTTTGTTTCTTTCCTGAAATAAACAATAAAGCAAGACTCGTAGAGACAGTGTCATGGTCTTGGTAGAAAGAGCCTGGACGATGTGTGCTGGGTGTTGATCAGCAGAAGGTGTTTGCCAGGAGAACAGCCCAGAGATCTGGCCAAGAGACTCATCATGTCAGTGTTTTAGGTCAGTGTAAAAATGGCGCCTCGGTGCAGCTTCTAACTTCCTCTAACTTCACCAGGGGGAGAGAGATACACCATCAGCATCAGCCCAAGGCTGATTCATATGACAGGAAGGTCAGACATACCTCCACCCTCCAACCTTTTTATACCAGCCGTCCCTCCCACAGTTCTGACACCAGCCATCCCTCTCATGGCACCTTCTACTTCTCTGCTGGATTCAATAACTCATTGCAATGGCCACATAGAACTCACAGACCATACTCACAGTTATGGGGTTTATTAGGGAAGTAACGGGTCACAATTCAGGATCAGGGACATCTCAGGATACAGTTCTTGGATCAGGACAGCCTCTTCTCAGCCATGCCCACAGGCAGGTATCTCCCTGGCCCTCAGCCTCTTAGCCCTCGACCCCCTTGAGCTTCTTGGACCTCTTGGGCCAGCCTGGCTTCTGTCCTGCTTGGGCAGGTGTTACAAAGATCTTTAGTTCTGTCAGTAAGTGCCCGGCAGCACCCTACTCCGCCAGTAAGCCTCTGCCCAAAGGCACTAAACTCTCTCACTCCATGGGTCAACATGGAAGCCCACTACACCATCTCATGCCAGTCTCCTGGTTCTGCCGCTGCCATTTCTCTCCTGCTGCTTCTTACCATCGTGCACCATCTCTAGTGTTCCAGCTCTCTCCCTGTCTCCTGAGTCTAGGAGGTTCTCAGCGCAGGGACCCCGAGTCCAAAGTATGTGCTCTGCTCCTGTCTCTTCTTCTTGCTGGTAGTGAGGTCCCCTCTTTTGCCTCTGGGATGGCTCATTTTAAGCCTAGCAGGATGGCAGAACTGACCAATCCCCTCATTAGGGTTCTATACAACTTATTTGCATGGTTCTACCCCCACAAGTGTGCCATGCACCTTATTTGCATTAGCAGCAAGCTGTCCAATCCCCTTGGTGAGCCACAAGCACCTTATTTGCATCACTGTTGTTGTTGGTAGATGCTGTTGAGTTGGTTCAGACTCATAGCGACCCTATGTACAATAGAATGAAACACTGGCTGGTCCTGCACTATCCTCACAATTGTTGCTATGTTTGAGCCCATCGTTGCAGCCACTATGTTAACCCATCTCATCGAGGGTCTTCCTCTCTTTTGCTGACCCCTCTCCCTTACCAAGCAGGATGTCCTTCTCCAGAGACTGGTCCCTCCTGATAACATGTGCAAAGTACACAAGACAAAGTCTCGCCATCCTCCCTGCCAAGGAGCACTCTGGCTGTACTTTTTTCAAGACAGACTTATTTGTTCTAACAGTCTATGGTATACTCAATATTCTTTGCCAACACCATAATTCAAAGGCATCAATTCTTCTTTGATCTTCCTTATTCACTGTCCAAGTTTCGCATGCATATGAGGCAATTGAAAATACCATGGCTTGAGTAAGGTGCACCTTAGTCCTCAAAGTGATGTCTTTGCTTTTCAACACTTTAAAGAGGTCTTTTATAGCAGGTAGTGATGAAGCCCAATGCAATACACTGTTTGAGTTCTTAATTGCTGCTTCCATGGGTGTTGATTGTGGATCCAACTAAAATTAAATGCTTGACAGTTTCAATCTTTTCTCTGTTTCTCATGATGTGGCTTATTGGTCCAGTTGTGAGGATTTTTGTTTTCTTTATGTTGCGATATAATCCATGCTGAAGGCTGTAGACTTTGATTTTTGTCAGTCAGCGCTTCAAGTCCTCTTCACTTTCAGCAAGCAAGCTCATGTCATCTGCATATCGCAGGTTGTTAATGACTCTTCCTCCAATCCTGATGCCATATTCTTCTTCATATAGCCCAGCTTCTCGGATTATTTGCTCAGCAGGCAGATTGAATAAGTATGATGAAATGATACAACTCTGACACACAACTTTCCTGATTGTAAACCACACAGTATCCCCTTGTTCTGTTTGAATGACTGCCTCTTGGTCTATGTACAGGTTGCACATGAGCACAATTATTTGCATAGTCCCACTAAATCACTTTGTGGAGGCTACAAGCCCATGGCTAGAAAGGCCATATAAAAGCAATCCATCACGCTGCAGTCAGGAAGCTGATTTGTGGTGCCAGGTGGTTTCCTCTCACTTCCCCTAACTCTGAACTGGGGACTAAACTTCCTGTGCTACATGTCTGACTTCATTTAGGTATCGTCATCTGCCTGTATCTCACTTTTCTCATTTGTAAAAGAAGACATTCCAGCAACCAGCAAAGGCCTCCTTTGTAATGGGGTAAGTCATAGTCTCAGATCCCAACCAAGACCAATCACCCTTCCATCCTGGATACTTTCCAGTTAGATTTCTCACCCAGAAAAACAGCAGGAACCAGTTTCTAGGCCACCTTCAAAGTGAGGCCTGGCATTCTCCCAACAGCAGGACTCAAGAAGCTCCCCAGAAAGCCTCATTGTTTGTCTCACTGGTCTGTAGTACCTCCGTTTCCCATCATCAGGACCCTAATTTCCCAGCGGGAAGAAATCTCCTTCTTTCTCAGCCATGCTGAATGGGATTGACCCCACTCTCTCCCCACCTCAAGAATCAACAATGATTGGTTAAAACCAGTCAATAGAGCCCCTCCCCTGGACATGGTGATTGGCTCTTCCAATCCGAGAAGAGGATTTGTCTGCCGGGATTTTGGGGAACACCTCCTCTTCTTTCTTGGGCATCACCACTTGTGGAGACTTGCTCTGGTTCTTAGGAAGTGAACTGGAAGGGAGCCCTGGGAGCTGCTGGCAGCAGCCTCCAGGACTGCGAAGGGGAAGGGAGTGCTTGCCTGCGAGTGGAATCAACCCTGAGGGAGCAGAGCTGAGAAATGGAGAAATGGAGAGAAATGGACTGAGTCCTGGCCCCATTGTCCAGGCCTTGTTTAAGCCACACTTGAAGCCATTTTCTCTGGGCTGTTAAGTTACACAAGTCTATAGATTCCATTTGAGGTTTAAGCCAGTTGAAGTTGGGTTTTCTGTTCTTGCAACATAAAGAAACCTCAGTGTTGTGGGTAGTGGTGTTCTTTGATGCAGAGAGTAAGTAAGAGACTGGGCTTGAATTTCACCTTCCATCACTTCAGAACTGTGTGACCTTATAATAAAATTTTACTTCACTTTTTTGAGCCTTATTTTTTTCATCTATAAAATAAGGTTAATCATCCACATTGTGGTTGTGAGGACTGAACGTGTTACTGCATGTCACGAGCCTAGAAGAGCACCTGGTACGTAAGCACTCAATAGATGGCTTGTCATCAACATCAGTCCATTTATGTTGCCAACTATCTTTTGCTTTTGGCTTCCCTAACCGCATTCCCACCACTCCCCGCTGTGTTCCTGTCCTCCTCACCTTTCTGCTGAATGGCTGCAATGCCTGCAGTACAGAGTTTCGCACTTACAGGTAGACTATTTCCCTTATCTCAGCTTTCATTGCCTTCTTCCCTAGACTGCTAGTTTTTGGAGCTACCACCATATTTCCTTATCTCTTCAATGTTGCTCTCAGATGTCTGTCCTTTCCAGAAATATAATCCAAACCACTCCTTCTGGGAGCTCAGAGACTCCTAACGACACCAAAGCCCTAGGGCTTGCTCCCCAGTTGATTTCCCTTTGTTGCTGCTTCTTTTTATGTCCAAACACCGCCACCCCACTGACACACATCCAGTTAAACCTTGGTGACCATGTCTGTTTATTTTTTTAAATCCAAATCAATCGCAGCTACTTTTCCAAAGAAAATTTCTCAAGACTGTGCCAAGTACTTTCACAATGTTTGCCTCCCAAGTAGGAATGAAAACCTACCCAGGAAAATTTATTAATAATGAGGAATTCTGTCTCAAGCCCTAGTGGTAATATTTCCCATAGTCTCTGCAGCTTACAGGTTTTATATAAATATATTATAAACAGAGCCTGATGGCACAGTTAAGCACTTGGCTACTAACCAAGAGGTTGGCAGTTCAAATCCACCCAGTGGCTCTGCAGGATAAAGACCTGGTGATATGTTTCCGTAAAGATTTCAGCCTAGAAAACCCTAGGGGCACTTCTACCCTGTCACACGGGGTTACGAGTTGAAAACAACTCAACAGCACCTGACATTTATTATAAATATACTACACATTTCATTTGGAGGAGGAATCATTGCTTTGACTTTTCACTTCAAACTTGGACTCCCCATCTATTTTCAATATGCCTTTGTTATTAAGGGTAAGAAAAAAAATATTTAAAAAATTAAACCTCAAGAATAATTAAACAAATGTAAATTAAAACATTACCATTTTTCTACCTTTCAACTAGCATGTTTTCTTAAATGATAATTCCCAGTGCTGGTGAGGTTGTGGGAAAATGAACTCTCCGCCAATGAGAGTGTAATTTGGAATAATTTTCTTGATGGGCAATTTGAAATATATCAAAAGCCATTAAAATGTGCATTTCTTTTGACCCAGCAAGTCCATTTCTAGTAATTTATCCTAAGGAAATAATTAAGAATGCTATCAAAGCATTGGTCATAAAAGTTACAAAAATTTTGGCAACCTAAAAGTTCAAACTACCAATTTGATAGAAAATTATGCATTAAAAAAGACGTAGAAGAATGCTTTATGAGATTGCAATAGATTGTAAAGTTTTTTAAAAAGCAGATAAAATACCATTACAAAGTGATCATTTTTTAAAGGGGAATATATTCAAAAAAGACAGTATATATTACCAGTAGATGGTAGTATTATGGGTGATTTTAATTTTCTGTTCAAATTTTATGAAATGAACACGTTACTTTTGTGCACTTAAAGATATTTGAAAGTAATCTGAGAAAGACTCACCTGAGAGACTGTTACTACTTTTGTTGTTTTCTAGGGGCCTCAACTTTCCAAACTAGGGGATAGGGGTTCATCAGCAGGGCAGGAAATTCCTTTTGTCTCCTCTCACTCACTTTTCACAACCTGAAACAACCACTTCAAAGATGGCCCTTTTCCTCAGCAGCTCTGTTTTTGTGGGCTTTGTTACCTTTGCCCCTCACTTGTCATTGAGAATTGCAGAACCGTCATCTTGCTATCTTGTTGACATGTCTCCCTTCCCCAGGCTCGCTCCACTCCCACGGTATTGTGGCCCAGCATTCCTTACCTGATGGAACACGTTTCAGCCCCTCTTTTCCAGCGGCAGAGACTTATCACTGAAACAAGTAGCTTCTCTTGTGGAGAAGCAATCCCTGCTGCTTTGCGAACTTATTTCACATCGTGGTCTGCATAGTTTAATGCCTCCTCCTGTGACACCACGCCGAGCATGCCCCATTTTTTGAGATGAGTAGTTTATTATCCTAGTGAAAAGTATGCCATTTCCCTGCTCTGAAAGCAGTTTTTCCTCAGAATGAAGCTGGCAATGCCTGCTCTGTGAGGGTCTTGTGAGGAGGCCTTGAGAAGCAGGCAGTGTCTAACTGATTAAACACGAAGAGAGGGCCTTCTAGGTGAACTACCTGGGTTTGAATTGAACGCTGGCTCCACTATCGGCTGTATGAACTTGGGCAAGTTACACCACCTCTTTACGCCTCAATTTCATTATCTGCACTATGGGGCTACTAGCAATAAATATTGGTGCCTACCTTGTAGATTTGCTGTGTGGATTCCATGAGTTTATATACATAAAGTGCTTAGAACCGTGCCTGGCACATGGCAAGCACTCAAGAAGTATCAGCTATTATTACCATTACTTTTAAAAGTTGGTAAAGTGTTCAGTAAACCGTAGGTCTCTTCCTCCCACCCTCCTCGAAACTAATGGCAGTGATGGTTGGCCGGACTCTCTACTGAGGGCTGGTGCTACTGACGTTAAGATTGGGTGGTTGACACAAATGACCTTAAAATACGTTCCCACATGACATTGCACATTAAAGAAACACATTCCCCAGGACAAGGCTTAAGAGTGATTTGATTTTTATTCGAAAGTACCCTGTATGTACCTCTCCTCACACCCTTACCACACTGTTCTAACTGCTTGATTACTGTCAATCCCCCTACCTTTTAAAGACCTCATCGTCTGTAGGTTCTCTGCCTTTTCCTCTTTGTATCTCCCCCCTGAGCACAGTGCCTGGCTGTTGTGAGGATTAAATAAGTTAAAGCACTTAGAACAGAGCCCAGCACATAGTAAGTGCTTTGTAAGTACTATTATCTCCATTTTACAGATGAGGAAACTGAGACCTAGAAGCCAAGTAACTTGCTCAAGACCCCACAGCTCGTCATCAGGGCTAGGATTCAAACCTAGGCTGTCTGGTTCCAGAGTTCTGTCTTTATCACCCTCACACAGTATCTGTAACAGAATAGGATCCTACCCCCAACCACCACCCTCTCCCTGGCCTTTCCCCTTCCAACCTCAACACCTCAACATCTCTCCTCTATATTGACATTTAGATGAACTCAAATCTTTCCATCAAAAATAACAACCAACAAAAAGGTCCCTTCCAACCCTTTATTTCTCTCCTCCCTTTCTTCAAGGACTCCCTTTACTCACCTCTACCTCAACCCTCTCCACTCTGGAACGTTCCCACCAGTCGGCTGACACTGCTTTCATTAAAGTCACCAAACATTTACACATCTCTAAATCCACGGTTATGGACAGCCGCCTATCCCAGCAGCATTTGTGTTTATTATCAAGTCCTTCCTTCTCTTAGCTTCCAGACACATCCTACTTCTTTCTTCTTCTGTCCATTCCTTTTTCTCTTCTCCTTCAAATGTTTCTCGTCTGTTCCCATGATGTTTTAATTATCATCCATTCGTGTCTGTCAGGTCTCTCTTCTGAGCTCTAGATGCAAATACCCAGTTGCCTAGTACACATCTCCAGTTGGATGTTACTTAGGCACCTCAAACTCAGCCATTGCAAAACTGAGCGTGTTATTCCCCCTCCTCCCAAACTGTCTCCTCCATTTCCCCATCTGATTGTGTTTCTAGTCACCCAGCTGCTCAAGAGACAGACTGGGTAATCTTGATGCCTTCTTCCTTACAACCTATCAGTCACCAAACCCTGTTGATTCTACCTTCTTAAAAAACACCTTTTGAATCCAACTTCCCTCCATCCCCACTGCTATCATCCTAGTGCAAACCATCACTGTCTCTCACTTAGACAAGACCAACACCTTTTATATGGTCTCCAGGGATAGTACGCTTTATCCCCCTAAATCTATTCTCCACAGATGGAGACTCTTTATCCAGCCCCTCCCCCCAAAAAGATTTTACTAAGTCACTCTGTTACTTAAAACTATTGCCTTTTGCTGAAGAGCAAACACCCTGTTAACTTTCGGATGGAGGGCAAACTTCCCAACTCAGTTTGTGAGGGCCTCCATGATCTATAGCCCCTGCCTACCTGTCTGGGCTCATCCTGAAGCACTCTCCCTTCAGCAATGTCGAGTAGCTATGCTAGATTCCCTTTAGTTTCTCAGACTAAATATGCTTTCTGCTGTCTCTGCACCTACACACATGTAGTGTCCTGCCTCTTAACCTAGCTTTACTGCCTCTTCATATCTCATATGTTATTTCATCCAAAAGGTGTTTTCAGGCTGCCTCGCATCGTGACTTACATTTTCCTGATCATAACAATCACTGCATATTATTCTGCTTTCCCAGCACATCAGAAATTCCAGGCAGGCTAAACCACTTTTGTCTTGTTCACTACTGAATCCCAGCTTTGAGCAGTGGTTGGCACACTGAGAACACTTATAAAATGTTTGTTGAATGACTGACTGAATCAACAAAAAAAGAACAGCTAGGAGCAGCGAGAGAGGAATATATTTTCAAGTGTGTTTTGGTCTTTCTACCTTATATCACAGGGATGTCCTGTCTTCTCCACCTCTTGCCAAGCACCTTCCTCTTCCAAAGATTAGTGCATCATTCCTTCATGAGCTCCTACTCACATAAGCTCTTTTCAATCTAGGGCTTCGGCAAAAGCTTTTTGGAAGGATCACATCTCCCACAATGGCCTTCATAAGAACTTTTTTTTTTATTATTTAGAAATGCAGTTATATACATAGAACAATTAAAATTAAATTAAACTTTATACAAACATTAAAATACTATCTTCACACCCACTGCAATGTACAGGATACCAAAAAATATATATATATATAAAATAAAGCAAACCCAAACTGATTGTGTGACATCCTGCACAGAGTCAATTATGCACGTGTTGTTTTAAACCATTATAGATGAGTACCATTCTGCAAAGGATTTCATAGTGGTGCGACAGAAAGAAATCAGGGTAGGGTGAAGTGGGCTGCCACGCCACCCCTTGCTCATCTCTTCTCCCTGCTTGCCAATCTGTGTGCTTTGTCTCTATGCCCCCTCTAGCTAGCTCTGCTGCTTGGCAGAGGCTTCCATCTCGGGGTTTTCATTCAAATTTCCACTAGGTTTTCAACTGGAAATTAAGAGGAGCTGCTTCCCAGCAAAGCTGGGCCTGCTGCCTCTCCCTCTCTGGGGAGCCAGCTACTGCACCACTCAGCCCAAATGTCTGCCAAACAAAACACTCTCCAAGCCCAGTAACGACCGCCCCTATGCTAGGAGCCAGGAGACCTAGGAGACCCCAGGAGAGACGCTCCCAGCCTGTCTTTGGCAAGTACATCTGGAATCTAGCTGTGAAACTTGCATGCCACTCCCCTGCTAGGTCCTTTTTTCTTTTTTGGGGGGAGGGGGGGCGGGAGGGGCGCCAAGGGTGTAGAAATGTTTGCAGCATATTCCATTCTCTATGCAACGATGTTCCCCAGAAATGGAGGCGACATTGTTATGTAGGAAGCAAATGGTTTGAGAGCTCAGCTGGGATTAGGAGAGGAAGAAAGGCCGGTGCTATCTATCCTGTGGCACCACTGATGAAGCAGGCAGAGTGAGCCTTTGTCTGTTTGCCGGCTAGCTTCTCCACAGAACTTTAAAGCTGGGGGTGGAAGGAGGGGGCAAGATGAACGGGGAAGACACTATTAGTTTAGGTTTTGTTTTGTTTAAAAACGGAGTGTTTGTAGAATGTACACTGAAATGCCTTATAAAACCAAACAAACTCACGAAGTGGCCAGGACTCAGTCCATTTCACAGTTCACACCCAGTGAAATGGGAGCACAGTACACAAAACACAGAAATGGTGAAAGATAGAGCTGACCTGCTAAATAAGGCATTGAAAGGGATGGAAATTTTAAGTGATTTTCACTGTATACTGGCCCTTCAAAGTCGCTAGCAAGTCACCAGAATATAAAACCTGCGTTGAGTCAGCTCAAGTGTGCAAAAAAAAAAGTTTTTAAGAGTCCTTTGGTGCTGACCGTTTCTCCTGGACTAAGTCTTCTCTGGACTCCCCTAGAGGTCAGCCTGGGAAAGCCGAGCTGTAGCCACAGTTCTTCCCCCACCTGCCTCTGTCTCTCAGCCAGGCCCCACCAAAACGCAGCTGCAGAGTCCCTAATCCTCAACAAGGGACAAAGCCCAGAAGCCAAAAAAACAGCAGCACATGGCTGATGGTTAAGAAACCGCTTTGGGGGAAAGAGAAATAGCTACAGTAAGCTGGCCTAGACGTCAGCAGCAATTTGACATGTCAGCTCCTGCACCCACAGGCACACAGGAGCCTTGGTGAGGTGGGCCTCATCAAAGCCAGTGACAAGATGGGAGGAGGGGCTGAGGCCTGGATTTTTTCTGACTTCTTTCCTACCAGGTAGGCAAGTCTGGGCTTGTCATCCCAAAGGCCATGTTAACGGAGAGTGAGGTGGAAGGAGGTCTCAGAAGAAGGCAGGCTGAAAAAACCCGAAACAAAAAGTGCCATCTCTTAAGGGGAAAAAACCAGAGTAGTAAGATAAAAAGGGGTAAGAGCTTCCTTTTTTTTTTTTTTTTAATATGCTAGAATAGAGTTCAGGTTTTGGAAGACTGGAGAAAAAAAGCTGAAGGCTCAGCAGTGAGACTTAAGCTCCCCTCGCTTGTCTCCACGTTGTTTTTTTTTTTGGAGGAAGACAAGGGCACCCGTGGGTAGAGAGCCCTGTGTGGTGAGGCAGTTGGGGTTTTGGGGTTGTTAGGGACCCTACCCCTCCAGATGGACCCAGTGCCAGCAGCTGCTGGCAGGCACATGCCTGGAAATGGCCTCTTCTTAGGCCAAGGACAGGTCCCTCACTAGTATGCTATGTTCCAGCACCTCTGCCAACCTGTTCATCTCTTGCCTGGGCTTTGAGCACAGCCTGAGAGGGCTCCCTGGTCGAAGGGGAGAAACGTGTAGGAGTAGTTACAGAGGCGTAGTAGGCACTGCCCTTACCCTGAGAGGAAGGAAGACTCCATGTGAGTGCAAGAAGCCAGGGAATGGTGGGTAGTAAAGTGCATTGTGTGAGAGTGGAGGCAGGAGGTTGGCTGAGAGAAGGTCAGTCCCCTAATTTTCAAGGCCACCCAAGCCTGGAGCTAACCCTGTTAGGTCAGCTACTGAAATTATCCCGGGATTTTTATTATTTTTACCACCCCAAACATGGAGGCTCTGAGGAGGAGGAGGAGGAGGAGAGATGCAGCACAGGGTCAGCTTCAAAATTTCCCAGCCCTGGTGCTTCAAAATATATCAAAGGAAAGACAAACATTCCATAATGCCACATCTTTTGAAGATGATAGCAGCCTGGATGAGTTTTTCCGTCTGGGTTGCTAGCATTCCCCCAGCAGAAGTATCTGGAGCACCATGCCCACTCCCTCAACACTGGGGCTCCTCCAAGGGCCCTGAGGCCCAGACTTCGGTCTAAAGGTGCCTTGGAGTCCAGAAACTTCACAGTCATTCACCCACCTCAGGCCAGTAAGGTTGGGGGATGTGTGTGGACCATTCCTCAGCCATTCCCCAGGGTGCTGGAGCTGGAGTCATCTGTCAGCTGGGACATGTGGAAGGGTAAGCAAGAAAGGGCAGAAGTAGGAAGAGCAGTGGGGCAGCAAGCAGCAGCCACTTCCTGGGCACAGTTACTAAGGCACGTGACCATGGTGAGGAGGATCCTCAGGACCGGGGCTTGGAGCTGCCGGCAGCTGCCCGTGGCACAGTCTGTGCCTCTCAGGCTCCCTTCCGTCACCACAAACCCAGAAAAGGCAACTTGCCCAAACTGCCAGTGACCAGATGGGCATTCCACAGCATCTCAGCAAGTCTTCCGTCTCAGTGATGGCTTGCCTCAGGCCTCTGCGGGGAGCAAGAAAGCCAGAGCTGCCCAGGATAAAACCCAGGAGGCAGCACGGAACTTCCCCTTACACTTCAGGGAAACAGAAAAAACCGAGGCTAGGAAGGGTGATGCTTAAAATAGGAAGTGAAGAAGCTGCATATTAGGAAGACAATCATTATTAGTCATCCTCCTTCCCTCCCTCGGGATCTTCTCAACCCAACAAAGCCGGGAGCCTAAACCTCTGAGCTGGATACCAGGGAGCTGGGATGGTGATGCCATGATTTTCCAAATCCTCCATCCTCAGCCAAGGAAATGTACCACCAGTGTCAACCCAGGGCAAGCCCAGGGACCCAGGCTTCTGGCCCTAACAACTGACCCAATTAGAGCCACTTGACTCCAGAGCTCTCATCTTGGATCTGCTCCTGCGCAGGACAGCGGCACCAGCCCTCCAAAGAAACAGGCTAGATCCAGGCCCAGCCTCCTACATGGCTAGGGGTAGCAGTGCAGCCACGAAGGCTTGTAGGACAGCAACAAGCCTGTGTGACAGGGAAGCTGGATGGGACAGGGGAAGGCACAAGTAAACACAGCGGCACTCAGGCCCAGGTGGGCTGGTGGGGGCTACCGCCAAAGAGCTGGCTGGAAGGGACCCAGAGGGCTCAGGGAAAGGAAGGGTTCAATCCAGCACATTCAAATACGTCCCCGACACAGATGCGAGGGCAGGGCCAGGCAAAAAGCCAGTTCCTCCAGCTGTCCAGCAGGCAGATAGTGAGAATCTTCCTTGAGTTTCCAGCTAGGAGGGCTGCAGGCCCTCAGAGATACTCAGATACACGGGTGGCAGCTCAGGTATCCGGACAGAGTGGCTGGAGAGCACAGGGTGCTCAAACCCAGAGGGCAAGGGAGGGAGGGCAAAGGACCATTGCAGAGAGGTGAGAGGCCGGCAGCAGCCCTCATGCTTCTTTCAACAGTGGAATATCTGCAGGAAGAGGGAAGGAGAGGACAGTGGTTACCCCATGTGGGTCTCTCTACAGCACACCTGATCCCATAGCAAGGGTCCCCATGCAGCCTCTAGTCTAAAGGAATAAAATGTCTTACTCACATACACTTCAAGGTAGCTTAAACCCCGCTCCTCTTTCTACGCCTCTGTCACTCATCTCTCACACCACCTGTGTGTTTAAATCTCAATATTCAGCCTGACATGCAAACCCCTTCTGTTTCCACCAACCTGAACCCTCCTCTCTGCTCTAGCTCTGACTGACTGGTCACTTCCCCTTCTCTCCTCAATCCCATCCTACATGGATGCAAAGTCCTGCTCGCATCCCACCTCCTCCTTAAAGCCGTCTACCAGCTGTGTGACCTTGGATAAACCACTCTCCCTCTCTGAGTCTGTCTCCTCCTGTGTCAACGGGGGTTAGACTGATGCCTCAAAGTCCTGCCTCCCTATGGTTCTCTTGGTCCCAGACAGCTGGCATGGCCTGCAACGAGCTTGCTTTCTTCTGACAACCTATGTGTCTTGTTTTCTGCATCCTTCATTTTGACATGGATGCTACAGTTCCTGGCCCATTATTTCTCAAGCACAGGCCCCATCTTCCCAACTGACTGACAGAGCATGTTTCTTATTTCTCTGCATCATCCTTGAAACCTAACCCAGCACGTGACACAAGACAGGCTCTCAAAAATGCCTGTTCAACACAGAACAAAGAAATGTGGGGAGGAGGAGAAGGGAAAGGGCAGGAGACCAGCTTGGCTCTTTAGGGAGCAGAAGGGCTGAGACTTGCACTTGGCCACATCTACAGTATGTGTGGCTGACTGACTGTAGGGGTCACTGGCTTCCACGTTCAAACCTGGGTTAACTATTAAATGGCTCCTTCCTATCTCTATGGAAACCCTGGTGGTGGAGTGGTTGAGTGCTATGGCTGCTAACAAAAAACTTGGCAGTTCAAATCCACTAGGCACTCCTTGGAAACTCTATGGGGCAGATCTACTCTGTCCTACAGGGTCACTATGAGTCAGAATTGACTCGACGGCAACTGGTTTGTTATCTCTATATCCAACCAAGAAAAAAGAATGCATGCTGTTGGTACCAGGGAACTCCAAAAACATGATCAGCATTCAAGAATTTCCAACTCTTTGCTTTCAGATATTCTAAATCTTTAACACTGGCTGTGCCAGGATTCCCAGGACACATGGAGTTTCCTCTAAGGTTGTTTTAGGGGTGCTTTATGAATGCAGAAGTCCTCACAGGTGAAAAGGAAGCACCTAGCTTTATTCTGCAGCCTGAACCATACTGGGATTCCACTTAAAAGGTATTTTTAAAAGAGACAACGCCAATCCCAAAGTTAAACTCTCTGGGCTTCAGCAGGTTACACTTTTATTCTATGGCTTTTTTGCCACAAAGGAGCTGGAATCTCCTGAGAGGCAGCATGGTACCATGGGGTTATAAACACAGGCTTTGGAGCCAGACCTGTCTGGCTTCAAACTTCAGCTCAGCCACTTACCAGTGGGCAAGTAACTTACTCTCTCTGAGCCTCAGTTTCCTTATATGTAAAATGGGGATGGTAATAATACCTCTTTTAAAAGTGTGACAAAGCAAAGATGTCAACTTGAGGACTAAGATGTACCTGACCCAATCCATGGTATTTTCAATCGCCTCATATGCATATGAAAGCTGGACAATGAATAAGAAGACTAAAGAAGAACTGATGCATTTGAATTACGGTGTTGGCGAACAATATTGAATATACCAGGGACTGCCAGAAGAACGAACAAATCTGTCTTGGAAGAAGTACAGCCAGAATGCTCCTTAGAAGGGAGGAGGTTGAGATTTCGTTTTACATACTTTGGATGTGTTGTCAGGAAGGACCAGTCCCTGGAGAAGGATATCATGCTCGGTAAAGTAGAGGGTCAGCAAAAGAGAGGAAGACCCTCAATGAGATGGACTGACACAGTGGCTGCAACAATGGGCTCAAGCACAGCAATGACTGTGAGGAAAGTTAAGGATTAGGCAGTGTTTCGTCCTGTTGTACACAGAGTCTCTATGAGTCAGAACCAACTTGATGGCTCAATAATAATACCACAACAATAATACTCAACAAAAACAACACTAATACCTACTTCTCAGAATCACTGTCAAGTTTAACTGAGATACTGCAAGAAAACCAATTAGCACAGTACTTGGCACCTATTCCTATTTAAAATGAAGTAGCTGTTTCCTCTGAAAGAGAGACAAGGCTCCTGTTTTCTCTGTAATATGATCTCAAGCCTCCTTGTCATTCCTGGCCTTTCAGGAACAAAGAATTAAAGTCAGAGGACAGATACCGGTCCCCAACCAACTGTCCACCCTTCGATTTAGCACAGCCCTGTGGCCATGAATAGTTTCTGAGACTCCGAACTACCAAAATTCACAGACAGCAGTGAACAGTCTCCCTACAAAGAGCCCAAAGCCCTCCCTGGTGCTCTGAGGGTGAAATCCTACTTTGCTGGAAGAGAGAAAGACCATCTCTCCCACCCCAGGTGCTATTTTTCTTTGCCCCAATGAAGTCAGTGGGGGGTCATTATTAGAGAGGCTCGCAGTTCTTCCTCACTCTCAGCAAGGACCCTGAACAGCTCACAATTCGAGATCAGCACAGACCACCTACCATCTGTGTACTCCTCTGATGTGAGGGATAAAAGGCTTTGTATGTCACTGCTCTCAGAATCCGGGGCTTCTTTGTGTGCGGGGCGGCTGTTCCCTGAGCCGGCCACCCAGGAAGAGGTGGTTGCCTGATGCACCATCACAGTCTCTGAGCCCCGAGAGCCCCAAGCTTCACATAGTCCAGAGTGGCCTGGGGCCTCGTCCTCTCCACCTGCAGATGAGCAGGCGCCCTGGTCCTGCAGCTGCTGCTCCCTGGGCACGCTCCTCCCACTCGGCTCAGACCCTTCTGACAGCACAATCTGCACTCTGGAGTCAGCGGGCGGCACACAGTGACCGGAACTGCCATACACGGCCTCTTCATACGATGGCAATGCAACCTGGACACCATCCACCATAATGGAGACCTGGTCCCCAGACACCCCCTGGTCACGCCTGGATCCAGAGAAGGAAAAGACAAAAGAAGAATTAAAGTAAATACAGACATAATAGCACTAAGTGCTTTAGATGATTTTTAACACTGAATCCTCACCTGAACCCTTAGAGATAGAGATTCACCAGGAATGAAGATGAGGCTCAGATAAGTTAAGGAACTTGGCCACAAGTCACACAGCTGGTAAGAGATGGAGCTGGGATTCAAGTCCAGCTCTACCTGTCTCCAGAGACTGTGTTCTTAACCTCTGGGCACCCAGCACTTAGTTCTGTGCAAAACTACGAACCTAGCTGGAAATAAGGCTATTTCATTCAACATAGCTAGGATAAAAAAGTGAGGGAAGTCCTGTGGTCTTGAAATGGGATACTGGACTGGAAATGAGAAGAAATTTCTTCTTTTGACTCAGCCACTTTTTTTAACATGTTAAACTATTTTAAAAGTATATGTGAATTAGAGACAGAGAAAAGAATACACAGAAAAATGCACAGATCACTGATTTATCCCACTGGTAACACTGGTGTATAACTCCTACCCAGGTCAAGAAATAGAACTCTGCCAGCACCCTAGACGTCCTTGTACCTGCCCCAATCACTTCTCGTTTCCTCACCACAAAAAGTAAACACTAGTCTGATTTTCATGGAAATCCTTCTTTGCTTTTTAATAGTGTTACTACCTAAACACGAATCCTTCAACATTACAATTTAGTTCTGCATATTTTTATCTTTATATGAATGGGCTCATACAGTGTGTGTGTGTGTGTCTTGCCTCTTCTGCTCAACATTATGTTTGCAAGATTTATTCATGTAGACACCTTCTTTTTGGATTGCTTCTGTCTATGTGTGTATGTATATATATATCTATACACATAACTTTTTCTGAATAATTTGAAAGTAAGCTGAAGACATTACTTAGCATGCACTTCCTAATAACAAGGAAATTCCTTTCCTATATAACTACATTATCACATCCAAGAAATTTAACATTGGTATATTAATACTACAATACAGAATTTCCCAACTGTCCAAAAATACATTCATTTCAGCTGTTGTCTTCTTTGTTTCAATTCAGGACCCAATTAAGGATCATGTGTCGCATTTAGTTACTGTTTTCGGCTGGGTTCTCTAGAGAAGAAAACCAGTGAAGTGTATAAATATGTATATAGAGAGATTGATATCAAGGAAACGGCTTACACAATTGTAGAGGCTGGAATGTCCCAAATCCATGGATCAGGATAGAGGCTTCTCTTGATTCAAGTAGCTGCAGGGGCTGGTGAACCCAAGATTGGCAGGTTGGAGAGCAGGGCTTCTGCTCACAGGCTGTGAAGATCGACGAATCCCAAGATTGACAGATAAGCTGACAGTTCAAGTCCCAAGAAGCAGAGGTCAGACGAACAGGAAGCAGCCACAGGATCCAGAATGAGCAAAAAGCCAGAACCTCTATTTATATTCGGATGCAGGCCACACCCGCAAGGAAAATTCCTTTCAACTGACTGGCTACTCACAGCAGATTCCATCATGGGAGTGATCACATATGAACACTGAGAATCATGGCCCAGCCAAGTTGACACACAATCCCAGCTCTCACAGTCCACCTCTTGTCAACTGCTGCACATGTACACGTCAACTTAAACCATACAAAATCTCTGAATAAAGACAATTACAAAGTCATACCTGTACCTAACATGATACAACTAACACACGTAAAACCGAAAACGCACTAGCCCTGTTTACATCTTATATTTTATAAGAAAACAAAAATATTTGATGCACACTAAGCAGAAATACTCATAACAATTACAGTCCTCGTTTCTGCAACTAGTCACATGGCCATAACTGGTATTTAGAATTACCTTCTTCCACCACCCATTTTCTATTCCCTTCGCCCTCAGCAAGCACCTCAGCTGGTCGTGGTTCTTTGCCTGGTGAGGTGACCCAAACCTTCATTCCTGAAGGGTCTGGGTCATTAGTAGTCATGTCGGAATTAGGTCGCCGTAGTTTTCCACTGACTTTAATCACAGGGCATGTTAGTACTAATAGACGCCCTAAGGGATCGCCTGCATTCCAAACATACTCTTCTTTACCTCTATTATATAATATCCATCCGATTTCCTCTTGGTAATCAGGATCAATCACACCGGCCAGTATGGTAACTCCTTTCTTTGCCTGTTGATCCAGAGGCATAAGGAGCCCAAACTGTCCAGGTGGCATTCTTAGCTTCCAGTTCAATTGAATCAGTGATGTGTCTCCAGGCGGGAGCATTCCTCCCTTTGGAACTAAGACCTCTAGACCTGAAGAGCATAAGGTCGCAGGACAGGAAGCAAAAATCTTACGAGTGGGTCACTAGGGGTAATAGTGAGTGGTGCCACTCACATTTCTACCCCTTGATTCCTGGACCCATGAATCCTGGCTATGGGAGATTCAGCACCATATGCTGGATACTGGTTTAGAACATATACACCCTCCTGGAGAACACTGCCCCATCCCTGCAAGGTATTGCCACTTAGCTGGCACCGTAATTGTGTCTTTACAAGGCCATTCCACTGTTCTATCAAGCCACCTGCTTCAGGATGATGGGGAACACAGTATGACCAGTGAGTTCCACGAGCATGTGCCCACTGCCACCCTTTATTTGCTGTGAAGTGAGTCCCTTGATCTGAGGCAATGTTGTGTGGGATACCATGACGGTAAATAAGGCATTCTGTAAGTCCACGGATGGTAGTTTTGGCAGAAGCACTGTGTGCAGGGAAGGCAAATCCATATCCAGAGTAAGTATCTATTCCAATAAGGATAAAACGCTGCCCTTTCCACGATAGAAATGGTCCAACATAATCAACTTGCCACCAGGTTGCTGGCTGATCACCTGGAGGGATGGTGTCACATCGGGGACTCAGTGTTGGTCTCTGCTGCTGGCAGATTGGGCACTCAACAGTGGCTGTAGCCAAGTCAGCCTTGGTGAGTGGAAGTCCATGTTGCTGGGCCCATGCATAACCTCCATCCCTACCACCATGGCCACTTTGCTCACGAGCCCACTGAGCAATACAGAAGTAGCTGGGGAAAGAGAATGTCTGGTTTCCACAGAACACGTTATCTTATCCACTTGATTGTTAAAATCATCCTCTGTTGAGGTCACCCTTTGGCGAGCATTCACATGAGACAAAAATATCTTCACTTCTTTGGCCCATTCAGAGAGATCTATCCACATACCTCTTCACCATAAATCCTTGTCTCCCATTTTCCAATCATGTTCCTTCCAAGTCCCTGACCATCCAGCCAAACCACTGGCCACAGCCCAGGGATCAGTATACAATTGAATGTCTGGCCATTTCTCCTTCCAAGCAAAGTGAACAACCAGGTGCACTGCTCAGAGATCTGCCCATTGGGAGGATTTCTCTTCACCACTGTCCTTCAGGAAGGTCCCAGAAAAGGGCTGTAGTGCTCCTGCTGTCCACTTGTGCATGGTGCCTGCATATCACACAGAACCATCTGTAAACCAGGCACGAGTTTTCTCTTCTTCAGTCAACTGATCATAAGGAATTCCCCATGAGGCCATAGGTGCAGACTGGGAGATGGAAGGTAATGTGACAGGAGTGGAGACCACAGGCATTTGGGCCACTTCCTCATGCAACTTACTTGTACCTTCAGGTCCTGCTCGAGCCCGATCTCTTACATTCCATTTCCATTTAATGATGGGGTGCTAGTGTGCATGTTCAACTTTATGACTCTGTGGGTCATATAACACCCAGTTCATGATGGGCAGCTCTGGCTGCAAGGTGACTTGGTGTCCCATGCTTAAGTGTTCAGTCTCTACTAAGGCCAGTAACAAGCCAAAAGCTGTTTCTCAAAAGGAAAGTAATTATCTGCAGAGAATGGCAGGGCTTTGCTCCAAAATCCTAAGGGTCTGTACTGTGATTCACCAATAGGGGTCTGCCAAAGACTCCAAATGGTATCTTTACCTGCCATGGACACTTCAAGCACCATTGGATCAGCTATATCATATGGCCCAAGTGGCAGAGCGGCTTGCACAGCAGCCTAAACCTGTCGCAGAGCCCTCTCTTTTTCTGGGCCCCACTCAAAAACTAGCAGCTTTTCGAGTCACTTGATAAACAGTCCAAAGCAGCACACCCAAATGAGGAATATGCTGCCTCCAAAATCCAGAGGCCTACTAGGCATTGTGCCTCCTTTTTAGTTGTGGGAGCAGCCAGACGCAATAACTTATCCTTTACTTTAGAAGGAATATCCTGACATGCCTCACATCACTGGACCCCTAGAAATTTCACTGAGGTGGAAGGTACCTGAATTTTTGTGGGATTAATTTCCCACCCTCTAGCACGCTAATGTTTTACCAGTAAGTCCAGAATCATTAACACTTCTTCCTTACTAGGTCCAATCGCATAATGTCATCAATGTAATGGACCAATGTGATGTCTTGTGGCAATCAAGGTCCCTACAGATGGAATTATGACATAGGGCTGTAGAGCTGATGTAGCCCTGAGGTAGGCAACTGAAGGTGTACTGCTGGCCTTACCAGCTGAAGGCAAATTGCTTCTGATGGTCCTTTGAAACAAGTATGCAGAAAAAGGCATTGGCCAGATCAATAGCTCCATACTAGGTACCCGAAGTATTAATTTGCTCAAACAATGAAACTACATCTGGAACAGCAGCTGCAATTGGTGTCACCACTTGGTTAAGTTTTCAATAATCTACTGTTATTTTCCAAGATCCACTGGTTTTTTACACAGGCCAAATAGGCAAGTTGAATGGGGATGTGGTGGTAATCACTACCTCTGCATCCTTCAGGTCCTTGATGGTGGCAGTAATCTCTGCAATTCCTCTAGGAAAGCATTATTGCTTTTCGTTTACTATTTTCCTAGGTGGGGGCAGTTCTAATGGCTTCCACTTGGATTTTGACTCCATTAATAACCTGACCTCCATATGCCCCCACTCTGACTGGTGGGCCATAGTGACATTTTGGGTCTCCTGGAATTAGTGTCAGCTCAGAGCCAGTTCCAGTAATCCCCCAAAAGTCTGATTATTTCCTTTTCCCCAAATGAACAGTCACTCTCGTAAAAGGCCACAGATTCCTTTGGGGAAGGCTGGGAGAAAGATTAATAGTAAAAATTTTTGACAGTGTATTAGAGTCCTTTCTCAAGGGGACCCAGCCTCCCCTTCATTCAAGGGGTTGTGGGTCTTTAAACTTGCTCAAATCTGGGAATTGACTGAGGGACGGTGACTCTCTATTCTGGTGATGCGAGTTAGACTGCTGTTCACCTGACCTAGAATTCACTGGTTTGTACAAATCAAGTAAATATTTAGTAGATTTCCTATCTATTTCACTCCAGGGACACCATGACTAAGTAGCCAAGGCCGTAAGTCCATACCAGTCAGACTATTCTGATTATGGCTTTGACTCTGCTCTCCATTACTGTAACCACGCCCACCTTGCCTTTGTTGACTGAGTGCCACCACTTGGTCCCTACTACCACAGGGTCCAATCGGCCCCATTGTAGTTAGGTGTCTTAATTCAGTTAGGGCAGTTCCTGCTGTCAAATCTGATTTACATAAGACAGTAATCACAGCAGTCTTCAAGGATTCTGGGGCTCCCTTCACAAATTTGTTCCCTACAGTTGTGGTAAAAGGTGTGTCCTCTGGGCACTCCATGTGTGGGTCTGTGAGTCTAACCTGATAAATCCACTCTAGCATGCCAATCTCCCTAAGCGTTTGGATACCTTCTTCTACAGCATACCAAGGCAGGTCTGGTACTTCAATTTGATTTAGTGTAGGCCACCTCGTAATCCATGCTTCAGCAACCCAACCAAATAAACTATTAGATCCTTTCCTAACTTCTCAAGCTGAAACACTGAATGAAGAATCTGTGTTTGGTGGACCCATATCAATAAATTCAGAATGATCCAACTTTATGTTCCTTGCACCATTATCCCACACCCTTAATAGCCATTCCCACACATATTCCCCAGGTTTCTGTTTGTACATATTAGAAAAGTCAAGCAGTTCTTCTGGAGCGTAGCATACCTCATCCTGGGTCACACTTTGTGCTTCACCTTTTGGGGCTCGCTGGGACTTAAGTCTAGTTATAGGTCTAGAAGCCAGAATCAGTAGTGTGGAATTGTTTCAAGAACATTCAGCACTGTCTTGTAAAGCATCTGCCTCAGGTGATGTCCCAGGCAATGACTCAGGCAAGGGCTCTTTAGAGGCAGCTGGGCTAGGGCTAATCTCATTAGATGGGAGTGGAGGGGCTAATGGTTTTTCTGGGCAGGGTGGTTTAGCAGACAAACATGAAGTAATCTCTTCAGATGGAAGTGGTTCTGCTGGCAGGAGTGATGCAATGGAATTTAGGGGCTCAGTGTCCCCAGTTTCCTGAGTATCTGCCCATATGTCCCCATCCCAAGTTTCAGGATCCCATTTCTTCCTACTCAGTTTCCTTACTTAAACTTCAGACACCTCTCAAGGTTGGCAATTGAGCTAGCATTGTAATTCAGTCACTCTTACAATAAGACTCTGGGTTTGGTTTTCTGCAGCTTCAGCTCTGTTATTGTAAGAAATAAGGCTTTCTTTAAAAGCACAAGTGGAAGCCTTGAGGTCATGTATGCGGCACCTGACCTTTGACTCCGACACCCTGAGTGCATCTCTTTCATCAGTTTGTCTAGCGAAAGTAGGACCAACCAAACAGCTTCCTTATATTTCTCATTCTGACAAAACTGTAGAAAGATATCACACATGGGTTCACCCAGAGACTCGCCTTTCACTAATACCTGAGCTACTGGTGGTGATACTTTTCATATCTGTTATCGCCACCTCACGGCATGGATTAGCAGTGCTCTCTTTACCACTGGAAGCAGAGTCATCAACATCTTTAAGACTAACCAGACTTGAGAAGCAATTCTGAAAACTCATCCTTACCATTTTGTTTCTCTAGAACCAGTCTCGGTACCAAATGTCTTAGGCTGGGTTCTCTAGAGAAGCAAAACCAGTAAAGCATATAAATATATAGAGAGTGAGATTTATATCAAAGAAACGGTTCACTTGATTGCAGAGGCTGGAACGTCCCAAGTCTGTGGATCAGGATAGAGGCTTCTCTCAATTTACGTAGCTGCAAGGGCTGGTGAACCCAAGATTGGCAGGTTGTGAAGATCAACGAATCCCAAGATCGACAGACACGCTGCTAGCTCAAGTCCCAAGAACTGGAGGTCAGATGAACAGGCGGCAGATGCAAGATCCAGAGTGAGCAAAAAGCCAGAACCTCCGCTTATATTTGGATCCAGGCCACACCCCCAAGGAAACTCCCTTTCAATTGACTGGCCACTCACAGCAGATTCCATCATGGGAGTGATCACATATAAACACTGAGAATCACGGCCTGGCCAAGGTGACACACAATCCCAACTATCACAGTTATCATGTCTCTTTTTATCTCCTTTAATCTAGAATAGTCCACTATTTTTTTCTTTCTTTCACGACACTGACATTTTTTGAAGAGTCCGGGCCAGTTGTCTCAGAATTTTCCACAATCTATATTTGTCTGAAAGTGTCCTCAGGATTACATTCAGTTTAATTTCCCCCCCTAGATTTTCACTTATTATTTTTAATTGTGGTAAAATATACACAATAGAAAATGTGCCATTTTAACCATTTTCAAGTATACAATTCAGTGGTATTAGTCACACTCACAATGTTGTGCAACCATCACCACTATTTGTTTCTAAAACTTTTCCTCTCCTCAAATAGAAGCTCTGTACCCATTAAGCACTAACTTCTCATTCCCTTCCCCCCAGCCTAAATTAACCACTGATTTACTTTCTGTCTCTATGCATTTATCTATTGTAAATATTTCATATAAAATGGGATCATACAATATTTGTCTTTTAGTGTCTGACTTATTTCACTTAGCATGTTTTCAAGGCTCATCCATGTTGTCTCACGTATTAGAACTTCATTCCTTTTTATGGTGGAATTAACATTCAATTGTGCATATATGCCACATTTTGTTTATCCTTTCATCTGTTGATGGACACTGAGTTGTTTCCACCTTCTGGCTATTGTGAGATAAATTTATGCCAAGAACATTACATAAGTGATGTTCCTCAGTGCATCACATCAGAAGATCCATGTGGTCTATTCCTAGACCATATTGTTGTTATTGCTAGACTATTGTTATTAGTTCTCAACTTCCTTATCTGTTCCTGGAAGTAAAATCTCTACTACCTAATTCAAATAGTGTATACACTATGAGGATGAGAGAAGTGGCACTGTAGCAGTGCTCAGAGATCTTTGGAAGGAAGGGAAGCATTGATGGCAAGGTGGCACAGAAAGCAGCATGCATACTGACATGCATGAACTTTTATTATTCAAATTTTTTGTTGTTGTTTAAAATGTAATATGTGTACATGACACAAAACTGAAACACGGTAAATAATGAAAACCAAATCTCCCTTCTACTCAAGTCAGTCAAAATCAGCCAGTCACTTTTAACAGACTTGCTAGTTAACTGCAAGGGGGGATTCCTAATATAGATGAAATACAAAATAGATCGGTTTGACTTTATGTGGAAATAGTTAATTTAAGCAAAGAGTCCCCTTCAAATCCTCTTTATTCTATTGTTTAACAACCTTCAAAAATTAACTGCTACCCTCAAAACAAAACTAAAAAAAGAGAGAAAGATCACACATAGCACACAGAGACTAACTGGAGCTTGGTCCTTGTGTGTAAATTCCAGCTAGCAGCATGTTACTTAATGTGGTTTAGTTTGGTACTTTGTGCCTATGCATGATGACAGTGACTGATGAGCAGGACACGGAAGGAGTGTGAATGAACATAAAACTCCTGAGGGAATGAGGATGACCCAAGTAATTCCAGAAGCTGTGATGAGCTAGAAGAAGTCCATCATTAGTGGACTACTCAGGGCCAAGTTCCCACCATTTGACCCCCACTTCACCCATCCCAGCCTGGGATGATTTTGTGGCTAATGTACAAAGTGACAAAGGCAGCAAGAAAACCCACCTCTTCTGTTTCCAGTACAGTGTCATGCAGTGGTTCTCAATCCTGGCTGCACGTCAGAGCCACCTGGGAAGTTTGTGAAAAAATGCTTATTTTCCAAACCAAATAAACCAGAATGTTGAGGATGGAGGCCCAGGTTTTGGTATTTGTTTTTAATTCCCCCTAGGTGACTCTATGTGCAGTGAGGACTGAGAACCAGGTGTACAGGGCAGTAGCCCTCAAACATGAGCATGCCTCAGAATCATCCAAAGCGTTTGTTAAAACATATTGCTGGGTTTCCAGAAGTTCTCAATCAGTAGGTCTGGGATGGAGCCCGAGAACTTGCATTTCTAACAAGTTCCCAGGTGATGCTGATACTGCTGATTTGGGGACCACACTCTGAGAACCACTGATATACGGGAAACAAAAGTGGCTTAAGACTTAGAGAGACTTGGGTTCAAATTTCAGCTCTGTCATCATCTAGAGACACGACCTTCAGTGAGTGAGTGAACCTCAGTGTCCTTATCGACAAGGTTCCTATGAGGATTAAGATAACGTATGCAAACCAAAGAGCACAGTCCCAGGCACATCCAGAAGTTTAGTACATGACAGGGCTCTCCCCTTCCCCTGGGCACACACAGACCAGCAGAGGCTGACAGCCCCCCAGCAACCCTCTGCCAGTCAAAGGCCAGCCCCCCAGCAATGCCTGCCAGGCTCACCTGCTGTGATGGAAAGACTTCAGCTTTGGCTGCAGCAAGACAAACAGCACCACAAGGAGGAGAATGAGCGCCACGGAGCTGGCAGTGGAAGCCACTATGGACAGTGTGGGGGCCCCAAGTGATGTGTGGGCATCTTTTTCTACGGAAACAAACCATCATCAGAAGCATTTTCTACCCAGACACATGAAACATGAGCCACACAGATCTTGTCAAATACCCCCTGCATGGTGCCATACAGAGACATCCTACAACCCGGGCCATTTCAGGAATAACAGCATATAGCAGTCTATGGACACGTGTTGCTTCTGGAAAGGGGCCACTTCCCTATCCTGTTTCCTAAATATAAAATTCCCTTCACCTCTGGCCTTTGAGATCCACATGACACCTAAACTCATTTAACCCTAGAGATCTTACCTTCATAAAACACTTCGGATCCAAACTCAATAGCAGGTTGGTAAACATCAACCATTTAAATGGGCACATCATTCCTCCATCTTAAGTTCTACCCATGTTTCTCACCATGTGGCAGGAAAGTCTATAAGAATTGGGCTATAATAACCCCCCTGTCTCCTAAGGTCCTGGAGCTTCAGACGTAAATTCCCAGCTCAGGGCTTTCTCTGGTGTGTCATATGCTCTGGTCTCAAAGCCTGAATGTGAAGCACAAAAATGCCTGTATGACACACCTTCCTGCAGGCAGGTGGGTTTTCCTGTCATGCAAGACAGGAGAAGGCAGGAGGGGAAGAGGTCCCTGTCCAGCTGGACTCTAGCTTCATAACAAAACAGTCCATTTCCATTCAAGGAAAAATAAAATAAAAAAGACACTAGAAGGTGTTAGCATTGAGCGCACTGTGTTAGCAGAACTGGTCGAAGATCACCAGGACTTGGCTAGGCAGACAAGAGATCCTGAGTATCAGAGGGACTTTACACAGCAGGGCAGATGCCTCAGTAAAGCCACTGAGCTGCCCCGTGGATCAGGTGACATGCAACGGGGCACACACCAGCAACCCTAAATGTCTTTTACAAAGACACAGAATCCCAAAGGAAGGGGGGCTGCAGGTCACCAAATAGGCTATACTGGTCCATAGAAAATGGTGCTCTGGAGGAAATGTGTCACTACCCGTGAGTTAGAAGAAAGCAGAACCCCCACAGCATCCCTTTCCCATCTGCTAGACTGACCCTCGTTGAGATGGCAGCTAATCTCCATGGCTGGTTTCCATTCGCCATTCTTACACGTCAGGTATTTGTAATCACCCTTCAACATGTAGCCTTCAGCACACAGGTACTCGATGACACTGCCCGCTGTCAGGGGGTCTCTGCAGGGCCGGGGGTGGCAGATATAGCCACCATTCTCTGGCTCTGGGGGCCGGGGGCACACTGCAAAGACAAAGAGAGAGCAATGGTACACTGTGAGGTTGTCCAGTGACATGGAGGGAGACACTGTGACAGCCTCAACTGGAAACACATGACGAACAAAGAGCCATTCCCTTGGAAAGGCTTGTTGGTCAGACCCTGGAAATTCAGGTTTCCACTGACAGAGAGCAAAGTCCACTGGCTGGCAAGAGGGGAAGTTTGGCTGCTTGCAGCATTTCTCCTCTTCCTCCCCACTGTGCCTTAAGAGAACTGCATCTATAATTGAGCAACAGACTCTGACAATGTCTTGAACCTATAGAGATCTAGACATAATATGGTTTTAATAAAAACCTCCCAAACACATCATGAACGCGGTGAAAGGCAGTAAAATACTGTTAACCTGTGAGGGAGAAATGTTAGCCTTTTTTCCAGTATCAATGCCAGAAAGGGATTCCACAGTATAATAACAATGTGCGTTCTCGGTCTCAGAGGGGATTTCGGATGTATTCCTTGGGAGGCTTCCCAGGCCCTCCATGCATCCTCCATTCACTGACTAGTCACTGGCATCATTCTACATCGTAGTAAACCCCACATTTTTCATTTAGGCAGGACTGTCTAGGTTTAAAAGCACCTTCACCTACCACCATTATTCCCCTGTGAGATGGGACTCTGAGGTCCAACAAAAGTTTAAGCGAGGTAAATGGCAGACCTGGGATCAGAGTCAAGTCTGATGAAAAAGACCTGTGTGCCTTCCACCAGCAGATACTGCTTCTGTCCCATGAGCTGAGTGGGCCTTAAGGAGGGTATGAGTGCCAAGGTTACCCCTCCTGTCATGGTTTGAATTATGTCCCCAAAAAAATGTGTGTATCAATTTGGCTAGGCCATGATTCCTGGTACTGTGTGATTTTCCTGTATGTTATAAACCTGCCTCTATGATGTTAATGAGGGAGGATGGGTGGCAGCTGTGTTAGTAAGGCAGTCCCTGATCTACAAGACTGGATTGTGTCCTGAGGCAATCTCTTGAGACATAAAAGACAGAAGTGAGCAGTGAGACAGGGGGACCTCATACCATCAAGAAAGCAGTGGCAGGAGCAGAGCGCGTCCTTTGGACAGGGGTCCCTGCGCAGACAAGCTCCTAGTCCCGGGGAACACTGATGAGAAGGCCGACGGAGACAGAAAGAGTTCCCCTGGAGCCGACACCCTGAATTTGGACTTTTAGCCTACTTTGACTGTGAGGAAATAGATTTCTCTTCGTTAAAACCATCCACCTGTGGTATTTCTGTTATAGCAGCACTAGATGACTAAGACACCTCCCCTTGAAACAGGTCACTTAGGGAGATGGGGACAGGGTGCCTAAGTGTGGCCTAGCGAAGTTGCAGTGACGAGAAGTCAGAGGAGCCGGAAGGACTGAGCAGTCCCAGGGAGAAGGGCAGCCGCTGATCCCACAGCCTGCCCTTCCGACCATGGTCAGACACTGTAAAATTGAAGCCCCCAGGAACCAGATTGCTGGGTGTGCCCAGTTCACACAGGAAGGACACAGTGGGGGCACTAAGGGACCATTGTTTTGGAAGTCTGAGCAGATATGCTGGCAGGATGGCCAGGCTCCCACAAACTTTAACTTTCCAAAAGCCTTGCTAATACAAGAAAGAACAAAAGTTTTCCAAGGGAAACTCGATTTTGCTGACAAATACCCTCTTGTGGCCCTGCCCTCATTGTGACTATCACAAGGACATCTCTATGAGAATAAGAACTGTCATTTTCTTTTTTCCCTTCCTCTAACAGGCCTGGAACGACTGGGCGTCACACTACCATGTCTGTGACGGCCCAGCATAAGGTGTTTCCCATTCACAAGGCTGAGTGCGTGCTCATGCAGATGTGCCCTGAAACACACAGCCTTGTGCACCAAATATCACTTCCCTTCCATCTACAAACAGCCATTAAGCAAGCTGACTGCCAGCCAGGCTGAGGGGGATACCAAATCAAAAAAGATACGACGGCCTCCTGCCCTTGAGCTGCTTATAATTTAGATGGGAAAAAAGACCCCGTTTTTTTAAAAAAGCTGCTAAAACAAAGCCGGAGTAGGTGCCACAGGGATCCAGAGGAGAAGTCTGGGAAGCTTCTCTGAGACCAGTAGCTGGATCCAAAGAAGCTCCGTCTGAGGACACATCTTTTCCCTACACTGCCCACCTTACCTAATGTCTGGAACAGGAGGGACACAGATGCAAACATTCCCTCTGATGCCTCTTTAAACTGTGACCAAGTAGTTCAAAGAGCTGGCCAGCTGAATGTCTGAAGAAACCTCAGCAAGCTCTTCGCCCTTTCACTTTCCTCTTTTATTCAGGGCAACAAGACTGCCACAGATCCCCTTAACTTATTCTCTGGATCCCCTTGAACTATGTCTAATTGGTTCATTTCCTCTGCACAGTGAATGCTGAGTGCTGCAGGTCAGCCCCTGAAAGCAGGCTGCACCACACATGGGCTGGGAAAGATGGTCCAGAGGAAGAGTGGGTGGTTCAAAAGTCACTCCCTGCTTTGCTGGGGTTTTCTGCCCATAAAACCCACATCTGCACAGAGTCTTTGACAAGGACCTTGGAGGTCATCTAGCACTCATTTTTATAGGTAAAAAAGTGAGGTCTACAGAGAAGTGTCTTGCAATTCAATTTAATTTCAATTCAACTAATATTTATTGATTACTGTGCTAAGCTCTAAAAAAGCATAAAAAGATAAGCACTTCAAGTACCTGGAGCCAAACAGGGATATGAAAAATAAGCCCACACAATTTAAAAATTAGTTTTCTGTATGGCTTCGAGGTTTTGTGTCTTGTTTAAGGACATTTTCACTATTCTGAGATTATAAACATATTCTGACATTTTCTTCTAATATTTTACGGATTGGAGTTTTGTTATTTAAATAATATTTTGTTTTTTTGGTATAGGAAATATATGTACACTGTATAAAATTCAAAAAGAAGGGTGGACAGTGAAAAGTAAACCCCTCTCCTGTCCTCAAGTCACTCAGTTCCTCTCCCCAAAGGTACTGCACCAGTTTCTCCTGTATTCTTCCAGAGACACTCTACACACGGATTTATCCTAATTCATGTCAAAGAGAGTGATTAGTGCCACAAGACAGGAAGCTCAAAGCTGGTGTGATCACATCTTGTGTGGGGGAGACTAGGAAAGGCTCCACAGAGGAAGCAGTATTTCAGACGGAGCTTTATTCATCGGAAAGGGAGGTAGTAGTTTGAGGCAAATGCACTGAAGCAGGAAAGTGTAGGTAAAGCCCAGAGAAAGTCAAGCAGCCTAGGTTAGCTAGGTTGCAATAATATAATGAAGAAAATCTGGCTAAAAAAAATGTGATGGGCAATGAAACCATTTTGTAGGGGGCCTTGAATCCAACAGGAGGTTTTTACACTATATTCAAAGGAAGAGAGAAGCCTGGAAGTTCTTGAGAAGGGAAGCATCACAAAAAGATCTGAATTTGGTATAAGACGAACTGGAGGTGGAGAGATCCCTTAGATTACATCAACAGTACAGCAACCCTAGTATGGTAAAATAAACTTAGTACAAAAAAAAATTCTTTTATGTTTATCTATGAAAGTTTCACAAAGGCAACAAGCTGGAGTATGTCAAGGTCAGCATTGCTAAGAGGCTGTCCCCAGTTCAAGGCAGAGCACAAGAGAAAAATATGGCCCTCTTGTCCTGACAAAGAGCAAGGTAAGAGAGTCTTGGCAGAGGGCAAGTGTTTGGGGGGACCCTGTTAGTGTTGCCTGGGCTTAACAAGAAAGGGAGGAATATCAGTCAAGGAAGAGCAAAACTCACCAGGCAAATCAATCTCCCAGCAGCTCCCAGAAGCTATGGTTCTGGGTGAGAGGCTGACTTAATCTGTGCATCAGGCCTCTCTCTCTCTATTTGACAACCCCAAGAAGACAATGAAATAATCTGATTTGGCAATGCTGCATAATTTAAAAAAGAGACGAAGAAAGCCAGAAGACAGAAATTTTACAAGAAAAAAAATCAATGAATTCTCCTTAGCTTCCTCTGCTCTCCATTATCTCCCACACCATTTAGCCTCCTGTGAGCACAGGAAGCCAGAGTGCCTGGTGTGCAAGCAGGCATTCAGTGAGTGTCCATTTCCAAGCAGCTGGTGAGGATGCAGATGGAGGAGAAGCAAAATGATCTGGCTGACACACCTCAGCGTCACCTCAGCCTAAAACTCTTAGTGGAAGCCAAATAAGAACCCTCAAATCGGCCCTTCTAAACGTGTTTTGCTTTTGTTGTTTTGGGGACCAGCCTTTCAGCAGGAAGAAAAAAACACAACAAAACCTGTTTCTGTCAAGTCTATTCTGACTCACAGTGACCCTACAGGACAGAGAAGAACTGACCCATAGGGTTTCCAAGGAGCGGCTGGTGGATTCCAACTGCCGACCTTTTGGTTAGCAGCCAAGCTGCTCTTAACCACTGTGCCACCAGGGTTCCTCAGTAGGAAGAGGTGAATTAAAACAAACTTTTATAGAATTCCATAACGAACAAGTCAAAACAAGCTCTGGGAAAAGGCCCTGGGGCCAAAGCACTCAGTTTAACAAACTGAACAAATATCTGAGCCCCTTCAAACAAGGTATGGGGAGTAAAGAGCTGCATGACGTGCTTGGAAGCCTCAAAGGGATTAATTAGAGTTGAACTGGGGAAGTGGACATTTAAACATCTACTGCAAATAGCGCTCAGCTGCTAACCAAAAGTTTGCTGGTTTGAAACCACTCAGCGGCTCCTAGGGAGAAAGATCTGGTGATCTGCTCCTGTAGAGACTGCTGTTGTTAGGTACGGTGACCGTGGAGTCGATTTCAAATCATAGCAACCCCATGCGACAGAGCAGAACTGCCCCACAGGGTTTTCTAGGTTGTAATCTTTTAGGAGCAGATGGCCAAGTCTTTCTTCCAAAGAGAGAGGTTGCCCCAAACCCAACAAACCAATGCTACAGTTTGTACATTTCCCTATTTGGTGTTTTTTTAAATAATATTTTATTTTGCTTAAGGTGAAAGTTTACAAAGCAAATTAGGTTCCCATTTAACAATTCCTACACAAATAATTCAATGATATTGGCTGCTTTTTTCACAATGTGTCGTCATTCCCATTCATTCCGTTCTCGTTGTGCCATTTCTAGTACTCTAGTTTCCCTGCCTCCTTACCTTCTCATCTTTGCTTTAGACTAATTTTTGACCATTTTGTCTCATGTAGATGAATTTTTTTTTAAAGAAGCTCATTATTCATAGGTAATATTGTTTATTTTATAAGTCAATCTGTTATTCAGCTAATCTCTATTTGGTTTTAATACCATCAAACATTTAGAGCAAGCCCTCTCTACCCAAGACACTCCCTGAAGGGCATAAAGGTCAGTATGACAGATCATGCCCTCAAAAAGCTTACAATCTAGAAAAGACACAAGTAAGACTAACCACATTTCTAGTTAAAGAGCCACATGGGGCTACTGGGCAGCACAGATTCTCAGTAAGAGGAGACCCTGGTTAAGAGGCTGGGGATGGGAAAACAGAGTTTTGAACCACACCATGGGGCATGAAGGAGCCCTGGTGGAGCAGTGGGGTTAAGAGCTCGGCTGCTAACCAAAAGGCTGGCAGTTCAAATCCACCAAACACTCCTTGGAAACCCTATGGGGCAGTTCTACTCTGTCCTATAGGGTCGCTATGAGTCAGAATCAACTCAACAGCAACGAGTATGGGCATGAAATAGGTTAAACAGCAGATGTGGAAAGAAGATAGGCATTTAGCACTGAGGGTCCCTTAATTTTATTTAGAAAAGCACTATTTTATGTGCCTGCTCTCAAAACCCTTTCTTGATACATGAAGTTACAATTTCTACTTCTAGCCCTCAGGGGTTTGTTAGGAGCAGAGAAAGAAGAAAAAGAAGGTAAATACAGAATAGGGCAGATTCCTGCCTCAGGCTTGTGGTGGGACTAGGGCAACAGGCCAGAGTTCAATTACTCAAGAGCTACTCAAGGGCTGCTTCTGCCCAGGGCTCTCCCTGGCTTTCTGCCTTCTTGGCCCCCCACTCAAATAGTAGAAAGTCTGAAATAGGCTGCAGTGAGAGGGAAAAGAGACGATTTCTCATGCCATTTGCAACCTTCCTCTCCTATGAGACAAACCTTCCCAGCAGTCAGACAGGAAGCCCATTGTCCAGCCAGGATCCCTTTTCTCATGAGAACTTCCCACACCCTGGGGAGGGCAGGCCTGTGGTAGCTGGGGCCTTTCCCGGGGAGCAGTGCTGCAGATGGGGTGGGAGAACAGAGGGAGAAACCTCCAGTGGCTTAGGCTGTCTACTTGGCCCCACTGCCACTTTCCTAAGAAAGACCCAGGCCCAAGCCCTGCTCAGGAAGATGAGCAAGTCACAGGGAAGTCTGGCCTCCGAGCCCACCCATCTTGTTTCAGGCCCCGCCCCTCTCTTGTCCATCTCACAGGAGAGGGGAAAAGCTAGCCAGCTGACTCACAGCCAGCATTTTTTTTTTTTTTACTGTACTCTGCCCTAAACACGAAAACTCTTGTCACCTGGAAGCAGTCACCAAAATCCTTAGCCATTCATAAAGGAGAAGTGCTACTTCTCCCCTCCTCCTGGAAATCTTGACCTGAAAGCACACATAGTCAGCTGGAACCCCATCCATCTTTCTGTTCAAGACTTGGTTCCAAGGTTACCTGCTCCCAGAAACCTTCCCTTGTCTTGCCAGAGAGAATCAAGCTGCCCAGGGTAGTGCATATCAGCACGGGCCAGAATTAGACTGTCTGGTCTGTGTACTGCTCCCACTGTGTGGTCCTGAGCACATCTTCCTATTCCTCAGTTTCCCATTTGTAAAATGCAGGTACTAAAGGTATCTCCCTTGAAGGGTTGCTAGGCAGATTAATCATGATTATGCAGGTAAAGTGCCTGGTACTGGGCCTGGCACACACTGGTGCTCAATAAACTGTAGCTTTACTATTCCTCCTCTGCTCCTATGACATCTTCTTCACTCCCTTCTGTAAACTTGCATCATTATCACTGTGTCACTGCGATTACTTTCTCACAGGTCAGTCTTACTAGACCCCCACCTCCACCCCAAGCTGTAGGACAGGAACTTGGTTCTGCTCATTTTTGTAACCCCAGTGCCTGGTAAAGAATCTGTCAGACAGTAGTTGCTTAGCTAAACTGAATTGGCTTGCAAAACGTGCCAACATTTCAAGGCAGGGTCACAATGGTTTCTGATTAAGCTGAGTCAGGAACGCCTAACAGCAAAGATAATCCCTCTTCATGGTAGATCTCATGTTCTCTAAATTGGCATCTAACCATGAAAATATCCTCACCCCTAACAGAATCAGGAGTACGAGAGGGTAGAGCATGGTCTTGGCTGTCAGATATAATTGGGTTTGCCTCGGGGACCCACTCTGCAAACTTGTCAACTGCCGTAGCTCTTCCAAGCCTTACTCCTTAACAGCCAGTACCCAGCTTCATGGGGGGGTTTGAAAGCACTACTAACACTGTGTACCTGAAAATGTCTTGCATGATGCCTGGCACATATCAAGCACTGATAAATTTTACTTATTTTCATGCAGCAAACTAAACCCTCATCTCTGGATTTTGGAATAGGGCAGGGCAAAGACTTGGGGAAAAAAAGAAAGGACTGTGGGCTCTGCTCTGCAGAAATTTCTGGATATTTGGAAGGAGAGCAGGCAGAGAACGGAACAGGATAAGCACTTGGGGGGAATCTTCCTTTGCGTTCCCCTTGCTCCAGCTCAGTAACAAGCCAGTCCCTTTCTCAGCAGAACAGCCAAGGCTGCTCTTCAATGACAAATGGCCTCCATATGGCCTGTCACCCTTTCACCTCTTCTTGTTCTTGCAGTTCAGGGACCCAAAGGTTACAGGCTGCCAGCTGGGACTGGGCCCCTACTCCTCGTCCAACTGTTATGACTGCTGAAAAAGGGCTGGGCAAAAGGACCACTCCCCTTCATCCTGCTGCTCCAAACCTGGGCCACTCAGTGCCCTAAGTTCCCCATTTCCACTCCACAGACCAGCGAGCTGCGGAGCAGAGCCCACAACCATCTTCTACTCCCAGTCCCAGGGTGGTGGGATGACAGCAGAGTTAGGGAGTCAGGCTACTCCCTGTGTATTAAGCAGGACTTTGAACCAGTTTGTTCCAGTTCGAACCCCTGCTAAGAATTTGCATTTTCACCCCAGATATGCTGAATCAGAATCTTTATTTTAATAAGATCCCCATGTGATTCTCATGCATGATAAATTCTGAGAACCACTGCTCTACTAGTGGTTCTCAGAACCGGTCCCTAACCAGCAGCATTAGCATGCCTGGGAACTTGTTAGAAAGGCAAATTCTCAGCAGGGGTTCAAACCGGAATGAACAAGTTCAATTGCCTGGTATTAAAGAACGTTACTGTGTTCCCCTTGAGAGTGGTAGCTAAAGGGTGAAGGGGTAGTTAAGGGTTAAGAGAAAGCAGATGACATTTATTTTTTCCTCTTCAGCACTTGCTACTTCTTGGCCTCATCTTCACCCCATCATCTAACTAAGCTACACAGTGTATTCTCTCTCTCCCCTTGGAATTCACTACCTATGTAGCAGGCCGGTTCTCTCACTGCAAGTCCCCAGTCACCTGCTTAAGGCACTGTCCAATCTTAGAAGGGTAATTTATGAGCAGGTGATAATTAACTTACAAGTCTGGCTTAGAGTATAAAACAAGGTTGGACTCTTGGGTACAGAGGTCAGAGTTGTGGTTTTACTTCCAATTCTACCGTCTAATGGTAACTCTGAATGAATGCCAGTCCAGTGCCAGGAATACACAGGAGACCTTTAAGAAATACTGGGTAGATTTAGCGATCTCAGTTGCCCAATAGGGCAGAAGTGAGGAAGAGAATTAACATTTATTGCCTGGCACTACGGTGAGCTCTTTAATATTGTTACCTTATTTAATCCTCACCCCCTGTGAGGAAGGTGGTATAACACCCTATTTGTTCAAATGAAGAAACTGAAGCTCTGAAAAATATAGTAACTGGCCTGAGGTAACACGACTATTAAGTGTTGGTGTCTGGATTCAAACTCAGGTTTGCCCTTCTCCCTATTACAGGAAAGCTCCACAGGGAAAATTGACCCCAAGTGTTACAAAGTACAGCATGGGAGTGGGATAGCACATCTGGACAAAAGTTGAATTCCTGTTTGGAGAAGAATGTGGACTGGTGAGTTTACTTGTACCCAGAGGACTCGGCTCATGTCTCAAGTGGGACCACATTTTTCCAGAGGAAGTGGGGGAGGAGGGGAGGCAAGACAGTTTACTTCACTAATCTCTGAGCTACTACAAACAATGGAGCTATTTAACAACCACAGATACCAAAGCTGCGGGTGGAAGAAGGTAAAGGGACATTTTCAGTTGAGAACGCAAGTTTTCAAGAGGGAAATGTGAAAGAAAGTTGTCACTATATGCAGAATGGGAATGTGACCTAGAATGAGATGGGGGCTACCTTTCTGCCAGCTGCCCAGAACACACAGGGCCACTGGGGCAGCTCTGCCAACACCCAAAATAAACAGCCTTTGTCATGTACCACCAAACAGGGTGTCAGGCAGCATTTTGCTTCTTCCAGGTGCTTGAAAGGCCACTGCTATTCACTGAGACTTAGACAACTGCAAAGAATGAAAGAGGACAATCCATAAACTCCAGTTACAGATGGTAGCAGAAATCAGCTGAGGCAATGGCCTAAAACCAGCAACACACCACAGATCTTTGAAAGAAAACTAGTTGCTGTTGAGTCAACCCTGAGTCATTGCAACCCCATGTGTGTCAGAGGAGAAACGTGCTCCACAGAGTTTTCAACGACTGATCTTTCAGAAGCAGGTCGCCAGGCCTTTCTTCTAAGGTGCCTCTGGGTAGGCCTGAACCTCCAACGTTTCACTTAGCAGTTGAGCACGTTAACCATTTTCACCACCCAGGGACTCCCTTTGAAAAACATTCATTAGTAATTGAAGGGTAAAGGTATGAATGGTCTTTTCTGAAGAAGGCCATGGGATTGCATCCTCTTGTGACAAACAAGGTCTAAACCAGAGCACGTGTCTAAGGCATGTAAAGAAGTAAGCGCTGCACATTCTGTGGAGGCTTGTGTTGGGCCTGGCCCTACCATAAGAGAGGGACTCGGAAATATAAAAGAGACAAACTTTCTTTTTGGGGGGGAAAAGAGTGTATGGGGAATGAAGCTTCCAGAGTCATGGGTCTTGCCTTTATCACCTCTGAACCAACAAGTATAAGGAACGCTGTAATGAATGTGCATGGGTTCATGAAGTCAACAGTTATAAAGTTCACTGATTTAGATATTCTTCCTCCTCAGTCCTGTGGGGGGTAGGGTTCCTTTCTTTAAACCAAACCTGTTGCTGTCGAGTCGATTCCAACACATAGCAACCCTACATGACAGAGTAGAACTGCCCTATAGGGTTTCCAAGAATCAGCCGGTGGATTCACACTGCTGACCTTTTTTGGTCAGCAGCTGAGCTCTTAACCACTGCACCACCAGGGCCTCTTCTTTAACAATGAACCCCAAAGTCTTGAACCACCCTCTCTCACAGGGTCACCACAGGAAAAAGCAGCTTGTCATGCCTTCTTGGTTTCCTCTGCACCTCCTAGAAGGGGAACTTATCACCATGTGCCATTTGCCCAGTGTGCGTTTCACTCTTCCCTACTTCCAGCTTTTGGGTCTTTCTAAAGGCTGGGCCGGAAGGAGTCATGGGGATGAATTAAGGGGTTATTCGTCACAGAGTACTCCTAGCAGATACCTTTCCTGCTCCCCAGCCAGCAGGGAATACAGGAGTGAGTTGCTCACCTCCTGTGCACCCTTCCTATATGCTGCTCCCTGAAGAAACCAAATCTCCTTAAAGACCTTTTAAAATGACAGGGATCTACTCAAACCTGCTGTGAGGTCCAAAGTAGGGCACCTGGCCCTCAAGGTGTTTTTCCACAAGTCTGGGACTTGTCTTCCTTTGATTTTAGCCTGTGTGTTTATCAGCCTGGCTCCAGTACATGGTCGGGACTCCTTGATCATTAATAGAGCAGCTTCAAAATACAGATTAGTGAAGCTTGGGCCCAGCCCAGACACCGTGGGGAGGTCAGAATCAAGAGTAGAGTCCCAACCATGTTTTCATTTGTTAGGCTAAGGCCCATGCACCTGCTGCCTCCTCTGGCCTCTCTTGGTCTTTGGACCCTTGACTCCTGCAAGCGACTTCTGACTGACCAAAACTTGAAGAAGCTGCCTGGTGCAGCAGCCTCACCCACTCTGCATGTCAGCAGATCATTATGCCCAAATGGTATATCAGTGAGCAGAAAATACTCTTCAATCTCTTGTCTTCCAAAGAGTAGGTTTAATAACTTTCACCCAGAGGAGAGTAAAATAGTTACAAGTTTTGATACTTACTCTGAGTTTCAGTTTTTAATAGGAATTCATTCTTTAATTAAGCAAATATTTACTATGCACCTACTATGTGCCAGGTTCTAGACTTGGTGCTAGAAATTCAAGTGCAAATAACATATGATTCTGTCCTCCAGGAGACTAAAGTCTCTTTGGGGATATAGACAGATAAGGAGCCCCAACAAGATTATAATATTAGTAATATCTACTCTGTTTCTCTCCCAGAGTTCATGTAAGGATTACTTTTATCCATTCATTCTTTCAACAAGTTTTTACTAAGTACCAAAGCACTGTGGCAGGCAGTTGGGGGTGGGCATTGGGGTGGGGGCCTAGGAAGATGAAAAAGACTCTGTGGAGCATGCTGTCTAATAAGTGACCATAATATACACACATTAGAAGTCAATATGGGTTACAGGGGGTTCTGAAGAAGGATTAATTCAATGAGGGAAGAGATGAGAGATAGAAGAAATGGTATTAGAGCTAGGATTTCAGGGGGAAAACAGGGATTGTGACAGGGATAAAGGAGAGCAGGAAGAACATCCTAGGAAAGAGAAAAGGGCTCCAAGCTAAGGAATGCAAGGCTAAAGAATGTGAAAGGCTGGGTTTCTCTTCGTTAAAATGAGATTTTTAAGGACCCTTCCCAGTCCTAAAATGCAAAGCCATGTTATTCATCATAAAATCAATGTCTGCTTGGGGCTCTATAGTACTAACCCAGCTGAGAAAGCCAGCTACATCGATTTGCCTACCTACTCTGGAAACTATTTTCCAATGGAGTGGGTGTGCTGGTGCCATGGAGTGGGGAAAGAGGAAGGACAGAGGGAAAATCCATGAGTTTTTCAGTGCAGATTCATCATGCTTCTCAAGTTTGTCCAAGTGCAAGGGGACTGGAGAAAGCTGGAGCGGCTGGAGCAGAGAAAAGGAACATAAAGATATCTTGTGGCCAGTTTCTTTCCCAGGGTTCTCTCACATTGCAGCAGATGGCCTATCCCTGGAGGGCTGGATCCCAGAAAGCAGCTGCTCCCAGGTCCTGGTTCTAACAGCTGGGGTCACAGGACCTCTTTGCAAGAGCTGAATGCCAGGAATCAATGGATTCCATTGTGCCTGCATGTATGAGCTCTCATGTCTAGGCTCACGCCCTATGCCTGCCTGGAACAGAGGACTAGGAAAAATAACTCAACACACTTTGAAAGGCTGCATTTGCAAATTAATGGGAAGATACAGTATTATAAAATCCAATTTTATTTAAATTACCTTGACTTTGCTAGGAAACTATTGAGATGCTAATTATCTGGGAGATAAAAGACTTGCCCAATAGAAGGTCAAGGGGGCTGGGGATGGCACAGAGGAGAGAGTCATAATCAGGAAAGTCATAAAATGCCTCTGGTCCCCCTCCTCTTCCTGCTCAGTGCACAGAAGAGTCTGGCTGCACCAATCGAAAAACAGGCTAGATGTTTCCTGTACTAGAAAAGGGGATAAAAATCCATAAAACGATGTATGTGTACACAGAGGAGTATAACTGTATGATTACATAATTAGGCACATTACAGTATTTACACCGCTGAGAGTAAAAACCCCTACTCAAAGGCATTCCAACAAAGTTGAAAGGGGGAAAAGAGAACAGAAAATAAAGCATCTAATTGCAATCTTCCACAATTCCCAGCTGGTGTCACAGCTGAATTCTGTTAATTAACATGTTGTAAAGTATGAAAGATACTGTATGCTTATCCACTCCATGCCATGGCCAGCCAGGAATGGGAGAAGCCCACAATACTGCTATAATTAGGGTGATTTTTCTCTTTTCTATTATAATGGTACCCTGATGTGAGATGCTGGTTACTTTTCCTTAAAAAGTTTGTTGTTTAAAGCATACCCATAAAACAACTCTCTGCCTACAAAGTTAAGGACTAAGACTGAAGAATATGAAAAAGTTCACAATCTAGCTGCTGGTTTACTTTTTGGTGGTGGTTGTTCTCTTAATTCCCTAGACTTGGGACTTATCCATGTTAGAGAAGGCTGGCAATGTTTGAGTAACCTCACCTTTTAAAGAAAAGCCCACCTGACAGCTTAAAATCATAGATTAAATGTATCTAAATGGAATAAAGATGATACAAGTTAGCATATAAATGAGTACAATGCAAGAGGAAAGGCATTAATACCTCAGAGACTAGGTCAGTATGTAATGTATTCCAGAGAACAGACACTCACAGCTCTGGAAGGGCCTTTTACACTTACAAAGAGGGTTCTGTTTTTGCATCACTCTCGGCCACATCAGAATCCGGTTACAGGTAGTCCCCCCACTTCCCTTGAAGGATTCCCCAACATCAAGCCTATTACAAGATCTATTATTATTCTTCAGAGATCTCAGAATGCCAAAAAAGATCATAAAATGCCTAATCATATCCTGCCTTTTAGACACAATCTTGGACAATATAATTTGGGCCTTATACATCATTCTTTAACTGTGTGTGTTTTTCCCTCTTAAAGCACACACATAGAACAACTCTATACCCACAAAGTTAAGGTCTAAGACTGAAGAATTATGAAAAAGTTCACAACTGAGCAGGGCTGCTACTTACAATCAACGAGTGTTCAACTGACACTAATGATTCCCCACTTCTGGCACGTTCACTGAATTTCAAAATCTTTTTCTCAATTATGTTAACTTTAGAAGATCTAGTCTTGTTATAACTACCATCGGCAATGTCATTTTTCCCATTTTCAACTCATCCTTAGAAGTAAAGGTCCAAATTCAATAATTCAAGTTATTGGTCTGGCATGCATAGCTGTACAGGTGTAGCTGTGGTGCCAATGGCTGGCTAGCAGCCACACCTCATGACGGCTCCAAATCCATTATACAAAGGCGATCGGGGTGTCGATTTACAATGTACCAGAGTACAGGCTGTTCTTAAGACAAATGTTTAAAAGTTAACTGCTCCGTATTGCCTCAGAACCACTTCATAACGTATGAAATTTGGATTCCTTGCCCACCCACTCCCCTAACCCCAAACGCCCAGAATCATTTTGGTGAACCCTGAGAAAATATATTCTTAGGTAGGCCCAGGTATAAATGAGACACATGTCCAGGACTAAGGACTTGTTGGAACACAGCAACAAACACACACCTGCATTATACAAAGAAACCAGGACCGCATCCAGAACTCAGAAGGTTGCACTGCGCTGAGGGAAGTCAAGCTAGTCAGCACCTGTCACAAGCCTGTTGCTCAGGTTGACAGCTCATCCTGGGTTTCCCCAGCCTCTATCTCTTGTTGATGGAAAAGTCTTGTCAAACGTCCAATGAGGGCCTTTAAGAGTCTTTGCAGATGCCTCCAGCCAGATCTTGCAATGGAATATCATTAGCAGCACAGCAGTTCCTTCCCCAACTAGGCATTCAGTGGGCCTATGGCAAACAAAATCAATGTCTTACATAGTCCAAATAAATGAGGAAGTCCTCTAGGGCTCGTCCATTTGTAACTGCAATCCTTCCCCTGTAAAGCCAAACAAAATCATGTACCCCAAAACAACATGGAGGATGCAGAGCAGCTGACTCTGAAGTCTAAGCCTGCTTTCTCCACCAACTTATCCCTGAGGCCCCTCAATCTTCCCATCCACCCTCACCTCTCAGAGGGACAGAGAAAAACAAACAGAAAGATCACTGGGCCTTCTACAAACGTCAGCAGAGCCACCGAAAGTCAAGCCCTGTTTCAGAGGCCACCTTGTTGCATCTTAACTTTAACCATGACAAAGTGATAACTTAGAACTGGTTTACAAACCAGCAATGCAAAGCACAGTATCTGGGGTCTTGCAGTTTTCAAGGAAAGGAAAACAAGGTGTTGAATTTTAAAGACAGTACCCACCCAGTATGGGAAAAAGATATGGCAATCTGCTCCCATAAAGATTTACAGCCTTGGAGACCCTGTGGGGCAGTTCTACTCTGTCCTATAGGGTCACTAAGAGTCAGAACCAGCTCAACAGCAATGGCTTTTTGGGTTACCTACCCAGTAAGGAGCCCTGGTGGTGCACTGGTTAAGCACTCAGCTGCTAACTAAAAGGTTGGCAGTTCGAACCTACCAGCCCCTCCACAGGAGAAAGATGTGGCAGTCTGCTTCCATAAAGATTACAGCCTAGAAAACCCTATGGGGCTATCCTACTCTGTCCTATAGGGCCACTGTGAGTCAGAATCGACTTGACGGCAATGGATTTGGTTAGTTACCCACCCAGTAGCACTGGGGAAGAAAGTCTGACGATCAGCTTCTGTAAGGAAAACCTTATGGAGTAGTTCTACTTTGTAACACATGCGGTCACTATGAGGGAGATGTGACAGCAACAGGTTTTGTTTTGGGTAAACTGAGGTGAAAATTGTTGACTCAGGGCTCCAAGCTAAGGGTTCCCTCCAAGCTAAGGGTTCCCTCCAAGCTAAGGGTTCCCTCCTGCCCCAAGGTCCCCAAGCCCTCGGTGGAGACAGCCAAGGCTGTCAGCAGAGCCTCTCTACAGCCTGCACCCCCAGCCTGGCAACAGGCGGGCTGATCTCCAAACAGGAACTACTTGCTTCCCAGGGCTGCAAACGGGACATCTCCACTGGCCATGCCGTGGATCCATGCCAGGGTGCTTGGGGTGGGTGGGCTCGGAGCGGTAAGTCCAGCCCAGGCATGGCAACTAGAATTGAAACCCTCCTCATTCATTTTCTGTTAGAGAACTAGGCAGTTCCTTACTTGGCAATCATTTACTTTTCCCCCTTCTACTGGAAATCAATAGATCTTGTGATAGCCTGTTTATGCTTGTTTGTTCTCACTGATATAATCTCTGAACAAAAAATTATTTTCCCAATTTTCATTTTTCATCAAGAGCCACTGCTAGATAGCTACTCTGTTAAGAAGAGCACTTTTTTGACAAGTCCTCTTTGTTTTTACTTATAATCCAAAGTTACCCAAATTTCTTAGTTAAATATTTTAAGGGAGTGCAGAGCACAGGGGAACGTAATAATACCCAGCATAAGTAGGGGCTAGGGAAAACAGCATTCTCCTACTGCTGATTAAGCATGAGGTGACTGGTGCCACCTGAACCTGGGCAGTAATCTCTGGCCAATCTCATTTTAAAATGAACAGCTGGAGGTGTGAAATCTGTTATGCATTATGCCTGGCCCCACTGGCCCCACCAAAGGACATCACCTTCATACCAAGCAGGACCTGGCCAAAGCTTTACTCAGAGTGGCGCCCAATAGCTTGTCCTACCCAGCCGGCAACAACCTTGTTATGGCCTCAACTGCCAGACCTGCCAGGGAGCTTCAGAGGGCCAACGGGCCACAGGCATCAGAGGGGGACCATATTCAAGCAAGACAAAATAAAAAGCCTACTACAGATCATTTCTCCCTCCCAGTCCGTAACACCACAACTTCCTTCCAAGAACTATGGGCAAAGTTGGGGCTCCCTCCTGCTGCCCAGCTTAGCTTACCCAGCTAAGCTAATCTTCCAAAACCACATTTCTCCTCATGATGCTCTCCTTTTAGAATCTTCCAAAGGCTGCCAATTTCTTTCTACAAGTCTAAATGTCTCTGTTGGATACACCAGGCTGTCTATAATTTAGCTCATCCCACTTCTCTAACATCAAGTCTCCCGAGGTTACCTCCCAATGGCCTCCTTGACCAGGTGGGTCTGTCTCCTCATGGTCCCATGATCACAGCCTCAGCTCAGCCCAGCCTCCTGGCTCTTCTCCTCAACTCCTTCCCTTCTCCCTAAATATCCTTTTTTCCCCTCCATCTACTTAAACCCAACCCACCATGCAAGGCCTGATCTTAGTGCTCTCTTCTTCAGGAAAGTCCTTCCTCTCTGAACTAAAGCACCCATGTCTACACAATCTAGCACACAATTACATACCATTTTGTTCACCACTGCTAAATATGAGTTGATACTGCCTCTCCTGGATACCATGAGCTCCTCAAAAAGGTAGAGAGCCCATCCTGGGCACATTTAAGGCACTGGACAATTAGCTCATGAAGCCTGTGTCTAAAAGGGCTGATACCTCTTACAACATAAACAAAAGAAATGCTTAAAAAGGAGGAAAGACTCCAGCTCTTGCTTCCCAGCAAGTCTCCTCCCACACCACACCCACATCCTAGTCCTGGCAAACTCCGAAACTTCTGCCTGCAGATGGCCATCATTCCTGCTGGCATCAAAGTAGCAAACAAAGGATTTCACAATGCCGCCGCCACCTTGGGCTCCAACATGTATCAAGGGCACCCTGTTTAAACAAGAGGTGCAATATATTTTTGGGAAATGACAAAGCAACTTCCCACAAGAAGAAAGAAAAAAATTCCCAAGTGCTTCTTGGAAAACAAATAGAATAGCTTCCCTGCCAGGGCAGAGGGAAAGGATTTGACATCCAGGCTCTTCATCCTTGGCAAAGGAACCTATTACACAGGGAACAGGAGAAAAAAGGAGGCAACTCCTCATGGTCTGTTGTGGAACTCAGTAGTTCTCGGAGTTAGAGGCCCTATCTAATGCTTCATTTGATAACTGCCCAAGGCACCACTGGGATTCCCCTTACTTTCTCTCGCCCTCTCTGTGTTTTAATCTTTTGGTGGGAGATAATTTGTATTTCATACATTTTGTTTGCTTATAAAGATTGTTTTCTCACATTCCAGAATGCCTGTGTTTTGGGGGAGGGGACATAAGTAAACTAGGATACATCATTCTGTTTGATCTATCTGCATGGCTTGTGTAACTACTCACATTTCACTTTTAAAACTATCACTAAGCAAATATTATAGCAACATTAGCAGTACTCTTTAAGCAAGAAGAAAAGCATCACTCACAAAGGAAACTTCTCTCTGTACCTCTAGATCCCTTCAGATCCATGTCCGTGTGAAGACCTAACAGTCCCATACTTGGTAACACAGCATTTAGGAGTGTGCAGGCCAGACTTCTCTGGCATAAGCCTGTCTTCTGGACTGGAGAATTCACGTCCACACAGCCTGTCTGCATGGATCAGGAGGCAATGACACAGATCAAATCCTAGCTTTGCTCTGATCAGCAACATGAGCCAAGGAACTAACTTTTCCCCCATCTTCTGTCTTACTTGCCCCACATCTGTAGTGACCATTCTTGAGAATTAACGGAAGAGCCATAAACAAGCTGCCAAAAGAAGTCAACTCTTTCGGATGCAACAACGATGTGAAGAAGGTTCCTGCAATCTTAGTCACCCACGTTTGTCCTCCCCGCAGGGCCTTCCCCTTCTCTTCCTCCCACCACAATTCCCTTATTGCAGGCCACTCAGGCCTGCAGTCTTTCAAGCAGATGGGGCTCCTTCCTCTTTACACATCTGCACTCTTGCTGTAAAGCTCTTTGAGAAAGTAAAAGTTAATCTGCCTAATTTCCATCTCTAACAGATTCCCAGCGTTTATGAAATTTTATTTTTTAAGCTGCTGAAGGGGAGGCAGGGGGCTGGGTGTGAGTGTGGCTAAATGGTAAAAACAGAACCATCCAGAGTTCTTTTCCTGAACAGGCCCTTTCTGCAGACAGCATTAAAGCCTACAAGCAACTCGTGCACCAATTTTTAAATATGCCAGGTACCAACTTATTATTCTTCAAAGTGGACAATAACTGAATTGGTGGCGGAGATGGAGTGACGGGGAATTAGGTGTTCCCATCCATCCATTTAATGCATAAGGAGCCCTGGTGGCACAGTAGTTAAAGCATTCAGCTGCCAACCAAAGGGTCAAGCAGTTCGAACTCAACCAGCTGCTCTGTGGGAGAAAGAAAGATGTGGAAGTCTCTTTCCGTAACGATTTACAATCGTAGAAACCCTATGAGGCAGTTCTACTCTGTCCTATAGGGTTGCTATGAGTCAGAATCAACTCGACCGCAGTGGGTTTAGTTTGGTTTTATTTAGTGCATTCCCTCCCTGTGGGCAAGATAAGCTGGAAGATGCTGAAGACAGTGTATCAGGATGTCTACATCAGCTCCTTAACCACAAAAAAAGAAATCCCCTCCCCTTGCAGCTACTAAAGAACTGGGCTACAAAATGACAGGGGCCAAGCTTATAAACAGAATTTATGGGGAAGGAACTTGTGGGGAAAGGGTGGAGATGTATCAGCCTTCCACTAACAAAGCCAAAAGAGAAACAAAGACTAATAAAAATTAACTCTGAGTCTTTATTTGAATTGGCAAGGTGAGTCAGTGGGGGAGACTAAGATGAAAAAGGAATCGTTCTCTAGGAATTCATATTGCTGAATTTTGAAAACCATATAGAATCTCCTCCAGCAGACAAATGGGGAGCAACATTTCAGGCAGAGGGAACAGCATAATTAAGGCACTGGGGGCACATTACATGGTGTATTATGGGAACAATGAGATGCCTGGTGAGGGCTCAGGACAGGGCATAGGATAGGAAGTGGCTGGAGAGAAAGCTGAAAGCAGAGATGGGGGTATGTCACTAAGGAGTATGGGCCTTACTATAAACCTTATAGACAGCCCTGAAGTTACTTTTCTTTTCTTTTTTTTGTTTTAAGCAGAGGAGTATCATGCCAAGTCAGATTTTTAGTTACTCCGGTAACGGGGCTGTTGTTGCTGTTAAGTACCGTCCAGCTGAAATTCACTCATTGCGACTCCAGGTGTCAGAGCATAACTGCCCCATAGGGTTTTCTGGGCTGTAATCTTTACAGACGCAGATTGCCAGGTCTCTCTCCCTCAGAGCCACTGGGTGAGTTTGAACTGCCAATCTTTCAGTTAGCAGCCAAGTGCTTAACCGTTTGCACCATGGAGGCGCTCCTTCTGGCAGCAGAGTAGAGGATGGAATTTAGGGGGGTGGGTGGGAGTACGACATATTGGAGACAGGGAGACCATTAAGAGTTCTGGTGAGAGATGATAACGCTTCAGATGTCAGCAGTGGTCTCCCCTCACCTCTTGGAGGAGGACATTGTTCATACACCGGGCTGCAATTATCTCACTGGCTGCCTACCCACCCACTGCCCCCATCCACACACCTCCACACAGACACACCCAGGAAGAATAGCATGGGTACCTCTATGCTGACAGAAACTCGAGCGACCAGTGGAAACTGGGTGCTTTGGGAAGAGCTGCTTCCAGAATCCCTATCACTGGTGAGTTCTGGACAACAAGCTATAAAACTGATGAACGCAAGGATCCAAAATAAGTGTACACCAATTTAAGGAGAGACCTGCTGTACTCTGCAAAATGCTAGGAGACTCTCTTGAACAAAAAAGGTCTGAATTCCTGTCTACCACCTCACCTCCCTTCAAAAACGCCAAACCAAACCAAACTCAGAAAAGTTCTACTATAAGGATGCGTGTGGAAAATGTTCCATTCAGGCTGTAGAAGTGTTTCTGAGAAGGTGTAAAATTGAAAATACCATTCCCAGTGGCCGAAGGGCCTGGGAAGTGGCAGACGTGACCCACAAAAATACATTTCAAAACTTCTAAATGAAAATGTAGGAAACCATCTCTATGAAATTGGAATAGGAAACAATTTTATTAACCAAGACAAAAAAAAAATTCCATAAAAGAGAAAATATTAATAAAATTGACTCTGTAGAACAGCAGTGGTTCCTCAAACTCTTTGTTCTCATGTCCCTTTACGCTCTTAAAACTACTGAGGATCTCCAAAGTTGTTTGTGTGTTATATCTACCACCACTGGCCGTATTTGAAAATCAAACTGAAAAAAATTAAATATTTATAAATTCATTAAAAAACAACAATAAATTCATTACCTGTTACTGTCAGTGCAATTATGTCAACACAAGTCATTGTAGCCTCTGGACACCACTACACACTTGTGAAAGAATGAGTGTCAAAAAGGCAAAAACATCTTAACATTAATATGAAAATAATTTTGACCTTGTTAATCCCCTGAAAGGCGATCCCTGAATAGTCTCAGGGATCTGTGAGAGCCACTGCCACAGATAAAGTTAAAATAATCTACAAATTGGGAAAAGATAATCAAGGAAACGCAAGATTAAAGCCACATGGAGATTCCATTTCACATCCATCAGACTGGCAAAAATTAGTATCTAAAAATACCAGCTTTTGGAAAGGATTTAGAGAAATAAGAATTTTCCTATACATTACTAGTGGTGTAAACTGTCAACCTTTTGGTTAGCAGCCACACCTATTAACCACTGCATCACCAGGGCTCCATTAGCTAGGTGTATACGCCAGAGAAATCCTGTACTCATCCTAGACACCTACAGAATGTTCCTTGCAGCACTGTTTGTAATAGTGAAAAACTGAAGTCACATACACACATATATATATCCATCAAGAGAACAGTTAAAACTATTTTTCTAAGTTAATACAGTAGAATACTATAGTTAAAATAGACCCATCAACATGGCTAAATCTCAAAAACAATGTTGAGTGAAAAAAGACTATGGAAAGTTACATACATTTTAAAACATATAAAACAAAACTTTATATTGCTTAGAAATACAGAAGGAGAAAAATCACAGAAATATGGTAGGAAGGATGCACATCAACTCAGGATACCAGTTACTGCTGAAGGAAAAGATCTGAAGCAAATATGGCAAAATATTAAATCTGGGCAGAAAGTACTCAGGTATGATTATATTATTCTCTATTTTTTTTAATGTTGGAAATTTTTCATTGAAAAAATAAAAATGAGGTAATAGATTTAAAATGGCTATCACCTGGAACATATTACACATTTAAGTGTTTATTTCCTTCATCTACAGTATTTTACAAAACCCCAAACTGAGGCATATTATTTCTTAACAGGGTATTCGACAGCTGTTCTCTAATCTTCATGACCACCCTTGGCCCATTTGGTCACAAAATATAGACAGAAAGCCCAAGATTCACTGAGACTGTTAAATCCTATGGAAGATATAAGATTACCTTCTCCACCGTTCTCACTGAATTTCAGAGCTGTCCCCACCCATCCACTGACCACCCTCTGCCCCTATAAAACACACTCGTAAAAGCTAAGCTACCAAAACAGGACCTGTAAAAATGCTTTTCTTAACAGTCAGAGTAACATGCAGTAACCCTGAGGAGGCCAAGAACGTTGTTTTAATGGTGCTCAGCCTCAATGGCCTCATCACCTGTCTTCAAGTTAGCAGTCAGACTGGCCCAGTTGCTGTCAAGAGTCAATTTATATCATTTAATAGCCACTCCTCTCCTTCCTCCTTGGTTTCATCATCCTAAACACTCTCAGTCCTCAGGAGTGCGACATCTCCATCCCTGACGCTTCCTGCAACAATGAAGGGCACTGGGACTCCCTTAGGTTACAGTGTTTCTTAAAGTGGGGGCCACCCTCACCAACCGCAACAGAACTATCTATGGGGGCAGGTGGTTAACACTTACTGCCTCTGGGAAAGAACAAACAAAACCCGTATCCTTGGTTTCTTCTCTATATTGCTTAGGAATACATAAGTGCAAAAACATAGAGGAGAACTGAAGGGCTGCGAGACTGTTTCACATTAAAAAACTTTCAGAGAATGCAGATTGCTGGGCTACACTCCAGACCTAATAAAGCTTCTTTGTGGGCATGGGGTGTGGAGACCTGATTTTAAAAGCATAGTAAAACTGGAGAAGCATCATCCCAGAGGATGTTTTCTGAGTCTGATGAAAGAATCAAATCGCACCACCTTCTCTGTATCCCCAAGTCTCAGGCATCCTCACAATTGTTGCTATGTTGGAGCCCATTGTTGCAGGCACTGTGTCAATCCATCTTGCTGAGGGTCTTCTTTTTCGCTGACCCTCTACCTTACCAAGCATGATGTCCTTCTCTAGGTCCCTCCTGATAACATGTCCAAAGTATGTGAGCCACAGTCTCAGCATTCTTCCATCGAAAGAGCACTCTGGCTATACTTCTTCCAAGAGAGACTCATTCATTCTTCTGGCAGTTCATGGTATATTCAATATTTTTTGCCAACACTGTAATTCAAAGGCATCAATTCTTTGGTCTTTCTTACTTACTCATTGTCTTTCTTACTTAACTCACTGTCCAGCTTTCGCATGCGTATGAGGTGACTGAAAACATCATGGCTTGGGCCAGGCGCACCCTAGTCCTCAAAGTGACATCTTTGCTTTTTAACACTTTAAAGAGGACTTTTGCAGCAGATTTGTTCAATGCAATACGTTGTTTGACTTCTTGACTGCTGTTTCCACAGGTGTTGACTGTGGATCTAAGTAACTTGAAATCCTTGACAACTTCAATCTTTTCTCCATTTATGATGACGTTGCTTACTCGTCTAGTTGTGAGGATTTTTGTTTTCTTTATGTTGAGATGTAATCCATACCGAAGGCTGTACTCTTTTATGTTCATCAGTAAGTGCTTCAAGCCCTCTTAGCTTTCAGCAAGTAAGGTTGTGTCATCCGCATATCACAGATTGTTAATGAGCCTTCCTCCAATCCTGATACCCTGTTCTTCATATGGTCCAACTTCTTGGATTATTTGCTCAGCAGACAGACTGAACAAGTATGGTGAAAGGATACAACTCTGATGCACACCTTTCTTGATTTTAAACCACGCAGTATCCTCTAGGTCTGTTCGAACAACTGCCTCTTGGACTACGTACAGATTCCGCGGGAGCACAATTAAGTGTTCTGGAATTCCCACTCTTCGCAATGTTATCCATAATTTGTTATGATTCACATAGTCAAATGCGTTTGCATAGTCAATAAAACACAGGTACACATCCTTCCAGTATTCTCTGCTTTCAGCCAAGATCCATCTGACATCAGTAAAGATATCCCTCGTTCTACGTCCTCTTTTGAATCAATTTCTGCATTCTGTTGAATCACTTTCTTTGAAATGGGCACAAATATGGATCTCCTCCAGTCAGTTGGACAGGTAGCTGTCTTCCAGATTTCTTGGCATAGATGAGTGAGCATCTCCAGTGCTGCATCTGTTTGTTGAAACATTTCAATTGGTATTCCATCAGTTCCTGCAGCCTGCTTTCAGTACAGCTTGGACTTCTTCCTTCAATACCATCAGTTCTTGATCATATGCTACCTCCTGAAATGGCTGAACATCGACCAATTCTTTTTGGTACCGTGACTCTGTGTATTCCTTCCATCTTCTTTTGATGCCTCCTGTGTCATTCAATATTTTGACCACGATTGCAACTCAAGACTTGAGTATTTTCTTCAGTTCTTTCAGCTTGAGAAATGCTTAGTGTGTTCTTCGCTTTTGGTTTTCTAACTCCAGGTCTTTGCACATGCCTAGTCTGTCTTAGTCTGGAAGCTCTGCTGAAACCTGTCTGCCATGGGTGACCCTGCTGGTATGTGAAATACTAGTGGCATAGCTTCCAGCATCACAGCAACACGCAAGCCACCACAGTAAAACAAACTGATAGACACGTGGTGGGCAAAGTGCTTTACACTGTCAACTTCCGATATTGGTTAGCAGTTATCCTATTGTTACTCATTATTTCTTAGTTCTCAACAGGTGGTTTATATTATTTATTCCTCTTTAGAGTCAAGAAAGGGAAAGCAGAGTAACAGGAATTGCAACCATAAAAGCACATACAGAAGGAAAGACCCAGAGACTACAGTTCCCAAGGTCTGCCTGCAGCCACAGCCCTGCTGGAACTCTGCCTTTTTAGGCCTCTGCGCTTTAACCAGGGTAGGGAGGAGGTGTCAGGGACACTCAGTAACTAGAACAGTACCTGGCACACCTAAGAGGTCTATAAATGTTGGGTGATGAAAATGAGTAATGAAAAGCTTGCATTTACTGTCTGGGACAAGATAGCATCTCATGGGGAACCTTCCCCACCTGCACACCAAGAACTAAGAAAAATTTGATAGTGGCAAGGTGAGCAAGACTGAAGCCCCCAAGTGGGTGTGAACTTAATAAGCACAGTAACAGTCTCAGCCTCTGGAAATACCGCCAAAGTTAGTCATTAAAATCATCTTCAAATTGCCCTTCTAGTAAATGAAAAAGCAGAGTGCTGTATCCAGCTGCCTCAAATTAAAGCAGGGTGGTAGGGGAAAATGAAAAACAGAGTCAGGATTTACCAACTACTGCTAACAGGAAAAAGTTCAGAAGGGAGGAAGTTTATGGAATCATCAAAAGGCTGGTGATTTTACTTAAAATGAAGTTAAATCGGCCTCAATCTTCCCGTTTCAATGAAGGCCTCGGGTAGTCAGTGCTTGAGCTGCCCGGAAGCTGCTCAGGCTGGATCAGAGGGGTGAAGTGACATTTAACCAAGGCTGGGAAATCTGGGAAATCTTCCTTTTGCCCCTCTGGACAGAGGATGGAGAGACAGGGTCAGACAATGGTTCTGAGGCAAGACATGCTGATTCTCCCCAACCTGGGAGTCCTCTGGCTTGCCAATACAAACACCGTCAGGCTCTGGTGAGAAATAGAGGCTGAAAACAGGGTGTCAAATTCAGTCTGAAACATTCTGTAACTCATGGCTACCTTAGGCAAGGGGAGATGAAGATTAGGGAGCTTGGGATGTGCCCCTCACACAGATGGTTTAAGTAGGGTCTTTTGTGATCTATCTCCTCACATGCCTCCACCCCCAACACACTCAACACACAAACACTAATGGCCAGCTCTGCTAGCGTGAGGAGTTAAAATGAGTACAGAGGAAGAAGAGGGAGGGAGGATGGAAAAGAAGAAGGGAAGGGAGAATAATTGTAGGAAGTTAAGAAGAAAAGGTAGAAAGTGTGGGAAAGAAAAAGAGATACTTGGATACAGCTCCCTATTCCATCCGCCTAACAAATATCTACACAGGCCTACCATGAGCCAATAGGAGCCCTGATGTGCAATCGTTAAACACTCAGCTGCTAACCTAACGGTTGGCAGTTCGAACCCACCAGCTGCTCTATGGGAGAAAGATGTGGCAGTCTGCTTCCATAAAGATTACAGCCTTGGAAACCCTATGGGGCGGTTCTACTCTTTCTACAGGGTCGCTATGAGTTGGATCGACTCGACGGCAATGGGTATCATGAGCTAAGGTTGGTGGTTCGAATCTACCCAGAGGTGCCTCTGAAGAAAGGTCTGGCGATCTACTTCCAAAAGGTCACAGCCATGGAAAACCCTATGGAGCAGTTCTACTCTGAAACACATGGGATCATCATAAGTCAGAATCGACTCAATAGCAACTGGTTTTTACTAAGAGCCAAGCGCTGTGCCAGGCTGTGGAGAATGTGCCATACCAATCCTGAGCACTAGGAATTAGAACTGATCTTGTGACACTCTGCCACAGAGCGTGATAATCTCAAATAAAGGGATCAGGAACATGGATGCTAATTCACTCCTCTCTGGAGGCAGATGTTATGGAAGCAACATAACCGCACATGCCAGAGACTCTTAAAAAAAAAAGTTACTATTTCCATTTCCCCAAACTTTTCTCTAGTTTCACTTTTGACAAGCAAGCCTCTGAAAGGGATTCTAATTAAGTACCACTTAGCAACATAAGTCCTCACACACCTTAAAAAAAAAAAAATTTTTTTTTTTTAAAGTAACAGGCAAGCTACTGACCTTGAGGGAGGAAGCTGTCATTAGAGAATCCAGGGTATCAGAGATCAAAGGGCCCTGGAGAGCTAGCCCCACCCACACTTTACCCTCGAGGAAAGTGAGAGGCCTTCAGTTACTGCTCATCAGAACCGGGGTTGGGGCTCATGCCCAGAATCCCCAGCTTAGGGCTCTGCTCTTCACACCACAGAGCCCAAGGTGAGACAAATATTCCTAAAATGCAGACCTTTAGAGCTCACTGCTTCCCAAGAGGCTGAATGGAGGGAAGATGTCCAAGGTGACCCAGCCCAGGGGCTCACCAAGTCTGGTTCCTCTCTCTGGAGGACAGTCTGCAAGGACTAGAGCCAGCCTGGAGAAGATGGCAGGTAGACCTACCAGTGTTCTCCCTGAATCATGTCACCTTTCCCTAGTTTTAAAATTAAGTTGCTCTACCTGCAGCACCCTATTTCCAAAGAACCTTTCTACCCCTCTGTCCCCACCTTACCAAAAGTTGCTCTGAAAGGGTCAGATGGCTTCACCGCAAGTGTAAAACAATGGTTCTCAAAGTGTGGTCCCTACACCAGTAGTAGCGTGTGGGAACTTGTTAGAAACCAAATTCTCAGGCCCTATCCCAGACTACTGAATCAGAAACTCTAGGGGTGGGACCCAGCATTCTCTGTTTAACAAATCCTCCAAGGGATTCTGATGCATGTTCAAGTTTAAGATCGCTTGGTATAAATAACCTATAAGGTCCTGCCTGTTGGTTCTTTCACAAATATGTGCCCCTTAACTGACACAGCTGAATGACCCTCTCTACAGTTTCACACCTGGGAGCCCAAGAAGCTGCCACTGGAAGAAGGAGGGGCTTCCCAGCTCAGCATATCCTTCTTTCACTTCCAGGGTTCAAGACCTCATGCAAGAGAGCACATGAAGTGTCCTTCTTTCACTTCCAGGGTTCAAGACCTCATGCAAGAGAGCACATGAAGTGAGAATGGAACTGCCCTTTAAGCCCTGGTCAGAGGCAGGAAAGCACGGGCTTGGGGAGAAAAGGGCCTGATGACACTGAAGGACCTCACCAAGTAATGTGATCAAAACAGGACCTATCTTCACCAGCTCTAGGCTGGTAAGACTAGCCTTTGGAAGGAACAAAGGTGGGCCAGTAGGCATAGGCCTCTCCCTGACTGGAGGGTTGACACAAAGTCCATCTGCCTAATCTACCCAGATCCCATTCTGCCAAATGCAGACTGCAGTCCTTGATCTGCAGTACAACTGGCCTGGGCTGGACACTCAGAATAGTTCCTGAACTCACTCCCATGGGTTTCATCATGGGGTGTGCACAACACAACGAGCACTTGCTATGGGTCCCCCCATGACACTTCTTAGGACACATCAGAAGGGAGAGTGAGTTTCCACTGTGTGCCGGGAACTTGTGCAGAATCTGGCACCTCGAGTATCACCAACCACAGACTAATAGGACAGAATTAAGACATCAGCCAGCTCCCTCGCTACTTTCCTTGTTCTTTCTCCCTAACAGTGTTCTGTTTCTTTAGTTTATATCAAAGACCTTGGATCAGGCCCTCATTCCCAATAGGGAAACTGTGGCTTCTCAGAGGACAATGGGGGGTCAAACTTCCAGGTCATTCAAAATCCTAACTACAACACCCAGATCCTTGTCCGGCATGATCAGTGTCTATGAGAGAAAAAAGAAAGTTTTTAAACAACCCCTCCTTTTCTATCACCTTTACTCCCAGGAATGAGGCATTAGTTTTTGGAGCTCACACTCTAGATTTAGACTTCAAAGATTTGGGTTTTAAACTCAAGATCTGGGGCTCTGTTAGAAACATTAGTCTGATCTTGTATACAAAGGGGGCTATTAAACCCCAGCCTCCGGCCCAGGACTGGATGGAGAATTAACCAGTTAGAGTTAACTAAGTGCTTTTGAGCAATTCAAAAAAGAGACGCTGAATGAAAAAACATGGCATTACAGTAATCCCTTCCATTGGGATAAACTTTTATTATTTACCCAGCACTTTTACATATACTATCTCAATTTAATCTTATTATTCATTATCTTAATTATTCCTGCAAGGCCAGAGTCTGCCATTACTGGTAACAGATTTTCTGAATGCCAGAGAGGCCAATTGAGCCACAAAGCCTCTAAACTGTCTAACAAGGTATTGAGAACAATCGCCCGAAGAAAGGTTCCTTTGCTGAGAGCCTCTCTAAAGAAACCTGAGACACAGTTCTGCTGAAGTCACAACAGTTCTCGGCACCCCAAACATATATCAATCACAGACAGTCCTCACCCCAACTTCTTCAATTACTCCAAACCTATCCAAGATGACAAATCCTGAAATAATAGCCACACGCCCCAGATGCCAGCTGCTCTTCCACTCTTCTCCCTTTCCCAATCAAGAACTCCCATACCCTCCAGCTTCCCCATGGAACGCGTGACTCTAGCTAAGACCCACATAAGACCCAGTGCATCAGACTTGCTGAAATAAGAGGCCCTTGGCTGCTAACCAAAAGGTCGGTGGTTCGAACCCACCAGCTGCTCCATGGGAGAAAAATGTGGCAATCTGCTTCTATAAAGATTTATAGCCTTGGAAATCCTATGGGGCAGGTCTACTCTGTCCTATAGGGTTGCTATGAGTCCAAGTTGACTCAATGGCAATGAAATGGGTTTTGTCAGACATGCCTCCTCCCGGGCTGAGGCACAAGATGAGGGGTTAGATGCATGGATTTTGGCAGCCTGTCCCGAGTGATCCCTTCCCCTTGAGCAGGCTGGCAAGGCAGCTTCACTTAGCCAGTCACTTCCTGTTAGGATGGGCAAATAATATCCCTACTGTCACTGTTCTCATCCCCAATTTTCTCCCACCATACCTAAAATTAACACCCTCTTCCAACCCTTTTTATTTCCCTGTTTAGACTCATTCAACCCCTAATCTATTAACTGGTGGGTTTTTCTGTTTGTTTTTTTAAACCTTTGATCCTTAGGACCCTCCAGCACAGAGCTTCCTCCTCCTCCTCTGCCTCCCTCCACCACAACTATGATAACTCAGCTCAGAAAGGCAATCTGCCTCTCCTAGCAGCACTGCACCCCTCTGTGTGTTTCCCCCAAACTATGCTTCTGGTGATGTCCAACAGAAATCCCTGAACTCTCTCAGGCTAAGGCTAGACTTTATTTTCTTTTTTGAAACGTCAGCTCCCAAACGCACTCCACCAAAGTAGAGACTACTCATTTATCCACCAGTGCGTGAGGCAAACCAGTTTGGGGGATACACTATATCGGACTTTCAAAGTTACAACAGAGGTGAAATGGCAAGTTCTGAAGGCAGTGCCACAAGGTTAGCAGCCCAGCCACAATACTAACTCTCTCCCCAGACTGCCCCCACAACATGCTAGCTCTACCTGCTACGGGTAAGGTACTCCATAATAACAACAATGATGGTAATGGCAACAACACTTCATCTTCACAACCCTATGTGGTAAGTATGTTATCATCCCAATTTTACAGATATGAAAACTGAGAGAGACAGAGTTTGAGAAACTTGCCCAAAATTACATAATACTGTTATGTTAGTGGCAGAACTAGGATTTAAACCGACCTGTCTGGCCCAAGAGACTGACTGCACTCTTAACCTTACTATGCCGTCTTGTCTACCCTACTCACTAACTCCTATTTCCGTTGAGGTCTTGACTTAAGACTTCTTTCTCTCAGAGAAGCCTTCCCTGACCACCCCACTCTGCCTCAGGAGCCCCTGTAAGTGTAATGACTTCCCCGACCATAGCATGTATCACAGTGAGCTGTTATATTTTCAGTAGCTGGCATAGTCTTGGCACTCAGCACGAGCTCAGCAAATACTTGTGGAAAAAGCCAAAGTGCTAAACCCTAAGCTCTCTGTTCCCCTCAGTGCACAGAACTGTTCCTGGCTGCAGCTCCTCTCCTCTCACAGGCTTACTGTGAGGACTGAACTACTGGTGATAACTTCCGTCAAGATCCAGTCCAGTGCCTGATCCCCAAAAGGGCCTGCATGGCATTACTTACCTCCTGCTGTCCTCCCTGCCCACCCTTTGCCAACACATGCTTGCTGAATGGGTTAACGCAACTAATGAAAATACCAAGCCCAGCCTTTCCCACCCACATTACCCAGGGAGCCCTTGCAGAAGGGTCACTGGAGCAAGTCTATAGCGTTTGTGTAACATGATCTGTACAACAAAGGGTTCAGGCTCCCCAGAATTGCAATTCCCAGAGTCTTAATGAGATGCCCAACCCCTTCAAATAAAAGACAGTCAAGATTCTAGGAGTTGGAATTCTGCTCATAGGAAAACCTGAGAGTAGGAGCTTCTGCTATTCAATTGAAGAAATACACACAAAGCCTGCTCTCCTTCCTCCAGGCCCTACTAATTCTGCTGGTAAGGGAATGGGTGATGTCTCACAGAGGCGGTGGCTTTGAACTGGATCTCGAAGTATGAAGAGAAGTGTGAGGGGGGAGAAGAGGAGGCGAGATTCTAGCCACAGGGAAGAACAGGGTGAGAGTAGGCTTGAAGGTGCTAACATTCAGGGGAAGGGAGTAAGGAGCCATCCCCTTAGCCTTGACCCTCAGGGGCAGAGATACAGGAACTGTGGCTACAAAGGTAATGTGTGAGGAAGGGAAGTCAAAGCCATCCAAGCTGCCCTTCCCAGCCCATTTCTAATGGCAGGATAATGTTTTAGAGCCAGCATGGTTTTCAAATACATTCCTCCGACTGACCTTAACTCCCCTCGAGTAACTGAAGTCTGCCCTTTTCTCCCTCCTCACCACCTAAGGGGACCCACACTGGGTTCAAAGATCCTCACCCAGGCTGAAAGTTAACATACTCTGTGATTAACTCTTCTGGGCAGCCTGCCTAGCCCCACTCCTTTCCACTCAGAAGAGTCCCACCACCTGCATCCCCTGCAGCATGAAGACACTTTCACAGACTTCTCAACTCTCAGGCTAGGATAACATTCTATGAGGAACCATGAATCAGTGGGGAGGTCCCTCCAGGCGGCTACTGCTCACTGGGCCCTGAATTTAGTCCTGCTTGTCCTCACATACAGGATAGGCTGTGCACAATCCTTCTGTGCATGGCCTGCCCTTCCCCAGGATGTGCTCACTGGGTCCACTTGGGATAATCATTGACCTACTTATAGCAAAGGATCAAAGTATAAAGGACTTCGTTCCTGCCTTCAGGTAGCTTACGTGCAAACTCATGCAATACCAAGAACAAGAATCAAAAAAATGACTAAAGCCGAGAGCCACATGTGTAGAAGACCTCGAAGCTCAGAGACTGAAGGGGTCTACCTTGCGGGGGCATAAAGGAGAGTCACACAGCCTACTAAAGTCAACAATTGATCACCAATTTTGAGCAACCCTGCATGGTTATCAAGGAAACTTAGTGGGGCTGCATTGGCACAGGACACCACTGGGTCCTTTACTATCTGGCCTCTAAAGTATGAGATCAACAATTAATCTGGGCTGGCATTCAGCAAAGGGCATTCAGATCTTCCTTCAGCACTAACCTTCATGTATTTGCCTTTAGAAATTGTGGTAACTAGGCTCCAAAGGTGACCCCCCCAATGAACCACATCTCTTGGTTTTTATGCCCTTGTGTGGTCCCTTCCCACACTGAATCTGGGCTGGCCCTGCAATTTGTTTTAAGTAATGGAACGCAGCAGAAGTGACGCTCTGCCAGCTCTGGGCTTAAGCCATATGAAGGCCCAGTACCTTCTACCCTGAGGCTCTTGACAGCCAACAGTCACCACAAAAGAAGGCTGGCTACCCTGCTGGTAAGGCTCATGAAGAGGCCACATGGAGAGGGAGAGTCCCTGAGACTACAAGGAGGGAAACTGAGGCCCCAGGCATATGATCCCAGTAAAATCATTCTTGCCAACCCCTAACCATTCAAGTCATGAGGTGCCAGATGTGAGTGGAGAAGCTATCTTGAACATTCCAGTCCCAGCAGACATCAGAAGAAGCAGAAGTCATCCCCACTGTGCCCTGTTTGAATTCCTGACTCAACTGCGAGAAATATGTTTACTGTTTTAAGCCACTAAGTTTGGGGTTGTTTGTTATATAGCAATAGATAACTGTAACAGAAATAAAAACTTCACACTTCCATAACCAAAGACAACTATTTGTAAAGAAGGTGCAAATCTTCAAAGTTGGGCAAAAAGCTGGAACGCAAGGTGAGTAGACAGAGTGCTAAACTAGAAATCCACAGTCCAGTCCTGGTTCTACACCCAGCTCTGCTCCTGGCTCAGTGGCTAACCTTAGGAAAGACACTTAACCTACTTTAGGCTCCCTAAGTTGTCATATCTACCCTAACACAGAGTAGGTGCCTATGATGGTTAATTTTATGTGTCAACTTGGCTAGGCTATGGTTCCCGGTGGTTTTGCCAAATACTAGACTAGTTGCTGTTCCATAATGTAATCTAATGCTATGTAATGTGACCAAGGAGCCCTGGTGGCACAGCGGTTGAGTGCACAGCTTCTAACCAAAAGGTTGGCAATTCAAACCCACCAGCTGCTCTGTGGGAGAAAGATGTGGCAGTCTGCTTCCATAAAGATCACAGCCTTGGAAACTCTATGGGGCAGTTCTACTTTTTCCTATAGGGTCACTATGAGTTGGAATCAACTCGATGGCAATAGGTATAGGTAATGTAATCAGCTTCCATAATGTACTGTGGTCAATCAATCAGCTGAAAAGGGAGCTCCTTAGGGTGTAGTCTGCCTTCGGACTGTAAACAGATGTTTTGACAGAACTCGCTCTCTCTCAACTCTGCACTCTTCAGACCTAAAGATCTTGCGATACAAGCCTGAAGAAGTCTCCAGCCTGCTGCCTAACTTACAAATTTTGGACTTACCAGGCCCCCACAATCCCATGACTCAACAGAAGTCTCCAGCCTGTCACCTGACCTACAGATCTTGGACTTGCCAGCCCCCACAATTGCATAAGCTAATCCTATGAAGTAAATCAATCAATCTCTCTCTCTCTCTCTCTGTGTGTGTGTTTGTGTGTGTGTGTGTATGTGTGTAGAGAATCCTAAGACAGCACCTACTAGGCTTTCTATATTTCTTTGGCAACTGTGACTCTATAATTCCTTATTATGCTATCAACCTTGGACATAACCTTATAAAAAGCCACCCATGTTTTGAATGTTCTGTCTGTAAAATGGGAAAAATGACATTTGACCACATGCTGGGGACAACACAGTGAGAAAGTCCTTCGAAAGGTTACTTTACCTATCCTTATGAAGACAATAGTTGGCCAAAATATTACCCATCATGGCAGAATTTTTATTTTTTAATTTTTTTTAGTGTACTTTAGGTGAAGGTTTACAGAACAAATAGTTTCTTATTAAACAGTCAGTACACATATTGTTTTATGACATTGGTTAACAACCCCATGACAAGTCAACACTCTTCCTTCTCAATCTTGGATCTTTTTTTTTTTTTTTGGTGAAAATATACATAGCCAAAGATACACCATTTCAAAAATTTCTATATTACAATTCAGTGACATCGATTACGTTCTTCCAGTTGTGCAGCTATTCTCACTATCCTTTTCCAAATTATTCCATCACCACTGTCTTCAACTCACTGTCCCCATCAAACCTTTTGAGTTGCTGTTGTCAATTTGATCTCACATAGATAATTCTTTTTGTTGTTGTTGTTTTACTTTAGATGAAGGTTTACAGAACAAAACAGTTTCTCACTAAACAGTTAGTACACATATTGCCCTATGACAGTGGTAAACAACCCCATGACATGTTAACACTGTCCTTTCTCAACCTTGGGTTCCCTATCACCAGCTTTCCTGTCGCCTTCTGCCTTCTAGTCCTTGTCCCTGGACTGCTGTGCCTCATTAGCACCAATTGTTTTATGGGGCTGTCCAATCCCCGGCTAAAAGGTGAACCTCGGGAGTGACTTCACCACTGAGCTAAAAGGTTGTCTGGGGGCCATACTCTTGGGGTTTCTCCAGTCTCTATCAACTAGTAAATCTGGTCTTTTTGTGTGTGTTAGAATTTTGTTCTACATCCTTATCCAGCTATGTCCAGGACTCTCTGTTGTGATCCCAGTTAGAGCAGTCAGTGGTGGAACCCGAGCATTATCTAGCTGTACTGGACTCAGTCTGGTGGAGGCCTTGGTAGCTGTGGTCCATTAGTCCTTTGGACTAATCTTTTCCTTGTATCCTGATCTCTTCATTCTCCCTTGCTCCCAAAGTGGTGAGACCAGTTGAGTATCTTAGATGGCTGCTCACAGGCTTTTAAGACCCCAGACGCTACTCACCCAAGGTAGAATGTAGAACATTTTCTTTATAAACTGTGTTATGCCAACTGAGCTAGATGCTCCCCATGACCACAGTCCCCACAGACCTCCATGGCAGAATTTTTAAAGTGTCCATCTTTGACATGAACCATAAATATGTGAGCTCAGAGAACTCTCAGCCCTTTTTAACAGGCAGAGAGAGGCTAAAGGAAGAACTGAAGAAAAGAGAGAAATATACATATCTGCAGGCTCCAGAAGCATCTCGGTAGAGCCACTCTGGCTTCTCCATCTGCCTTTGTGTGTGGCTAAGTTGATACCTGCTGATGAGACATCCCGGGAAGCTGAAAGAGCCAAGGCTTCTCTCCCGTCTGCCCCCACTTCTCTGGGCCTAGCAGTGTTCAATAAACACTGAGAGGCAGCTCCTCATGCCCACTCAGTCCTCATCTGGTATGCAACAATCCCAACAACATTCTCTTCTGCCTCCCACCATCGCCAGAGTCAACAAGGCCAAACTCGTCAGAACTCAAGCCAGTAACAATAAACACACAGGTTCTGCCCTCTCCCAAGGAAACATGTCTACTACACGTAAAGAACTGATAGTCAGGCCCTTTGTATTTCATAAAGTGTCACTTGTTACTCAGAATAACAAAGGCTACAGCAGATTTACTTTATAACCCTGCTTGTGATTGACCATAACTTCGTGGAACACATTTTCTCCTCTGGGTTGAAACACCTAAAATACTTTAGTTAATTTAAAAAGGAAAACAAAACAAACAAAAACCAACAACAACAACAAAAAGTGCTGCAAAGAAGAAACCTTGCAGAGAATCTGTTTATCTTCCCTGTACTACTTCCTAGAATTCTGAATGATGAAACAATTGTACTTTAAAGGACTTGGCTACTGACAAAGCTAACAGGTCAAAGAAGTTTAACAAGGGGAAAGAATCCATCACTAGGGAAGCAAACGAATCCAGGTAGAAAAAGGCTCTTAGAAAAAGAAATGTTTTCAAATATAGCTAAGAAAGAGAGGAGGAGGCAAAAGGACTACTGAATGGAGAGAGGATACGTGATTTTTTATTTTTTAATACTAATGTTGTAGTCTCCCAAATACATTTTGGAATCTTTTAAAATGTAAGCCTTCAATCACATTACTGCACTGATGAAATGAGACAGATTTTAAAAAGAAAAGACCCTTGGCATTCTCAAACTTTGTAAGGCTTCAAAAATGACTCCAAAAGCTCCTAACAAACAGCAGCTTTGAGAAAGTCCACAAAATGCTAGCAAAACAGCCTCACTGAAGAGAAAGGCTCACTGTGAGATTACCTAGCTGACCCTCTAGCAGCAACATCTCAAAGAGGCTGTTTTCTACTTGTCTTCACGTCTGCAATACCAACATGTGGCATCTGAGAATTCAGGGACTTAACGAATATCGCAAGATCTATTCCTAATGAACATCAGGGATCTAACTCTATGCAGTATGTACTGAATTGAATTAAACAGAATCAAAGAGATACTGAAAAAACAAAGAGTGCCTTCTAACTTCGAATCCATCTGAACTAATTAGCTGAGGCTTCATAAAAATCAGAAGTACAGACTGGTATCAACGGGTGTTAGAATCCAGTCTCTTTGTAAGGCAGGCCATGTTCCAAATGCTTTACATATACTGATTTATTTAATCCTCACTACGCCATTACAGAGTAGGCACTATTATCATTCCCATTCTGGGTAAATATCAACAGCAAGATCAGGAATATTTTCCAAGGTAACACAGGGAGCAAGTAGTGAAGACAGTATTCAAACCCAGGCAATCTGACTCGAGAGTCCATGCTTTTACTCACACTACACTGCCTCTCTAAACACAAGGTAGGGAGCTGGGGCATAACAACAGCTGTACTAGTGATCTCAGTGGCTTTGTAAGAGTCACAGGTGGCGTTTGCTATTTAAGGTGTGTACGAATTGACTCCTATTCCACCTAACAAGAGACAGCCATTTGAAGAAATTTTAGGGACAATAATCCTTTTTTAAAAAAGTTATAATCTCACTCTAATCTTCAGGTGAATTCAGGTTTTTGTGTATTAGGTTGTGGTTAAGAGTTTGGCTGCTAACCAAAAAAAGGTTGGCAGTTTGAATCCACTAGCCGCTCCCTGGAAACTCTATGAGGCAGTTCTACTCTGTCCTATAGGGTCACTATGAGTTGGGACTGACTTGACAGCAACAGGGTTTTTTTTTTGTAATTTTTTTAAGATGAGGTAGGTGAACAAGGCTGGGGAGAGTTAGCAGCCAGTGCACTCCTCATTCCCAGTGCACCACAGAAAGGAGCTGTCTCTAAAGGCTGCTGTCCATCTGCGCCCAAAGATAAACAAGAGGAGGGTCAAGGTCACACCTGATCTGACAACAGTCCAGGCAGCCAGCCATACCAGCACAAGCCGCCTGGAATGTGAGGGCTGCTCATACCTTCTGCAGGCTCCCACTCATGAGTGATACAGAGGAAAGGAATCTCCCAGCAGGTAAGGGGTGGTGAAAAAGAGTTCATCTTTTGGAAATCTACCTAGAATAATTAAAGACTCTTTGAGTGCTAACATTAATATATTTTTGTTAGTACCTCATACACCCCTTCTGCAGAAAGAGTTGGACAGGTAAGAAGAATAACCCCCAAGCTGGCAAGTTAGGCCAGGGTAGTGGGGCATCTTTGCTCAGCACACGGAATTTGTGTTTAACGAGGGTTTTAACCCAACAAAGAGTTAAGTGTTCAGTTTGGTGAACTCCCACGTTCTTTTGTTAGAAAGTTACACCGCAAGGGTGGTACCAAGTATCTGCAATGTTGCAAACAAGGCCCAACGATTAGTCTGCAGAGGGTAATTTCTCAATGTCTTTTCATGACGCCAGGGTTCAACAAGCCCCATCCAAGCTCCTACCACAATCCCCAAGTCTTTTTATAGTCACAGGTAATTACACTATGGAGAGATTACAACACTTTCGTCAGCAGGGTTTGCAGCTGACAGGAAGATGCTCTGCGGATGTTTTGGGAACTACATCCTTATTTAGCAAACAGTTTGCTACTATGCCTATTGTTTCTTTCCAAGAATAGAACACCTTGGCAAACCTTGTGTCTAAAATGAGAACTAAACAACCAAGGACCACTGTAGACGAGAACAGAAAGAACCAGAGGGAAATATGGTAACCCGAGATGGTCCTCTGCATCCTTTATCCAGGGGGAGAGAACGCAGACAGGTGTCTTTCTTCCTCTGTCAGGCTAATCCTCTGATGACTGATCTGAGTGTTCCAATAAGGAAAGACAAGAAACAGGTCTCAGAGAAGCCTGCCACTCAGCACAGGTAATGCAGTTCCAGCAAAGATGACAAAGACAGACCAGGTATAAATCCCAACCAGCTTCACCATTTACTATAGCCTGTCTCTAAGCAAGTCGTCTAACCTCTCTCTGCCTCAGCTTCTCATTCGTGAAATGGTTATATGACCACCTAGCTCACAGGCGTTCAGAGAGCTTTAAATGGGATAACACAAAGCCTGACATAAATGATGTTCTACACTTGTCAGTTTCCTACCTATCCTGTCCTCTCACCTCAGTGTACATTATCTCTGATCCAAGTCCCTTCACAGATGGTGAGGTGAGCCAGGGCCACATGCCAACATCTCTCTGCCATGCAGTGTTGAGGGCCAAAGCCATGTCATCTCCCAGAGAACCTGGTTCTCAATATTTTCCATCTTCAATGAAAACTAACTGCCTGGCTTTCCCACTCTGCTGCACAGAAATGCAGATGGCTATTTTTCCAGTTATTTTAAAACTGTTTTAGGTGCTTGTGTGATGTTTAACATGACAACATTTAAAAAAAAAAAAAAAGCAGAAACAAATACTGAATATGTTCAGTAAATATGCTCAGGAAAGGGGGAGAATGAGAACTAAAAACTTTTTACATGGGTCGGCAAACCAGTTAAGACCACTTAACTATGCAAATGTGAGCTTTCTGGAAGGCAAAGAAGATTCCTGAAGTAGCCAATTCCTCACCTGGTCAAGTTTGACACCTCCTCCCAATCCCTTATCCTCAACCCAAACAGTGACTATGTGTAAAAACGGCGTAGTGGGGGCATCTGATTTCCTCTAATTTCACTGAGCGGGGAGAATCATTATCAGCATCAACAGGCCAAGGCTGACCACTACGAGGTGTAAGTCAGACAGAAGTCCACCCTCCGACCTTTATACCAGTTCTGACACCAACTGTCCCTCCCACAGCACTCTCTACTTCTTCACTGGGTTTGATACTTTGTTGCAATGGCCACAGAGAACTCATAGACAATACAATTACCAGGTTTACTAGGGAAGTAACAGGTTACAATTCAGGATCAAAAATGACTCAGGATACAGGTCTTTGATCAGGACAGCCTCTTCTCAGCCGTGCCCTGCAGGCAGGCCTCTCTCTGGCCCTCGGGCCTCTTGGGCAGGCTGGCCTCTGCCAGCTCTTTAGCTCTTTAGCTCCACTGATAAGTGCCCAGAGGCATCCCATTCTGCCAGTAAACCTTGGCCCAAAGGTGCTCAGCTCTCTAGGTCCAGGGGTCGGCAAGCCTAGTTCTACCGAAAAGTGCCTGAAGGCACCCCATTCCACCAGCAAACCTCCTGCCTGACCAAAGGCACTCAGCTTTCTCACTCCATGGGCTGGGAAGCCCACCACACTGTCTCCTGCAGGTCTCATGGTTTTGCTGCTTCTGCTGCTGCTGTTTCTCTGCCGCTACTTCTCACCATGTCTGGTGTCATAGCTCTCTCCAGCTCCCGGGTCTAGGAGGTTCTCAGTGCAGGGACTCTGGGTCCAAAGGACGCACTCTGCTCCCATCTCTTCTTCTAGGTGGTAGTGAGGTCCCCTACAGGGATTGGCTCTCTTTTAAGCCTAGCAGGATAGCAAAACTGACCAACCTTCTCATTAGGGTTCTATACACCTTATTTGTATGGTCCCACCCCACAAGGGTGCCATATACCTTATTTGCATTATTAGCAAGCTATCCAATTCCCTTGGTGGGCCATGAGCACCTCACTTGCATAGTCCCATTCAGTCAATTGGTGGAAGTTACAAAACCATGGCAAGAAAGGCCATATAGAAGTGATCCATCACACTGTACCATGCATCTTCAGTTTTGTTTTTTAAAGACAAGGATATCATCTGCATAAGTCTCTTGCCCAACATGACTCAACAGCAGGTCACATACCATGATCCATGTCACATGCCAAGTGCCCTCCAATCATTTTCATTATTCTACACAACAACGACGACCTTAACATTCTTAAGGATTGTTGTTTCTGTTTTATAGGAAACACAAAGAGGCCAAGTGATTTGCCTAAGGTCATATAACAAATTTCTTAAGATCATAGGTAAAGAGAAGGCTTGTGAAACTTGGGAGAGGCTGCTAACATTTAGGATCTTAATTTCTCACTCTAGCCCAAGAAGAAAGGTAAATTGGGTAGCACAGGCATGTTGCTGTTGTGTGCAGTCGAGTCAATTCCGACTCACGGTGACCCTGCAGGACAGAGTAGAACCGCCCCATAGGGTTTCCAAGGCTGTATCTTTACAGAAGCAGATCACCAGGTCTTTCTCCCGTGAAACCACTATGTGGGTTCAAATCGACAATCTTTCAGTTAGCAGACAAGTACTTAAACCACTGCGCCACCAGGACTCCTATTTTGAATTATGCCTGCACACAACTGGTCTTCCCACTGCATGGTGTGACTATATGTGAAGAATAAGATATGCTTCCATTTGCCACTCCTAAAAGGGAACTTTTCAAGAATTCTCCCCATTTCTGCTAAAGGAATAACCAAGGCAGACTGAGACCCAATGCCTCTCTAACACTTTCTTTGGTTTTTCCCCAGCTGTAGAAAACCCAGGATATAAAACTAAACCCCAAACATACATAACTACCACAGAACTCTCAAGTGCCTCTTCATACACAATTCTTTTCTTCTAAACCTGAGCTATTATGACCAAGACTAGGGGGTAGCTGTGGTATTTATGACCAGAAACTATGGAGATGAATCACCCCCCAGCCCAGAGGATTCCCACTTCACTATTTATGGCAGGATTCTCACAGTCATGAATGTACAGCATATTCAGGGTCTATTAGAGCCCACTGGGTAACAAGGCTGAGTAGTTTATAAGGTGCCCCATTTTAAAATCAGGTAATGCTTCTGGAATGGGTATTCTAGGAGCAGGTAAGCAGAGGGGCCCTTTCCTGAACTGAACTGCCTTTCCTTGGCTTCAGCATATCTGAGTCTTGATTTCTTGGCAAGCTTGCTTGGCACACTGCTCACGGCAGGCACAGCCATACAGGTGTGCTCTGGGATTCAGGCCAAGAAGCACGTACCTCCCTCTCCCAGGAGCCGCTCCAGAGAAAGGGAAAAACATCGGCAGTAACTTGGTGCACTGGATCTAAGTAATGGTGAAACTCCTTCCCCTGCCTGCATGCTGCCCATGCCAGTACACGTTTTATGGGGAGTAGGAAAGATTTGGGAGGGGACATGGCAGGGGAGTGAGGATTCTTTGCAGATGGGGGAGGGGAAAGAAATCAACAAGGCCAACTTTTCCATCCTGGTCTGAGCCCACACTACAAACAGACATATATTTTTCCACAATGGAGAATAATAATCCCTTTATCCAGCTAGTCTGGAACCATCAGTCCCTGATAATTGATTTTAGACAATGAGTGGGAAGTTAGGAAGGTGTGGGTGGTTGGAAAATGGGGGTGGGGAATAGGAGGAGGCAGGGTGGAGCTGACATAAAGGAGGGTGGGGGTGGGTGGGATGGATTAATGGAGCTAAAGAAGCTAGACTTTTCAGATACTATGCCACTAACACCACCGTATAACATGTCTGGACAACTTCCCCAGAGGAGCCTTGGAAGAGGCAGGTGGCAGTAGTGCATCAGGCACTGTGCCAGGTTCCGGTCCTGGCTCCACTTTTAGTTGACCATAAGAACCTGGGCAAGTGGAAAACCTCTACAGTCCACTGTGGCTTTGACCAGTCCTTTGTCAGCTACATCATCTCTGCTGCAACTACTCATCTCTTTCTTGGGAGCACAAAAGCAGCCACAGACAATATGTAAATGAATGAGGGCTATGATACTGTAATAAAACTTTATTTATGGATGCTGAAATTTGAATTTCATAGAATTTTCATGTGTTTCTAAATAGTATTCTTCTTTTATTTATTTATTTAAACCATTTAAAAACCACCCTTAGCTCGCAGGTCGTGCAAAAGCAGATGGTAAGTGGGATCTGGCCCATAGGCCTTAGTTTGCCAACCTCTGCTCTACAGATACAGTGATAAATAAAACAGAGTCCCTATCCTCCATAGTTCTGTGATACCACTTCTGAAGGCCTCTTCTGGCTTTGGAATGGCCTTGTGAATGAAGGTACTGCTTCATTTTGTTGCACATTGGTGTAGTCAGGCCTTTTCCCTTGGAACCTCACACAATCAGGCTGCCCACATTGTGGACTTCCAACCATCAGCGGTCCCCTGGGTTGTGATAGGTGCTCCTCACAGCCAAGGAGGTCTCAGGCTTATGGGAAGGGTTTGGGTCAAGGGTCAAAAGGCCATGATGGAAAGAAAAACAGTAACTTTTTCTCCCAGTAAGTCAAAGAAAAAAAATAAGACTAGATGAGATTTGTATTATTATCTGCACGTGTTGGGTAAGTGGGAGGTGGGAGTTGACGGAAAAGGAATACGAGAGACAGCACTGAGCTGTGGGGCTCTACAAGCTACAATATAACCCCCCCGCCCCAATCCCCTTCAGACCCTAGCTCTGAGATCTCTCTATGGAATGTTGTCTAAAGTAACTGTCATATACATGTTTCTAATGAAGCAAGAACCATACAAACTCAAAAAGGCTCACTGCTGCATTTTAGCCCATCAGGGCTCCTCCAGCTCACCATCTTCAAACAGAATGTTCTTAGAATCATGAAAGCATAGACTTAAGGAGCTGGAAAGTCACCTTAAAGGTCTTCCAGGCCAACCACTCATTTAGCAGATAGAGAAACTGAGCTACAGAATGATTAAGTGACTTGTTCAAGATCAAAAAGTATAGTGTGGTATCAGTAATCAGGCCCTGCTTTCACTAAATTATAATACCTCAACTACGTACTCATTCTGAGAAAAAGCACAGAAATACAAGAAAAAAACAAAAAATAGTGAACAATTACTGTTTATTGTATTATATCATTCAATCTTCATAACCACCCTATGAGGTAAGTACTATTATTATCCCATTTTGCAGCTGAGGAAACTGAGGCTTACAGACATAAAAACTTGCTCATGGGTCCCAAAACCAGCAAGTGGTAGGTCTGGGCTCTGAACATAGGCAGTCTGATTCTGAAGCTTGCAGCCTTACCTGCACATCATGCTCTGAATCCTATACCTCCATCCTGCCTGATGATAGTTATGGCTGGGGGGAGGGAGTCATAATGTCACCACCAGCAGGTTTCCATACATCCCTCCAGCTGGCTCACTAGTCCCCTGGATGCCACGCCACGAGGACTGACTCTCTGCTACACCACAGCACAAAAGTCTCCATCCTTTGCTCTTCCCACAGGGACCCCAGAAGGCACGAAAAGCAACTGTCAGATGGACAGTCCGCCCTCTCAGTCTTCAGGAGAAACAATGGTATTAAGTCTTTTCCCTTCCCACACACAGAAGGCAGGTGGGGACTCACCTGACGCAAGTCCGTCTCCAAGCAGGGTGCTAAGGATCACCAGCGGAAGCAACACTCCATGCCCCACAGAGGCCACGACAAACGCTGAGGTGCTCTTTGGTGCTATCCTGCCATGGCACATCTTTTATCCGTCAAAGGTTTTTTAAAAGAAAAATCTGAAAGCCAGAAGTAAAAATCCTACAGTCATCCAGAGGTAGATTCACCTATAAAACAAACAAACAAAACACGGCCATAAGTACAGTGACAACTTCAGCTAGAAGTTAGAGGCAGGCACTTTGGTAAGGAAGCCATAATCACATACAAAGTTGAAAGAATTCTAGCAACTGAATCTGTGCTGCCAGAAGAGACAAGCAGATAAGCGGCCTTTCAACTCCTCCTTGGGGCAAAGCCAAGGCCAGCAGCAAGCTGCAGTCAGCTTCTGGGAGCTAGATCCTTGCGATAGGACAAGGAGACAAGCTCCGTCTCACCTGGACATCTGTCAGGCATGGCAGAGCTTTCAGAAACTGCTCTGGCTCTGCCCCATGGCCACAGAGGTTCCAGCAGAGGAGGAGAGAAGCAGCTGCTGACGCAGAGCTGTTACACCCTGACTCAGGCTTTGCCTTTGCCACTTGGACTCAGAGCAAGTTCAGCTAACCGAAAGGAAAAAAAAAAAAAAAACAGAGAACACGTGTCTTAAAGGCAGAAACACACCACCTAGAGAAGGAATGCAGGAGCCAGAGCCCAGGGCCCCACCAAAGGCTGGATGAGGCCCTGAGGATCTGACTCGACAGCCATGAATCTCAAAAATGGACTAATTAATCTGGCTCACACGACACACCTGGAACCAGAGAGGTCACACTCTGTTGGCTGCCCCCCACAGAGTGGGGGGTGGAGGACGGGCTATAATTGTTAATTAGCCCCACAACTCATTCTAGTTGAAAGACTTCAGAAGAGCAGGAGCCAGTGTCTTTCAAAAATTCAGAGGTTGAGATTTTAATTTCTTTTTTCCTACATGCCTTCAGGAAGCTGCTGGGTTGATGATACATTATGTTGTGAGTCTATTATATTTTAGTTAACTCATTTCATTTGCCAGTTACTCATTTATCCTGGTTTATAACAGGTATTATAACAATAATAAGGTTACAGTTCCTTCTTTTTTTTATTCCACACACGCCCCTTCTCCATTAATAAGACTTTATGTACACAGATAAGGCAGCATGCCATTTACAACCCTTTACAAAAGATGCCCCAGGGACTCTGCCAGGATATTAACCAGAACTAGTATTAATCCATGCCTAAAGCCTTGACTGAGGCCTGTGTTTCCCTCCTAAAGAGGGTTACTGCAAATAGTAACATGAGCTACCTCAGTCAAAGGAAGAACAGCTATGGGGACCTTCAATAAGCATTAGCCAGTGGTACAAGAACAGAGCTATAGCTAGCCACTGGGTCTTCATCCAGTTCCCCCTAATAGCTGTGACTGTAGCAGTCTCCTGTTTCCAGCTTTCATCTAGCCTCCAATCTGAGCCTTTAAAGCTGTGGAACAGGGATGGTTCCTGGAGAGGTCTGGGGGTGGGGCCTGTGAATGACCCGAGACAGTATACAAAACTGCACTGTAAAAATGTGTGTACATTTATGTAGCTAAGAACAGCAGAGTCAGAATGCCTGGATTCGAATCTGTTTCCTTCATTATGATCTTATAACCAAGTTACATAACCTCCCTAAGCCTCAGTTTCCTCACCTGTAAAATGAGGATAGTAACCATACTGTCTTCATAGGGCTGGTGTAAGGAAAAGGATCAGAGCACCTGACACAGTGCCTGGCACCTAGTGAGTCGTCAATAAACACTGGCTGCTGCTGCTCTTGTAATTATTACTAAGACCTGGGCTAGCAGGGACCTTGGAGATCATCAAGCTTCACCTCCTCATTTGACAGATGCCAAAATCAAGGTCCAAAGAGGTTAAAGGATATTCCCAGGGCCACCAGCTGGTTAGGGTTGGCAATGGGTCCTTTGGTGCTGTCATTTTAGATACAGTCACACCAGATAAGCCTACTAGGAAGTCATCATCCCCTCAAGACAACAACCAGTGGATCATCAAGAACAACACCTGTTTGTGCCACATCACAGCACGTGTACAATAAATATTTAAGCAGTGAATGGATGAAGCCAGACCAGGGTGGTGCTTAGGTGCAGGAGTAGAGGTAGGCAGGGAAGACTACTCAAAGGAGGTGATGCCGAGTCCTAAAGGATGTGTCTAGTGAAAAAGATTGAAGAGGTGTCAGTATAAGTGGGAGCATAGTACTCCTGCAGAAGCTAGAGGACGGGGCTATGCTGAGGAGTTTAGACTTCACCCTGAAAACCATGTGGAACTTCCAAGGATTACAAACAAGGAAGCTGCTGTTGTGTCGTCAAGTCAACTTTCCACCCATTGAGACCCCGTGTGACAAAGGAGAACTGTTCTATAGGATTTTCTAGGTTGTAATCTTACGGAAGCAGATCAACAGGTCTTTCTCCCGTAGAGCCGCTGGGTGGGTTCAAACTGCCAACCTTCCAGTTATGATTTAGGAAATAATACTGGAGTTATTATTCCCTCTCCTTGAGCATAGAGAATGTGACCCAGCTGGAGCTGGGCTCACAAGGACTCACGAGGACACATCAACTGGGCCCTGAGGTATAAAGACAATAGCTAAGATAATCTTAGAAAATATCTTTTAGGGAAACTTTCACATAAAGCCGATCTAACAGAACACAAAAGACTTTTCTTACCTTCTTCTATTAGCATTTAGTGAATAGAAATTTGTTGGACCAGTGAAGACCCTCCTGACTGTTTTTACTGAAACCTGTACCAATGACTGTTAAGAAAGACAATTCAAAATGTAGGGTCACAGTTTCTAGTCTGTGGGTAAAAGGTGAAGTTTTCAATGGTTTTGCCCATTTGTAATGTTAATATATACTGATGACTCTGTAATGGTCTTTGGACTTGGGCGGACTTGGGCAGATATGGTTGTGGCAGCATGCTTGTCTGTTTTCCCATTCTTGACTATTCTGTAATATTCTTTGGACTCGGGCAGACATGGCTGTAGCAGCATGCTTGTCTGTTTTCCCACTTTTGTCTGTTCTGTGATATTTCCTTGGATTCGGGCAGACATTCTAGCTCTGGCAGCATGCTTGTCCGCTTCCCACTTTTGTCCTTTTGAATATATGCCGAATAAAACTTTCTTTTTGCTCTTCTAAACTTTATGATGTTTTTCCTCTACAACAGTTAGCCGCTGAGGGCTTAACCATTGCACTACCAGGGCTCCCTACAAGGAAGTTAAAGACCAAGTACATTCAGGAAGATCACTCTAGTGAGATTGCAGAGGATTTAGAGGAGAAGGTAAGCTGTGGTGGCCAAGTGGTAAAGAACCTTAAATTTAGTACTTAATAATCAATGGAGAGCTTCTGGAGACCAATTTGGCAATATCCACCCAAAAAATGCACATATTCGCTGACCCACCAATTGTGTTTCTAGAATCTGTCTTTAGAAATCACATATGCAAGGATATTCACTGCATTATTTGTAGCGGCAAAAGATTGGAGCAACCTAAAAGTTCATCAAAGGGGAGCTAGTTAAATAAGAGTAAACCTGTACAATAAAATACTACACAGTGGTTTAAAAGAACAGGGCAGCTCAATCTGTACTAATACGGAATTACTTGCAAAATTATTAAGTGAAGAAAACCATGTGTGTATGCATGTATTTTTAAAGACTACACACACACACACACACACACACACACACACACACAAACACCTGTATACACCAAAAATCTCTTAACAACGCACAAGAAGTTGCTAACAAGCGATTGCCTTCAGGGAGGGGAACTGAGTGGTTGACAGAAAAGGAGGGAAATTTTTACTGTATATATTCCCTTTTAATCTTCTTGAGTTTTGAGCCTTTTGTATGCATTACCTATTCAAACAAATAAAAACATAAAATTAACACAGCAAGGCCTTTCTGTAGGCTGCCTGTCTCCTTGCTCAATGAATGGGTTTACATTAAAATAAACCTCGAGAACCTGACTGCTTCTTCTATCAGGGATATGGTCACTTTCAAAGCTCAGCACAAGAATTATCTCCTTGAGGAATTCTTGTCTGACAGTTTACACTATCCCAACCCCCCGTAGAACTGGCCCCCTTCTTACCCCTAAGTGCCTTGGGCACCTTGCTGCACCTATAACAGGCTATTACATCTGTTTATCTGTCTCAGCCTAGTAAGCAAGAGTTTCCTGCAGGCAAGGGCTGTGGATTACTCCACTTGGAATCGTCAACATCCAGCACAGGGCCTGGCACCTGACAAACTCATGAAAACTGTGGAGAGGAGCCTGTATAGAATTGGGGAGATGTTCACATATAAGCTTCTGGTTGTTTGTTTTAAGAAATAGTTGGCTCCCTCCTTACTACTCAAGCAAAAGGACCAATTCTACCATGAAGCCTAAGACCTGACCAAGTGCAGAACAGATGGGGTGATGGAAATGGAAGCTTTGCAAAGAAAAAAGATGAATGGAAGGTAGTCACTGCAGTGTTGGGTCAGGGATTATTGCTTCAGAAATATTATGGTGGAAAGCTAACCCCCACAACCCAAGTATCATCCAGAATGGGAGAACCTGGCTACTGTGGAGTAAGGGTCACACTGTCAAGCTAAACATTTTAAGAGAGGATCTGCTCTGAACACAGTTTTTTTTTTTTTTTTTTTTAAACTGTCCTTTAACACGAGAAATCCAGGCTAGAAAGGAATGTGCTGTCACAGTATAGGGAGAGCAACCAGGGTCACATAGCAATGTGTGTATAAATTTTTGTATGAGAAACTAACTTCAATTGTAAATGTTCACTTAAAGCACAATAAAAAAGAAAAAGGAAAGACTCGTTGAAAATACTTCAGAACAAATTAAGACTAGCTATTCATTATCCCTACAGAAACACAGAGGCTTAAACTTTAAAAAAAGAAAAGAAAAAAAGTATCCATTTCACTTCAGTATTCCTTTTGAATGTTAATGACTGTTTCTTCTAATTAAAAAAAAATTACGATTAAAGAGGAACATAGAACCAAGCCTCATTTTCAAAGCCAATACCCATCTGCCTTGACCAGGAACACAGCATCTAAACTTAGAGGTGAGAAAAGAGGAGAGGGCTTGGGGCTATGAGTTAGTTCCACTTCTGCTACCAACCAGCTGGCCGGTAAAAAGGCTCTTGGGGCTTCTGTTTCCACATCTGAAAAAGGCTCTGAGGTCTCTCTCAGCTACAGAGTCCTCCACAGCTCCTGAGCTTCTCTTTGTGTAACACGTCTCTTCCTCCAGCAGCCAGCTTCCCCTCCAAAACACAGGTTGAGGAGTGTAAAAATGGTGTGGCGGAGGCTTCATCGGACCTCCTCCTCAAACTTTACAAGGGAGAGGAGAATCATTACCAGCATCAACAGCCCAAGGCTGACTACTACGAGGTAGAGGTCAAACACACCTACAACCTCCAACTTTTTACCAATTCTGACACCAGTCGTCTCTTCCATCACACTCTCTTACTTTTCTGCTGGGTTTGATAATTCACTGCAATGGCCACATAGAACTCACAGACAATACTCACAGTTATGGGGTTTATTAGGGAAGTTAACAGGTTACAATTCAAGATCAGGAACAACTCAGGATACAGTTCTTCAATCCGGACAGCCTCTTCTCAGCTGTGCCCACAGGCATGTCTCCCTTTGGCCCTCAGCCTCGTGGCGTCTCGGGCCTCCTGGGCCTCCTGGGCCAGAGGCAGCCCACTCTGCCAATAAGCCTCAGCCCGAAAGCACTCAGCTCTCTAGCTCCATGGGTTGGCAAGCCTAGCTCCACTGACAAATGCTTGGAGGCACCCTAGTCCGCCAGCACGCCTCCTGCCCACAGGTGCTCAGCTTTCATCTTCGTGGGCCAGAAGCCCACCATGCCATCTCCTGCTGGTCTCCTGGTTCTGCTGCTGCGAGTTCACTGCCACACTGGCCGCGGTTTCTCGCCGTCTTTCTGCCGTCTCCAGTGTTACAACTCTGTCTCCTGGGTCTAGGAGGATCTTAGTGCAAGGGCTCCAAGTCCAAAGGACACGTTCCACTCCCATCTCTTCTTCTTGCTGATAGTGAGGTCTCCCCTGTCTGCCTCTGGGATGGCTCATTTTAAGCCTAGCGGAATGGTGAAACTGATCAATCCCCTCGTTAGGGTTCCAGACACCTTATTTGCATGATCCCACTGCCACAAGGGTGCTATGCACCTTATTTGCATTATTAGCAAGCTGTCCAATGCCCCCTGGTAGGCCACAAAGCACCTTATTTGCATAGTCCCACCCTGTCATTTGGTGGGAGCTACAAGACCATGCCAAAAAAAGGCAGTATAAAAATCAACCCATCACACTGCAAGGAGTCAAGGAAAATCTGCATTTACCCTTCTGATTTTACTTCTTGGGAGTGATGCTGCTGACCCAATACCACATAGCAGCAGGAGGCCCCAAGAACTAGACTGTCAGCTCTTCAGGGGCAGGGTCTGGGCTCTGTGAACCCAGAACATCAAAAGCTGGGTGACTGTGCTCTGTGACTGTAATGTCATGGACACTCATTTCCTGTCCAGGATGATCCTCCAAGGAGGCCCTCAAGCCATGGCTCTGACTTTGGGGAAGTCATTCACCTTATCTCCGCCTCTGTTTCCTCATCTGTAAAATGGGGGCGTTACTTGCTCTGACTAGCTCACTAGGCTCTGGCGAGTCTCAAAAGCGACAAAGTATAAGTAAATAAAGGCTCTGTAAGTGGAAAGACCCAAGGCCTTCTATTTAGTCTTAGCTCAGAAGCCAAGACAGCAGAGGGCTATCTGAGAAACTGCTTACAAAAATGACAATGACAAGCACAGCAGACTTCTGGTGTTAGGAAGAACCTGCAACATGAGCCCAAAGTTCACATGGTTTGCTTACTTGCTGTTGCCATAAATGCTTTCAGGTTAACCCAAGAGCCTGCTAAGATTAGCAGTGCCCTAGGAGTCACCTTGGGAAATGGTTCATGGCCTTGGGAGGTGCAGCAGCAGACAGGGCCAGTCATGAAACAGCCAGGGTACCCTGTCCCCTAGGCTACCCAGGGACCAGACATCCTCAACTCACACCTGGCTGCCTTGGACCTACCACTACAGAGAATGCCACAGTCCTGCTGCTGGTGGCTTAGGGTCGTATCACACTCTACAGATCACTCCTCCGTGGAGGCCAAAGGGTCCTGACTCAGTCAGGCTTGGCTCCCAGGTGCTGGGTGGCTTTGTCTATATCTCGGTGAAGGCAGCCTCACTCTATATGTAATTTTCAGGATGGATTACTTCCTAATTCATGGCTCATCTGTCCATTAGTTGGGAGAGGAAACTGGATAGGTAAAACCAACATAAATCCTTTTCTTGCCTCCAGAAAGGGGGAGGGAGGGCTGAGAATCTAGAACAAGAGAGTTTATTCCTCTTATTAACTATCTTCAGCAACGATGCTGCTGCCACGTGATAAGGGAGGACAAAGAACAGTTCAGAAAGTATGAACAGAATTTAACCAACTAATTATATTTCAGGGTGTAACGATAAGAAAGCCCAACACTTTGAAGTCCAAAGTTTCCCACGAGTGTGATAAGAGAAGTCACACACAGCCAAAGCTACCAAAGCCCTCCTTTATGTCTCTCTTATTCCCTTCAACATCTCCCCTCTTCACTCTCACTCACCCTGAAATGGCCATATTATAGCATCAAAAGCCATCTAAACATTAAATGGATCTCAATATCTCCTAATCCCCCCACAAAAGACTAAATTACTTCTAAGCACCTTCAGTTTATTTTTTCCCCCTGTAGATCAATGGCTCCTTCCAATCTTGCTAATCTCTATATCCACCTCTCCCAACTTCCTTTGTGCCTCTAACATCTGAGTGCTTCAATAGTCACAAAATCTTCTCTTGGACTTTGAGATCCTGGAGGGCCAGAATGTTATCCATTTCTTTTTAATCCCTAGCTTCTAGCCCTCAAGACACAAACATCAAACTCCTGTTAAAATTTCACTTTCTCCAAATCACAAAAATAACCCTCAGCTTTGCTCTTATGCCACCTAAGCCACTATACAGTGTTAGATTTTGGTTGTTTTTTTTTTTAAATTGCTTTGATACTCCTGGAGAAATGTGTCCTTGTCTTGTTCTCCAAGAACTGCTCAACACACCCTCTGAGTGTCACATTTCCCCCTACATTACTTCTTGCTCCTTGTCTTAGTTTCTTAGTGCTGCTATAACAGAAATACAAGCAGGTGGATTAAACAAACAAATCTATTTTCTCACAGTTTATGAGGCTAGAAGTCCGAACTCAGGGCACCAGCAGTAGGGGAAGGCTTTCTCTCTGTCGGCTCTGGGGGAAGTCCTTGTCTCTTTTCAGCTTCAGTTCCTAGGAGATCTTCATGTGGTGTGGCATCTATCTTCCCCTATCTGTGTTTCCTTGTCTCTGTGCCTAATCTGCTCTTTTTATATCTCAGAAGTGATTAGGTCTAAGATGCATCCTACACTGATGTGAGTTCATTAACATAACAAAGAAAAAGCTATTCACAAATAGGATTACATTCACAGGTATAGGAGTTAGGATTCCAACACCTACTTTGAGGGAACACAATTCAATTCATAACAGTCCTCAAGCTTCAGACAGCAGGAACGCCACAGACTACCACCTCATCCCTAAACCTTCTCTAAGTCTCCAACAACTCCCTTCTAGAACCTCACAGCAGGATAACTGCAGTCCCAGCTCCACCACTAAGCCGTGGTCTGGCCTCATGCAAGTCAGTCATTCTTCCTGGCCTTGGGGGGATGGAGAAGTGGTAGGCCTGGATGATCCCCAAGGGCCCTTCGAGTTCTCAGGAATCCCGAATGCCTTCTAGAGAATAGGAGGGGCTCAGATGTTTCCTCTGAAAACGTAAGTCAAAAGAAGTTCTGACTGGAAGAAGAAATGTTGTATCTAGCCTCTTCTGCATAAGCAGTCCTTTTCCTCTCATCTCCCAAGACCTATGCTAGAATCTATCTCCCTCTGCATTACAGCAAACTCAGGAGACTCCACTTTCCCATCGAAAGCGTAATCAATCCATCAGCACATTTGTATAGGCCATCTGTACAGAGTGTTCCTAAAGTGCTTTCCAAAAATAACAAACACCTAACAAAAAAAAAAAAAAAAAAAAACCCCAACCTCCACTCATTCAAGGATCACTGCAGAGCTGCAGTGAGAGACAAGGGCAGAAGAGGAGAAAACAGACTCAAGACAGGAGAGAGAAAAGGAGAGAGGAGGCAGAGTGTAAGCAAGACTGCTTAGGCTATAAATTTCCAACCCTGAAGGCAGGAAACCACCTCCTCTCTAGCCCCAGCTTCACCAGTGACTTATGGGCTGAGTTAGGACGAGTCACTTCACTTCCCTATGCCTCCATGTCCTTATCAGTAAAATGAAACAGTTCAACTAAATCTGGGAGGCTAGGATTGTGGAAAGATTCTGGTAGACTGGGTATTACTAGTTGGGTGGTCTAGGTCAAGTTACTTTCAGTTCCCATCTGTAAGCTGGATAAATGAATACCCACCTCACTGGTTTGTCGTGAGGTGGAAATGAGATAAATGTGAAGGACCTAGGATGTCTGAAAAGGAACGGGCACTCAAATTAGTGTTGGCTACGGTCCCTTCCTGCTCTAATAGGCTCCCAAAGAGCACCATTTCGGCTGGTTTGGAAACATCCAGAGACTAGGCTCAAAATACAAAGTTTAGTTTAGACAAAAGAAGAGTCAACAAGTTAAACAAGTGAACCACCAAGGCTCTGTCCCATCAAGCTTTAAAAATATTTTTTTAAGGTGCTCATAGCACTCCCTCACCCTCCCAAAAAAATTAATTATGTTTGTGACTATACTAAAGTTATATTAGTATCCAAGGGAACCCAGAGAATTTTCTAGCTTAAATATGTTGTAGGGAAGGGCAGAGAGCTTACATGTGTTTAGTTCCCACATAGATACTCACTACCCTGCAAATGGTTAAGCACCCGCTCAACTACTAGCCAAAAGGCTGGTAGTTCGAACCCACCCAGAGGTGCCTCAGATGACAGGCCTGGTGATTTGCTTCCAAAAATCGCCTTGAAAACCCTACGGAGCAGTTTTAGTCTGCACACACGGGTCATCATGAATCGGAATCCACTCAACAACAGGTTTGGTTTTTTCAGTTTAATTTTTAATATGGGGAGGCTGAGCACAAAGCTGGAAGAGGGAGGAATACAACTAATAACTCTACCTCATTAAAAAACAAAACCAAAACCACACCGGTTGCCGTGGAGTCTATTCCAACTCAAACAGCCCCTACAGGACAGAGTAGAGCTGCCCCATAAGGTTTCCAAGGAGCGACTGGTGGATTCGAACCGCCGACCTTTTGGTTAGCAGCCGAGTTCTTAACCACTGGTGGGATGTTACTCCCACCTTACAGATAAATAGAACCCCAAAGTACCTTCACCTGCATTCCTACTGAAAGCGGCTCTCTGCTCTTTTGTTTTCCAAATACCAGGTCAAGCTTAGTCCACCTCTTCTGGGCTCATCAATTCAGCCCACAGGCATTGAAGGCTCTTCTGAACCTCTAGCATCAATGCCTGGGCCACAAATGGGACAACCAGTCATATCCCTCCCCAAGGGCCACTCACATTTACCTAACTAGTATGTGCTGCATTTACTGTAGGTAATAAATTCCTGCAGGGACCACCAACTCTGCTTCTCTCTGTCCCCAAAGTGCTCAACAAATATTAGTTAACTAAAGGAGAAAAAAGACAAACTGTGTAGAAAATACAAGATGGCAACGTAGCAGCAGATATGAAACAGGAAGGAAAAGGGATATAAATTCTAAAGTTTTGGCCAGGTAGCAAAACAGATGCTTGGCGGAAGCTGCTATAATTGGTTCCTAGACCCCAGAAATACATCTTATGTGTCATCACACCCTCTGCTCTGGTTCCCATCAGAGCTGAGTGGAGCAGGCTTCAATACCCACTTGGCAAATAAAGTCCAGGAAGCTGATTTGCTAAATCTGACTTCTTAGGGTTCTGTGTTACTAGTGACTACACTGCAATTCAGCAAATATTTACTGTCTTCCGTGCAAGGCTTGGAGGATCACAGAGATGAAGTGGGGCATAGTTCTAACTCTCAAGGAACTTCCAATCTATGTGAGAGGAATTACATATGTGTTTAACTGTAACACTGTCAAATTGTTACTAGGGCCCAATGAAAAAGAAAAGTGCTCTGGGAACACAGAGGAGGTAGGAACAAAGACTTCTGATAGGGGTTGGGGAGGAAGTGAAAGAGAAAGCTTCTGAGCTGGAACTTGAAAATAACACACACAATTCGTGAGGCCTCAGGACAGTGTTGTAGACATAGTGTTACTTACAAAAAAAAAAAAAAGATAAAGAAATAGAAGAATAATTCACCAGAAAGATGGCAAGAAAGGAAAAGAAAACTGACGATTTTGTCTGCCAAGATCCCCTGAATGCTGTTGTGTGGCAGCAAGAAATAAAGTTATGTGTCTATACATCCTCACATGAAGGGAATGTTTAGAAATTAGATTTTGGTTTTCAAAGTACTCAGTAGCTGTGCAGGAAACACCTTCTTCAGGTCAAAAATAGCAAACCCAAGAGAACTGGCTGATGCAGTTATGTTTACTTTTTACCCTCTCTCTGGATTGCTTTCCAAAGGTCCCCAAGAGGGATGGTATAAACAGGTCTGTGTCACTTCCTGGTTCTCAGGCCTTCTCTGCATTCCCAGTCAGCCTGAGAAGGCTGCCTATTTAAAAATAAACTTAAAAAACTCACCAAAAACCTCAACCCTAAACCACCCTTCCCTCTACTTCATTCAATTTCACTGAAATTAGAAGGGACAGAGTGAGAAATGAGACAAAAATGACCACAGAGAATGAGTCCTTAGGTCAAAACAAAAAATATGTGCTCACAGAGTTCAAGGTCAGGAGACTTGGATTCTACTCCTGTTCTGCCTCTAACTGGAAAACTTGACCTTGAACAAGCAAGGTGCAGGTGCTTGCTTCACCTTCCCATGCAATAGCTGCGTCGGCCTACTCTTAACTCCCAGTGCAGTGGAGTCAAGCAGCTTGGGTTCAAATTCCAAACCCACCTTTATGAGCTTCTTCATTCTTGGGCATGTTATCAAATCTTTCTGGGCCTCAGTTTCCTTATCTATAAAATGGCCCTAATATTACCTACCTCACAGGAATCCTGCATTATATGGGAAAATGTACATAAAGCACTTAACATAGGTGTCTGGCACTTAGTGAGTCCTCAAAAATGGTAGTTGCTATTAAATCATCACCATCTATCATTACTATTGTCATTATCACCTGAAAATTTAAGGGTTGGGCTGGATGATCTCTACTTGAAAAGCTTCTCTGGCTCCAAAATCCTATGATTCTTTAAGTCAATTCCTGCTTTTCTTTTTTAAGGGGACTGGATGGTGAGAGAGGGTGATAAACTTGGCAAAGCATGACAGTTACAAACACATCCTCAGTCTTCATATAATTAAGAAATTTACCAGTAAGTAAAATTCGGTATATTACTCTCACCAATTGAAAAGTCTTGCCTATTTCCTGCATTAAACCCACAGCATACAACAAGTTCATCCACAACACAGTGTCTGTACTCCTATGAGCACTAAGGACAAGTGCTCTCCTGGGCCAGCACAGTCTGACTTCATCCATCTCACCCTTAACTGTACAAACAACTTTCCCAGCTCCTTAGAGCAGTCCTAAGAGATAGCATGGTGGCCAATCCACCCATCTTTCTTAAGGAACTCACTGGCTTCATCTAACACATTTACTGGGCAACTACATATAGCAGGCTCCATAAGAGGTACAAAGATGGGGTTAGGAGTATATGCCTTTAAGAAAATCACAGTCTACTAGGGGAGATGAAACATAGTACACAAATAACTATAATACCATATAGAAAGTGAAAAGATATGAGAGTATCAAAGATAAAACAGGAGGTAAACTGGAACCCAGGAAAGGGAAGTGAAACAGATACAATTACAGGGTCTATGGGGTCTAGTGAGTGGTGCATGCATTTTAGAGTCACACAAAAGGGAGTTCAAATCCTGGCTCTCATTCTCGCTCCTCAAAGGGCCTAGGCATGCTACTTTACTGCTGTGAGCCTCTGTTTTGTCACATATATAACTGGGGTAATGATAACTACTTCATAGGATTGTAAAGAGTCAATGATCCACACATGTTTGAAGGGTTTACTATAGCATTCCGGCATATCGTTTAAGTCCTTAACAAATAATAATTATTAAGAATGAACACGTGTAAATCCTCAGTCCTTGAGATCTGTTAAGGTAAGATGGAGGAGCCAACTGCACATTAGGGTTTGATGAGCCTCCCCTCACAGGGCTGTCCTGGCCTAACTCATTGATAGGCATACAGCTGAGCACCTGCTGTTTGCTGATCAAATGTGACTTGCTAGTTCAACTGGTTGCCCGAGTTTAAAGGACGATGGTCAGTAGGTATAGGAAAAAGGTTCAAAATGTCTATGTGTACACATTCATGTCAGGACAACAGCTGGATGCACACATTCACCTTTCTACTACAAAGTGCAACATTACAATACAAATTACAGATAATACCATGCACAGCCTGATACTGGGCCATGCTATTCTTTTGAATGTGGTAGGTGTTCAATAAATGTTGCACAAATTGACATGATCTGAACCTGGTTGAATTCTCAACAGAAACCGTCTAAATGGATCCATTTTTCAATAAGTAAACACAGGAGGAAAATGACATCTAAGGCTAAAAATTGATCTGAGGTGATGGTCTAAAGGACTTCTGCCTCTAGCCATGACAGACTAATAGGGACTAAATTTACCCTTCTTCCTTAAACAACTAGAAATATATGAAACAGTGGTTTCAGATATTGGTCAACAGTCAGCACAGGACAGTAACCCTTGAGAGAAGGGAAAGAAATGCAGTGAGCCCTATTAGTACGGGAACTCACTGCCTAGAGTTTTCAGGCCACAGGGTAGGGAGGGGAACCTGAAAGAGTTCAGCAATCTTCTTGAGTTGAAGAGACAGAGTTGGGAATTTGAGAAGCCAAGGTGACGAGAATTTGCAGGGCAAAGTAACTGAGAGGGGGGAACATCAAAGAGAAAAAAAGCTGCAGAGTCTGCAGAGAGATCTCCTTGAGTTTTTGGCTGAGTACTGATCTATGCATGCATATGAGGGAACTACCAAGTCTGAGGAAAGAACAGGAAAGAAGTAGGCAGTACAATCCCCAGAGCTCACACAGAGCCAGAAATAACTCATATTCCCACCAGCCACAGTGGAAAAATCTCCTAAAACACAGGGTATCAGAATCTTCAGAAAGGTTTTGCCTCAGTAGTAGAACAGTCTTAGTCCTAGACTAAAAACTGTTCTAGATCCACCCTAACAAAGCTTAAAGCAAAGTTTAAAAGGATCAAACTGATTCCAAGTAATTAAACTGCTTCTGAGAACAAAGCGCAAAAGTATTTAAAAGAATACAGAAAGTTCTAGCATCTAGCAACATAAAATTCACTATGTCTGGCTTACAGTAAACAATTAACAGGCATGCAAAGAAGCAGAAAAATATGACCCATAATTAGGAGAATAATCAAACAACAAAACAGATAAAAATGACAGTGGACAGAGATGTCAAAACCACTATCATAAATATATTCCATGTGTTCAAGAGAATAGATGAAGATATGAGCATGATGAGGAGAGAAACAGAAAATATAAAGAAGACCCAAACTGAACTTTTAGAGGGAAAAATAAAAATATCTGAAATGAAAAACGTACAGGATAGGATTAACAACAGATTATACACTGCAGAAGAAACAATCAGTGAACTTGAAAATATAGTAATAGAAGCTATCCAAAAATGATATAAACAGAGACAAGGGCTGGGGAAAAAAATGAACAGAGCGTGAGCTGTGGGACAGGATCAAGCAGCCTATTATATGTATAACTGGAGTCCCAAGGGGAGAAAAAATGGGGGGGCACAGAAAAAATATTTTAAGAAATAATGGCCAAATTTTTTCAATTTGATAAAAATGATAAATCCACAGATTCAAGAAACTCATCAAAACATGGAAACCCCCCTCCCTCAATACACACACACACACACACACACACACACACACACACACACACACACAAACACACACGGCACATCGTACTCAAAAAGCCAAAACCAGTGATAAAAAGAAAATCTTAAAAGAAGTCATAGAAAAGAAAAAAAAGACACACTGCATACACAGGAACAAAAATAGGAATTAAGGTTGACTTATTGTCAGAAATCATGCAAGCTAGGAAATAATGGAGTATTAAAGTATCTTTAAACGATTCTTAAGAAAATAGTCTGACACCAGATGAGGAAAAGTCGAGAACTATGATGTTCCCATCAATGCTTTTTGTACTCTGGGGTAGTATTAGTTGTTAGGCAGGCTTAATGCTGAGCTCGGTGGCCCTAAGAACATCTGGAATTACAATGTTTGCTGAAAAGTGAAAAAGGATAAAGATTCTTTTTTAGGCTCACACAAATGGGCCATTTACCCATATTTTATACCTAGGTACTCAGAACAGGAGCCCTGGTGGCACAGTAGTTAAGTGCTGGGTTGCTAACTGAAAGGTTAGCAGTTCGAACCCACCAGCCGCTCCACAGGAGAAAGCAGCAGTCTGCTTTTATAAAGTTTACAGCCTTGGAAACCCTATGGGGCAGTCCTACTCTGCCCTACAGGGTCGCTATGAGTCAGAATTGACTCGACAGTAGTGGGTTTGGTTTGGGTTTTTGGTACTCAGAACATCACTGACTGCAGCCTAGCTTCTAGTCTTATGTCAATATTGCTTAACATATGGAAAAAGAGACAGTAAAGTTCTACCAGAGGATTCACCCCACAGCAGGTTAAAATCAAGTTAAAAATAAAAAATAAATCTCATTAAGGAATGAATTAGCCCACCAGTGTCAGGCTTGAGTAGGTCTTCCTCCCTTCAAGTGTACACATCTTTGGTTAATGTGTCTGACTGGCCTCTGCATCTTCAGGATAAAATGTTTTTTTTTAGAATGGAAGAATGCTCCTTGAACAGAGGCAGAGCTTCAAACAATTCATTTGGGTTTTCATTTCCAACATGTTTGCAGGCGATGCTAATGCTGCTGGTTAGGGACCAATTCTGATAACCACTGGTAGAGCCAAAACCAAATCTGTTGCCATCAAGTGGAGTCCGACTCATAGCAATCCTACAGAACACAGCAGAACTGCCCCATGGTGTTTCCAAGAAGCAGCTGGTAGACTCCAACTGCTGACCTTTTGGTTAGCAGCCGTAGCTCTTAACCATTGCACCACTAGGGCTCTACTAGTAGAGCAGTGGGTCTCAAAATTTATTACACATAAGAATCAGTTAGGGATCTGGTTAAAATGCAAATTCTGATTCAGTATATCTGGGGTGGAAATGCAAATTCTGAGCAGGGGTTCATACTGGAGTGAACCATTTTGAAGCCCTGAGCAGAAACAGGTAAGAGTATAACTCAAGAAATGAATAAAAGTTACTCAGTTCCTGGCTAGGTGATCCAGCCCAAGGCAGCCAAATCTCCTCCTCATTAAGTACCCTAAGCTGGCACCTCATTCTTCAGAGTCCAGTGTGGGGCTCTGCATCCTGCAGGAGCCATTAAGATGGCAATTAATTTGTTCCAGGCATGCTGGTCTGGTTTCCCCACTAAACTATAAACTAAACTGAAGCTCTCAGAAAGCTTGGGTCCTATCTGTTTTATGCTTCCTTTATAATCCTGAGACCAGCACACTCCAAAAAAAAACCTCACTGTAGGTGCCCAAGAGGGACCACCCCCCTTCCCCAAAATGCTTGTTACCTGAATCAGAGAATCTCAACTGGGGGCAATTTTACCCTTCAGAGGACATCCGGCAATATTTGGAGGCATTTTGACTGTCACAACTTGGGAGGTTACTACTGACATAATATGGATAAAGGCCACAGATTCCGCTAAACATCTTACAATGCACAGGACAACCCCCACCACAAAGAATTATCTGGCCAAAAATGTCAATAGTGCTGAGGATGAAAACCTCTGGCCTAAATGACAAATGCTGAGCTGTAGCAGATGCTTGTAATTCTACTTTAGCTGTACATGTAGTGCAAAATTCCCTCACACCACTAGAAGCCTTTTGTCCTACCACCATGTCCCCAAAGAAACATTTTGATCCTCCAACATCTGGCTTCTCACTACTAGATCTCCTACTAGCTGAATGACTATAGATATGCCATGTAACTTTTCTGGTCCGTTTCCTCTTCAGTAAAATAGAGGCATTGGGAAAGATGATCTAAGAGTTCTTCCAGCTCTAAAATTCAATTTCAAATGCCTATATTTGGCCTTATCTCTTTACAATGAGCCAAACAGAAAGGGGAAGGATCTGGTCTTGTTAGTATGCACACCCAGTCTCTGAAAGACAGTTCTTACATTGTGAAAACCAAGCTGGACCAAGGGGAGCTCCAGAGTGTGAGGGACCCAGGAAAAAGCTCTATAAACATTGACTGAGAGGCCTGCCTTAGGCCCCTCAGCTTGAAAATATGAAGGTCTTAACTAGCCTCCCTCTTGCCTTCCTCAAGTTGATTTTTAAATCAAGTATTAAGTGGCAGAGGAAGGAAGCGAGGGTCTTGCTATTCAAAGTATGGTCCACATACAGCAGCACTGGTATCATCTAGGAGCTGATTAGAAAAGCTGAATCTCAACCCCCCACCAAACCAAATCAAACTCACTGCCCTCGAGTCAATTCCAACTCATAACCACCCTACAGGACAGAGCAGAACTGCACAGGGTTTTTTGATGCTGTAAATCTTTACAGAAGCAGACTGCCATATCTTTCTTCCCCAGAGCAGCTGGTGGGTTCAAACCACCAACCTTCGGTTAAGAGCCGAGTGCTTAACCACTGCATCACCAGAGATCCTTTCTCAACTCCCAGATCTACTGAATCAGAATCTGCATTTTAATAAGGTTTCACAGGTGATTCATGTGCAGGTTAACGTTTAGGGCTTAGGATATACTGCCCTTCCCTCCTCACTTGGTAAAGGCGACTTTTAAGACTATCCACACTCTCCCCTAATTCCATCTCCCTGTACACCTCATGCATATGCACACACATGCACGCACACACCCACCCACACACACCCTAATTCATAGCCTCCAAACCCAGAGTCAACAAGAGTGATGGGGGTAGGTTACTTTCTCCTTGCATCTTTCCTATGTCCACACAAGGCCAGAAGAGGCAAGGCTTAAAGCACAGGCAAAATTACAGGAACTCTTTCACCTGCATTATTCAGCCCACCCCTGCAGTTCAAACAGTCTCCAGCAGGGATGGTGAACCCAAAGGTACAAACTCTAATAGGAAGAGACTCATCATTTGCATCTGAACAGAGACCAACAGGTGGTCCGAGTTTCATTTCTAAAGGTTTTTTTGTTTTGTTTTCTTGTTGCTGTCTTACATAACATACAGATTCTTGGGGCATGGGTAAAAGGGCAAAGCACACACACATAAACAAAATCGCAGCACAGGTTCTCCTAGCAGGGTGGTAGAGGGCAGCAGATGGAACAAAAACAAGACCTCAGTGAAGTGTAGCATACCAGAGCATTGCAACAGAAGACAGAATACTGGGGCGGGGGGGGGGGGGGGGGGGAGGCCTGGACAATGCCATGCAGTCAGTGCAGTGAAGATTAGGTTTCTGCTCAACCCCCTCCTCTGCATGGGCTGCTTATTCCTCTCAGCCCACCTGCTGTCACAAGCAGCAGATGGCCCAGCCCCAGGCAGCTGGCAGAGGACAGCAATTTGCCCTTCCCCCAGGGCTGGAGATGGAGGAGAGCAGGGCAAAGGCCAACCTCTGGTGGAAGCAACACCTTGCAAGACTGTCCTGGGTGAGGCACAGCAACACCACCCAATGCTCTACTACAATGAGATGCAGCTCAAAAACAACTTTCAGCATTATCCAAGGCTATCCAGCACCAACAGTTCCTCAGAAAGATAGTCTTGGATCGGGGAAGGTGGCATGGGGAGGGACAAGAGCCAGAACAGTTCCCAGAGTGTAGCTGGCCCAGGAGGGCTCATTCAATCATTCCACATTTACTGCATGCATACCACATTCCAGGCACTGCGCCAGCAACTGTGGATACAGTGGTGGTAGGAGACACAGTCTCTGCTCTCAGGAAGTTCACGGTAGAGTCAGCGAGAACAAGGAAACTGAGGGTAATACAATGGGGTAAGTGCAGAGCACAGGCTGATATTACAGCACAAAGGATGGACACACACACTGATATGGGGGCAAGCAAGCTAAGACTTGACTTTAGGAAGGCATTAGCCAGGCAGAGCAGAAAGGGCAGGGTAAAGGGAGGAAAGGGCATTTCAAGGAGCAGGAACAGCATATACAAAAAGCTGGTTAGCAAAAGAGAACTGGAACCTGCAAGTTGTTCTGTCCCTGTCTGTGCTGCCTCTGGTCATCTTCACCAGAACCAACTCATGGGTTTGTCACAGGGTCATCCTGTAAAGTCCAATCTGCCTTTATAAGAGAGGGAAACTGAGGCCTAGAAAGGGGAACATGACTAGCCCAGGGACACAGGGCTTGTTAATGGCTGAACCAGAACTCAGTTTTCTAAACTCCTCAGTAAATAAAGTTCCTCCAATACCTTCCAATCCAAACCTGACCACTGAGCTCTCTCGGACAGAGTGCCAGCCCCAGTACTGCTCTCCACTGAGCTCTATCCATTCTGACTCAGGGAATGGCTCACAGCCAGGCCTCTGCCAGATTAGGAAATCCAGCTGCGTGAGTCTTCAGGGACTGCAACGTGGCAGGAGCAGTTCGTAAGACAACAAAAGGGCACACCTGTCTACCTGCCTCTTCTGGAAAGGAGGCAAAAGGCACACACAGCAATCCTCAAAGTAGGTTTTTTGCGTTTGTGTTAGCAAAAATGGGTCTCCCTTGGAAATAAAGAAGGGCTATTCTAGGGGCTACAGGAAATTATCAGTCAATACAGAAACAGGCGAGTCTGAGGCATTGCCAAACCAGGCAGGCTTAATTAAGACTCTCCCATCCTCTTCCCCAGGAAGTCCACCCCCTCCTCTGCCGGTCACACTAACCTAAGCTGTGAGAAGCAGTCACTTCAGGGAAGCTGAAGGCAGTCTTCTTGGCCTACTCCTGGACCATCAGCAGGGGGCTGAACCATTGGAACTTCGGGGGCCAGATGCCCTTATTGTCACCCCAATCTCCTCCTTCAATAGAACCTGCTCTATTGTGGTCCACCAGCCTTCAGCCTGCGACCCACTCCAAATCCCACTCCAAATCAGAGTGTGTGCACAGTGGAAGAAGTGCTCATTAGCTTTCTGAGTGTAACCCTCTATAGAATCTAAATAAAAGGCACAGTCATCCAAATGCCAAAGGAGAACTCCTCCTCTTTTCATAACAAAACAAAGATACATGTGAACACCACTGAGCTGGTTGTAACTGCACAGAAAAGAAGCTAAGGGATGCTGGGGTTAAATCCATTTACCAACCTCCCCTTGATGCCTGGGGATCCTCAGCTCCACCGTACTTGAAGCATCACTGTGACTAATGGTCAGAAACGACGTTTCCTGTCCTTAACGCCCTCAGATGCTGCCTCTCTGACGGCACACTCAAGTGCAATCACCACGGGCTAACGCTGGCTTTTAGGACCCTAGACATGGACATTCAGGGCAAGAAGGTGACTGCCAGAAAAACTGACTTACTGAGAGGCTGAAAAGCAATGTCGGTCTAATTCAACAAAGGCGCCAGTATGGGCCCCTTGTTGTCTAAACTCCTTCACATCTGCCAGAGGAACCCCTGGGTGGAGGAATATCTGGGTTGGGGGCAGGGGAGGAGACAGTGTAGCCAGACTTCCTTCTCTTCCACCCAAACCACAGTCCTTTTAGAACTTGCCCTTCTGGGAAGCAAAAGAGGTTCTGATTTCCAAACCTCACTGTTAGAGAGAACTTCTTGTTTTCTCTCCGCTTTTTAAAACAGATCAATGCTCCCCTAGGGAAAAAGCAGCTGTAAATACAAGAGGGTGGAAAAAGAATGCCGCTACGAGTTCCAGAGGAACCATTAGACTATTGTAAAGTGCCTTCTCAAAAGAAGCAACACACCCCATTCCAAACAGAAAACACACACAACTTCATTCAAAGTGCTCCTCTAAAGGGTGACCTTTGGGCAGCTGACTTCTCTACACTCCAGGGTTGCCTCCTCCTCTACAAAACACTAAGACCTTTACGTAAAAGTGAGTTAGCCATTTTCTTTTTGGGAGCCTTAGAAAGAACTAGCTTGAACTCCAGTGTGCCTGCTACTACTATCATCATCATCATCAAAGGACTAAACTTTATTACCAAACTGCTACAGATGTTTAGACAAATTTAAGCAAGGCATTATCTTTTTAACCCCGGTGGTGCAATCGTTAAGCGCTCACCTGCTAACCCAGCTGTTAACTGAAAGTTCAGCAGTTCGAACCCACCCAGCGGTTCTGTGGAAGAAAAGACCTGGCGATCTACTTCCCAAAAGAATATAGCCTAGGAAACCCTATGGGGCAGTTCTACTCTGTCATATAGGGTCACTATGAGTTGGAATTGATGGCACACAACAACATATCTCTTCAGGCAGATGATGCCACAGCATTCACTAGTTCAGAATATAAAGGGGAAGACGGTATAAATCTGGGACAGGCTGCCTGGCCCAGCATCTTTCAAAGGCCCCAGACATTGGGAAATTGCCCACTGGCTTACTGTACCCACTTACTCTACCCCTCCATCACAGCAGCAGTGGGGCTGCCACCCTGAAACCCACTTGCCAAAAATAAAAGATCTCACAAGGTGTTTTAGAGAGAGTTTTTTAGAGGAAATTTCATGATGGTTTTATTTTCATACAAGTTACAATTAAATGGGCTTGCCTTTGCAACCATACTTCCTACCTAGAATTATAACAAGTGTAGATTGCCCCTAGAGATTTAAACTGGATTACAAGGAATGTTGCTGGCTGAAACTAGTCCCAGCCCACAGATGTTCCCAACCTGTTTCACAGTCCTAGGTAAATCTGAGAAATGATCTGAGAAACGAAATGGGGGGGATTTGCCATGCAGAGAACCTGGGTCACACAAACTCTCCTGGCCTCACTACAATTCCCCAAGAACCCCGGTCAACTTCGAGGATAAACACATTTTCCTCAGGAACCAGAGTTTCAAGAGAACCTCAGAATGGGATGAACGCTTGAAGGATAAGTCTGACCCTCTCTGCCCTTTCTGTCTTCTCTCAGGCTTGATTCCCAGAGTCATGGATGGTCTCTTGTCCTCCAGCACCTGCTCTGCTCCATGCCACCCAAAATTCTGTTAGGAACCACACTCCCAAAGCACTGTCAGATCTCCTTTCACCTCCAGTGGTTCATTCACCTTTCTTCACCCATGTATCCCTGCGTATTTCCTGATAGTCCTCTACACAGACTTGCAAAAAGTACAGAAGGCACAGTCCCCAGGCCACTAGGAGCTTTCAATAGAGTTGGGGAGGATGCACACCCAGATAGCAAACAATCAAGACACACAATAAGGCAGGAGTATCTATTTCAGTATTCTATGTGGGTGCAATATAACACTAAATAGTGAGGTATGAATAATTAGAAAATAAGGCAGAATGAGCAGCAACTAATTGTGAGTTATAGACAAAATAATGAAAAAATAGAGAAGGTGAAAATGGATCTGAACCAAGACAGTCAAAGCCTTACAAAGGAAGGGAGATTTAACCTGAAAGCCTTGAGGGCTGAACAGGTATAGAGAAAGAAAGAGGGACTTTCTGGGGCAGGAATTCTGAGGCGTGCATGATAGATGAAGGGGGTGGGGAAAGGAGGGGAAAAGAAGCCAAAGATCAGGAAAGAGCAGAAACTTCAGGGCAAGGGACAATTCTTACTGGTTTCTCTAGTATCAAAGTATTAAGTATTCAACTGAATACTTAAGATAAGGCCTGTTTGCACCAAAAAACCAAAACCCAAACTGGTTGCCACTGAGTTGATTCCGATACCCTATAGGACAGAGCAGAACTGCCCCACAGGGCTTCCAAGGAGCAGCTGATGGATTCCAATTGCTGACCTTTTGGTTAACAGCACTGAGGCACCAAGGCTCCCCAGTTTGCACAGCCATGAAAAATAGGCAGAGACATTTAGCCTTGGATCAGTAGGTAGTAGGGAGCCTACGAATGTTCGTGAGGAAGAAAACATGATCTAATTCAATTCAACAAGCATTTACTAAAGGCCTGCTATGTGAAAAGTACCAGAACACTTAGTCCTCCCCCTGAAGGAGCACCCTCACCATGGGAAGGGATGGTAATACTACGTCCTGTACACTCTTGGAAACCCTATGGGGCAGTTCTACCCTGTCCTATAGGGTCGCTATGAGTCGGGATCGACTAGATGGCTATGGGTTTGGTCCACATAAGGCTTTATTCTTTCACCTAGTCTCACTTGAGATAAGGACAATGTTCACAGGAGATGAACCTAGCAAGACAGACTAAAACAGCCTGGGAGGCCAAACGAAAGATGATGAGGTCTGGCCAAGGTGGTGGTGACAGGAACCTGGAAAAGAACGAATTGGCAGGGGCTGGTTACTGACTTAATGGGAGGGGCCCAGAAGAGAGAACTCTTTGACAACACAGAAGTCAGAGAGGAGGAAAACTCAGTTTTCAATTCCCAGATGGAGCCATTATCTTAGGGAATGCTTTGGCTCAGTGAACCCCAAATGCTAAGGTCAGCAGGCTAGGCCATTCTGCCTGTTTCTGGGAATGAGGGTTAGACATTCCACCCTTCCTATCTGCCCATGGTTTTTTATGCTAGCTGTGATTTCCTGCAATTCCACTTACAATGGGGTTTACAAGGAGAAGCTGACAATTCCTTTTTCCATCACAATGTGTTAAATACATCTGAATAGTCCTGCACTGAAGTTTTACTGGCAGCTCTTATTCTGCGAAGAAGAGGAGAAAAGGAGAAGGAAGGATTACATGTTCAATGCCAGAGGAAGTGTTCTTGCACAATGAGTCTTCCCCTTCTAGGCGGAGGCTTCCCAATTGCATTTGGTGAGGGGGGAGGGATAAAACCAAAAAGTATCAACCCTGAGAGTCAGTACCAGTTCCTAAAAAGAAGAGAGACCAAGACCCCTTACCACCTGACTATGTAAAATGTAAGCACAAAATCAGGAAAGCAGAATCAACATGAATCAGACTAAACATGCTTCTGAGCAGGCAGCGTCACAGGAAACAAGCAGTAGGCATTTCATGATGACTGCGCGTGGGGACAGGGGTGTTGCCAAGTGCTTGCGTCAAAGTCGGGCTACCTGGTATACTGCTATGAGCCACAGGAGGGCCAGCCTGGTTCCCAGAAATGTGACTCCTCCCCCAGAACCCTAACATCCTGCTGGACACTGTCATCCCTAGCCATTCTAGACTAAGAGATATAAGCAGCATAATAGCAGCATGGGGAACAGTGATGATCTCTGAAAGGGAAATTACAGGTGATTTTCCCCTTTATATTGCTATTAACCTGTATTTCCTAATCTTTCTTTAAGAAACAAGTATAATTTGTGGTTTCTTATTTTTTAAAAAACAAGTAAGTTAATGGGGGAAATGAATTTGAGATGTGCATCTTTGCAAAGGAAAAGTGCAATTTAGCCCTCTTTCCTAACCATGAAACAAGAACAGGAAGGGAAAAAAAGAAAGCCCCGATTGAAGGAAGAACAAAGAGTTATTGGTTATAACAACTTGGTAGACATTTTTTAAACAAGTACTTTCCTCCTACCTGGGACAGATTCTGGCTACCCAAGAACAGTCATGTTGTACCCTTCCACACAAGGGCCTCAGAGGACTAAAACTACAGACGTGACCTGAATCTCGAGAATATCTGTCTATCATCAAACATTTTGCCACTGCTTTGTGTTAGGCTTCCCATAGACGGCAAACAGTCTTGTACAAATGTGTCGATGAAGAGGGCGATGTTTTGTCATCCTGCAGGATGGTGGACATACTCCTGCTAACATTAACCTTCAGGATAATAATAATGATGATAAATCTTTATTATTAACTGGCTTTTGAGTGCTTATTCACTGTGCACGGGTCTAAGTATTTTACACTTAATAACTGATTTAATCTTCACAACAACCTTAAAAAGTAAATACGATTACTATCTCCATTTTCAGATGAGGAAAGTGAGGAAGAGAGGTTAAATAACCTAGCCAAGGTCACACAAATAAGAAGTGATGCGCCAAAGCTTCAAACTAAGGAGTCTGACCCCAAAGCCTGCATTCTCAGTAGAGGTTCAAATTTACTCCATACTATATAATGTAATTCAATTTAAACATTAAAATTACGCTGGATATACTATGGAATAAACCAAAAAAAAACCAAACCTGTTAACATCGAGTCAATTCTGACTCATAGCAACCCTACAGTACAGAGTAGAACTGCCCCATAGGGTTTCCAGGGAGCAGCTGGTAGATTCAAACTGCCAACCTTTTTGGTTAAAAGCTGAGCTCTTAACCACTGCACCACCACAGCTCCACATTATGGAATAGGATGTAAAATTCCTATCCATTATAAAAAGAAAATAGGAAGCTTTGAAGACTGTTCATTCACACTGTTGCTTGCATGGATACACCATCTTGAGGTGGGAATGGAATGTGGTTTCCCAACTCCACTTCAGAACCACAGCAGAGGGAAGCTTAAGATGCAGATACCAGGGCCCCACCCACAAGGGAACTGATTTTATACGGTCCCTATGAATCAGAATCAACTCAACGGCAATGAGTTGTGGTTTGTTTTTTATGGTGTTGGCGAAGAATATTGTATATACTATGGACAGCCAAAAGAACAAACAAATCTGTTTTGGAAGAAGTACAGCCAGAATGCTCCTTAAAAGCAAGGATAGCAAGACTTTGTCTCATGTACTTTGGGCATGTAATCAGGAGGGCCCAGTCCCTGGAAAAGGATATCATGCTTGGTAGAGGGTCAGTGAAAGAGAGGAAGACCCTCAACAAGATGGATTGATACAGTGGCTGCAACAACAGGCTAAAACATAGCAACGATTCTGAGGATAGCACAGGACTGGGCAGTGTTTCATTCCGTTGTATACAGGGTCACTATGAATTGGGAACTGACTCAACAGCACCTAACTAACAACAGGGTGGGCCAGATGGTTCTCAAGCACATTTTGACAAACACTGCTTTGGGGCATTCTAGGAGACTTCTGAAGGCACTGCAAGGTTTAGGAACAAGTATCAGTAGATGGTGATGGCTAATTCCCCTGCACTGCTAATGAGACAATCACTTTCGGTCATAGGCACCACATTAAGAAAGCTATTGACAGAAAGAAGTGGAGTGAAATGGGAATTCTGAGACTTTACCACTGAGAGCTCTCATACAGACATGCATCTGACTACAGGATTGCCTTTTCCATGATCTGCATGTATATTTGCCCCCAATCTTCCACATCTGAAATAACCTGGCTAGAATTTGCCTCAAAAAAGACCCTGATTTCTATGGGAAAAAACTGCCCAAGACAGATGCATTGCATCTATCAGATATCCTAATAATAAAAACGTCTTCAGTGGAAAAGGCTAAGAAGAGTTACTTTTAAATAATGTGAGCTCTTTAAAAGCGCTAACACAAAGCATGTTCCCTGGGCCTTTGTACTTTGTGTATTAAATAAAGATGCATTCACTTTAAGCTTTTGCCTCTCTGTGTTTTCCTCAGTCAGTACCAATATGAGCTCATCAATTCAGTCCTTCCTCCTTGGCTTAAATTATCTATTTCAATTGTATTATTAACCAAGAAAGATGGCTCAAAGCTCGGAAACAGTTTCAGTAATTTAATTAAATTGTGCAGAAATGCTGATGTTTTCTTAGGCACCAGCCTGACCTTTTCCCGCTCCTTTCTTGTCTCAGAGGGTTAAGTCCTGGCTGTGGCCTCCCCTTGCAGTCGGACCACCTCTATTCCCTGACTTCCACAGGGTCTTTTCCTACAGAGGCCACACAGTGTGTGGCCAAGAGTTCAGGCTGCCTGGCTCTGCTACTTACCAGCTATGCTGCCCTAGGCAAGTTTTTGATGCTCTTTTGGTGTCAATTTCCACAAATGTAAAATGGGTATAATATAAGCAACCTACTTCAGAGTGGTGGTGAGGATTAAATAAATTAATGCATTGAAAGCACTAAGAACAGTACCTGGCACATAGAAAGCACTCAATATGTGTTAGCTATTATCATCACATCAGCCTACCTTGTAATATTAAGAAAGTTCTGCATGAATCTAGAGCTGTATACTTTTCGAAGCAGTCTCAATTCATTATAAGTACATTCAGTCCTCAGAATAACCATGTAAGCTCTACAAGATAGGAATTATTAATTCATTTTAGAGATCACTGAAAGCTTAAGGACACTTCTGCTATAAGGAAAAGGAACCAGCCCAGCCATCACGGCCATTTACACATCAGTCTCCCTCACAAGAAGGAAGTCAGACACACACACAGACACAGACACACAGACACACACACAGACACACACACACACACACACACACACACACACACACACGAGCAAGTGCTCAATAAATCAATGTTGCATTGGACTGACTGTAGGGTTGCCATGATGTAAACAGAAGAACCCCAGCCTCATGCTGAGGAGCTGGGGGATGAATTGGAATCCATCATCCTGTGGCATTCTTGATGCAGAGACAAGAGGGCTACCTTGCCCAGTCCTGACTCAACTCATCCCTGGGAGAAAAAGGAGCACCTGCAGGAAGGGCAGCTGCCAGAGGTCACTTAGAGGGAAATGGCAGGACTGTCCCTGCACAATCTCTGAGGCAGCAGGGAATCAGAATATAAGAGGGCATTACCCAGCCCCTCCTGTTGGGCCAAACGGGGATCCATAAACACAGTGTTTCAAAGGCAGATAATGCTGCCTTTGCTAAATGAAATGGAAGCTGCCTTTCAGTAGAGCGCAGGTCAGCGTATAAATACCAGGGATTAAAATGTTTCCTGCAGGGTCCAACTGCCATCTGCCTAAATACAGAGGCTATCTGGGCCTTCAGGACCCAAACAAACTCCCAGGAACCTCCTTCAGGGAAGAGCTGCCATCATTCAACAGCACCCCACTTCCCCACAAGTGGTACCCCGATCTCTTTTTCTGATCCACTTTGGTTTCTTTGCTAACCAACCTCTCCTTTCCACACTCTTCATCAGAACCATCCCACTCCACTCCAGCTCCTACCTGTCCCTGCCCTCCTCTCTCCAGGCATTTATTTGCTCCCTAACTTCTTAATCCACATATATTTTACCTGCCATGAAAAAAAACACAAGCTTTGCAATCACCTCAACTTTGGTTCTAGCTCCAACAAAGTAAATTACAGCACTTAACTTTTCAGAGCCTAGTTTTCTGATCTATAAATGGAAGGTAAACCCACCTAAGTAAAGCACCTAGCAGTGCCTGGCAGAGCATGCATTCAAATCTTCCTGCCTCATCCCACTCCCCAGGGAAATTTTATTCTTCTTTCTTTTTGGGACTACTCTGAAATAGTCACTGTTTCTGGGTATCATATCTGCTAAATCTAAATGTCTTAACCCAAAGAAGTTACTCGAATGATGAACATTTTTGCCACCAATGGTACCTCTGTAGCAGGGACATTCCGATGTTAAAAATAAGCAAAACTCAAAGAAACTGAAATATAAGGTTTATTCCGAGCAGTTATTCTATATGCATATGGGGATCATTCTGATTCCAAAAAAAAGCAAATGGCTAGAAATAGCCTAGTTACAAAAAAAACCAAACCTGTTGCCGTCGAGTCAATTCCAACTGATAGCGACCCTATAGGACAGAGTAGAACTGCCCCACAGAGTTTCCAAGGAGTGCCTGGTAGATTCGAACTGCAGATCTTTTGGTTAGCAGCTGTAACACTTAACCACCACGCCAACAGAAGAGGAGGGAGAAGAATGGAAGATCAACCATTGGCTAATCTTAACACGACCGACTGAACTCTGCCCTCCCCCTTTTACTGAAACTGAGATCAATTAATATCTGGTCACAAGTGGTCTCTGGCCCTCCACCCACCTGCAGCCAAGATATCTTTTGAAATTCAAATTAAGTAAGCCTAGCTTGGAATAGGAAAGAAAAGATTGGCAACTTTGGGTAAAAAAAGCCACTAGCAGGATTTGGTCAGATATTATTACAGTTAATATTTGGTTTCGTGGGTAAGAAAAACCCTAAAATCAAAGTAAGACATCTGTTATTAATTTTTCTCTTTGACACTGGGCAAATTACAGAGAGGGAACTGGTCACTTAAAACTCCCCATCACAAATGGCCCATCTGCTGATAGAAAATAACCAGAAAGGATAGGAAGACAGAGAGTTAAAAGTCACTTTTGGCAAAAAGCAAGGGATAAATAAAGTTCTCCAGAAGGTAAGGGCAGCCCCTCCAAATGCAACTAAAACCCCAAAAGGAAGATTTCCATAACTACACATTTACATGTAAAAATTTTTTAATTAATTCTGACAGCAAGAATATCTGCTAGTTTTACTAGAAACACCATCTGGTTCATTTCTGATTAAGGCCCAGGCATGACTTTACATAGGCCAAGGACTATGGTTCCCAAAAGGTGACATCCTGGATGACAGCTACACGGCAACATGCCACTCCTCTTTCCCTGGTGCCCTGAAGCTGTTCCTGCAAATTCATGATTAGGCCTGAAATAAACCCAGAGCCAGGTTCTTCTATAATTACTTTCCCCAAAATTTCCAGTCATCGCCTTTAAAACCAGAATTAGTTTAAGCAAGCCTATCCTCAAAAACCGGTAAATACCAGAGAAAGGTGAAGAAAGGCCCAGAACAACCTGTGTTTTAGAGGGGGGCTTTCACAAAGAAGTAAGAGTGTCCTTTCCGCAAGGTCATTAAGATCCTCCTAGGAAAAAAGATAACTGCCAAGCCAACAGGAGGCACTTTGATGCACTTAACTAACTGAAGGCCTTCAGGCTGCCATAAATACAGAAAAGAAAACAGGGTGGGAGTCAGAGTAGACTTGTCTAAGGAGCTGCAGTGACTTGACTAATATTAAGAATGAAAAAGGGGGTTCCTCAAGGGTAGACTCCGTAGTACTTTTCAGATCCTGACGGGGAATTAGAGGTGAACCCAATACCCACAGCAATGAGATATTCCAAAAGAAAAAAAATGGACTACAGGGTATGCCCAAACCCATTGCCGTCGAGTCAATTCTGACTCATGGCGACCCTATACAACAGAGAATTGTCCCCATAGGGTTTCCAAGGAGCGGCTGGTGGATTCAAACTGCCAACCTTTGTGGTTAGCAGGCGAGCTCTTAACCACTGCACCATCCAGTGTATACAAAAAAAATTGCTGGTGTCCAGTCGATTCCAAGTCATAGCGACCCTATAGGACAGAGTTGAACTGCCCCATAGGGTTTTCAAGGAGCAGCTGGTGGATTCTAACTGCAAACCTTTCGGTTAGCAGCCAAACTCTTAACCACTGTGCCACGAGGGCTCCCAGTATATGCCAGCCACCCCTAAATGCCAATTTGGAAAAGGGTATATTTGAAACACATGAGAGTAATTCAACAACTATCCAATGCAAGAGTTTGTACAACTCTGCATACTTTTCCTTCTAGTCCACCATGTAAACTTAGATCAGTAAAACTTTTGACATTGCATTACCTGTATTTTCCACCAATTGGTAAGTAGGTCATGACTCCTGGGAAGAAGCAAGCAGGGCAAACATAGAAGTCTGACAAAGAGGGAACCGAAAGGGAAAAGGTTAGTTAGAAGGATACCATAAAACCCAACGTGGGGTGCTGGGGACATAATCAGTCTTGGCCACAGGGCTGTGTATAGGGGCCAAGACTCTCTCACATCCTGGAAACAGTTCTGGGCAGAAACCACTCAGTTGTCTAGGGTTTTTCCTTCTGAAGATGTGACTATACTGCATAGGAACCAACAACGAATCTCAAAACCTCTTTCCCACCAAGACTGGCTTCGCAAACATTCAGTCCCACAAACAAGGCAGATAGGAAACCATGGGCAGTACCAAAGTGGTGTGGACAGCGAGGCCTTCCCAAGAGAGGCTGAGCCCATCCTTGGGCAGGCCTTTCAGGATGAGAGAGGGACAGAATGAGCAGAGTCGGGCCGTGTGGCTGTCAGTGTAGACTCCAGCAGCAGGGGCAGTTTAACAGAGAAGGCCAGAACTGAATTTTCTGAACCTGACAAAGTCAGAGAACTGAACCTACAACGAGTCTATGCCACTTGCCAAAACCAAGAGGGTATGGAAGAAAAAGGAGAGCGAAGAAACAAGCCCTTATCTTTTGTCATTCTGAATGGGGTCCATTTGCTTTGGAAATCTGAAAAAGGATGTGGTCCTGAGCTAGCGTCTCCCCTTTGCTACCCTCCTCAAATTTACCCTGGCTAAACCTCTCCATCCAGACCACTGGCTCTTCGTTACATTTCACATCTCCCAATGTAGGCCAGTGCTTCATGTCTACCCACCTGACAAGACTTCTGTGGTCTGTTACCCAAGCTGACAGAGCGAGCACTGAAATATGAGTAAAACCATGCAGTCCCGTTTCTGCTGCTAACCCAACATCTGGCCTTAATACAAGTCACCTAATTACTCTGTGCCTCACTTCTGTAACTTTAGAGAGGGCATAACTCCCACCTCACTTCAAGCATATTTATGAGGACAATAGCTGATAACAGTTAATATATACTGAGCACTTACAATGTGCCAGATTCCAGGCTAACAGCTTTACATGTCTTATTTAATCCTCACAACCCATGTGTAGTAGATACTATTATTAACCCCCATTTTCAGTTGACAAAGCTGGGTTTGACAAAGTTAAGAGACTTACCTAAAGTCACATAGCCAGACAGACAAGTTATCACTGCTCAAGCAATAGCTGTTAATATCACTTCTTTCCAAAACTGTCATTTGAGTATATTTTAGTTGTCAGGTACTGTACATAGTGTTTCAAATATCCCATTTCATTTAATTTTCCTAATAATCCTATAAAGAGGGTAACTTTTAAAATAATTTTAATAAATTATTCAAGTTATACGTGCTGTCTTAGTTATCCAGGGGCTGCTATAACAGAAAAACCAGAAGTGGATGACTTTAACAAATAGAAATCTATTCACTCACAATTTAGGAGGCTACGAAGTTCAAATTCAGGACACCAGCTCCAGGGAAAGGCTTTCTCTCTGTTTGCTCTCGGGCGAGGTCCTTGTCATCAATTCTCACCTACGTCTAGGAGCTTCTCTGCGCAGGAACCCTGGGTCCAAGGGACATGCTCCACTCCCAGCTCTTCCTTCCTGGTGGTAGGAGGGAAGCTTCTCTCTCCTTTATCTCTTGTAAGACAGAAGGTGATGCAGGCCACACCCCAGGCCACACCCCAGGGAAACTCCCCTTACGTGAGATCAGGGTTGTGACCTGAGTAAGGGTGTTGCATCCCACCCCAATAATCTTTAACATAATCTAATCTTGCCTCATTAACCACAAGCAGAGATTAGGATTTACAACACATAGGACAATTACATCAGATCACAAAATGAAGGACAACCACACAATACTGGGATCACGGCCTAGCCACATTGACATACATTTTTGGGGGACACAATTCAATCCATAACACATGCCAATAGTGAAAAAAAACTTAAATGACAGTAAAAGAAAGTTTAAGAAGTTACAGCTTCCCTTTACTCCTCATCATCCCAGAATCCCACCACCGCAGGTAATCGTTAATATTTTGTTGGCTTCCCTTCTGGAGACAAGTATTATTAACATTATCATCTCCATTTTACAAATGATAAAAATGAGGATCAGAGAGGTTAAATTCACTCATCGTCATAGCGCTGGCAAGCAGCCAAGCTCCATTTCAAAACAGGGTCAGTCTGGTTCCAATACTCCACTGCCTCCTACTCAGTACCCACTTCTTAAAAACAATTGTTCATTTTCATTCACCATATTACAGGGGGAAAACTGTGCCTGGCACACAGCCTATTTTCCTCTTCTACTCTCCCAACTACTACATGGAAAAAACAGATGAGGTTGCCCCAAGAATATTAGCACTACTTTACACGCCTTAAATATAAGCCTGTATGGGCAAGATGGGGCCTTCATCTCTAACCTACTCACTGCCCACACAGGATCACAGTCAGCCTCTGAAAACAAGTGCAAGATCATATGATGGGGAAGAGGAAGTTGAGCCTAGCCCACAAGAGTTGCTGGGCTCCTCCCGTCATCAGCAAAGGGAAGAAAGCTCCTTCAGGAGCCCTCATAAGTTCTGAGGTGAACACAGTCCCCCTTGGACACAGCATGAGGGGCACCTCAGAGAGGCCCTGGACCCACCACTGCTGCCTAGAGTCAGAATGGGCCTTCAGGAGGATAGTTAGAACGAAGATTCCAACAATGCCTGATACAGAGTAGGCTTACAGAGCTGCTCAAAACCCCATCACAGAGTCCTTAGCCCCAAGGAATTCAGAATTTCTGTTTTGGCTTATTCCCATCTAGACTCTCTAATAACTCATTAACTGCATGGATTTCTGAATACCAGAGTTCTGTCCCTGTGGACTACCTGCCCCTCCAAAAAGCAAAAATAAAAGCCCCTCAGACTGTATGGGCATGCTTTTTCCTAAGAGATGAAGGCTGCCCTTTAAAATTATGAACACTTTCACATTTCTGTCCCATCAGTACACAGGAACATACCGAACATACTGACCTTGAGGGTACCTGTGCTGAGGTAGGAGTGGGGACACAGAAAGGGGATGTAATATTATTTTTCATTGGCAAGTTAATCAAGTCTGCAATCCTGGGAGGTTTTCCCAGCATAAGCTACCAATGTTTGATTTAGCGTTTGAGCCCCAGCTGACTCAGCAACACTATTACGTATACAAGTATAGAGCCACTGCTAAACGCCTACTGGGGAACAAAGACCATGGCTTTCCCGTTTATAAAATGGGACAAAAACCTTCCTCACACTATTATACAATATGTCTTATGTGAAAGCACTCTGTAAAATAAGAAATCCTTACTGCTAGTAAACACAGGAAGCTTACACTAGCCCCTCCATCCACAAGGGATTTGAAATCTGTGGGGAGAAAAGACTAACCAAAAACTGGAGAATAATTCAAAAAATGAATAATTAAGTGTTAAACTGTGTGCTGCAAAGAATCCATGCAGGAAGAGAACTGCATGGGAAAAAGCCTGGCACCCTATCTTCATTTAATAAATACTCAATTCAATTAATGAATGAATACAGACGTGTTGCTTGAAAACTACTCCACCTTGTTGCCTTAACCTAACAACAAACAACAACAAATACAGGGTCATTAAGGAGCCCTGGTGGCTCAGCAGTTAAGCACTTGGTTGTTAATCAAAAGGTCGGCAGTTCGAATCCACCAGCCGCTCCTTGGAAACCCTATAGGGCAGTTCTTCTCTGCCCTACAGAGTCACTCCGAGTCAGAATCGACTCGACAGCAATGAATATTTTTTTGTTTTTGTTTTTATGAGTCAGAATCGACTGGATGGTACACAACAACAAATATCTTCACCAAGAAGCCTTGGTGGTGCAGTGGTTAAGTGCTTAGCTGCTACCAAAACATTGGTGGTTCAAACCCACCAGCCACTTTGCGGGAGAAAAATGTGGCAGTCTGCTTCTCTAAAGATGCACACCCTTGGAAATTCTATCGGGCAGTTCTACTCTGTCTATAGGGTCATTATGAGTCAGAATCAACTGGACGGCAATGGGCTTAACATCTTCACCATTTACAGAAAGTTATACCAACACAAAAGGCTCTGAAATCTGTTCATTCTACTGTTGCTCACACATACTCCAAGAAAAGCACTTCAGCATTTGTACAGAGCAGCCCTTCTTTCAAAGACGTGCTTTCAAAATAGTATGCACAGACTTCAAATAAGATGACCCAGACTTATTTTTTATAATTACAGAAGTAATAAAACCACCCCAAAAGAGCTCAAACCTGAGAAGAAACAGAAACAAGCCATCCTGTGTTAACTGATTTTTTTCTTGCAACCCAAACCACAGTGGATGCTACAAATAAATAAATAAATATGCCTCTTACACAGAGGCACATGTGTAAGCTGGTTTCAGGGCATGACTGATGCTTCCTGATGCTTTTAAAAGGATGACAGAGTTCTAGAAACAAAGACCTGTTCCTAAAATTTAGCAGGGATGACTCTGGTCTTCAACCACAATTCTTAAGGGACTCCGTAGTCTGTTTCTGACTGGCCTTGCTAAAACTTTCTGGACAACTTTCAATACTCCCTCCTTCCTTTCTGCTACCCCATCTCCACAGTTCCTGAGCTGTGTTCTTTTCCTGCCACCAAGAACTTGGTGAATGTTAGCAGTTTTTATCATCTTGTTTATATTTGTTTTTCACTTAAACCAGGCCTCTTTCCAAATGGCTTAGTTTTTAGGATTTCATCAATGATGTTGCTGTTGTCATATTGTTAGCTTCCTTCCAGTCAGCCCGATTCATAGCGACCCCATGTGTTACAGAGTAGAACTGCTCCACAGGGTTTTCTTGGCCCATAATCTTTACGGAAGCAGTTCACCCAGGCCTGTCTTCCATGGGGGAGCCCTGGTGGTGGAGTCGTTAAGTTCTCAGCTGCTAATCAAAAGATTGCCAGTTCAAATCCACCAGTTGCTCCTTGGAAACCCTATGGGGTTAGTTCTACTCTGTCTTACAGAGTCAGAATCGACTTGATGGCGATGAGTTTTTCTTTTTGCAGAGCCACTGGGTGGGTTCAAACTGCCAACCTTTAGGTTAGCAGCCAATCACAAACACTTGCACCTCCTTTCATCAATAATACCACTGTTTCATTCTCTGTCATCAAGGCTCACACTCTCAAAGACACTTTGCCCTCCCACTCTTTTTGTTTTAATCCTCTACACCTGGTCAATCACTTATCAGCTAACCAATTATTCCAGAAGCTGAGTACAAAGAAGCAGAAGACATGATCACTGACCTCAGGGAACTTCCCATCTCAGCCTGCAGCCTGAGCCTTCAAAAGAGATGGCTACCCACAGGATTCCCTGGATACCACAAATAGATAAGCACTCAACTACTCAACCTGAAAGGGTGGCAGTTTGAATCTACCCGTTGGAAGACAGGTCTGCCAATCTGCTTCTGAAAGGTCACAGCTTTGAAAATCCTATGGAGAACAGTTCTACTCTGCATACATGGGGTCACCGAGAGTCGGAATCGACTTGATGGCAACTAACAACAGAGTAAAACATGTGAGGGACATATTATTTATTACAGCCTTATTTGTGCCAGTATTGTACCAGGTCCTTTTCTTCCCCTGGCAGGTCATAAAGCCACAGATGTATCAGGAAAAGAAGTATTACAAGTCAACAATTATTTCTAAAATTGAGGCTTGGAGAAGATGGGAAGAAAAAAGGTTCCCTAAGGATTCAGTCCACTATGCCTGTCTATTCTCCTTCTCAGTGTTGAAACAATACTTGCTTTTCTCTCCTAATTAAAAAAAAGGATATTTCAGGGTTGAATATATTTCCATATTAAAGACTGACAGACTAAGCAAAGCTGGAAAACAGAAATCCTGACACCAGACCAAACTCCTAGACCTAGCTCACTCTGCAGAGAAAGGCAATTTGCTCTCTCACTAGGGAAGCCAGGAGAATTCTCCAAGGATATTTCTCAAGCTGCCTTCTTCCCTTCCAGGGTGACTGTTGGTTTGGAGCACAGATGTCACTGAAAAAGCCAAAGTAATTCCTTCAAGGTAGAACAGATTCCTCTAACACTACTATCAAATTAAGAGGCAGTCCCTGGGTTACAAACATCTGACTTGTACACAATCCATAGTTAGGAACCAACCCCCATAATGCCTATTATACTAAACATTCACGGTACACACAATGGTTTGTAATAACAAAAGGGTGCTACTTTGCAACACACATCAAAACACCATTATTATTATTACTGTATTATTATTTTAAAGATGTTTTAGTGTATCTGGAAGTGTTTCTTTAATGTTTTTACACATAAAAAGGTACACTGTATACCAAGACAAACATCTGACTAACTGATGTTAGATACAAGTCATACCTAAGTATTCCGACTATGTAGGTACAAATTCAACTTAAAGACTTAAGAACGGAACTCGTTCATAATCTGGGGACTGCCTGTAATTCATGGGTGTTCCCCTGGACTGTTAGCTCCATGAAGGCAAGTATTGTGTCTATTTTGTTCTTTATTCTTTGTTCACAACTATACACCTAGCACCTAGCCTAGTACAATCATTCAATAAATACTTGCCAAACAAATGACTAGATTTACTTCCTTTTAGTCTCTGCAGCAGACATCTACCTATCTTCCACTAGCCAAACATCACAACCCAATCAGATTATCAGCTCACAAATTATTATGACTTGAGGGTGGGTGTAAAGGGAGAAAAGATAGACCAATGAGCTCTTATGAAATCCAAACCTGTTTTTCTTGCCACCCTGCTGTGTAACAACCAAAATCCCCACACAACTGAAACAAGGAGGTAAATGGCCTTCCCATGGCAGAGTTTCTACCTGTAGGTGGATGGGAAATTAAGGATTGATAAAGGTATGGACCAGCCAACATACCATTTGTTCATTCTCTAGAAATGTGAGCATCCCAAGTGAAACAGCAGCTCCCACGAGAAACTCCCTGACCTCCTGGATGGGAAAAGCCAGCACATTTGACCTCAACCTGGGAAAGAGCTTGTTTCCATCCCAGCTGGTTAGAGACATACAGTTAGAGATGTGTGTTTACACAGCATTTCAATGGTGGGCTGATCCTGCATAAAATAAGCCTGAGGAAGTTAGAACCACAGATGTAAAGAGGTCTGTTCTGCTTATGGGGTAGGGTTGGGGGGATCAGCCCCATACAGCATGTTCCCAATCACTGGGGAATCCTACTACATGGAGGATGCTACCAGTATCTGCCAATGGCCCCACCTGGAGCAGGGGGCACCCAAAGGGAAAAATGACTCGGAGAACACATCCCACTGGTGTGGAGTCAGGTAGCATTTTTGAATTGCAAAAAATAACACTGAGATAAAACAGTTAAGCACGCCCAGCCTAAGCACAACTGAAACATGCTGAAACCCTTTAATGGTTAAGGGTAGATAAACCTACCACTCATATTTTCCACCCGGGGAGGTGTGTTGGCAGGCATTTGAGCCACTTTAGTACATTCCAGCATTGTGGCAGATACTGGTGCAAAAGTCTAAAAAACAAGGAAGTTGGTCTGCGCCACATTTGAGTGTTGAGAGCCATTCATGAGGGGATGCTTCCTGGAGGAGTGACTGAGTGAAACTTTTGTGTCTTTTGGCTTCTGTACAGCAAGATAAGGCTTGCAAGTATGTTTATTATTTTCTTTGTGTTACTGGGAAGGTACAGTCACTGGCATTCGGAAATATTCAAGTAAATTCTGGAAGTGAAAACAGTTTGTGATGCACTTCCTAGGTCATGGTACTGATATGTACTGTGTGTATGATGCGCTTCATGGAACATGGTACCGATATGGCCTCTCTAAATCATACTGATAACAATTATGTGCAGCATGAGCAATGTCTATTTAGTATTTCATGTGTATTTTTGGAAAGCTGAGTAAGATATTTTATGGCTCAAATGTAACCAGGAAGTGTGATGGGCTTCATGATGTGCTTCATGGAACATGGTACCAACATGGCCCGCTTGCAATTGGGACCCCATTTTTTCAAATAATAATAAACAATGATTCCGCATCCACTTCATTAGTGAAAAAACACGGCATCATCAAAAAATTCCTCCCCCCGGCTGTGGGGACCATGGTCTCTGGGAACATCTAGCTCCACTGGCATAACACAGCTTATAAAGACAATGCTCTACATTCTATCTTGGTGAGTAGTGTCTGGGGTCTTAAAAGCCTGTGAGCGGCCATCTAAGATACTCCACTGGTCTGATACCTTCGAGAGCAAGGGAGAATGAAGAGAACAGGATACAAGGAAAAGATTAATCCGAAGGACTAATTGTCCACAGCTACCAAGGCCTCCACCGGACTGAGGCCAGTACAGCTAGATGGTGCCCGGCTACCACCACTGACTGCTCTGATAAGGATCACAACAGAGGGTTCTGGACAGAGCTGGAGAAGGACGTAGAACATAATTCTAACTCACAAAAAAAAGACCAAATTTACTGGCCTAAAGGAGACTGGAGAAACCCCGAGAGTATGGCCCCCAGACACCCTTTTAGCTCAGTGGTGAAGTTACCTCCGAGGTTCACTGTTCAGCCTGGGAGTGGACAGCCTCGTAAAACCAAATGAGACTAACGAGGTACAGTAGTCCAGTGACAAGGGCCAGACGGCAGAAGCGGACAAGGAAGCTGGTGATAGGGAACCCAAGGTTGAGTAAGGATATTGTTGATGTGTTGTGAGATTGTTAACCATTATCACAGGGTAACATTTGTAGCAACTGTTAAATGAGAAACTATTTTGTTCTGTAAGCCTTCATCTTAAGTGAGAATAACAGCATAATTGCAAGAGCATAGTCAATGTCACTGAACTGTGCATGTAGAAATTTTTGAAATGGTGTATCTCTGGCTATGTGTATTTTCAGCAAAAAAAAAGGTTGAGAAGTTAGAGGGTTGACATGTTGTGGGGTTGTTAACCAATGTCATAAAACAATATGCGTACTACTGTTTCATGAGAAACTATTTGTTCTGTAAGCCTTCACCTGAAGTACAATAAAAAAGAAAAGAAAAGAAAATCCCTCCCCCTCAAAAATAATAATTGGCCCATTAAAGGGTTAAGAACAGTTCTTTCTCAGAAAAACTGGACTTAAAGACTAATTCCCCTTTGTAATAAACTTCACTATTAGACTCAAAACCACAATCACAGAAAGGATGTGAGTTTGTTCCTAACAATATGAACCATATACCTTGCTTGCTCCATTTAGAACCCCACCCCCTTTCCTAGGATAAGCCAGAGGAGAAGAAAAATTGATCATACCAGGGTAGAAAAAGCACTAGACTAGGAGCCAGTAGTCCTGGCTTCTCTCCTGGCCTTTTCACCACCCAATGCAAGTCAGCCCTTCACATCGATTTCCCAGTTTTCCCTTCTGTAACATATGAGGTAGGATGAGATGATCTCCCATCCTTCCAATTCTAAAATTTCATGACCTACAGAGTCTCTCTCTTCTCATACTTGGTTTATTGTGCAAGGAGTTTTGGTGGCTCCATGGTTAAGAGCTCGGCTGCTAATCAAAAGGTCAGCAATTTGAATCCACCAACTGCTCCCTGGAAACCCCAGGGGGCAGTACTACTCTGTCCTATAGGGTCACTATGAGTCGAACTGACTCAACAGCAACAGGGTTTTTTTTAATACCTACAGTTAAGAATTCGAATCTCAAATAAGAGTCTTGCCTCATCCGACTCCTAGGACCTGGGAATAGAATTTGCACTAACAGGCGGTGCTGCTACAAATCCAAAACTTTGGACAGTGAATTTTGGCAAGAAAGTTATGGCTGCATTCACATAATTCACACACACACATAGAAGAGAGAACCTTCAAGAAAGACTGGTCCCTGGGTTTGGCTGCAGTCAGAGGAACCTAGAGAAGACAATCCAAGTTCTTGTTTTTGTCCAGCTTGTTAGACAAGAAGGAGCCCTGGTGGTGCAGTGGTTAAGTGCTGGGCTGCTAACTGAAAGGTTGGCAGTTCAAACCCACTAGCCGCTCCATGTGAGAAAGATGTGGCAGTCTGCTTCCTTAAAAATTTACAGCCTTGAAAACCCTATGCGGCAGTTGTACTCTGTCCTGCAGGGACACTATGAGTTGGAATCAACTTGACAGCAATAGGTTTTTGCTGGACAAAGGGCCTATGCCTATCCCACTTGTCTCTGTAGGGTGGAACCATCTTGACCCTCTGATAAAACAATTAGGTAGCTTGCACATAGATACTCTGAAGAGCTTTTGATAAGGACTCGGGAGCAGGGAAAGCAAGACCAGCTGTTGATCACAAATGCTAGTAGTTCCAATTAGGGCAAGGGCAAAAGGAGACATGCTGTTGCATTGTTTCAGTATTATGACTGGCATGATGTAAAACCACCCAGGGGTAGATCCTGTAGAGGAAATGACACTCACAGCAGCACCATCTGTTCCTTTTTGTGTCTGGCATGATCTATATTTTTAACACTGGATGTAACCGAGGCCCACCTGTAAGAGCCCTGTGAGAGCTGTTCTAAACCGCTTTCTTTCTCAGACCTACATTCTACCCACACTTACGGCCCCTCTCCCTTCTCCCTACCTTGTTGGTTAACTCTCCATTCAGTAATGATTCCATTCCCAAGCCTAGCAGAAGCCTCCAAGCTGGTGCACCGAACCCTGGCACAGAATTTTTCACAAGAACGGAAAAGCTTCTGAGAACTATAAATTACATCTGATAAGAAAGGCTCTGTGGGATTCACAGTAAAGTTCTCTCCATAAAACACAGTGACTTAATTTAGAACTGAGGCTTCATGATGAAAATCCTTTTTTTAAAGAAGTGGTACATGTGCACTGAATTTAGGCACTATAGCATCTGTCAACTCTCACCACTGTTTAAACTTCTGTGCTGAAGATTTGGAAACAATGCTACTGGAGATTTCAAACTTCATAAACACAAAATTTAGGGGAAGGGAAGCATCTTTTCTTGACTCAGGGCAATATCTTCAGCACCAAAGGACCAAGACGTTTTGCTCAACACTGTTCTTCCCCAAACTATATAACCAAGTAGAGTGTTAATGCCAAAGCAGAAATGCTGATATAGCTTTTAAAAATATTTCCTTAAGAAATGAGAACATATGTCCACACAAAAACATGTACATGGATCTTCACAGAAGCATTATTCATAAAAACTGAACAATGGAAACAACTCAAATGTCTATCAGTTAATGAATGGATAAATAAAACGTGGTATATCAAAAAACCCAGTGCCACTATGGGACATAAAATGATACTCATAAAGAGTGTGCTTCTTACCTCAAGCAGATACATAAGACTAAATAGGTAGCTCCTGTATGGAGGTGAGATGAGAAGGCAGAGGTCAGGAGCTGGTTGAACAGACACGGGTAATCAGGGATAGAAAGGAGGAGTGTGCTGTCACAATATAGGGAGAGCAATTAGGGTCACATAAATGTATGTATAAATTTTTGAATAAGAGACTAACTTGAATTGTTAACTTTCATTTAAAGTACAACAATTAAAAAAAAAAAAAAACCCAGTGCTGTAGAGTTGACTCCGACTCATAGCAATCCTATAGGACACACTAGAACTGCCCCATAGGGTTTCCAAGGCTGTAATCTTTATGCAAGCCAGCTGCCACATCTTTCTCCTGCAAAGTGGCTGATAAGTTCGAACCATCAACCTTTTGGTTAGCAGTTGAGACCTTATCCACTGTGCCACCAGGGCTCCTTGTGGTATATCCATACAATGGAATATTATTTGGCAATAAAATTGAATGAAGTACTGATACATGTTACAACACGGATAAATCTCAAACACATTACGTTAAGTGAAAGAAGTCAATCACCAAAGATCACATATTATACGATTTCATTTATACTGACATGCCCAAATAGGCAAACTGATAGAGACAGAAAGTAGATTAATGGTTGCCTAGAGCTGGGGGGATTGGAGGGGAATGGGGAGTGACTGCAAATAGGGCTTCTTTTTCAGGGGTTAAAAGTGTTCTAAATAAGTTTGGCAGTTCTTCAAAAAGTTAAACACAGAACTACCATATTACCCAGCAATCCCAATCCTAGATATATACCCAAAAGAACTGAAAGAAGGAACTCAAACAGAAACTTGTACACTAATGTTCATTGCAGCACTGCTCACAACAGCCCAAAGGTGGAAACAGCCTAAATGTCCATCAGCAGATAACAACAAAATGTAGCATATACATACAATGGTATATTACTCAGCCATAAAGAGAAATTAAGTCCTGATACATGCTACAACATAGATGAGCCTAAAAAAAATTATGCTGAGTGAAATAAGGCAGTCACAAAAGGACAAACATTGTAGGATCCCACTTAGATGAAACAGGCAAATGTACAGAGACCAAAGTTTTATCAGTAGTTACCAGGGGTGGGAGGGAGGGGGAAAAGGGAAGCCTTTGCTTAGGATGCATTGTTTCTCTCTTAATGGTGGCAGAACAGCTTGGACAGGAGTGATAGTTGCACAACATGATTAACCTAATCAACGTCACTAAATTGCATGTATAAAAAATGTTGAATTGGCAAGTGTTGTTATATATACATATAGATATAGATATATATAACCACAATAAAACAATAAAAAATTAGATTATGGGATGGATTGTACACTTTCAATGGGTGAATATGACATGTAAATTCTGTCTTGATTAAGCTTTTTTTTAAAAAAAACAAATAAAAGACCTACAACAAAATGTCAAAAAAAAAAAAAAATCTCCTTAAGCAAAACCAGAAATAATCTAGATGTATAAAGGAGGATATCCAAATCAAAGAGCATCTATTCAATAGAATATTACACAAAGCCATTAAAATATAAAGGTTAAGTGTCATCACAGGAAAATATTTATAGTATAACGCTAAGTGAAAAAAGCACAATACAAAATTGAACATATAGGAAGTGCCAACTAAAAGATAGAAAAAATGAAATACATGGAAATGGTTTTGTGTTAGGGTGGCAAAATCATGGTGATTCTTCCCGTTCTACCTTCCAAGCTTTCTGTAATCTTGTCCTGGTGTACTGACAATTTAAAAAAAGAAAAGAAATTCCCCTCAGCCTTCCCGGAGACAGTCTGCCTAGACTACTACAGTTTAAAGTGCAAACTAAGCAAAACCACCTTGTTCACTTTTTCAAGTGAGGGGAAACTTCCACCCACTTAGTTTATCGAGAGCAACCCAAAGAAGGAAGAGTTGGATAAACAGGCTCCTATTCCATTCCCAACCCTGGTGGCGTAGTGGTTAAGAGCTATGTCTGCTAACCAAAAGGCTGGCAGTTCGAATCCACCAGGCACTCCTTGGAAACCCTATGGGGCAGTTCTACTCTCTGTCCTATAGAGTCACTATGAGTCAGAATCGACCCGACGGTAATGGGTTTGGTGGTGGGTTTTTTTTTATTTTTTATTCCATTCCCAGAAGCCAGCTTCATTTTACTGACTTTGTCAGAAAAAGCCAAGGCCTAATCTAGCCAAAGAAAATTTCAGCAAGGATGGTTTACATAAGGGACAATTCCACACTCTGATCTTAAACTTCTGTGGGTGAAGCAGTAGGCTGGATTTGGAAAGATTAGATGTTCTTCCTCCTTAAGAAAGGATGGTGAAAAAAAAAAAGGAGTCCTGAGAAGGAGTCCCTATTCACATCTCTTCTCTAAGGTGTTGTGTCCAATCTCCACCTACAGAAGAAAAGAATCCTGAAACATCTAATTTTTCACCACAGAAGATCTACTGAGTAATAAAGAATGTCAGTCACCAACTCTGCTGTCTGCAAACCCAAGGAGAACCTATTGCTGTTATCAGGAATCTCAGGCTAACTTCCCCAAGTCAGGCAATGGGGCAGGGCTCTGACTCCACCAAAAAAAATTATAAGACTTATGTATATGTGGAGGGGACGGGGGAGAGAACACTTAAGGGACATTGCTATCAGGTAATTTTAAAGCTCTAACACTGGCTACAGTAACAGGGAACTACATCTGTTTCTGCTTGAGACAAATGCTTCAGTAATATCCTGTTTCTGGAGTACGGCATGAATACTTGGCATACAGCCTTCAGATGTTTCCAGAATGGCTATTCTCCTTTTTGAGAGGTAAGAATCCAGAAGGGAGAGTACAACACCACACCAGGGTCTGTGAAACCCACTTCAGTGCTCACTACAGTTGCTGCCTTCCTGCTGTTGCTATACCCAACACCTTCACAGCAATTCAACTGTCCCCTGCCCCAACAGTAGCACAGGTGACCCTTCACAGCTGAAGGGATCCAGCTCAGCACCACTGCGAAGTCTCCCAGCAGAGTGGACACTTCCATACTTGGGTAAGAACCAAGAGGACGAGAGAGCAGATGTTGGAGCCCTGCTGGTTTCTAGGCCGACAAACTCAGAGGGAAAGAAAAAGGACACTGTCGCAGACACGCGTGAACACAAGTAGAAGGACGTACCTACAGGTGCCTGACAGGCTCTGCCGCTACAACCTAAGCCTTGCAAAAGGTATCTCTTTCCCTAGCACCTCTACTTTTCAGATAAAAGGTTTTTACAGACACTCATGAACTGAAAATCATCCAAGGGGACAATGGCTGTTGCCTTGAAGCCAAGACAGGGTGCCAGTGAAAAGAACTTGGTGCTCAAGGGTGCTTGAAATTGTTTCATGGATCTCAGGTCCACATCCGTTAGCAGTTTCAAATTCCCACGACAAAGCCCTCACCCTGTAACCTCAAGCTGCAGCCTTCACTGCGATAAACACAATAAACACGGAAACAGCCCTTCCACCTTACGGGTGATATTTCTCACTGCTCTAGTTTCCAGACTTTCTGCAATGCGGCAACGTAACTTTAAAAGATTAATTTTTTAAAAAATCATTCCACGAAATGAAATCCCACTAAGGCGAGATATGTGGGTGACCCTTAAATTGAAGCCATCTTGAGGAGAAACTAGGGAAAAAGAGTTTCTATTATCACATACGCATTTGTCCCAGTGCTCACCCTTAACCCGAGTTATCTTAATCCTCAGCACTCAAGTCCGCAAGAGAGCAGTATTTTTCTAGCAAGTTAACTTCTGGCCCTGACTGGTAAATGAGGCCTTTCAAAGTTTTAAAAAAAAAAAAAAAAAGGACACAGGCCTCCTTCCTCTGTTTGTTCCTTCTCATCTTTCTCCTACTGCTTCAATATTAGACCACTGACACCAGAAAATGTCCCCCAAAACAAGACTACCCTATTGTCCAGGCAGATAGAGGACAGAAAATGAATCCTGCTTATCAACTTCAACTAGAAGATCATATGTCAACTCAGGAGGTCAGTAAAATGTTTCACGCATGGCAATTACGCAACCCACCCCATGGATCTGCTGACGTTCAGGCTGCAAGCAGGCATTCTATAACATGCCTCTCAGTGAATTCTCCCTGGTGGTACAACCGTTAAGCACTCGACTGCTAACTAAAAGGTTGGCAGTTCGAAACCACCCAGCAGCTCCATGGGAGAAAGACCTGGTGATTTGCTTCCATAAAGATTACAACCTAGAAAGCCCTATGGGGCAGTTCTACTCTGTCACATGGGATCACTATGAGTTCAAAATTGACTGATGGCACCCAACAACAACAACAATTGGGAGACTAGAGAGGAAAGACAAGTGCATATGTTCTCTGGCCTTCCCTCACTGCTGACAAACAGTTCTGCTTCATACATTCTACTGGCTCACTTCTGTTTCAGTACTAAAATGAGGAAAATTATGTGGCTCACTAATTTTTTATTTAAAATATTGTAATTCTCTGAGGCTACAAATGATAGATACCAGGAGTAACCTGGTTGTCAGAAGAGCTAAGGATATAGAAAAAGACCACAAAGAAAGGTCTGAAACAAGATGCAAGTTTTGCAGGTGGGGTGGGTGGACAGATATGGAGGGACTGTAACAATACTTAGTATCTATAAACTTGAAAGAAGGTCTCTGAAGAAGCCAGGTGAATTACTATCTTTGAAAGGTGCGTGTGTATGTGCGCTTGGAGGGGGAGGTAGTGGGAAGAATTGCTGCCCCAGCAGCGGCAAAGGAGGAAATCCCCTGCCAGGAGACACATCACTACATAAGAGCACAAGTTCTTTCACCACACAGTGGAGACCGCCAGGAAAGGAGACAAAGTGCTGAGGTCTCTTCATCCGCCAGCCTGCATCTGTCTAACACCTCAGTCTACCTTCCTTCCTCTTCTTGTAATCCACCCAAATTCTGGGCTTTGAGAAAGCAGGCCTTAGCAAATAAGTCAAACTTTGCCATTTTACAGTAAGTTTGCACTCAGAGTTTAAACACTGCAGGGCAGAGGCTAGGCAAGCACTGCTCTGAACACCCAGGGATCGGTCCCCATGTGGTTGTGGGTGAGAATTTGTTTTCATCTGCCATTTCTATTAAGGTATCCAAAGAGTCATTCTGCGGACAAGAAGTCCTCTCTATGAGGGCTCACACCAGTACTGTCATCTGTTTAACTCACTGGGCAGAAATTCCTTAAGCAGCAAGTAGCTTTAAGTTCCTTAAAGCTAACAACATAAACCAAAATAAACTGACTTGGACTATGAATCCCGGAGAGCATGGCTGGGTTCTTATTCATTGTAGTAACCCCGACTCCTAGCACAGTGCCCGATATGCATTTTGTATCACATACTAAATGGAAAGATGGAAGAAAGGGAGGATAAACGAATGTTGTGCAAACATACCGGAAGTGTGTACCTTGGAGGAAGAGTTGGGAATGTTCAAACCAAAAAACCCGTTGCCATCGAGTAGATTCCTACTCATAGCGACCCTATAGGACAGAGCAGAACTGCCCCATAGGGTTTCCAAGGAGTGGCTGGTGGATTCGAACTGCCAACCTTTTGGTTAAGCTCTTAACCACTACACCACCAGGCTTCGTGATCTGACAAATAGGCTGCAGAGGTGTAATGCTTTGAGAAGGTTCTCAAAGAATCTGGTTTCAATTTTACCAAAAGGTAAACACACTAGAAACTAACAGTGTAATCTATTAAGCGAGTAGACTCCACCATGAACGACCTGTGTGACCTTGGGCAAGTTATTTAATTTGTCTGGGCTTCATCTCAATGGAAAAATAGTTTTTTCAAGTTTGTTGTTTATTAAATGAGATCAAGAAAGTAAAGTTCTCAGTGCAAAGTTTAATACACAGTAAGTCCTCAAGAATTTTTCCCTATTATTGCTATTATTGGAGCCTTGGTGGTGCAGTGGTTAAGAGCTCGGCTGTTAACCAAAAGGTCAGCAGTTTGGATCTACTAGCTGCTCCTTGGAAACCCTATGGGGCAGTTCTACACCATCCTATAGGGTCACTATGAGTCGGAATCAATTCAACAGCAAAGAGCATTGCTACTATTATTATTACCTCCTTTACAGAGGAGTAGACATACTCCACCCCAATACTGCAAAAATTTTCCTTTCTGGCTGAATACACATCTAACTAAAAATGCAAAGCCCAGGAAAGTCAGAACTCAATGCCAAGCACGTGTCTCTTCTAGCCTCCACTGGTGATGACGATTTGGGTGCTGAATTCCCAAAACAGAAAAGGTGTGTAAAGGTGTGTATGTGCGCATCATTCACAGATATAAATATGTATATACACACATATGTATATATTTAAAGAGCCCTGGTGGGGCAGTAATTAAGCACTCAGCTACTAACTGAAAAGTCAGTGAGTTGAACCCATCAGCTGCTCTGCAGTCTGCTTCCATAAGGATTACAGCCCTGGAAACCCTATGCAGCAGTTCTACTATGTCCTATATGGCAAGGGATTGGTTGGTTTTATATATATATATTTATATATGTTAATGTGTGTGTGTGTGTGTGTGTGTGTGTGTGTGTGTGTGTGTGTGTGTGTGTGTGTGTGTGCGCGCGCGCGCATAGAGACAGACCCTGAGTGGTGCAAAAAAAAAAGCAAAACCCAAAGCTGTTGCGTCAATTCCAACTCATAGCAACCCTACAGAACAGAGTAGAACTGCCCTCATAGGGTTTCTAAGGAGTGCCTGGTGGATTTGAACTGCTGATCTTTTGGTTAGCAGTCAAAGCTCTTAACCACTATGCCACCAGGGTTTCCTGGTGCAAAGCATTAACAAATTCGGCAAAGGCTCAAGTCTACTTAGAGGCACACTGGAAGAAAGGCCAGGCGATCTATTTCCAAAAAATGAGCCACTGAAAACCCTATGGAGCATAGTTCTACTGTGACACACGGCATTGCCATGCATCAGAATCCATTCTATGGCAACAAAATTATACATGTATATGTATATGTTTGTATACACACAAACATGAAAGCAACAAGAAATGAACTACCGTGAACGGTGAAAAGACATTCTTCCCACCTCTGTAGATCTGGAAAGAGAGCAAATACCGTAGTTTAACTGAACTGGGTAATTTTACTCGCTGCACCTCCATACAAAGCACGCACAACCCCACTGAGCAAGAGCAACAAAGCCCAGCACGCAGGCTGCGATGACAGAAAATTCTGTGGAATGAGCATTAGGCCTTCTTTGTTGAGACAGGAACTTCCCTCAACTAGTCAACGACTTCATTTTGATCCCTCGTTTCTCTTGGGCCTTGCTGTTCTCATAACCACCTCCTCTTCCTAATCCCTTCACAGGTAACTTTTTCTACTTTAGCAGCCCCACTGTCACCACTCTGTTGGGGGTCAGACCTACATTAGTATTTGGAGTCTCTAAACACCAGGAATAAAAAAAAAGTCTGTCTGTCTCTCTCTATGAAACAGGAAATGGTTCCGATGAGTTGCAGCTCAGGTAGTAAATTCTTGAGATTAAAAAGCAGACGAGGCGCGGAGGATTCAGAAAACTCAGGCGCGCACACACGGGCTCCACGGTTTCCTCAGGAAATCCACCATCGCTAAACCAACCCTATCCCAGCGCAGGACCTGCAGGCTTTGCTTGGCTTGAGGGAGAAAAATAACAGTAATAAAAAACCAGGGCCTCTGCCTACCTCCTTTCCTTCTCCTCTCCACCGATCACATAGTGTGGCTTCCACCCAGGTAGGAACCGCGGCCCCACAAGCCCGGCGAGGACGCCCTGGCTCTCCGGACTCTGCCCGGGCAGTGACGCGGGACGCGCGTCCTAGAGCTCCTAGTCACCAAGTTTCTGGCCGTAAATCTGCCGTCCACTCCTCCTCCCGGCCTCGGCACATCCCACACCGTCGGCCGGCCGCCCTCCCCGCCCCGCGCCCCGCCCGGCCACAGCGGGGCACCCGGCGGCGATGCTCACAGCCGGGCGTCCGGGTGACAGCGGGGCCGACGCATGGAGCGGCCGCTGCGGGCCGGATCCCCGGCCAGCATCCCTCCCGGAGAAGTGCGCGCCGACCTCCGTCCCCGCGCCCCTGACAGCCAGCCGGGCGCGCAAGTGACACAATGCCGGCCCCCGCCGGCCCCCGGCCGCAGTGACAACTCACCCTGGGAACGGCGCGGCGACCTCCAGGAAGAGGGCGCTCGCAGCTTCCGCGGCGCCGAGATCCGCCCCGCCGCCTACACGCGCCCGCAGCCCTCTCGGGTCTAGGCGAGGCCCCGCGTGCCCTTGTCTGGCTGTTGTTGGCTGGCGCTGCGGGGGAGAAGGCGGAGGCAAGGGAGGGGGCGAGGCTACCGCCGGCTTCGGAGAATGGAACGCGGCGGCGGCGGCGGCGGCGTCCGCGTCACTAGTCCAGCTGTACCCCGCGGAAAGGGGAGGTCTCGCGGAGGGGGAGGGGAACGGGTGGGGAAAAAGGCGGGGCGAGGCACTCACGCAACAAGCGCCGGCGACGCGCCACCACGACCGCCCCGCTTGGAGGCCCCGCCGGTCTACCGGCAACTAGCACGCACGCGCCGCTGGCCGCGCTGCACGCCCAGAGGGAGGCGGCCTTGGGGGCCTTAAAGTGACAGTCGCGCTGACTGTGCTGGAGCGACGGGGCCGTGGAACCGGCTCGGACTGCTCTGCGTTTGCAGTGCGGTTCCACTTCTTTTACTATTATTATTTTTACTTATTTATTTATTATTATTTGGATCTCAGTATAAAAAATTGGATTGTTCTCAGGTTTACGAGGCGCTTTCACGCATGTGGCTTTATTAGCTCTTTAATCGTTAGCCAGACCTGTCTATGAAGCAGTACAGTGTACTTCTCAAACTTCGGTGTGTAGCCTACCAACCTCAAAATTGCCTGCGGGAGTGAGTGTAAAAATGCAGATTCGGGGACATACCTCCAGGCATTCTGATTTAGTAAGGCTTGGGACTGGCGATCTGCTTCCAAAAGGTCACAGCCTTGAAAACTATGGAGCAGTTCTCTGCTCAGTGAGGTTACTCTGAGTCAGAATCAACTCAAGGTAACTATCAACAGCAAGGCTTGGGTTGGACTCTGGAATCTTCTTTTAATAAGCACTTCGAAGTGATTCTTGAGGCACTAAAAGAACACCTCGGATCTCAAGGTTGAGAAAACTGAAGTTGAGAGCTAGAACTGGCAGAGCCGAGGCTGGAACCCACCTTCCTAACCTTATTTCCCAACCTAAGCCTTGTTTTGCCGGGGCTGTTTTCCAGCTTGTACTATGTGAGCCATTTGTGCGTTTATGGCTACATCATTTACTGAAGATCTCTCACTGTGGCCTAAGAGATAAGTCCGTGGTTTATATGTGTGCAGAACCTGTGACTCCTAAATGGCAGTCGTTCTGGTTTTATCTCTGTGCCCTAGGACCTTGCACACTGCCTGTCTCACAGGTGCTCCATAAATGTTGAGGTACTCCTATTTGTAAATCAGTGGCGGAGTCTGCTTTTGGACCCACAGACTCCTGCTTTCCCGAAGCTTGAGTCATGCAGGCCCCTCCTCCCAGCTGCCCTTTGAACAAGAATGCACACCTCAGGGCCTCTCACCAGACCTAGTTCTAATAGGTGTTCTGTAAAAGTGCAGTGAATCAACAGGGCCTGTCTTGTTGACGTAGCTCAACCAATGCAAGCAGAGTGCCCCCACCCCATGCACACACATCCATCCCCTAGATAACCCTCCCCTACTTTGCCCCACAGAATGTGTGGCATGTTGCTACTTTTTCTGTAAGCCTATCCTTGCTCATCATTGTTTCTTTGTTGACTGGCTGGGTCCAGATTCACCTGAGAAGAATACAACCCGCCCATCTCCCAAGCCCCAAAACCTCCTTGCTCATTTCCCCCCTGTATCTGGGCTCACTGCCCAGGCCACCAGAGGGTTGGAAAGCAAACACCAGAACTGCCTGGGACAGTAGCAGAGCTCAGCAACGCCTGTGTGGGCAACAGGAATGCCCCAGGCAGACCCAAAGCTTGGGAAGGGGACAGAGGAGAAGAAAGCAAGGGAAAGGGTGGGCAGGAATTGGAGAAGATAAATGGAGAGAAGAAGAAAAGAAGAGAGGAAAGGGAAGAAGGCATCATCCAGATCAGATCATCCACGAAGACAGCTTGGTGTAGTAGAAGATGGGTTAGGAGCCTCTGCATTACAGGCAGCTTGGCCACTAACCCACTCAGTGACCTCTTATAAGACTCTCACATCTGTAAAATGGCTTCTGAGACCTATACAGATTTAACACTCACTTACGTGTTACTGATGTATGACTCGTACTTACAGATCCTCCCCAGATTCTGAGTGTCCACAGAATGAAATCCAAACTCGGAGCCAGGACCGTGTCCAGTGCTGTCCACGATCTGGCCCAAATACTCTCCATTCCTCCACACCGCCAGACAGTCTCTAATAAGCCACCTACTTTAACATCTCAGAGCCTGTGCCCATGCTGTTGCCTCTACCTGGAATGCCCTCCCCACTGACTTTTTGCATCCTTTCCAGAGCTCCTGGTGGATGTCAATAGTTCCTTCTTCTGCCATTCTGTGGTACTTTGGTTGAGCCTCAGTTTAGCATTTACTTCGTTCTGTTTTATATGCTCTTTTCTCCTTTTGTAAATAACTGCTGGCTACTTGGAGGCTCTTCTGGCCCCTCCCCCTCCTGCCTGAGTTTTCCACTATCTCATCAGTTGTTGTTGTTAGGTGCCATCAAGTTTGTTCCAACTCACAGCAACCCTATGTACAACAGAACAAAACGCTGCCCGTACTGTGCCATCCTCACAATCATTGCAATGCTTGAGCCCATTGTTATAGCTACTGTGTTAATCCATCTCACTGAGGGTCTTCCTCTCTTTCACCGACCTTCTGCTTTACCAAGCATGATGTCCAAAGTACGTGAAACAAAGTCTTGCCATTCTCGCTTCTAAGAAACATTCTAGCTGTATTTCTTCCAAGACAGATTTGTTCGTTCTTCTGGCAGTCCATGGTATACTCAATATTCTTTACCAACACCATAATTCAAATGCATCAATCCTCAGCAGAGCTGAGGAAAAGCTCCTGTTATTTCTCCTTATAGGCCTTCCTCTTCTCGCCTGCAAAATGAGGACTTCCTGGCTAGGTTTAAATATTATTTTCATGTTATTGAAGAGATAATTCCCAAGATGAGGGTCAAGAAAAATTTTAATTTAGATATTCTCAAAGGGGAAGAACTGTTAATTTTTTAAAACTATTTTTTATTTTTAAAAGATTTGTGAATTTTAATAGATTTGTTGAGATAGAATTCACACACCATACGGTTCACCCACTTAAAGTGTACAATTCAATGGTTTTTAGTATAGTCATAGAGTTGTGCAACCATCACCACATTCAATTTTAGAACATGTTCATCATCCCTAAAAGAAACTCTGCACCCATTAGCAGTCATTCCCCATTTTCCCCCAAATCCACTTCCAGCTGTCAAAAACCTAAAAGCAAGGAGAAACGCCAAAATTTAGTATAATGGAATGTATTTATTGTGAGTAGGTACCATTCAAATCAGGCAGCATCAACCCAAAGTTATTGGGAAGGATTCCAATAGTGAAAGCAGGTTGTATAGGTGGGGTCCAGGCAGGGTAGTCTTCTGAAGGTCATTGTAATTCTCCAAAAGAGCCCAATGCCTAAGGCAAAATGATCACCACTAAGCTGCTAACTAGGCTATTGTTTGACTGGAAGGTGACTTTAGGAAAACAGTTCCTTAAATGCTCAAGGTTCAAAAGGACACCTAAGGAGTTGGTCACCTCAACTCTGTGGACCCAGAAATTTGGATTCCAGGAGAATTAAAACGGTTTCTCACAGCCCTAGGCAACCACTAATTTACTTACTGTCTCTACAGATTTGCCTATTCCAGATATTTCACATAATGGGATCATAAAATATGTGGTCTTCATAACTGATTTTTTTGTATGTTACACCCAGCACAATGAATTTTAAGGCCAGAGCTTTTTTTTTGCCCCCTCACTTATTTATTTAGATCCTACCTCTTTTAAACGACTTCAAATGGCTCTTGGAGCTAATATTCCTGGGTCCTTCCAGATTTCCAGTACAAACTGCCTAGATACTCTAAATCTAGGCACTGGAAGATGGCATGGGGCTTAGACTAGCCCACATTGGTGGCGAGTAGACTGACCAACTAACTGTATCAGTTTGCCTGGGACTAAGGGGTTCCTGGGATGTGGAACATTCAGTGTAAAACGAGGACACTTCCTGGCAAACCAGGATGAGTTAGTTACCCACTGGTCAGGGAGCATGGTAATCCTTCTCACCATCCTGGGAATTGAACAAGAGGCTGTGCCTTTACTGCGTACAGGGTAGAATAGAGCTGTTTGGCTCCCTGAAAGTGAGGGAGAGAAAAGGTTCAGAATAAGCACATGGTATCTCAGTTGCTGTTATTATTACTTATAATAGCAGTAATGACAGTTACTATTTATTGAACACCTGCTATGGCTACTAACCAAAAGGTTGGTGGTTCAAATCCATCCAGAGGCACCTTGGAAGAAAGTCCTGGTGATCTATTTCCACAAGATCACAGCCATTGAAAACTCTATAGAGCACAATTCTACTCTGAAACAAATGGGGTTCCCATGAGACAGAATTGACTTGATGGCAACTGGTTTAGCTTTTTCTTTACTATGTGCCACCTGGATCCCTGGTGGCGCAGTAGTTAAGAGCTCAGCTGCTAACAGAAAGGTTGGCTGTTTGAATCCACCAGCCACTCCTTGGAAACTCTATGGGGCTGATATCAGGTAGGACTTTATACATATAACCTCTAATTTTGACAACAGTCCTGCAAGTATCATTAACACCATCTTACACATGAGGAAACTGAGGCACAAAGAGATTTTTTTTTTTTAATGACATATCAAAAACCACATAGGATGAATGTTGCAAAACCAGAATTCATTCTTCTTTGTTCCAAAGGTCACACTTTTCCAAATAAAGCATACAGTCTCTCCTACATATGGGTCATTAGTATTTGTTATTATTATTGGGGGAGTGCCACCAGGGCTCCTCCAATAACAATAACAAATAATAATGACCCAAATGCTTGACAAAGTAGAGATCAGTGAAAAAGTGGAAGACCCTTAACAAGATGGATTGACATATGGCTGCAACAATGAGCTCAAACATAGCAACTACTGTAGGATGGCGCAGAAAAAGGCAGCATTTCACTCTGTTGTACACAGGGTTGCTTTGAGTTGGAACCGACTCGATGCCACCTAACAACAGCAGCAACAATGACCCAAATCTCCTTTATATATCTCTTGATCTTTTTTTAAAGTGCTTTCTTGCATACCAGCTCACTTTATGCTCACAACATTCCCATAAAATGAAGAGACATTATTATACCCCAGTTTACTTGTAAGGAAGTCAAAGCACAGGGCAGATTACAGGCGAGTCTAACGTCATACAGGAAGTAGCATGAGTTCTCCTATTTCAATTCAAGATTCCTTAGGCAGTCTTCATAGTCCTGTGACAGTAAACCTGCTTGACCCCAGAGGAGACAGAAGGTCAGAGTCCAAGATGGGTGGGCCTGGCGAGGCTGGACCAGCTGGAGCTGAGGGGCCACTTTCCTCCAGGGGAAGAAGATCATGAGCTCAGGTTGTTGTCTAGATACATAAGCCTGTGCCATCACCTGGGGCACCCTCTCCTGGAGCAAGTTAGGACTTTCAAGAGCCGGGCCTAGTGGCCCAACCCTTCATGGTCAGTGGCCTGAGCAGCTTGGCAGAGGTCACAGTTCAGAGCTTAGAGCAGAGCTACCCAGAGCAGCAACTCCGATTCCCTGCCCACCCTACCCTTGTCTCCAGCCCTAGAAAATGCACACCTGAGGCTCCCCAGTCAGCAGGTATGTGTGAGAGGGTGGCCAGCCCCTCCTGCTTTTCTGAAGCACTGACAAATCTTTGGCATAATTTTATACCTGACACACACAGACAAGCAAAGCTGGGTAAACGTGTTGGCACCATTTTATACACAAGGTAGAAAAGGGAGCTTCTAACCGCTCGTGTCCCCAGATGGTTACCCAATGGGAGAAGAATGCCCAGATCCCCCCAGACCCCAGATGCCAGCCAGTATGATTACTTGTTTCTCCTTCTTGCCTTTTGCCCAAGGGCCAGGCAGTGACTCTGGGTGGCAGCCAGCAGGGAAGGAGGAAGGGACTGGCGGCAGGCACTTCTACATACAACCAGCCCACAAACCCCACCCTGCTGCTCCTGGTCACTTGCCACTGCATTCCCTCAGTGCCTTTTCTCCTCAGGACCTCCCTGATGGCTCATTTTCCCATGATTTAACGGTGGGAGGAGAGTGCTGTGAATTGGCTCAGCTAGCTCTTTGCTGCAGGTGGATGGAGGAATGGAGTGGTCCCCTCCTTCAGACTGTCTGTGGAGGTGAGAAGGGTTCCTAGCTCCAAGGACCATTGGCTGGCCCAGGAGAGTCAGGTCCTCTTTGGTCTGGTGAGGCCATACTCAGGGTATTTCGAAGGTGCTAAAGACAGAACCCAAGGTACAGCTTTACCCTCTTGGCATGTTAATCCACCACCCAGAAAGCTACAATTCACTAAGCAGGTACTGTCTAACAGACACAAACCTGGTGAGAAATGTTTGATGCCCAAAAAGTGCGTCTGTTTCATCTACCTCCAAGGGGGTGTGCCACAAAGAAGATTTTTTCCCCCAGTAAAGTCAGCCCTGGTAGCACACCCAGGGAGACCTCATGGCACAATGGTTAAGTGCTTGGCTGCTAACCAAACCCTCCAGCCACTCACAGGAGAAACATGTGGCAGTCTGTTCCCATAAAGATTATAGCCTCGGAAACCCTATGGGGCAGTTCTGCTCTGTCCCACAGGGTCACCATGAGTCAGAATCGATTCAACGGCAATGAATTTGGTTGGTTTGGTGGCATGACCGTTAAGTGCTCAGTTGCTAACCTAAAAATTGATGGGTTAAACCCACACACTGGCTCTGTGGGAGAAAGACCTGTCAATCTGCTTCCATAAAGATTACAGTCAAGAAAACCCTATGGGCTGGGGTGGATTACCCAATAAGAAAAGAAAGAATGGGCTTACTTGTGTGTATTTACTAATCTGTAGTGACCAGTTTCACATGGGTTTCACCACATCTTTGAAATTGTTCACTATGAATTGGTAAGTACACACAAGTAAGCCCATTTCATCTTGCTTGCTGGGTAATATGTCCCTGTCAGGGACTGGACATTTGAAAAGAGGCTTTGACTCTGTAGGAAGGTGCTGAGGGGTTAGGAAAAGAGACAGATGCCGGCTATACCTAGGAGAATCCTTGATGTGGTGAAAATATGTGAAATTTTTCACTACAGATCATCTGGTAAGCAAGGTAAGCACCGTATTTACCTTGCCTATTGGATAATCCGTCCCCGCCTATGGGCAGTTCTACTTTGTCACATGGGTTCACTGAGTCGAAGATCGACTCGATGGCAGCTAAGAACAGCAGAATTGCATTCCCAGTTACCAAGGTAGAAGAGACAGGAGCCTGATAGAGGTAGGTATTCTGCCTGGAAGAAGGGGACGCGTTCCCAGTCCCTTGTGAATGCCTGACCTCTGGTGGTCAGCATGAGAATGCAGGCCTCTGCCCTCTTGGCTTAAGGGAAGATTCTTAAATCCTCTCGCTCCACAATGCCGGGTCACAGTGCTCCCTAGCATGAGCCACGAGACAGCAGGGGCAATCCTTGTGGGATAGACAGAAGGACCATGAGCAACAGCACCTGCTTCAAACCCGAACGTCACCCATTCTCTCAGAATCTACACTTCCTTTCAATAAATCCATTGCCGTCGAGTTGATTCCGACCCATAGCAACCCAATAAGGGTAGAACTGCCCCATAGGGTTCGCAAAGAGTGGCTGGTGAATTCGAGCTGCCGACCTTTTGGTTAGCAGCTGTATAACTTAACGTCTGCGCCACCAGGGCTCCTTCCTTTAAATAGCGAGTAGTTTTTAACATCTCCCTTACCACCAAGGAGCCCTGTTGGCACAGTGGTTAAGAGTTCAACTGCTAACCAAAAGGTTGGCAGTTCGAATCCACCAGCTGTTTCTTGGATACCCGATGGGGCATTCTACCCTGTCTATAGAGTAGCTATGAGTCGGAATCAACACATGGCAATGGATTGGGTTTGGTATACCACCATGGAGCCCACCAGCTGCTCCTTAGAAATTCTGTGTGGCTGTTCTCCTCTGTTCCTACAAGGCAGAATCAACTCCACGGCAACCGGTTTAGCTTTTTTAAGTTTTGCCACCATGAAATGAAAATCATACAGGTTAGATAGAGAGAGAGAGAAGTAAGTAGGGAGATAGACTCATAGATCTGCCTACAAACATAATTTCAAAATATAAATAAATGCATACATAGAAAAGGCTGGAATACTCCCAAACTTGTTCTATGAAGCCAGTATAACCCTGATACCAAAACCAGGTAAAGACACCACAAAAAAAGAAAATTGAAGACCAATATCCCTCATGAACATTGACGCAAAAATCCTCAACAAAATTCTAGCCAATAGAATTCAGCAACATATCAAAAAAATAATTCACCATGATCAAGTGGGATTTATTCCAGGTATGAAGGGATGGTTCAACATTAGAAAAACAATCAATATAATCCACCACATAAATAAAACAAAAGACAAAAACCACATGATCTTATCAATCAACGAAGAAAAGGCATTTGACAAAGTGTAACACCCATTCATAATAAAAACACTCAACAAACTAGGAATAGAAGGGAAATTCCTCAGTATAGTTAAGGGCCAACAGCCAACATCATCCTAAGTGGAGAGACTTTGAAAGCATTCCCCCTGAGAAAGGGAACCAGACAAGGATGCCCTTTATCACCACTCTTATTCAACATTGTGCTGGAGGTCCTAGCCAGAGCAATTAGGCTAGAAAAAGAAATAAAGGGCATCCAAATTCATAGGGAAAAAGACAAAGTATCTCTATTTGCAGATGATATGATCTTATACACAGAAAACTCCAAAGAATCCACAAGAAAACTACTGGAACTAATAAAAGATTTCAGCAAAGTTTCAGGATACAAGATAAACATACAAAAATCGGTTGGATTCCTTCACACCAACAAAGAGAACCTCAAAGAGGAAATCAGCAAATCAATACCATTTACCATAGCCCCCAAGAAGATAAAATACTTAGGAATAATTCTAACCAGAGACGTAAAAGACCTACACAATGAAAACTACAAGACACTACTGCAAGAAACCGAAAGAAACCTGCATAAGTGGAAAAACATACCTTGTTCATGGATAGGTAGACTCAACATTGTGAAAATGTCAATTCTACCCAAAGAAATCTACAGATACAATGCAATTCCTATCCAAATTCCAATGGCATTTTTTAATGAGATGGAGAAACAAATCACCAACTTCATATGGAAAGGGAAGAGGCCTCTGATAAGTAAGGCATTACTCAAGAAGAAGAAGAAAGTGGGAGGCCTCACACTACCTGATTTTAGAACCTATTATACCACCATGGTAGTCAAAACAGCCTGGTACTGGTACAACAACAGATACATAGACCAATGGAACAGAATTGAGAATCCATACATAAATTCACCCACCTATGAGCAGCTGATATTGGACAAAGGCCCAAAATCCATTAACTGGGGAAAAGACAGTCTCTTTAACAAATGGTGCTGGCATAATTGGATATCCATCTGCATAAAACTGAAACAAGACCCATACCTCACACCATGCACAAAAACTAACTCAAAATGGATCAAAGACTTAAATATAAAATCAAAAACAATAAAGATCATGGAAGAAAAATAAGGACAACGCTAAGAGCCCCAATACATGGCATAAATGGAATACATACCATAAGTAACAATGCACAAGCACTAGAAGAGAGACTAGATAACTGGGAGCTTCTAAAAATCAAACACTTATGTTCACCAAAAGACTTCACCAAAAGAGTCAAAAGACAGCCTACAGACTGGGAAAAAATTTTTGGCTATGACAAATCCGATCAGCATCTAATCTCTAAAATCTACAAAATACTGCAAAACCTCAACAATAAAAGGACAAATAACTCAATTTAAAAATGGGCAAAGGATATGAACAGGGACTTCGCCAAAGAAGATACTCAGGCGGCTAACAGACACATGAAGAAATGCTCACGATCATTAGCCATTAGAGAAATGCAGATCAAAACTACAGTGAGATATCATCTCACCCCAGCAAGGCTAGCATTAATCCAAAAAACACAAAATAATAAATGCTGGAGAGGTTGTGGAGAGACTGGAACACTTACACACTGTTGGTGGGAATGTAAAATGGTACAACCACTTTAGAAATTGATTTGGCGCTTCCTTAAAAAGCTAGAAATAGAAGATTATATGATCTAGCTATCTTGCTCTTTGGAATATATCCTAGAGAGATAAGAGCTGTCACACGAAGAGATATATGTACATCCATGTTCATTGCAGCACTGTTCACAATAGCAAAAAGATGGAAACAACTTAGGTGCCCATCAATGGAAGAATAGATAAATTATGATATATCCACACAATGGAATACAACACAACGATAAAGAACAACAATGAAGCCGTGAAACATCTTATAACATGGAGTAATCTGGAGGGCATTATGCTGAGTGAATTTAGTCAGTCACAGAAGGACAAATATTGTGTAAGACCATTATAAGAACTCAAGAAAAGGTTTAAACACAGAAGAAAACATTCTTTGATGGTTACGAGGATGGGGAGGGATGGTGAGGGTTATTCACTACCTAAATAGTAGGCAAGTATTATCTTAGGTGAAGGGAAGGACAGCACACACTACAGGGGAAGTCAGCACAACTGAACTAAACCAAAGCTAAGAATTTCCTGAATACAATCATACACTTTGAGGGATAGAGTAGCAGGGGTAGGGATCTGGGGACCATGCTTTCAGGGGACATCTAGGTCAATTGGCATAACAAAGTTTATTAAGAAAATGTTCTGCATCCTACTTCAGTGAGTGGCGTCTGGGGTCTTAAAAACTTGCAAGTAGCCATTTAAGATGCATCAGTTGGTCCCAACCACCTGGAGTAAAGGAGAACGAAGGACACCAAAGACACAATGAAAGTAGTAGCCCAAGAGACAGAAAGGGTCACATAAACCAGAGACTTCATCAGCCTGAGACCAGAAGAACTAGATGGTGCCTGGCTACCTCCAATGACTGCCCTAACAGGGAACACAACAGAGGGTCCCTGATGGAGCAGTAGAACGATGGGATGCAGAACTCAAATACTAGTAAGAAGACCAAACTTAATGGTCTAAGACTGGAGGCGCCCTGGAACGCATGGCCCCGGTCTCTCCATCACCCCAGAACTAAAACAATTTCCGAGGCCAGCTCTTCAGACAGGGATTGGACTGGACTGTGGGACATAAAGGGATACTCGTGAGGAGTTTGCCTCTTAGCTCAAGTAGATACAAGAGACTAAATGGGCAGCTTCTGTCCAGAGGTGAGATGGGAAGGCAGAGAGGGTTAGGAGATGGTTGAATGGACCTGGGGAATCAGGGGTGGAAAGGAGGAGTGTGCTGTTACAGTATGGGGAGAGCAATTAGAGTCACATAACAATGTATGTATAAATTTTTGTATGGGAGACTAACTTGAAATGTAAACTTCATCTAAACTACAACAATAAATAAATAAATAGATATATAGATAGATAGATAAATAAATAAATATGTTTTCACAATAGCATTATTCTCAATAGCCCAAAACTGAAAACAACCCAAATGTTCATCTACACTAGAATGGATAAATACACGTGGTATGTCCATATGGCGGAATACTACGCAGTGATGAGAGTGGACACACTTCCAATTTACACAACATGCATGAACCTCACAAATATAATGTTGATTGAAAGAAGCCAGGCACACAAAAAAGTACACGTTGTTTGATTCCATTTGCCTGTTCAAAGACAGGCAAAATTAATTAAAAGTGTTAGAAATCAGGATAGTAGTTACCTTTAGGAGGGATTGTGACTGGCAGGGAGCAGGAGGGGCCTTTCAGGGTGCTGATAACATTCTTTTTCTTGAGCTGGGTGATGGTTACGCAGATGTGTTCATTTTGCAGAAGTTCACAGAGCTGTACACTTATGATTTATTCACTTTTTTGAAGTATATAATAATGCTAATAAAACATTTATAAAAAAAAAATCCATCAATACAATGTTCTAACTATACTACAAAGGAGAAAGCAAAAGCTGCTTGTACCTTGAATTACCATGACCGAGGCAGCTACAAATGCAGACAGATGTAGGTGTGTGGTTTTAGTGACTCACATGCCTTGAGCAATGCTGATGCCTGTTTCATGAGTTTTCTGAAATGGTGAATTCCTGGTACAGTGCTTAGCAAATTAAGCACACTTTTCCTGCAGTTTTCATGGCAGCTGTAATGATAAACTTTTTCCCTCCCTACATAAATACCCAGTGGGACACTCAGTGATCTGTGGAACACAGGATGGTTCTTTTTTTCAATTCCAATTCTGGGAACCCCATGTGTGTCAGAGTGGTTTATAGGATTTTCTTTTTTACATTCGATTGTGCTTTAGGCAAACATTTACATAGTAAATTAGTTTTTGTCTTAGTTATCTAGTGCTGCTATAACAGAAATACCACAAGTGGATGGCTTTAACAAACAAAAATTTATTCTCTCACGGTCTAGGAGGCTAGAAGTCCAAATTCAGGGTGCCAGCTCCAGGGGAAGGCTTTCTCTCTCTGTCGGTTCTGGGGGAAAGGTCCTTGTCATCAATCTTCCCCTGGTCTAGGAGTTTCTCAGCACAGGAACCCTGGGTCCAAAGGACATGCTCTGATCCCTGTGCTTTCTTGGTGGCATGAGATCTCACCCCTCTCTGCTCACTTCTCTCTTTTATATCTCAGAAGAGATTGACTCAAAATACAAACTAATCCTGTAGATTGAGGGTCCTGCCTCATTAACATAACTGCCTCTAATCCTGCCTCATTAACATCATAGAAGCTGGGATTTACAACACATGGGATAAATACATCAGCCCACAAAATGGAGGACAACCCCACAATACTGGGAATCATAGCCTAGCCAAGTTGACACATATTTGCAGGAGACATAATTCAATCCATAACAGCTTTCCAATCAATGATTCTTACACAGATTGTTCTGCGACATTGGTTGCAATCCCTGTAACCAGTCTGCCCTCTCCCCATTCCTCCCTGGTTTCCCTATTTCCATTAGTCTGGTTTCCCTGTTCCTCCATGCCTTCTCATCTTTGGTTGTAGGAAAATGTTGTCTTTTTGGTCTCGTATAGTTGATTGTTCTAAGGAACACATTCTTCACGGGTGTTATCGTTTATTTATAGCCTTGTCTATTATTTGGCTGAAAGGTGGCCTCTGGGAATATCTTCAGTTTCAGGTTAGAAAGTTGTCTTAGGGCAATAGTCTCAGGGTCACAGGATAGTTCTTTGCTGTGCGCATTGCAAGCAATTATCTGCACATTGCAAACTGGCTAGCTCCGTCATCTGTGCAGTGAGGATGGTGGCAGTACTTACCTCACAAGGCTGTTGTGATGATTAATGAGTTCATTTCAATAAAGTGTGTGGGACAGCATCAGGCATACAGCGAGGACAAAATAAGTGCTTGATATTATTTTTACAACTCTGATCCTCACCCAGTAGTCCAGGTGGCTCAAATGTTAAGCGCTGAACTACTAACCGAAAAGTTGGTGGTTCCAACCCACTTAGAGGTGCCTCAGAAGAAAGACCTGACAATCTGCTTCTTAAAGGGCACAAACTTGAAAACTCTATGGAGAACAGTTCTACTCTGCAACACATGGGACCACCATGAGCTGGAATCGACTGATGGTAACTGGTTTGGTTTTGGGTTTGGCCCCAACCCAGTAAATGCCAACGGTGCCCAACAATCATTTTAACAACGCAAAATACCCCCACAGATGTCCAAACAAACCCTAAGGGGCAGCACTGCCTATTAAATCCACTGGATGATCAGAGCTATGGCAAGCAGCAACATCATTCATTTATTCATTCATACCTTCACCAAGTATATATGGAGGGCTGCTTTGTGCCAGGCTCCACCCTCAAGTTGCCAGCAGGCTGAACAGGGACACAAAGATATCTACAAGTAATGACAAGAAACGTAAGTGTTTACGTAGACCAGAGGAACAAATTGACTCTCTCAGGTTCCAGCCTCCTGCAGAGGGGTTTGGTTGGTCTTGTGGTTTGTTTTAATGTTTTATTTATTTGCCAATATTTGAAAATCAGATTTCACATAAAAAGTCAAGATTTCCTGCCTCTCTTGAAAAATCCAAAGTTTTATAAACATTGAGCCTGCTTATGTTTGTATGCTCAGGGGCCCTGCATTTGCCACAGCCCTGCCTGGCCTTGATTTACTTCCTGTGGCAGACCCTGGAACCACCATGAGATATGCTTCTGCTGGTAGCTATGGGACCTCCGAGGAAACCACAAAGCTTTCATGAGGGCCAGCTTAATGAGCCTTGAAGGAGCCGCAGGAGGAAGAGAAACTGGGGAAGGGCATTCCTGGCAGAAGAAACAGTGTGTTGGAAGACCTGTGCTGTGAAAGCAGTGGCATGCCAAGGACCAGTCCCCACATGGAGGCATGTGGCAGAGTCCTCAAGTCCCCTGTAGCAGAGGGAGGCCTGGGACCAGCTGGGAGACAAGCCAGAGCTTAAAGGACCCAGATCTGAGATCACCCTGCTCTCCTTCCTTGCATACTTGCTTAACAGAGGTACAAGTTCAAAATCAGAGTGAATACCAGGGCTGAGGTGCTGCTGGACACCGCCTAGTGTCCTGGCACCTCGGTCTGCCTGTCACATGTCTGGGAGGCCTTGGGAGAGAAGCAAGAAACATGAGGAAAGTGGTAGGACAGCGGAGTCCTTAGGGTCCTTGCAGGCTGCCTAGCATGGTCTGAAGGGACAGAGAAGGGTTCCCTCCCATACTCCTGAGATATACCATTAAGGATTCACATTCATTAGCTTAGTGCATCTCAAACTTTCATATGCACGCGAATCACCTGAGGGTCTCTTTGAAATGCAGGTTCCAATTTAGCAGGTCTAGGGTGGGGCCTGAGAGTCTGCAGCTCACCAGGGATGCTGTTCTGATAGTCCAAGGACCCCGCTCTGAGTATGAGCCTCTAAAGCAGGGTTTCTCAACCTTGGCACTGTTGATATCTTAGACCAGATGATTCTTTGTTATGTGGACTACCTTGTGCACTGTAGGATGTTGTGATGGTTAAGATTGTGTGTCAGCTTGGCTGGGCCATGATGCTCCGTGTTTTAATGTAATCACTCCCGTGACTGAATATACTGTGAGTAGCCAATCAGATGAAAGGGAGTCTCCTTCGGGGTGTGGCCCGCGTCTGTATATAAGCAGTCTTCCTGGCTTTTTGCTCTCTCTGGATCCCGCGGCTGCTTCCTGTCATCTCGTCTCCCGTTCTTGGGACTTGAGCTGTCAGCTTACCTGCCGAACCTGGGATTCGTCAATCTGCACAGCCTGTGAGTGGGAGCCCTGCTCTCCAACCTTCCGATCTTGGGCTTGCCAGCTTCTGCAGCTGTGTGACTTGGGAGAGGCCTCTACCCTGATCCACGGACTCGGGACGTTCTAGCCTCTACAATCCCGTGAGCTGTTTTCTTGATATAATCTCTCTCTATATATATATTTATACACTTTACTGGTTTTGCTTCTCTAGAGAACCCAGCCTAAGACAGATGTGTAACAACATTCCTGGCCTCTACCCAGCAGATGCCAGTAGCACTAATTTGTGACGACCACAGTGTCTCTGGACATTGCCACATGTCCCCTGGGGGGCAAAATCGCCCCCTGGTTGAGAACCACTGCTCTAGAGTCTAGAGGAAATCTTAAAACATAAGTGTCCAAGATCAAATTGACAACATAACTTTAAATCATAGATGAGTTTAGGGGGAAGCGAGTCTAAGTCAATGGAGGTAAAACAACATGGGTAGACAGAGCGAGAATGGTAACACAAAGTGAACAGTGCAACCAATGTTATTGAATTGTACATGTAGAAACTGTTGAAGGGGTGTATGGTCTGATGTGTATATTTTCACCAAAATTTAAAAAAAGAGTACTTCATTTACCACATATAAAAATACTTAATCATACCTACCAGTGTGCTTCAAATTCTATACCCTAGAGCTGCATTTTTGTGCCTAAAGAGTCTTTTTTTAAAAACAAACAAAAAAAAACCTCCTCAGAGAGGACACCTATTAAGCCTTTATAGATCATTAACTTTTGGGGGGATTTAAATTATCTGGTTGGACAGAATAGAACTGCTGCATAGGGTTTTCTAGGCTGTAATCTTCACAGAAGCCGATCGCCAGGTCTTTCTCCTGTGGAGTCAGCCACTGGGTGGGTTTGAACTGCCAACCTTTTAACTAATCACTGTGCCACCAGGGCTCATATTATAATTTGAACACAACTCTTACTTCTCAAGAAAAGCCACTATCATGTTTCCATGTGAACTTGAAAACTTGCAGCTGCTTATAACTCAGAGAATACCCAAAAGAGGGAGAATCAATTTTTATTTTAAGTAATTTTAAACTTACTGACTCTAGACTATAACTGAATATAGTTATTTGAGTAAAAGAGATTAGGTCTAGATGAAGTAGTCACAATTCTTGCCTTTCTCTACATTTTGCATCAAAAAACATTTTGTTATTATGATCTAAGCCCTTTGATGTTTGCCTACATATATAATATAAAGTACACTGTCAGTCCTAAGGTAATAATCATATATTTTGCCAAGCTTATAGGATTTTATGGCAATTGTAATTAGTATATGTCATTTTATATTTCCTTTTGATTTTTCAGTCTTTGAAAATATGTCATACCGTATGAATCAGCTTAGAAAGTCATTATGAAAAATAAAAAATACGTATGTATTTTATAGGTTTCAAGGCATGCAGCCAGGGCTGGTCACATAATTTGCAGGGCCCAGTAAAAAATTAAAATGTGGGGGTTCTTGTTCAAAAAGCAGGGGGAAAATGCTGCTAAAGATCCTAGAATATAAACCTTTTGCCTTTAAAAATATTTTATTACTTATAAAACATAAGAGGAGTATTAGTGATACAAGAGCGACAACATAAACTTTCAAATTGCAAAAAAATATTTTTCGTATCATAATTTTATATAGGAGTCACTGGGTGCTGCAAACAGTTAACATACTTGGCTACTAAGAGAAAGGTTGGGGGTTCAAGTCCACCACAGGCACCTCAGAAGAAAGGTCTGGTGACCTACTTCTGAAAAGTCAGCCATTGAAAACCCTGTGGAGCACAGTTCTACTCTGACACACATGGGGTCTGATGACTCAGAATCCACTTGAGGGCAACTGGCTTTGGTTTAGTTAATTTTATACAAAACAATAATACTTTTTAAATGTAATTTCTTGACTGATCATAAGATTTTTCTAACTTGCTATCATGGATTGAACTGTGTCGTTGAACAATGTGTCAACTTGGCTAGGCCGTGATTCCCAGTATTGTGTGGTTGTCTTCCATTTTGTGATCTGATATAGTTATCCTCCATTTTGTGATATGTTGTAAATCCTGACCTCTATGTGTTAATGAGGCAGGATTAGGTTATGTTTGTTATGTTAATGAGGCAGGATTAGGGTCACAGCCTGATCTAATGTAAGGGGAGTTGCACTGGGGTGTGGCCTGTATCACCTTTTATCTTACAAGAGATAAAAGGAGAGAGAAGCGAACAGAGTGAGATCAACCTCAGTGCCATCAAGAAAGAAGAGCTGGGAGTGGAGTGCATCCTTTGGATCTGAGTTCCCTGCACTGAGAACGTCTTAGACCCAGGGGAAAATTGATGCCAAGACACATGGAGATCTCCAAGGAACGCTGGGCCCACAGATGCTGAAAGGAGACAAGGACCTTCCTCCTAAACGGTAAGCTGACAGAGAGAGAAAGCCTTCCCCTAGAGTTGGCACCCTGACTTCGAACTTCTAGTCTCCAAAACTGTGAGAGAATAAATTTGTGTTGGTTAAAGCCACTAACTTGTGATATTTCTGTTACAGCGGCACTAGATAACTAAGACACTTGCTTTTTTGAAAGTTCTTTTCTTAGGTCATCCAAATTTATACTTTCAGCAACTTCATTTTCAATCAATATAACTGAAAGTAATGTTAGTCACTCTTGGCAAATGCAAGATCGCAAGTAATTCTGGTAATTTTTTATTTTGAGAAGGAGCTTTCTGCTGATGCAACTGTTTCTAAGCGTATTTATGGGTTGTGACAACATCGGAGGATAAATTATTTCAAAATATAAATTTTGGTGCATCTATACCTGACACAAACATGTTGCAGGACAATTTTTCTAAACAGATTTAATTATCCATACAAATCCATTTCATGTAAGTCTGTATTTAATTTTAAATGTAAGTGTACACAATGGCATTTTAATGTTTCCTCTGACATTTCCTGTAACTTGTAGAGGTATACAAGAAACTCAACTTGGCTTCATGATTTGCATATAATTTAAAACATCTGTTTATGCATTATTTTGTTGTATCTTCAATTACAAGAAAAAGATTAATTTTTTAAATAATATTTTACTGAGTTCTAGGTGAAAGTTTACACAGCAAATTGTTGTTGTTAGGTGCCATTGAGTCAGTTCCAACTCATAGCAACCCTATGTACAACAGAGCAAAACACTACCCAGTCCTGGGCCATCCTCACAATCGTTGCTATGTTTTAGCCCATTGTTGCAGCCACTGTGTCAATCCATCTCCTTGAGGGTCTTCCTCTTTTTTGATGACCGTCTACTTTACCAAGCATGCTGTCCTTCTCCAGGGACTGGTCCCTCCTGATAACATGTGCAAAGTATTTGAGATGATGTCTTGCCATCCTCGCTTCTAAGGAGCATTCTGGCTGTACTTCTTCCTTAGAGCCTGAATAATACGCCCTCTTAGCTTTAATTTGACAAATTCCACACAACTTGTTCAGTGACATTAGTTCCATTTATCGCAATGTGTCAACATTCTCTTTAACTATATTCTGTTTGTTCCATTTCTGGTACTCTAGTTTTCCTGCCCCCTTGTCTTCTCATCTTTGCTTGTGAGAAATTGTTGACCTTTTGGTCTCATACTGATGATTTTTAAGTAGGGCACTTATCTTTCAGGTAATGTCCTTTGTGTGCCACTCTGCTATTTTGCTAAAACATGATCTCAGGGGATAAACTTGGTTCTAGGTTTAAAGGATGTTTCAGGGCAATAGTCTCAGGGGGTCCTCTGTTCTCTACTGTTCCAGTTTATCTGGATTTTTTTTTTTTTTTTTTAGTAAGAATTTGAGTTCCTCTCCATATTTTTCTCCCACTCTGTCTGGGACCAAGTACTGGAGCCCCGGTCAGAACAGTCAGTGATGATAGCTGGGCACCATCTAGTTCTTCTGGTCTCAGGGTAAATGAGGTTGTGGCTCTTGTGTACTTGTTCCTTCTGTGCTCTTTTGGTTACCTTCTTACTGTTTTGCTCCTGGTGAGTGGAGACCCATAGTTGTGTCTTAGAGGGCCACTTGCAAGCTTTTAAGACCCCAGATGCTACTCACTTCACTAGGATGCAGATCATGATTTTTGTGAACTGTTGTTGTTAGGTGCTGTCGAGTAGGTTCTGACTCACAGCAACACTATGTTCAACAGAAAAAAACACTACCCAGTACTGCGGTATCCTCACAATCATTCTTGTGCTTGAGCCCGTTGTTGCAGCCACTGTGTCAATCCATCTCCTTGAGGGTCTTCCTCTTTTTTGATGACCGTCTACTTTACCAAGTATGATTTCCTTCTCCAGGGACTGGTCCCTCCTGATAACATGTCCAAAATACGTGAGATGAAGTCTCACCATTCTCACTTCTAAGGAACATTCTAGCTGTACTTCTTCCAAGACAGATTTGTTCATTCTTCTGGCTGTCCATGGTATATTCAGTATTCTTCCCCAACACCATAACTCAAAGGCAACAACTTTTCTTTGGTTTTCTTTATTCATTGTCCAGCTTTCACATGCGTATGAGGCAATTGAAAATACCATGTCTTGGGTCAGGTGCACCTTCGTCCTCAAAGTGACGTCTTTGCTTTTTAACACTTTAAAGAAGTCTTTTGCAGCAGACTTGCCCAATGCAATAGGTCATTTGATTTCTTGACTGCTGCTTCCATGGGCATCGATTGCGGATTCAAGTAAAATGAAATCCTTGACAACTTCAGTGTTTTCTCTGTTTATCATGATGTTGCTTATCAGTCCAGTTGTAAGAATTTTTGTTTTCTTTATGTTGAGGTATAATCCATATTGAAGGCTATAGTCTTTGATCTTCATCAGTAAGTACTTCAAATTCTCTTCCCTTTCCACAAGCAAGGTTATGTCATCTGCATATCAGAGGTTGTTAATGAGTCTTCCTCCAATCCTGATGCCCCATTCTTCTTCATATAGTCCAGCTTCTCAGATTATTTGCTCAGCATACAGATCGAATAAGTATGGTGAAAGGATACAACTCTGACGCACACCTTTCCTGATTTTAAACCACATAGTATCCCCTTGTTCTGTCAAAATGACTGCCTCTTGGTCTATATATAGGTTCCACATGAGCACAATTAAGTGTTCTGGAATTCCCATTCTTCTCAATGGTATCCATAATTTGTTATGATCCACACAGTCAAATGCCTTTGCATAGTCAGTAAAACATGGGTGAACATCTTTCTGGTATTCTCTGCTTTCAGCCAAGATCCATCTGACATTAGCAATGATGTCCCTCATTCCACATCCTCTTCCAAATCTGGCTTGAATTTCTGGCAGTTCCCTGTCAATGTACTGCTGCAAACTTTTTTGAATGATCTTCAGCAAAGTTTTACTTGTGTGTGAAATTAATGATATTATTTTTTATTGTGCTTTAAATGAAAGTTTACAGTTCAAGTCAGTTTGTCGTACAAAAATTTATACACACATTGCTGTGTGACCCTAGCTGCTCTCACTATATTGTGACAGCACACTCCTCCTTTCCACCCCGGATTTCCTGTATCCATTCAACCAGCTCCTGTCCCTTTTTGCCTGCTTGTCTCGCCTCCAGACAGGAGCTGCCATTTAGCCTCATGTATCTACCTGAGTTAAGAAGCTCTCTCTTCACGAGTATAATGATATTATTTGATAATTTCCGCAAGTGGTTAGATCACCTTTCTTTGGAATGGGCACAAATACTGATCTTTTCCAGTTGGTTGACCAGGTAGCTGTCTTCCAAATTTCTTGGCATAGATGAGTGAGTGCTTCCAGCCTTGCATCTGTTTGTTGAAACATCTTAATTGGTATTCCGTCAATTCCTGGAACTTTGTTTTTTGCCAGTGCCTTCAGTGAAGCTTGGACTTTTTCCTTCAGTACCATTGGCTCTTGATCATATGCAACCTCCTGAAACATTTGAACATTGACCAATTCTTTTTGGTACAGTGACTCTGTGTATTCCTTCAAGCTTCTTTTGATGCTTCCTTCGTCGTTCAATATTTTGCCCATAGTTTTCATGGTTTTGCATATATTCCCTTAATTATGTTGAGAAATTTCCCTTCTATTCCTATTTTGCTGAGAGTTTTTGTCAGGAATCGGTGTTGAATTTTATCGAATATCTTTTATGCATTAATTAATGTGATAATATGCTTCTTTTCCTTGGTTTTATTTATGTGATGGATTGCATTGATTGATTTTCTAATCTTGAACCATGTTTGTAATCCTAGTATGAATCCCACTTGATCATGGTGTATGATTTTTTTGATATATTGCCGAAGTCTGTTGGCTAGAATTTTGTTGAAAATGTTTGCATCTATGTTCCTAAGGGTTATTGGTCTGTAGTTTTCTTTTTTTTGTTGTCTTTTCCTGGTTTAGGTATCAAGGTTATGCTGGCTTCACAGAAAGAGTTTGGTAGTGTTTTTGAAGAGGTTGAGCAGGATTGGTGTCAACTCTTCTCTGAAAGGAGCCTGGTGATTCAGTGGTTAAGAGCTATGGCTGCTAACCAAAAGTTTGGCAGTTTGAATCCATCAGTGGCTCCTATGGAGGAGTTCTACTCTGTCCTATAGGGTCGCTATGAGTTGGAATCAACTCGACAGTACGACGTTTCTTCTCTGAATGTTTGGTAGAATTTAATTTTAAAATTGTCCTTCTTGTTAATAATTGGCTTATGAGAAGCTTCACATGAAAATAGTGTTCTTTTTCATTGAGTGCAACAACCTTTGAATTTAACTGCTATGTCTAAGTCTGTGGATATTTGCTTTGCAATATTGCAGCAGTTTTTAAAACTGAAGTTTCTAAACTCTGTGGAAAATTCTAATAATTCCCTGATATGTTTATTGCGTGTCCATGTATAACCTTTTACTTTGTAATAATTTACTGATTAAGTTTACTGCCTGAGGGCCAGCAGTTCCTATCCCAGAGCTCAGGCCCAAGAGTTAATATTTGTGCAGGCACTGCAGGGATAGCTCCGAGATGGAGGCAAGCCGACCTTCCATCACAGGTCCCAGCACCACCCTCTTGTGGAACTCCTCCTCTCTCAGCTGCTACTGCTGCTACCAATCTGGGCCCAGGTTCCAGCCCAATCACCTTGAGGTCCAGCAGTGGCCCGGACTGTCCCAAGCATTCGTGTGCTTGCTGGGCCACCAGGACCATTGCTCTGCACTCCTGCTGCCTGCCCTGGTCTGTGTACACTGTCACCAGGTGGCATGTCTCTGCTGCCCACATGTATGTATACTCCATTGATCCATCAGACTTCACTTACAAAACATAGGCTCAAAGATAAAATTAATAAGAACTTCAAGATGGTCATAGCAGAGCATTAAACCAAGGCAGGATCCTTCTGAGTGCATGGCCCTGTACAACTGCATAGATTGCACCCCCATGAAGTTGTCCCTCCCCTGTGTGAGATGGGTCTTAGCAAGGGCAGCTACCCTGAAGATCCATTGGCCTCTCAGAGGCAGTAAGAGGGTATATGGAAAGGGATGCTGGAAGACTCCAGGGCAAACACGGTGTAGGTTTTAGAGTCTACAGCCAGGCACCCACTGCACAGCTCCATGGAGGCTGGCTGCTCTGCATCATGGTGGGGGCAGGATCCCTGGGTTGTGGCCAAAAGCATGTCCACATGGACTGCTGGTGTCCACAGTAACTGAAGAGTGATCTGCCAGTTTTAAGGCCCCCTGCCTAGCACCTCTAACTCCCTGCACTGTCTCTATTTATTGCTATTACACTTATGCCTTTTCTAGACTTTTCCCTCCTCTTCCTTCTCTTCCAACGCTTCCTGAGCTGCCGCTCCCTCCCTCCACTTGCAGAATTGTCTAGGGGCAGGCCCAGATCTTCCCTGGTGGTAAGAAAGACTTGTAGAGAAAAATTAATTTCAGGGGAGCTAAAAGATGAAAACCCTTCTCCCAAAGGGCAAAAATAAATGGAAAAACATGATGAAGGGAAACTAGCCTCAGAATGCAAATACTTTTTTAAGACTTCAAGGAAATCCAAGCCCCCAGCCTCTCAACAGCTTGCAGGGAATGTGGCAGCAGCTTCTGAAGTAACCACCCAAGAGCAAGCTGAGGTCTTGAGCTGAGATGAACAATGACAGCAGAATTTGTTCAGCTAATGGAACATCCTTGCCCCAGTCACGCATTGTCAGGGATGACTCTGAGGCCTTGGCTTCTAATAACTTACACGTGTGCACAAGGTCTGAGTTCAAAGAGCATATTCACATTCACAATTCTGTGAGGAAGGAATTATTAGTTCTACTTTAATTATAGGAAACAGGGGCTCAGAAAAGTCAACTAGCTAGCTCATGGTCACCCAGCTAGTAAGTGTCACAGTCAGGATTCAAACCTAGGTCATCCTGACTTCAAATCCAATGCTCTCTTTTCTACACCAGGGGGTCATGTGGCTTTTTTCTCAAAGCTGCCCTTAAGCCAGGGGCAGATTATCCAATAGGCAAGGTTAGCACTGTGCTTACCTTGTTTACCAAATGATCTGTAGAGAACAATTTCACATTTTTTTCACCACATCTAAGATTCTACTTCTAGGTATGGCTGACGTCTTTCTCCCAACCCTGCAGCACCTTCCTACAGAATCAAAGCCTCTTTTCAAATATAAAATCCCTGACAGGGACGGATTACCCAGTACGCAAGGTAAGCATGGGTTTACTTGTGTGTATTTACTAATCTGTGGTGACCAGTTTCACATGGGTTTAAGCCTGTGCTTAGCTTACTTATTGGGTAATCCACTGCTGCTTATGCAAATCAGTGAAATCAGTAAAATGTATCTTTTGTCACATTTTTTCAGTTCTCCTGACCTCTCTTTATTGCTCCCTTCTTTGCCTTAATTCAGCTACCCAGTGCTTTGAACTGATAGTGGTGGAGTTTCAAGCATAGTAATATGCCCATGGGGATAGGCGTCCTGTGGTTATCATACCTCACTTATCTCTCAAATCATCTGTTTCAACAGACAGTAAGGTCAGCTGTCTGAGTAGCTGGACTTTGTGTGTAAAAACATGGTTTATGGATGCAGTAACTATGTTATTTCTACTATTTCTCAAATCCTGACTTCTCTGCCAATTTTAGGCATTAAGTGGTTCCCCTTTTTTAAAATGAAGGTCTCTGGGTGACGCAAACAGTTTGCACTTGACTACTAACCTAAAAGTTGGTGGTTTGAAACCACCCAGGGGTTCTGCAGAAGAAAATCCTGGCAATTTGCTTCCATAAAAGATTATAGCCAAGAAAACCTTATGGAGCAGCTCTACTCTACAACACGTGGGGGCAGCATGAGTCAGAATCAACTCAACAGCCACGGGTTTGTTTGTTTTGGTTTTATTTTTAAAATGGGGAGGGTAACAAAAAACTAGAAGAGGGAGGAATATCCACTGAGTACTCTGCGGGGGCCCTGGTGGCACAGTGGTTAAGAGCTCTGCTGCTAACCATAAGGTCAGCAGTTCAAATCCACCAGCCGCTCCTTGGAAACCCTATGGGGCAGTTCCACTCTGTCCTTTAGGGTCGCAATGAGTTGGAATCGATTCGATGGCAACGGGTTTGGTTTGGTTTGGTTTTTACTCTGCAGGAGAGGTGTCAGGACAGTGTTCACGTAAGCACTTGTCCTCTGCCCTTTCTTTCACGTCTGAAACCGTTCACTGAGATTCCAGTCTCTTGGGCAGCACTGAGTGTGCTCCCCCCGGGGAGCTCTGATAGCTGACCGTTCCTCAGTCTCCCCGTCCTGCAGCGCCTGCAGGGCTTTGTTCAACAGTCTTTTGAGTCATCCCAACCCCAGTCCACGCCTGCTGTCTGCCCAGCTCTCTGAATGCTCTTGATCCACAGACAACATCTGCTCCAGAGGCTTAATCCAGCCTTTGGAAGGTTTCCTTTCTGAAATCTCTGTCCTGGCACCACTCCCAGCCCCAGTCAACAGAGAGCAGCAGCGTTTTTGTGGCTTTTCCAGCAATGGCTTTGTATGGTCCAGGGAGCGGCTTTGATCTCCATAGAGTTGCGAAGGGCTGCTGATAGAAAGGGGAGCCACAGAGATGCAGGGGGAGGCACAAAGATGAGAAGAAAGGGAGGCACGCGCACACTTGTTCAGGCTGACGACCTTCCACCCAGCACCTGAAGGCTCCGTGCAGCCCTGGGGAGTCAGCAGATGTGCTTTACACATTTACGTGTTTGACTTTGGTACTAATCCTCAGGCAGAAATAGTTGTCAGTATTATCAGTGTATTGTGGTGTTTGGAGGTAAGGGAGAGTCTACAAATGCACCTTTTCATCTGGTTAAGGAACGTGGAGAAGTTAAGTAACTCACTCAAGGTCCAGGATTAGAATATGAGTTTTCTGACTGTAAATTGAGTGTGAGGGAAAAGAACGAAATGGGAAGCCAACTTCCAATGACAATGTCCAGAGCCGCATTGTAACAACACAGGAGTGCCTGCCTAGATAGAGGTCTTTCCTTCAGGGACGTTATATTTAAAGCAAAGTTTTAAAAATACATTTAAAATGTACTCTAGATAAGCTTAATTTGTAAAGAAATCCTAAGTTCTATACATCAATCAGTCCAAATGACTAGAGTACTAAATTATTTCTTATTTGGGCAAAAGAGCCAGCCCTGTACTATTATTTATGTAAAATGAATTATATACTTTTTATATGACATGTAACCCAAACCAGTTGCCATTGAATCAATTCCAGCTCATAGTAACCTGTGTATGTCAGAGTAGAACTGCGCTCCATGGGGTTTTCAATGGCTGTAATCTTACATAAGGAGTCCCTGGGTGGTGCAAATGGTTAAGTGCTTGACTATCAGCTAAAAGTTTGGTAGTTCAAACCCACCCAGATCCACCTGGGAAGACAGGCCTGGCAATCTGCTTCCAAAAGATCATATCTTTAAAGTCCTATGGAGCAGTTCTACTCTGCACACAGGGGGTTGCCATGAGTCAGAATGAACTCGACAGCAACTAACAACAACAATTAACAACAAATCTTACAGAAGTAGATCGCTAGGACTTTCTTCCATGGTTCTGCTGGGTAGATCTAGATGGCCAAACTTTTTGGTTATTAGCTGAGCACAAACCGTTTGTGCCACTCAGGGGCCTCCATTGTCTGTATAGTACATGCATAGAACATGATTATCCCAGAGTCCAGCCCAGATCTGGCACCCTATATCCCTTCTCCTTCAGGTTTTGGATCAGAGCCAGGCCCAGGCTCTAAGCGCTCTGGTGTGTCCTGGCTGTTGACTGTTTTCCACTAATGATCTCATCTTTGTGTAGTGGTGAAGCAGGTAAGATATTAGAGTAGGGAGACCTCAAAACTTTTCCAGAGTTCTAGTCCACCTCCTCCCGCCCTCTTTCCCCATCTTCTCCAGGCAGAGCACTCTTGGACTCACATCTCCTCTTCAAGACTAGAGCCCCAGCAGGCTTCCCGGCAGATCCAGGGTCTTGCCTATGCTAGGTTAAGGCAACAAAATTGTATCACCACTCTCCGGTAAAGAATAGGATCAGGGCTGGTTGCTTAATCTGTGGGGCGCAATGCAAAACTTGTTAAAAATTTATTAAGATGTCGTTGGTGGTTCAGTGGGAGAATTCTTGCCTTCCATGCAGGAGACCTGGGTTTGGTTCTCAGCCAATGCACTTCATATGCAGCCACCACCCATCCATCAGTGGAGGCTTGCATGTTGCTATGATACTGAACAGGTTTCAGTAGGGCTTCCAGACAGAGTAGGAAGAAATGCCTGGCAATCTACTGCCAAAAGTCAGCCAATGCAAGAAAAAAAAATTATTAAGACTTTCAAGATGGTGACAGCAGAGCATTATAAGCACAGTGCCTGGTGAGACTGCAAAGCTGGCCCTGGAGAGGATCAAGATGCCCTCTGCCCCCACAGAAAGATCTTCCGTGGGTTGCCCTTTCCGCTCTTCACCACTTTGGTATGGAGTTCACAAATGCAGCTCACTTTCCACTTCACACACAAGAGGATTTGGAAGAACTAGGCCTTAGAAGAAATACTTGAGGCTCAGATGGAGGCCGTGTCCACCCAGGGAGACAAACAGCCACATACACACTCAGAGTTTGCGCTTTAGATGATCTCCTTGCTATATTGCAGCCTCAAACTAGTGCTTGCCCAGCTCAGTGTGTTAAGTGTGTTTGAACATGTCTTTAAGTAGAGCATGTCTGTCCTTGCTCTGCCACGGTTCCCTTCACTCCACATTGCCTTAGGGCTCACACGTTTGCAAGAACCTGCTAGAGAGGATACAATTATCTGACTGATGCCCAAACATTTTAAAAACTGAGCCCTTACACCTCAGCCCAGCTCATTTTCGATCCGATCTTCTCTGATAAAGAGGGTATTATTCAGCAACCGGTTCTTCTCACCAAAGACAACCACTGTTGACTAGTTGTATCCCCAAAGACGACCACTGTTAACTAGTTGCATTGTAAGGCCTAAAATTTCATGTGCTATCTTGACATCTGTGAGCATCACAGGATCCCAAAGGCCTAACCATGAGTTCCCTGCTCTCTCCAGATATGCCCCAACCCAGCAGGAAATCCTCCCCACTCAGCTAGTTCCCTTACCAGCTACACCAGTAGCATTTCTTCTGGTCCTCAATCTAACGTGTTTCACTTCCCAGTCAGCCCACAAAATTATTTAAATAAGCCAGTCACATTCTCTTACAGGAACAAGGGGTCACATCATCCTCTTGTTACTACAAAGCCTGCTTCCCACAGCCCCTGCTGGTTCACTCTGCTGCCAAGTGCAATCCCAATGCCGTGTGGCCCGGTATGGCATGCGGTGTCTTCCCCAGGGGCTATGAGTATATATGACTAATAAACTGCTATCGGTCTCATCTGTCCAGTGTCAGGTGTTGTGTGCTTGGCCATCCCCATAACCCTACGGCAAGAATTCCTCCCTCACAAATAAGGTGAAGAGGAGAAAAAACAAACACTAACCTTTGTACATCTTTGTAGAGATGGCATGATTTTGAGCTAAATTGATCTGAACTTTAATCCTGGCCCCCTGAGGGGTTTAAGGGGCCAGGTATAAACCAGAGCTCACTTCTGTTCAATGATTCATTGATATGCATCCATGTCCCTCGTTAAATTATTATCTATCCTTAACAAGAAATACTATGCAGCTATTCAAAAGAATGAGGAAGCTCTTTTTGTAATGTTAGGAAACATCTCCAAGATGTATTAGGTGGAAAAGGCAAGATGTGTTTGTAGTATATTAGTGTTTGTTTTTTTAAAAAATGGACATTATATGTACATATATCTTCTGTTTGTACTAGGCATCTCTGGAAGCATAAAAAGAAAAGACTTTAGGTGCCACTGAGGAGGAAACTGGCAGGCAGGCGTTACAGGAAGTCACTGTTTTCACTGTATACTCTTTCGTACTGTTTAGATTTTTTTACTACTTGTATGTGTGCCTATCTAAAAATAATTTTGTAAAAAATGGAAAGAAACAAAAAACTGAAGTTCACCCTTTGACTCAGTAATTTCACTTCCGTGACGCTATCCAGATAGAGAGGAATGCAGATAAAATGACTGGCACAAGATAATCACCATTGATAATAGTAAGATATTAGAAACAAATAATGTCTAACATTAGGGGACTATTGAAATAAACTATGGTCAAAATATGTGATGGAATTTTACTCTGATGATAGAGTGATGTTTACACGAAGTCTTGATGTCACTGTGAAACGCTTATGATGCAATGTTAAAAGAAGGACAGTGTTTATCAAACACGTGAAACTTAGCTATGTGCAGGCACTGTTTTTAGTGTTCACAAATATTAACTCATTTACTCACTCCTCAAACAGCTCTGTGGTAAGTAATAATATTATCCTCTTTTTACGGGTAAGGAAACTGAAGAATAAGAGATGGAGTAACTTGCTCAGGCTCACACCACTAGTAAGTGGCAGAGCCAGGACCCAAGCCCAGGCTGAGGGCTCCAAGTCCACGCTATAACCATTCTGCTCCACTGCTTCTTTAGACATTTAGACACACACATAGCCATCAACAAAATCGTGTCTTTTCCACAGCATGATTTAGCTATATTTTTTAAAAGCTTAGAAAAGTATTGGAAGGAATTACGCCAAATGTTATCAGTGATTGCCTCTGGATAATGAGATTAAGTTATTCCTTTTCCTTCTGTTTAATACTTTAAGATGATACATATTCATTTTATTATCAGAAAGAAAAAAAAAAGAAATCTGGACTTTAAAACGCCTTCCCACTGACTCAGATTTTTCTGAAGTAGCTCTCATGCATCCCCAAATCTTCTCTTACCAGGGATAAACAGTTTTTCTGACCTGTTTTCTTCACAACCGTGGTGGCAGTCCTCTGGGTGAGACGATCTAATTTGTGGTTGACATCTTAAAGTGCAGTGCCCAGAACATGTACAGATCTCAAGGTGGGGTCTGACCAGCCTAGAGAGGAGAGAGGCCCCCTTCTCCACTCTCGACACTACTTGTACCAGAGCAACTCAAGATTATGTTAACTTTTTCAGATCAACAGAAACTCCAGCTCCTCTCACCCATGCCCAGCTTAGGCAAGTTCACCAGGTCCTGTGGTTTTGGAATTGCTGGTCTGTACCCAAGTACAATACTTTACATTTATTTCACTCAATTTCTTAATACTTGTCCAGAATCACAGCTCACTTAGAACTCACTGAAGTTCGATCCTCTGTTTCTCAAAGGTGCCAAACCACTCCTGCCCAAGGCCCCTCCCGCCAGATCCTTCCACAGTGGCTCCTTTTTTGCCTCAGAAGTAAGCTCCTCAGAAACAACTTCCATGACCGTTCAGTCTAAAGTGGCCCCTATCCTGTTATCCCATTTTATTTTTTATAGCACTTCTGTGAAATTATCTTTTTAATTTGTTTACTTCTTTATTCCTATTCTCCTCATAGGGATGTATCCTTAACAAGAAATACTATGCAGCTAATAAAAAGGTCTGCCCTACCTCAAACCCTGTCTGGCACATGGAAGGAGTTCCTAAATATGTTGCATGAACGAATGAATGAATGAATGGCATTGTCAGTGCTGGTGAGGAGCTTTAGAGTCAGACGTACCTGAGTTTTCCAAGCCCATCTCACTACTTACTAGCTGTGAGACCTTGGGCATATTGCTTAATCCCTCTAACCCTCTGTTTGCTCATTTGTCAAATGCGCATTACAATAGTTCCCACTTCTTAGGGTCAATATGAGAAACAAAAAGTGCTTGGCAATGTGAAAAGTGCCTGGCATAGATATTGTTTATATTTTAATGCAATAATTACTGATTATCTCTTTGCCAGATAAGGGTCATCCCAGCAGTTTTCTCTTGAACACCACAGCATCCGGGACACAGCACTGCCGCCAGAGATGACACCATCTGGCTCTAGCCTGACCGTCCACAAAGTATATCCGGGGAGATTTTGTCAAGTGTACATGTACACTCTCTCCCCAGAGTTGCCCTGACCCGCAGCCTAGTCACAAAAAGCACACAAGCGTAATCTGGCTCCGTTCTTGGTGCTCACTCCTTCAGTTTCGGAAGCTCACAGGCTGCCTGTTGGCTGACCACGCCCAAGGCCAACATCACGCGCACTTCACGCCTTTGGCCAGGCTGGGTCCGGTTGCTGGGCAACGGAACACCTGCGTACCCCGCCCCATTTCCCACCCCCTCACTCCCCAACCTCCCCCTCCACCTCCTCCCCCCCAACGCTGGCTGCCCCAGGGCCTGGCCTCTGGCTGTGCCACAGCAGGAAGGACAGGCTTAGGGTGTTACCTGGTTGGTCTGTGGGGAGAGGCTAAGGAGGGCAGTGGATAGCAGAGGGGCAGAAGTTTGTGCTGAGGGTACAGTCAGCAGCCATTTGTGATTCCCCAAAACACTGGCCAGAAAGTGCCGGATAGTCTTAGTATTTGGCATCTGTTCTTTAAAGACAGTTATCTGTAGGCATCCTTGAGTACAAGGCAAGTGCCTTGGAAGGGGACACAGCCTGCAGCTGCATCTTAGGGCAACTTCCTTGATGACAAGGGGCCTCTAGTTCCTGCAACCAGTTGAGAACAGGGCCAGAGGGGCTGGACTGGGATTAGGAAGCACCAATCCAGGTTTGGGAGGTGAGGCATGGGTTGAACTTTATGGCAGAAGTACCAGATGGGCACCCACATAGGGCATCCCGCAAGTTGATGGGGAAAGAGGATGAGCAGGGGTAGGAAGGGTTATTTTCTCCCCATAGGCTTGGCCTGGCTTACTCCCGTTTGCCCTTTACGTCTCAGTTTCATTGTCACTTCCTCAGGCAAGTCCTCCTCATCCCCCAGACTAGGTTGTTAGTGTTATGTTGTTGTTAGTTGCCATCTAGCCATCTCCGACTCACAGCGACCCTGTATGTAACAGAAGGAAACATTGCCCGTCCTGAGCCAAGTCTATGTTAGAGTCCCCCATTATTCCCTTTCATAACCACTCTTTTTATTCATAGCCTTTATCACAATTGCAATTTGGGCTATTGCAGTTTGAGCTTGTCTTTCCCTTTTCCCCCATTCACAAACTACACCCCTATCTCTGTGAGGGCAGTGGCCAGGTCTGTCAGTTCACCACTGTGTCCCAGCACCTTGCCCGGGGCCTACACATAGTAGGCAATCAAGTATATGAAGGAACAAATAAACAGTTCAATGAATACATGAATGAGAGAATGGACGAACAGAACTGGGCGGGGGGCACAATGCAGGGGCACTACAGACCCATCTCACTTTGTCTACCGAACTAGGGGGCGAGGCACAGCGCAGGGGCACTGCAGCCCCATCTCACTTTGTCCTGGGCAGTCTGGCCTCCCTTGCTGAATATGCTGGGAGGTCAAGATTGCAGGCATTTCCTATGCCTGGGCAAGGGAAACCGGTGTTTCCCAAAGATCCATGTTGTCATTGTTCCAGCTGCAGAATGAATAATAGCCATTCCTCTCCAAGAATGAAGTCACCTCCCTGGAATCAACATAAAACCCACAGGAAAGGAAACTTACAGTTATTGCACACCTACTACGTGCCAAGCAAATGCACGTCTTATTTGATTCTCACAACAGCTCTGCAAAACAAATATAATTCATGTTTTTACAGATAATATGACTCAGGCTGAGAGAGGTTTGATAATTTTCCACATTCACAAAACAAAAAGACAAGCTGAAATTTGAACCTATATATGTGTGATTCCAAAGTCCTCGCTGTTTCTAACATACCAATCTTTGGTGGAGGAGAGTGTCGTAGCAAGCTACCCTTAGTCCTGGGTGCTGCTGGAAGTACCCACGGCATAGATGAAGAGACACTCCCAAAAAGGAGGAAAGAGGGAGATAAGTATCAGTAGAGAAATGAGACCAATTGTACTTTCATTTATTCCTCAAGCCCTTATTGAGTACCTATGTCAGGTAAAGGGGCTGGGGACAAAATGTTATAAAATACAGGTTCTCTTCTCATGGAGGTCACTATCCAGTGGGTAAACCAGATAAGAAAATTAAAAATTACACTTTGGCAAGATTGACCATGACTTAATAATCGTTGAGGCTGGGTGCTGGGTATGTGGGGGTTGTAGTGGGTTGAAAAGTTTCCCCCCAAAATTCATGTCTACTGGAACCTCAGAATGTTAACTAGAAGTAGGATTCTTTACAGATGTAATTAGTTAAGATGCGGTCATAGTAGATTAGACTGGGTCCTAAAGCTAATGACTGACGTCCTTATAAGAAGAGAGGACACACAGAGACACACACAGGGATGAAGGCCCTGGGATGACAAGGACAGAAGTTGGAGTGTTGCAGCTACAAGCCAAGGAATGCCAAGGATTGCTGGCAACCACCAGAAGCTAGGAGAGAGGCATGGAACAGATTCTCCCTCAGAGCCTCCAGAAGAGACCAACACTGCTGACACCGTGGTTTAGAACTGCTGGCCTCCAGAACGGTGAGAGAATAAATTTCTGTTGTTTTAAGCCACACGAGTTTTTTAGGTCCTTCTCTCTGTTTCTTACGTTTAAAATTCTGCATAATAAAAGGTTTTTAAAAACTACATTACAGCTCCACCGGAGAAGCACGAACCCAGACTGAAAGGCCAATCAGAGAGAGCCTCACTAAGGAGGTGATATTGGAGCCAAGGTTTGACAGACAAGAATGAGTAGTGGGGCAAAGTAGCATGGGACAAGTATTGCCAATAAATGATCCATACAGAGACACAGAAGCATGAAACAGCGTGGCCTGCTTAGAGAATTATAGGTAGCTACAAGCCACTTCCTACAGCTGGGATGAGGGAGACACCTTCCTCGAGTTCCCTTTTGAAATCGCCCCTGAAGTACATTAGACACTCCTCTGGGTTTCGGGGATTTGGTTTGGTATTTTCAGACCTGGTTTCTCCCTTCAGAATTTTAACACCAGAACCACTAGCAGATGAGCAGAGGACTGTTGCCACCTGGAGGTGAGAATGTAGAATGAGCATAGGGCTCCCTTCTCAAAACTTGATAATGCTGTTTACTGAAATCTTCTGATGCCAAGGAACAAAAAGTATACCAAGTAAAGGGCAATGCGGTTTAAAATCGAAAAAGTGTGCAGCAGGGCTGTATTCTTTCACCTTACTCATTCAATCTATATGCTGGAAAAATAATCTGAGAAGCTGGACTATATGAAAAAGAATGCGGCATCAGGACTGGAGGAAGACTTATAAACAATCTATGATACGCGGATGACACAACTCCAAAAGTGAAGAGGACTTGAAGCGCTTACTGATAAAGGTAAAAGACTACAGCCTTCAATATGGATTACACCTAAACAAAAATAAATTAATATCCTTAGGACTGGACAAAAACAACATCATGGTAAATTAAGAAATTGAAGTTATCAAGGATTTCATTCTTCTTGGATCAAAACTAATGCCCATGGAAGCAGCAGTCAAGAAATCAAACAACGCATTGCATTGGACAAACCTGCTGCAAAAGATCTCTTTAAAGTGTTAAAAAAAACATGTAAAAGATGACAACATTAAAACAAAAAAGAGGGACTAAAAAATGCAGACATGGATTTCTCATCTGGAGAGGAAATCAAGGTGACATAAAGAAATAAGACTGGTTTAAACTTAGAAAAATAGGCGTAAATATTAAGGTAACCACAAAGGAAACTAACAATTCTACACATCAAAATAAAAAACAAGAAAAATATAAAGACTCAGCAAATACAAAATCAACAACAATGAAAAAGATGAAAAGAAAATACATAAAGAAAAACGACTCGGCACAGAAAATTAAGTGGAACAAAGTGAGTGTCAACAACACGCAAAAAGAGACATCAAAACGACAGCACTAAACTCATACCTATCAATAATTATGCTGAATGTAAATGGACTAAATGCACCAATAAAGAGACAGAGAGTGGCAGAATGGATAAAAAAAAAGATCCGTCTATATGCTTCCTACAAGAGACACACATTAGACTTAAAGACACAAACAAACTAAAACTCAAAGGATGGAAAAAAATATATCAAGCAAACAGCACTCAAAAAAGAGCAGGAGTGGCAATATTAATCTCAGACAAAATAGACTTTAAAGTAAAATCCACCACAGAAGATAAAGAAGGACACTATATAATGATTAAAGGGTCAGTACACCAGGAGGACATAACTATAATAAATATTTACACAGCCAATGACAGGGCTCCAAAATACATAAAACAAACTCTAATAGCATTGAAAAGAGAGATAGACAGCTCCACGATAATAGTAGGAGACTTCAACACACCACTTTCGGTGAAGGACAGAACATCCAGAAAGAAGCTCAACAAAGACACGGAAGACCTAAATGCTACAATCAACCAACTTGATCTCATGGACATATACCAAACACTCCACCCAACAGCAGCCAAGTATACTTTCTTTTCCAACGCACATGGAGCATTCTCCAGAATAGACCACATATTAGGCCATAAAGCAAGCCTTAACAGAATCCAAAGCATTGAAACATTACAATGCATTTTTTCTGACCAGAAAGCCATAAAAGTAGAAATCAATAATAAAAAAAGCAAGGAAAAAAAAAAAAACACATGGAAACTAAACAACGCCTTGCTCAAAAAATACTGGGTTATAGAAGAAATTAAGGATGGAATCAAGAAATTCATAGAATCAAACGAGAATGAAAACACATCCTACCAGACCTTTGAGACACAGCAAAAGCAGTGCCCAGAGGTCAGTTTATAGCAATAAATGCACACATCTAAAAAGAAGAAAGGACCATAATCAAAACATTAACCCTACAACTGGAACAAGTAGAAAGAGAGCAGCAAAAGAAGCCCTCGGGCGCCAGAAGAAAGGAAATAATAAGAATTAGAGCAGAATTAAATGAAATAGAGAATAGAAAAACAATCGAGAGTTAACAAGGCCAAAATAGGTTCTTTGAAAAGATTAACCAAATTGATAAACCAATGGCCAAACCGACAAAAGAAAAACAGGAGAGGAAGCAAATAGCCTGTATAAGAAATGAGACGGGTGATATCACAACAGATCCAACTGAAATTAAAAGAATCATAACAGAATACTATGAAAAATTGTACTCTAACAAATTCAAAAACCTAGAGGAAATGGACAAATTTCTAGAAACTCACTACCTACCTAAACTAACACAAACAGAGATAGGACAACTAAATAAACCCGTAACAAAAGAAGAGATTGAAAAGGTAATTTAAAAACTCCCAACAACAACAAAAATCCTGGCCTGGATGGTTTCACTGGAGAATTCTACCCAACTTTCAGAGAAGAGTTAACACTACCACTAATAAAGATATTTCAGAGCATAGAAAAGGAGAGAATACTCCCAAATGTGTTCTATGAAGCCAGTGATACCCCGGTACCAAAATCAGGTAAAGACACCACAAAAAAAGAAAATTACAGACCAATATCCCTCATGAACATTGACACAAAAATCCTTAACAAAATTCTAGCCAGTAGAATCAAGCAACATATCAAAAAAAAATAATTCACCATGATCAAGTGGGATTTATACCAGGTATGCAGGGGTGATTCAACATTAGAAAAACAATCAATGTAATCCATCACATAAATAAAACAAAAGACAAGAACCATATGATCTTATCAATCAATGCAGAAAAGGCATTTGACAAAGTCCAACACCCATTCATGATAAAAACTTTCAACAAAATAGGAAATAAAAGGGAAATTCCTCAGCATAATTAAGGGCATTTATACAAAGCCAATGGTCAACATCATCCTAAATGGAGAGGCTTTGAAAGCATTCCCCTTGAGAACGGGAACCAGACAAGGATGCCCTTTATCACCACTCTTATTCAACATTGTGCTGGAGGTCCTAGCCAGAGCAATTAGGCTAGAAAAAGAAATAAAGGGCATCCAAATTCGTCGGGAAGAAGTCAAAGTATCTCTCTTTGCAGATGATATGACCTTATACACAGGAAACCCCAAAGAATCCACAAGAAAACTACTGGAACTAATAGAAGATTTCAGCAAAGTTTCAGGATACAAGATAAATGTACAAAAATCAGTTGGATTCCTCTACACCAACAAAGAGAACTTCAAAGAGGAAATCACCAAATCAATACCATTTCAATAGCCCCCAAGAAGCTGAAATACTTAGGAATAAATCTAACCAGAGATGTAAAAGACCTATACAGTGAAAACTACAAGACACTACTGCAAGAAACCAAGAGACCTGCATAAGTGGAAAAATGTACCTTGCTCATAGATAGGAAGACCCAACATTGTGAGAATGTCAGTTCTATCCAAAGTGATCTACAGATGCAATGCAATCCCGTACCAAATTCCAACAACATTTTTTAATAAGATGGAGAAACAAATCACCAACTTCATATGGAAAGGGAAGTTGCCCCCAGCTAAGTAAAGGATTACTCAAGAAGAAGAAAGTGGGAGGCCTCACACTACCTGATTTTAGAACCTTATTATACTGCCATGGCAGTCAAAACAGCCTGGTACTGGTACAACAACAGATACATAGACCGATGGAACAGAATTGAGAATCCAGACGTAAATTCATCCACCTATGAGCATCTGATATTGGACAAAGGCCCCAAGTCCGTTAACTGGGAAAAAGACAGTCTCTTTAACAAACAGTGCTGGCATAACTGGATATCCATCTGCAAAAAACTGAAACAATACCCATACCTCATACCATGCACACAAACTAACTCTAAATATATCAAAGACCTAAATATAAAATCAAAAATGATAAAGATCATGGAAGAAAAAAATAAGGACATTGCTAGGAGCCCTAATACACGGCATAAACGGAATATGAACCGTAAGTAACAATGCACAAACACCAGAAGAGAAACCAGGTAACTGGGTGCTCCTAAAAATCCAACACTTATGCTCATCAAAAGACTTCACCAAAAGAGTCAAAAGACAACCTACAGACTAGGAAAAAATTTTTGGCTATGACAAATATGATCAGCGTCTAATCTCTAAAATCTACAAGATACTGCAAAACCTCAACAACAAAAAGACAAACAATCCCATGAAAAAGTGAGCAAAGGATATGAACAGGCACTTCACCAAAGAAGACACTCAGGCGGCTAACAGACACATGAAGAAATGCTCATGAACATTAGCCATTAGAGAAATGTAAATCAAAACTACAGTGAGACACCATCTCACCCCAGCAAGGCTAGCATTAATCCAAAAAACACAAAATAATAAATGTTGGAGAGGTTGTGGAGAGACTGGAACACTTACACACTGTTGGAGGGAATGTAAAATGGTACAACCACTTTGGAAATCGATTTGGCACTTCATTAAAAAGCTAGAAATAGAAGTACCATACTATCCAGCTATCTCGCTCCTTGGAATATATCCTAGAGAAATAAGAGCGGTCACACGAATAGATATATGACACCCATGTTCATTGCAGCACTGTTCACGACAGCAAGAAGATGGAAACAACCTAGGTGCCCATCAATGGAAGAATGGATAAACAAATTATGGTATATTCACACAAGGGAATACTATGCATCTATAAAGAACAATGATGAATCTGTGGAACATCTTGTAACATGGAGAAATCTGGAAGGCATTATGCTGAGTGAATTTAGTCAGTCGCAAAAGGACAAATATTGTATAAGACCACTATTGTAAGAACTCGAGAAAAGGTTTAAACACAGAAGACAACATTCTTTGATGGTTACGAGGGAGGGAGAGGATTACTCACTAACTAGACACTAGACAAGAATTATCTTAGGTAAAGAGAAGCACAGCCACACACTACATGGGAAGTCAGCACAACTGGACTAAACCAAAGCTAAGAAGTTTTCTGAATACAACGAAATGTTTCAAGCGACAGAGTAGCAGCAGGGGTGGGGGTCTGGGGACCATGCTTTCACGGGACACCTAGGTCAATTGGCATAACAAAGTTTATTAAGAAAACGTTCTGCATCCTACTTTGGTGAGTGGCATCTGGGGTCTTAAGAGCCAGCAGCAAGCAGCCATCTAAGATGCATTAATTGGTCCCATCCACCTGGAGTAAAGGAAAATGGAGAACACCAAAGTCACAAGGAAAGTATTAGCCCAAGAGACAGAAAGAGCCACATAAACCAGAGATTGCAACAGCCTGAGACCAGAAGAACTAGATGGTGCCTGGCTACCACCGGTGACTACCCTGACAGGGAACACAACGGAGAGTACCTGATGGAGTAGGAGAAAAGTGGGGCACAGAACTCAAATTCTAGTGAAAAGACCACACTTAATGGTCTGACTGAGACTGGAGGAACCCCAGAAGGCATGGCCCCCGGATTCTCTGTCAACCCAGAACTAAAACCATTCCCAAGGCCAACTCTTCAGACAAAAATTAGACTGGACTATAGGACATAAAATGATACTCATGAAGAGTGTGCTTCTTAGCTCAAGTAGATACATGAGACCAAATGGGCAACTCCTGTCCGGAGGTGAGATGAGAAGGCAGAAGAGTGTGAGGAGCTGGTTGAATGGACATGGGAAATCAGGAGTGGAAGGTAGGAGTGTGCTGTTGCAGTGTAGGGAGAGCAATTAGGGTCACATAACAATGTGTGTAAATTTTTGTATGAGAGACTAACTTGAATTGTAAACTTTCACTTAAAGTACAACAATAAAATTTTTTTAAAAAGTGTTAAAAAACAAAGGTGTCACTTTGATGACTAAGGTGCACCTGATTCAAACCATAGTATTTTCAATTGCCTTATATGCATTCGAAAGGACAATGAACGAGAAAGACTGAAGAAGAATTGATGGCTTTGAATTATGGTGTTGGCGAAGACTATTGAATATACCATGGACTGTCAGAAGAATGAACAAATCTGTCTCGAAAGAAGTACGGCCACAATGCTCCTTAGAAGCAAGGATGGCAAGACTTTGTCTCATATACTTTGGACGTGTTTTCAGTAGGACCAGTCCCTGCAGAAGGACATCATACTTGGTAGAGTAGAGGGTCATCGAAAAAGAGGAAGACCTTCAGCCAGATGAATTGACACAGTGGCTGCAACAATGGGCTCAAGCGTGACAATGATTGTGAGGATGGCAAATCTGTCTTGGAGGAAGTTCGGTCAAGACGCACCTTAGAAGCAAGGATGGCAAGACTTTGTCGCGCTTACTTTGGATTTATCATCAGGAGAGACCAATCACTGGAAAAAGACTTCATGCTTAGTAGAGATCAAAAAAAAAAGAGGGAGATGCACAATGAGATGGACTGACACAGTCGCTGCAACAATGGACTCAAACACAGCAATGACTTGTGAGGATGACTCAGGACCAGGCAACATTTCTTTCATGGGATCATTATGAGTCGGCGCCAACTAGCCAGCACCAAGCAACAACAGCTAATGTTTCCAAATGGAGCAGAAAAACTAAAATCTAAAAGCTAGAGATCTGACCTATAAGGAAATCAACACAAAGAAAACAAAAGGAAATCAACTAAGAAAAAAAGAAGAAGTTTGTCCCTCTCACTCTCATTTGAGTAAGTAAAATCACCATTTTTCATCCAGGCTCTTATAAAATCATCAAAACTCTCTCCTTGTCATATCTAATCTGAGAAATCTCAGCCAAGTAAAATGCCCCAGCCCAAACAACCCTTTCAGTTTCCTTCATTTCTATCTTCATGGCAAAAGAACCTTTAGGTCCTTCTTGCCCAAACCACGCTTTCCAAGATTTGGGGGGTGGAGGGTTACTGAGGCTTACCCACCTACGTTAGAGGAAAATCTCCTCTGAAGAGTGGTGTAGGGCAGAGAGCCCTAATTTTACTCTGTGAACATTCCTTGAGATGTTAATAGATGTTCTATGATCAAATAAAGGTGGGAAATGCTGAATTGAGCTCTATTAAACAGTGTTTCTGTGCCATTTGCTAAGATGGGGAACGCCCAAGTTAGAAACCTAGGAGTTTTATACTCTTCTTTCTCTCTTACTTCCTTTCTTAGTTACCTAGCGCTGCTGTAACAAAAATAGCACAGGTATGTGGCTTTAAAGAACAGAAATTTGTTTTCTCACAGTTCTGGAGGCTTAAAGTCCAAATCAGGGTCTCAGCTATGTCGATCCCTTACTTGTTGGTAGTCCTGGTCATTCCTTGGTTCCTTGGCTTGTAGACAATCCTCACATGGCATCAGTCTTCCCCCATATGAGTGTGTCTCTGTGTCTATTCTGGTCTTTTTATAACTCACAAGTGATGTGATCAGGTTTAAAATCCATCCTACACTGGTATGGTCTAATTAATATAATAAAAGAAACCCCTATTTCCAAACAGGATCATATCCACAAGTACAAGGGCCAGGAATGCAACACATATTTTGGGGGACACAATTCAATGCATAACACTCTCCCACCTTATCGCTTACCAAGTTGTGTGTGTTTTATTCTCTCTCCTAAATAACTTTAAATTTTTTCTATTCTCCTGTCCTCACTGCTGCTGCCTTAGTTCAGACCGTTGCTATCTCTTGCCTGATTAAATGCTCTCCCAGCAGTCCCCCTCCTTCTCAGGACTTATGTGACTGTTTGATTTACAATCATCTCCCCATAATGATAGGAGCAATAGACTCCATAATGATAGGAACAATACTGTTTTTACTCCACCACTATAGTGCTCAGCTACTAACCGAAAGGTTGGCAGTTCGAACCTACCAGTCACTCCGAGAGAAAGATGTGCCAGTCTGCTTCCGTAAAGATTGCTGCCTTGGAAACCACATTGGGCAGTTCTACTCTGTCCTATAAGGTCGCTATGAGTCAGAATTGATTCTATGGCAAGGGGTTTTTATAACCCCAGTGCTTAGCACACAGTAGGCACTCAATCAATATTTGAATGACTGAAGGTAAGGTAGACAGGCATCATTATCTCCATTTCACCAAGAAAGGAAATCAGATCCAGAGATATGGAAGGACTTACTAACATTGCGTAGCTAATTAGTAATGCATTAATCATGTTCTGCCTTGTGATCACGCTTTTATGTTGCTTACCAATTCTTGTATCATCATCTAAAATTGATTTCATTCTTTTATCATTTAACGCCTTGAATGTTTGGGTCTTGTTACTCCAACTGGCACACAGAGCAAGGACCCTGCCTTACCCTTCTGAACATTTACATACTTCCTGGCTAAGTTTGGTGCTTTTTAACAATAAGTCTTCAATGAATTTTTGGTTGCATGATTGATTGACACATTTAGATGGGTCAAAAAGGAATCTGATGGCAAATCCCTGGTCTTCAAGAGAAACATGGAAAGGGGCCACCATCTCCAGAAATAGGATGTGACCATTCTATGAATCTTCAAATCTAAGCTTCAGAATGATTGGTCTAAGGCATTAAGGGGGACAATGTTTGAAATTAGCATTGTCAAGAAAGGAAGGAAAGAAGTAAGTAAGGAAATTATGTGTGTGAGTGTGCGCGCACACACACAGGTGGTGGGGAGAAGGCCTGTGGGGAACAATAATTATAGCTTTTGAGCAGCATCTTTGAAAATGGAAACAGCCTAAAGCACTGACAGTCAAGTGGCTTCACTCCAGAGGCTGACAACTCAGCAAGAGCGACAGAGAGACTGGAAACAAGTCTGGCTCCTTAGCAACAACCACTATTTTGAGAAAACCCACAAGCAATTTACAGCTGAAATGCCCATGGGACAGCAACCCCAGTGCACTGTGATACTTGGGAATGAGGACATTTCTGTATCATACCAGGGTGGAGGATAGAATGAGGTGTGGCCCTTTTACAAATGAGAGAAAATCCCATTAGATTAAGTCTAACAGTCCCTCTAGATTTCCTTGCTGATTCACCTTCACAGTTTAGTGCAAGTGGCCTCTCCTGCCCTATAGGACAGTTCTCAAACATAAGCATCACATGCTTAAGATGCTTAATTCTAAAGATTCATCAATGTATTTTAATGACTCAAAATACTTCAACAAGGAAAGTTTCATGGTATGTAAGCGGGGCATGGTAGCATTACTTAGATCCAATACCCTCTCATTGATGCATTCCAGACTTGTCCAGAAATACACATGGACCTCTCCTCCTGCAGCTTACAAGTCCCTGTCACCTACACACCAAGATGTAACAGTGGTTGTCTTTGGGTGATCGTTTTTCTACAGGTGATTTTTTTCCCTCCTTTTTTAAAATATATTTTTCAATTTCTACTTTGATGAATATATATTACTTCAATAAAGTATGAAATAAAACACTTTATTTTTTTAACAAACATTACCTCTTACCTGCTGGTTTGTGTCTTAAGTTTCTTCTTAAGAATTTGATTTTTTTTTTTGTAATAATAATTTATTGTGTTTTTGGTGAAAGTTTACACAGCAAATTGGTTCCCATTTGACAATTTCTACACACATTGTTCTGTGACATTAGTTAAATTTTTCACAATGTGTCAACTTCTCTTTAATTGCGTTCCACTTCCAGTACTCTAGTTTTCCTGCCCCCTTGTCTTCTCATCTTTCTTCAGAGTCACTGTTGACCTTTTGGTCACATGCAGATTTTTTTTTTTTTTTTTGAGGTTTTTTGTTTTTCTATTTTTAATTTTTCCCATATGAAAATTTATACATACATTGTTATGTGACTCTAATTGCTCTCCCCATACTACGACAGCACACTCTTCCTTTCCACCCGATTCCCCGTGTCCATTCAACCAGCTCCTAACCATCTCTGCCTTCCCATCTCACTTCCAGACAGAAGCTGCCTGTTTAGTCTCTTATATCTACTTGAGCTAAAAGGCACACTCCTCACAGGTATCACTTTATGTCCCACAGTCCAGTCCAATCCCTGTCTGAAGAGTTTGCCTCAGAAATTGTTTTAGTTCTAGGCTGATAGAGAATGAAGGGGCCATGCTTTCCGGGGTTCCAAGAATTTGATCTTAAGAAGTGGGAATGGTTACACTTTAAGCTGTGTTATTAGTCCGAGTCCAATCAGGAGACAGAGACCACATAGTAATCGAAACGGGAAATTTAATATAAAGAAGTATTAGGCTATGAAAAAAAGAGAAAAATAAAGAGAACTCTAGTCCTGAGATTTTTATATCTCTTTCCCATCTTTGCCTCCCAATTCTTTCAAAGCGGACTGGACTACTTCAGTGGAGAAAATCAGTGTTTAACACCAAAGTTTATCAGTGGTTACCAGGGTCAGGTGGGAGGGAGGGGAAAGGAGGATACAATGCTTAAAGTGCATGGATCTGCTGTTAATGGGTATAGTATAATGTGGGAATGGATAAGCGTGAGTGTTGAACAAATGATGAACATAATTAAAGTCACTGAACTGTACATGGGAAGATTGTTGAACTGTCAAATGTTTTGTTACATATATATTTACCACTTCAAAGAAAAAAAAAGATATAAAGAGAATTCTAACAGATTCCCTAAGGCTAATGGAAGGTCAAACTTGGAAGGCTAGAATTCAGACCTTATTGCAGAAGGTATGGTTGTAGCCCATAGGGTGTTGGAGTAGCTTGCTGGGTTGGCTGGGTCAGAGTTGTTCCACAGTTGATGAACAAGCGGGAAACAACCTTCAAGGATGCAGACAAGTTCAAGCTGATGACAGGGAGTCAGAGCACCATTGCAGGTACCAGACCTGGAGTGTGTGGCATCTGCCTCAAGGCTGCCAGGTCACCAAAGGACTACATGCTCTTGGCATGCAGCTGGTGCACAGCACCATGGGATGCTCCCACACACACGCACTGCTAACTAACCACGAAGCAGGAGCAAGAAAAAACAAAAAGCACAAGCAGACAGAAATCAGGAAGAGAAGCCCTTCCTCCTGCAATGTCCCTCCAGCTCCCTCTACTGGCAAAGCTTAACATTGGGCTCACTGTCAAATCCGTTTTGCTGCTGTTAATTGTTAGTTGCCCTGGAGTTGATTCCAACTCATGCGGCCCCACCATGTGTAGAGTAGAACTTTTCCATAGGGTTTCTAGGCTGATCTTTCAGAAGCAGATAGACAAGCCTGTCTTCCAAGGCACCCCTGGGTGGCCCCCCCAGGGACTCTCAGAGCAGGTATTGAAGGAGGAATTTGGAGCTGCAAAGCAATAAATTGATCAATTGATGCAAGCTGTTATTAGTCATTAGAACCAAGGTCAGCAAACTTTCTCTGTAGAGTCAAAGAGTAAATATTTTAAGCTTGGTGAGTGAGTCATCCAGTCTCTGTCAAAACTACTCAACTCTGTCACCGTTGCACAAAAGCAGCACAGAGAATATATAAACAAATAAGCCTGGCTCTGTTCCAATACAACTTTATTTACAAAAGCAGGCAGTGGATTTGGCCCAAAGGCCATGGTTTGCCAACTCTTGATTTAGAATTTTAGAGTGACCATCCTCTCCTCTGTGAATAGGGGAATTGGGGTGTGCACAAGTGCACAGGGCTGAGGTGAGTGGTAAGGGCTGGGAGAGTGGAATATAAATAGGGATAATAATGTCTATAGTGTATTTTTTGTCCAAATTAAGTAAGCTATTGTAATCAAGGAACTAACAGTATGTTTAATAAATTATTATTACCTTTGAGGGTTTATGCAAGTCAAAATAGTAGTCCATGTTGTGCCTTCCTCTTTTAAAGACTGGAAGTTGATACTCAGAGGGTTAACAAACCTGCCTCAAGTCATATAACCTTAGATAGATAGATAGATGCCCTTGAGTCAGCTCAGACTCATGGCGACCTTCTGTACAACAGAACAAGATTTTGCCTGGTACTGCATCGTCCTCACGATTGCCGGCATGTTCCAGTCAATTGTTGTGGCTATTATGCCAATCCATCTCACCCTCACTGGCCCTCCACTTCACCAAACACGGCGTCCTTCTCCAGCAACTGATCCCTCTTGATGACATGTCCAAAGCAAGTGAGATGGCCTATATTTTGTTGTGATCCATAAAGTTTTCATTGGCTACTTTTTGAAAGTAGGTTGCTAGGCTTTTCTTCCTAGTCTGTCTTAGTCTAGAAGTTCCACTGAAACCTGTCCACCATGGGTGACACTGCTAGTATTTGAAATACTGGTAGTGTAGGTTCCAGCATCACAGCAACAAACAAGTCACCACAGAATGACAAACTGCCAGATGGGTGGTGGCACATAGCCTTGCTGAGCTATAATTTGAATTATCGGTCAGTCTGACTCTTAAACCCACATTCCTCACCACCACGCCCATTACCACACTCACAATGGGCAGGTGGGTACTCCCCATATGGGCTGCTTTCTTTAGTGGGTACCATAATGAAATTGAATTTATCACCCTTGATCTTTAGCAGGCTAGGAATCCCAACCTGAAGGAAACCAGCACTTAACCTGGGTGAAACCCATCTCCCGAAATGTATAAAGCACTTAAAGATGAGAGATGAGCGATATCTGACCATGCAACGGTATCTCACTGATTGCCAGCTGGTTCTGCTGAAATGGCAGGCTATGTTGGTATCCCATTTCAAGCCCCCCTCTCCTTGCTCTGTCCTTCCATGACCGTCCCAGATGAAGAATCATTCCTTAATCAAGGTTAGAACACTTGTTGGGCTTCCGCTTAAGAACTTGCAATCACTAAGATGCTTCTTACTGATTCTGGCCACTTCTCTACAATGGAATTTACCAAAATGAATGTTAATTATTATTTTATCACTACTTATTGACGATGTGCACGCCTAGGGATTTTATAGAAAGAGGGGAAAACAGAGGCTTGGAGAGGTTGATTTGCCCACCCCATGCATCTACCTGAATTCACATCTCTCCAGATGCTCAGCTTGGGGTGGAAATGCAATGCACGGGATTCACTTCGGGATCAGACAAAGCCAGGTTCAAATCCCAGCTCCACCTCTTAATAGACATGTGACCAATTGCTCTTTTTCTCTATTGAGAGCTATTCTTCATGGCATTTCTGCGTGTCTTGTAAAGGTTTTTGCTCTGCCTATTTTTCAAGGATGTTTGTACAGCAAACACTAGGGGCATGCCCTCCTTCTGAAGTGCTTGTTAGCACTTCAGCGAAGGTCTTGTTAGCCTCCACAGGCCACACTTTTCTGTCTGTCCTTTTCCCCTTCATGGACTCCTTTTCTCTTAGCCTCGTAAATGCCCAGCCCACCTCTCTTATTGCTCTACCTCCCCTCCCTGGGTGACTTCCTCACACTGTTGGTTTTAGGAACCTCTTAAATGCTGATGACTCCCTAAATTCTAGCTCCACTCCAGATCTTATCCAGCCACCTGCTGAGCAGTTCTACCTCAAATTCAAGTGATCCAAAAATAAACCCATTCTTTCCTGGCCCTCCACACCAACAAATCCACTCTCCTGGGCCCACTCTCTGTTTATACTACACCTAGCCACCTCGTTGTTCCAAGCAGTCATCCTTGATCCTTCCCTGCTCCTTGTTCTCCACCCCCCCCCACCCCATCCCCACCAAGCTTTCTCTGAATATTGTTTTTTTTACTTCCTGTTTCAAGGCCTTTACCCCTCCCTACCAGGTGCTCTTGGATGGTGCAAACAGCTAACCTACTTGGCTGCTAACCAAAAGCTGGAGGTTTGAGTCCACCCAGAGGCACCTCAGAAGAAAGGCCTGAAGATCTACTTCCAAAAAGTGAGCCACTGAAAACCCTATGGAGCACAGTTCTACTCTGGTACACATGGGGTCACCATGAGTCAGTGTCCACTCCAAGGCAACCAGTTTTACCCCCCACCAGGCCTATTCATCCTACTGTTGTTTCCCCTCAGGTCCTAATCCTTCGTGGCTAGGGTGACTGCGGTGTCCAGTTAACTGGGCCTCCTGCCTGTCTTGGCCCTTTTAAAGCCCCCACCACGTTGTTGCTGGAGTTAGGTTCCTAAAATATAAACCCTATCATGTCACTTCCCAGCTTAAAACCCTTGTCTTGCTCCTCACAGCATAGTTCATAATGCCCTCTAATGTTATGTCCCACCCGCCCGTAGCTCCCTCCCGGCTTCAAATGCTCCTCCAATCTGTCTCCTATGGCCACTACCACTTAAAATAGAAAAGAGGTGGGGAGAAGGTGCCTTAAAATAACAATCATACGGTGGCACTAACTAGCTTTACTTTTTGCTGTCTGGAGCCAGGAAGTTATAAGATGTTGCAGTAAACACTAGTTACACATCTTCTGCCTGCCTCAAACCCATTTGAATGTTGTGAGTTTTTCTTCAAAAATAAATAAATCAGTTTCGGTCAGGCGCCATTATTTCTATCCGATTTTTCGCTGTTAAGTTTGGTTGCTTCTCAGGGTCTCCTGGAGAAACAAGCTGAGCGATTCCTTCATTCCACCCAATAAAGACCAGGGTTTTCTGGTGATTGATACATTTAATTTTTCTCTCCTTCGTCCTCTAAGCAAACCAACCAACACCCTTGTGTCCACCAGGAGGCGCCGGGAGCGGCGAAAGACTTGCGGTACCTTCACGATTAGAAAGGCGGAGACGGATGCAGCAGCGATGGACTGGGGCTTCCTTTTTTAAGACTCCGAGCGAGGGAAGGGAGCAGAACCATGTTATTTTAGGAAAGCCTTATCGCACTTACCCTGTTGGGTGTAGGTAGCGTCTGGGGTGTGTACATCCCACTCGCGGGCTCCATGGAGAGGCTCCGGTGGCGGCGGCGGCGGCGGCTCCTGTCGCGGCTGCAGCCGGCAGTAATCCGACCGCGCCAGCGCGAGGACTGAAGAGGCACAGTGGAAAGCGGCGAGCTGCGAACAAAAGCCCTAGGCGCGGGCGGGAGCCCAGGACATGCGGTAAGCGAACTGGTCCCAGGACAAGGGAGCTGTCGGCACTGGCGCGGCCGAGCTCGCTGGGTCCAGGAGACCACCCCGCTGGGATGCGGTGGAGGGACGCGCAAAGCGTTCGGGGGCGGGTGTCTCAGTCCAAACCGAGGTGGAAGACGCCTTTAGCACATCCAGATTTGGAGGGGATCGAATTCATCCTGGAAGACCCATGCACCTTCTCCATCCCCCGCAAACACCCGTGGGCGGGGGAGAGGCGGCCTGAGCTTCTAGCAAGCCCTGACCCAGAAGCAGGAGCACGAATCGATCACCCCTCCCCCGGAGGGGTCTTTTGGGATTGAGGCATTTCTCTCAATCCTTCCATCACGCCGCATTCCATCACCCCTGGGCCCCGCGCTCGGATCCCCTTCGGCAGTGGGAAACCGCCCATAAACTTCTTCCCTAAGCAAATGGGGGTCCTTGCAGCAATGCACTTTGGGTATGCAGAGCCCTCTTCTTTTTTGTCTCTGCAAAAATGCATCCCCGGCCGCCCGCCTAAACTACAAACACGCTAATCTGCCAGGGAATCCTCCAGCGCCTCCCCGGCCAGCTGCTGCCTGCACCCCGATCTTTTCCATTTTAACTTGCAGTAGGAAAGGAATGCATCTAGCGGGACAGACGCCCAGGGGAGCCTCGCATTCAGGGGCTGAGGCTGCTGTGTACTCCTCCCCCCACCACCTGCAGCCAGGGTTTTCAGGGCATCGGTATTATGATTTAGCTTCCCAGGCCCTTGAGCCTAATCCGCAAGCGGATTAGGTGGGGAGTAAGGGTAAGAAGGGGAAGGAGGGAAAGCTACTCTCAAATGTATTCCTCGATGTCCTTCCCTTGTCATCCGCAGAGACTCCACAAAAGGGCTTAGCCATGGTGGACCCGGTTCCTGAAGAGAAGGCGGGAGCCGAGCCCGACGGCTCAGGAGAGGGTGGAGCTGACGCGTCGTCGGTGCCCCCTGGCGCCCACGGCGCGCAGCAGCCCGCGGCCTCCTCGACCTCCGCCTCGGCGTCGGTGCCCAGCAAGGCGGAAGTCCCCTGCGTGGCAGGAGAAAGCGGACAGCGTGAGCAGTCCCCGCTGCTGCACCTCGACCTCTTCAACTTCGACTGTCCGGAGGCCGAGGGCAGCCGCTATGTGCTGACCAGTCCCCGCTCGCTAGAAGCCTGTGCCCGGTGCGCCGTCAAGCCGGTGGAGCTGCTTCCACGGGCCCTGGCCGACCTGGTGCGTGAGGCCCCGGGCCGCTCCATGCGGGTGGCCACCGGCCTGTACGAGGCCTACGAGGCGGAGCGGCGCGCCAAGCTGCAGCAGTGCCGGGCCGAGCGCGAGCGCATCGTGCGCGAGGAGAAGCGGCGCCTCTTCACGCCGCTGGGCGCCGCCGCTGCCGCGGCTCCGAGCGTTGGCGCCGGCAGCAGCAGCAGCTGCAGCAGCGCCAGCCTCCCGGCCTCGCCCGCGTCACGCGCAGCCCGAAAAGCTTCCTCCAGCCCCTCCCCGGCCCGGACCCAACCGCCACCCGCGGGCTCGCGGACAGGTAGAAAGAGCCACTCGCTAGACTCGCTGTCTCGCAGACGCGAGGGCGCCCTCAGCTCCGAATCCGGCGCGTCGTCGTCGTCTTACAGTGGAGAGAGCCTGCGGGAGTTGCGCTGGCCGCCGCAGGCCTCGGCCAGGCACAGCTGCCCGGCCGGGTCGGCATCCTCCGCCCCCAACCCTCTGGGCCGCCCTTCCGTCCTGGCCTTGGTTCCGATCACCGGCCGCAGCTTCAGCCTGGGCGACCTGAGCCATTCGCCGCAGACGGCGCAGCACGTGGAGCGCATCGTGCGGCAAGTGCGCGCCGAACGGGGCCTGCGCGGGGTACCCGAGCGCGACCGGAAGATCGCCGCGCTCATGCTGGCACGGTACCAGGAAGAGCGCCTGTTACTGAAGCAGCGCGCCGAGGCCCACGGGCAGTGGGAGCAGCAGCGCGTGTACGCCGAACAGCGGCGCGAGCGCGAGGAACGCGAGAAGCAGCGCGCCTTGGAGCTGGGTCGCCGGGCCTGGGCTGCGCAGGTGGAGGAGCGGCGCGGCCGCCGGGGACGCGAGGAGCGTGAGGCAGCACGCCGGCGGCAGAGGCAGTGCGAGCGAAGCGAGGAGCGGCGGCGGGAACTGGCCGAGCATCAGGGCCTCCTGCGGCGGGAGCGGGCGGACCGCGCCGCTCGGGAGGACCGGCTGCGCAAACTGCAGCAGGAGCAGAACCTGAAGCAGCGGGAGGAGGGCCTGCAAGAAGGGCGCGAGCGGGCGGAGCAGGTCCGCAGGGAGCGCGCCCAGCGGGCAGCCCGCGCCAAGCAGCGGCAGGAGGGCCAGCTGCAGCGGGAAAAGAGGGAGCTGAGCCGGGCCGAGCGGGCGCGCCACGAAGCGTTGCTGCAGGGACGGGTCCGGCAGGAGAACGAGGAGCGGGAGGGCTTGCGGAGTTCCCTGGCGGCCAGCTTGGGCCGCGCACAGGAGAACTATGAGCAGTTGGTGGAGCAGCGCACCCGGGTGCTGCGGGAGCGGGCCCGGCGGGACGAGCTGCAGAGCCGGCGGGCCAAGGAAGCGGCCGAGCGCAAAGAGAGGGAGCACCAAGCCCACGTGGAGGCGCTGGCCCGGGCGGGGGAGCGGCGGCTGCAGCACGCAGCACAGGCGGCAGAGGAGGCGGTGCAACAGAAGGCGCGGCGCGTGGGCCAGAGCCGGCTGGAGAAAGAGCGGGTCCAGCGCGCCAATAAGGAGAAAGTGGAGAAGGACCAAGACTGCCGCCGGCGGGAGCTGCTCGAGGCCATCGGACGCAAGCTGGAGCGCAGCGAGCAACTCTCGCGGGAACGGCGCAGCGCGCTGGAGAGCGCACGCTCCACCGCCCGGGCCTCCTTCCACGTTCGCGAGAAGGTGCGCGAGGAGACCAACACGCGCTCCTTCGACCGGATGGTGCGGGAGGCCCAGCTACACGCCAGCCTGGACCGCAAATGACGGCGGCCCCGGGCCGGGCAGACTTAACACTCACAGCCCGGCGGGGCCTCCCTCGGCCCCTCTGACCGAATCGTGGGAGTTCCCAGCCGGGTCACAGCACGTGGCCTCTCCGGGCTTCTGACCAATGAGGCAATGAGAGAACGGACACGTGGGATCTCTCGGTCCGCCCCCTTTGTTTTTAGAAACTTCGTTTGGAGGTTACTTAGCACAATCTTTGCCCACTTCCAGCGTTGGTGGTGCCCGCCCCAGCCCTTGCCAAGCTTCCCAGTGTGTCTTTTGGGTTGGAGCAGACAGAGCTGGGAAGAAGGGGTCCAGGTCAGTCTGGGAGGAGGGACTCCTAGGAGAGTGCACGGGGATGATTGCTCACACCCGTTCTGCTGCAGTCACCCCGGCTCTTTCAGATACTGGTGTCTCAGCTGACTGTGGTTGTGTAGCAGAGGAGGCCTCCACCTGGCTCACCTCCATCTTTGAAAACACGTCAAGTTGCACAAAGCTCGGAAGCCTCCCAGAAAAGGACACGTCTTTGAAGGTGTCAAGCCACACCTAAGTGACCCAAAAAGCAATTGATTTTTGTATACTTAGTCTTTAAATTGGCCATCTGAGCAAATTCTTGTCTTAGTTCTGATAGTTTTTCAGTTGCTTTCTCTAGGTTTTCTAGTTAGACAATCATCTGCAGATAATTGTGTCGTTTTTCTTTCTCCTTATTTTCCCAAGTGGCACAAGAAATCCATTGCTTTGATGATGCTGTTTAGCTTTAATGGAAGCCCCCAGCCGCTGGGGTAGGCAGGATTCCTTAGGCAGCAGTGTTCTACTCCATTCAGCTTCCTTGTATGGTGGTTTCAGGGGAACGGGTGTTTGATGCCCAACTCCCAGTGTGGGGCCTGAGGAGTTGCATTACTCCTAGGCAGACAGCAGCCACGCCTTAAGAAGCAGAGCTACCTTATGTGCCTGCCCAGTCTATTCCTGCCTAAATCTCCAGCCCTGGATGCAGTTCCCAAGGGGTGGGCCCCAGAGAGTTTGGGGTGTAGCATTCCCTCTATGAAGGAATCATCACAACTGCTCTGAGGGCAATAAGGTGTCCTTGGCTGCATTACTGTCGTGGCAGAAGAGCTGGAATTGCCTCTTTGCTGTTGAGAGTTGTGCTCCTATTTTTTATGTAACTCCTCCTCCTTCCCCCCTCACATGAGGAAAAATTCTCTCTCATCCATGGTTCCTCCCACCCTGACTTGAAGTATTTAATCAGTTCTTGGTGGCTCACCTTTCCCATCTGCCAGGTGGGGCCATCAGCTCCTCTCCTAGTACCTCAAGTTCTCCCGGATCCAAAGCACCGCCTCAGTATTGATTTTGGTCTTCTTTGTGCCTTTCTTGACCTGGAGTTAGGAGGAAGAAGGGCTGCTGTTAGCCTAGTTTGTTTGTTTCCGGGTATGTGGATTCCTGGCATTGGAAGGGGCAATGCACATCATGAACAGATGGACATTAGCCTCTGGGCAAAAAGACTTGCAAGACCAGGTCACTCCCTGATCCAAAAGCTCATGTTCAATTGTCATCAAACAACTTTAATCCTTAGTATGCACCCCTTCCATGAAGCTGAAACAACCCCCATCCATATACACCCATTGACTCTGCCTTCATCAGGGAAGGTGAGAAGCATTACTTTTTACATTGAAACAGAATCAGGAAATGTTACCAAAAAAAAAAAAAGAATCAGGGTAGAGAACTACTACATTAGGCATATTTCATATATATTCTGCTGAGCAGTATAGTCCCTAAAATGACTGGTTATTCCCCACAATCACACACACACACACATTCCCTCACCAACCCCCCCCCCCCCATCACATGCCAACAGGTACAGGAGTACTGTGTAGAATGAGGTAGTACTTAGGTGTTAGACCTAAGATGTTGTCAAACCAGGAAAGAAGCTGTACCAAGGTTTATCTCTTGAATGGCTGAAATTTTGTCCTCAGACTTTCTTCTTGTCGGAAAACAGGTTGTCAGTAAGTTGTAATGAATGGCATTATCTGTGAGCCAAAGACATTTAACTAAAGGGTTAATGTGATTCTGGTTCTTTACTTCTTGTTCCTGATTTGCTAAAAGACTTTTGAAATCTTGAAAGAAAGTTCTGTTCTAAAACTATTTCCAAACTATGTGCGTTTATTTGAGAAGGAGACAATCTGTTTTTTTGGATATGGCACTGAAAGGCATGTAGCCCTTTCCCCAGTTTCTTTCTGACTTACTGAGTCACCTTGGGTAGATCACCTCTCTGTGAGTTTCCCACCTGTAGAATGGAGATTGTGATTTTTGCCCTGCAGTGGTCCCACACAAACACTGTGAGGATGAATCAGAATCTTAGTGGTGCTCCCAGGTCTGTGACTCTGGAACTGCATGCAAGTGCAATCACCATAAACAGAAACGGTCATGTGACTGTACAATGCCTAGAGAGTGTAACGTATGGTCATGACCTAACCCAAAAACCAAACCCATAGCTGTCAAGTCGATTCTGACTCATAGCCACTCTATAGGACAGAGTAGAATTGCCCCCGTAAGGTTTCCAAGGCTATAAATCTTTACAGAAGCAGACTGCCATGTCTTTCTCACACAGAGCAGCAAGTGAGTTTGAACTGCCAACCTTCTGGTTATTAGCCGAACATTTTAACCACTGTGCCACCAGGGGTACTTTGTCATGACGTGGTGGAGGTCAAAGTGGATGCAAAGGCTCAGGTCTTCGCATTTAGAGAGAAACACTATGTAAAGGCAAAAACTTTCATATTCTTAAAAAAATATACATCCAGTATAGCTAAGTAGAGGTAAAGCAAAAACAAGCCAAACTTAATAATGGTGAAGACCTGACCCTCCAAATTTCACAATGTCCAGCTCTATATTCTAGGATAAGTGGCCATGTTGCTCTTTGAGGAGGAGAAATTCCCAGAATGCTTTGTGGGCATTTATTTCTGTTCTTTTCTGTGAAGCAGTGCCAAAGAGGAGAGATTGTTTCTTGTATGAAATGACACAAGATAAGATGGGGGAGTGGGGTTGGGTGGAGAATGGCTTTTGAAAATTTTAACACGTGCTGGAAGTTTTCTTGCCATCCAGGAGATTGCAGCCTGGAAATGGCCACAGACCTTCATACTTTCCCTCTTGAAAAATCAGGGCTTTGGACTGGTTCTTCCCGGTTCAGTCATGGCCAAGGAAGTGAAACCAGAACAGACCCAAATTTTTAAAATTTTGATGAAACTTAATGGGAAAAATTACAGGTCAAAGCTCTGCTAGAAACCTGATCTCCCTCTTAGAAAACAAGGGCAGTGTATGCATTGCATAGCAACCAGATCTCTTGCCAGTTGGATTTTGAGCAGAGTCTGAAACAGTGTTGCCCCGCTCAAAGATGGCAGTTGACCGCATCACTTTGAATGTGTGTCGCTCTCCACAGTCCTGCCAATAATCAGTCTCATACACTAGGCTCCTGAAAGGGCTCACTTTGTCGCTTCTGAGTCTCCCATTCCAGAGCTTCGACCCATAATTTTTCTTGTTCTGGTTGGCTCGAGATCACCCAAATTATTAAAATTTGGATCTGTGCCAGTTTTGCTTCATTGGCCATGACTGAACCAGTTTGAACCAGTTCGATACCCTGTGAAAAATCCCCATGCTCAGAAAAGAGAGAATATGAAATGCAATGAGGAGAAAGCATGAGAAGGGTTGGAAGAAGCTTTTGTTTGGTGTGTTACCAAGGAAACAAGCAGGACAAAACCATCTCAGATGGAATCACCAACAAAGCTAGCCCAGGGTCCTGCTCAGGCAGTAACCAATGCCCGCACCATATCTGATCAGGAAGATGGAAGTTTCCTTTGGAAGCCCTCGGACTGAGTCTTCAAGGAGAGTGGTAACCAGAATTTGCCAAAGACGAAGAAGAGTCTGGGGAATGAAGATATATGAGGGTGCGGTTTGTACTCATTTGTAAATTCCACCATTCATCCTTCCCCCACCTTAAAAAAGACAGTTGGAACAGAGGTGAATTCACCCAGGTGCCTGTATTGAATTTACCACTGAATCCCCTGTATCCCATGGTTTAGTGCCTCACATATGGTAAGCACATAAACACTGAATGGAGAGAGGGGTAGAGGGGTGGATGCATGAAGGACAAATGAATGGTAAATGACCAGAGGATATCTGTACCACATAGATCAGGTGAGTAGGCCTCCATCCATTCAATAAAACTTTACTGAGCCCCTGCTATATGCCAGGTATGGTTCTTGGTGCTGGGGAGATAGAGTCTGATAATTGGACCTAAGGATCGCTTATACTATAATGTCATGAGCAGCCTCCTTGGATTCCCCTACTGAGATTAACTACCTCCCTACCCCAACATCCATCCACAGGTTGGCCTAATGGTCCCTCAAAGCACTGACTTGAAGGCTTCAGTTTCCTGGGGACAAGCCATCCACCCAACCAATCATCTAGTGACTGTTGCTGTCCTTCCCTCTGAGGGGCCTTGACTAATCAGTTCAGATTTGTAAGGCCATGCACTTAATCAGCTTTAAGTTACAGTAAAAAGAGAGAGATGTTAAATCATTTTCAAGGGCAACATCTCTTATAGCTTTCACAGAGGCAATAAAATGATCATCAATCTATACAACTGAACTTCAGGCCCTGCAGAGTCCCAGGTCCCCAAACAGGGAACCCGCTCCATGACTCTGTTGTTGTTGCTGAGGCAAGAAGGTCAGTGTTTTGGAAGCATTTCCAGTTTAAAAGTCCTAACAAAAAAGAGATTACTAGTCAATACTGAATTGATGAGAAAGTTTGGTGAAACAGAATATCCCACTTCTTAGTCCTTTCAGGTAATTGAGGTGACCCATATACTGTTAATGACCACATCCCTACCGTGTATGTCCTAGGGAAACATTCGGCAGAGAAACATAAGGAAGACCGGTACCTCTTGGCACAGCCTGAAAAGGGTCTTTCAGGGACCCAGCAAACAACTCTCAGTTCCAGAAATGTTGTTTAGGTCCTATATGTGGCACATCTGGCTTTGGAGGTCTGATGTGGCAGCCCCTGCAGTATTACACCTGATCACGTGCTTTGGTTACATGTTTTTTCACAGAGAGCATGTGTACTCTGTTGACATGGAGCTCTGGCTGTCTCTACCTGTGCCTCCTCCCCACCCCATGTGCCAGCACCCCACCCCACCCCACCCCTAGCCAAAAACAAGAGCCCAGCCCTTCACTACTATCCTTGCTGCTACTTTGACTTCACATAGGTCAGGGCTGGGACAGGTGCTAGGATATGAATACGAGGTGGTTTCCTTCTGAGGAACACCAGTAACATCATTGATTGCAGTGTTGTTACTTCCCAGTTCATCAAATACGGTCATGTCAACACGAGCACAAAAACCTAGTGCAAAGTGATTTTTAAGTTAACTGTCATTTTGAAGTGTTCATGCCTTTCTTCTTCTCCACTAGTACAATGTTGATGACATGGTTTTGTGTGAAACACTTTCACAATTCACTGGATTGTTAGAAAGATGATCCATATTTACTGCTGTGTCTGCATGCATGCACACACACGCACACTCACACACACACACACACATACACACACACACACACACCCAATACCAGGATTAGCATTCTTGTAGACAGACAGGACCTGTAGCTATCTTATTCTTCCAGGGAAGGGTAGGTCTAGGGAAATTGATATGCCCCTTAGTGGAGGTCTGTTGTTTCCAGCTATTTCCAGCTGCAAGGCAGCTTTGGGCTCTGGCTTGTGAGCGTGGTGTTCGTATTTCCCAAATCCATCACTGAGACACATGGCTGACAAAGGATTCTGATGTTGCCACTATTCTCCTTCCCTCTACTCAGAGATTGAATTTGAATGCCAAAATGTTGACATTCAGAGAAATCTTAATGGGGCAGAATGACTGACATCCAGCTAGCTCTGAAAACACAGTCTATGTGGTTACCATACCTGCAAGGCAAGAGTTTGGCAAAACAGCAGTGTCTTGACTTGTTCAAACTGTTGCATACTCTTCTATGTGCCCCTCTTGTTTGTCTTGTTCATTGGAGCCCTGGTGGTGTAATAGAGCTGGGCAGCTACCCAAAAGTTGGCAGTTCAAATCTACCAGCCACTCCTTGGAAACTCTAAGCGGTAGTTTTACTCTGTCCTATAGGGTAGCTATGAGTCAAAATTGACTTGATGGCAACGGGTTTTTTTTGTTTGCTTGTTTGTTTTTTGGTTTGTTCATCTGTAAAATAAGGACAATAGATCGTACTTGATAGTTAACAAGTAGGTGCATTGTTTAGAAAGTTAATGCTTAGAAAACATTTGGCACAGTCCCTGGCAAATAGCATGCAATTCATTGTTACTGTTATTCTGAACTTGGATGGATGGTAAAAGAAAGAAAGAATGGGGTAGGCTGAGCTTAAGCCAAGTAGTGGGGATGCCCCAGCTGGACTGGTTAACACTAGGTTTGGACAGCAGCCCTTTGGGGGATATCTGTATATCTTATTGTGTGTTAATCTCCCTGTCATTCCAAAGTAAAGAGCTCTGGAATAACTGTTCCCCCAGTAATGTGTAGAGGTCTTGGGGCTGGGGGTGAGGATTACCTTGTTTACCAAATTTTTTTGCAATAAAACTGACACCCAATGATAATTCTGAAACTTTTACTTTAAGACTATATAATTGATGACTACAATGATAGAATGCTTTAAAATTTATGTCTTTGTTGGAGAAAGGGGGTATGCTTCTGTCCTGGTGAGACCCAAATTCTATGATAGCATTTTAGCAGAACCAAGTACAAGAGGTTGCAGGAGAACCACTGTTCTGGGAGGCCCTGGTATCTCAGGATGTAGCAATACCTGGCACAGATTCCAGGACATGCAGCCATCTCTGCTATGGTCAGATGGAAAAGAGGATGAGGGTCTGGGACAAGCCTACCCTGGGCGTGTGTGCTGATAGGTTCGCAGTAGGGGCAGATGTGGCAGTGGGTAGAACGGATTTGGGTGCTACTACTGCTCTCCTTCTCCCCTACTCAGTATTAGAGATTGACTGGGAAATAGAATTTAGATGCCAAAATGTTGGTGCTCAGGGAAATCTCAATGGGGTAGAATGACTGACGTCTGGTGGCTCTGAAAACCCAGTCCGTGTGATTTCCATACCTGCAAGGCAAAGAGTTTGGCAAAGGTGTGCGTTAGCATTGCTTCTGGAAAGGGAAGCCCTGGTGCTGCCCTGGTGCATTCTCAACAAATGCCTGTCTCTGAGAAACCTCAACAAATGCCCCGATTTCCTTTCTTGCCTCCTGGTCGTGCAGACAGCCGCATGGAGGTTAGCTCTAGGATGGGGTTTGCAGAAGTCAGTTACTCCCTCTGTACGCAGCTCAATGCACAAAGGCGTGATCTCACTGTGCACAGGGAAGTGAGAACGAAAAGAGTGTGGCAAGCTGCCAGGAGCTCTGCTGCTTCATCACCTTTCTTCTGCCCTTGAGAGAGGCCTCAGTGGACCTCAGAGGCCTCCTGAGCCCAGGGAAAAATAGTAGAGTAGGTAGAGTATGCCTCCCAGGAGCAGCTGCTTGTTGAAAGAGAACCAGCAGGGTGAGCAAAAGGCATAGTAGAAGGGAACACTTTGCTAATGCTGGGATGGCAGGGTAATAAAAGCAAAGGCATACTGTTTTAAGCACTTAATCTTCACACATTTCCCTATGATCTAGGTACTATTATATTTTACAGATAAAAAAATTGAGGTACTGAATTTCAGTGACTTGTCCAAGGTCACACAGCTAGTATTGGGCAGAGCTGGGCTTAGACCCAATTAGTCTGGCTGTACAGCAAATGCTTTTTACTAGTGTGTTCTGTTGCCTCTTGGGAATCAGTGGGAAAGATATTTTTTAACAAAGGGGCCCTCCTGGAGCCTGCCAATGCCAGTCATTTGAATCACTGCCCTCTCTGCCCATGTGTCAGGCCTCTGGGAAGGAAACCAAGACCTTATGTAGACCAGGTCTCACTGGCACTGGTGGTGGTGGATGTGAGGCTCACCACCTAGAGAAAAGATGAAAGACTCCTGTGGTGATCCCAAAGCCCACCACACCTGGCATGGTACATGCTCTAGAGCAAAAGTTCTCTAAGGATGGCCCCTGGGCCGACAGTTTCAGCATCAGAAATTCTGGGAGTGGGAATCCGTAGTCTGTGCTCAACAAGCCCTCCTGGTGATTCTGATGTGGTTTTAAGTTAGAGGACTGCTGCTTTAGAATTGTGCTTTCCAATTCAGTAGCCGCTAGCTAGACACATTGGCCTATTTAAGTTAAAGCTAAATAGAATTAAACATTCAGCTCCTCAGTTACACTAGCGCAATAGCCACATTGGCTAGTGGCCACCATATTGGACAGCATAAATACACAACGTTTCCATCATCACAGAAAGTTCTATCAGGTAGCGCTGCTCTAGGTAGAACCTTGCTATTCCCAAGTGGTGCACAGAGTAGCAGCATTGATATCACCTGGAAGTTTGTTAGAAATGAAGGCTCTCAGGCCCACCCCAGGCCTTCTGAATCAGGGTCTGCCTTTTGGCAAGATCCCCAGGTAATTCGTATTGCACCTTAAAGGCTGAGAAGCACTTCTCTAGAAGGCAAGTCCAGTTCACATTTATCTGCACTGTGAGTAACTCCCATTAGTAAATTCTCCCTCCCTCCTCTACCTCCTTGTTCCTTGGCAATTCTTTCCTTCCTGGCAGATTTGTACTCTTTGGGGGGTAAGCTTCAACTTTCCAGGCCACCAGATCATGACATCTTAGAGCTAAAAGGGAACTTGGACACCATCCTTCTATGTATCCATTTCACTGAAAGGTATAAGGCTCCTCCCCTGGCCAGGTATGGTCCTGGGGTTCCCACTCTAGACACAGCACTCATTCTGATTTTTTGAGGAGTGGCTTTAGGTGTCCAGGACTTGGCTTCCTGATTATCCCTAGGTATGTGGCTTCCTGGAAGACTTTGTCCTGCTGAAGGCAGGGGGGAGAAAAAAAGCTCATCTTTTTGAGTGCTTTATCCATTACAGCAGTTTAATAAAAATATTCCCTTTACCTTCTCTACCTCTGGGCTGCTGTTTTATTTGCCGGGAGTTGCTTGTATTCAGTACTCCTCGTTGTAATCGTTTGCATTCAATATTCCTCATTGTAATGGTTATCCCTTCTTCATACATAGGTTGGTGCATGCTTGTATCTACTATGTGAAGCCAAGGGTTTATGTGAGAAAGTCTGGGAGTCACCTGCTTCCTTCCTGCAAAGAGGACTCCACTGGGATGGACTTAATCTCACCCGATACACAAGTTGTCACTTACCAGACCAGCCCTTCCTGCCTCTTGCTTGAGATTCACAACAAAAGGATGTTAGACAGGAGGGGAGCAGTTTAATTGTTTCATATGGACCTGGATAAAAACGTTGGCCCTGGTTTTCATAGTTGGCCTCTGTTCCCATAGGTGGGTTGTGAATTCAGCCTGGGCTCCCATGACATGTTCTGTAGCCACTAAAAGTCCCATGAGGAAAGACATGTCCCATAAGGAGCTGGCACAGACAGGTCAAGGGCAGGCTGCTGGCATGCATAGGACCAGGGCAGCTGTTCTGCCAGTGTGAAGCACAAATTTAATCAGTGCACTTAAATGTCCAGCAGTCCACTTGGCCTCCCCCTACAGGCTAGGGTGTATGGCAGTTCATTTCCCTAGAATCTGCGAACTTTCTGCAGAGGCTGTGCCCTTTTGTCTGACGCATCCTCCCAGAAGTCCTGCGGGAACCAGGGGGAGCAGTACACTGCTGCCTGTCCAGAATACCAAAACAGCAAACAGCATTGCAGGCTCCAGCCCTGCACTGCAGCCGGCTTCCCTGGCACAGCTCCGCCCTCCAAGAGCCTTCTGGCTCCCTTCATTGTTGCTTTTCTACAAACCCACTTGTTTCCAGGTGGCAGAAATACTCCCGCAGCCCAACAATATGCTTCTGAAGCCTTCTCCATGACAACGCAGGGTGCCAGCTCTGAGCCAGCCAGAGAGAGGCCCTGGGGGCAGGCAGTGTAGAGCCACCACAGGGTGGAAATTCTCCTGAGCAGTAAGGTAGTCGGGGGTGAACATACATCGAGTTCAGGGAAGCTGTCTGAGTAGAACAGAGAAGCAGTGAACACATGTTTACAGATGCCCAACAATGATAAATCGTAAACCTTTATGATAACACAGAAGCCACATTGTACAGTTCACCTTGGACTTCTTTTCTTATTAAAAGATCATTTACAATTGATCAAGAGGAGAGAAATTATGAGAATCCAGCAAAGAAGGACTTGAGCTTTTAAATGGTGCTGGTGCTTGCTTTGTTTTGAACGAGTTCATTATAAATCTAAAGTGGTTATCCAGATGATGTGACTCATAGATGTCCTCCCCAGCCCACATTGCCCCCAGCCCCAGCTGATCTCTCAGTGGCTGGAGCCTAAGAACCAGGATCCCTACTTACCCTCCATCTCAAATATTTAATGCCCACATTAATCCTTAGGTCAGAATGCCTGGGCACAGCAAGAATGGCTGCTTGCTACCCAACCGTCACAGGGAAGCTTTCTAGAAGAAAGCTTATGGTCAGGGGAGGGGATCATCAAGAAAAATTATAAACAAGTGAGAAAGACAAAGGAGCAAGCTGGGGGCATATCTGTGAGATGGAAAAAGGGGGAAGATTGGAGCCATACTAGGTGGCACCAATTCTCCTTCCCAGTTGTGCCCTTCGGTTTAGTTCTTTAGGAGCCCTGGTGGCCCGACGGTTAAGCATTTGGCTGCTGTTTAAACCCACCTAGCAGCTGTGCAGGGGAAAGACCTGGCAATCTGCTTCTGAAAAGATTACAGCCTGGGAAACCCTATGGGGTAGTTCTACTCTGTCAAAAGGAGTCGCCGAGTTGAAATCGACTCAACAGCACCTAACAACAACAATGTGACTAAATAGCAGAAGCAGGCCCTCCAGGCCCCCAGGTAGGCCTTTAGTGGGGAGCCAGATGCATTCTCTGGTGGCTTCCTGTGCCTTGCTTGTGCTGCACCCCCCCCCCCCCACATACACTGGCCTTCACCCCAGCTGCTTAAGCAGAGCCCTCTCCAATGGTTTGGTGGCCTCCCCTTTCAAAACACAGCGTGCACACCTGTTGCCATCAAGTTGATTCCAACTCATAGCAACCCTTTGGTACGCGTTCAAAACAGGAGGTACCAAAGGCTCTAAGTTCCAACCTGGGGTCAGGAGGACATATTCATCTCAGAGGCATCCAAATCAGACCATTTGCCACTAGTCCAGGTAGCCAACAAACTCAGGGAAACTTGAGCCACCTGTTTCCACTCTCCTGGGATTTTCAAATAGGACCAGGCCTCCCTCCATCTCCGCCCCCTTCTACTCTTCTGATAGGTTCAATGCTGAGCTCCAGCTCTGCCGCCAGTACCAGCTCTCTCTGCAGGGCAGGTTGAATGGATAACTCTTTGAAGTTCCTTCCTATAGTCACTTACTCTCTACACACAGAGAGTGAGCTAACAAGGAGGGACGGGCCACAGGCATATCAGCTTTGGCTCTGGAATAGCCCATGGCTACAGCTACTCTATGTCATAGCTCATGATTTTTATCTCCTACATTGCAGGACCACCTGTATAACTTATGAGACCAAGTGCAAATAATGAAAATTCAGGGCCCTCTGTTAAAAAATTATTAAGAATTTCAAGATGGCAGCAGATGGTCGTCTAAGTACAGGGCCCTGTGTGACTGCACAGGTTGCACCCCAGTGAAGCCAGTCCTGCCAAATTGTTATACCTGGTAGAAGATGCTGTAGCCCAATCAGGAAATGAAATGTTCAGAGTTTTTAACTTTGAGAGCGATTAGGATTTTTACAGTTGCAAAACTAGGCTTACATTGGACAAAAGACAGAAATTCAGACATCCTCATTTTATCTTTTTCTTTGTCTGATTCCATCAGCTCTTTCCTTATACATGAGTACAAGTGTTATGGAGTGTTTTTCTGGGACCATCAGGCATAGATGGTAGGACACACCGTTTCCCAAAAAGGGAGAACCTGGTTTCTTCCCATTTCTTTGAGAATTGACTCTCTTGCAAAGTTGTTTAGTGGTTAAAGCTGTAGAGTCAGGCACGCCTAGCCTTTGAGTTATCTTGGGCAAGTTACATAATTTCTCTGAGCCTCAGTTTCCTCATCTGCAAAGTGGGGACAATAATGGTACCTACTCACAAGTCATTGTGAGTATTTAACAAGATAAAGCAGGCAGAGAGAAGAGCACAGTGCCTGGTATGTAAATGTGCTCAACAAAGAGCTTTTATTATTAATACCCTTATCATTATTTTTAAAAGTAGGTGCTTCTAAAAGCTGAGCTCTGTTGAAACAGAAGTATCCATGAGCTGAACTGCTTCTTTTAGCTTTACTCTAAGAAAGAAAGTGCTGGAAGAGGTACAGACAGGCTGGCTTGTTGTGTCCACGTTCACCCCAGATCACAGACCCCAACAGTCCATTAGGTGGGATAGCTGACTCTCAGTTACGTTCCTATAGACATGCTAACCTCGGGCATCTGCCCCAAAGCGTAATGAATGTTTCCCTTCCCAATTCACAGACAAATTCACTCAAAGCATCCAAATGTCTTAATTTTAGATTTTCCCCAATGATGTTTTTCTTAAGACTTTGGTGCGTGCTTCTGTATATCTGTACTAGAATGTGGTATAAAATGATGACCATTTAGAACCAACATATATTCAGGATTTTTGTTTTTAAGTTTAAGACCACAGGAAATCACAACTTCCACATGCTTTGTCACCTAAACAAGCTTAAGATGAACATGAACTTTGGAACAGTGGATTTGCCTTTGGGTCACTTTAGCTAATGTGAACCCATGAGGAGACAGCATAGGGGACTAGTGGCCCCCGAGGGCACCCTTGTTTGATAAGATTATTTGAGGCGGTCTCCCCTTCCCTCCTGCCCCACACTGTGCTTCATGAGGGAGGGAATCTGAGTATGACCCCTTAAGGGCAGGACTGCAGAGCCCATGCTCTAGGAAGCTCAGCCCTTTAGAAGGAGAACAGCAGGTGGTTGGTGTGTCCACAAATGTGTTGTATTCTTGTTCTAACACCAGGGGCAGTTAAACCACCACAATCTCCTGGTCCTGGTAGAGGCCTGAGGCAAATGTGGGTTCTGAATCCCCCACTTCGAAGTGGCCTTCTCCTTGTTCTCAAAAGCACCAATTGCTTTCTTTTTAGGCAAGAGGATAAAGCCCTCTGCTCTGGGGCAAACTCAACCCCTAAAGCCCTAATGATGCCCTTCTTGAGAGCTCTTGGACCGATGGTGACCAACTCCACTGAGCCAGTGGTACAGCTGACCTGGTTTCCAACTCTCTGTGCGGTGGGATCTTAACTGAGTGTGTTCGGAGGGAGGGTTCTCCTCAGGGCAGTTTAGGAGAGTGGATGTGCATTCAGTAGTGAGGCAGGCAGACTGTGTTCTTCTGAACTATCAGGCTGTACTGAGAACTACTGTCCACAGAAAGAACCCCAAAGAAGGGACTGGCATAAGAGAAGGAAGTGCCAATAAAAAGCAGCGGCATCTGGCTGCTGCCAAGGCCAATACTCTTGGGCAGTGTCTTCAAGGAAGGGTTGGCCCTGAGCCAGCGCCCAGACTTCCAGATCAGCTGTTGAGTCCTCGGTCCATTGGATGGGGCATAATTTCCTCTACATAGTGACCAGAGAAATCCACTAGGACTGCCCTGTCTCAGATTTCTAAACAGACCTCCGTATCTGTACACAAATTGAAAACAAATTATAAAAGATTTTGTACAAGTTTTCCAATTAAATCTGACGTATGAATTTTTCCCCTTTATCAATGTTGTTGTTATTTTGGGTACCATCTAGTCGGCTGTGACTCACAGCGACCCTATGTACAACGAAATGAAACATTGCAAGGTCCTGCGCCACCCTCACAATTGTTGCTATGTTTTGAGCCCACTGTTGCAGCCACTGTGTCAATCCATCTCACTGAAGGTCTTCCTCTTTTTCAATGACCTTCTACTTTACCAAGCATGATGTCGTTCTCCAGGGACTGGTCCCTCCAAGACAGATTTGTTTGTTTTTCTGGCAGTCCATGGTATATTCAATATTCTTCACCAAACACCATAATTTGAAGTCATCAATTCTTCTTCAGTCTTCTTTATTCATTGTCCAGCTTTCAAATGTATATGACGCTATTGAAAACACCATGGCTTGGGTCAGGCGCACCTTAGTGATCAAAGCGACATCTTTGCTTTTTAACACTAGAAAGAGGTCTTTTGCAGTAGATTTGCTGGATGCAATTCGTTGTTTGGTTTCTTGACGGCTGCTTCCATGGGTGTTGATTGTGGATCCAAGTAAAACGAAATCCTTGACAACTTCAGTCTTTTTTTTTAAATTGTACTTTAGATGAAGTACCTTCTTTACAGAGCAAATTAGTTTCTCATTAAGCAATTAATACACATAGTGTTTCATGACATTGGTTGCCAACCCCACGACTTGTCAACACTCTCCCCTTCTCGACCTTGGGTTCCCTGTTACCAGCTTTCCTGTCCCCTCCAGCCTTCTCGTCCTTGCTCCTGAGCTGATGTACCCATTTAGTCTCATTTTGTCTTATAGACCTGTCTAATCTTTGGCTGCAGGGTGAACCTCAGGAGTGACTTCAGTACCGAGTTAAAAGGGTGTCTGGGGGCCATACTCTCAGGGTTTCTCCAGTCTCTGTCAGACCTATAAGTCTGGTCTTTTTTTGTGAGTTAGAACTTTGTTCTACATTTTTCTCCAGCTCTGTCTGGGACTGTCTATTGTAATCCCTGTCAGAGCAGTCAGTGGTGGTAGCCAGGCATCATCTAGTTGTGCTGGACTCAGTCTGGTGGAGGCATGGTAGTTGTGGTCCATTACTCCTTTGGACTAATTTTTCCCTTGTGTTTTTGGTTTTCTTCATTCTGCCTTGCTCCACATGGGGTGGTACCAGTGGAGTATCTTAGATGGCTGCTCACAAGCTTTTAAGAGCCCAGACATTACTCACCAAAGTAGGATGTAGAACATTTTCTTTATAAACTATGTTATGCCAATTGAGCTAGATGTGCCCTGAGACCATGGTCCCCACAGCCCTCAGCCCAGTAACTCCTTAGGGAGTTTGGATGTGTCTGTGAAGCTTCCATGACTTTGCCTTGGTCAAAAACTTCAATCTTTTCTCTGTTTATCGTGACGTTGCTTATTGGTACTGTTGTGAGGATTTTTGTTTTATGCTGAGGTGTAACCCATACTGAAGGCTGTAGTCTTTGATCTTCATTAGTAAGTGCTTCAAGTGCTCTTCACTTTCAGTGAGCAAGGTTGTGTCATCTGCATATCACAGGTTGTTAATGAGTCTTCCTCCAGTCCTGATGCAGCATTTTTCTTCATATAGCTCCAACTTCTCGGATTATTTGCTCAGCATACAGACTGAGTAAGTATGGGGAAAGAATACAACCCTGGCATGCACCTTTTCTGATTTTAAACCCCACAATATCCCCTTGTTCTGTTCGAAGGACCACCTCTTGGTCTATGTACAGGTTCCACATGGGTACAATTAAGTGTTCTGAAATTCTGTTATTTGCAATGTTATCCATAATTTGTTATGATCCACATAGTCAAATGCCTTTGCATAGTCAATAAAACACAGGTAAACATCTTTCTGGTATTCTCTGCTTTCAGCCAGGATCCATCTGACATCAGCAGTGATATCCCTCATTTCAAGTCTTCTTCTGAATCTGGGCTTGAATTTCTGGCAGTTCCCTGTCTATGTACTGCTGCAACCCCTTCTGAATTATCTTCAGCAAAATTTTACTTGCGTGTGATATTAATGATATTGTTTGATAATTTCTGCATTCTGTTGGATCACCTTTCTTTGGAAAGGGCAGGAATATGGATCTCTCCCAGTTGGTTGACTAGGTACCTGTCTTCCAAATGATTCAAATTTACATAGCAATGACTATGCCAAACATGAAATGAAGATTTTTACCAACTTCTGCATCTGATAGAAAGGACCCTGGAGATCGAATGATAGAATTTTGTAAGACCAACAACTTATTCATCAAAAATATCTTTTTTCAACAACGTAAGCGATGACTATATATGTGGGCCATACGGAATGGAACACACAGGAATCAAATCGACTACATCTGTAGAAAAAGATGAGGGAGAAGCTCAATATCATCAGTCAAAACAAGGCCAGAGGCGGACTGTGGAACAGACCATCAATTGTTCATATGCAATTGAAGCTGAAGCTGAAGCTGAAGAAAATTAAAACAAGTCCATAAAAACCAAAGTACAACCTTGAGTATATCCCTCCTGAATTTAGAAACCATCTCAAGAATAGATTTGATGCACTGAACACTAATGACCGAAGACTTGTAGGATGATATCAAAGACATTATACATGAAGAAATCAAGAGGTCATTAAAAAGACAGAAAAGAAAAGACCAAAATGGATGTCAGAAGAGACTCTGAAACTTGCTCTTGAACACAGAGTAGCTAAAACAAATGGAAGAAATTATTAAGTAACAGAGCTGAACAGAAGATTTCAAAGTGTGGCTCCAGAAGACAAAGTAAAGTATTATAATGACATGTGCAAAGACCTGGAGTTAGAAAACCAAAAGAGAAGAACACACTCGGCGTTTCTCAAGTTCAAGAACTGAAGAAAAAATTCAAGCCTCAAGTTGCAGTGGTGAAGGATTCTATGGGCAAAATATTGAATGACTTAGGAAGCATCAAAGGAAGATGGAAGGAACACACAGTGTCACTGTACCAAAAAGAATTGGTTGACATTCAGCCATTTCAGAAGGTAGTATATGATCAGGAACCAATGGTACTGAGGAAGAAGTCCAAGCTGCACTGAAGGCATTGCAAGAAATAAGGCACCAAGAATTAACGGAATACCAATTGAGATGCTTCAACAACCGGAAGCAACACTGGAAGCGCTCAATCGTCTATGTCAAGAAATTTAGAAGACAGCTACCTTTATTAATAGACTCCATTTTTATCTAGGCTTTCAAGGCAAAAATCATCTCGTGAAAGTAACTGCTGCTACAACTCACAGATCTAATAAAAACACCCCCAGGTCTCACACTGGAGTCTGATAACAGGGGTCTTACAGGAACTCACCTACACAGACTACAGTCCAGCACTGGATTAGGCTTTGGCCATAGTCAATGAGACCCCAGAGGGGTCACTTCTTTCTGGGGCCTGTACTGGCAGACTGGACATTCAAAGAAGTCCTTGGTGTGTTCGGAGGAAGTGAGAAAAGAATGGAAGTTGTTCTTCAGTTTTTGCTTGGGGTTAATCACGTGAAGGTGCTTAATATTCCTTTAGACAAAAGCTAAGGCATTTTGTGAGTGTGAGGCACTACCATTAATTTATTCAACATTTACTAAGTGCCGACTGTATTCCAGATCCTGAGAAAACAAGGGCAAATGAAATTATGGCCCCTGTCTCATGGCTTCCAGCCTGGTGTGGATTGCAGTCATGCAAATCAGTCTTTATCAGACATTGTGATTGGTGTGTACGCCAATGAGGACATGAATGAAAGCACACGGGAAGGAGGGTCAGAGACAGTCTCCTAGGGGAAGTGATGTCTAAGCTGAGGCTGAAAGAATGTGCAGAAAGCTGAAAAGTGGTTTATCTCTCTCTCGCATAATAGTCCATAGGTAGGCATGTGGTCTATGGAGGGTAAGTAGTACTGTGCCACGAGGTTGTCCAGGACCCAATTTCCTTCTGTCTTGTTTTGCCATCTTCCAGGATGCTTTCTCCATTTACATGATCAAAGCTGTGTCACCAGCATCACTTCAACATTCAGAAAAAAATTGTGGAAGGCAAATTTTGTTTTTTATCAGATGTGCTGTAGAAGTTGTGTACACCCTTCTGCTTACGTGCCACTGACCAGAACTTAGTCATATGGCAACTCCTAACTGCAAGGGAGGCTGGGAAAGATAGTCTTTAACTAAGTAGCCATGTGCCAAGCCAAAACTAAGAGGGAAGAAAGGGAGAACAGATACTAGTGGACAATCAGAAGTCTCTGTCACAGCAGGGGAAGAATGGTATATGGAGTAGCATAGCCAAAGGCCAAGCAGCAAAGGAGAGTATGGTGGACTTGAGGAGGGATGTCCTAGGCACCATGCTAAGTACCTTATTTCTATTATTTCATTCAAACCTCATAATACTATGAAAAACAGGGTGCTACTATTTCATTTTATAGAAGAGGAAAGTGAAGGTCAGAGAGATTAGGTGATTTGTCCAAGGTCACACAGCTGTTAGTGATGAAGCCAGGATATTTTGTCTAAGTCAGGGCTGGTGTTCTCTCCATGAAGGTACACTCCCTCTCTATAAAGCTAGGAGGTAGGAGAGCCTATGGGAGACTCCAGGAGTCACTGTGGGAGTTAGGGAAGACTAAGAAGCAGGAAGGGGATTACTCACAGTTGGCAGGTGAATTCAAGAAGCGACATCTAATAAAGCCAACCACTTTTGAGTCTAAGAGAATCAAGTTCAGATTCTGCATTGAGACCAAACAATCCCTGGTTGGTTCTAGTAGAATACTAGTAGTTGTTGTTGTTGTTCTTAGTTACCATCATGTCAATTCCAACTCATGTTGACTGGATGTGTGCAGACTACAGCTAGTCCATAAGGTTTTCAAGGTTGTGACCTTAGAGAAACATTACACCAGGCCTGTCTTCCAAGGCATCTCTGGGCGGGTTCGAAATGCTAACCTTTTGGCTAGTAGTCGAGCGCTTAACCGTTTGTGCCACCCAGGGACTCCTAGGATGTTAATAAAATCCTAGAATTGTAAGGAACTTTTTAAGACACTCAGATTATCCTGGAGCCTGGATGACACTTGGATAATCTCGGGACATTTCAGCATGCAGGAATGATGGGTGGCCATGATTGCCAATTCAAACGCTTTTAGTGCTGGGAACTCACCACCTCTCCAGCCAGTGTCTCTGGGTACCCTAGTGCCCTCCTGAATGGTCCAGCTGAGGCGGAGATTGATTCCACGCAGGTGTAGACCTTGGGTGAGATGCCCAGCGATCTGTTCACATATTCTGTCCATTGAGAGGGCCTTGGATTGAAGAGTTCAGGGAGAGCAGGATTCCCTCCTCCCAAGGCCAAGGCAGTATGAATCCCTGTACAGAACGTTCGTCTTCATTATGCTTATCCTAGGGCCTCATGAGACTAAGCCCCTGGACCGCCTGGTTTCTGACAGCGTTTCTGACCTCCATGAATGCTAGACGTGTTCATTACTCCTTTCACTGTTGCCCAGCCACAACCATGAAGAAAAATCACTCCGAAATTTGCAGTAGATTTGGCCTATGAATAATTCAGCATGGCTCCACACTCAGGGGAAGTATTTGATTTCTGATGCTTCTTCACCTAGAGGACACTATAGATAGCATGTCACAGGGATGCAGCTGCTTAGATTTAGATGGACCGGTGGGAGGAAGGAGGGAGGGAAGAAAGGACTGGATTAAAGGAAGAAAGACAGGGAGGGAGGGAGAGAAGGGAGAAGGAAAGTTAGATATGGAATAAATTTCCTCCTTCTGGCAGTCTTAGAAGCATCCAAGGGCTTTAGCTCATGCTGGAAACAGGCTCCGGGGAAAGAGCCGGGTCAGCCTGTGGGAGCTGCTGCAGGTGACAAGTCAGCTGCAGGAATGGAATGGTTGAGTGGTTGAGTGTGGAGCTCCTCCAGCCACGCGGTGGAATCCTCACACGTAGGAACACAAAACCAGCGTGCAAAGCTCCTCCTAGAATGCCCGAGGCTGCAGAGCCAACTCCCCATTTAGACTTAGCATTCTTAGAAGAGGTAAAAGGAAAGAGATGGGGACCTGGATGGAAAGGCTGAGTTTCAACCCAAGTTCCACCTCTCAGGGGCAGTGGGACCTTGGGATAACGGTATCTGGCCAGAGACCCTGTATCCTCCAATCCTGCCCCATCACAGGGCAGGCAAATACAAACTGTTTATTACTGACTTTTTTTTCCCTGATGGACCAGGCTGCCCCATGTAAACCAGTTCCTGTTGATTCTGACTCATGGCGACCGCGAGTGTGTCAGAAAGGAACGGTGAGCTACAGGGTTTTCAATGGCTGATTTCTCAGAAGTAGATCACCAGTACTTTCTTCTGAGGCACCTGTGGGTGGACTTGAACTTCCAACCTTTTGAATAGTTAGCCGTTTGCACCACCCAGGGACTCCGCCCCATGTAAGGGACTCCTTAATCTAAGCTAGGGGCTTACCTAAGCAGCCTATTTTTCTTTTCTCCTGAATCCCAAACTTACTTAACACTTCCATAGTGACAAAAGGTCTCCTGCATGGAAGGCAAGAATTCTACCACTGAACGACCATTGCCTCACTAGACTTACAAATGAGCCAAATCTCCAAGAACTGTCCTCATCCCCACCCCAGGCTTCCAGCACTTCCCTCTGTGATTGGCCAGACTGTGGTCACTGTCCTAAGGACCAACTTTTTTCTTCAAAAGAGATGCCTCCTCCCACAACCAGGGAACTTACCAGCAAACCATCTCTTAGGGCCTGATCCTCAGCATTTTTTAACCCATATCTCACCCACAAAGATATGATCAAGCTTAACTACATGGGGTTTACATGATGAAAATGCTGGTTTACTATTATTGTTATTATTTGAAATTATATTCAAATATTGAACCTATTTTCAAATGCTGCCCTGACACCCCACCCCCTCCCAGGAGCACATTCCCTTTCACTCCCACCTGGTTGTGAATCACTGTTTTTGGGGTGCCCTCTTCAAATGGACCACCTCACCCAAGCACCAGTGAACCAGTTTCACACGCATTAGTAGTGACAGCCTGTTGGTGGGTGGAGGGGGGTGGAGAGAAGAAATAATTTCTGCAAAATTCAATAATAAAAGAGTGACTTTTTTTTTCAAATTCTGTTTTTGAATTCTGCGGGTGGACATTGGGGTGAGGGGTAGCACCGGAGTCCCTGGGTGGTGCAGATGTTTAACGTGCTGGCTGCTAACCAAAAAGTTGGAAGTTTAAGCCCACCCAGAGGCACCACAGAAAAAAGGCCTGAAGATCTACTTCTGAGAAAGCACCCATTGAAAACCCTAGGGTTCATAGTTTTACTCTGACACACATAGGGTCACCATGAGTTGGAATTGACTTGAGGGCAACTGGTTTTATAAAGCTATAAAAGGAAAAATAATTCTGAGACAGAGCAGACCTTCAGCAGAGAGCTGAGGGCATACTGGGGAAGGATGCCTGATGCTCCCTGTGGCTGGACCACCTGGTGCCCCAAGGTGACCAGTTGCAATGGAGTAAATTCCAACTCATGGCAACCCAAGTGTTTTCAGAGTAGAACTGTGCTCCATAGGGTTTTCAGTGGCTGTGATCTTTCGGAAGTAGAGAGCAAGACCTTTCTTCCAAGGCACCTCTAAGTGGATTCTAACCGCCAGCCTTTCAGTTAGCAGCAAAGCGCTTAACCATTTGAGAACCCAGGGTCTCCTCCTACAGACTAAACAAAGGGCAGCTTTTTTCCCAGCAGATTCCTCCGCAAGACTATTCACGGCCTTCTACCTCACTCACAAGGCAGACAACAGCCTTGAGTCTTGTAACTAATCTTGTCCCTTTCTGGCACATTAGAGGGCAGGGGGTGTGTCCCTGGGAGTTTTCTTATTGTTAATTATCCTGTGAAGCTCCAAGGCTTTGTCTCTGCTACGAGTGAGAAAATGACTCTGGAGCATCTCCAAGGCTGTGTGATTCTCATGGGGAGGATTGAGGCTGTTTTCCTGTGGACCTTGACAAAGCCACACTCCTGTACCAGTATGACGTGCAGGAAGAGGGCAGCAGAGAGCGAGCGGAGAAGGCCAAGGCTCTTTTGGCCAGAGTTGGGAGGAGATAAAGTCTTTAGGAGTGGACACTGACAGCTTATGCTGCTGTGGAGCAAGCCAGAGGATGGGAATGGAGGGGGTGGGGATGCCGCCAGCAAGGGGCTTGCAAGGAGCAGGAAGCTGCAGGGAATTCCCCTCACCAGGTGGATCAAAACCGAAGCATGGTGGGGAAGGAAACCTCAGAGGGATTTGTCCTAACCCTGCAAGCTGGAAATCAGAGGATGAGCAAAGTAAAACCTTCAGGTTCCAATCTCAGATCTTTGTGCTTATACCGAAAGGTCACGGATTTGAAAGCATTGAAAAACTCTTGGCCACGGCATAACAATCAGCAGGTATGGTGTGAAATGGGACCGTGTTAGCCCTTAGTACTTTTTTTTTTTTTTAATTTATTGTGCTTTAAGTGAAAGTTTACAATTCAAATTAGTTTCTCATACAAAAATTCATACACACATTGTTATGTGACCCTAGCTGCTCTCCCTATGTTGTGACCGCACACTCCTCCTTTCTACCCCTGATTTCCTGTGTCCATTCAACCAGCTCCTGACCCTCTCTGCCTTCTCATCTTGCCTCTGGACAGGAGCTGCCCATTTAGTCTCATGTATCTACTAGAGCTAAGAAGCACTCTCTTTTTTTTTTTGGTTTTAACAAAGAGAAGTTTATTTCCTTACAGTAAAGTAGCTACAAGTCCAAATCCAGGGGAAGGCTTTCTCTCTCTTGGCCTTCTCATCAGTGTTCCCCTGGACTAGGAGCTTCTCAGCACAGGGACCTCGGTCCAAAGGACACGCTGTGCTCCCAGCACTGCTTTCTTGATGGTATGAGGTCCCCAACTCTCTGCTTGCTTCCCTTTCCTTTTATCTCTTGAGAGATAAAAGGTGGTGCAGGCCACACCCCAGGGAAACTTCCTTTACATTGGGTCAGGGATGTGACCTCGGTAAAGGTGGTGTTACAATCCCACCCTGATCCTCTTTAACATAAAATTACAATCACAAAATGGAGGCCAACCACACAATTCTGGGAATCATGGCCCAACCAAACTGATACACACCTTTTTTTGGGGACATAATTCAAACCATGACATTCCACCCTTTGGCCCCCCAAAAATCACATCCTTGCAACATGGAAAACATATTCACCCCATCATATCATAGCAAAAGTCTTAACTCCAAGTCCAAAATCCAAAAATTCCTCTTCATCTGTGAAATCTAGAATACAAGTCATTTGCTTCCAAAGGTACAATGGCAGAACAGGCACAAGCTAGACATTTCCATTACAAATGGGAGAAACTAGAGGAAAAGAAGAGATAACAGGCACCAAGCAAGTCAGCAGAACAGACTACATTAGCCCTCAAGGCTTTGAAAATAATCCTCTGTTCTCTGAGACAATTTATACAATAGCCCTGCCCTCCAGACTCTAGGTACTGGCCACAGTCTCTGGACTTTGAGTGAAGACCTCTTGGCCCTGGGCTTCAGCTCCGCCTTCCAGGCACGCTGGGATAGCAACTCTGCTCCCTTGGCTTTAGGCACACCATTCTCCCAGTCCATCTGAGTGGTGACTCCACCCTTAGAAGTACCAGAGGCCATTGCTCCACCCTTTGAAATCCCTGAGGTCATGGCCATACCTTTGGAGACTGAGGCAGCTGGGCTTCTTGTGTCCCTTGTCTCTTCAGCTTCTGCTTCTGTTTCCTGTGGCCTCTTGGCCCTCGGGCCTCATGCCTGCATCTGCCCTGCTGGGGCAAGTGTTCCAAAGCCCTGTAGCTCCACTGGTAAGTGCCCGGGGGCACCCCAGTCCGCCAGAAAGCCTCTTGCACACAGGCACTCAGCTCTCTCGCTCTGTGGGTCGGCTCTAGCGCCATCTCGCACTGGTCTCCTGGTTCTGCTGCTGCAGGTTCTCTGCTGCTGCTGGTCCTCTGTCACTGCCACACGTCTATCGATTCACAGTTTTAAAACCGCTTCCACATTTTAGGTATATGTTAGAGCAGCACCCCACTCTCTTGGTACCAAATTCTGTCTTAGTCATTTAGTGCTGCTATAACAGAAATACCACAAGTGGATGGTTTTAACAAAGAGTTTATTTCCTTACAGTAAAGTAGCTAAAAGTCCAAATTCAGGGTGTCAGCACCAGGGGAAGACTTTCTCTCTCTCTTGGCCTTCTCATCAGTGTTCCCCCGGGCTAGGAGCTTCTCGGCACAAGGACCCCGGTCCAAAGGACGTGCTCTGCTCCTGGCACTGCTTTCTTGGTGGTATGAGGTCCCCCAAGAAGCACGCTCTTCATGAGTATCATTTTATGTCCCATAGTCCAGTCTAATCTTTGTCCGAAGAGTTAGCCTCGGGAATGGTTTTAGTTTTGGGCTAACAGAGAGCCCGGGGGCCACGTCTTCTGGAGTCCCTCCAGTCTCAGTCAAACCATTAAGTCTGGTCTTTTTACTAGAATTTGAGTTCTGCACCCCACTTTTGTCCTGCTCCGTCAGGGACTCTCTGTTGTGTTCCCCGTTAGGGCGGTCATGGGTGGTAGCCAGGCGCCATCTAGTTCTTCTGGTCTCAGGCTGTAGCAGTCTCTGGTTTATGTGGCCCTTTCTGTCTCTTGGGCTAATACTTTCTTTTGTCTTCGGTGTTCTTCCTTCTCCTTTACTCCAGGTAGGTTGGGACAAATTGATGCATCTTAGATGGCCACTTGCTAGCTTTTAAGATCCCAGATGCCTCTCACCAAAGTGGAGCCCTTAGTACTTTTTAATAAACTGCAGTGAAACCTGTGAGATTCAGAAATCGATGAGATTGCCTTGTTTATCTGGGTCTCTCAAGTTTTCTGCCTTTGACAGGGTACAGTCTAGCCACTTTTCTATCTTTCCTTTTAGTGGGAAATATTTGAGTTTTCCTTCTCTGACAGGTTTCTGCCTTACACAGGTTGCAGCTTTTGCAGCTTTTGTAGGTTTTACCATATATGTGATGGTTAGTTTTATGTGCCAACTTGGCTAGGTTCGTCATTTATTCAAACACTAATCTAGGTGTTACCCTGAAGACGTAGATGTGGTTAACATACAATTAGCTGACTTTAAGTAAAGAAGAGCACCCTCGATAATGTGGGTGGGCCTCATCCAGTCAGTTGGAAGCTTTAGGAGCAAAAACTGAGGTTTCCCAGAGAAAAAGGAAATCTGCCTCAAAACTACTGGGTCAGCTTCTGCTGAGTTCCCAGCCTCCCCTACAGACTTCAGATTTGCTATCCCCCACAATTTTGTGAGCCAATTCCTTAAAATAAATCATATGTATATATATAATGTATGTGTGTATATATTCTATATATATATACACATATGTGTATATTCTCTCTCTCTCTCTCTATATATATATATATATACTATTGGTTCTGTTTCCCTGGAGAACCCTGAGTGATACACTAGAAACTTTGTTTTTTCCTTATATTTATTGTTTATTGCCAGTCTCCCCTCACTAGAACATAAGCTCCATGAGAGCAGGGGTTTTTTTCTGTTTTGTTCACTGATGTACCCAAGTACCTAGAACAGTGTCTTAAAGTACATATGGGCATTCATCAAATCTTTGTCAAATGAAGGAATGAATCAGCTTTCTCAAAGGTGCAAAAGGAGTCATGGAGAGGGGTCTGCTCATCTCTAAAGGGGAAGCAGCTGTTATAGATTGAATTGTGTCACCCCAAAATATGTGTTGTAAATCCTAACCTCTATGCTTGTAGTTATAATCCTATTTGGGAATGGGTTGTCTTTGTTATGTTAGTGAGACAGCATTAGTATAGGGTGTGTCTTAAGTCACTATCTTTTGAAATATAAAAGAGATTAAATGCAAGCTAGCAAGCAGAGATGGGGGAAGAGAGATGCCAAGCCACATGAAACATCACCCAAGAGCAGAAGCTTAAAGAGACAAGGACCTTCCTCCGGAGCCGACGGAGACTGAAAGCCTTCTCCTAGAGCCGGCACCCTGAATTCAGATTTCTAGCCTCCTAAACTGTGAGAAAATAAATTTGTTTTTAAAGCCACCCACTTGTGGTATTTTTGTTATAGCAGCACTAGCTAACTAAGACAGAATTTGGTAACAAGAAGTGGGGATGCTGCGCTAACAAATACCTACAATGTGGAAGTGGTTTTGGAACTCAGTGATGGGTAGAGGCTGGAAGAGTTTTAAGATGCCTAATAGTGAAAGTCTAGATTTTCTTGAAGAGATTGCTGGTAGAATTATGGATGTCAAAGGCAATTGTGGTGAGCGATCGGAAGGAAGTGAGGAGAGCTATAGAGACAGTCTCTATAGTCTTAGAGAATACGTGTGGTGCCAGCAACACAATGTTGCTAGAAATGTGGACGTTAAATGTGCTTCTGGTGAGGCTTTAAAAGGAAATGATGAACATGTGACTGGACAATGGAGGAAGGGCGACGCTTTTTATGCAGTGGCCAAGAACTTGTCTGAATTATGTTCAAATGTTTGGCAGAAGGTAGAACTTTTAAGTGATGAACTTGGATATCTGGCTGATGAGATTTCTAAGCAAGATCTTAAAGGGGCTGTGTGGTTTCTCCTTGCCATTTGTAATAAATGTGAAAGCAAAGAAAACCAAAAAACTAAACCTGTTGCCGTCAAGTCGATTCCAACTCACAGCAACCCTGTAGGACAGAGTGGAACTGCCCCATACGGTTTCCAAGGAGCACATGGTGGATTCAAACCGCCGATCTTTTGGTTAGCAGCTTAACCCTTAACTACTATGCCAACAGGGTTTCCAAAAGGAAAGAGAGGGCCTTAAAACTGAACTGTGCAAAATGAAAACAAAACTTAAAGACTTGGAAAATTCTGTTGTACAAAGTAAGGACACGTGTCCTAGAATGTGCACCAAGGACGTGACTACACAATCTTTTGTTAAAGAGATTAAGCCTGTGACTGATGAATCTAACCAACTACCGCAGCAGAAACCCATCAGCTTAGACTGAAGGGGACAGAGAAAGGATGAAGGGAGAATGCAGTCTGCCCCTTGGAATTCTACAGACAGAAAACATGCCAAAGGGGCTACTTCTGTTGTCATCCAAGGAAAGAAAAGGATCATCACTGGTGCAGCTCAGAGATCAGCAGAACTGTTGGAAGGATCACGGGAAGCAGAGCTGCCTCGGTCTCTAAGAGTGGGGCCACAGTCTCCTGGATTTCAAAAAATGGGGCCACAGCCTCCTAGGTTTTAAAGAATCAGATCTTTGAAAACTCGGTTCTGGAGTGTGGGGCTGCCATTCAACAAGCGGCAGAGGGATGGGGCTGACACCCAAAGCTGAGGGGTGGAGCTGCCATGCCCCAGGGACAGAAGAATGGGGCCTTTTGGGGCCCAAGGGGTGGGGTCACCACTCAGATGGACTAGGAGAATGGGGCCACCCAGAGCCAAGGGAGCAGAGTTGCCATCCCAATGGGTCTGGGGGGTAGGGTTGCCCAGGTGGTTTCAGAGAACAGAGGATTATTTTCAAGCCTTGAAAGCTAATGTAAATTGTTCTGCTGGGTTTTGGATTTGCTTAGTGCTTGTTATCCCTTCTTTCCAATTTCTGCCATTTGTAATGGAAGTGTCTACCTTGTTCCTGTTCCACCACTGTATTTTGGAAATAGATAACCTGTAGTTTAGATTTCACACGTTCACAGATAAACAGGAATTTTGCCCCAGGATGAAATATGCCTGAAGTCTCACCCATATTTGATTTAGACAACTCAGAAAATGGGATTTTGGGCTTGGAGTTGATTTACGACTTTTGGGATGATGTGATGGGGTGAATGTTTTTGTATGTGGCAAGAACATGAATTTTAGGAGGTCAAAGTATGGAATGTTATCAATTGAATTATGTCCCCTGAAAATATGTGTTGTAAATCTTAACTTCTATGCCTGTGGTTATAATGGAATGGGTTGTCTTTGTTATGTTAATGAGACAGGATTAGTATAGGGTGTGTATTAAATCAATCTTTTTTGAGATATGAAAAAGATTAAACAAACAAGGGAGAGAAACAGAGATGGGGAAAGAGAGACGCCAAGCCACATGAAAACTGGCCAGGAGCAGAAGCTCAGAAGATACAAGGACGGTTTTCTCCAGAGTCAACTGAGAAAGCCTTTCTCTAGAGCAGGCACTCTGAATTCGGACTTCTAGCCTCCTAACTGTGAGAAAATAAATTTTTGTTTTACGCCACCCACTTGTGGTATTTCTGTTGTGATGGTTAACATTGTGTGTCAACTTGGCTGGGCCATGATTCTCAGTGATTTGGCAGTTATGTAGTGATATAGTCATCTTCCATGATGTGATCAGCCAATCAGTTGTAAGGGGAATTTCCTCAGGGGTGTGACCTGCATCTAATATACATACGGACATTTTGACAAAGCTCTGGATCCTGCATCTGGCTGTCATCATCTGACCTCCAGTTCTTGGGACTTAAGCCAGCTGCCTGCAGTACTGCCTGCCGATCTTGGGATTCATCAGCCTCCACAGCCCGTGAGCCAGCAGCCTGCCATCTGACCTGCCAATCTGGGGTTCACATACCCTGCAGGTACATGAGTCAGGAGAAGCCTGATGCCTGTCACCTGACCCGTGGACTTGGGACTTGCCAGCCTCTACAACCATGTGAGCCATTTCCTTGAGATAAATCTCTCTCTCTCTCTCTCTCTCTGTGTATATATATATATATATATATATATATATATATATATATATATATGCTTCACTGGTTTTGCTTCTCTAGGGAATCCAGCCTATGACATCTGTCATAGTAGTGCTAGATAACTAAAACAGCAGCCCAGTCTGGGAGGGGGTAGGCACAAGGACCAAGCAGGCCTGGCAGGGGCCTCAGGTAGCCAGAGGGGAAACTGTGATCCAGGGGTTTGAGGCAAGGCCACTTGGTTGGTTCCCTCCTTATCTGGAGAGTTGCCTGTATTAAGGACAACCGCATCCTGTTCAAAGAAAGGGCCAGAGTTCTCCAGTGGAAACAAGGGTGTCTATTCCAAGCACATAGCATGTGCAAAGGCACAGAGGCATGAAACAATCTGAGAACTACAGACCTAAAGGAAATGTGAAGAGAGGAGTGTGACAGCAAAGCAGAGAGGCCAGAAGAGGTAGGATTACAAAGACAATGAATGTTCTGCTGAGGTAATTGAACTTTATTGTGTCAGGAATGGGGAACCCCTGAAAGATTTAGGCAGGGAAGAAACCTGATTGGATTTACTTGTTAGAAAGATCACTGGGCAACAGCTGAAGAAGAGCCTGGGAGACCACTTGGGAGGATATTTCATGTGTACCTCATTTTTTTGTTTGCTACTATCGAGTTGCCCCTGACTCACAGCGACATCATGCACAATGGAACAAAATGCTGCCTAGTCCTGTACCATCCCATGATCACTTGCAGATCAGACCATTGTGATCCATAGGGTTTTCATTGGCTTATTTTTGTAAGTAGATAGCCAGGTCTTTCTTCCTAGTCCATCTTAGTCTGGAAATTCTACATCATAGTAACTACAAAGCCACCACTGACAGATGGTGGCTGCTCATGAGGTGCATTGGCCAGGAATCAAACCCCGGTCTCCTGCATGAAAGGTGAGAATTCTACCATTAATCCACCACTGCTCCCATATGTATCATGGCAGTATGCTTTTCTTTTTGTGCATTTAGTGAGAAACATTCAGTGCAGGATCATATAGCTTTGTTAACCTCTAACTGTTACACACAGCAGAGCTAGTGCTAGCCCTCTCCTATAACCTCAGGGAGGAAAACCTAAACTCAGCACCACAAAGTACCTCTGCCGATCCCTCTGAGAGTGCTGTTAGCTGCTGTCACGGACTCAAATAGCTGGGCTTTGTCTTCCTTTGGCTCTTAGCAAGAGAGGAATTCATGCATAGGCAAGTATCATTCAAAACACTCCAGCCCCAGTCTTTTCCTTAAGACCCACCCGCCAGGCTGTCGCCATGACAACCACAACTGACCCAGCCTTCAGGAAGCAGCAGCTGGAGTCTAGAGAGGATGTGGTCCTGCTACTGCTGCTGCTTCTCAACATTGCTTGTCCCATGATGCAGCAGTAAGTCCTGGCAGGTGCAAATCTCTCTCTCTTTCTATCTCACACACACTCCTCCGCATCTATGCATCTATTCGGAGTCCTTCTCCTGCAAATATTCTTCTCACTCCCGCTCTGAACAGTGGATTGCTTGGGCAATTATAGAACCTCATCCTCCCCACCCCCAAGAGTGATTCAACCAAGCAGTGGGCACCTGACTTGCAGAGCCAATTCATTCCCTGGACAAGTACAGGGTACCCGAAGAAAGGAGCTCCTATTTTCTCTGGGGTTACCAGGCTGCGGCTGCCAGTGGCCATGTTCTCTCCCAGGTGTTTGCAATGGGAGAGATTAAGGTCAACACACAAAGAGAATCAAAGACCAGCAGAGACAGATTCAGCACCCAATGGCAGTGAGTCCCCTGTTCTAGCCCTGAGGCCCAGGTTTCTGTGGCTAATACTTTGATTCGGAGTCTTCTCCAGCTTTGTAAGCCACTATGTTCTGTCACTGCAACCAGAAGGGGCCTGACTGAACCTCCCTCTTTCCAAGTGGATTCTCCTCATTTCCCATCCCCCTCTTTGGCCCATCTGAAGAAATCACTTCCTGTGGTGCGATGGATCACTTTTACGTGGGCTTTCTCACCATGATCTTGTAACTCCTACCAAATGATTGGGTCAGACTATGCAAATAAGGTGCTTATGGCCCACCAAGGGGATTGGACAGCTTGCTATTAATGCAAATAAGGTGCATGGAGCCCCTGTGGGGTGGACCATGCCAATAATGTGTATGGAACCCTAACAAGAGGACTGGTCTGTTTTGCCACCCTGGTAGGCTTAAAATGAGCCATCCCAGAGGCAGACGCGGGGGACCTCACTACCACCGAGAAAGAAGAGCTAGGAGTGGTGCGTGTCGTTTAGACCCAGGATTCCTGTGCTGAGAACCTCCTAGACCCAAGAGACTGGAGCTGTAACACTAAAGACAGCTAGAGAGATGGCAGCACAGCAGTAACAAGACTAATAATGGTATGAGATGGCAAGAATCAGGAGACCAGCACGAGACAGCTGTGGTGGGGCTTGCCAACCCACAAAATGAGAGAACTAAGCGCCTTTGGGCGGAAGGTTTGCTGGCAGAGTGGAGTGCCTCCAGGCACTTGGCGGAGCTAGGCTAGCCAACCCATGGAGTGAGAGAGCTAAGCACCTTCGGGCCAAGGCTAACTGGTGGAGTGGGGTGCCCCCGGGCACTTATTGGCAGAGCTAAAGAGCTCTGTGACACTAACCTGAGCAGGGCAGAGGCCAGGCCCAGGAGCTAAGGATCAGAGAGAGGCCTGCCTGCAGGCACAGCTGAGAAGAGGCTGTCCTGATCAAAGAACTATATCCTGAGTCATTTCTGATCCTGAATTATAACCTGTTATTTCCCTAATAAACCCCATAACTGTGAAGTATGGTCTGTGATTCTCTGTGGCCATTGCAATGAACCACCGAACCCAGCAGAGAAGTAGAGCATACCGTGAGAGAGACGGCTGGTGTCAGAATTGGTAAAAATGTTGGAGGGAGGAGGTATGTCTGACCTCCGCCTCATAGGAATCAGCGTTGGGCCGTTGATCTTGATTCTCCCTCTACCTTGTGAAGTTAGAGGAGGTCAGACACCTCCATCATGCCATTTTTACACTTCCCTTCTCTTTGCCTTAATTTTCATAGCCTTAGAATGGAGAGAAGGGTAGTAGAATTCTCACCTTCCATGTGGGAGACCCCAACCAATGCACTTCATGCATAGCCACCACCCATCTATTGGTGGTGGATTGCATGTTGCTATGATGCTTAACAGGTTTCAAGGGAGCTTCCAGACTAAGATGGACTAGGAAGAAAAGCCTGGTGATCTACTTCCAAAAATCAGCCAGTGAAAGCCCTATGGATCACAATGGTCAGATCCACAATTCATCATGGGGATGGTGCAGGACCGGGCAGCATCTTGTTCCATTGTGCGTAACAGCGCCATGAGTCGGGGGCTGACTCCGTGGCAGCTTACGACAGCAACAACAGGATGGAAAGAATCCATCTTGTTTCCAATCTCTCTTCACTCTAGAAACTGTTGGGGAGCAAGAGGAGACATGAAAGGCTTAAACAGCCTCCAGAACTTAGGACTATACCACAGGATTCCGGGAATGACAGAAATGATTCATATTAAGGGGAAGTGGAGAGACAGAGAGGACCAACCTGCAAAGCTGGCCTGAGGAGGTGAGATGAAGTGCTGCGCCTGGCATATGGGCTCTTCCTGGCACTCCCGGACACTGCCAGGCCCCTGCCAAGGAAAAATACTCGGCTGCCACAGGGAGTGAGAGGGCGGCCACAGCCCCCAGCTCTCTTGCCCTCCCCCAGGATTTTCCAGTAATATCAAGCCTCATTTCCTCAGCCCAGACTTACAGGCTTTATCCTGAATACCAAAGGGCACATGCTTTTCTGTGTGTGTGTGTGTACACCCCAAAGGGGCTAGGGTGGAGGAGGAAAGGCTTTCAAACAAGTAACTTTAAAATGCCCAGTAAGATGTAGCAAGCATGAGCAGGACCATCAGCCGCTCATTCACGAATATTCAGGGGCCCCTCAGTGCAGACACTATGCTCTCATCGTCAACAGGATGCAATGTCTGTATAAAGCTTTACAAGTCACCATACTGCAGTTCCCTGGATCCTCTCAACAACTGTGAGGTAGTAAGACAGGTATTACAGCCACATTTTACAAATGAGGAAACAAAGGCTCAGAAAAGTTAGGTAATTTGCCTAAGTTACAAAGCATTTAAATGCTAGTTCTAAGTGACAGCTGCTTTGCAAAGTCCTTAGGATGAGAAGCTCGGACCTTTTGGCCCTGCTCCGCTAGACCAGCCAGACTTCTGGAAAGAAAGGATTCTCAGTAGATTTTCAGTCACCAAACAGTTGAGTCAATCCTCTTGGGACTTGTGGTAAAAAAGATCTGAGTGGGAACCCGGGGGGCCTAGAACATGGAGGGGCTCAATACATTTGTAATGAATGAATAGAAGAAACTCACTAGAAAAAAAAATGTCAGTTTTTAAGAGAATGCTAGAGGGAACACTGGCCTTGAACTCGAATATCTGAACAGCCATTTACAAGCTGTGTGGCCTTGGGCAAGTCCTTTAATTAACCTCTGTGGGTTTCATTTTTTCTGTAAATAAAGGACAGGGATGTGAGGATATAAAAGCGAACATCAGTGTGGAAGGATCTGGTGTATAATAGACTGTTAATAAATGATGGTAGAAGTGGAATCTTTTCTTTCATTTCTTCAAGTGGAGAACAACTGGGAGATTCAGCAGCGCCTGGGCAGTGTCACAAAGCCCTCCCCCTTCTCTGGGAGCCTCAGCTCTCTTCCCACAGGAATTTGCAGGTGCAGCTCAGAGTATGCTGCCATCTGCTGGGCGGAAGGCAGAAGTGAACACCAAAAGCATCCATTATCACCAGGTAATCATAGAAAGATATCTGGCAAAAGAGAAAGGCAAGGGCCCAATTTCCCCTCAGCTATGACTTTCTTGTCCTTTAAGACAGGTAGGGCCCTCCCCACTGGCCAGAAGTTTGTCAGAAGAATAAGGTTTCAATCAGTTTTTCTTTTTAAAAGTAAGTGGTAGGTATAAGCACATGGCAGGTGCTTGACTTCAAACAATAGAATCACAAGAAATATTTGCTGGATGCAGATGGAAAGTGAGGCTGATTAATAGTCTCAGATACCAGGGCAGACAGGAGTGTGGACATTTTTCCTTTACCAGGAAAGCCTTCCAAGTGACCATAATTAGTCACAATTACCTTTTCCTTGGGGTGATAAATCAATTGTCATCTTTCCTGTTCTCATCTCAAAATCAAAATCTTCTATTTTCATCCTTTCTGACGATGGCATGGAACTGAGTCAACCTGAGACAGGACGTCCTCCCAGAGAACTGTATCTTCTGGATTATTGGTGACAGTGGTTTCCTTGTCTGGGTTCTTTACTTCTCCATGGCTGAAATCTAGAACTTCAGACTCACAGAATGCTTCCATCGTCACAGACGTTCTGCTGGATAGTACCAGTCTAGAGCTTTTTGGAGGAGAAGAATTTGTGGGGCAGATAAGAGAAGTCAGTAGCATTTCCCCCAGGATTCAAAGCCACAGGGCTTCTAACATTGGAGGAGGCCCAGAGGAGACCTTGCAGGCACCTGGGAATCTGAGCAGCTTCATCTTGGCAGATGTAGGAAACATACAAGGTTCAATAGGGGCTGCTGACCTTGATCTGAGGGCTCCAGAGCAGCTGCATTGTCTGGTGGGTTTAATAACTCATCTTCCAGTTAGACCTAACCTGACACCACCTGGACTGGCTCACTGAGACTTGAGCAAGTTTCTGTTCCACTATTAAGACAGAGGTCCCCAGGCTGTAGAAAATTCCACTGCCTCAAGCAGCTTGCTTTACATTAACATCTTGGTTCCCCTCTCCTTAACTGCTGCCTAAAACTAGAGGAAATTCATGGAAACTGGTTTAGGTGCCAAGTTGACATTCAAGACAACCTTTTAGTTCATTAAATACCTCATACATAGTAACTTCCCAGCCTCTGGGTGGAGTTTAACCGCCATTTTCTGAACATGTGATGCATGAAGTTATATGTAAACCCCACTGTACCTGTGTAGTATGATTAAGAATGTTGCTGATGTAACTTGTATGAACTTAAACCCCTTAAAAGTAACCTTCCCCTTCACCCTTGCTGAACAGTATGGCGGCAGCAGCCCTGACTGCCCTTTTCCTTGCATAACAAAATAAAGGTGCCTTTCTACTCCCCCACCTCAGTCTCTCTTTTATTGGCTGAGACAAGTCACATGGAGCAGAACCAGGGGTTTCCACCCAGCAACACTATCGTCATTTGTGGGCAGGCTCCAGACGTGCTAGTCATGCAGGTTCACCTCAGACAGCACCTGACCACCATAGGCTGAGCAGGTGGGGTAGGTGGGGGCTGGGGCAAGAATTACAGCCCTCCAAAGACAAAAGAGAGGCTGTGGATCCTTCCCAGGGGCTGGGATCTGGGAAGTGAGGCAAAATCCGAGTGTTTTACACATCAACATCTCATTGGGGAAGGCATTACAACCAGTGTGACCACAGAATTGTCACCCAAACTAGGACACTTGGGATAGTAAAATGGGGAGCCTTTAATAATTACACTAGGGCAGCCTAATCTAGAACGGTCCTGGGCAAACCTAACAACACAGATAGGAAGTAAACCAAATAGGAAGATAATCCAGCCATTACTGTTTCTCACTAATTTCTGGCTCTTCCTTATCTGATTACAAAACGAAACAGCATAAACCTCTCATCAGATCAGCTCTGTCAACTTCCAGTCGGGATACTGAAACTAGCAGGTCATAAAAGTAGGTATCCTTTGTCTTCCTGAGGCAACTCCCACTGGCACAGTCTGTCCCATTGGTCTGAGGGCAAATCAGAAGAAAATCCAGCTGAGAGTTCTTGTTACAAGGGGACAGCCAGGACCTCGGGGAGGGAACACAGATTTATCAGCTAATTATTAAAAAGGCACTCACAGGAGGTGTAGCAGTGGGGAGTACTTCCTCATAAGCAGAGAAAATAGAGAGGGGTGTGTGTGTGTGTGTGTGTGTGTGTGTGTGTGTGGAGAAAGTACAAGCAGGTGATTCTGTAATTCCACATTTGGCCTGCAGGAGGCAACGTCTCTCCAGCAAAGACTACACCATGTACTTAAAGAGATACTGCAGGAAACAACACATTTAATTGGCCAAGAAATAAAGGTTTTGTTAAAAAAAAAGAAAAGAAAAGAAAATCAGATTAGAATATTCCAGTAAGCAATTTTCACCCCTATGTATTTTCACGTAGAGATGCTGGCTCTTTTTCTATTTACAATGGTAGGTACACAGTGAGCTTTTAACAAATAAATACTTATGGACTGATCAGCTGGCTAAAGATAGCCCTGACTTGGCCTGAGGCACAAGGAGCACAAGGTGAGAACAGGAGGAAAGGACTAGAGACTGGTGAATGTGCATGGAAGAGCACTTTCCTATCTGGTTCACAGTTTGTCTCGGGGGAGGGGAGGTGCATTTGAAAATTTCCAAAAGATCTTTCCCCAAGAGCAAGCCATTAATTTAATTCCTTAACAACAAAACAAAACAATAAAATAAATAAAATTATCTTGGTTTTGGAAATCTTCTCCCTCACACATACATATTTGATAAATTAGTTCCAGGGTTATGCAGGCATATACATGTAGAGAAAATAGAGAGTTGTGTGTTTACAGTTTTGACATTCACACTCAGCCCTTTCAGATGCATTGTGTCTGCCCTCATCTCCACTCCACCCCGCCCCCACCCTTGTCCCCACCTAGACTCTGCAGAGACTGGTTGCTTCCATCAAAGTCCATCCATCACTAAGAAGGGACCATGGAAGTGGGTGTCAGCAGGCAGCCCTGAGTACAGATGTACATGTGATCTCGGGGGACATGACACTCCTCTCTTCACAGAACAGGCTACAAACTCCCCGGGGCCCGCACCTTCTGCCAGGCTTCCCTGCAGCCAACTGTCCATCTCTCAGACCCAGCACCTCCCTCAGTGTTCCAAGCATCAGAGAACAGCATCTTTAATACCACTATGAGTCCCGAGCACCCTGGTCCCAGGTAGATGCCTTTTCTGGAGAGACAGACAGACATAGATAGCTTCAGAGGGTAGGGTTAGAGGAAGAACAGCAGGGCACACTTTTCTATCCATGGGTGAGGAACACACTCCACAGCCTTCAGCCCCCTAGGGAATGGCAGTCTTCCACAAAAGCTGCAGATGGGAGTTCAGCCTCACCCACAACGGCTCTGAGATGATTAATGGCTATTGGCCTTGCCATCGGCCCAAGCTCCTCATCTGACAGGGTTCATGGTCATATTATTTCACTGGTGGAGCCTCTGCAGGGGGAGGGGGAAGCAAGGTGACCAAAGCAGGGGCAGCTGGGAGGGAGACATCTGTGACCACACAGACCAGCAGGGCTGCTATAGCCAGGGGCAGCTGCCTCCCAGCCTGACCAAAAGCCAGGGCCACCTTCTTCCACGCCCTGAGCTGGCTAAGCACCATCTGGGAAAGCCCTCAGTGCCTCTGCTAGTCCCAGGGTCCTAGGTACATACATGGAAGGGACATGGTGGGGTCACACCATCCTCCTTGGGTGCAGAGGCTACATGTGCCTGAGTTCACCTGAGTGGAAGGGGCATCACTGGGTGGTCCCCAAACCTCAGGAAAGGTGGTACCATGGCTAGTGTGGGGTGCTGTGAGCCCAGAAGCTGCTTCCTAGGTCCCTTGCTTCCCTCCTCCACGATGTGCAGTGAGGGGCCTCGGCTGAGGAATGTCCAGTGAGTGTCAGAAGCAAAAAAAGGGCCAGGAACCCCCAGGGGACAAAGGCAGTATCAAGATGGGCTGAGAATAGGGCCTTTATACATAAGGACCAGGCGCAGGCCAGCAGAGTCACACAGGGAGGGCCAGAGAGACATAGTGGACACAAGAGAGGGTTGCTGTCTTAACCAGAGGGGCTGGACCTGCCTGCCCACACAGCAGAGCACACAGTGGGACTCTAAGTTCTCCTTCCCCACCCCACTCCCACCCAAAAACATCTCCACACACAACCATGGTGACCAGGCACCCCAGCTCAGGCCTGCACAGGCCTAGTATAGACCCAAGGACAGGGTTTGGGGTGGGGATGAGGGTGAGCTCCCAAGGGGAGCTCTGGTCCAGAGGAGAGGCAACCCCCAGACAGCTAAGTGGAGCCAGGCTGGTCAGGCTTCCATCAGTGCCTCTTCCCCTCTCCCAGCCCACGGGGGAAAGACTTGGGAAGCAAGGGAGAAGCATCCATCACTTTCCACCCCAAGGAAGCGCGGCAGGTCCTCCGGGCTGGGTTGCCATGATGTGGTAGATGGATTCCCGGAAGCGCTGGTCTCGGCTGAGCCGCTTGGCCACCTCCTTAAGTTCCTCTATGTTGTTGGCTTCCAGCTGGGAGGTCATGAAGGACTGGGATGGCTTCACTGGGGAAACAGTGGCCCCGACCAGTGTGAACAAGCGCTCCCTCCACCAAGGCCTGTCTGGTCCCTACACCAGCCACCCACCACCACCACCTCACAGTCAGTCCTATGCACACCTGCCTCAGCCACTGAGCCTCTCCCCAACCCCTCCTGTCCATGGCTCCCACAACCTGTGAGGAACCCAAGGCTCTGAGAATTCTGGCAGAGCCAGATTCAAGGCCGCACTGTCCAGCCTCAGAGCCGGGCCAGGCCTTACACTCCCCAATGTGCTCTCCTCTTGCCTTGTCACCGACGGCCTGTGACACAGATGATGCACTCACTGTCATTCCAGGAGGCACTGGAGCGGCGCCGGTGGAAGCGGCAGCTCTTGATGCGACGAGTGGCCGCCTTGTGTATGTACACGGAGTTCTTCATGATGACCGGCATCTTGGCCTCCAGCTCCGCGTTGCGGATGCACTCCTCGAAGAACCCTGTGTGGCAGGCCCAGAAGGATGCAGTGACACTGCTCCTGCCCCTCCTTCCCTCCTAAGAACCCAGGTAGCGTTGAGTGGGAGATCTTGACCCCCATCCCTGGAGAGACCAGAACCACCTTTGCTCATCAAACCGCAACCTGCAGCCATCTTGTGGGAGGGCTGCTGAAAACAAAAGCTCTGAGCTTTTGAAAAAAGGAAGAAACTCTAGGCTTTTCCCTCAGCTCCCACCCCACAACCCACAGCTAAAAGAAGCAGTGCCAAGGAGGCACCTACAGGCAGGTGTCTAGGGAAGAAACTGTCAGAGAAAGACTTCCTCTAGAGCCGGCACCCTGAATTTGGACTTCTAGCCTCCTAAACTGTGAGAAAATAAATCTCTGTTTGTTAAAGTCATCCACTTGTATTTCTGCTACAAAAGCACTAAATAACTAAGACAGAATTTGGTACCAGAAGAGTGGGATGCTGTTCTAACAGATACCTAAAATGTGGAAGCAGTTTTGGAATTCAGTAATGGGTAGAGACTGGAAGAGCTTTAAGCTGCCTAATAGTAAAACCTAGATTGCCTTGAAGAGACTGTTGGTAGAATTATGGACGTCAAATGTAATTCTGGTGAGGGTTCAAAGGAAAGTGAGGAGAGCTATAAAGTCTCTGTCATCTTAGAGAATACATATGGTACCAGCAACAGAATGTTGCTAGAAATGTGGACATCAAAAGTGCCTCTGGTGAGGCTTTAAAAGAAAATGATGTGCCTTATGATTGGACAATGGAGGAAAGGCTATACTTTTTACGCAAAGGCAAAGGACTTGTCTAAATTATATTCAAATGTTTGGTGGAAGGTAGAACTTGTAAGTGATGAACTTGGATATCTGGCTCATGAGATTTCTAAGGAAGATCTTAAAGAGCCCACATGGTTTCTCCTTGCCACGTATAGTAAAATGTGAGAGGAAAGAGATGGACTTAAAAATGCACTGTGCAAAATGGAAACAGAATTTAAAGATTTGGAAAATTCTCTTGTACAAACTAAGGACCCGTGTCCTAGAATGTTCACCAAGGATGTGGCTACACAATCTTTTGTTAGAGATTAAGCCTGTGCCTGACGTATCCAACCAACTACCACAGCAGAAAACCCATGAGCTTAAGACTGAAGGGGTCAGAGACAGAATGAAAGGAAAGAAAACTGTCTGCCTTTTGGAATTCTACAGGTAGGAAACAGGCCGAAGGAGCTATATCTGTTGTCCTCCAAGAAAAAGACCATCCCTGGAGAAGCTTACAGATCAGCAGAACTGTTGGAAAGAGCACGGGAAGCAGGGCCTTCCTGGTTTCAAAGCGTGGGGCCACAGCCTACTAGGTTTAAAAAGAGTCAGATCTTTGCCAGCTTGATTCTGTAGTGTAGAGCTACCATTACAGTGTGCTGGGAGATGAGGCTGCCACCCAAAGCTGAGGGGGCAGGGCTTCCATGCCCAAGGAGCGGAAGAACAGGGCCTGCTGGGGCCAAGGGGGGCTGCGGGGCTGAGGGAGTGGGGATGAACTAGGAGAATGGGGCCGCCCAAAGCAAAGTGAGCAGAGTTGCCATCCCAATGGGCCTGGAAGGCTGAGCTGAAGCTTAGGGCTAAGGGGTCTCCACACAGAATCTAGAAGGCTGGCCAACACCCAGAGTCTGAAGGGCAGAGCCATTGCCCAGACAGTCTCAGAGAACAGAGGATTATTTTCAAGCCTTGAGAGCTAGCGTAATTTGCTCTGCTGGGTTTTGGAGTTGCTTGGTGCCTGTTATCCCTTCTCCCGCTCCAATTTCTCCCATTTGTAATGGAAATATATACCTTGTGCCTGTTCTACCATTGTACTTTGGAAGGAGATAACTTGTGTTCTAGATTTCACACGTTTACAGATGAGGAATTTTGCCCCAAGATGGAATATACCTAAAGTCTCACCCATCTTTAGTTTAGATGCTTCAGAATATGAGATTTTGGACTTGGAGTTGATTTAAGACCTTTGCGATGATGTGATGGGGTGAATATGTTTTGCCTGTGGCAAGGGTGTGAATTTTTGGGGGCCAAATGGTGGAATGTTATGAATTGAATTATGTCCCCCCAAAATATGTGTTGTAAATCCTAATCTCTATGCCTGTGGTTATAATCCCATTTGGGAATGGGTTGTCTTTGTTATGTTAATGGGGCAGGATTAGTGTAGGGTGTATTTTGAGTCAATCTCTTTTGACATATAAAAGATTAAACACAAGCTAGCAAGCAGAGATGGAGGAAGAGAGATGTCAAGCCACCTGAAGACTCCCCAGGAGCAGAAGCTTAGCAGAGACAAGGATTTTCCTCCAGAGCTGACAGAGACAGAAAGCCTTCCCCTAGAGCTGGCACCCTGAGTTTGGACTTCTGGCCTCCTAAACTGTGAGAAAATAAATTTCTGTTTGTTAAAGCCACGCACTTGTGGTATTTCTGTTACAGCAGCACTAGATAACCTCAATGCCTGTACTGACAGTATTGAACACCTAATACACATCAAGCCCTGTGCTGGACACCAGGGCCTCTTCCAGAGCTGAGGGCCCAAATACCTGGGGTCAGGACTTACTTTTCAGATGGCTCACGTCAGCCCGCATCCTCTCCTCCTTCTCCTTGTTGCGCACCTTGGAGTTGAGCCCTTGTTCCAGGCTCCGCAAGGCCCCCTCTGCCTCCCGCAGACGCCTCTCCAAGTCCATGCGGACCTTCACCTCAGCCTGAGGGGAGAGGAAATTGGTCCTGGAGAATAGTTGCCATCTCCCACGGAAGACTTCCCTGGTCACCTCTGGCTCAAGTGGGCTTTCTCGCCTCCAAACTTGGATGGAAGTTACTACATCCTGCCTCCACGTCTTACCCCTCAGCCAGGTGGCCAGAACTCAGCCCATGCACCCAGCAGGTGTCTATCAATGATGCCCCACTGAAGTGTGCCAGACTCGCTGCTTCCCTTTGTGGAGGCTACATCGCCTACAGCTGGCTATCTGGGAAGAGTGGCAGAGATCATTCAGGCAGCCACCTGGTAAAGTGTGGGGGTGTGAGAGGCCTGTGTAGGGGCCATCTCCAGGTGAGGGAAGGGCCCCTTAGCCCACATGGACCCCAGAAGGTCTGGGCCAGCACCTTGAGATCCCGCTCGGCCTGTTGCTTCTCTGCCGTCAGCTCCTGCAGTGAGCTCTGGAGTGCCTGGGACTGGCTCGAGTAGAACTCACGCTCCTCCTCCAGGGCCCGCGAGCGCTCCTCATTCTCCTTCATCCTGCCATGGCAGAGGAGACACTCAGTGCTCACATGAGAAGTCAGTCCCTCTTAGAGACCAGGCTGGAGGAACACTGAGGCCCACGCTTTGTGAGCCGCAGAACTTCCTAGATCTTGTCACCCAGGTGATGAGAGGGATGGTATGGTCAGTGATGGGAGCCCTAGACTTAGGAGACCACAGTCTTGGCTCTAGGATTTGCTAGCTCTGTGACCTCAGGAAGGTCATATAACCCCCTTAAGCCTCAGTTTCCTCATCTGTAAAAAGGGGTTAAGAGTACCTGCCCAGGCTTCCTCAAAGCACTGCTATAACAGCCTAGAGGTAATCTGTATGGTTGACACTATTGCAAGAGATTATTATAGAATCAGCATTGGGTTCTTCAGCCATTTGCCTGGTGAGAAAACCAAGTTCTAGGCAAAAGGAAGTGAGTGGCCTATCTGGTCAGTGGCAACTGAGTCCAGGCATCAGTTTGAGGAAAGTTTTCAGACCCTAAGCTGATCATAGACTTATGAGTCTTGGGCTACTTCACCTCTTCTCTGCCAGAAGCTTCTCCTCCAAGAGCTGCTGCATCTTCTCCTCAATTTGCCTTAGGTTACTATGGAGACACCCGCTGAGAGGGGGCTGCTCACTCTGACTGGCCAGTGTCTGCAGCTGGTTCTCATTCTTCTCCAGCATTTCCAGGGTTTTCTTCTTCTCTAAGGAGAGTTCCTGGAGTTAGGAGGGAAGGAAGAGAAAGAGCCTAACTGAGGTTCTCTAACATGGCTGCTCTCACTTGCCTTCCAATTCCAAGGAGTGATGCCCTCTTCTCTCAATCCTCTGTGGGGAACACCTGAAATATCTTCACTCTTCCCTGAGCCCCAACAAGAGAGTCAGGGAGCAGTTCAAGGCAGCCTCCAGGGGGAGGTGGCACCTACTAAAATTGAGTCTCAAGGCCAAGGGCACCATGACCTTCTGAGGTCTTTGTTCCTCCAGGGTTGACTGAGGAAGTATGTTGGCTTCATGTGAAAAACATTTAACAGGAGCCAGCCCAAGAGTAGATTTAGATGTTCTCCCACTTATCAGACTGGGATTTTGCACAGCACAGAAATTCTGGAGTTGAAAATATCCGTGAGAACCACCTCCAGGCTGTGAAACAGGGAAAGATAAACAAATAAAGGCACCAAAACAACGCCTCAGCCAGTCAAGGAAGAATGGAAGGGAAACCCCCTCAGCCTTCAAGGCAATTCATGGATTCCATAAACACTTATGGGTCACCCATGAAGCTCACTCCACGTGCTGGGCTTGGAGAGGCCACTCAAACACAGACTTGTGAAGGTCATAGTTTGGAGAACACAACTTAGTGTGTTAAGTCCAGTAACAGACATACAAAGTGCTGTGGGAGTCCAAAGCTCAGTGCAAATACCTGCCTAGAAGAGTCAGGGAAGCTTCACTAAGGTGATATTTGAGCTGGGTCTTAGAAGAATGAATAGGAGTTCTCCAGGCAGAGAAAAGATGGAAAGGCCATTCTGCGTGGAAGAAACAGTATGGGCAAACGTGTGGAGGAATGAAAGATCTTGGCTTCCTGGGGACACAGTGGTTTGAAGTAGGGGTTGAGGTGTCTTTGTGTGGAATGCAGAGGGCAGCAGAGGGAGAGTGGAGCAGGAGGAGAGGAGAGGTTGGGACTGGAGTTGGCACTTTCTTGCCATGCAATGGAGTTTCCCTTTGTCCTTAGCACATGCCACCTCCTTCTCTCTTCCCAGTTTCTGTGGTATCAAACAGAGGTCACCTGGTGATTAATTTCTCTTCATACTCAATTTTGCCTGGGAGCAGCTAAGTGAATAAGCCACAAGTAGGAAGTGGTGGTGCTCCCACCACACACCCTAATCAATCTTCCATCTGGTATAAAAATATAAGCACTAAAAAAGGCGGATTTCCTGAGGCCATGGTCCGCAAGGGCAAGCTTGACTTTGTCCTTCTGGATCTGGGAACTTCTGCTCTGGGCCTCATGCACAGGTTGGAGTTGCCAAAGGTCCACAGAGAGGAGACCCTTTATATTAGCCTCCCTTCCTGCCCCATTCCCCTTGCAGATAACTTCCTGGGGAAACACCACTGGAAAAATCAATATCACATGGCCCACCAACCAGCATCCCAGTCAACCAGCCCAGCAGTGGCCCCTCACCTCCAGCGTCCGCTGCAAGGACTCTGTGAAGTGCCTCAGCTCCTTTTTCTCTTGCTCCACACCCTTGAGGCATCTTGCTGTCAGTTCTAGCTCTCTGCAGGGATACAGGACTGGGTATGGCAGTGTCCACCCACCCCCACCTCCTCTACACACAGAAATGCTTCTCCTTCACCTTCTGGTATGGCTCAGAGTGCTCTTAAAGGCCAGCCCCTCTTCAACCTGGGCCTCAACAACAGCTGTAGGGGCCTGGGGCTGAGAGAAGCAGCGGCTGGCAAAGTGGGGTTGGAGTCTTGTTCAAGGTGCATATGCCATCTGTCAGTTGGGACAAACCCAGGGCCACCCCATACCCCACAGAGGTGTGCACTGGAGGAGAAGCAAAGGGGCTCCAGGCTCACCCCCCATCTCCCCTATACAAGCTCCTGCTAGAACCCAAACTCTGACAATTAGACATAGCTGAGGTCCCTCTCAGGGGTGACAAACTCCTTACCGCCTTCTTAACAAGCCTTGGTCACCTCAAGTCTTTACTCTTGTTTCTCATCCTCCTGCTTGGAATGCCTTTCTCTTCTGCCCAGCTTTCCAAATCCTACCCACACTTCATGGCCCAGCTCCATCTAACCTCTATTCAAGCCTACATGGATCACAGATATTTGTTAATTCCTATAACAGAAGAAATCTGCCTATGCCTTGTAACACCTGATTATATATTACTGTGTTGATGTTTCCTGGGTGTGAGTCTAGTTTTCCCAACCAGACTGTAAGATCCTCAAGGGAGGGGACTTGTCTTCTACTCCAGTGTCTGGCACAATTATGGAAGCTGAGGAGGTGCTTGGCAATTCACTTGGTAAGATCCTCTGAACATCTCCCTCCCCAAAATACAAGTCTACTTGACTTCCTTTTACAAGGTTGTTGCAAGACAGATTTTTCTGAGCTATCACTGATGATGAATGGTGATGATGATGATGATGACAAGCACCACCACCAACACTACCCAGAGCAGTAGTCCCCAAATCCCTGGACAGCTGGGAAGGCTTTTATAAATACAGATATCTGGATATTTTCAATTCAATAAATGATTATACTAAATTTGCAAACCATAGGTGGGACTACAGATCTCAAGCATCATTAGCCAAAATGTGAAAGGACAGTGCTGGAAAGACAGGGAATGTTGGGGTCTTAGTTAATGACACATGTAGGGCAGCTGGGTACTGTCTGGCCTTGGATAGGAAAGGCTTTCATGGAGGCAGGAGGGGGGCTTGCTGCTTGGAGGGATACCTGGCTGCACCTCTCCACACCTCATACTCCACAGTGAGCAGAGATGACCCATTTGTGGGGTCTACAGCTCCTTCTGGACACATCCCAAGACCTAGAGCATTGAAAATGTAGACCCAAACCAAGTCATCAGTTAGTGAGTATCCCCTGGGCGGAGGTGTCTTCAGGCCTGACCAAGAACATGGGTTCTACACACCCTAACCTAGATGTGCCCTCCTCCCCACTCCCTTTCTGGGCCACCTCTACCACCTCTTGATCTGCTCCTGCTCCATTCTCAGCTCCTGCACCACCTCCTCAAACTGCTGCTTCTCAGCCTCCAGCACCTGGTTAAGGCGCTCAAGCTCCTGAAGAAAATCAAAGAGAGAGAGAAGAGTCATGGGAAGCCCACTCAAATCCAGGGCACCCTCTAGATTTAGCACAGCCTGGAACATACACCAGACCAGACTTGCAACAAGTCCTGAGGAGCCCTGGCCCCACTTGATGACACTGTCTCAGCAAAACCAAAACCTGTAATGAACGTGGCCCATTAAAAAACACTGTTAGCATGCTGAATGCAGGTTTAGAAATGATCCTAACATTATTTTCCTGCAGCTGCATATGATTATAATTCTGGATGTCTACTACATTGGGAAATTCCAGTCACTGACACCCTAAGGCAGGTTGGCTAGCCCTCAAGCCCTGGAGGAGAAAGTGGTGAGTGTATATTTCCTTTAAAGAGCCCTAGAGTGGTGCTGGATAGGAAAGGCAAAAAGAAAAAAGAAAAGCAAGCCATTTCTAACCCAAGAGTCAAAGAATAAGGAGTTTTTTTGCTCAAGGCATCTGGAAAGCAATGAGCCCAGATGACTGCAGCTTCACAGGTATTCAGCCCCAAGAGTGCAGGAAAGACAAAAAGCCCAGGACAGGCCCTGGAGCCAGATGAGGGGAAGGGGAAAGAGACCAGTCCCTTTATGAACCTGATCACGAGCCACTATGTGCTGCAAGTATGTGCCTTCAGGGGTCCTATCTTCCTGGAGTTCAATGGGAGGTGGTGCTGGGGGAACACTTACAAGGGAAGTTTGGCTTGCAGCGTTTTTGTGACAATGGTTTGTTTCTCGACATTTTACACTGTAGGAGGATATTATTTCTTTCTCATCTTCTACCTCCAAATTACATTCTCGTTTTCACCAGCAGGCCCCAGTTATGTCTCCAAGAACCAGAAGGTAAAACTGACCCGCCTGAATGGTAAAATAATCATTTGGCTTTTCTTATTCCCATCCACCCCCACAGTTGGTCCCAGGAACATGTGGTAAGATGCTGTTTTCTACCTGGGCCAAAATTAAATGTATCTGGGCAGCATTTATTGCTATGTGAAAGGATCAGAGAAACGGGTATCCATGAATTGGAGTCTTCCAGGGTCAAAGGAACTTTAAAGGTAATTTGGTCTTTATTAGACACTTGAATCCCCTGCTTGGGTTTTCCTCCAAGAGATAATCCAAGCTCTGCTTGAATGGCTCTCCACGACAGGGAATTCCCCCTCTTAAGGTAGTCCGGCAGTCCCTAGGTGGTGCAAATGGTTAACGCCCTGAGGTTTGCGGCTTGAGTTCACCTAGAGGGACCTTGGAAGAAAGGCCTGGCGATCTACTTCTGAAAAATCAGCCATTGAAAACCCTATGGCGCACCATTCTACTTTGATATAGCTGGGGTCGCCATGAGTCAGAGTCGACTTGATGGCATCTGGTTTTAAGGTAGCCCACATCATCCCTGAACAAGCTGATAAAAAATTCTTCCTTTCAGGCTCAACCCTCTGCCAGGCTCGGCACTGCCACTCTCTGAAATCTACAAGTATACACTGATGACACAGACTTTGCTGAAAGTTTTGTGGGCCTACATCTCATCCATGGAACAATACTTCCCTCCGAAACCCCTTTGGCCATCTCTGTCCTTTGCTCAAATTTTCTCTCCTTTAGGCAGCTGCTTCACTCTCTGGAACTTTCTCTCAGCCATACAGCTCTCCCCTGCCCTCTCAGCCCTGAAGCTTATATATCCCAGTCCGCAAAATAAGAGCTGGTTAACAGCTCTTAGGAAACCAGAAGACTGGCCACACCAAGGATGGCAGCTGACTCCCAGACATGCCGAGTTCCTCAAGGGCGCTTAGGAGCAGGGACATCCCATTTCATCCCACCAGTTCCATTTAAGTCAAAATCTGCCTCCTCATAATTTCTGTCATTGGGTCTGATGTCTCCCCTTGGGGCTACAGAACAAGACTAATCCCTTTTCCTCTCAAGTATTTGGAACAGCTATTCTGTGCCCGTGTCATCTCTCCTGCAGGCCAAACAATTCGTTTACCATCCTTCACAAAATGTGATTTCCAGTCATCCACAAAGCTAATTATCCTTTTGGAAAAAAAAAAAAAAAGGCAGTGGCTTAGGCTCCTGATTGGTTGGGGGCTCACAGTAGACCATAATGTCTGTGACACAGCCACATTTTCACTCATCTTGATATCCTCAGTGCGTAGCTCAGCAGGTGCTTGGCACACGTTAAGCACACATGTGTAGCATGAATGAATGGAATTTTAAAAAAATATCACTGGTTTTTTCTCTCCTCCCCACCCCAGAATTGCATTGAGACTATAAATTCATTGGTTGGAATCTTCACTATATTAACTATATTAACATCTTGTACTTGCAAGGCTGGCCCTGGGCATTTCCGGTTTCTCTTTGTGCATGCCCACATGCAAAGCAGAGCCCTCACAGTTCAGCCAGAAAAAGGAAGGTGGGCAGGAGGCTGCCCACTTCCAGGGATGAGGGAGGTAAGGCCACGGGGGCTGGGCAGCCCTGGGGGACCTGCACCCAAGGAAGGGCATGTTCTTCTGGGTCCAGGCAACTGAATCCAGCATGGCTCCCCTGCATGCTCTGCTCTGGCCCCCAGAGTCCCAGGCCCTCCTGACACATGGAAGAATCAGGGCTGTGCCACCATCACCCGGCCCACATCTGCATGTGCCTTTGTAACCCACGAAGCACTCGCTGCATCCTGTTTCTTGGACCCTCACAGCAATCCAGGAGTGGGGCAGGAGCAAGCATTAGCTTTATCAGAGTGTCACAGAGGGAGAAACTGAAACTCAGTGAGGTCACGTGGCCAGTGACAGAGTTGAGACTCTAAGTGAGGTTCCTGACTCCAGACCCTGAGTCTTCCTTTAGGCCGGGCTGCCTCTCAGAGACCACACGAACAATCAGAAGAATCTTCATCTTATCATTGGACCTTCGACCAAATGCACAAGAGGCCCAAGACACACCCAGATGATATCTGGGGCCTGGTGTGGAAATGGGAAAGGTGGACCCATACCAAGCAGAGGAAGGAAAACCCCTTGCAGGATGACTCAGTGGCAAAGCCAGGAATAGATCTGAGTTCTATTCCTGATCTAGAGCACTCAGCTGACAGGGGAATGGAACCTGGACACAGTTCTCTCGCGGTCTGCCCAGAGCAGCCTCCTCGCGATACCAGCTGGGCCTGTGTTGAGTCTTACCACATTTTGTACCAGAGGTTCACAGCTGACGGGCCTCCCTCCTTCAGTGTGCCGTGGCTTTAAGCAAGGCCTGTGTGCAGTAGGTCTCCGCTGCCCTCATTTTGTGGCTAAAGACCTAGATAGAGTGTCTAAATTTTCCTCCAGCTTACTGCTGTCCCAGATTTCGCCTCTCTGATGGATAAGGCTGTCTCTCTCCCCACCAGTGGCTGTGTCTGTCACTCCATCCCACCCCTGGATTCCTGGATCACTTGTCTTTATGTTGCTGACACACCCCTAAAAGTCTCACTTCTTAAATTGTACAAAAGTGTATGAAGAAAATGCAAAAACTCTAGTGCAGGACTTACATGAGGGCCTGGGGATATGGGACACCCACGACACCGCTGAGGGGAAGAGGGCTCAAGGCTGTCAGGATGCTGAGCCTCGAACTCCTGCAACCCTAATGCAAGTCGCAATGGATTGAGTTTTGGTGATTGACAAAATGGTTGTGAAGTCTAGCTGGAAGAATAAATGGGCAAGAATATCTGAAAAAATTTTGGAAGAAGAAAAATGAAGGTGGATTGTCCGCTGGGATGAGAATCAAAATGTAACATAAAGGTGTCCATGCACTGATTCAGCCCCCACACACACTGACCAAACACGCATCCTGGGCTAGGTGATGTGCCAGGCACTGGGAAGACTTGGGACACAAGGGGGATGTGGTGCTTCTTGACTGTAGGGCCTGTTTTAGAACTTAGCGAAGGGTGGTCTGGGCTTTTCCTGGACAAGCTGGGAGGGGTGAGGGGTTATCAAGAGTCAAATCAGAGAGTCAGGCATCGAGCCAAGGCTGAGCCAAGGATGAACCATGACTTGCTCAGGAGAGGGCAAAGCAAAACAAATGGGCAAAAAGAAGTGGACTGCATCAGGCTGTGTCTCTGTTGGCTCCTCTGGCCAAGGCACCCTGCAGGTTCAGGGCCCAGGCAGCTCCCATGCACGATGGGCCCATAATTAATAATAATATGATTGTAATAATAACAGCCACAGATATTTATTAAGCACGTTATCATGTGCCAAGCATTTCATATGTAACATCTCACTTACTCCTCACAATGTCTCTAGCAAAATGGAATGTATTATTTTCCCCATTTTTCAGATGAGAATATTGATATTCAGAGAGGTCAAGTAACTTGTCCAAGGTCACACAGCTATAAGTGGTAAAGGTCAAATACAAACACAGGCAGCTGGCTTCAGAATCCACATCATTAACCATTGTCCTCCCCTGCCCTCCAGGGTGGTGACTGACTGACTCCTCGGAATATGTGAGGCCTGATAATGTGGGAAGTTCCACATGAAACAGACTTCAGTGGCTTCCCCACCATCAAATGAGACAAGGGTCTCCTCTACTTCACAGGCTAACCCGTTGCTGTCGAGCTGACTCCGATTCATAATGACCCTATAGGAGAGAGTAGGACAGAACAGAACTGCCTCACAGGATTTCCAAGGCTGTAATCTTTAGGGGGAGCCCTGGTGGGGCAGTGGTTAAGAGCTATGGCTGCAAACCAAAAGGTCAGCCGTTCAAATCCACCAGCTGCTCCTTGAAAACCCTATGGGGCAGCTCTACTCTGTCCTATAGGGTCACCATGAGTCGGAATCAACTCGACAGCAACGGGGTTTTTTGTTTAATCTTTAGGGAGCCCTGGTGGTATAGTGGTTAAAGCAACTGACTGCTAACTGAAGGGACAGCGTTTCGAAATCTATGGCTCTGTAGGAGAAAGATGTGGCAGTCTGCTTCTCTCGAGATTTATAGCCTTGGAAACCCTACGGGGTTGATATGAGTCAGAACTGACTTGATGGCAGTGGGTTTTTCGGTTAATCTTTATGGAAGCAGACTGTTACATCTTTCTCCTGAGGAGCAGATGGTAGGTTTGAACTGTTGACCTTTTGGTTAGCAGATGAGCACTTAACCACTTCGCCACCAGAGCTCCTAATGCTTGGCCCTTTCAGGACTTGTATTGCTGACATTTAGAGAATGAAGGGACCTCTGAGATGATGAAATCCAATCACTTCATACTGCCACAAGCCTGTCTATGGATGATAGAGGCCACCCTCAACCTCCCTGTGAACACCACCATTGACAAACAACTCATCACCTACTGACACGGCTAGTCAAATTTTTGGATGGCTCTTACTCTAATAGGAAGGCGCCACCCTTTGACTTTCCTCTCAGGGGATGGTGAGGAGACGTACACTTCTTGCCATGAAGCTGCAGCAAGTTCCAAGCACTGTCATCTCACTTGGCCCCCGGCTCTGCCCTGTCTGATTGTCCAGCAAGTTATCTGGGTCTCCAGCACCGCTACACCATTCCCTAATGCTAGAAACCCAAGCCAGTACACCTTGGTTGTCAAGGGCCTCACAAGGTGAGAGGTGGGTGGGGAGGGGCAGCAATTCTGAGTGTGTGCCTACCTCTCTCTGCTCCCTCTGCAGGCAGAGTTCTTCCGTCTCCTCCATCAGTTTATCTGCCAAAGCAAGCACACACACACTGTCACAAAGAGCTCACTCCAGCTCTGAGGTCTGAGGGTGACCCCCAGCCCTCCCAAGGAAGAGGTCAGCATCACCACGGCCATGTTGGCCAGAGAGTGGGGCCAGCTCCTGGGGATGGACGCTGCTACGTTGGCCTGAGCTGTCACCCTCCTTTACCACCATCATCCCCCACTCACGAGCAATGGCAGGGCCTCGCCCTTGAAGCTCAAGAGGGTTTCCGTGCCCCCAGGGATGTTGTTAGCTGGGGAAGTATCCCCAGCCTACCTCCCACCTGTGCTAGTGTCTGGCTAGTGGAGGAGGGCAGGTCTTGGGAGCAGGTGGGTGTCTGGAGCAGGCAGGGGGGAATCAGTGCTGGGGCCTCAAGTGTCTGTCAGGACCTAGAGACCCCCGGTAAAGGACCAAACACCCGGTCTTGCCTTGTCTCCAAAACAGAGTGCGTTTACTAGCCATTCCAGGGCACAGGGACCTAGAACCTGTGGTCAGGTCTAAAGTAGACTGGGAAGGGGGACCATGGGGGCAAGTCCAGGACCTGAAGGTCCAGGGCAGGACAACAGCATCAACTACATTTATGAAGCCCTTACCACATGCCAGACACAAGTGCCTACACTCATTTTCTCATTTCACCAATCCCCCTAATCCCCATACCACCTCTAAAAGGCAGGGACTATTTTTATCTCCATTTTAAGCATGAGGAAATGGAGGCTCAGAGAGGCTGAGTTGCCTAAAGACTCACACAGCTAATATACAAGTGATGAAGCTGGGTCCAGAGTCCAGGTTCTTAACCACCAAAAAACAAACCAGCCAGAAGGGGCAGGAAAGCTAGTGATAGGGAACCCAAGGTTGAGTAAGGACAGTGTTGACATGTAGTGGGTTTGTTAATCATTGTCATAGGGCAACATGTGTACTGTTTAATGAGATACTATTTTGTTCTGTAAACCTTCATCTAAAGTGAGAATAGCAGCACAACTGGAAGAACGTAATTGATGTTACTGAATTGTGCATGTAGGAGTTTTTGAAATGGTGTATCTTTGGCTATGTATATTCTCACCAAAAAAAAAGGTCGAAAAGGGAGAGGGTTGACATGTCATGGGGTTGTTAACCAATGTCATAAAACAGTATGTGTACTGACTGTTTAATGAGAAACTATTTGTTCTGTGGACCTTCATGTAAAGTACAATTAAAAAAAAAAAGAAAGATAAAAAAAACCAAACCAAAACCTATTGCCACTGAGTCGGCCCCCGACTCCTGGCAACCCCGTGCATTATACAGTAGAACTGCTCCACAGGGTTTTCTTGGCTATAATCTTTATGGAAGCAATTTGCTAGGTCTTTCTTCCACTCAGCTTCCAGTCCATCCTGCCAGCCAACCTAAATACTCTTGCTTTTCCTTGGCCAACTGCAGGCCCTGGGCCTCCAGGCTTTTGATCATGGCTTCTCCTAGCTGGGCGTTCTTCCAGGTCCTGGGGAGGGAGGGCAGATGGGAAAGCAGAGAGAAGAGGAAGAAACACAACATCATTAGAACAGAAGGGGAGAGGAAAAAGAGAATGTGTATGTTTTTACTCGTCCATCCTTTCTCCTCCAGAATCCCAGCTCGAGCTCTTCCTGGCAACCAGTGCTCTGGGCACGCCACCAGCATTGATTGGTTACAGTAACCGGAGGCCAGCCCAGGCTGCAAAGTGGGCCACTGGGGGCCGGGCCAACAGCACTCTCAGAGAAGGGACGAGATTGCTTCCTGGGCTGCTCATACATCACCCAATGCCCACCACCTAGCCCAAGGCCTGGCATGGGCACACTCAGTGTTACGGGTTGAACTAAAAGCACAGCCCAGCTCAAACAGACAGGTGCTGGGGCAGGGGTCAAATGGACTGTGCTGGGCTGGGGTTTCCGTGATCTGGACCCTGATTTACAAGCCCTAGCTCCAGTCTCCACTAGGATTAACTATGGGCTGGGGAGGTGAGGTGGGTATGGAGAGGTGCCAAATTGGAGGAATGATGCTGAATTGGCTCCCAAGAGCTGGAGACAAAATGGTGCCACACCTGCCCACAGTGACTCTAGAAAGCAGTGGCATTCAGCGCTCAGGTAGAACCCTCACAGATTGACTAAAACTGCCTGTTTCCTTTCACCCACGCTCACCCATGCCCGCAGCCCTGTCTTCAAGGAAGCCCAGAAAGCTCCCTCCCTGCCTTGCCTTCTCCTGAGGACCTCAGTGCCCACTGGGATCCCAGCAGAGAGACAGGGAGCTCGGAGGTGCCCAGCCCATACCCCTTCCCTCTCCAAGCCCTCGGGCTGCCCTTGCTTCCTGTAAGGACTTACACCTTCCCAGACTCCTGCAGCATCTCCAGCCACTGGGTCTGCTCAAACTCGGACTCAGCAGCCAGCACAATGTTCCCCTGCCAGGAAGAGGAGCCACAGGGCTGCCTGAGAGGTGGGTCCCTCCAAGGGTGATGGAGGATGTGCCCATAGGTCTGGTCTCCCACCCCCACCCCACGGCCCTATGGCAGGCCTCTGGAGTGGTCACCCTAGGGAGCCTGGGGATCTGGGGAAGCCAGGCTTAATAGAGAGCTTTACTCACATGGAAGTCCTGGTGAGAGATCTTCATGGCGTAGGGCATGCTGGGCTCTTCCTTGGCCTCTACCAGGCAGCCCCCCAGAGGGATGACACCCTGAGGAAGAACCAGAGGAGGCAGCCCCAGCCCCACCCAGCCCAAGTCACTCAGGGTCCCTGCGGGCCTCAGCCAAAGCCAGGTCCTGCCAAGGACCTCAGGCTGGAAGCTAGACCCTGGGCCACTAGACAGAGGCCAGGTGACTCACAGAGGGGAAGGGAGGCTTTGAGGCACAGGAGGGTGGGAGGCCAACCCAGAAGGGAGACAGGGGGTCTCTCTCCTCTAGAAGAATCTGCTTGCCAGACTCTCTTGCTAAGCCAGAGCAAGACCACGGACAGTCCCTTACCCTCACAAGGCCCCATTCCCTGTTGCCCCCAGTGGACCCTCCCCAGTTGTGGCCCCGGGAGAGGTCACCTCACCTTAGGATGTATATTGAAGTATTTATTGGTTTCAAAGTTCTTTTTTTCACTCTCAGAGTAGTAAAGCAGAAAGCTCTCTTTGATGATGAAAAACCTACAGTGTGGGGTGGGGAAGGAGGGGCAACCAGGAGAGAAGGGGTGAGGTTTCTCAGGACAACAGACACCCTTGGGGGCCCTGGACTCACATGGGAGCCCCTGGGGATGCCAGCTCAGACTCATCCTTACCAACTCAAGTTGCACATCTGTGCGAAGGCCGTAGGTGGCCAGCTGCCCTTCCCCACAGGCTTTCCAACCCTCGGACAGTGGGCAGCTGAAATGGGAGGCCCATGGCTGGCTTCTGGGCCTGGCTGCTCCCATGGCCCCTGAACCAGCAGCCTCGGCAGGGCGTCCTTAGACCTTCCCCTCGGGTACCTTCAGCCCCTTGAGCCATCACCTCCAGTCACTTAGGGTCTGCCCCAGGACAGGGAGAAGGAGGGAAAGAAGACTCAGGATTCTAAGATGGGTCTTTTGGCAAGTAATCGTGAAGGTTGACAATTGAATGGAATTGGGGTACCAGGCTGGTGAGGAGACACTCTACACAGTGACACCTGCATACCCATTTGTTTCACATGGCTCCACAGCCTCCTTTTAGGACTCAGGTCTGACTTAGGATTTCTGTGACCTGGTGATTTCTGGCTGTTGGGGAGGCGACATCCTTGATGCCAACATATGGAGCACTTGGACCCACCCTGGGGACTCTCTCAGGGCTAATGAGTGGGGCTGACTGTGACAAGACACCAAGTATCTCCCAGGGGAAGACTGATTGGCCCTGTGACTCAGGGACACACAGGGTGGCTGGCTTCTTCCTCCCAGGGCTCCTGCTAATGCCCCGCTGTCATGATGGGATGTGAGTAGAACTTGGTGGAGATTCTGAAAGTTGTTGAAAGTGTGTGTGTGTGCATGTGTGTGTGTGTGTGTGCGTGCACACACTTGAGGTGGGAGTTGAAAGCAGTGGTGTGCGGAAGCCAGCTTACATGGGCTCTCGATGGCCGACAGTGTGACTCTTTTCCCCACTCTGCATTCAGCGACATCACATTGGTAGCTCGATATTGGCCATGGTGGGAGTAATTACACCATGAAAGTCATCAAATGCTACAAACGGTGCTTTCCCCCCGCCAGAGTTGGCTGTTAAACATTTACCAGCACACCACTGGTTGAAAGTGCCCTCTTGTGAGGGGCTTGAAAAGTCGCTGGTGGACATGACAACACCAGTGAAGTTTCTCAAGGTTCTACCAGCCACGCTGGTGATTGTTCCTGAGGCCACGGCTGCTGCGGGGGAAAGTCCCTGGGAACGCTGGCAGCTGACATTCCTCTCCCCAGCAGGGAAGTGACAGGCAGCTTTGTCCTTGGATCTAAGCCTCATACCAACCCATTTTTTTATTTCCACTGACCTTCTGCCCCTCCAGATAGTGAATGCAGCCCTGTAGACCCAGCTCAGAGCGGACACACTGCTAATGTCAATTCTTCCTCCAGGCCTTCCTGCCCCCAGTGGGGAAAGAGCAGACTGACAGCACCCACTACAGGACTGCAGTGACATGCTGGGCTTTCCAGCGCTGGAACCCAGCCCACCTTCTCAGCTTTTCCACCAGTTCTGCCCTTTGGGCTTTCCGCTCCAGACAAACCATTGAGCTCACTGCCTCCCAGTGCACTAGGTTTTGCACTATCCTGCAAACACAGGTTGTGTTTTTCTATCTGGAACGGCCTCCCTTTGCTCTTCACCTGGCTGAACCCTTCTCAGTCTTGGTGACCAGCCCGGCCCATGCTGATGTCCCAGCTTTTCCTGCGCTTGCCCACTGGGCTGTGAACTTGGCACCTAGCACCCACTGTCATGCCCCTTCAGTTCTGGGGGCCTCAGTAGACGTTCCCTGACTGTTCAGGGGGAACTTCAGACAGCATATAAGAGCACAGCGTCAGAAAGACCTGCCATTTCCTATGAAAGGTCTTGGCAATTAACTTGACCTCTTTAAGCCTCGCTTTCTTTACCTGTATAATGGGGATAATGACACCTACTATACCCAGCTGCTGTGAGGATCAGATGAGATTGTGAATCAAAGTGCTCACCACTCTGCCAAGCAGGTCTTCGAGCTGGTTCGTTCCAGTTTGAATCTCTGCTGAAAATCTGCATTTCTAACAAGTTTCCTGCTGAGAATTTGCTTTTCCACCCCAGATATACTGAATCAGAATCTATAGTTTAACAAGATCCCCAGGTGATTCTTATGTATAACTTCTGGGAACTTTTAGAAATGCAAATTCTTAGCAGCGGTTTGAAGGCCTGCTTCCACGTCCCAGGACCCAGGGCTGGGCTGGGGCGGGGGGTGGGGAGCTGAGCGATGCAGTCTCAGTCTAAATATGCATCACTTGCAGGATCATTGAGCCAGATGCACAGGGCTGCCTCCTGGGGCCTTCCTCCTCCCTCTTCAAGGGCTTCTGAAATACTTCCTTGTCCTTCTGCCACTCTGGAGCCCCTCCCCACTCAGGACAAAGCACTGTGCCAGGGAGTTGGGCAGGGGGTGGCCGGACAATCATTAGACACATGGGCAGGCAGACAGCAGAGGCTCTGGAGTCGGACCATCCCGCTCCTTCACAGCTCCAGCCTCAGGCAAGCCTCAATCTTGCTGAATTGCCCTTTCCTTCCCTGTAAAATAGGGGTGCAAATATTTTTCTTGGGTTCATTTGTTGATTCAACAATAATCACGGAGTGTTGACACGTCACAGGGTTGGCAACTAATGTCACAAAACAATATGTGTATTAATTATTTAATGACAAACTAATTTGCTCTGTGAACCTTCACCTAAATCACAATAAATAATAATAATAATTACTGAGCTTCTACTCTGTGCCAGGCACTGTTCTAGGTGCTGGGGACACAGCTGTGGACAAGAGACAAAAGTTTCTGTCTCCACAGAGTTTACACTCAAGTGTGTGTGTGGTGGGGAGTTGTTAGTTGCCATCGAGTTGATTCCAACCCCATGTGGGCAGAGTAGAACTGCTCCACCGAGTTTTTAAGGCTGTGACCTTTCAGAAGCAGATCACCAGGCCTGTCTTCTGAGGTGCTTCTGGGTGGGTTCGAACCGGCAACCTTTCAGTCAGTAATCCAGCACTCGATGGCTTGTACCACCCAGGGACTCCTGTGTGGTGGGGAGGCGGACAGTAAATAAGAGAAATACGGTGTGTCCCAGGTGCCAGTGAATGCTATGGAGAAAAATAAAGCTGGGTAAGGGGAACTGACTGTGACGGGGATGGGAGGAGGACACAGGTTTCAACATTAAATAGGGTGGTCAGGGAGGGCCCCATTAAGAAGAGGGACTGTGTTGCAGGTAGCTGCGCCGCAGGTACAAAGGTGGGAAGTGCACTGTGAAGATGCTGCCAGCGTGGCTGCAGCGAGTGAACCAGGCAGAGCAGCCGGCCAGACATGGGGCACTGTGGGCTATTGTAATCACAGTAATGACAAAGCTAATAATTACTTAGCACTTCCCACAAGTCCAGGCTTGTTTTAAGCAGCTCCCTCTGTTAATGCATTTAACACTCACAGTTACCGTATGAGGCAGGTGCTCCCTGTGCGGAAACAAAGCAGAGAGGGGATGTGACTTGCTGAAGTCACACCACCAGCTGATACAGGCTGGCTTTTTCTGTATCTCTGTAAGAGAGACAGCCACTAACGGGTTTTTTGTAGGAGTGGCATGATCCATCTCACACTGTAACAGGCCCATCCTGGCTGCTGTGTTGAGATGTTGGGGTCGGAGGCAGGGGGCTTGTTAGGGGCTATCGCCACAACAGGAGACAAGCTCAGGAGGATAAAGGAATGTAAAGTCCTCAGCACTCGCTTGGCACATAACCAAAACCAACTGTTGCTGTCAAGTTGATTCCAACTCACAGTGACCCCATGTGTGCAGAGTAGAACTGCTCCATAGGGTTTTCTTGGCTGTAATCATAATGGAAGCAGATCTCCAGGTCTTTCTTCTGTGGCACTGCTTTGTGGGTTTGAACTGCTAACCTTTAGATTAGCAGCCGAGTTCAAACTATTTGTGCCACCCAGGGACACCCAGTTGTCCCCAGCTGTCACACCCCTCCCTTCTCGTTCTCTGAAGTAAAAGACAGAGACAGGCAGGGAAGATGGATGGACGTCCGGGGCAGCCTTTGCTCCATGCCAGCCAGACTTCAGCTGGCTGAGGAGCCCCGGTGGGCTGCAGGAGATTACAAAGTGTCCATAGGCCATATATGCCAAGCCTAGCCCAGTTCCAGCTGTTCTTGGCTAGGTGTGGGTGGGGTGGGGAGGGGAGGGGAGTTGGCACAGACCTGGAGGAGAAGGAAGCCCACTCCCTGGCTGGCAGGGCTGCGTATTGCCCAATGAAGGGCACACATGGCAAGCAGGCTTCCAGGACCCAAACAACAGCTGTGCTTATAAACCTGTCATTCTGACTGCAAGCCAGGGGCCCCTTCCTCTGAGCCCTGCAGAATCTGGCTGGGCTGGGTAAGGGCTGGAGATAATGAAGTTTATTGAGCCGGCAGCATGTGTCAGCTACTGTGCTATGTGCTCTACATGTATCTGAGTATTTGATCCATGTAACAATCTGGGGTGGGGGGTGCGAGGGTAAGGGCTTTTTACTCCTATTTTACAGATGAGGAAACTGAGGCTTAGTAGTTAAGTAATGTGTGCAAGGTCACACAGGACAGAGGTGGCGCTGGGATTGGAACCCTACTCCTACTCATCCCACCACACTGCCAAAGCAGTGCTTCCTCCTTTCTGCCAGCACCAGGGCAGGAAAGAGATGGCCAGAGGCTGTAGGTATAAGGGCTGGGGTAGCCTACGGTTAGAGCTCTGCCACTTATAGCGGTATGGCCAAGGCAAGTTTCCTAGTATCTCTAAGCTCAGGTACCTCATCTGTAACTTGAAGATAATAGTACCTGTATCTCGTAGGGTTGTTGGGATAATTAAATTACAGTGAAACCTGTAAGATCCAGAGCTTGACAGGACTGCCTTGTTTTTCCAGGTCTTGCAAGTTTTCTGCCTTTGACAGAGTGCAGCCTTACCACTTTTCTGTCGCTTGTTTTTGTGGAAAATATTCGAGTTTTCCTTCTCTGATGAGTTTCCACCTTACACTGGCTCCAGCTTTCACAAGTTTTACTGTAGTTTGTTCATATAAACCACCACCCATCTGTCAGTTGGTTGTACTGTGGTGGCTTATGTATGTTGCTGTGATGCTAGAAGCTATGTGTTATGGATTGAATTGTGTCCCACCAAAATATATGTTGTAAATCCTAATCTATGCCTGTGGCTATAATCCCATTTAGGAATGGCTTGTCTTTGTTAAGTTAGTGAGGCAGGATTAGTGTATCTTGAGTCAATCTTTTCTGAGATATAAAAGAGATTAAACACAAGCTAGCAAGCAAAGATGGGGTAGGATTGATGCCAAGCCACATGTAGATCTCCAAGGGACCAGGAAACAAGCTGAAGAGACAAGGATCGTCCTCCAGAGCCAATAGAGACAAAAAGCTTTCCCCTAGAGCCGGTGCCCTGAATTTGGACTTCTAGCCTCCTAAACTGTGAGAAAATAAATTTCTGTTTATTAAAGCCACCCACATGTGGCATTTCTGTTACAGCAGCACTAGATAACTAAGACACTATGCTAATGGTACTTCAAATAGCAGCACGGTCACCCACGGTAGACAGGTTCCAGCAGAGCTTCCAGACTAAGGCAGACTAAGAAGAAAGGCCTGGCAATCTACTGAAAATTAGTCAATGGAAATCTTATGGCTTACAACAGAACACTGTCCAACTTGCTTGCTTTGGACATGTCATCAGGCGGGATCCATTACTGGAGGAGGAAATCATGTTTGGTGAAGCAGAAGGCCATCGAGGGCGAGGGTGACCCTTGGTAACATGGACTAGCACAAAAGCCACAATGATGGACTTGAACATGCCGGCCATCGTGTGAATAATGCAGGACTGAGCAACATTTCATTCTGTTGTACATAAGGTCACTACAAGTCAGAATCAACTCAATGGCATCTATCTACCTACCTGTCTGTCCACCTGCCTATGTATGTACATACGCATGTGTGTGCGTGTGTGTGTGTGTGTGTATATATATATTTTTTTTTCAGATAAAGACTTAGAGCACTGTCTGACACATGGTAAACATTCAGTAAACGTTTTGCTATTATTGTTGTTGTTAGGCTCAGTATCTGCTGCAGCCTTGAATTCCTTTCCCTTTAGTGCTCACAGGGCTCCTGTGGAAAGAGGTTCTTGACTCCAGCCCAACTGGCCAGCTCCGTGTCCTCCAAACAAATGGTGTGTTCCTGCATCTGCCCCTCACCCCTGTCTGGGGCCCACCCCTCTTTCCAGGCCTAGCTTCGTTCCTGGGAGAAGCGTAGTCCAACAGCCCTAGCCCTTAGGACCCTCCTTATCTGCCCCATTTGGTGAAGGCAGAAGAGTGCGTGCGAGGTAAGGCGACTCTCTGGTCTTAAAGAACAGTGTTTGCACCTCTAGATTAAGGAGGATTTGCGAGGTGCCAAGACACACACTTGGTATTTTTTGGCAAAATTTTTGACATTATAAGCAGATTTTATTGGCATTATCTGCTTTAAATTTCTCACAACTCTAAGAGGTGGAGGTATGGCTTTTTTCTATTTCACATTCAAGGAAACCAAGGCATAGACAGATTATGCAACTAGTAAGTGGCAGAGATGGAAGCTGAACTCAGCTCTTTCTATTGACAAAGCCCATGTTCTCCACTGCTGTGCTCTGACGCCTGGTCATCCTCATCACTTTCTGACCTGGAACAGCCTTCCTAGAGTTTATCTCTGCAAAGTGGCTGCAAGCTCCTGGCCAGCTCAGGTCAGAGCACTAATGAATCCCCTAGCACAGCCAGGTACTTCCTGCAGATAAGAGGAGCCCTGGGGGGTTTCAAATGGGGCATTTGTGAGGTCAGACTGTAGTTTTAGATGTAGGAGTGTGGCCTTGAGGGGGACTGCAGCCAAGCAAAGGGGCACATTAGTTATTGGGAAGTAAAAATCAGTAGATCCTGTTGAATAATTACACAAAGGCAGGGTGAGGAAGAGTAAGTCTGGGGTGACACAATGACCAGGAGTCCAGCTTGGGTGACAGGGTGGACGCATGCTACCCACTGAGCTAGGGAACCCAGGAAGGGTTTTCCTGAGCTCTGCACCCAGCTTTTTCTGCCTTCCCTGGTGCTCTGAATGCAACAAGGCCTTAACCACAGCTTGATCATCAACACTGACCTCTCGATAGATCCAGCTGGAGCAGAGGAAGAATGCTACTTGGGCCCACAGGTACCTTCCAGGCTGGGTGGGTCCTGTTAAAGAAAGGCCTGTCCACTCTGCCAGCTCCTTCAGTGTTTGGAGACACAAAGGCTGGGTCTAGGGTTGGGGCTAGAGAAGGCTTTGCAAAACAGAGTGAAAGAAATGTGGAGTTCCAGGGAAATCCTGGAGGGCAGTGAGGAGGAGGAGTGATGGGAGGGGGCAGAAGAGAGAGCTTCAGGGAAAATGTAAGAGTCTGGGTGCAACAGGGTCAAGAGGCCATGGTGAACCATTCCATCCCTTGTGTCAAGGTGTATACACCAGACAGCAGATCAATCCATAAACCAAGTAAGCAAGAATTTAGAGTCTTTCAGGGATTAGCAGAAACACTGGCTCAGGTTTTAGACTTCCTTGGATGCAGAATTGGAGCCCTGGTGGCACACTGGTTAAGAGCTTGGCTGCTAACCAAAGAGTTGGCAGTTCAAATCCACCAGCTGCTCGTTGGATACCCTATGGGGCAGTTCTACTCTGTCCTAAAGGGCTGCTATGAGTCGGAATTGACTTGACAGCAATGGGTTTGGTTTGGTTTGAATGCAGGATTAGACCTTGGGGCCAATCTTATCTCCCTCTCAAGGCGGCAGGAAGTTACGCGTGGGTTACATTTTGCAGGCGGCCTGGTAGCTCCCTCCTCCCCAGGCATAAACTTTAAGAATAGGACCAGCACCCAGGAGCTTCATGCAGCCTCCACACCCAGTCTCCCTTACTCCTGAGCATGTCAGACACTGAGAATGGGTGTGTGAGGGGTTAGGGGCAAGTAAATCCTAGAGCCAGGAAGGACAGCTTTTCTTTTTTTTATTGTTGTGCTTTAAGTGAAAGTTTACAATTCAAGTTAGTCTCTCATACAAAAACTTATATATGCATTGTTTTGTGACCCTAGTTGCTCTCCCTATACTGTGACAGCACACTCTTCTTTTCCACTCCAGATTTCCTGTGTCCGTTCAACCAGCTCCTGACCCTCTCTGCCTTCTCATCTCGCCTCTGGACAGGAGCTGCCCACTTAGTCTCATGTATCTACTTGAGCTAAGAAGCACACTCCTCACGAGTATCATTTTATGTCCCATAGTCCAGTCTAATCTTTGTCTGAAGAGTTGGCCTCGGGAATGGTTTTAGTTTTGGGCAGACAGAGAGTCCAGGGGCCATGTCTTCCAGGGTCCCTCCAGTCTCAATTAAAACATTAAGTCTGGTCTTTTTACCAGAATTTGAGTTCTGCACCCCACTTTTCTCCTGCTCTGTCAGGGACTCTCCGTTGTAACGACAGCTTTTCTTAAGTGTCCTTTTCAGAAGTGGAAGAAGGAAGGCAGAAACGATACAGCCCAAGTGTGCCCCTTTTTGTCATTCCGGGCAGCCTGGAGTACTCAAGGAATGCTCACTTACCTGTGCTTCCTCTCTGCATCAGGCTTGAGGAGGAAGGAAGCAAGAATCCAGAGAACTTCACAGGACATGAGTCACCACATGTTAGAGTTCATCAAGGGATCATCAAGTCCAAAACCAAAACAAAACCCGTTGCCGTCGAGTCGATTCCAACTCACAGCGACCCTACTGGACAGAGTAGAACTGCCCTACAGGGTTCCAAGGTTGTGATCTTTATGGAAGTAGACTGTCACATCTTTTTTCCACAGAGCGACTGGTGGGTTCAAATTGCCGACCTTTCATTTAGTAGCTGAGCACTTAACCACCGCGCCACCGGAGGTTCATAAACTTTTTAGCAGGATTCTCCAAACAATATCATAAAGGGCAAGCTTCATATGTAAAACAGATTAACAGTGCAGAGGCTGACTGAGTGGGTAGGTGGCCTTGGAGCTTCACCATTTGCTCTCCACTCTCTTGTGTGGTGGCCTCAAGGTGCCTCTAGAGTCATCTGTGGACCACAGCTTAAAAACCACAGATTTGCAGATGAAGCACTGCAGGCCAGTGAGGGGACATGCCATGGCCTGGGTCATACAGCTGGTCACTGGCAGAGCTGCAAATGGAACTCAGAGCTCCTGTCTCTCAGCCCAGTTTTACTTTCTACCATACCCACAGCTGCTCGCAAAATACATTGCTTCATTCTTTTCAAGTCCTGGACATAAGGAGGTTGTCATGGATTGAATTGCGACCCACAAAAACATGTGTCAACTTGGTTAGGCCAAGATTCCCAGTATTGTGTGGCTGTCCTCTATTTTGTGATTGTAATTTTATGTTAAAGAGGATTAGGGTGGGATTGTAACACCCTTAGTAAGGTCACATCCCTGATCCAATGTAAAGTGAGTTTCCCTGGCGTGTGGCCTGCACCACCTTTTATCTTACAAGAGATAAAAGGAAAGGGAAGTGAACAGAGGGTGGGGACCTCATACCACCAAGAAAGAAGCACTGGGAGCACAGCTCATCCTTTGGATCCGGGGTTCCTGCACAGAGAAGCTCCTGGTCCAGGGGAAGACTGATGATAAGGACCTTCCTCCAGAGCTGACAGAGAAAGACTTCCCCTGGAGCTGATACCCTGAATATGGACTTCTAGCCTACTGGACTGTGAAAGAATAAACTTCTGTTTGTTGAAGCCATCCACTTGTGGTATTTCTGTTACAGCAGCACTAGATGACTAAGACAGAATTTGGTGCTGAGTGAGGGGCTGCTCTAACAGGTATGTAAAATGTGGAAGCAGTTTTGAAACTGTGAATGGATAGAGGACCAGAAGCAGCAGAGGACTGGCAGCAGCACAGAAGAGGCAGCAGCAGAGAACCGGCCGCAGCAGAACCAGGAGACCAGCGCCAGATACGGAGCGAGAGAGCTGAGTGCCTTTGCACAGGAGGCTTCCTGGTAGAGTGGGGTGCCTCCAGGCACTTATTGGTGGAGCTAGGCTTGCCGACCCATGGAGCAAGAGCTGAGTGCCTTTCAGCAGAAGTTTACTGGTGGAATGGGGGTGCCTCCAGGCACTTGTCTGTGGAGCTACAGAGCTTTGGAACACTTGCCCTAGCAGGGCAGATGCAGCTGATGAGGCCCGAGGGGCTGAGAGGCCAAGGAACCAGGAAGCAGAAGCTGAAGATACAAGGAACACAGGAAGCCAAGCTGCCTCAGTCTCAAAAGGTATGGCCACAACCTCTGGTGTTTCAAAGGGTGGAGCTATGGCCTCTGATGTTTTGAAGGGTGGAGTCGTGACTCAGATGGACTAGGAGAATGGTGCACCTAAAGCTGAGGGAGCAGAGTTGCCAATCCCCTGGGCCTGGAAGGCAGAGGTGAAGCCCAGAGCCAAGGGTCCGACACTCAAAATCAGGAGAGTGTGGCCAATATCTGCAGTCTGGAGGGCAAAGCCATTGTGTAAATGGTCTCAGAGAACAGAGGATTATTTGCAAAGCTTTAAGGGCTAATGTAATGTGTTCTGCTGACTTGCTTGGTGCCTGTTATGCCTTCTTTCCCTCCATTTTTCTCCCATTTGTAATGGAAATGTCTAGCTTGTGCCCGTTCTGCCATTGTACTTTGGAAGCGGATAACTTGTATTCTAGACTTCACAGATGAAGAGGAATTTTTGGATTTGGACTTGGAGTTAAGACTTTCACTATGATATGATGGGGTGAAAGTGTCTTACACGTAGCAAGGGCATGAATTTTTGGGGACAAAGGGTAGAATGTCATGGATTGAATTGTGACCCCCCAAAATATGTATCAACTTGTTTAGGCCATGATTCCCGGTATTGTGTGGTTGTCCTACATTTTGTGATTGTAATTTTATGTTAAAGAAGATTAAGGTGGGATTGTAACACCCTTACTAAGGTCACATCCCTGATCCAGTGTAAACTTCTATTTGTTGAAGCCATCTACCTGTGGTATTTCTGTTATAGCAGCACTAGATGACTAAGACAGAGGTTGTCCCTAGGTGGTGCAAATGGTTAAGTGCTTGAATACTAACCAAAAGGTTGGCGGTTTAAACTCATCCAGAGGTGCCTCAGAAGAAAGGCCTAGAGATCTGCTTGCAAAAGGTCATGGCCTTGAAAACTCTATGAAGTGCAGTTCTACTCTGTAGCATATGGGTTGCCATGAGTTGGAATCGACTTGGCAATTGGGTTTTTTTGGTTGGACATAAGGAACTGAGCTGCATGAAGGTGCTTTTGCTTGAGGCTGGCCCAATGCAAGTGAGACTTACTTTCAAACAGGACATCAACAGCCTACTAAGGACAGCTTCTTTGCACAATTAACTTACTTAACTTCAGCGGGCCTGGTCAGGGCAGAATCATCACATGAGCCCAGTGAAGCCTGAATTAATGAGTGTTATTTTGTTTTATGGCCATGTGATCCAGAGATTGTGCCCATCTCCTTAACCCAAGGGCTCACTGTAGCCTCAAGAGGAGCAGGGGTGATGGACAGACTGACAGTCTAGCGAGATCCAGACCAGGCACCTTTCCTGGCTGTGTGCCCCAGAGTTCCTGCCAATGGGTTTGGAAGAACAATAGCTCTGGAGCAAGAAGGCGGAACCAGAGTGGAAAATACTACACCATCTTCAGTAAGGTGATCATTATTTTCTGGGGCAGTGACACTGTCCCCCAGATTCTTATACTTCATGAATGCTGAAAGAGCCTCCCTGCTTTATCACTCCCTGTTTTGGACTGATTTGTGTCCCCCAAAAAAGATTTACTGAAGTCCTAACCCCTGTACCTGTGAATGTGACCTTGTTAGGGCATAGGGTCTTTAAAGATGCTCTCAGTTAAGTTAGCATGAGGTCACACTAGAGAAGGGTGGGCCCTCATCCTATCTGGGTGGTGTCCTTATAAAAGAGAAGAGACACAGAGAGGGAAGAGAGCCATGTGAGGATGGAGTTATGCTGCAGCTGCAAGGTAAGGAACACCTGGAGCTACCGGGAAAGATAAGAAAGGATCTTCTCCTACAGCTTTGTAGAGAACATGGCCCTGCTGACACCCTGAATTCAGATTTCTAGCCTGGTGGTGCAATGGTTAAGTGCTCAGCTGCTAACTGAAAGGTTGGTGGTTTGAAACCACCAGCCACTCTGCGGGAGAAAAGAGCTGGCAATCTGTTCTGTAAAGATTACAGCCTAGGAAACCCTATGGGGCAGTTCTACTCTATCCTATAGGTCGCTATGAGTTGGAATCGACTTGATGACACCTAACAACAACAGCCTCCAGAACTGTGGGACAAAAAATTTCTATCGTTTAAGGCCACCCACTTTGTGGTACTTTGTTACAGCAGCTTTAGGAGACTAAGACACCCTCACAGCTTCACCCTCACACCACTAAAAGGAGAGCTGCTACCCCTCAGCTCCTCCTGGCACTGCCCCCACGCTTACTGTCACTATTTCAGAAGTCTGTAGAACACAGGTAGATCATTTTTTTTTAAAGGGGGCCTCCAGGCACTCCCCACAGTTGTAAAACAAGGAGAAATACTACAGCTGTGCTTGTGGGGCAGCTCACACAGCCCGCTGTGGGGAATGCTACCTGAGCCAGAAACTGAGACCCAAACCCAGGGTCACCAGAGGAGGCTGCACCTGGGGCAGAGGAAGTGGCAAGCTGGGCTGTTCCCCTCAGCCCTTTGGGAAAGCTCAGTGTTGCAATGAGGCCACTGGGAAGGGAGCTCAGACCCAAAGGGGAAACTCCCAGTCCCCTAAGCCTCCTGCGAGACGAAGGTCTCCCTGACATTTTTTGGTATGGTGACCAGCTGCACAGGTAATCTAGCCACACCTGTGCAGGTACCTGTCCACTCATATGGCCTGGGATTTGGGAAATGTGGCTACTGTCTCCATGGCTTCCCTGGCACCCAGTGAATACTGTGAATCTTAGCTTCTTGGGGCAGAGGGCTGCCCTGTCTGCAGCCCCAACATCTTGCAAGAGTCAACTGCTTCCAGGCTGATCTTTGGCTGGACTAAGGCCCTACCAATCACCTTATATGTGGGGAAAGAAGGCAAGAAGGAATATGCATCCCTGCCAGTGCAAAAAGGCATTGGCTGGGACCTCCTCCTCAAGGTGTTCAAAAGGGGCTTGGGTGAGGGGCTGGAAAGCTGCAGGAAGTGTTAAACTCTGGGAAAGAGCGAGTCTGGCTGCAGGACCAGCCACATTACGGTGCTGACACGTGCTGTCCCTGAAACCTCTGCTCCTTTTCTCCTTCTCTCTGAGCCACCCAGGTCTTCGCCAACACACCTGTCTCCACTGCTCATGGACAAGGCGAGGGCAGAGTCATAACCCTTACATTCTGGACACTGCTTCCAGATCCTTTTACCTCTGCTAGTTAATGTTCTTGACAAATCTCCTTTCTTTTTCGTTGCCCTTAAGCTCAAGGGCATCTTTCCACCCCAGGAAAGCACAGGGCTGCTTGGGCAGTAGGGGAAGGACCATCTCCCTAAGCCAGATCCTGAGAGGAAGCGGTTTTACAGTACCCAGCTGGCCACAGCCAATTCCATCCTGCCCATTCATTATTTATGCAGCATGGAGTGGAGCCTTTCCAGGCCCCCTTCCCTTAGCCGCTCCAGACAGGGTATCGATCGCCCTAATGCCTAGGCTCTGCAGTGGCAGGTCGAGCTGCCCCCTCCCCAAGCCCTCCTGTGGCCGCTAATTAGCTGAGGTTTAGAGACTCCATTTCACAAATGGGGAAGTGGGGCCCAGGAGGCCCTGCTGGGAAGCAAGAGGGGGTTGAGCTTAGCATCATGTGGCTGGCTCTGTCATCAACCCAAAGCTAAATGGTGTGTGTGTGTGTGGTGTATTCTCAGAACTGCAAACATGGACAGAGACCTAGGGTGGGCAGGCAGTTCTTTCCTGAGCGCCAGGGTAGGGGGAGTTTTGTGCAGCGGCAGCTCCAGAATTCCTATAAAGGAAGGGCACAGGAGTGACAATTTCATTGGTAGGGGCTGGAGGACTTGACTTAAAGCTGTATTTGCAGAGCATGCATGCTGTTCTGACTTAAATTGGACAGTTATTTGGGTGGTTGTGGGGGCTACTGATGGAAATTCTCAGAAGGAGGGCCTTGGCTCCACCACGGTGCTGGGAGCTTTTATCCCCAAACACTTCCCAGATCTGGAATCAACTATGGGTACAGAAGCCAGGCCCCCACTATATCTGCAGTAGTGAGGAGCAGTATAGAGGTATATTCTGGGGGCACAGGCCCCTAGCACTTATGAGGGATGCAATCAGGTGAAAACACTTGGCAAGAGAAGTCTACATAACAAGATCCAAAGGCAATACCCAGGGACAGCAGCCAGACCCAGTGGAGGAGTGTGGGCTGCCTGGAGCAGCTGGGGTGAAGAGAGCTAGGGTTGTGGTAGGGGTGGAGGCATTTCTGCTGATGGTACTACAATCTGCAAGAAGCCTCTCCACCCCTACTTGGTGCTCTGGTAGAGACAAGGCTGCTTCTGGCCCTCTGGGACTGTAGCTCAGACAGCTCAACCCTGGAAGTCCCTCACATGATGCTCTATCTGCTGCTCCAGGTCTTCATTTAGGGGATCAGATGTAACCTTAACTTTGGAGGGACTCAGGGAGTCTGTGTTCCATTAAATCCCAGAGAGAAGCCTGGCAAAACTAACAAAAGCACATGAAACCACTCCATGAACAAATGCCTCCTTTGTCATGAGACCAGAGGGACTGGATGGTGCCTGGCCACCATTACTGAACATTTTGATCAAAGATTCTACAGAAGAATCTTGATCAAAAGGGGGAAATTCTCATAGATTCCAGACTTTCTGGAGCCATGGAGTCTGAATGAACCCCTGAAACTACTGCCCTGGCAATCTTCAAATCTTTTACCATAAACATCCTCAGAGACACATCCAAACTCTCCGAGGGACCAAATTACTGGGCTGAGGGCTGTGGGGTTCACGGTCTTGAGGAACACCTAGCTCAACCGGCATAACGTAGTTTATAAAGAACATGTTCTACATTCTACTTTGGTGAGTAGCGTCCGGGGTCTTAAAAGCCTGTGAGCTGCCATCTAAGATACTCCACTGGTCTCACCCCATCGGGAGCAAGGGAGAATGAAGAAAACCAAAGACACAAGGGAACGATTAATCCAAAGGACTAATGGATCACAACTACCATGGCCTCCATCAGATGGAGTCCAGCACAGCTAGATGGTGCCCAACTACCACCATGGGACTGCTCTGACAGAGATCACAATAGAGAGTCCTGGACAGAGCTGGAGAAATATGTAGAACAAAATTCTAACTCACAAAAAAAAAAAGAAAGAAAGAAAAAAACAACCCAGACTTACTGGTCTGACAAAGACTAGAGAAACCCCAAGAGCATGGCCCCCAGATACCCTTTTAACTCAGCACTGAAGTCACTCCTGAGGTTCACCTTCAGCCAAAGATTGGACAGGCCCATAAAACAAAGTGAGACTAAATGGGCACACCAGCCCAGGAGCAAGGACGAGAAGGCTGGAGGGGACAGGAAAGCTGGTAACGGGGAACCCAAGGTCGAGAAGGGGAGAGTGTTGACATTTCATGGAGTTGGCAACCAGTGTCACAAAACAATATGTGTATTAATTGTTTAATGAGAAACTCATTTGCTCTGTAAACTTTCATCTAATGTACAAATTCAAAAGTAAGAAAAAAAAATATCCTCAGAAGTATTCTTAAAACTAAACAATAGTTTAGCTTAACTAGTAAAGAAAATCTGCTTTGAGCACTGTGCTCTTTCAAGATCTATCTACAGGGGATCAAATTGACAACACCAACTCAAAAGATTAGATAGGAACCTTAGGGGGCAATGAGTTTATGTTGATGGGGGAGGAACAACTCAGAAAACGAGGGTGAGAATGGTTGCACAACCTGAAGAATGTAATCAATTGTCACTGAATTGTACACGTAGAAACTGTTGAATTGGTGTATGTTTTGCTGTGTATATTCTCAACAACAAAATAAGTAAAAAAAATTTAAAAGTACGTGAAACCTGCTATGTAAAATGTAAAGCATCATCCACAGCTCCATTTGTCCCACGGTCTTGTAGAAATATTATTTATCAAAATACAACATCAGAGCCAATCACAACCATATCCATGTGATCTGTGGTTCTGAGAACACTTGAGACCCCCTCCATTCAAGGGCAGACTTACAGTGTGGAATGAAGAAGAGGCCCAAACAGGTCTGAGATTTCTAGGACATCCCAGGAGGCAAGCTTGCAGCTGTGAGCTACCCCCTCCCCCAATATCTTACAGGTCCATGCATAAGCCCAAAATGGTAGCTGAAGTCTAAGAGTCCCCTCTGAGTTGGGGACCAGGAGGCTGATGCAGAAACAAGGGGCTGGGGGCTGCTCTGGCACTCGGAGCCATTCCTCCAAAGGATGGGTCCTCAGGGCAGGACCAATCCACCTCCTCCACAACTCCCTCTCCACCTAGCTTCATCCTTTCTTTCCGGGTTCTTTCTCTCCCTCGCAAGCACCGGAATCTATTTTCCCTGAGCCCAGACTTTTTATTATTTTAGAGGTCAGCTGGAGGCGTTGCAGGCAGCACTCCTCCAAGGGTGGGCACAGACCCTTAGGACCCTCTGGCCCTTCCTCGCTCCTCTGGCCTGAGCCTTTCAGAGGGGCTGGCCAGCCAACCGCTCCTCAGTGTGTGCAGGGGGGTAGGGGAGGGGAGGAAGGTGTCCCACCTCTAAGTCCGCTCCCCAGCCAAGGCGTGTCCTCTGGTGATCCTGCAGCCTTCGGGTGGGGGTGGGGGGCTTGTAAAGATGATTGAATTGGTAATGGGGGTCCTAAGGGGATATCTGCCGCTGGAGATGGAGCTTCTCCCTCCTTGGCCGACTTTGGCCCAACCTGACCCAACTGCGCTCCAACCACGGCCTCGTACGATCTCTTCAGCCAACTTCCAACCTTCCCACTCGGGAGTAAGGTCCACTGCATCCCCCGACCAGTGGTTACACCCCAGCTGTCTCCACCCTCAGGACAGAAAAGACCTCAGAGAGGTTCACATCTTTCAGGAAAAGCCAGCCTAGAGTGAAACGGCCAAGGTCACAAAATAAGGCAGAGCCAGGACGGTGACTGAGAGGGTGGGAAGAGGGTCCTCAGCGCCTGGTGCGGGGGGGCGCACTCACCGTCGGGACCACTTGGCCGACGGCCTCCCGAAGGGCCGCTTCCACAGCACCCCGTAGAGCTGCACTTTGGTGCTGATGTCCAGCGCGTCCGAGTCGGCCTGTTCCATGGACGGCGAGGGCGACACCGAGTTGGACTTAGACGTGAACATTCTGCCTCCGCGGGACTGCCCCTGGCCTGGCCTACGCACTCCCCTGGAACTGGCAGTCCCAGAACGGCACGGACAGCAGCCCCCGGCGGGATACGGGGTTCCAGGTGAGGGTGCGGCGTGGAGGCTGCGGGGAGGCCTCGTCCCTGGCGGCTCCAGTCGCCGTCGAGGCGTGGCTCAGCGAGCGGATACCAGGAGCGGCTCCAGCCCGGAGGCGCGGCATTAAAGCGCGCGAGCACTGAGCACGGCGGGAAGGGGGCGCGGCCACGGGCCCGGGGCGCGCAGCCTGCGGCTCCCAGCTCCGGATGGCCGCAGCCCGGCGAGAACTCGCGGGGAGGGCAGCTGGGCTTCGAGCCGGCTGCGCGCCCCCGCCCTCCCGCGACAGCCCAATTCTGATGCCTGCGATTGGCTGGGAGGGGCAGGTGAGCCGGGATGGAGGCCGGACTGGCTCGCCAATCAGAGCGGAGGGCAGGGCCCCTGCGTCCGGAAGGTCCTGGCGGCCGGCGGCGCGCTCACTCCCGGGATACAACCATGACACTGCCCAGTCCCCGCCCCAGTGCTCTAAGCTCTCCTGTGCCGTGCCTACATCGAAACTGGCACATCTGCTTTGTAATATGCTTTTAGTCACTCCTGCAGATACCTACCTGCCTCTGGGTAGAAAGGAGAGGAAGGAGCAACGGCTTGATGTCAGACAAGTGGGCTTAGAATCCCAACTCAGTCCTTAGAGAGCTCCCTGCAGCTGCGGGGAGCCTTGATTTCCTCGTCTGTAAAATGGAGATGCTTGTACCTCATCCAAGGGTCCCTTGGTGGCCAAAACGGTTTGCACTGCACTATTAACCAAAAGATAGGCAGTTCGAACCTACCCACTGGCGCCGTGGAAGAAAGGCCTGGAAATCTGCTTCCATAAAGATTACAGCCAAGAAAACCCTATGGAGCTCAGTTCTACTCTGTAACTCAAGGGGTAGCCATGAGTCGGAATGGACTGGATGGGGATAGGTCGTTTTTTTTTTTGTTTTTTTTTTTTGGTACCTCATCGGGCAGGGCGGTTGCGAAGTAAGAATTAGGTAAGTGCCTGAAGGGCCCGCTCAAAGAGCAGGCTCAATCACGGTTGGCGGCCGCTGTTCAGGCGGGTTTCACTTTACACCGCCGCCTCTCTCCCAGATTGGATTTCCTTTCCTGTAACCTAGCTGTTTGCATCGGCATTTGGCACTCAGTACCAGTCCCGAACGGTCAATGTAGTTTGTGTCCGTGATTTATCTTCGCGTCTGGTTCGTGCTCCCTGGGGCCGGGTGCTTCGCCCACCTCCTCCTGCTCCGGGTAGGCGGTTAGTGATCGTCTCACTTTCCTGCCTGGTACACTCGTCTGCCCATATCCTGGGAAGCTCCTTTCTGTTGGTGGAAATGCTAGGTTAGCACGGCTGCTGCCGGCACAACTCCGGGAACTGAGTTTGCGCAGTAAGAGGCACAGCCCACTAGCCCACGCTGCAGTCGGGCACCTTCTTCAGAGTCGCAGGCGAACCTCTGGCGGCGACAATTCACCTGTGCCCTTGGGAAGACTACTCTTCTCAGAGTCTGATTCCTCACATCTAAGAGAAGAAAGTTGGATTAGAACAGAAGCTTGCAAATGGGTAGCCCTAAAACCAAATCACTTTACAGATATATTTTATAACTTGTCTATGTAAAAAACAGAGGTATAATTAATACACAGTAAAATGCTCAGATAAGTGTGCATTGGATGTTTATTGGATGAATATATACTGTGTAACCAATACCCAAAGCAAGATACAGAATATTCCATCACCCCAAAAAGTTCACTCTTGCCCCCTTTTACAAGTTAATTCTACTAACTCTACCACCACCACTCCCAGGCAACAACTTTCTGATTTTTATCACTTTTTTTTTTTTAATTTTGACTTTTAATGCCTAAAGTGGCGTTTTCCACAGAACTCACTGTCCCCCATTATCCTTTGCTCAGCCTGCTTCAGCTCATTTATTACCTGCCTGTCTCCTCCCTATAGTCATTTGTGTTTGTGGCCCTGACTGGATGCTCCTCAAAGCTTTCCCAGTTCTAACATTTTATGATTCTAGTTAAGGGACCTTCTGAGGGACTCCCATATCCTCCACTGGCATCCTTCCCCTAACCAACTCTGGATACCTTCACCTTATCACTCACTCTCTGAAGGGCCCATCTTAATGCTCTGTGCCTCTCTTACGGCTCATGTGCCTGCAGAACAACTCAGGCCAAGCCTTAACACAGGGCCCACGGGCCATCTTTGTCCACGGCCTGGTTCCACCAGGTGGGAGGAGACAGGGCTGGGGAGATGACGAGAGCCCCTACGGAGTGCAAAATGGACATTTCTCGTGTCCTTGCTATTTTTGGACACACATTCTAGTGCTTGGAAAATTTCCCACTTTAAGTCCTGCTTTTCCAAAATAGAAGCTAGAAAACTTACTTTAGAGCTAGAACACAGGCCTATGGTGTGGAGTTCATGTCAGGGGCACTGGGACAGGACTCTGAATTGCAAGTGACCAACGTGAGGAAAAAGCATGCGCAAGCGTCCTTTCCGGGGAAGGTGGTGGCAAAGGCATCTGGCTCGCTTTGGGATTGGCTGTGGCTGCAGGCTGACCTCCTGGGGCAGCAGCGTTTAAGTGTTCTGCGGCAGCAGCAGCGTCCTCATCAGGTTGCTTCTGCGGCACGGTTTGGGGTATCATTGCTGGAAGCTTTGCCTCAGGTCTGGTTCTCTAGCCCTCCCAATCCTTTTTTTAATAAAATTAATTCTTTTTTGCTTAATCAGGTCAGCATCAGTTTGGCTCCTCGCAGTAAAGGACTAGTGTTGAGCTCAAGCCTGGGAGGGAGAAAGGCAGGAATCATTCTTAAGGAAGTCTTTCCCAAGAAGAATGGCTGAGTGAGCCCAGATGGTTCCTGGTAAAGCCTCAGTTTCAAGTCTGTCCAAAGCCCAAGTTTCTTCCCTGCTTCTCTCCCTCTGGAAGACCCTAATGGAAAAGAGAAAAGCAATCTTTGCTCCTTCCCTCTGCATACAGGTGGTAGACCTTAGCTAACAGAGTGGTTAACTAGGTGGAAAGACCACCCTGAGGCAAATACCGTGAGTATGACTGACCACTAGATACTTTAGAGAGTCCCTGGGATGGTGCAAACAGTTAACGAGCTTGGCTGCTAACAGAAAGGTTGGAAGTTTGAGTCCCCCCAGAGGTGCCTCTGAAAGCCTGGTGATCCACTTCTGGAAAATGAGCTATTGAAAACTCTGTGGAGGACAGTTCTACTCTGACACACACGGGGTCGCCGTGAGTCAGAATCAACTTGATGGCAACTGGTAGTAGATACTTTAGGGGTGTCCTCTCCCCTTGACTAACGAGCCCAGATCATGCCAAGTCATCCTTGGGAGAAGGTGTTTCTGTTTCCATTGTGTTCTCTGCCCTAGCTGGTGGGAGTGCTGAATATGAAGACAAAACAAGTTGGGTGCCAATCCAGTTCCCCAGACTATGTGTGGGTCTGGGCTGCCCAATCTTATCAGGAAGGGAGACAAGATAGGGGTGGAAAACGCAAGGTTTCAGAGTGCCCTACTCTGCTCAGATAAAGAGTGATGCTGTGAATACGTTATTTACATCTTAGTTCATCCCATTTGATTTTTAAAACATCCCTATGAGGCATGCCTGGGAGCAGGATTCCAGCAGGCTCCTGCCGAGGAGGCACAGCCTGAAGGCCCGCCAGCAGTTCCCCATTCAAACTCTCTCCAGACTAGACTAGACAGGCTCTCTTCTCACCAGCAAGCTTGGGCTCCTGCTAGGCTTCCGCATTCTTGCTGTCCAACAGTTGCTCATCCCAGGTTGCCAATGTCCAAGTATTTCTGGGGGTGATCTGAGGACCTTGCTGCCCTGCCAGCCTGCCAGCTGCTTCCCAGCAGTAACACAGGCTCCTGACATCCAAGGGCACCGCTGTAGGAAGCACACTGTTCAGAAACACTGAAGGTATTCAGTGCTCCCTCTTGTGGGTGATGTGTGGATTCAAACATATACATTAATTTGGCCTCTAAGAACTAGTATTTTATCGGGAGAGTGGGCCATAGCCATTATTGTTACAATCTCACATACGCTCCCAGAATGTCTGAGGGACAGCCAGGGTGCTGCTCCCTCATTTAAAAAAGAATTAGCAATTTATTGGACGAGGTATCAGAGGCTGGGGCACAAGTGTTAGCTTCATCTTTACTCAGTGGAAAGATCTTGGGCAAGTTACTTTGAAACCTTACTAGTATCCTATCAAAAAGCAGTCCTTCCCAGAACTAGAAGGCGCCCGGCCACCACCGATGACCGTGCTGACAAGAACCCAACAGAGAGTCCCTGATGGAACAGGAGAAAGGTGGGGTGCAGAACTCAAATTCTAGTAAGATCAGACTTAATGGTCTGAGACTGGAGGAACCCCAGAAGGCATGGCCCCCTGGATTCTCTATCAGCCCAGAACTAAAACAATTCCCAAGGCCAACTCTTCAGACAAGGATTGGACTAGACTGTGGGACATAAAGTGATACTCGTGAGGAGTGTGCCTCTTAGCTCAAGTAGGTACAAGAGACTAAACAGGCAGCTTCTGTCTGGAGGTGAGATGGGAAGGCAGAGAGGGTTAGGAAGTGGATGAATGGACCTGGGGAATCAGGGGTGGAAAGGAGGAGTGTGCTGTCACAGTATGGGGACAGCAGTTAAGGGTCACTTAACAATGTATGCATAAACTTTTGTATAGGAGACTAACTTGAAATGTAAACTTCATTTAAACTACAACAATGAAAAAATAAAGGGGGTCTTTCCAAACCTCAGCATCACTAAGAGTGTTTTTTCCAGATACTATAGCAGGTTCTTTGCTGGTTTTTCAAAGTACCGTGTAGGGTGAAGGCAAGGACAGAAGAGACTATAAGGTCCATGTCTATTCATGTCGCTCCCCTCCTCTCCCTACCTCCCACACCCCCAGCCCTGGGTGAAGACCCAGTTTAGCCAGGGACTAGAGGGTTGGAAGAAAATGAGTGGGATGTGGAGGCTCTGATGAGACAGTGGCAGAGGCCTGAGCACACAGAGAATGCTGAGGCAGGAGAGAGGAAGGTAAGGGGCAGAAGACATTTCCTGTCTCAGGGCATGCCCCCTTGAATAAACCAGGGAGCAAAAAGTACAGGAGTGTTAGGGTGGGGAGAATCAAAGGATAGAAGGCAGAGCAGGCACCCAGGCCGGGCTGGGCCCTCTGTAGATAACACAGATGTCCAGAAATAGAAGGAAGGGAGTCCTTGGCTCCCGGCCAGAAAGCAGGGGAGACAGGTAGGGATGAGAAAGAAAAATCACCCAATTCCACCTTCAGGGGTCAGAGAAGCTACTGGAGTGTAAGGATCTGGAACCTCACTCCCACCTCCGTGAGTCATCCCTGTGGTGACAGGAACTCAGAGGCCAGCCAGGACTCCACCTAGGAAGGGACCTAGGTTGTGGAGTTGAGGCAGGAGTTACAAAGACTCTGGTTTGGCCCAATTATCTGTAGAATTTTAAATCTAGAAGAAGCTTAGAGGTCATCTAGAAAGCCAACATCTCTTGCACACCCAGCTCTTGCCTCCCCTCTCCTTATACCTGTTCCTTCAGCCAAAGTGGCACTTTCTATGCAGACCCCATATTCCCAGATGCTACCAGGCCTTTGCCCATGTAGGTCTCGGCTCAGAACACCTTTCCCCAACTTCTTCACCTAGCTCATTCTGCTCAGCCTTTGAATTCAGCTCAGGGCTCATCTCCCTCTGGATGTTCTCCTTGAAACCCCCACACTGGGTTCTTGCCCCCATGTATTCTCTTAGCACCCCATGCTTGTCTCCTAGTGCCTGTCCCACTGTTGGTAATTCTCCATTTTCTTGTTCAAATCCCTCATTGAGCTGCAAGCTCTTTAAGGGCTGCAACTAAGTCTCATGCATTTTGTACATCAGTACCTAGGAGCAACTGGGCCACTTCAGGCTGCTGGATAAAGACTCAAATGAAGTGGAGGCGACAAGGCAGGCTCAGGCTACTGCTGTGTGGTTCCAACCTCTGCAGCAGATAGGATAAGTCTATGACCTCCTGGATCTGACAGCCCTGAAGTATCTGAAGATGAATACCAAGTTCTGCCCCCCAAGAACCTTCCAGACATAGGAGAACAATCCAGTTCCTTCCATGCCTCCTCAAATGCCCTGGCTACCCATCCATCCTCTCTCCCCTGGGCTCCCTCTGCTGATGGCTCTCGGATTTGTCAGGGTTCCTCTGTAAGTGTGGCTACCAGAGTAGGGCACATGCTCTCACTTACACTGCCACCCCAAATCAGAAAATGGCTAACATTGCAACAGGAATCAGTAGCTGAGCCAGAAATGGGATCCAGGCTTTCAGATCCCTAATCAGTCATATGGTAGCTTAGAGACGTTAGTTAGCACTGGATTGGTAACATGAACCCAGTTAATTTCCCACCTGTACGCTCAGTCCCATGCCCTTTATGGCTCCCAACTTCACTGGTAACCCCCAAGCCACCCTCACCCGTGTGAGACAAGGGCAGAGCTGCATATAAGACCAGGCACTGGTTCTGCACAGGGGTCAGGGCACAGCTGGGTGGGGGTGGGGGGTATTGTAAATTAGGAAAACAAAAAAGGGCACCCTCAGTTCAGACCAATTCGTTCAATGACAGAGATTTACTCAGAACCTACCTTCCTGGCGCTTATACTCTAGTGGGGGAACGGACAAAGTAAAGGCATCCATATACAGCATATTAAAAGGTGGTCAGGGCTAGGGAAAAAGGAAAAGAACAGCGTAGCGTAAAGAGAATTGTGGTAGGGATGAGGCAGGTTACAATTTTAAGTCTAGCTCCAGTTTATAAGGATTCAAAACAAAACAAAACAGAAAAATGACTGAACTTCTTAGCTCTTTTGGCTAAATACACACACACACCCTACCCCCTCAGGGCAGCAGGAAGAGGCAATGCTGACTTCCTCAGATTTCAAAGACCACTGCTCAAGGCAGAAGAGGGATGCTGGCAGTTCACCTTCGGGCTTCTGTGGAGATGGCAGGAACCATACATACCATGTCCTTTTTGCCTATTTTCTTCTTCATGAGGAAGTTTCCAGGAAACACATAACACTCCGGACACAATCATTATAACTAGCTGAGGAGACACATGTGATACACATACATCCAGCATAAAGTGGACAGGTAATAATTAATAAAATCTAATGATTAAACATACAAATTATACGTTTAAATGATAGGCTGCGTATAGCACTTATTGTATATAACTTAAAAATGAGCTCTTGTACTAACATCCACAGAGGGGGAACACATTTATCAAATCCACACACTGCACTCCAGGTCAACTGCCCACAACACTTACGTACTCATATAGCAACTTTGGCCCTCTGAAATGAATCCAGTGTTACTGGGATCTGTTGCCTGCTTCTCTTTTCTGAGAGTAGAAAGGTTCTTCATATATAATATTCGCTAACAACAATGGCAAAGCAAAAAAATTATCAATAAATGTGTCTTTTGGGGCTGATGGTATATCGAATCCTTCATTTCTCTTCCCTTCTTCCCTAAAGGATGTGCATATAGTAGGTGCATCCTTCCACTGCCCTTCACAGCTTTTCATTATCTTTCCTGATGTTCAAATGTGGGTCAAGTCTGGTTGTCATACTAGAGAAAAAAAAAAACTTCCAAGAAGCTAAATAACGAGCCACTCACATAAGGTATGCACTAATAAAAATTTAATATAATAAATCAAAAACAGCAAAAATTTTTTTAACCGTTCACAATTAAAGTGGAAAGAGACAAAATTATAAGGCAGCCATCCATGGAATGATTATATGTTTACAAAGGATCCAGAAAAAGAGGCATTTAAAACCACTGTTCAGGCTACTGAACCAGGGGAACTGGAGTTATCCCATAAGACTTCCAAGCTGCTGGAAGACACCAATGGAAAAAGAATCCAGGCCAGTCTCCTAAATGGTTGTCTAGTCCTTTCCCACAAGTCACAACTTTCTAAATGGTCTCCTGAGGTAAATCTAGATATCTCAGGAACAAAGGTTTTCATTTCATAGCATCTCTAATAGTTGCTCTTTGAGCAATGTGGACCATTCGGTATTAAGCAGAATTTTCTGATGCAAGGAAGGTTCCCTTGTGGAACAGCTACAGAGGGTTCTCACCCTGCACTGCGGCAGATTTGGATAACTCTAGAAATTACTCTCAGTCTCCCAAGGGGCTCGGGGATTCGAAGACCAGGAACCTTCTTTGGGGGCTTGTGCCTTGTGTTAAGTACCTGGCTACCATGTGTTTTAGGGGTTAAATACACTCTGATGCTGGTGTGTCCTCCTAGTTCTAATCCACGAGAAAGAAAAAAAAAAAACCCCAGGCAGTGATACTTAGAATGAAGCTGGTGAAAAAACATAATTACATTTTTCTCCTTTCTACAAAGAACCAATAATGACTACCTCTGTTTTTTTCTAATGATTCAAAATACAGGAACAAGGCTAACTCAGCTGTTTTGAACTGGGAAATAAAAAGGCGAAGGGGGAGGGAAAACACATAGCCTTTGAAGGTAGTACCATTTCCAACTCTCCACCTCCCACTGCCGAACCCTTTGCATGAAAAAAGAAACTTGGCAACAGCATGCACAGGAAAAGCAAACCAAACCTGTAGCATCACTGCTTTGGTGAAATGGGAAGTGATAAGCAATTAACTGGAGAATACGAATATGTGAGGGGAAATGGATCAATAGTAGTTTTCAACTTAATTTGTCATGTAAGAGAGTACTTGGAATCTGAAGAAAGTCTATCCCTAAGAAGGAAAGAAAGTCAAACTGCAATTAAGATTAACTTTGACTATGAGGAAGGAAGAACCATGCTTTTCATCAGCTGCGTCTCTTTGGTAGCCAGTAATTCCGTTTGTGCTCATGGCAGCACTGCCAGTGTTCTCAAATGTGTTACAGCATTCCGGCATCCACAACTAAGGAGGCAGTTCTAACTAAGAGGAAAAGGGAACTGAGCTGTGCCAATAAGTGGGCATCAGTATGGCCTTTCCTGGGACACTGCCCACCATGGTGGCAAAGCCTTCCTCCACTGGAGTTTGCTCTGCCCCACTGCCTGGTTCCTTGCTGCCTGAAGGTGCATTTGAGCCCTATAAGATTAATATGGCTATTTCTGCCTGCTGACCAGGAAAGAACCGAGGCACTCTTGAGGGAGCAGCTTTAAAATCTGGGAATGCCCATAGCTCCTAAGAACTGACAGGTCTTGAAAGGTTTGCTTGTTGGTGGTGAGGTCCAGAGGGGAAGGCAAATCTGGAGTTAGATGGTTCAATCTTTGCCAGAGTTCAAGGCCCTCCCCTGCAGGATATTCTAGCCAAACGTGTAAGTGTGATGGCAAGGCACTGCTGCAAGAGGCTTTGGTCAGCAGTACAAATTTCTGACCACTGCACAGAAAGATATGGTAGAAAGTGCTACCATCCAAACTAAACCAAGCACTAAAAAGTGCTATGTATTTATTAAGTTTCCAGGGAGAATCAAGGCAACCAAGTAACTCTGAAGGACCAGATGAAACCCCATGATTCTGGTTTAAGTCAGCTGTTATCACTTAATCAGGAAAGTCACTTAGACTTTCCATGCTGTACCTTCTGTCGTTTTTAAAATTGTATGCAATGGATGTCAGCCGCTATACAAAACCGTATCCTATTTATGCTACTTTGGTCTGTAGCCAGCAGAGGGCTCACAAGTTCTACTTCAAATAGCTGCTGGCCCAGTGACAAATCTAGGAAGGAAATAAAGAAATCATAAGCACGCTGGCTTATGCGTCATATAAAACGTTTTACGAACTCCTAAATCCACTGCCCTGAAGAAGATATCCTTGGTTCCCCCTTTACGTAATGTTGTGTTTTGAAATGGTATAGAAAGCCAAAATAAATTAATAATACAATATATTATACACTTATATGACAGAACAGGATTTACAGGGATTTTGGCAAATATGGAAAAATTACCCTCATTTGTTAAACACTTCTGCTATCTCAATTGTTTAAATCACCAGAATATCAATGTGTGTGTCAATTCACACACGAGGAGGTGACATTTTAAGGGGTTAACAAAGCTGCATTTGACATAAAGGTAACTTTTTTGAAGGGAATAGAGACAATATTATCTTCATCATCACAGTTCAAGAAGTGGTTGTCCTGATGAGAACTCAACTCACAGAAATATTAACATCGCCACCAGCAGTAAGCAGCAAATTGTGGGGAGGAGGGGCTGGAGGGAAAAGTTAGGAGAAAAGCATGGAAAAGATGAACAGACAAGAGACATGATTTCAATAAGCTTTAAATCAACAGGTAACACTTCCCATTTATGATACATCCTTTCTTCATTGCTAAAGATGCTATATGAAACAGACCTAACACTCCCCAAGCTGCACCAAGTATTTTACCAGAGGGACTGTTGATCTGCTAAGAGTAAATACTTAAAAAAAAAGTACAACATAGGTTTTCATAGCCTTACTTTTAAAAAGGTGACTACAAAGATGTCAGTAATTATCCCAATTCACTTAAAATTTAATACCCCTTAATTTCGAAAGATACTCTGTGAAACTGACTGCTCTTGAAGGAAAGTCGAAGCCCGAACGTACTAGAACCTGGCTCCTCAATAAGAATGTGTTGAAAAGAAATGCTACAAAATACTAGTCATCTCTTTAGCAGTCAGCCCTACCTCTGTGGCTTCACTAGATGGAATGGCAGGCTCTACTTCAGAAAGGCCTGTGCAAAGGGAGGTGTTGGTCTCTCTAGACCTCGCCTCTGGTGGATCTCTATCTTGAGAATAAAGTCAGCCATCCCAATGTGTCTGGCTATCATCGTCTTGACTCTAGCCCCAAATGAGATGCAATCACCTTTAGCGTCTAGGACAGTGGGCGCTATGACCTTCTATCAAGGTGTGTGGCATAGATGCTAAAAGCACCAGTCTGACACGGTGAGAACCATGTTGATAATCAATGGATAAAGTGGCAGAGCCTCTAAACTACGAAGAAAGAGATTTAGCTTAATTACAGAACACTGTACTGTTATAATTACTATTTCATTGTGAGTATGAAGTTCTCCACTTTTCCTTAAACCTAAATTCCATCTTCCCTGAGAATAGGGTTAAAAACTCAAAATGCCAAGGCCTTTTAAAAGACAACACAAGGGAATGTCTATATCCAATCGCAATGTGTTGTTTCTACTCTAAAAGCTTTTCCGTTATTCCAGGTTTTAATCTCACCTCCCTCCGGACTCTAGGAATACAGGTGGAGATGGGCAAGGTGAGACACAAGACTGAGGAAGTGAGCAGCTGTCATGTGCTGGCTGTTTCTCACTGGATGGCAAAGGGCCATGAACAGAGGCTGGAACCTGAACACTTAATGCTGGTGTCCTACGGACAGGATGAGTGGGATGAGGCAACCCAGAACCAGGGCTGCCACCTCCAAACGGCTGAGGCCTCTCCCTCCAGTGGTGTCAGGTTTGTGGCTGTGCCCTATTCCGCCCACCTCAGGAAGGACATGTACTGTGGCAACATAAAGAAATGTCCCGGCAGAGAAAAGCATGGCCACTCCAGTGGCATTGACCTCTGAAAGGGCTTCTTTACTGCTCTGTGAATTAAGAGAGAGAGAGAAGGAAAATTAAGTCAAGTGAAATTCAGTGTCAGGAAGAAGTCCCAGTAAGAAACCCTCAATATTCATAAATGGTGATGTCTGGGACACTGGGGACATCTTGAGATCAGAGCAATTTTATGTCACTTATAGAGGGTATAAGAATATCAGTGATATACACAATGGCATTTCCAAACAAACTTCAAGTCCTGGTTGAACACATTTAGCCTATAGGGTTGCTTTGAGTTAGAATCGACTTGACAGCAATGGGTTTTTCTTTTTTTTAATTCTTGAGATGGAATCAACAATATATTAATGAAGATATTCACTTTTTTACTCTACTTATATTTAACGATATTAAATACTACTAGTGCCCTCTATTAATGCCTCTATGGCCAGGCACTAGGCTAGGTGCTTGGGATACAGTGGTAATAAAGATGCAATACCTGCCCTCACAGGACTTAGGAACATCTCATAATTTAATCTTTATACAAGGAGACCTCTGGACTAAGATGATTAATTAAAGCCACAAGAAAAGAACATGCTATAAATACAATACGTAACTCCACGCCTCCAGAAGTATCAGTACCTGTCAATTTTTTTTAAAACTTACATTGAGCAATAAAGTGATAAACTGTTAACATTTTAAAAGGAACTATATATTGCTTGTTGAATGAAAGAAGATAAGGCTCTTCGAGTGAACAGAAAGGGATTTTATAACAACTTATTTGTTAGCAACCGAGACCAGCAAACCCTTGACTAACAGGAATGTAACCATTCATTAACCACCTCGTTTCTCATATATTCCTTTTAATACACATTTTACTATATCGAATACTGACACTAAGACTCAACAACCTTCAGAGCACAGGGGAAAGCAGTTCCCATAAACTAGCCCTGAGTCACATAATTCGGTTCTAAGATTTTCCTCCTGCTGCCTGCTAGTTGACATTTAAGTCAAGTGGGGAGGGTTTTTGCTAAGAACTGCAGCCCTGGCAGATAGAATTATAAGGCATAGAAAGAGCCAGTTAAACAACATGGAAGCATTCCAGGCTCTGAGCTGATACATCACGTATGTTGCTTCAGGTCTAAAGCTATGCTCACCACAATGATAAAGAACTAGGTATTTAATATTTGGTGAAGGAGAGCTGGGAGTAGATTCTAAGTCTTAGCTGAACACAGACATCTCTGCTCATCCCCTCTTCACTCAAAGCTGTTGCATGGCTTGTCACTCATGCTTCTTGTGTCTACCTCAACATTAAAAATACGAATGGTTGTGATTTATCACATACCTGCGAAAGTACTATCATATATTTGTGCAAATGCTTTTGGAACAAATGGGGAAGAAGTTTTTGAATTAAATGAATAAGGAAATGCTAAATTTATTAAGAAGACTGGCCTGGAATTAAAAAATTTATCTTGCAACAATGGGCTTAAACATAGCAACAATTTTGAGGATGGCACAGTACTGGGCAGTGCTTCGTTCTGCTGTACATAGGGTCGTTACGAGTCAGAACCAACTCAACAACACCTAACGCATACACATATCATTGTCCAGGTTTTACTCCTAATTTTATCTTTAGTTTAAGAGGGTAATTTAGTTGAAAAATTCAACATAAGGGACTATAAGTTCTAGCAGATCACAGAAGAATTAGATGCTTGTCTAGACAATCTAGAAACGATCAGACTTACCTTACTTAGTCCTAAGAATGTCACCATAGCCATAACTGGTGCTGCCAGTGCGAAGACCAGCAAATGTTTTCTGATTCGGTTCCGCTCTAGGCCAGCATGCATCAAGAACGAAACCAGCCCAAATGCAGCTGGTGCCTGGAGAAAAGAATTATCTCTGTTTTCACTTTAGAAGTACAGATTGCTTCCACATCAAAAAGTACATGTCACTGACTAAATTCTCATATAAAAAAACCAGCCATAGTACTAAGATTGAGCTCTACCTTTAGAGATTAATGTTCTAAGCTAAGAAAATGTCCTATTTGTGTGTGTGTTTCTTAGATACTAGGAAAGGGAAACAGTCAACATAAATATATGTCCTCACAGGGCTTAGAGAAACAAAAATATTTATGAGCAAAATTACTATGAAATGTAGAAAATCTGCAGATAATTTAAAAGTTTCTAGGACAAGTTACATGATCACAAAAAATAAAGCCACTCCAAGTAAGTGTAAGAAAATGGTAGCAAAAAAAAACTATGAAGAGAATTATTCAATTCTCCAAAATGAACAGCGATTATGAAAATAAAAATATTTTTATATTCTATATTCCATAGAATGTTAACAAAGAGAAATTTTAATTACGAATATATGCAATATCAAATCTTACACCAAAATTTTTCTCACCTTATGCAGCATTATTGCCACAAACACAATTAACTGGACACTGGTCTGTGAAGTAGATGCCGCTGCTCCCAAAGCAACACCATCAGCTAAATTTGGAAAAAGCGAAACATAAAATACCATAAACAACAACAATAACAACAGTGTAGTGGTTGACTGTATGGGCTTCAGAGTCAGGTAGGGCTGGATTTGTCTCTGGGAAGGTTATTTAACCTTTTAGAACCTCAGTTTTCTGTTCTCTAAAATGGGTTCAATAAAGTATGCATTTCTTAGGGTTTTCATGAGGATTAAATGAGATAACATACATAAAGAGCTTAGCACCTGGCTTGGGCTATTCAATATAGGCTAGCTATTATTGCTTTTGTTAGTGAAAAAAGTATGGTGCTCAAAAATCCACCGATTAGTTAATTAAATTGCAATAACAGAAATATCAAAGAAGAATTTTTAAAAAATCTATACATGTTACAGATGAAGAAATAAAATAAAGACACTAGGAGTTGCAGCAGATGATTTATACATAATAAATCCTGGTTGAATGGATCAATTTTATGTTAGAAAAGCATCTGTTAAACAAAAAGACAAATAACCCAATCAAAAATGGGCAAAGGGCATGAACACTTTAACAAAGAGGTATTCAAGTGGCCACAAGTATATGAAAAGATGCTCATCATTGTTAACCATTAGAGAGATGCAAATCAAAACTACAATGAGATACACTTCACCCGTACCAGAACAGCAATGATCAAGAAAATAGAAAAGAACAAATGTTGGTGTGGATGTGGGGAGACCGAACTCTTACCCACTACTGGTGGGAATGTAAAACGGTACAACCATTATGGAAAACAGTATGGGAATTCCTCAAAAAATTAGAAACAGAGCTACCATATGACCCAGCAATTCCATTCCTAAGTATATACCTTAGCGACCTAAAAGCAGTGACACAAATGGACATATGTACTCTGATGTGCACTGCAGCACTATTCACAATAGCAAAAAGGTAGAAACAACCTAGGTGCTCCTCAACAGATGAAGGGATCAACAACATATGGTACATAGATACAATGGAGTACTACCCAGCCTTAAAGAAAAATGAAGTCCTGATACCTGTCACAACATTATGCTGGGCGAAATAAGTCAATCATAAAAGGACAAATATGTATAATCTCACTTACGTGAAATGACAAGACTAGGTAAATATATAGAAACGAATGGTTACTAGTGGTTAGCAGGGGTGGAAACAGATAAGGAGAAGAGCAATCATTCTTTGAGAAGTAGTGAACTTTTGTCTATGGTGATGGGAAAATTGACATCAACTAAAGGTAATGGTTACATAACTTAACTACTGTTAACTTATATCACTAAGCTGTATACCAGAAGAAAGAAAAGGGTGAATTGGCAAATATAGTGTTACATATAATTTTATAATTAAAAAAAAGGCAGCAGCTGTTGATAATGCCTAGGTACAACTAAACTCCTCATGGGATTAGTTTTCTTGGTTCAAGGGTTTAGGGTCATTGTTTTGTGGGTCTATGCAGTTAAGTGGCTTAATGTTGTCTTTAGAGTCTCTGTTCTACCTCCTAGTTCAGTGAGTAGTGCCTGGGGTCTTAAAACCTTGCTAGCAGCCACTCAATATACAATAATTGGTCTCTGTTCACCTGCAGCAACAGAGGAAGGAGGAGACCGAGGATCAGAGCAGGTAATGGACTGCAGGTCTAATTGCATCCATGAAGTATCTCCTTCACCACGATACCAGAAGAAATGAATGGTGCCCAGCTACCATTATTAAACATTTTTATCAAGGACCCAATAGATGGATACTCATCAAAAGGAGAAAAAATATGGAACAGAACTTAAACTTCTCATGGAAACCAAGCTTACGGGATCCACTGAGACCGGATGAACCCCTAAATCTATTGTCTGGAAATAATTTTTAAACCTGGAACCAAAACTATCCCGTGAAGTAACTTTTAAACCAAACATTTTAAACTAAATTATTCTATTAATAAACAGTGTTTGCCTTGAGTATTACACTTTTTAAAAGTATTATCTATATGAGCTCCAACTGACAACAGTAACCCTAAAACACAAATGAGAACTTCAAGGAGTAGAGAGTCTAAGTTAATGGTAATGAGACAATATGGGTACAGATAGTGACACAATGTGAAGTATGTAACCTTTGTCACTGAACTGCAAAAGTAAAAACTGTTGAATGAGTGTATGTTTTGTTGTGTATGTTTTCATCAAAAAAATAAAAATAAAAAAGCATCTTTATACTAGAAATGTCCAGATAATAGCGTGCCACTTTTCATGTGCCAGCGAGCTTCACTGGGGTACTCTGTCACTGACAGAATCCTACTGCAGGGGCAAATATAGGGTTATGGTTCTAAGGCATCCGCAGTCAGCAATACTAAGACTTCTGCATTCTAGACTACCTCTGCCTAAATTGGTACTTTGGGTATATACTGAGCAGCAGTGCTGTTCAGTACAAAAGTGCCAAGGCTCTTTTTCAGATGGGATTCTAGGGCAGGGATCAGGGAATGTTTTCTTAAAGAAACAGGTAGGAAATATTTTAAGCTTTATGGGCCATATGGTTTCTGGCAACTACTCAACTCTGCTGCTGTAGTGTAAAAGCAGCCACAAACAATACATAAATCAATGGGCATGGCTGTGTTCCAAAAAAACTTTACTCTTGGACATGGAAATTTAAATTTCATATAATTTTCATGAGTCACGATAGAGTCTTTTTTGTTTTATCCCCAACCATTTAAAAATATAAAAACCACTGTTACCTTCCAAGCTCCTTCTTTAGGGCATGACACTAAGTATGCCTGTGCTTGTGCTGGAATACTTCATCTGGTTAAGCAACCGTCCTTCCCTCGTACCATGTCTAGCCCAAGAGCACTGACATGGACAGACCCTGTAATATAAACAATATGCCTCTCACTGTGTGAGAGAAAAGAAACGGGTTCCAATGCACCAACCCTACCTGCGGCATGGACGACCAGTCCCAGAGTCGTGGTGATTTTGGAATTGCTGGATCTTGCTGTTTCTGGATCTTAAGTGAAAATGAGAAAGACAGACATTAAGCAATGTGAGATGGAAACTGTTAGAATACTGGCCTGGAGGTGAAAAATTATTTGAAAGCCCTTAAAGTAGTACATTATTTTCCTCACTGCTGTCTCTTTTCTTTCTGTTTCAAACATCTAGAAGTTGCCCCTGTCCTGAAGAGAAGGGTAGGAGGGAACTCTTCGTTTGACCCAGCCTCCTTCTTTTTAGTATTATTGTACTTTAGATGAAGGTTTACAGAACAAACTAGCTTCTCGTTGAACAATTAGTACACATATTGTTTTGTGACATTGGTTACCAACCCTACAACATGTCAACACTCTGCTTTCTTGCCCTTGGGTTCCCTATTAGCAGCTTTCCTGTCTCCTTCCACCTTCTAGTCCTTGTCCCTGGGCTGATGTGCTCCTTTAGTCTCGTTTTGTTCTATAAGCCTATCTAATCTTTGGATGAAGGATGAACCTCGGGAGTGACTTCATTACTGAGTTACAAGGGCATCCAGGGGCCATACTTCGGGTTTCTCCAGTCTCTGTCAGGCACGTAAGTCTCGTCTTTTTTTTGTAAGTTAGAAATTTGTTCTACATTTTTTTCCAGTTCTGTTCGGGACCCTGTATTGTGATCCTGTATTGTGATGTGTCAGAGAAGTCAGTGGTGGTAGTTGGGCACCAACTAGTTGTGCTGGACTCAGTATGCTGGAGGCTGTGGTAGTTGTGGCCCATTAGTCCTTTGGACTAATCTTTCCCTAGGTCCTTTGATTTTCTTCATTCTCCCTTGCTCCTGACGGGGTGAGACCAGTGGAGCATCTTAGATAGCCACTCACAAGCTTTTAAGGCCCTAGACGCTACTCATCAAAGTAGAATGTAGAACATTTTCTTTATAAACTATGTTATGCCAATTGAGCTAGATGTTCCCTGAGACCATGGTCTCCACAGCCCTCAGCCCAGTAATTTGGTCCCTCAAGAAGTTTGGATGTGTCTATGGAGCTTCTGTGACCTTGCCTTGGACAAGTTGTGCTGGCTTCCACAGTATTGTGTACTGTCTTATCCTTCACCAAAGTTATGATCTAGCCTTCTTTTAACAGACAAATTCCTGGAATGTGTAACCCCCAGTGCCTCAGCTTCCTCACACTCCTTAAGCCTCTACCACTCCCTGGAAAGTGCTCTATGGCCTCCAATCACTTCTTTCCAGACAAATCTAATTGTCATTGTCCACCTCCTCCTCCTTCCCAACCTCTTGCTACTTTCTTTTCATTGTAACATCAAAATGTCTGTCACATTTGCCTTTCTCCATTTATCATCACAATCCTAATCTAAGTTTTTGTCAACTCAAACCTAAATTAGCAATATAGTCTCCAACCTGGTTTTCCCTTACTTTCATTTCTCTCTAATCTAATTCATCTTACACATCCTAGTCAGACTCATCTTTCTGAAATACCATCCTTCTGACATGTCAGTTAACTAGTTAAGAAATCTGCTGCTTTCCCAATTTAGTCCAAACTGCTCTCCTAGGTAGGCTGTTAAGTCCTTTATCAACTGGTTCCATCTTATTTCTCATTATCCAGTCCAGTTAAGCCAGTTTCTTTAACACAGTCTAACAAAACATTGTCATTCTTTTTCCAAATCTCCCCACCCTTAGTTCTTGGCCGGTACTAAACTTCTCAGCTTATCAATCCAAAACCCAGACACTGTTCAAAGTCTAATTCTAGGACCACCTCCCTTAAGAAGGAATCAAAGACTAATTACAACTCGAAACAACTCTCCCCTTGCCTAGAAACCTAGAGTTTTATATGCAGTCTCTATAACCTGTTGCTGTTGAGTTGATCCTGACTCATAGCAACCCTATAGGACAGAGTAGCACTGTCCCGTAGGGTTTCCAAGGCCATAAATCTTTACGGAAGCAGACTGCTACATTTTTCTCCCATGGAGCAGCTGGTGGATCCAATCCACCAACACTTCAGTTAGCAGCCAAGCGCTTTAACCACTGTGTCACTAGGGCTCTATATGCTACTTTAAAGCTTCCTTTATATCACTACCTTAGATATATAAAACTGCTTGTACTTAAATGTGTCTTATATCTTCAGATTGACTATAAAAGTATAAAGAATTAAATTTTCTACTTTCTTTTTTTAAATTTTTATCATGGTAAAATATATATACCAACACTTGTCATTTCAACCATTTTTACGTGTACAATTCAGTGATATTAATTACATTCATCATGTTGTGCAACCATAACCACTATCCATTTCCATTTGTTTTCATCAACTTTAACAAAAAACTCTGCACCCCTTAAGCAATACCTTCCCATTTCCCTCCCTCACCTATTCCTGTTAACCACTAATAAACTTTGGTCTCTATGCATTTGCCTATTCTGGGTATTTCATATAAGTAGGATCATACAATATTTGTCCTTTTGTACCTGACTTATTTCACTCAGCATAACATTTTCAAGGTTCATCCATGTGGTAGCATGTATCAGAACTTCACTTCTCTTTATGGTTGAATAATATCCCATTGTATGGATATACTACATTTTGTTTATACAGTCATCTATTGATGGACAACTGGGTTGTTTCCACCTTTCAGCTACTATAAATCTATTTCTTTTTTACATGTCTTACAAAACATAGTATAGCACTGAGCACTCAAGAATTGCTTAATAAACCCTTGTTGGGGAGCAAAAAAAGTTAGCATTTATCTGTATATATTAAGATGTTGCTGCTATTATAGGAAACACACAAGAAAGTAAATAATATCCGAAAGATATAAAGTTAACAGATATGGACATTAAAATGCCAGGTGAGATGACAGATGGGCATTAATAAAAGAAATTCCAGAGGCTTTAGTCTTAAGAAGCCTTGCACACAGAAGGAAGTGGTTACAGTGGAAAAAGTAAAGTAACATGTTATCTTTTTATGTAATTGATTTTATCTTCTTACTAAAACATTGTAAGGAAAGGAAACTAAAGACCCAAATCGCTATAAGACAACAAATATTTCAGTATCATCCCAGGCTGGGAAGAACAATCATACTACACTGTACGACAAGCTTGTTTTGGCTTCTCTTTATACAGTCTTGTGGTCTACTTATAAGTTGTTGTTGTTAGGTGCCGCTGAGTCGGTTCCAACCCATAGCAACCCTATGTACAACATTGCCTGGTCCTGCACCATCCTCACAATTGTTGCTGTGCTTGAGCCCACTGTTGCTGCCACTGTGTCCATTCACCTTGTTGAGGGTCTTCCTCTCTTTCGCTGACCCTCTACTTTACCAAGCATGATGTCCTTCTCCAGGGACTGGTAGCACCCCAAAGTAAAAATTAGAGGCTTTAAAATTAAAACACAGTCTTCACAAATCTATCAGAAAAGGCTCCATTTTAAGTAGCATAAATTTAACAAATGAGTTAACTTTTTCTGATATTTAATAGTACCTAAAACCCTACAGAGAATAGGTAAAACTAGGTCGTCAGACACATGAAAGCCAGCAGTTACCTCAGAGATGAAATAGGAGCAAGACTAAAGGAACATATGCTGCATTTAATTCTTTGTATAGGGTTATAGGTCACTAATGGGTCTATAAATGCACTGTAAGTTGAAACTGACAAGAATTGCAAGAAAAATGTCAAAGGCCACTGTGGGCAATTCTGTAAGGCAGCCGGAGTCAGGTACCATCCAACAGAGGGTCTTTCTCTTTTGTGTTTTGGAATAGAACATGAATAAAACCATTTATTTCTAAATAAGTTTTCCAAGACATGGCATTGTTATTGAAAGAAAAAGTCTGAAAAACAAAAAAATTAAATGAAATGAGATTTAAAACCTCTCTAGACCAAGGATATTTTTTGTTTTAAGTTTAATCTCATGTTAGTTTTTTAATCTTTTATTTGGAAAAATTTGAAACCTTCAGAAAAGTTACAAAAATAGTTAAAAACAAATCCATATGCCCCTTTTTTAGATTCACTTGCTGCCTAACACATTGCCCCATTTGCTTCATCATCTGTGCTCATGCTTTCTACACATACACAATTTTTTTCTGAACCATTTGAGAGTAGGCTGCATATATCACAATCCTTTCTTCCTAGACAATGCAGTGTGCATTTCTTAAGAAAAAGAATATTCCCTTACATAGCCATTGTACAATTATCAATTCAGTAAATTTAACACTGATACCTTTTTCCTAATCTATCTTGCATGTTCTGATTTTATCAATTGCCTAAGAATGCCCTTCAGAGCGTTTTCCCTCTTCAGGACAGGACCCAAGGAGTCCTGGGGACGCAGTGGTTAAGTGCTTGGCTGCTAACTAAAGGTTGGTGGTTCGAACCCATCCAACAGTTCTGTGGGAGAAAGATCTGGCAATCTGCTCCCCTAAGGATTATAGCCTAGTAAACCCTATGAGGAAGTTCTACTCTGTTACGTGGGGTCGCTATGAGTTGAAATTGACTCAATAGCACCTAACAAAAACAAGAGGACACGATCCAGTCCAGGATCACATATTGTACTCACTTGTATCTCTTTAATCTCCTTTGTTGTTGTTGCTGTTGTCAGGTGCCGTCGAGTTGGTTCCGACTCATAGCAACCCTAAGTACAACAGAATGAAAGAATGAAACACTGCCCGGTCCTGCGCCATGCTCACAATCATTGTTATGCTTGAGCCCATTGTTGCAGCCACTATGTCAGTCCATCTCATTGAGGGTCTTCCTCTTTTTTGCTGATCCTCTACCAAGTATGATGTCCTTCTCCAGGGACTGATTCCTCCTGATAACATGTCGAAGTATGTGAGACGTAGTCTCACCATCCTTGCTTCTAAGGAGCATTCTGGATGTATTTCTTCAAAGACAGATTTGTTCATTCTTTTGGCAGTCCATGGTATATTCAATAATCTTCGCCAGCAACGCAACTCAAAGGTGTGAACTCTTTTTTGATCTTCCTTATTCACAGTCCAGCTTTCGCACGCACGTAAGGCGACTGAAAACATCATGGCTTGGTCAGGCGTACCTTAGTCTTCAAGGTGACATCTTTGGTTTTTAACACTTTAAAGAGGTCTTTTGCAGCAGATATGCCCAGTGTGAAGCATCTTTTGATTTCCTGACTACTGCTTCCATGGGTGTTCATTGTGCATCCAAGTAAAATGAAATCCTTTAATATGGAATATTTCCTCAGCCTTTGTCTTTTATGACGCTGACATTTTTGAAGAATACATTTCCCTCCCTCCATCCTTTTTGTCTTTCAATAGAATGATCCTTCCTCTTGGGTTTGTCTAATGTTTTCTTAGATTACGCATTCTCATCCAGAATACCACATAGGAGACGCTTCTCAGGGTATCACATCAAGAGGCATATGATGTACATCTTCAACTCACTGATGGTGTTAATTTTAATTATATCCTGGACATTGTTAATGTTATGTTGTGGATACTCTGGGTTCTATTCTGTTCCTCCAAACAGTGTTGATTTTTGTTTGTTTGTCTTAAGTAACTTGGTGTGGCTCAAACTGTAAACTCTGTCTTTTGGGCAGCTGCTCAAATCTCAGTTCAGTTCTTTTATCTTTGCAAAGCAGCCTAAAGTCAGCCTGTACAATCATGGTTCAGCCAGAGACTTGGGCAGATTTATGCACAGAATTTGGGGCTGCCTTTCTCTGGCTCTCTCTTTTCTAGGATTATTCTCTCACTTTTCAGTGGCTACAGCTGTCCTGAACTCTGACCTCTGGTTCTTTAGGCCAGAAAGACTATAAGTTTTCTATAAGAGTTTTAGCTGCTCGACAGGACACTGACTGCTAAAAGTAGCAGAAATGGGAAACTCACCCTGTACCATTATTCCCTTATTCCAAGCATCAACTCCCCTCCAGAACCTGTCTGCCTTTACTAACTCTCCAGTGCCCTTAGGTAGTGGTTTTTAAAATTTTATCCAGAGTTTATAGTTGCTATCTGCAAGAAGGCTAGTCTGACAGGAGCTTACTCAGCTTACCCAGCCTCACCAAAAGCAGAAAGCATACTGATGCTAATTTTGATCACGCCGAATACCTAATATTTGTTACATATTACCATTTTGCATTCCCTCCAGCAATATATGAGAGTGCCTGTTTTGCCATAGCTTTATCAACAGAGTGTAGTGTCAAGCTTTTGCATCTTTACCTATCTGATAGGTGAGAAATGGTAACTCAGTGTAGTATCACTGCGGCTTCCTCTAATTTTACAGAAAAAAATTAACATCTTTCCATATGCTTAAGGGGCATTTTTTAATCTCTCTCTGAAATTATCTGTTCCTCTGTCTTAGTCATCTAATGCTGCTACAACACAAACACAAGTGGATGGCTTTAACAAAGAGAATTTATTCTCTCACAGTCTAGGAGGCTAGAAGTCCAAATTCAGGATGCCAGCTCCAGGGGAAGGCTCTCTCTCTGTCGGCTCTAGGGGAAGACCTTGTCATCTATCTTTCCCTGGTCTAGATGCTTCTCAGCACAGGGGACCGCAGGTCTAAAGCATGCACTCCCTTCCTGGTTCTTCATTCTTGGTGGCATGAGGTCCCTCTGTCTCTCTGAGGTCCCTCTGTCTCTCTGCTGTTTCTCACTTTTATATCTCAAAAGAGACTGACTCAAGATAAAACCCAGTCTTGTAGATTGAGTCCTGCCTCATTAACCTAACTGCCTCTAATCCTGCCTCATTAACATCATAGAGGTAGGATTTACAACACATAGGAAAATCACATCAGAGGACAAAATGGTGGGCAATCAATCACACAGTACTGGGAAGCATGGCCTAGCCAAGTTGACACACATTTCTAGGAGACACAATTCAATCCATAACACTCTCCTCTGTTATTTTTCTACAAATTTTCTTACAGACCAAGGATTCTTAACCTGGGGTCCACACAGGAGAACATGGGGGAAAAATGCATTTTTATTTTTATATTCTCTAACTGAAATTTAGCATTTCTTTCCGCTATCAATGTACACAACAAACCATAAGTAGTATTGTTGTTTGTGCTGTAAAGTTGATTCCGACTCATCATGACCCTATATGACAGAGTAGAACTGCCCCGTAGGGTTTCCTAGGCTGTAATCTTTACGGGAGCAGATCATCAGGTCTTTTTGCTCATGGAGGCGCTGGTGAGTTCGAACCACCCATCTTTCAGGCTTAACCACTGAGCCATCAGGGCTCCTTATACAAGTAGTATCAGCACAACTTACAATTTATTACCAAGAGAAATCAGATAATTCATACTATTTTACAGCTGTTGTAGATATCTTGAAATATCATTTCACTCATCACTACTTTAAACTGAAGAGCTACTGGAACTGCTGCTACATTGCATGACTGCAGTCTTCCTGTCTGCAGACACTCGTGCAACGGAGCTAGGCAACTATTAGGAAATTCTGCACCTAACAGTCATTCAGCCATCAAACAGTGGAAGTTATGTGATCTCACAAACTGGGGACCAACATATCTACGCTGCTTTCCAGGATTTTCTATCTGCAGTATTCTCTGCCAACTTGAAAAGAGATATCTGTCAACACCTGAAAAGGTTTATAACTCTTTCAAATTTATTTCTATCACAATAGCATTGAAGTTAAACCATGAATTTAAACCATATCATAGATGTTGACCCAGCAAAGATAAATGCATTGATCTTAAGACCAAAAAGGGACTATGACTGAAGTTAAATTTTAAAAGCACTGGAGAATTCTAGTTGTCCTTAAGAGAAATTTATCCTTCCTTGGAAAGCAACTATGAATGTGTATAAGTCTATTTGGAAGAAAATATCTCTGTGAATCAGGATTTTCTACACTAGTAGCCATCAAAACAAAAACTCATATAATCAACTGGATGTCTAGCTTGGCACTGTCTTGTTAAACACTACCCTACAGTTTAATGTTCTTAATCAAGCTAGTAACAATAACTGTCACACTGATGTCTTAAAATATAAAATTTAACTTTAACTTACTTATGACTTAAATGTATTCTTATTATTTAACACATTGATTAAAAAAGACAATTACTATATCACATATTTGTTTTAATGTTTTTGTAACTATACATCAATATAATTGGTTTTTTCTATAATCCTACGCATTATACTTTATGCATTTAAAAACATTATTCTAACAAAAGGTCCATAGGCTTTGGACTGCCGAAGGGCTCAATGGCACAAAAACAAGTCAAGAACCTCTGTCCTACACTCTCAACCAAATTTGACAGCTTTTAAGATAATCAGGGTAATAACCCAATTAACACTCCCTTGTGTCACATGCTGTATCTCACTAGCACCTCTAAATGAATAAAATGGTCACTGGAACCTGAAGAAGACAAGAGTTTTAGCATAAAATAAGGCTATTGATACAGACTACATTATTCGATTATTTGTGACTTTCTAAAGTGCAAATTGACTGCACTGCCCAGAAACCTTGGAGCCACTCACCATCAGTAGAATGAACATGGGAGCTGCCAATCTGGTCCACTAGCAACATGAAAACGAAGCCTAGCACAAGGGAAACACCGATGTAGGCGTGCAGCTGTGTGTGGTCGTGGCTGTGCTCATGTTCGTGGACAACTGGTATTTCTGCTGCTTTGTCTGATGCAATCACATTCTGTGTTTCACTTGTTTGGTGGTGTTTTCCTAGAGCAGAACAAATCATAAAGAGATTTGGCAGTTTCTCAAAAAATTAAACACACAGCTACCATATGACCTAGCAATTCCACTCCTCTGTAGAATTCTACACAAAGGAATTGAAAGCAGGGACTCAAACAGAAACTTGTACACCAATGTTCTCTGCAGTATTATTCACAATAGCCAAAGGTGCAAACAACTCAAGTGTCCATAAACAGATGAATGGATAAAGAAAATGTGGTATATTCACACAATGAAATATTAGCCATAAAGAGAAATTAAGTTCTGATACATACTATAATGTGTACATGAACCTTGAAAACATTATGCCGATTGAAATAAGCCAGACACAAAAGAACAAATATTGTATGATCCCACTTACCTGAAATATTAGAATAGGCAAATGCATAGAGATCATGTGGGTATCAGGGTCAGGTGGGAAGGGAAAATGGGAACGTATTGCTTAAGGTGTAGTGAGTTTTTGTTAAGGGTGATGAAAAAATCTGGAAACGAATAGCAGTGATGGTTGCACAACATGATGAATGTAATTAATGTCACTGAATTCTACACATAAAAATAGCTGAAATGTCAAACGTTTTGTTACATATATTTCACCACAATAAAATAAAATTAAAAAAAAATCAGGGGCAATCATTAGATAGAAATCAAAAGCTCAGGGCAGTTTAAAAAAGGCACACTTACTAGTCTAAATTCACTTCTAGAAATATGATGATTGCTGGAAAATTCTGAATTATAGTAAATGAGACCTGGCCAAGTGATGTTACTAGTTTATATTCACATATTCAACACTCAAAACATACATGCTTCAAGGCTAGAGTCCTTATCTTTATTGTGTTTCATGAATAGAGACTAACACATCAGACATCTATTCATTTATAATTAGATGGAGCAATTTTACCTTTTGATCAAAGGAACTGCACAAGCCTGTCTGTAATATTTTGAACCCTGCCCTAATTCTTTAAAAGATAGGGGCACAAAACAAATAAAAACGTACTTATTTTTCTAATTCCTGAAAATTTTTTTGAGCTAAAGATTTTATTTATTTATTCATTTGCTTTTTTCCCTGCTTTTTATTTATATGTCTAAATCTCTTCTTAAAATTGTAAAAATTCTTTTATTTTTTATTATGGTGAAATTCACATAACAAATCCCTCTTTTTAAAAAATGAAACTTATTCAGGTATAGTTTACATATACAATAAAATGCATTCATTTTAAGTATATAGTTCAATGAGTTTTCACAAAAATAAAAAAAAATCCCAGAAGCTACCACTAAGGTCAAGATATAGAACATTTAAAAAAAAAAAAAAAAACCCAAATCCACTGTCGGCGAGTCGATTCCAACTCATAGCAACCCTATAGAACATTCAGACCTACAAAAATGGAAAGACATCCCGTGTTCATGGACTGGAAGACAATATAGTGAAAATGTGAATATTACCTAAAGCGATCTACAGATACAATGCAATCCCGATAAAAATCCCAATGACATTCTTTACTGAAATGGAAAAACTAATGTCCAACTTCATATGGAAAGGAAAGAAACCTTGAATAGCCAGCAATACTGAAGAAAAAGAACAAAGCAGGAGGCCCTCACACTCCCTGATATCATAACATACTATACAACTACTGTAATCAAAACAGCCTAGTATTGGTTCAACGACAGACACATAGACCAGTGGAAGAGAATTGAGAACCCAGAACTAAACCCAAACATCTATGGACAACCGATGTTCAACAAGGTCCATTCAGTGGGGCAAAGACAGTCTCATTAATAAATGGTCTGGCGAAAAAAACTGGATATCCACCTGCAGGAAACTGAAACAGGACCCAAACCCATACACAAAAACTCAAAATAGATCAAAGACCTAAATGTTAAACCTAAAACCATAAAATCCTTGGAAGAAAACATAGGGGGAAAACTATGGGACCTAATCTTTTGCAAAAATAGGATAACAAATAGGGAACCCAAGATCGAGAAGGGAGAGTACTGACATGTCATGGGGTTGTGAACCAATGCCATAAAACTATATACTAACTGTTTAACGAGAAGCTAGTTTGTTCTGTAAACCATCATCCAAAGTTCAATTAAAAAAAAAAGGGATAACAAACATTACAACAAATGCATGAATAGAAGAAGACACAATAAATGAGCTCTCATAAAAATTAAAAACTTATGCTCATCAAAAGACATTATCAAAAGAGTATAAAAAGAAAATCTACAGACTGGGAATAAATCTTCAGAAATGACATACCAGATAAGGGTCTAATCTTGAAAATTAATAGAAAACTTCAACAATTCAACAACAAAAAGACAAACAACCCAATTACAAAATGGGCAAGGGACATGAACAGAACCTTCACCAAAGAAGACACCCAAGCAGCCAACAAACATGTGAAAAGATGCTAAACATCATTAGCCATTAAAAAACAAATAAACCGTTGCTGTCAAGTCGATTCCGACTCATAGCGACCCTAATGGACAGGGTAGAACTGCCCCACAGGGTTTCCAAGGAGCACCTGGTGGATTCGAACTGCTGACCTTTTGTTTAGCAGCTGTAGATCTTAAACCACTCACTATACCACCAGGGTTTCCCATTAGCTATTAGACAGATGCAAATCAAAACTACAATGAGATAACCATCTCACCCTGACTAAAATGGCACTGATTAAAAAAACGGGTAACAACAAATGTTAACAAGGATGTGAGGAGACTGGAACCCTTATCCATTTCTAGTGGGGCTGTAAAATGGTACAATTGCTACGGAAAATGGTATAATGCTTCCTTAAAAAACCTGAACTACCTTATAATCCAGCAAGGATATACCATAACAACCTAGAAGTACTGACACAAACAGATATATGCACTCCTATGTTCATTGCAACTTTATTCACAATAGCAAAAAAATGGAAACAACGAAGTGCTCATCAACGAATGAATGGATAAGCAAACTGTGGTACATACAATGGAATGCTATGCAAACTATAAAGAACGATGAGTCTGCGAAACATATTATAACATGGACAGGCTTGGAGGGCGAAGTGCTAATTGAGATACATCAAGCATACGAACGAGGACAAATATCGTTTGATCCCTCTTTTATAAGACAAGAACAGGGAGGGGAGAGGGAAGGGGAAAGTACGCTTTAGACTGTAGAGACTAGTTATTTTTGGTAGTGGGAAGAGCAGCAACAAATGTGTTTATAGTGACCACAGCACAACCAAAGTAAAAACGAGTGTTTGAGCACATATGTATGGGTATAGACACAAAGAGAATGTGGACAAATTTTGATAAATGTAACTAACGTTAACAAACAATCTGTGTGGAAATTGTCAAATGAGAACCTAATTTACTGTGTAAACTTTCACCAAAAACTCAAATAAACAAAAAAGAAGTATATAAAAATAAATAAATGAATGAATAGAATATTTAAATTATGCCAAAAAAGTTCTCTTGTGTTTCTTTGAAGTCAATATGTCACCCTTTGCCCCAGGCAAGCACTGATCTGCTTTTTGTCCCTAGAGTTTTCTCTGTTTTAGGATTTCATATAATTGGAATTGTACACTATGTATTCTTTTGTGTAAGGCATCTTTTGCTCAGCATAATGCTTTTGATTTTTTGTTTTTTCCCTACAAAAATTTATACATACATTGTTATGTGACCCTAATTGCTCTCCCCATACCGTGACAGCACATTCCTCCTTTCCACCCAATTCCCCAGGTCCATTCATCCACTTCCTAACCCTCTCTGCCTTCCCTTCTCACCTCCAGACAGAAGCTGCCCATTTAATCTCTTGTATCTACTTGAGCTAAGAGGCACACTCCTTGCGAGCATCACTTTATGTTCCACAGTCCAGTCCAATCCCTGTCTGATGAGTTGGCCTCGGAAATTGTTTTAGTTCTGGGCTGACAGAGAATCCAGGGGCCATGCTTTCCAAGGTTTCTCCAGTCTCAGACCATTAAGTCTGGTCTTCTTACTAGAATTTGAGTTCTGCACCCCACTTTTCTCCTGCTCCATCAGGGACTCTCTGTTGTGTTCCCTGTCAGGGCAGTCATTGGTGGTAGCCGGGCACCATCTAGCTCTTCTGGTCTCAGTCTGATGAAGTCTCTGGTTTATGTGGCCCTTTCTGTCTCTTGGGCTAATACTTCCCTTGTGTCTTCATTCTCCTTTACTCCAGGTGGTTGAGACCAACTGATGCATCTTAGATGGTCACTTGCAAGCTTTTAAGACCCCAGACGCCACTCACCAAAGTAGGATGCAGAACATTTTCTTAACAAGCTTTGTTATGCCAATTGACCTAGATGTCCCCACACCCCTACCCCTGCTACTCTGTCCATCAAAGTGTTTGATGGTATTCAGGAAACTTCTTAGCTTTGGTTTAGTCCAGTTGTCAACATAATACTTTTGAGATTTATGCTTTGCATGTATCAGTAGTTTATTCCTCTTTTTTGATGAGTAGTGTTCCATTATATGGATGTACCAAAATTTGTTTATCCATTCACCTGATGGGTTATTTCCAACTGTGGTCTATTATAAATACAGCTGCTATGGACATTCAGGTACAAGTCTTTATGTGGATATGTTTTCTTTTCCTTTAGGTAAATACCTAAGAGTGAAATTGATAAGTTTATACATGTTTAATTTTATTTAAAAAACTGACAAACTGTTTTCCAAAGTGGCTGTACCATTTTACATACCCAAAAATAATGTATGAGTTCTAGTTGCTCCATACCATTGTAAATATTTGATATCGTGGGCATTTTAACAATTTCTACATACATGATCATGTCATTTGGCCAACATACAGTTTTACTTCTTCTTTCTAATCTTTACACTTTTTATTCTTTTTTTTTTTGGCATTATTGCACTAGCTAGGGTCCCAAGTACAATATCAAATAGAAATGCTAAGAGTAGACAGCCTTGTCTTAGTGTCAGTGTTAGGTATGCTATCTGTAGGTTTCTCAAATATGTCCTTTAACAGGCTAAGAAAGTTTCCTTCTTCCCTAGTTTGCTGAGGAGTTTTTCCATAAAGGTGAAAATTTGTGAAATGCTTTTCTGAACCTGTTATATATAGATGATCAAATGGTTTTACTACTTTTTTCAATTATTATAGTAAATTGCATTGATTTTTGGGATATTAATCCAACCTTCCTTTACATTCCTGGAATAAACTCCATTTAGTCAAAATGTATTAATTACCCTTTTTATATATTAACCCATAACCTGTGGCTCTCGAGTAAATTCTGACTCATAGCAACCCTATAGGACAGAGCAGAACTGCCCCATAAGGTTTCCAAGGAGTGGCTGGTGGATTCAAACTGCTGAGCTCTTAATCACTGCTCCACTAGGGCTCCTTTTATATATATTACTGGGTTCAATTAGCTAATACTTGTTAAAGAACTATTGTATCTATACTCATAACGAATATCTGCCTGTAACCTTCTTATAATGCCTTTGTCTGAGTTACTCTGGTTTCCTAAAACATTCAGAATTATTTCCTCCTCCTCTATTTTCTGAAAATTTATGTATGACTGACGATATTTATTCCTTAAACATTTGACAGAACTCACCAGTGAAGCCATCTGGATCTGAATTTTTCTTTAGGAAAAAGATTTTTAATTACAAATTCAATTTCTTTAATAGATAAATGGCTATTCATTTTACCTATTTCTTTTTGAGTGAGCTTCAATATTTGTGTCTTTCAAGGAAATCTGCCATTTCATCTAAGTTTTTTTAATTTACTGGCCTTAATTTGGATAGTTCATATTGCTTTGTGTTCAAGTTCACTGATCTTTTCTTCTGCCATTATCTAATTTGTTATAAATACATTAATAAATTTTTCATTTCAGGTATTGTATTTCTCAGCTCTATTTTGGTTGTTTTATTTATATCTTTATTTCCTCATCATATTTTTATTTTCCTTTACATTATAAAGCATATTTGAAATAATTATTTTAAAGCCCTTGTCTCCTAATTCCATAATTTCTGTCATTTCTGGGTTAGTTTCTATTGACTGATTTTTCTCTTGGTTATGGGTCACATTCCTGGTTCTTCCTGCATCTAATAATTTTTTAATGGCCTAGAAATTTTTTAATGTATGTGGACACTGTGTTAAATTGATACATATTTGGATTTTGCCATCATCCTTTCAAGTGTTGTAGTTTGTTTTGGCAAGCAGTCACTTGTGGATCAGTTTGATCCCTTACTAGGATTGTTAAAGCTTTATTAAAATGAGTTTAGAATAGCCTTCCCTCTAGGACTTGTTTCACTTACCACTAATGTGTGACCCTTCTGAGATCTCTGTTGAATGCTACACATATTCAATGAGATCTCTTCTCTCTGGCCTGTAGAAATCAAATTATCTTCTAGTCCTGGTGAACTCTAGGAATTGCTCAACATCTACCTCCCTGGCAGTTGCTCTTTTACCCAACTTTGTGGAGTTTTACTTTATGTATACGCAAAACAGTATTCAGTGAAGATTCAGGGGGGCCCCAAGGCAGATTTCTGGAACTCTTTTTCTAAATAGCTTCCTCTTCTCTAGTACTCTTGCCCTTCATATTCCATCCACCTTGGCCTCCCAAAACTTCTCTGTCTCCTCAACTCAGAGACTGACAGATTCTGTTTAGATTCCCCTTACTGAACTATTATCCAGATATTGCCTCCAGGTGACATCTGAGGTGATCACAGACCTACTTCATTTGTTTCCCTTCTCTCAGTGATCATGTTGTTTGATGTCTGAAAACAGTTGTTTCATACATTTTGTCCAGCTTTTTTAAAGTTGTTTATGGTACAAATTACTCTTTCAGAGGCAGAAGTGGAGTCCTAAACTGAAGATTTTTGAAAGATAATTCCCTAAGATGTGCAAGGAGAAATAAGATTTATTCTAAGCTGAGTGGCTGATTAAGGAACTTTTTACAAAAGTTGTGACATACAAAACAAAAAATTTTAAAGTTTATAAACTCTAGGTAAATCAGTATTGAACTAAAGATATGAATACCTATATGTAGGTACTGAATAAAGGTAGTAATTATAACCTGAAAGTATCACAAGTATAAACAACTAAAATACTAGACTTCTAATTAAATTGCTGACTATTTCTGAACTAATTATTAATGGCATATCAATAAGGACAGATATTGCTAGAAAGACTTGGGTTCCTTTTAGGAGGACAAAATTGTTGCACACTAGTATAGACACCACAACCAAGAAGATATTGTTACAAAGCCAGTCTATGGCTGTCTGTACAGTGTTAAATGCTGGGTTTCTAAAGGTACAATAGATCCTAATTCTCTCTCAACCATTTCACCACCCTCTCCCCTTAACAGAACCCCTCTTTCTCTCTCCCATTATAAGTGGTTTGAGTGTGGCTTGTCCCCTTCCCCCAACACACACACCACCCACAGGGATGATCAAATGACCCAGATTAGATCAGAAGAGTTCATCTTCCTGGCCAGTGATTGATTCAAGGATGGATATAGGACTCAGGCCAGATTGATAAGAACACTCCCTGGGACTTTCCACTGGAGTGAATGAAAATAACTGTACCTTTCAGCTTGGTTTGGAGATGAAAAGCTAATCTAACCAATACATTTCAACTTTACTACTTTAAACAAGATCTATAAATATCAGCTACTAAAACCTTAATGTTAAGTAGTTTTTGAAATTGCTGCAGTGAGAATTTAAGATAATGTTTTTTACACTTTTAAGACCATGACCCATAGTAAGAAATAATAAATTTTTTACATCATGACATACACATTTATATGACATATAAACAAACAAAAGAAACCAAACCCATTGCTGTCGAGTCCATTCTGACTCATAGTGACCCCGTAGGACAGAGTAGAACTGTCCCACAGAGTTTCCAAGGAGCAGCTGGTGGATTCAAACCTTTTGGTTAGCAGCAGAACGCTTAATCACTGTGCCACCAGGGCTCCTACATGACAAATACATATACGGTTATAAACATAAAACCAATTGCTGTTGAGTCGATTCTGACTCATGGTGACCCCATGTGTGTCAGAGTAGACTATGGTCCACAGGGTTTTTCCCCCAATGGCTGATTTTTCAGAAGTAGATCTCCAAGACTTTCTTCCAAGGCACCTCTGGGTAGACTCAAACTGCAAACCTTTCAGTTAGCAAGTGAACCTGTTAACTGTTTGCATGTCCCAGGAACTCCTAGTAGACATATACATATGTGAAAAACTGTATGTAGACCAGGAGGCAGTCATTAGAACACAAGGGGATAGTGTACGGTTTAAAATTAGTAAAGGTGTACATTAGGGTTGTATCCTTTCACCATACTTAAAACTTAATATGTATGCTGAGCAAAGAGTCCAAGAAGCTGGACTATATGAAGAAGAATGTGGCATCAGGATTAGAGGAAGACTCATTAGCAACCTGCAATATGCAGATGACACAATCTTGCTTGCTGAAAGCAAAGAGGACTTAACGTGCTTAATGATAAAGATAAAAGACTACAGCCTTCAGTACAGATTATACCTCAACATAAAGAAAACAAAAACCCTCACAACTGGACCAATAAGCAACATCATGATAAACTGTAAAAACAGTGTGGGGTCAGCATCTGGCCTTCTCTAACTTCACAAGGGGAAGGAGAATCAAGATCAACAGTCCAAGGCTGATTCATACAGGTGGACATCAGACACACCACCTCTCTCTGCCATCTTTACCAATACTGACACCAACCGTCCCTCCCACGGCACCTTCTACTTCTCTACTGAGTTTGATAATTCATTACAATGGCAACACAGAACTCACCAGACAATACTTACGATTATGGGGTTTATTAGGGAAGTAACAGGTTACAGTCCAGGTTCAGGAACACTCAGGGTACAGTTCTTCCATCAGGACAGCCTCTTCTCAGCAGTACCCACAGGTACATCTCTCTCTGACCCTCAGCCTCTGCCCGGCTTGGCAAGTGTTACAAAGATCTTTTAGCTCTACCAGTAAGTGCCCGGAGGCAACCCACTCCACCAGTAAACATCAGCCCAAAGGCACTCAGCTTTCTCACTCCGTGGACCAGGCTGTCTCCCGCCAGTCTCCTGGTTCTGCTGCCACCTCTTCTCTGCTGCTGTTTCTCGCTGTCTTCAGTGTTACAGCTCTCTCTCTCTCGGTCTTCTGGTTCCAGGAGCTTCTCAGCACAGGAATCCCTGGTCCAAAAGACATACTCCACTCTTGGCTCTTCTTTCTTGGTGATGGTGAGATCTTCCCCTTCTGCCTCTGGGATGGCCCATTTTAAGCCTAGCAGGATGGTAAAACTGACCAATCCTTTCGTTAGGGCTCCATACACCTTATTTGTGTGATCCACCACTACAAGGGTGCCATGCATCTTATTTACATTATTAGCAAGCTCTCCAATCCCCTTGGTGGGCCAGAAGCACCTCATCTACATAGTCCCATCCAGTCATTCGGTGGGAATTAGACAGACTATGGCTAGAAGGGCCATATTAAGTAATTCAATGCACCACAGGACACCCCCTGGCTGTTCTAGTCATTGGCCCTTTCATACTTGAAGGATTAATTTCCCCTTCTCAATCATTTTACCAGCCCAAAAGGCCCATTAACGATTAGTCCTGCAGCCGGGCAAAGTCCTAAGGGTGAGGTTACTCAGGTACTAGCCATTCAGGTCTGCTGCAGATATCCATCTTATCTGGTCAGGTTCTCCAAAAGTCATCTCAGCCTCATAGTTTCTGGCCTCTGATAAAATTTAACTGTGAGAATATTATTTCCCTGCTCTGAGCCTCACGAGGTATCGGCATGGCAAAACCTTTAAGGGACATTAGGTTCAGCCACTGTACTCCAGGCCAGCAGTGCCTCCCCTTTAGTCCATTCTTTCAGTTACAGCTTCTACAATTACAATTTTTAGAATCACAATTAACCTTGTTAACAATCATTACTCACAACTGAATCATATAATCCTATCAGCATGTTCCCCTACCCTCTATTCCCCAGACCCATCAGGAAAAGGGGGAAACTATTCAGTGGAGATCCTCCCTTGTCCCCCTCATTTTGAGTGTAAGCACACCCATGGAAGTTTGTAAGCCAGCCATTTCATGCCTTTATCTCCCTCCATTTTAGATAGCCTATTTCTAAATAGCCCATCCCTATGAAACCTATACTCTGAGTAGACAAGCATGTTCCTTGATCTGAGGAATCTTCTGTTCCAGTTGGAACTCTGGGCGTCTGCATCTGTAAGCAAAGTCCAGTCCAGAGCAAGCTAACAAAGTGCAGCAATCTACACCAGCTCACAGTATCACTTTCTCTTCATTCTATCGGTTTCTGGTCAGCTCATCCCTAGCCCCTAGGTTAATGGGTACCAGCCACAGGCTCAGGAGTCCACACATACCTCACTGCACTTCAGACGAGCCAGTGCCTTCTTTCTCTCTTATCCCTAGCTCCATGGGCTAGGTCAACAGACGGCTCAGGAGTCCACACAACTCCCTGCACTTCAAACGAGCCAGTCCTTTCACTCTCTCATCTCTATCCCCCATGGGGTAGGTCAACAGGCACCAATGGAATATGTCCAAACTCAGCCCAACTTTCCATTGCTGCACCTCCCCTACTTTCACTCATGAGTGGACCCAGGTGGTCACCACAGGCAAGTATACCAGGTGGTCTACTCACCGGCTCCCTTTCGCTTCTAGTTGTGAAAGGCTGAAAGGGGGTTCTTTTGATGGGCACTGACTTTTCCTGCCTTAACGCACCAAAAGGCAAACTGTTTGTTTGCCTGAAATTCAAAAAGCCAGTCATTTTTTTCCCCTTCCAGGTTCATCCTGCAAATGCAAAATTCCTGAGTGGGGCTGCTCAGGTTTTCTATCTAAGGCCCCCATACTCTATACACAGGGCTACTGCATTCAAACCAACAGCCTGCGCTTCTTTCGAGGAAATTCTAGTTTCCCTTAGCTGGAATCAACTCTACGGCAACAGATTTGGTTTTGGTTTGGTTTTTTAGCATATTCAATCAAGTATTGGCTGAAGGCAGAATTACATGCTTTCTGTTATCTACTGACTTAGGAGTTAAAATTGGAACCATTATTCCCTATACTTGAGTATAAAGAATGTGACCCAGCTGGAGCAACAAACAACTCACAAGGACACATCAACTGGGCCTTGAGGTATAAAAATAATAGCTAGGACAATCTTGGAAAACATCTTTTAGGAAACTTTCACATACACAAATGCTTCAACACAAAAGATCCACATATTCTCCACTCTTATCCTTCTCTATTAGCATTTAGTAAATAGTAAGACTTGCTGGACCAGTGAAGACCCTCCTGACTGTCCTTACTGAAACTTGTGCCAATGATTACTAAGACAATTCAAAACGTAGAATCATGGTGATTCAGTGGTTTTTAGCCAATCCGTGAAAAGGTGAAGCTTTTAATGATTTTACCCATTTGTAATGTCTATATACACTGATGATTCTGGAACATTTCTCAGACTTGGACAAACATAGCTCTGGCATCATGCTTGCCCATTTCCCACTTTTGCCTCTTGGAACATATGCCGAATAAAATCTTTCTTCTTGCTTTACTATAATTTTGTGGTGATACCACTCTAGGGCAATTAAATGGTATAGTCACAACAGTACTTTCTGAAGCAACAAATCCAGTCAACCTCAAGAACTGGACTGCAGAGCAGAAGCCTGCAAAGAAAGGTCTTGTCTTCCGATGGGGTAAATACTCTCGGAAAACAAGCCATTGCTTATATTTTTTCTTCTCTCACGATTTCTTAAGTTTAGTTCAGCATATCATTTGAAAACTGGTTGTTTTGATTATGGAGAATCTTAAGTTTTTGCTTGATCATTTGGTTAAGTGTGACATCTAGTGACTATTTTGGTGAACTGCAGTTTCGTGTCCAGATTGGGCATCTGAAACACTAAAGAGGTAATTCTATTTTCAAAGAGCTCTGGGTCACTATATGCCACAAAATTAAGGCACAGGTCAATCAGTAAAAGCCATTAGGGCAGTCACTGTCTCTTATTACGAGTATTAAAGATTCCTGTGACAGGATAAGGAGGTCGCAAGACAGGCTACAGCGTTAGACTGCCTGCCACCTGCAAGTAAATTCTCATGCAGCAAAGGCCAAGCAAAACACTGTCCAAACCCCGCAGTGTTCCTTGTTAGGTTTCTTTTTGTGACTCAGAGAAAATGTGGAAAATACTGCTGTTTTTTGAAACCTCTCTCTTTCCCCTTTCTAAATTTAAAATCGGAAATAACCAGGAGAAAAGCAAAACTGATGGCACACCCGCTTCCTTTATGTTAAAGAATCTTGGCCTGATTCAGCTTGGTATTTAGAAAAACGGCATGAGTTAACAAAAGGATTCATTACAATGGCCTAAATGGAAGACTTCTGAATTGGCCAGATTAGTCTTTTTAAGATGCAAGTTATAAACAAAGGGATCTAAAATAAATCAAAATCAGTAGGAAGTATTTTTTAATTGGTATTTTGAATCCTTGAGAGGACAGCAAATGAATACTTTTGTTTTGGTTCAGGAAAACACTTGTAAGCAGTCAAAACAGATCTTGGCATTGCAGAAAGATCAGGTAGCATTATTTGATTCTTTAATGAATAGAACCCTTATGGGTATTAAAGAGGACAGAAAAAACTCAGAGGAAGAAAACAGGAAAAAGGAAAAACCTGCTTCTTTATATCCTGATGTGACTTCTAATGCTCTTTTAGCTGAATTACCTTTTCATTTCAGTGAGTCACTGGAAACTGAGTCTCTGCCTCTGGTAATGCTTTTGGTAGTTAGAGAGCCTTAAATTAGCAGGTGGACTGGTGGAAGTAACAGTAAACCATAGGTCTAAATCTGAATTAAGGGCAATTGTAAAAGATTTACTGACCCTCATTAAAATCCACAGAAATTTTTATGTGAATTTACTATCTTGACTAGTATCTATGAGCTATGTCCTTCAGATTTATATATTTGTTTCATATGCTATCAGGATCAGAAGAAGCATGTAGATGGATGGCTGAAGCCAAGCAGAAGGTCCTAGAAGCAACTTTAGTTACAAAAACTGGAGTTACAGGAAAAGAATTAAGAGATGAAGTTCAGGATTTAGTTAAATAATAAATGTATTCCCAAGAATATTTCCCAAAAAGGTTGAATGGATGAGAATTCAAGCTTGTAGACAAGAAAAGGGAGAAAATGTATATACTTTTATGGCTCGTTTCTCCAAACTGTTTGAAGAACATTCACATTTAAGGGCAGTGACAAAAGAACACTGGCCTGTATTTAATTTTATGTTTTTTGGTGGATTGTTGCCTGAACTAGTAGCTTTAGTGAAAAGACATCATTTGAATTGGGAAAATGTGAATCCTTCAGAATTGGCTATAGTGGCTTACAAATTAGCTCAAACTCAGGAAGAAAAGAATAGGGAAAGAGAGTTGAAGGCTAGAGAGCAAAAATAATAATATTAGTAATAATTGATGGCTTTGCAGTTGCATCAGCTACAAAGTAGGGACAGTAATGACAGGGTTCTGGCCAAGGGACAGCCTCAACCAAACATGCCCAAACACAAGCTGGTTTGCAACTACTGTAAAAGGCTGGTCATTTTAAGAGGGATTGTTTAAAACTTAAGAATAAATAAAGGGTTACTCCTTCAGCACCTCCAATACCACCAGTGATAGTGCTGCAAGGATTTAAGGTTTTTCACCAGGGTTCCTCTTAACAGTAAGGGAGAAACAATGCTCCAAGTAAATGGGGAGCCTTGTACTTTTCTGACTGACACTGGGGCTACCATGATGGCAATAAATACCATGTGTTTACAAAACTCCCTCCTTTGGAGTGACAAAACTCTAAAATCATGGGGGTTTCAAATGAAGAGCTAATTTTGTCTCAATCAGAGCCAGTATCAATATCTTTAGGATCCATTGATGATTTACATCTTTTTCTTCTCAGCAATGACACCCATTAATCTATTTGGGTGGGATTTATTATCCAAATGGCGATGACTTATACAGTTCACTGCTGGTGGAGAAATTCAATTAAACTTTCCTCCGTTAGATGACTCAGTTACTGAGAGAAAAACAGAAGTCACCTTCTACTTTTTTCAAGGGTTAATGGAAGTAGAAGAAACTACAGAACAGGTCCAGAGAGGAGAGAAGGGATCAGAGCAAGTGCCCACTGAATTTTGGACAAGGACAACCACAGATGTAGGAAAAGTCTTGTCAGCCGAACGTTTTCAGGTGCAGACAGATACTTCTAAACCCTTGCCTAGAATAGCTCAATATCAATTAAAGCCTGAAGCTATAACAGAATTAGAACCTATTATCCAAGATTTCCTCCAGCAAGGTATAATTATACCATGTTAATCTTTGTAAAGAAACCCTGGTGGCATAGTGGTTAAGTACTACCGCTGCTAACAAAAAAGCTGGCAGTTCGAATCCTCCAGATGCTCTTTGGAAACTCTATGGGGCAGCTCTACCCTGTCCTATAGGGTCACTCTGAGTCAGAATCAACTCAAAGGCAATGGGTTTGTTTTTTTGGTTTGGTTAGTCTTTGTGATACTCCCATTTTTCCAGTAAAAAAATAAAACAAAAAATAGAGGGTGGAGATGTGTGCAAGATTTAAGAATAAGATTACAATATCTAGATTCCCTGTAGTTCCCCATCTTCATTTACTCTTAGCCCAGGTACCAAGCCATGCTGTATGCTTTACAGTTACAGATCTTTGTAGTGCTTTCTTTAGTATCCCTGTTCACTGGGAGAGTCAGTACTTACTTGCTTTCACCTGGAAAAACTGACAATACACATGGAGAGTTCTCCCACAAGGGTTTGCCAAAAGTCCAACTATGTTTCACAAGTATGAATTCAGATTTGATTTCATTTCAACTTAAACACAGATCAGTGTTATTGCAATATACAGACAACTGTCATGGTTTGAATTACGTCCCCCCAAAAATGTGTATATCAATTTGGCTGGGCCACAATTCCCAGAATTGTGTGGTTGTCCTCCATTTTGTGATTGTAATTTTATGTTAAAGAGGATTAGGGTGGGACTGTAACGCCATCCTTACCCAGGTCACATCCTTGATTCAATGTAAAGGGAGTTTCCCCAGGGTGTGGCCTGTACCACCTTTTATCTCTCAAGAGATGAAAGGGAAGCAAGCAGAGAATTGGGGACCTCACAGCACCAAGAAAGAAGCACCAGGAGCAGAGCATGTCCTTTGGACCCGAGGTTTCTGCGCAGAGAAGCTCCTAGTCCAGGGGAAGACTGATGACGATGAGGACCTTCCTCCAGAGCCGACAGAGACAGAAAGCCTTCCCCTGGAGCTGACGCCCTGAATTTGGACTTCCAGCCTACTAGACTGTGAGAAAATAAATTTCTCTTTGTTAAAGACTTCCACTTGTGGTACTTCTGTTAGAGCAGTACTAGATGACTAAGACAACGACCTCATGATTTGTTCTAGTTTTAAACAGAATAATGTTAAAGACAGCATTTTATTATTACAATATTTAGCCACTAAAGGGCATAAAGATTCCAAAGAAAAATCACAATTTGCTCAACCTACTGTTAAATATTTAGGACATCTTATTTCAGCTGAAGGTATTTCTATAGATCCAAAAAGAAAGGAAGCTGTGTTAACTTTTCCTTTGCCTACCACAAAGAAACAAGGGATTTGTCATGGACTGAATTGTTTCCCCCAGAAATGTCTGTCAACTTGGCTAGGTCATGATTCCCAGCACTGTATGACTATCTATCATTTTGTCATCTGGTGTGATTTCAACTATGTGTTGTATATTCTATCACTATGATGTAATAAGATGGATTAGTGGCAGTTATGCTGATGAGGTCTACAAGATTAGACAGTGTCTTAAGCCAGTCTCTTTTGAGATATAAAAGACAAAGGCGAACAGAGAGACACGGGGACCTCATACCACCAAGAAAGCAGTGCTGGGAGCAGAGCATGTCCTTTGGACCTGAGGTTCCTGTGCTGACATGCTCCCAGACCAAGGGAAGGCTGATGCATCACAAGCACCTTCCTCCAGAGCCGAAAGAGAGAGAAAGGCTTCCTCTGGAGCCAGTGCCCTGAATTTGGACTTGTAGCCTACTGGACTGTGAGAGAATAACCTTCTCTTTGTTAAAGCCATTCACTTGTGGTATTTCTATTATAGCAGCACTAGATGACTAAGACAGGGTTTTTTAGGTCTTTCTGGATATTGTCAAAATTGGATTCCAAATTTTTCATTGTTAGCCCAGCCCTTATATCACTATCTGAGAAAAGAAGTGATTGATCCTTTTTCCCTTTCTGAAGAAGGTGCAGAAGTGGTACACATGCTTCAACAAACCCTTTTAACCACTCCTACTTTGGGTTTTCCAAATTATGCTTTGAAATTTTCTCTGCATGTAAATGAACAAAATGGGAATGCTTGTGGTATTTTAACTCAGAAATATGGAGCTCATCAAAGGCCTGTAGTATACTATAGTCTTCAGTTGGACCCAGTTGCTCGTGCTTCTCCTCCATGCTTAAGGGCAGTAGCAGCAACCACTCAATTAGTAGAAAATACTACAGATATAGTTTTGGGTAATGACTTAGATTTATTTGTTTCACATGCAGTAGCTGCTAGTCTCAGATCTACTCTAACTCAGCATCTATCTGCCAGCAGGTTAACCTCTTATGAAACCTTATTATTGACAGCCCCAAATATTCAAATACATGTCGTTAAAGCTTTAAATCCAGCTACTTTCTTCCTTGAGGAAGAAGGGGCACCACATGACTGCTTTGATTTGACAGATCAACTTTTACCTCAAGAGATCTCCAGGAAAATACTTTGACTAACCCCTCTTTAGTTTTAATGGTAGATGGTTCTTATTTAAAACCAAATCAGATTTTAAGCAAATAATCAGGTGACTACTTCTTTAGAAGTATTGGTGAGTGGACCTTTGCCTCAGGTAACCTCAGCACAACAAGCCACGTTAGTGGCTCTTCCCCAAGCTTGTAGATTATCAAAAAATCAACATGTGAACATATTCACAGACCCGAGGTATTGTTTTGGGTTGTTTCATCATTTGAGGATGCCTTGGAAACAGCAGGGATTTTTAACGTCAGGAGAAGCTCCCAGTAGGAACAGGAAATATGTAGCCAAACTTTTAGACGCTTTACTGTTACCTTCAGAAACAGCAGTAGTTAAGATACAAGCACATCAGTCAAAATGACAACCTTGGACTAAGGAGGTAATTGGGAATGAGTTAGCTGATGCTGCAGCTAAAGAGTGGTAAACAGATCCAAAAACTCAGCCCAGCTTTACCTGAAAATCTTTTAAGGATAGTTAAAACAGAATCTGTTGAGACTATGACCCTTCCTAAGCTTATACAAAGTCAAAAATTAGATATACAAAAGCTTACAAAATTCCTATTTTTAATTCAGAATACAAATTTAGGGATATTAAAAAGGTACCAAAAATTAGCCCCTGAAACTCAAATAACAGAATGGAAAGCAGGTGAATGCCATCTTAATAAAGAAACTGAATTGTGGATAGGTCCTGGAAACAGAATTGTTATTCCTAAGGGAACACATATACCTTTGTTATCAGCGTGCTTATTAGAATTTAAAGAACAATGAGATGAAGATTTAATGTCATTCTTAGATAAACATTTTTGGGTAAACTCTGCAAATGCTGCAGCTTATTATTTGTATGACAGACATAACACAATGGACAGACTTCTGTTAATGTATGAAGGAACAGCATTAGACAATTACCTTCCTGGATACACCCATGGAAATAGAGAAAAACGTAGTGTGTTGTGGATGGAAATCAGGTTCACATACATCATTAACAGAAGAGCCAGAGAAAACAACAGATGCTAGGTGGCACAGTTTACCTTTACAACAAAAAGCTACGTCTCCTTCAAAGCAACAAATATGGGAAAAGGAAGGATGTACTCTAAATTCTGCCATAGATCTTTGGATTGAACCTGATCAAACTCCGCCTGCCAAAAGAATGATATCTTCCTGTAGTTTATAGTTCCCACCAAAAAGATCATTTAGGAAAAGATATGACTGTACAAATAATAGAAAAAAAAATTATTGGGGTCATTTCTGGAAGTAGTGAAAGATCACACTATTTGCCAAGAATTTAACCCAGGAAAAACTTATTCGACTCCCCAGGGTCGATATCCCCCTTCCTACAGGACTGAATGGCAAATGGATTTTATACAACCTCTCCCAGTTCAAAATTGTAAGCATGTTTTAGTCATGATATGCAGATATTCTCACTGGGTAGAAGCATATCCCTGTTGGATTGCTACTGCAACCTTTGTTGCTAAAAAAATGTTAGAAAATATTTTTCCTACATGGGGTACTCCTCATACCGTGTATTGACAGAGGTTCTCACTTTACTGGCCAAATTTTGGCAGTAGTTTGTAACATTTTTCCCACCTTGCATTGATTACATTGTCCATATCATCCACAATCTTTGGGATTAGTTGAAAGAACAAACGCAATAATAAAAATTCAGTTAGCTAAGTTTACTGCTTCTTTAAAACTATCGTGGCCTCAAGTGCTTCCAATTGTACTGATGAATCTGCAATCTTCCCCTTTTGGTCCTCACAAATTAACCCTATTTGAAATAGTCACTGGATATATCATGCCTTTTCCTTACAATGCTATAATTCCTGATTCAGATTTGATCTCTAACAGTTTGTTAAAGTATTGTCAAAGCTTAATACAGTATGCTAAAGCCAATGATAAAGTGATTAAACATGCTTACGCTCAAATTTTTTCTCCTAATTATGTAGGTCTTCATGCCCCAGAACCTGGTGACTATGTATATTGGAAATGGCACCAGATAAAGGACTCTTTAGAACCAAAATGGAAAGGTCTCTATTTAATTTTACTAACAAATGAATTTGCTACAAAATAACAGGGTACATCTTTCCCAGTTACTTACTTCAAAGATGTCTTCATTTGCCTTATAATAAGGATGGATATTTTACAGAATTATATCAACTCTCCTAGAGATTTAGGTGAATGGTATGAAGAGTACTATATAAGAAGCTAGTTGAAATTGTAACCCATAATCAGTTACCTCATCCTCATGATTATAATAATGAATGTTGGAAAAATCTTACCTATATAGAATTATGACTAAGAAGACTATCTGTGATAATTCTCTAATAGAAATTTGGTTGTCATATGTAAATTTTTCTATGCCTTCTGTTTCCTCTAGACAACTATGTTTGCTCCCTGTGGATATGTTTTTGTGTGGTGGATCCAACTATACTAGTTTAGACGATCACTTTCCAACTGACAGTGAATTTATGTGGGCAATCTCTTGTTTATATTCCTGGTGAATGTGTGGGCAATGAACTTTGGGAACTTTAGGATTACGTTTAGATATTCATAGTAATGATGTTAGTAAATATTGGAAAGGTAATGTTAAATTGTTACACTGTAAAACAAGAGTCAGAAGAAAACTCATTGGTCCAACACTCAAGGTGGGGTCAGTCATTTCTAAGAGCTTTAATTATTCTTATTTATGGTATAGCTGAATTGGAGAAATCTTTAAGAAATTTACCAATCGCTACGGGACAAACAGCAAAGTTGCTAATGGAATGGGAACACAACAGCGATCTCTGACGTCCTTAGCCAAGGTGGTATCAGATAACATAATAGGCTTATATTTTTTATTAGCCCAAGAAAGTGAAGTCTGTGCTGTAACAAACATCTCTTGTTGCATTTGGATAAATAACACAGGAGAAGCAGAACAAGATATACATAGAACGAGACAGCAAGCTACTTGGTTATACACTACAATACCACTACAAACACCAGATTTATTTGGTTGGTTACCATCAGGAATGAGTACACAGGCTAGATCACTATTGCAAGGAATAGTAATATTCTTAGCCTGCATCACGATAGTATTAGGCATAATAAAACTTATCTTCTATTGTCTTACATACTTAAAAGGCAAAAGAAAGGCTTGGACTAAAACGTTGATGTACATCGATTCTCCTCATTTTTGCCAAGTGACTGATGGAAACTTAAGATCCTGGTGAAGAACCAGATGGTATCTGGTGGAAAACCAGTACCATGAGTTTAAAGAACCTGCCATGGCTGATATCTAGTTATCTCAACTCAGTCCAGGTTTTGATCATTGACGTGTTATCTCCAATCTCTGATCAAAAGGAGAGCGTGACTCGTGAGTTAAACTTGGAGCTATCACAGGCATACCTTGGAGATACTTTGGGTTCAGTTCCAGACCACCGCAATAAAGGGAATATCACAATAAAGCAAGTCACACAAATTTTTTGGTTTCCCAGTGCATATATAAATGCTATGTTTACACTATACTGTAGTTTATTAAGTGTGCAATAGCATTATGTCTAAAAAAACAATGTATATACTTCAATTAAAAAATACTTTATAGCTAAAAAAATGCTAACCATCATCTGCGCCTTCAGCAAGGTGTCATCTTTTTGCTGGTGGAAGGTCTTGCCTCGCTGTTTATAGCTGCTGACTGAGTCAAGGTGCTGGTTGCTTAAGGCTGGGGTAGCTGTGGTAATTTCTTAAAATAAGACAACAATGAAGTTCGCCATGCTGACTGACTCTTCCTTTCACGAAGGATTTCTCTGTAGCATGTGATGCTGTTTGATAGCATTTTACCCACAGTAGAACTTCTTTCAAAATTGGAGTCAATCCTCTCAAACACTGCTGCTGCTTTATCAACTAAGTTTATGTAATATTCTAAACTCTTTGTTGTCATTTCAATAATGTTCACAGCATCATCACCGGGAATAGATTCCATCTCAAGAAACCACTTCCTTTGCTCATCCATATGCAACTCCTCATCCTTTAAAGTTTTATCATGAGATTGCAGCTATTCAGTCACATCTTTGAGCTCCACTTCTATTTCTAGTTCTCTTGTATTTCCACCACATCTGCAGTTACTTCCTCCATTGAAGTCTTGAATCTCTCAAAGTCATCCATGAGGGCTGGGATCAACTTTTTCCAAACTTCTGTCAATATTGATATTTTGACCTCTTTCCATGAATCACAAATGTTCTTAATGGCATCTAAAATGGTGAATCCTTTTCAGAAAGTTTTCAATTTACTTTGCCTGGATCTATCAGAGGAATCACTATCTATGGCAGCTATAGCCTTACAAACTGTATTTCTTAAATAATAAGACTTGAAAGTTAAAATTACTCCTTGATCCAGGGCTGCAGAATGGATGTTGTATTAGCAGGCATGAAAACAACATTAATTTCCTTGTACATCTCATTCAGAGCTCTTGGGTGACCAGGAGCATTGTTAACAAGCAGTAACATTTTGAAAGGAATCTTTTTTTTCTGAGCAATAGGTCTCAATAGTGGGCTTAAAATATTCAGTAAACCATGTTGTAAACAGATGGGCTGTCATCCAGGCATTGTTGTTACATTTACACAGTACAGGCAAAGTAGATATAGCATAATTCTTAAGAGCCCTAGGATTTTCAGACTGGTAAATAAGCACTGGCTTTAACTTACAAATCATCAGCTGCATTAGCCCCTAAAAGAGTCAACCTGTCTTCTGAAGCTTTGAAGCCAGGCATTGACTTCTCCTCTCCAGCTATGAAAGTCCTAGATGGAATCTTCTTCCAATATAAGGCTGTTTTGTCTACACTGAAAATCTGTTGTTTAGTGTAGCCATCTTCATCAATTATCTTAGCTAGATCTTCGGGATAACTTGCTGCAGCTTCTTCATCAGCACTTGCTGCTTCACCTTGCACTTTTACGTTATGGAGACGGCTTCTTTCCTTAAACCTCATGAACCAACCTCTCTGCCAGCTTCAAACTTTTCTTCTGCAGCTTTCTCACCTCTCTCAGCCTTCACAGAATTGAAGAGAGTTAGGGCCTTGCTCTGGATTAGGCTTTGCCTTAAGGGAATGTTGGGGCTGCTTTGAGTTCCTATCCAGACCGCTAAAACCTTCTCTATATTAGCAATAGGGCTGTGTTTTTTTTGTTGTTCTTGTTGTTTTTTAATCATTCGTGTGTTCACTGAAGTAGCACTTTTAACTTTCTTCAAGAACTTAACCTTTGCATTCACAACTCAGCTAAATGTTTGGCGCAACAGGCCTAGCTTTCAGCCTATCCTGGCTTTGGACATGCTTTCCTCGCTAAGCTTAATCATTTCTAGCTTTTGATTTAAAGTGAGAGACATGCAACTTTTCCTTTCACTTGAACACTTAGAGGCCATTGTAGGGTTATTAATTAGCCTAATTTCAATATTGTCATATCTCAGGGAATAGGAAGGCACAAGAAGAGGGAGAAAGGCAGGGGGAATGGCCGATAAGTGGATTATTATTAAGTTTGCCATCTTATATGGGTGCAGTTCGAGGCACCCCAAAACCATTACAACAGTAACATCAAAGATCACTGATCACAGATCACCGTAACAAATATAATAGTAATAAAAAAGTCTGAAATATTGTGAGAATTACCAAAACGTGACAGAGACATGAAGTGAGCACGTTATTAGATAAATGGTGCCAAAAGACTTGCTTCAATGCAGGGTTGCCACAAACCCTCAATATGTAAAAAATGCAGTATCTATGAAGCACAATAAAGTAAAGGACAATAAAACGAGGTATGCTTGTATTCCCTGTCCATGATTATAAAGAATGTGACCCAGCTGGAGCAACAAGGACTCACAAGGACATATCAACTGGGCACAGAGGTATAAAAACAATAGCTAGGACAATCTTAGAAAACATCTTTCAGGAAACCTTTCATACAAATACTTAGTTAGAGCACAAAAGACCCATATATTTTCTACTCCTTATCTTTCTCTATGAGGAGTTAAGAGCCCAGCTGCTAACCAAAAGTTCCTACCACAAGGGTGCCATGTACTTTATTTACAGTATTAGCAAGCTATCCAATCCCCTTAGCAGGCCACAAGTACCTCATTTGCAGTCCCACCCAGTCATTTGCTGGGAGTTAAAAAGACCATGGCTAGAAAGGCCATATTAAGTAATTCACTATACTGCAAAAACGGAGAAAATATTGAGGTTGTCAAGGATTTCATTTTACTTGGATCTGCAATCAACAACCACGGAAGCAGCAGTCAATAGATCACCTCTTTAAAGCGCAAAACACCTCTTAGAAGCGTTAAAAAGCAAAGATGTCACTTTGAGGACTAAGGTGCACCCTACCCAAGCCATGGTATTTTCAACCGCCTCATATGCATGCAAAAGCTGGACACTGAAAGACCCAAGAAGAATTGATGCCTTTGAATTATGGTGTTGGTGAAGAATACTGAATATACTATGGACTGCCAGGAAAAACAAACAAATCTGTCTTGGAAGAAGTACAGCCAGAACACTCCTTAGAAGTGAGGATGGTGAGACTGTCTCATGTATTTTAGACATGTTACCAGGAGGGACCAGTCCCTGGAGAAGGACATCATGCCTGGTAAAGTAGACGGCCAGTGAAAAAGAGGAAGCCCCTCAACGAGATGGACTGAAACAATGGCTGCAACAATGGGCTCAAGCATAATAATGATTGTGAGGATGGCACAGGACTAGGCAGTGTTTTGTTCTGTTGTATATAGCATCACTATGAGTCAGAATCGACTCGAGGGTACCTAACAACATCAATATGAAAAACTAAATGAAAATAATACTTAACCTTACAATGGTTAACATGCACTCTGATGTTCTCTATTCTATTTGTTTCTCTCTCTCTCTCTTTCTCCCTCCCTCAATTTCTTTTTAAACGCTGGTCCATAGTCCAACTCACTAAACTGATTTCAAGACCCACTGAGATGCTACCCTCAGTTTGAAAGCACTACTGTAGGTGAAGAGAGATTGTCAGAGGAAGAAACAGATAATTTTGGAATAACAGGCATTTTCTGGGCAATTTCTTGTTGTTGACCTAGGCTACGCAGGCCAAAAAAAGAGTGGTTAATGCTAGACAGGTACTGGAGGAAAAGGTGGGCAGGTTGCATGTGCCCACTCAGTCCCTCACACAAGCAAAATTATTGTTAGCAATATGAATTCTAAGCCAAAGAACTGACTGAAAGATCAGAGATAAAAAATAACCAATTAAGTTTAAGAGCAAAGTAATCTATGAATCTTGAATCAGTGATACTGGACAGTTAAAGTGTAGCCTCATGGTTATATGAGTGTGTTTAGTCTGTGAAAAATCATTGAGCTGTATACTTTCAATGTGTATACTTTCTGTATGTATGACATGTACTTTTCTGTATGCAATATTTCAATAAAAAATAAACTCAAAACACAGTACTCTGATGTTCAATACTGAGATAGTAGAACTCATCATTTCTCAAGCAGGTCTTCTTTGTAGGTTGGAAGAATAGTTCAGCATGCTCTCAAGAATCTGAAATGAATGAAGTAAAACACTTCATTTCCTCCAAAGACAAATCAATTTTGGGAAAATGCTTCCATTTTAATATGAAAAATCATGATTCAATTATCCATGTTTACAGATAGTTAAGAAGCTACCACGTGAAGCATGTGAAGCAAATCATAGAATTTTGGTAGCTACAATTTTCAGAATACTATTTAGAAAGATCCTGTTGGAGAGGATTTGAATGATTACATTTTAATAAGGCACCCACTTAACGTTTAATAAACTAGCCTCTGCCTACACTCTGCATGAGTTAATGAATCCATGGGCTTCATGCTTCTCCTGGAGAACATCTTCTTGTCTTTCAAGACTCAGCTTTGAAGTCCCCTCCTCGACACTTTCTGTGTCCTCTCCTCATGTATGTACACACAGTATACTGTATGTGTCCCTATCATAGGTCTTATCTCACTATATTGTAATGCAGGTATCGGCAAACTATAGCTCATGGGCTGGCCACTTAATTTTGTAAATAAAAGTTTTACTGGAACACAGCCATACTCATCAGTTCATGAATCGTCTGAATCTGCTTTTGTGCTACAATAGAGTCGAGTAGTCGAAAAGAAACCAGAGGGTCCATAGAGTCTAAAATATTTATAATCTGGCCCTTTACAGAAAAAGTTTGCCAACCCCTGCTGTAATTCTTAATTTATCTATTTTCCTTTGTTCGTGACTCCTTGAAGGCAGGAACCATATCTTAGATCTCTGAACTACTATTAATCAAAGGCAAGAAATCTAGAAGATACTCAACAAATAGATGCTGAAGGCCAAAAAATGGCCTTCACTTCTATATTTTTTAATGTGGCATTTCATTTCAAAAGTTACGGCATTTAATTATTTCCTAGGCAAAAAAGATGAAATAAACATGGAAATAAAATACAATCTTTTAGTCTTAGGTTTTAAGAAAATTATACACATGCCTCTTTATAAATCCAGCCTTAACAGGTTAACAGATACATGTGCTAAATTAGGTGAAATGTTAAGCTAGGAGTTCAGATAAGAGCATGGGTTAACTAACACCTTATTAAAGTGTGTGAGTCACACTATTATTTGCGAACAGTCACAAAATAATTTTTAAAGACAATTACTTCTGGGGTGCCCATAGCTCTGAACTAAAAATCAAGCCTAATTACAACAACTTCCAAAGGATTTTTTACTTTATGAGGTATAACTACAACAGAATCTTAAAATTTAGATGAGTCCTAGATCCTTCTCTATTTTCTCCCAACAATGCTTTCTTTTCAAAGTGATTTTGGAACGCCTGCCTCTTTTGGTACTGTCTTCAGAGTCAAATTTAATGATCATAAGAAAATCTGTCTTACTACTTTATAGTACCACCTCCTTCGATCTAAAATGATACTGAATGAATTGATTACCTATATTATTAAGTAGATTGGCACTGGATAAATTTTATATTTCCTAAAACCAAAACTACTTTCAAGGAGAGTTCTGCTGCCACTGATGATATTCATTAAAATGTGCTGCATGCTCGGGTAATTTAAAGAAAGAGTTCCAACATTTTTTGAGCAGTCACTGGTTAAGTATGTAACTTCCTCAAGTTACCATTTTGAAGGGGATAACACTTATTTTGATGTAGGATTCTGACAAGTAAGTAAAATATCAACAATAATACTAAATATTGCTTGAAATAAATGGGCTGTTGAGTGGGGCTTAGAAATACTGATAAAGGATCTGGATGCTTATCATTAAATGGAATTTAACTTTATATAAAAACATGAAATACTTACTGGAGTATATACAATGACATTACTGGTTTTATTTGCTAGAATTAGTGCCTTCCTCTCAAAAAAAACTTTTTGAGTAATAATCACATGACAAGTAGCAAGATTAGTGCACAGATTAGTAATAGGATCCAGATGTTCAATGTTCATACACCTATCCTTCCCTCTGCTCTAGGGCATGAAATTCAACCCAGCAAAAACTGGGCTCTCAAAAATCAGCTATTTAATCAAAATATATTAACTTGTACATACATGTTACTCATTCATAAAAGAGTCTTTTAGGTTGTTTGTTTTACGTCAGGTACTAGTTGGTAATTCATTAGCTGAGACCTGTTCCATGTCAAACTCCCTGCTGCAAAAGTATACAAACCAATGCTGTTATTATTAGATATCACACATCAGGCATGTTTCTCATGCTACTAAAAGCATTAAGTGTGTGTTCAGCAAACTGTAATGGGCTTGATTCTCTCCCTAGATACTCATACAGGAATCCTTCCAGTAAGTTTCATTAGTAGGGTATGTAACTTTCCTATGCCACAGACACAGCCACTAAATTAAATGTAATAAAATCAATTTACCCTTTGAAAGGATTAGTTGATTCATCTCCTTCAGATTAACGTGTACTACTACTATACAGGACAAAGTATTGGCTGAATTAAATCTTCAGGTAGCGTGGCTTTCTTTTCTTTCTTTTAAGGAGATCCCCAGTTTTAATTTTTGTATTTTTGATTGCTTTAATTCTTAACTTCTATTTACGTACATAGCTATTATATGCTTTTTTCTGATAAAGACAAATAGGTCTTTAAACTTTGTGTGTGTTTTCTGTAATAAGAGCAAAGTAGCTCTTATTTAATTATGATGTGCTCTGTTTCTCATGCAAAAGAGAAAACCTGATCATAGTCAAATGTATGAAGCTGACACATTTTAAAGGGAGATTAATGAATCTTTGATCAAAATATTATCGTATTTCTGAAATAAAAATTACTTATTATAAGTTAGGAAACAGATTTCTTTAGCAGATAAATACTGCATTGGTGATCTGAAATTCCTTACAATGTAAACCATCCAGCAGTGTCATTAAGAGTGTAGGCTTTGGAGTTAAGACTGTTTGCGTTCAAATCCTGGTCTGGACACTTACTGGTCAAGTTACTGGTCAGTCTTTCTGTGGCTATATTTTCTCATCTACAAAACAGTATCCACCTCAGAGGGTTTCTGTGAGGATTAAATTAGACAATATATGTGAAGAGCTTTGCACAATACCTGGTATATGGTAAGTGCTCACTAAATGTGTAGCAACATAGTTGATATTAAATGGAATTAATTTGAATGATTTATTTTTAAACATCTTATGTTAAATATCTGGCCTGAAAATCTGGTCAGAGATACAATACTGAATGATAAAACGATGCAGAGGAAAGGTGGGAGGAGGAGATGGGAAGGAAGCAAAGACTAAACATTTTAACAGACAAAACAAGACGTAGATCGTATTACTCCACAACCATCCAAGTTTCAGAATCCTGAAAATAAAGTATAATAAGAGTCTTAAAGAGCTCTACTTTTATTAATGAATGATGGGACATGAGTTAATTAAATGTAATAGTGGATTTAATCCCATTTTTGTTCAAACGTAGAGCAAATCTGATATGTAGCATTCTTGGAGAAATACTGAAAAATTAGTGGGATAATCTATACTTGAACCATTCCTGATGACAGCTGTTTTAACAATTATCAAGACAATTATGAATCTGTTCATGTTATTTAGGTCCTTGGCCCAGCAGTCTGCCTTCCTAAATATACCTATTCTAGCATTCCAAAAAATTATGGTGTGTTATGGATTGAATTCTGTCCCCCCCAAAATATGTGTCAACTTGGCTAGGCCACAATTCCCAGTATTGTGTGGTTGTCCTCCACTTTGTGATCTGATATAATCATTTTATGTGTTGTAAATCCTAACCTCTATGATGGTTAATAGGAGCCCTGGTGGCTCAGTGGTTAAGAGCTCAGCTGCTAACCAAAAGGTCAGCAGTCTGAATCCAGCAGCCACTCCTTGGAAACCCTATGGGGCAGGTCTACTCTGTCCTATAGGGTTGCTATGAGTTGGAATCAACTCATTGGCAACGGGTTTGGTTTTGGTTTATGATGTTAATAAGACAGAATTAGAGGCAGTTACGTTAATGAGGCAGGACACAATCTACAGGATTATGTTGTATCTTGAGTCAATCTCTTTTGAGATATAAAAGAGAGAAGCAAGCAGAAAGGAGAGGGACCTTATTACCACCAAGATGCTCCTAGATGAGGGGAAGACTGATGACAAGGACCGTCCCCCAGAGCCAACAGAGAGAAAGCCTTTCCCTGGAGCTGGCACCCTGAATTGGGACTTCTAGCCTCCTAAACTTGAGAGAATAAATTTCTGTTTGTTAAAGCAATCCACTTGTGGTATTTCTGTTACAGCAGTACTAGATAACTAAGAGAATATACAAGCATGCATATTTAATAAACTTCGAAGTTCTTAAAATCTCTGCTTCTAAAGAAAGATAGTTTTCTTACATGAAAGCTGATAATCACCTAATTCCAGTGATTTCAGAGCTGTAATTGTAGAAGAGTATATGAGAGATTCTTTTTTACATTAATTAGTATTTAACAATGCTTATTAAAGTGTCACATCACTTAGTGAATATGGTATACTAAGCTCTGAACAAATATCTGTTAATTATCATAATTATAATGTCCACAAAAGAAGTAAACATCATAGGCTATAGTAACATGTAAGCAAACTCCTTCCTGAAACTGGAGAAAAGTTGGTTTAATATACAATAAAGAGAGGATGAGGGGGAAAGAAGAGAGAGGGAAAAGACAAAGTAGTAGAAACTGAAGTAGTGTGATTAAATTTATCAGTATTAAGAGATGTAGAAAATTTGGAGACAGCTTAAGTTTAAAGCTACTATCATGGTTGAGCTACCTCAAAAAATAGAGTGGGATATTAATATTTTACTTTTTAAAAAGAACGATGGGGACTTCTGGTGCTGGCCAAATTGGAGTAAGCCCTCTACAGCCTCACTCATCCACTGATTATAACTAAAAACTCTGGACAAAACACGCAAAAAACCAACTACCTGAGGACTGTGAAAACTAAACAATAGCACAAGGAGTGAGGACAGCAAAAACTTTAAGAAAAACCTTGTCCTTCGGGCCAGAGGACCAGGAAAAGAGGCTGCTGAGAGGTGTGAGTCTAAAAGGAAGTCCTCTTTTTTTCTTCCTCTTTTCCCCCTTTCTTCTTTCCCAGTCCTGCCTTAAAAGCAGCCCTAGTTGCAGAACTGCATGGCAGCAACACAGGCAGCTAAAACCCCAAGAAAAAACCCATCTCTCTGGAAAAAGGGACACTGGTGGTCTGAAGATGATGAGGGAAGGGGGTTATTCTGTCCTCTGTCTTTTTTCCTGCCACTTTGCCCCCAGGACAACCCAAGCCATACAGAACTGTGCAACGTCAGCACTGGTAGCTAAAATTCCATCTTTCTGGCCAGAAGACCAGGAAAAGGGACCCCTGGGAGCCAGAGAATGTGAGAGGAATACTGGAAAGAGCTGGGGAAGGGGCTTCTTTAATTTTGTGTATAAGTTGACAAGTTCCAGGCTCACTGCTGAACACTGAATGCACAAGAGATGCCCAAAGCAGCATTACAAAGGCTTTGAAAATTTAACTAAAATTGGAATCATCATCACTCAAAAAAGCTGAAGCAAAACCTGCAATCTGCTCTGTTGCTCCAGGTGAATAGAGATCAATTGTTGAGCCTTGGATGGTTGCTCGCAAGCTTTTAAGACCCCAGGCACTACACAACGAATTAGGAGGCAATTAAGAGTTAGAAAAGAAGCGCTAAACAAATTATTAGGCCAATTAACTGGGATGTTCCATAAAACCATGACCCTAAACCTCTAAACCAAGGAACCAAATCCCATGAGGTGTTTGGTTGTATATAAGAAGGCTTGGCTGCTATTTTTTTTTTTTTTTGGGTCATTGTTGTAAATACATCTATCACACTTTTGCCAATTCAACTTTTTACAGGTGTACAACTTATTGACAGCAATTACAATAATGGACTATGCAACTCTACTCTTAATCCATGTGATTTTTCCATCACCATTAACTCCCCTTGTCCCCTCCTCGCCACCCCACCCCCACCCCCGTAATACCACTAGTAAACTTTAGTCTCTATTTTTAAAAAAAGGGGGAAAAAGAAACTTGCAGTCTGAACCTAACCAGGTTAACTGTCTGCTAAAACAAAAGAAATATTCTCCAGATGATTTTAACAGGACCCATAGTCTCTCACATTATAATCCTTATAATGTCCAGAATACAATCCGAAATTACTTGACATACAAAAAAACAGAAAAATCTGACCAATTACCAAGGGAAAAGATAATCAACCCAATCCCAAGAAAACTCAGATACTGGGATACTCAAAGACTTTAAAGCAGGTAAGGATAAGCATACTTAATGAATGGAAAGACAGACATCTTCAACAGAGAAACATAATACGATTTTTTATGCAGGAATCTACAAAAAAGCTCCGAGAATAAGTGAGTTTAGTCAAGTTGCAGGATACAAAGGCCAGTGTAAAACATCAATTATATTTCTATATACTAGCAAGAAACAATTGGCAATTCAAACTTTTTTTAAAGTACCATTTAAATTGCACCAAAAACAGGAAATATTTAGGTATAAATCTAACAAAATATCTTCAGGAAAACTAAAAAACACTGATGAAAGAAACAGAAAAAACCTAAATAAATGGAGAGATATATCATGTTCATGGATTAGAAAACCCAGTATTCTTAAAATGTCAATTCTTCCAAAATATCTACAGATTCAATTTAATCTAAATCAAAATCTTAGCATGATATTTTGGAGATAATGACAAGCAGATTCCATAATTTTTATGGAAAATCCAAGGACCTAGTTCAGTCAAAACAATTTTGAAAAATCAGAATAAAGTTATAGGACCCATACTACGTGAGTTCAAAACTAATTATAAAGCTACAGTCATCAGGACAATGGCAAAGGATAAACACACAGATCAATGGAGTCACACAGATCCAGAAACAAACAACACAAATATTGTTACTTTTTGACAAAGATGCAAAGGCAATTCGATAGAAAAAGGACAGTCTTTTCAACAAATGGTGCTGGAACAAACGGGCATCCAACCACTTGCAATAAATAAATCTTTACACCATATTAAAAAATAACTCAAAATGGATCACAGACCTAAAACTATAACACTTCTAGAAGAAAATGTAACAAAGTCTTTGTGAACTTAGGTTCAGCAAAGGATTTTTAGATCTGACACCAAAAACATGATCCATGAAGAAAAAAACTGAAAATTGGACTACAGCAAAATTAAAAACTGTTCTGCAAAAGACAGGATAAGCCACAGATTAGGAGAAAATATTTGCAGATCACCTATCTAATAAAAGACTTGTACCTAGAATACATAAAGAGCTCTGAAAACTTAATAATAACCCAATTTAAAAAATGGGCAAAAGATCCGAACAGATGCTTCACCAAAAACTAAACTTAACTCATAGCTGTTGAGCTGATTCCAACTCATAGTGACCCTACAGGACAGAGTAGAACTGCCCCATAGCATTTCTGAGGCTGTAAATCTTTACAGAAGCAAACTGCCGCAACTTTCTCCCTCAGAGTGGCTGGTGGGTTAGAAAGATGCTTCACCAAAGAAGATAAATTGATGGCAATTAAGCACATAAAGAGATATTCAAAATCTTCCATAATCAGTACATTAGGGAAATGCAAATGAAAGTCACATTGAAACACCACTACCCACCTACTGCTGCTGTTGTTAGTTGCTGTCAAGTCGATCCTGACTCATGGCGACCCCATGTGTATAGAGTAGAACTGTTGCATAAGGTTTTCAAGGCTGTGAACTTTTGGAAGCAGATCGCCAAGCCTCACTTCCAAGGCACCTCTGAGGTTTGAACTACCAACCTTTTGGTTAGTAGTCCAGCACTTAACCATTGTGCTACCCAGAGACTCTACCCACCTATGAGAATAGCGAAAATAAAACAATAAAACAAAATAGACAATTCCAAGTACTGTCAAGGAAGAGAAGCAACTGGAACTCTCATACATTACGTGGGAATGTGAAACGGTACAGCACCTCTGGAAAACAGACTGGCAATTTGTTAGAAAGTTAAACATACACTTACCTTATGACCCACCAATCCCACTTGCAGGTATTTACGCAAGAGAAATAAAACCTCATGTTTATACCAAAACCTGTTAAAGAGGTTAAAGAGAATGGAATCCTTATTTTAGAGAGAGAGCAGGTTTATGAAGCACATTATAATCTGATTTTCAAATGCAATTTTCAAAAGAATGCACAGAATTATTTTAGGTACAAAATCAGGAAGACTGAAAATAAAGAACATCTAACACTATGTGAAATACAGCATGTGAGTTATATCTCAATGAAACTATCATTAAGAAAACAATTGTATCTGAATAACTTCTTTCCTCTGCCCGAATGTTTCCCTAACTTGTCTAATAAGAATCATTTAGCAACTGGTTAAAAACACAGATTCTCAGGCCACTTGCCTAGATATTGTGATTCAGTAGAGTAGGCTGGGGACCAGGAAACTATACTTTTAAAATGCATTCCTCAAGGGATTTCTAATATCAGACAAGTTTAGAGGGAAAAAAAACCTGCCACCCATAATTCTTTCTTAGCTACAAAGCCAAACAAAAGAAATTTTAATTGTCTATTTAGTCATGTTCTGAATGTTTTCTAATACACCAAGAGAGTCATATATAGTGTTAATAGTCACACTCTAGAAAAATACAAGATGATCTACTGGGATATGAAAGAAAATGATCCTCTGTATACATTTACTTTTATCTCATACTTCAAAAATTCCTATTTTTGTTGTGTGTTTTATAAAGTACACAGTAAATCAATGCAATAGTGTATGCATATCTTTTTTTTTCCTGATGGCATGCGTGCTCAAAAAAGATTTACTGTTTTTCCCCTCAGCCCTTATCCTGTTTTGCAGTAAGACCCTCGCAATCCTTAAATATAACGTCTGCCAACATTCTTTGCCCACCAAAACACCATTATGTCCATATATCCATACCCAAGCATAAAAGCATCATCATTCTGTATAAAGGACACAGTTCTTTTCCCGTGTCAAGATCTGAAAAAGTATTTATTGCATCTAGTAAGAAATTTAGAAGGTGCTTACCTTTTCATACTATTCTTAAAGTCCAGTAGACTCTTGGCATTTGAGGATTCAACTCACCAATTTAACAGTTGTGGTTTCAATCCTTCACAGGTAACTGTGAAGTTCCATATGTGTAGTAATGTGATTTTGCTGAGTCACAAACTTGAATCAAGTATGCTTTCAAGCTGGTGTGAAGGTCCACACCATGAAAGACTATAATTAAGCTAACCACCCAGCATTTCCTTTCATTAAGCTATGCTGTTCTCTGTTATCAGGGTCAGGAAAGACCTCTTTTTTAGTTAGTCTTTACCTCAGCAGTCCCCAGCATTTATCTATAAAGTTTATCATAAAGAGTCCTTGAATCCAAATGTGTATATCAATATATTTTTTCAGTTACACTAAAAACACATGACACAGTGGCTGCAACAATTGGCTCAAGCAAACAACTGTGAGGATGGCACAGGACTGGGCAATATTTTGTTCTGTTGAACACAGGGTCGCTATGAGTCAGAACCGACTCAACAGCACCTAACACCTAACAACACCAACAATACATGTGGGAGGTTTTGTGAGTGGGCATTTAAAAAGGACTGTCAAGGAGTCTCTGGGTGATGCAAACAGTTAAGTACTCGGCTACTAACCGAAAGGTTGGCAGTTTGAATGTACCCAGAAGCACCTCGGAAGAAATGCCTGGCAATCTACTTCCAAAAGATCACAGCCATTGGGTCAGGGAAAAAAGAAAGAACTATTAAACGTTAAAAGACTGGAATTTATGCTATATTACAAATAAATAAGTGGTATTCATGAATTAGGGCGTTTGCAAACTGTTAAGGATGTATTCACTGTCAAAGATGTCAGCAGATATCTCTTAAGAACTCTTCCCAGGGTAGAATTCTATGGCAAGCATGAACTGTGTTCAGAAGAAATATCACCAAGCTTCTCCCTCCAACCTTCCAAGTCAATAACATATGTCACATAAGGCCTTCTCTCTCTCTCTCTCTCACCCTCAAGAATGTCTTCATAAAGTGCATGTACTCCTTCAGGCACGATGACTGCCAGTGCAGTTCCACAGAGAAGGCCAGCACCCAACACAGTCACCAGCTTTAGTCGCTCCTGGAAAAAAAACGTAAGACACTGTTGAACAGATTTATTAATGAACGGGAAAAAGTTTCTGAAGTATCTGTAATCAAAACGGTGAACTACTTGTTTGTGAGACCAAAGCCTACAATGGCCAGTAAACATGAAAAATGTTCAGCTTCATGAATAATTAATGCAAATTAAAACAAGGAGATGCCTTTTTTAAATTTACCTGATTGGTGATGGTATGGGAAAATGTCTACTATCTAGGTCAAGGAGAAATGAGCACTTGTCTAACACAAGAAGGAATGTGAAATCTTAAAACCTATCTGGACTGTGATTTGGCAATTTAGATCAAAAGCCTTAAAAATGTGAATTCTGCGATCCAGCAATTAACTTCTAAACTTCATCCTAAGAAAGGAAGGTATATGCAAAGATGACCACTGCACTTTATTAAGAGTGCAAACCTAAAAATAACCAAAATGTCCAAGAAAGGAGACTGACTAAATAATCACAATACCATAGCACTCAGCCATTACAAATGACATAGGTCTGCAACACCAGTATTAACAACCAAAAATTACGTGTGGTTACCTAGAAAGATATGTATGCATGTTTATGCGTATCGGAAGGCAAATGTGAGTATATGGGTGTGCATGTACAGGTGTATCTGTAGGCATACATTTATACATGTTTGTGTGTGCTGCATATATATTCACCTTCCAACCTTCCAAGTCAATAGCATATGTCACATAAGGCCCTTCTCTCTCTCTCTCACCTTCAAGAATATCTTCATAAAGTGCACATATGCACTTCATAATAACGCACATAGGGGGCACAGTTACAGATACTTCCTAGACACAGCCAAACACCTTGCGACTTTGGTTTTTCTGGGTTGAAGACTTAGGACCATAGTCTCGTGGGGCAATTCGGTCAATTGGTATAACAGAGTGCATAAAGATAATGTTCTACATCTGAGTTTGGTGAGTAACACCTGGAATTTTAAAAGCCTGAAAGCGACCATGTAAGATACAACTATTGGTCTCTACTTGTATGGAGCAAAAGAGACTGAAGGAAATCAAAGGCTCAAAGAAGAAACTAGTCCACGGACTAATAGCCCACATGAACCACGGCCTCTTCTAACCTGAGACCAGAAGAACTAGATGGTGGCCGGTTACCACTACTTACCTTCAACACAATAGAAGGTCCCCCAGATAGAATGGGAGAAAAATGTAGAGCAAAATTCGAATTCCTAAAGAAGGACAGACCTACTGGACCAATAGAGACTAGAGTAACACCTGAAGCTATTTCTGGAGGTCACCTTTCAGCCAAATAATAGATCAGTTTATAAAATAAACAATATAACTTGTGAGTAACATGCTCCCTTAAACAATCAAATATGGTTATATGAGACCAAATGGTCGACATTTACCCAAAAGCAAAGATGAGAAGGCAAGGGGGGAAGGGCAGCTACATCAATGGAAACAACAACTAGAATGGAAATAATAAGAATGCCATTACATTGTGAAAACTGTAACCAATGGCATGGAACAATTTGTATAGAAATTGTTAAATGGAACCTAATTTGCTGTGTAAACTTTCGTCTAAAACACAGTAAAATATTATTTTTAAAAAAAGAGAAAGAAGAAAACCAAAGACTCAAAGAAGAAACTAGTCTACAGGGCTAACAGCCCACACAAACCATCGCCTCTTCTAACCTAAGAACTAGATGGTGCCTGGCTACGAGCACCGACTGTTCTCACCAGGGATACAATAGACGGTCCCAGATAGGAGAAAAATGTAGAACTAACCTCCAATTACTAAAAAAGGCCTGGACTGGTAGAGATTAGAGGAACCCCCAAAACTACTGCCCTGAGATAATCTTTAAACTTGGAATGGAAGCCACTCCCAGAGGCCATCTTTCAGTCAAATAATAGATTGGCTCATAAAATAAGTATCACCTGTAAGTACTGTACTCCTTTAAATAATCATCTATATGAAACCAAAGGGTCAACATTTACCCTAAAACAATGTCATGGATTGAATTGTGTCCCTCAAAAATATCTGTCAACTTGGCTACATCATGATTCCCAGTATTGTATGATTATCTACCATTTTGTCATGTGATTTCCCTTATGTTGTAAATCTTATCACTATGATGTAATAAGATGGATTAGTGGCAGTTATACTGATGAGATCTACAAGACTAGATACTGTCTTAAGCCAATCTCTTTTGAGATATAAAAGAAAGAGGCGAACAGAGACATGGGGACCTCATACCACCACGAAAGCAGTGCTGGGAGCAGAGCATGTCCTTTGGACCTGAGGTTCCTGTGCTGAGATGCTCCCAGACCAAGGGAAGACTGATGACAAGGACTTTCCTCCAGAGCTGACAAAGAAAGCCTTCCCCTGGAGCTGACGTCCTGAATTTGAACTTATATCCTACTAGACTGTAAGAGAATAAATTTCTCTTTGTTAAAGCCATCTACTTGTGATACTTCTGTTACAATAGCACTAGATGACTAGGACAAGAAAAGATGAGAAGGCAAGGGGTGGGGGGTATGGAAGCTAGATTAATGGAAACAGAACAATCAGAATGGAAATAATGAGAATGCTGACACATTACAAAAAATGTAACCAAAATCGCTGAACAACAGGTATAGAAATTGTTAAATAGGAATCTAATTTGCTGTGTAAACTTTCACCAAAAATACAATAAAATACTATTTTAAAAAAACAGGTTTATTGATATAGAAAGTCACAATGTTCTGCTATAAAGTTGGTTGCAAATAGTATGTATGATAATTTCATATTTGTAAAAGAAAAAATATTTACTCATATAAGTAGAACAAGTGTACATTAAAATATTTACAATGGTTATCTCTGGATAATTTTTATTTTATAATCTATCTACAATGAACATGTATTACTCTAACAAAAAAAATGTTTTTTAAATGTCAATATTAAAATGGCCTATGGTTTTGGACCAACTTAATCCCAATTGTTTTCTTTTTATCCAGATTCCTTTGTGAAACTGCTTCTTGTCATAAGAGACTTAAAAGATTAGGTTTCAAAGTTTCTTGAAGCAGTAGTATACCCTAAAACGGCTTCCTGGGATCTTAGCAGTATGCAAAATGATCTTAAAAACTACAAACTAAAGCCAAACCAGTTGCTGTTGAGTCAAGTGTGACTCATGGTGACCCCACATGTGTCACAGTAGAACTGTGCTCCATAGGGTTTTCATAGCTGTGACCTTTCAAAAGCAGCCTTTCTTCGAGAGTGCCTCTGGGTGGGCTCAAGCAGCCTTTCTTCGAGAGTGCCTCTGGGTGGGCTCAAACAGCCAACCTTTCAGTTAGCAGGTGAGTGCTTAACCACTTGCACCACCCAGAGGCCTTTAAAAAAACCAAGGAGGTAATTATATATGTTGCTTATGAAAACGTTTCCATTTTTTTGTATTGTGGTAAAAACATACGTAACAAAACATATGCTATCTCAACAATTTCTACATGTACAACTCAGTAAAACTCATTACATTCTTCAAGTTGTGCGACCATTCTTGCTTTCCTTTTCTGAATCATTTCACTACAATTAACATAAATTCAATGCACCCGGAGCAAAAACTTCCCCTTTCCTCTCTCCCTCCAGTCCCTGGTAATCGCTAATAATCTTTGATGTCTATGTATTTGCTTATTAAATTTCAGAGTTTTAATGGTATAGAATATATGTCACTTTTCTGTTTTAGTTTCTTTAATGTGGTCAACAAAAACAATAGTAGCTGTATTACCTTTGATATACTACTGAACTTCTAACTGCAAGGCTGGGGGCCTAACACTGTTTACAAACACTCTCTCTAGGGGAGAACGGATTTTCAGATGAAAGGCTGGTTGAAACATTACTCTCTCCTTGTTTGGGAGGACAGAAGGGGTCCACATCTCATTCTGACTCCATTGGAAAAGGAGGAACTGCAGCTGCAATTAAGTACCAACCAATACTTGCCATATAGCATGAGGGGAATCCCAGCTTCCCAGCACTAGGGCCAGGTCAGCCCTTCCTGCATTCAAGATGGCCATTCGCTACACAGAGATCCAAGAGTATTCTGAATGCATCCAGTGGTTGGGGTGCTGGCTTGGGAGGTAGAACTGACTCCATGACCAAATCAGTTAACAAAACCCAGAACCTCAACTCGTCTTCTGTAAAACAAGAATATTTTTACATGCCTTATGAAGATATAGGAGGCAATAGGAGAAAATGATTTAAGTGTTTTGGGGAAATGATACTAAACAACTGGTGTTACTACTTTAACATTTAACACTGAGCTATTTTAAGACTCTTTGTCTTTTCCAAGTTACTAAACTCACAAAGCACTATTAATCACAGTACTCATTTGAGACAAACTGTCAGAGCATGGAGAACATAAAATGGAAAAACAACTCTACTCTGTGTAAAGGTGACATGGCCTGATCTCAGAATCTACTATACAGCCACGACAGTCAAAACTGCCTGGTACTGGTACAACGACAGACACACAGACCAATGGAACAGAACTGAGAACCCAGATGTAGACCCATCCAGCTATGGTCACCTAATCTTTGACAAAGGATCAAAGTCCATTTTAAAGGGGGGAAAAGACAGTCTTCTTTTTTTCTTTTATTGTTGTAGTTTAATTTAAAGTTTACAATTCAAGTCAGTCTCTCATACAAAAATTTATACATACTTTGTTACGTGACCCTAGTTGCTTTCCCTATACTGTGACAGCACACCACTCCTTTCCACCCCTGATCTCCCATGTCAATTCAACCAGCTCCTAACTCTCTCCGCCTTCTCATCTCACCTCAGGACAGAAACTGTCCATTTAGTAAAAGACAGTCTTTTTAACAAATGGTGCTGACAAAACTGTATGTTCATCTGTAAAAAAATGGAACAGGATCCATACCTTACACCATACACAAAAACTAACTCAAAATGGATCACAGACCTAAATAGAAAACTTAAAATGATAAAGTTCATGGAAGAAAAAATAGGGACAATAAAAGGAGTCCTAATCACAGCATAAAAAGAATACAAACCATAACTAATAATGCACAAACACCAGAAGATAAACTAGATAACTGGGAGCTCCTAAAAATTAAACACTTAGGCTCATCAAAAGACTTCACCAAAAGATCAGGAAAAAAATTTTGGTTAAGACACATTTGACCAGAGTCCAGTCTCTAAAATCTACAGAATACTTCAACAACTTAACAACAAAAAGACAATAATCCAATTAAAAGATAGGCAAACGATATGAACAGACACTTCTCCAAAGAAGACATTCAGGCAGTTAACAGATACATGAGGAAATGCTCATGATCATTAGCCATTAGAGAAATGCAAATCAAAACTCCATCTCACCCCAACAATATTGGCACTAATCAAAAAAGCAAAAAATAACAAATGTTGGAGAAGTCGCGGAGAGATTGGAACTCTCGTGCACTGCTGGTAGGAATGTAAAATAGTACAACAATTAGGGAAAATGATACGGTGCTTCCTTAAAAAGCTAGAAATAGAAATACCATATGATCCAGCAATCCCACTCCTAGGAATATAACCTACAGAAATAAGAGCCATCACACAAATAGACATATGCACACCCATGGTCACTGCAGCATTATTCACAATAGGAAAAGGATGGAAACAACCAAAGTGTCCATCAGCAGATGAATGGATAAACAAATTATAGTAAAAACACACAATGGAATACTATGCAATGATAAAGAACAATGGTGAATTTGTGAAACATATCACAACATGGATGAATCTGGAAGGCATTACGCTGAGTGAAATAAGTCAATCACAAAAGAACAAATGTTATATGAGATCACTATTATAAAACCCAAGAAAAGGTTTACACACAGAAAAAAACAATATTTGATGGTTATGGGGGGCAAAGGGGAATCACTAACTACTGGGTGGCAATGAGTCGCAATCAACTCAACGGCAACAGGTTTTTTTGTTGTTGTTTAGAGAGTAGACAAGAGTTAACTTTGGTGAAGGGAAAGACAATGTAGGGGAAGTCAGTACAACTTGACCAAGGCAAACACCAAACACCCTGAGGAACCAAGTTACTGGGGCTGAAGGCTGAGGACCATAGTCTCAGTGAACATCTAGGTCAATTGGCATAACACAGTTCATAAAGAAAATGTTCTATATCCTACATTGGTGAGTATCATCAGGGGTCTTACAAGTTTGCGATCAGCCATCTAAGATACATCTATTGGTTCCAACCCATCCAGAGCAAAGGAGAATGAAGAAAAACAAAGACACAAGAAAATATTAGTCCAAAGGACTAATGGACCACATGAACCAAAACCTCCACCACCTTCGGCTATGACAGGGATCACAATAGAGGGTCCCAGCCAGAGTGGGAGAAAAATCTAGAACAAAATTCAAATTTCCAAAAAAAAAAAGAAACCCAGACTTACTGGTCTGACAGAGATTAGAAGAACCCTCGAGACTATGGCCCCAAGACACCCTGGTAACTCAGAACTGAAGCCACTCCTGAAGTCCACCTTTCGGCCAAAGATTAGACAGGCCTGTAAGATAAACACTAACACGTGTGAGGAACGTGCTTCTTAGTTCAATCAAGTAGACATGACCAAATGGGCAACACCTGCCCAAAAGCAAAGACGAGAAGGCAGGAAGGGACAAGAAAACTGGACAAATAGTAACGGGGAATATGGGGCATAAAAGGAAAGGGGGACAGTGAGGACACATTGGGAGGACTGCAACCAATGTCAAAAAAAAGCAGCTGGTATATAAATTTTTGAATGAGAAAGTAATCTGTGCTGTAAACGTTAACCTAAAATACAGTAACATTAAAAAAATAATAATGGAAGAGATAAAAGGGGGACACAGCAACAGATGAAGCAGAAATATAAAACAGTCAGAAAATACTATGGACAACTTTGTGGAAATAAACTGAAAACAGAAGAAATGGTCAAAATAATAGAAAACTAAATAAAAAAAAAAAGATTCAAGAAAATATGAAGAGTCCTAAAGCCAATCTAGAAATGAATCAACAGTTTAAAAAAAATTCCAACATATGATTTCTTCAAAAAACACTAAGGGGAGAGAGAGAAAACCTACAGAATAAAAAATATTTCATGAACTCTCAAATAGGAACAGAGGGGAAATTCCTCAACAAAATTAAGGGCTTTTATACAAAGCCAAAAGCTAACATCATTCTAAATGGAGAGACTTTGAAAGCATTCCCCTTGAGAACAGGAACCAGACAAGGATGCCCTTTATCATCACTCTTATTCAACACTGTGCTGGAGGTCCTAGCCAGAGCAATTAGGCTAGAAAAAGAAATAAAGAACATCCAAAATGGTAGGGAAGAAGTCAAAGTATCTCTATTTGCAGATGGTATGATCTTATACACAGAAAACACCAAAGAATCCACAAGAAAACTACTGGAACTAATAGAAGATTTCAACAAAGTATCAGGATACAAGATAAACATACAAAAATCAGTTGGATTCCTCTACACCAACAAAGAGAACTTCAAAGAGGAAATCACCAAATCAATAGCCCCCAAGGAGCTAAAATACTTAGGAATAAATCTAACCAGAGATGCGAAAGACCTATACAATGAAAACTACAAGACACTACTGCAAGAAACCAAAAGAGACCTGCATAAGTGGAATGATTTGGTGATTTCCTCTTTGAAGTTCTCTTTGTTGGTGTAGAGGAATCCAACTGATTTTTGTAGGTTTATCTTGTATCCTGATACTTTGTTGAATCTTCTATTAGTTCCAGTAGTTTTCTTGTGGATTCTTTGGTGTTTTCTGTGTATAAGATCATACCATCTGCAAATAGAGATACTTTGACTTCTTCCCTACCATTTTGGATGTTCTTTATTTCTTTTTCTAGCCTAATTGCTCTGGCTAGGACCTCCAGCACAGTGTTGAATAAGAGTGATGATAAAGGGCATCCTTGTCTGGTTCCCGTTCTCAAGGGGAATGCTTTCAAAGTCTCTCCATTTAGAATGATGTTAAACACTTATGCTCATCAAAAGACTTCACCAAAAGAGACAAATGACAATCTACAGACTGGGAAAAAAATTTTGGCTATGACAAATCCAATCAGCGTCTAATCTCTACAATCTACAAGATACTGCAAAACCTCAAGAACAAAAATGGTCAAAGGATATGAACAGGCACTTCACCAAAGAAGATATTCACAATTGTAAAATTGTGTGTAAAGGAGAACAAAGAACACCAAAGACACAAGGAAAGTATCAGCCCAAGAGACAGAATGGGCCACATAAACCAGAGACTTCATCAGCCTGAGACCAGAAGAACTAGATGGTGCCTAGCTATCACCAATGAACGTCCTGACAGGGAACACAACAGAGGGTCCTTGATGGAGCAGTAGAACGATGAGGCGCAGAACTCAAATTCTAGTAAGAAGACCAGACTTAATGGTCTGACTGAGACTGGAGGTACCCTGGAAAGCATGGCCCCTGGACTCTCTATCAGCCCAGAACAAAAACAATTTCTGAGGCCAACTCTTCAGACAGGGATTGGACTGGACTGTGGGACATAAAGTGATACTTATGAAGAGTGTGCCTCTTAGTCAAGTAGATACAAGAGACCAAAGGGGCAGCTTCTGTCCAGAGGTGAGATGGGAAGGCAAAGAGAATTAGGAGCTGGCTGAATGGTCATGGGGAATCAGGGGCAGAAGGGAGGAATATGCTGTCGCAGAATGCAGTGAGCAATCAGGGACTCATAACGATGTATAAAAATTTTTATGGGAGACTAACTTGAAATGTAAACTTCATTTAATTACAATAATTAAAAACATATAATAAAATAAATAAAAAACAATCGAACACTTATGCTCATCAAAAGACTTCACCAAAAGAGTCAAAAGACAACCTACAGACTAGGAAAAAATTTCTGGCTAAAACAAATCCAATCGGCGTCTAATCTGTAAAATCTAAAAGATACTGCAAAACCTCAACAACAAAAAGACAAATAACCCAATTAAAAAATGGGCAAAGGATATGAACAGGCACTTCGCCAAAGAAGATATTCAGGCGGCTAACAGACAGATGAAGAAATGCACACGATCATTAGCCATTAGAGAAATGCAGATCAAAACTACAATGAGATATCATCTCACCCCAACAAGGCTAGCATTAATCCAAAAAACACAAAATAATAAATGCTGGAGAGGTTGTGGAGAGACTGCAACACTTATACACTGTTGGTGGGAATGTAAAATGGTACAACTACTTTGGAACTCGATTTGGCACTTCCTTAAAAAGCTAGAAACAGAAGTACCGTACGATCCAGCTATCCTGCTCCTTGGAATATATACTAGAGAAACAAGAGCCGTCACACAAATAGATATATGCACACCTATGTTCACTGCAGCACTGTTCACAATAGCAAAAAGATGGAAGCAACCTAAGTGCCCATCAATGGACAAATGGATAAACACATTATGGTATATCTACACAATGGAATATTACACAACGATAAAGAACGACGATGAAGCTGTGAAACATCGTATAACATGGTGGAAGCTGGAACTTATTATGCTGAGTGAATTTAGTCAGTCACACAAGGACAAACACTGTATAAGACCACTATTATAAGAACTCAAGAAAAGGTTTAAACACAGAAGAAAACATTCTTTGATGGTTACAGGAGTGGGAAGGGAGGGATAGGGTTATTCGCTAACTAGGTAGTAGATAAGAATCATCTTAGGCAAAGGGAAAGACAGCACATACTACAGGGGAAGTCAGCACAATTGGACTAAAGCAAAGCTAAGAAGTTTCCTGAATACAATCAAATACTTTGAGAGACAGAGTAGCAGAGGTAGGGGGTCTGGGGACCATGCTTTCAAGGCACATCTAGGTCAACTGGTACAAAGCTTATTAAGAAAATGTTCTGCATCTTACTTTGGTGAGTGGCGTCTGGGGTCTTAAAAGCTTGCAAGCAGCAATCTAAGATGCATCAATTGGTCCCAACCAATTGTAAAATTTACACACAATCCAGCAATCCCGCTTCTTGGAATATATCCTAGAGAAACAAGAGCCATCCCACGAATAGATACATGCACATTCATGTTCACTGCAGCACTGTTCACAATACCAAGAAGATGGAAACAACCTAGGTGCCCATCAACAGATGAATGGATAAGCAAATTATGGTATATTCACACAAAGGAATACTACACAATAATAAAGAACAACGATGAATCCCTGAAACATAACATGGAGGTATCTGGAGAGCATTATGCTGAGTGAATTTAGCTAGCTACTAAAGGGCAAATGTTATATAAGACCACTATTATAAGAACTCAAGAAAAGGTTTAAACACAGAAGAAAACATTCTTTGATGGTTACGAGGGTATGGAGGGAGGGAGAGGGTATTCACTAACTAGATAGTAGACAAGAATTATCTTAGGTGAAGGGAAAGACAACACACACTATAGGGGAAGTCAGCACAACTGGACTAAACCAAAGCTAGGAAGGTTCCTGAATACAACCAAACACTTCGAGGGACAGAGCAGCAGGGGTAGGGGGTCTGGGGACCATGCTTTCAGGGGACATCTAGGCCAACTGGCATAACAAAGTTTATTAAGAAAATGTTCTGCATCCTACTTCGGTGAGTGGCATCTGGGATCTTAAAAGCTAGCAAGGGGCCATCTAAAATGCACCAATTGGTTCTAACTCGCCTGGAGTAAAGGAGAATGAAGAATACCAAAGTCACAAGGAAAGTATTAGCCCAAGAGACAGACAGAGACATATAAACCAGAGACTTCATCAGCCTGAGACCAGAACTAGATGGTGCCCAGCTACCACCAATGACTGCCCTGACAGGGAATACAAGAGAGAGTCCTTGATGGAGCAGGAGAAAAGCAGGGTACAGAACTCAAATTCTAGTAAAAAGACCGGACTTACTGGTCTGACTGAGACTGGAGGAACCCCAGAAAGCATGGCCCCCGGGCTCTCTGTCAACCCAGGACTAAAACCACTCCTGAGGCCAACTCTTGAGACAAAGATTAGACTAGACTATGGGACATAAAGTAATGCTCGTGAAGCATGTGCTTCTTAGCTCTAATAGCTACCTGAGACTAAATGGGCAGCAACTGTCCGGAGGTAAGATGAGAAGGCAGAGAGGGTCAGGAGCTGGTTGAATGCACATGGGAAATCAGGGTTGGAAAGGAAGAGTGTGCTGTCACAGGACAGGGAGAGCAATGAGGGTCACATAACAATGTATGTATAAAGTCACGTACAAAAAACTAACTTGAATTGTAAACTTTCACTTAAAGTACAATAAAATAAAATAACAATATAAAAAAAATTTCATCAACATAGCAACCAAATCACAAATGCAACGTGTGGTCCTTATTTGAATCTTCATTCAAACACTAAACAGTAATAAATTTGTGGATAACAGGGAAAATCTGAACTCTGGATGTTTGATGATATAAGAATCATTGCCGTTTTTGGTGTGATAATCCTACTTTGGTTATGTCTCTAAAAAGTCCTGTTTTTTAAAAATACTGAAATAGGGGACCTCATACCATCAAGAAAGCAGTGCCAGGATCAGAGCGCATCCTTTAGACAGAGGTCCCTGTGCCGAGAAGCTCCTAGTGTGGGAGAACATCGAAGAGAAGAAGGTCGACAGAAAAAGCCTTCCCCTGGAGCTGATGCCCTGAATTTGGACTTCTAGCCTACTTTGACAGTGAGGAAATAAATTTCTCTTTGTTAAAGCCATCCACTTGTGGTATTTCTGTTATGGCAGCACTAGATGACTAAGACAGAATTTGGTACTGAGAGAGTGGGGTGCTGCTCTAACAGATACCTAAAATGTGGAAGCGGTTTTAAAACTGTGAATGGATAGACATGCGGCAGTGACAGAGGACCAGCAGCAGCAGAGAACCTACAGCAGCAGAGAAGTAGCAGTAGCAGAGAACCAACAGCAGCAGAACCAGGAGACCGGTGAAAGACGGCGCTGGAGCCGACCCAGGAGCCGACCCATGGAGCGAGAGAGCTCAGTGTCTGTGCACGAGGCTTTCTGGCAGAGTGGGGTGCCTCCGGGCACTTATACCGGTGGAGCTACTTACTGAGCTTTGGAACACTTGCCCTAGCAGGGCAGATGCAGGTGTGAGGCCCAAGGGCCAAGAGGCCACAGGAAACAGAAGCTGAAAAGACAAGGGACACAAGAAGCCGAGCTGCTTCAGCTTCAAAAGGTATGGCCATGACCTAAGGGGTTTCAAAGGGTGGAGCCATGGCCTCTGGTGTTTCTAAGAGTGGAGTTGTCACTCCGATGGACTAGGAAAATGGTGCGCCTAAAGCCAAGGGAGCAGAGTTGCTCTCCCAGTAGGCCTGGAAGGTGGAGCTGAAGCCCAGGGCCGAGGGGCCTCCACTCAAAATCCAGAGACTCTGGCCAATACCTAGAGTCTGGAGGGCAGGGCTATTGTATAAATTGTCTCAGAGAACAGAGGATTATTTTCAAAGCCTTGAGAGTTAATGTCATGTGTTCTGCTAACTTGCTTGGTGCCTGTTATCCCTTCTTTCCCTCCAGTTTCTCCCATTTGTAATGGAAGTGTCTAGCTTGTGCCTGTTCTGCCACTGTACCTTTGGAAGCAGATAACTTGTATTCTAGATTTCACAGATGAAGAGGAATTTTTGGATTTTGGACTTGGAGTTAAGACCTTTGCTATGATATGATGGGGTGAATATGTTTTCCATGTTGCAAGGATGTGATTTTTGGGGGGCCAAAGGGTGGAATATCATGGTTTGAATTATGTCCCCCAAAAAATGTGTGTATCAATTTGGCTGGGCCATGATTCCTGGTATTCTGTAGTTCTCCTATAAATTGTAAATCCTGCCTCTATGATGTTAATGAGGGAGGATGGGTGACAGTTGTGTTAGTAAGGCAGGACCTGATCTACAAGACTGGATTGTGTCCTGAGGCAATCTCTTGAGATATAAAAGACAGGAAACAGGGGGACCTCATACCATCAAGAAAGCAGTGCCAGGAGCAGAGCGCATCCTTTGGACCGGGATCCCTTCGCAGAGAAGTTCCTAGTCTGGGAGAACACCAAAGAGAAGGCCGACAGAGAGAAAGTCTTCTCCTGGAGCTGATGCCCTGAATTTGGACTTTTAGCCTACTTTAACTGTGAGGAAATAAATTTCTCTTTGTTAAAGCCAAAAAAAAAATACTGAAATATTTATAGATGAAATGATATGACATCTGGGGAAAAAAAAAGATGAGATGGTAATTAATTAGTCTTTCCATCATTTTCCCTGGAAACCCTGTGGTGCAGTGGTTAAGAGCTACAGCTGCTAACCAAAAGTTCGGCGGTTTGAATCCACCAGGTGCTCCTTGGAAACCCTAGCAGGCAGTTCTACTCTGTCCTTCAGGGTCGCTATGAGTCGGAACTGACTCAACGGCAATGGGTTTTTAGCTTTCTCTCTAACCAATTCATGAAAGTCACCTTTATTTAAAAAGAAAACCATGAATATAAAATTTTACTCCTAAGAAAGAACAAAAATAACAATGAGGGTAACACTGAACTGGATTGAGCATACTATTTCATTTTACGGACTTGGTTTCATAACTCTATAATCCAAGCTACTAAATAAATTGCTGGGAAGAAAACTGCCCTGTAAGCATCTTGACTATACTCAAGGAACTGGAAATGAAAGATGCTCCTGTTCTGCAAATTAAGGGAAGAGAAGAAGTGACGATAAGATGTACCTAAAAATGAACAGACACTTCACCAAGGAAGACATTCAAATGGCCAACAGACACATGAGGAAATGCTCGCGATCACTAGCCATTAGAGAAATGCAAATTAAAACCACAATGAGATACCATCTCACCCCGGCATTACTGGCACGAATCAAAAACACTGGAAATAACAAATGTTGGAGGGGCTGCGGGGAGACGGGAACTCTTATACACTGCTGGTGGGAATGCAAAATGATACAGCCATTTTGGAAAATGATATGGCGTTTCCTCAGAAAGCTAGAAATAGACGTACCATTCGATCCAGCAATCCCACTCCTAGGAATATATCCTAGAGAAATAAGAGTCATCACTCGAATAGACATATGCACACCTATGTTCATGGCAGCATTATTCACAATAGCAAAACGATGGAAACAACCTCGATGTCCATCAACAGACGAATGGATACACAAACTATGGTACATACACACAATGGAGTACTATGCAACGAGAAAGAACAATGAATCGGTGAACCATCTCATAACATGGATGAAACTGGAGGACATCATGCTGAGTGAAATAAGTCAATCACAAAAGGACAAATATTGTATGAGACCTCTATTGTAAAAACCCATGAAAAAATTCACATGCAAAATGTAACAATCCTTGTTGGTTACCAGGGATGGGAGGGGGGGGGGGATACTAAATAGGTAATAGGTAAGTGGTAACTTGGGTGAGAGATGAGATAGTACATAGTACAGCGGAAACTAACACAACCTGCACAAGGAAAGGTCATGAAGGCCCTATAGACACATCCAAACCCCCCGAGGGACTGAGTTGTTGGACGGAGGGCTCTGGGGACCATGATCTCGGGGAACATCTAGCTCAATTGGCATAACACTACTTATAAAGATAATGCTCTACATTCTACCTTGGTGAGTAGTGTCTGGGGTCTTAAAAGCCTATGAGCGGCCATCTAAGATACTCCACTGATCTCATCCCTTCGGGAACAAGGGAGAATGAAGAGAACAGGATACAAGGAAAAGATTAGTCCGAAGGACTAATGGTCCACAGCTACCAAGGCCTCCACGGGACTGAGCCCAGTACAGCTGGATGGTGCCCGGCTACCACCAATGACTCCTTTGACCAGGATCACAACAGAGGGTTCTGGGCAGAGCTGGAGTAGGATGTAGAGCATAATTTTAACTCCCAAAAAAAAAAAAAAAAAAGAAGACCAGATATACTGGCCTAAAGAATACTAGAGAAACCTCGAGAGTGTGGCCCCCAGACACCCTTTCAGCTCAGAGGGGAAGTTACCTTCAAGGTTCGATGTTAAGCCTGGGAATGGACACCCCAGTAAAACTAAATGGGACTAACGATGTACAGGAGTCCGGTGACAAGGGCCAGAAGGCAGAGGGAGAGTAGGAAACTGATGATAAGGAACACAAATTGAATAAGGACACTGTCGATGTATTGTGAGATTGTTGACCACTGCTATAGGGCAACATTTGTAGTAACTATTAAATGGGAGGCTGTTTTGTCCTATAAGCCTTCATCTTGGGCGAGAATGGCAGCACAATTGGAAGAGCATAGTCAATATCACTTAAATGTGTAAGTAAAAAGTTTTGAAATGGTGTTTAAATAAAATAAAAATAAATAAATAAATAAACAAACAAAGGAGACTAAAGAGGTACAATAGTCCACTGACAAGGTCCAGAAGACAGAAGGGGACAAGGAAGCCCCCTGGTGATAGGGAACACAAGGTGGAGTAAGGATATTCTTGATGTGCTGTGAGATTGTTAACCATTGTCATAGGGCAACATGTGTAGTAACTGTTAAATGAAAAACTATTTTGTTCTGTAAGCCTTCATCTTAAGTGAGAATAACAGCACAGTTGGAAGAGCGTAGTCAATGGCACTGAACTGTGAATGTAGAAAATTTTGAAACGGTGTATCTTTGGCCATCTGTAATTTTCATCAAAAAAAAAGGTTGAGAATTTAGAGGCTTAATACATTGTGGGGTTGTTAACCAATGTCAAAAAAAACAACATGTGTACTACTATTTCATGAGAAACTATTTGCTCTGTAAGCTTTCACCTGAAGTACAATAAAATATATATATAAAAAAAAAAAAAAAAAAAGATGTACCTAAAAAAGAAAGAGCTGAATTAGACTGCCACATCTTTCTCCCACGGAGCGGCTGGTAGGTTCCAACTGCGGATCTTTCTGTTAGCAGCCAAGTGCTTAACCAGTGCACCACCAGGTCTCCTTTGATTTGGCTCAAGGGGTATACAAATCTATTTAATAAAAGACCATAATAGGATTCTATCACAGTAAATGTGAGGCAATGCTGTCATTTATCTCATTAATGCAAGTATCTTAAATGACATCTATTTTTTTCCAAGGAGCTCAAAACTTTGTTCAGTCATTATTTCAATCTTCAGCAAAGTGATAAAAAGACTGTCCTATAAAAGATTTCTTAACTACCTGAATCATTTTAGACTCAGAACCTAATTTATCTCAAGTACTAGAGATGTGGCTCCATGATATTTGTATGGCTGTATTTTTTCACACGACATCACAACTTGGGATTTAATCTCAAAATAGTGTCTGCAGCAAAGTTAACAAAATGTTGACAGGTTCTCCGCTTTGCTTATGGTAAATCACTAAAAGGTGTATTTAAATGAAGAACTATAAATTGCAAGTGTAGTTCAAGATGAAAATAGAGCTCCCAAAGCAATGATTTCTGTCAGAGAAATGAAATATTTACTCAAGAGAGGCATGAACTGTGCAATGCCATTGGTTTTACATTTTACAATTTACATTTTAGAATTTCACAGCTGTAGCCTGACTGAGCCAAAGGATTGACCAGAGTATTAATTAAAACAACAGCTTGTACTCAATGTCATTAACTATCAACATAAAGCTTTGAAGCCAGTTTAATTTTCTTGGCTGACACCAAGGCAGTTAATTTTTTTTGTTTGTTTGTTTCCTCCTTCCTCTTAGAAACAGTCAACACATTGCTTGGTTCAACTAAACATAAGCCAACAATTTTAAAAGTTTTTAATACTGAAAACAGTTTATCTCAATCCTCCTTATACAATGCTCATTTTAGTACTGAAAGCATCAACTACAGTTTCCTAAAAAAATCAAAGTTACCTATCTTGTTATAAGACTGATCCCTTTAAAGCTCTAGGCACTGAAGAAATGAAATATCATAGGGTATGAAGAGACTCTTGTTCAGGCAATAAAGGCTTTCTCCATATTCTTACAAACGAACCTGCTTCAAGAAGATTATCTCCCAATGTCAATTTAACCACTACAGTATCTGCTGCTAATTATTTAGTAACAGGCAACGAAGAAAACTCAGATCTGAACTTTGTTCAAGTCCTTACAACTAAGACAAGATGCCAAAAAGCTTTCTGGCTTTAAGTTGCAGCAGTGTGATCCTGGATAAGTTCTTTAACCTTACTATTCTTCACTGTCCTCATTTGTAAGAAGGGGCTGCTGCTGCTACTACTATTATCAAATAAAAAACCATGGCGACCCCATTAGCGTCAGGGTAAAACTGTGCTCCATAGCATTTTCAGTGGTCAATTTTTTAGAAGTAGATCACCAGGCCTTTCTTCCAAGGCACCTCTGGATGGACTCCAACCTTTCAATTAGCACCCAACCATGTTAACCATTTGCACCACCCACGCACTTCATTATTACCATATAAGAGTATGAATATTAGCACACTTAGCACAGTACCTGGTACAGAGTAAATGCTATTACTTACCTTCAACATCATCAGCAACAAGCAGAAAAAGCTTCTAAGGCCCTCCACCACAAGAATGAACAAAACAAAACCCAGACACTTGGATAAAATTTCAAGTGAACAATGTCACTATATTTGCCATTTTGCCAGTGGCATATAAGCTTCCCCTTTCCTAACTCATTTGATATAAAGGTTACTTAACATTTTCTAGGAGGTAATAACAGGTAATTATTAATGCCACTTCCTCCAATCTTGGAAAAAGACTATTTTTCTTTTTACATAAAAGGCCTTTCTAAACATCAAAGAAATGGAAATCCCATGATAACACTGTTCAATACAACTACAAAAAACTCATACATCCAAACACATTAAAAACAAAAGACTCCCAAAAAGACATACGGGAACCTTAAATGCATATTGCTAAGCAGTCCACCAGTCCCCCAATGGTTAAGAGCTATGGCTGCTAACCAAAAGGTCAGCAGTTCAAATATACCAGCCAGCTGCTCCTTGGAAACCCTATGGGGCGGTTCTACTCTGTCTTATCGGGCTGCTATGAGTCAGAATCGACTTGACGGCAATGGGTTTTAAGGAATCCCTTGGTGGTGCACTGGAATCATCTTAACAGCAAATGGTTGGACTGGAAGTGGAAGAAGCTAGTCTGAAAAAGCAACATACTTTATGATGCCAACTATATGTCATTCTGGAAACAGCAAAACTATAGAGACAGAATAAAAAAGATAGTAAAAAGATCAGTGGTTGCCAGGTGGAGATGGGGGGGGCGGGTGTGAACAAGTAAGGTACAGGACATTTAAGGGCAGTAAAGCTATTCTGTATGATGCTGTAATGGTAGATACATGACATTATACATTTATCAAAACCCATAAAACAGTGTAAAACCAAGAGTGAACCCTAATGTAAACTATGGTTAATAATAATGTATCAATATTGGCTTACCAATTATAACAAATGTACCACATAAACACAAGCTGTTAATAATATGAGAAACTGGCGGGGGGGAGGGGGGCTAAATAGGAACTCTACTTTTTGTACAATTTTTCTGTAAATCTGAAACTGCTCTAAAAAATAGTCTATTTTCTAAATCCAATACCTCTACAACAAAAAAGACAAATAATCCAATTAAAAAATGGACAAAGGAAATGAACAGACACTTCACCAAAGAAGACATTCAAGCAGCCAACAGACACATGAGGAAATACTCGCATACACTAGCCATTAGAGAAATGCAAATTAAAACCACAATGAGTATACCATCTCACCCCGGCATTACTGGCACGAATCTAGAACACTGGAAATAACAAATGTTGGAGAGACTGCGGGGAGATCAGAACTCTTATGCACTGCTGGTGGGAATGCAAAATGATACAACCATTTTGGAAAATGATATGGCACTTCCTTAGAAAGCTAGAAATAGAAATACCATGTGATCCAGCAATCCCACTCCTAGGAATATATCCTAAAGATATAAGAGCCATCACACAAATAGACATATACACGCACACCCATGTTCATGGCAGCATTGTTCACAACAGTGAAAAGATGGAAACAACCTAGATGCCCATCAACAGATGAATGGATAAACAAACCGTGATACATACACACAATGGAGTATTATGCAACGATAAAGAACAATGATGAATCTGTGAAGCATCTCATAACATGGAAGAAATTGGAGGACATTATGCTGAGTGAAATAAGTCAATCACAAAAGGACAAATACTGTATGAAACCTCTATTGTAAAAACTCACGAAAAAGTTTACACACAAAAAGTAACAATCTTTGTTGGTTACCAGGGATGGGAGGGGTGGGGGGGAAATACTAAATACACAATAGATAAGTGGTGTCTTTGGTGAAGGGTGAGACAGTACACAATAATGGGGAAGCCAGCACAACTTGTACAAGGAAAGGTCATGGAAGCTCCCTAGACACATCCAAACTCCATGAGGAACTGAATTGCTGGGCAGAGGGCTGTGGGACCATGGTCTCAGAGAACATCTAGCTCAATTGGCATAACACAGTTTATAATGACAATGTTCTACATTCTACCTTGGTGAGTAGCATCTGGGGTCTTAAAAGCCTGTCAGCAGCCATCCAAGATACTCCACTGGTCTCACCCCTTTGGGACTAAGGGAGAATGAAGAGAACAGGATACAAGGAAAAGATTAGTACAAAGGACTAATGGTGGACCACAGCTACCAAGGCCTCCATCAGACTGAGTCCAGTGCAGCTAGATGTGCCCGGCTACCACCACTCACTGCTCTGACCGGGATCACAACAGAGGGTTCTGGACAGAGCTGGAGAAGGATGTAGAACAAAATTCTAACACACACAAAAAAAGACTGGATTTACTGGCCTGAAAGAGACTGGAGAAACCCCAAGAGTATGGCCCCCAGACACCCTTTTAGCTCAGAGTGGTGAAGTCACTCCCAAGGTTCACCGTTCAGCTAGGGACTGGACAGCCCCATAAAACAAAACGGGACTAATGAGGCACAGCAGTCCAGGGACAAGGACTAAAAAGCAGAAGGGGACAGGAAAGCTGGTGATAGGGAACCCAAAGGTGAGTCAGGACAGTGTTGACATGTAGTGGGGTTGTTAACCATTGTCATAGGACAACACGTGTACTATTTAATGAGAAACTAATTTGTTCTGTAAACCTTCATCTAAAGTGAGAATAGCAGCACAACTGGAAGAATGTAATCGATGTCACTGAATTGTGCATGTACAAATTTTTGAAATGGTGTATCTTTGGCTATGTAAATTTTCACCAAAAAAAAAAAAAGGTCAGGAAGGGAGAGGGTTGAAATATCGCAGGGTTGTTAACAAATGTCATAAAATAATATGTGTACTGACTGTTTAATGAGAAACTATTTGTTCTGTAAACCTTCACCTAAAGTACAATTGAAAAAAAAAAGGATACAAAGAAAAAAATAGTCTATTTTTTAGAAAGTAAAAGGCAAACAATTCGGGAAACAACCTGTGGAAACAGTGGCAATAAATATTATATCGTTAATATAAAGAAGTTCAAATGAACTGAGCAAATTAAAATAATAAAACTACTTTTACCTCTATCAAATTAGCAAAGACTTTTTTAAATTAATAATTGTAACATTCAAAGTTTGTGAGAATGACACACACACACAAATACAACAATAATGTAGATTGAGAACCTTCTTCAGAACATTTGTAGTCTTTAACCCTGTCATGCTACCACTGAGGAAATAATCTGAAAGACAGCCACAGCTTTAGACACAAAAATATTCATTTCTATATTATTATCATGGCACCAGCCACCTGTCAGTTTGTCATACTTTGGCAGCTTATGTGTTGCTATTATGCTAGAAGCTATGGCACCGGTATTTCAAATGCCAGTGGCTTACCCATGGTGGACAGCTTTCAGCAGAGCTTCCGGACTAAGACATGCTAGGAAGAAAGGCCTGGCGATCTACAGGCAGTCCCTGGATTACAAATCAGTTCCATTCCTAAAACTGTCTTTAAGTCGAACTTGTATGTAAGTCAGAACAGTTACAGTTCATATCAAATATCTTAGTATATAATACATAGTGTAAATTTCTATGCATAAAAAACATTAAAGAAACACTTCCAGTTACACTAAAACATCTTTAACATAATAATACAGTAATAATAATAATGTTTTGATGAGCATCACAAAATAGCACCCGTTTGTTAGTATGAATCATTGTATGTACTTCGAATTTTTAATAGGCTTTACGAGGGTTGGTTCATAACTATGGGTTGTACATACGTTGGACATTCATAACCCGGGGACTGTCTATATTTTTGAAAATTAGCCAGTGAAAACCCAACGGATCATAAGAATATTATCCAACATGGTGCTGGAAGATGAGCTCCCTAGTGGCCACAACAACGGACCCAACCAACCAAAAACTGTGAAGATGGCAAAGAACTGGGCAACGTTTTGTTCTGTTGTAAATGGGGTCTCCATGAGTTGGAGCCGACTAGACAACAACTAACAACATCATGGCAAAAACTTGAAAACAAATTAAAATAAAAATTTTAGTATACAAAGTAACTGAATGTAATGAAGATATTTAAAAAATGCCTAGACCAAGTTTTTAATGATAAAGGAAAATGCTTATGATATACTATCAGGTAAAAAAAAAATGTAAAATTATACATTTACCATATAATCAACCATGCTAAAAATGCAAACAAGTAGGAAAAAAACAAAAAAATGTTACTAATAATTCTCAGGGGTCAGTGGGATTATAGATGATTGTATTTTCCTTGTATACATGATATTTTCTAAATTTTCTACAAAGAGTCTCTATTACTTATTTAGCCAGGTTTTACAAAAAAGAAGAAAAAATTGTTTAATTAAAGGCTATTTAATACAGTAGCTTTTTATAGAGGCTAAGTTTTCTCATCTGTAAAGCAGGACAAGAATTCTTCCCTTTAACTGGACGAATGGACACGGGGAACCTGGGGTGGAAAGGGGGAGAGTGCTGACACATTGCAGGGATTGCAACCAATGTCACAAAATAATTTTTGTATAAATCTTTGAATGAGAAACTAATTTATGCTATAAACTTTCACCTAAAGTACAGTAAAATCAAAAAAAAAAAAAAAAGAATTCTTCCCTTTAACGGTTACTGTTAAAATCAACACAGAACCTAACACAGAAATTGACATTTGTAGCTACTATTACTATTATACTGTGGTCGGATTACAGAGTACAATCCCCTTAATGTGAAGATAGAGATGTTTCCCCCTTTTTCAATGGCTCTAAACAACTATGCTTTGAGGTGGTGTAGTCAAATGAAATGTTTTTTCAGTCTCCTCCCTTGCTGTCATGCAGTGATTTATTTTCTCCGCTTGTTCCCCCACCCCTTCTAGTTTGCAAACCAAAAACCAAACCAAACCCGTTGCTGTCAAGTCAATTCCAACTCATAGCAACCCTATAAGACAGAGTAGAACTGCCCCATAGGGTGTCCAAGGAGCAGCTGGTGGATTCGAACTGCCAACCTTTTGATTAGCGGCCACACTCTTAACCACTGTGTCACCAGGGCTCCTCTAGTTTGCAGAGGGCTTAGAAATCAGATAGTCCAGCCCAGAGGTCCTAATCTGGCAACTACAAACATGGGCTATTTGGTTGTCCACAGTGATAATATTTAAATTAGTAGACAAAACGTAAAATCTGGGAGATTTCACATACAAATCCAGATTTCTAGCTTCCGAAAAAACAGAAAGATTTGGCAACATCAGGACTAGTGTTATCAAATGGCATGTCCTCTTTGGCTGACCTCAGTTCTCACTACCCCCTAATGACTCCCAAGCACTGAGGCTGAAGGTCAGTGGCCATCTATCTGACCCATGGACTGTTTTATCTTCCCCTAGGCCTGGTTCACATGTCCAGCCTCAATAATTAGTTGACTGTATGACCAATTACCTAGCTCTTTCAGTCAGGGATCAATCAGAAAAGAGAAACCATAAAGTAATTTGAACAGTAATCTGAAATGTAATAGGGGACTGGAGTGATGAAGAACTGACCAGTAAGAGAGAACTCTAAGGAATATAAGAACAGCAGGTATAAGGAGCAGCCACTACCTAGGACTGAGCTAGACTGTTCAAAGAAGAGTCCTCCTCCAGCTCCCCCAGGGCTAAGATCCAAACCCTGCTGGAGGGCACAGCCAGGGATCTATGAATGACAGAGAAGTTCCTGTGGTGCCTCGCTGGCAGTGCTTGCTAGAAATACGCCCTCTGGAACTTGCAGGAAATCTATGCTCTAGGGTGTTGGCGAAAGCTGCTTACGTGAAAGTGTCTCACTGGAAACACTCTCCTATAAAACTGCCCAAGGGAGGCGCCAAGGGAAACTACTGTCTGCTGGGTGTAACCTGCTGCCATGGCACTGCGGAAGCTGGGTGCTGGAGACAGTGTTGGTACAGGAGTCTGGGGCCCAAAATGCTACCTGCAGCGCAGTAGCTGGGCGGTGGCGAAGCTGCCTGCGCTACGGGAACCAGTGCCAGAGAAGCCGCCTAGGAGCCTGCGGAGCAAGCACACCACAACTAGGAAGGAATATCCCTTCCTCTTACAATTTTTCTGCAGTACCCTCTATTGGCAAAGCTTAACACTGTGCCAGTTGGCAAAGGAAAAATATTTAAAGCGCCCAGATCCATTTTTGCAGAGTAGTCAATGAAGAGTGAATTTGGAGCTGAGAGAAAATAAACTGATAAATGGCACACTGAAACTGTTGCCGTAGAATCAATTCCGACTCATAGCACCCCTACAGGACAGAGTAGAACTGCCCCATAGGGTTTCCAAGGCTGTAATATTTATAGCACACTAGCCTATTAGAATTACATAAAAAGATACACAGGAGACAATTGAGAGCCAAGGACAGTAGAGAGCAAGTAAAATGCCTCCTCTTCAGGATATCTATTTGGCTAATCAGACAGAGACTCTTCTGCACTTTTAGATTAATGAGGTTTCTGGATAGCCAAACTCTACACAAGAGAGATGCCACCAATATTCTTCTCCCTCATCACTATTATAATAACAGCTACCGTCAAGTGAAGGTCCCTAGGTGGTGCAAACACTTTGTACTTGGCTGTTAACCTAAAGGTTGGAGGTTCGAACGCACACAGTGATACAGGAGAAGAAAAGGCCTGGCATTCTGCTTCCATTAAGATCACAGCCAAGAAAACCCTATGAAGCAGTTATACTCTGTAGCACAGAGTTGCCATGAGTCGGAATTGACTCAGTGGCAACCAACAACTGTGGAGTCGATTCCGACTCATAGCAACCCCATGTGTATCAGAGTAGAACCGTGCTCCAGAAGGTTTTCAGCTGCTGATTTTTTGGAAACATATCACCAGGACTTTCTTCCAAGGTGCCTCTGGGTGGACTCAAACTGCCAACCTTTCAGACAGCAGCCAATCAGGTTAACCGTTTACACCACCCAGGGACTCCACTATTATAATAACTAACACTTATTAAGCTCTTACTATGCCAGGCATGCTCTATTACAATCACTTTACATATATTAACTCATTTAATCCTCATGACAATTCTGTGAAGTCGGTAGTTCTACTAGTCCCACTTTACAGATGAGGAAACAAAGGCATAGAAACAGAAAGTTCAAGTAACCGGTCCAGGCTCATATAGCCAGTAAGTGGCAGAGCCTTGATCTGAACCCAGGGAGTCTGACTCCCAAATCCAAACTCTTAAGCACTATGCTAAACTGCTACTCTACAAAAACTATTTCATTCCTAGGTTTTTTTGCTCTTAGCATCTGTCTTTTTTCCCTAGTTTGTCTCTGCCAAATGATAAAGAATGAATGACAGGAGTATACAGCAAGGTGCAGAAACTAGGGTACAATTTTTTGGTTAATGGAAAATTGACCTCCAGATAAATAGTGTTTACAATAGATAAAGTGATGTATCTAGTACATTAGGACCAAGACTTTACTGTCACTTAAAAATTCACATTATTAAAAGAATTTCTAGCCCAACTAATACATAATTCCATTTTATTTCAAAAAAGTTGGAAATTGAATACTAGTATTCAAGGACTGAGATTTCCAGAATTCCATCATAGCTTTTAAGAAACACCTGTACTCATACTCAATACTATTACTTGTTACCTGGAATTTCAAACTGAACTGTGGAGGATCTCAAACCCCCTTATTATTCAATTAGGAGAGAAAGGTTATGACCGTCACATACAGACGCATTCTGAATCCATTTCAGGACTTCTTCCCTCAAAAAGGATGTCAACTCTTTAAAAGCACAATTTAGGACTGACTAAACTGGGAAAATGTCAAGTGTAAAATTAATCTTGGTATAGTTCAAAATGAGAACAACTTCAGATTCCAATTTAGCGAGTGTTAATTTAAAGGGCATCTTAGACATACTCAGTTCTCTCTTGAAGGCTTCAATGGTATTTGGAGGTTGTTTACCTCTGGCGTTTCAAATTCTGCTACACTAAGCTTAAGACAAGAGATGCACCGTGGAAAGTAAAACTTTAGTGATGTTAAAGATGCTCCTAATTTGGGGAAGTGGTAAAGTGTTAAGTAAGATGTTCCTAATTTGGGGAGCTAAGGTGCCAATTTAGACCCTTCATATTTTCATTCCTTCTTTACTCAGCGTTCATTACAAAAGGTAGTAGTATCATAATGGTTAGGTGCCTTGGCACTGGGATTCTAAAGGACTTAGTTTCAAATTCCAACGCTACCAAAGTCTGTGACCTCTCCAAGCCTGAATTTGCTCGTTTATGGAGTAAGGTTTAACAGTATCTGTTATGGATTGAATTGTGTCCACAAGAAAGATATGTTGAAGTCCTAACCCTTCGTACCTGTGAATATGAGACCTTGTTTGGAAATAGAGTGAAGATGTTACCAGTTAACATGAGGGCGTATTGGAGCAGGGTGGGTCTTGATCCAATCTATAAGAGGAGAGACACAGAGGAGACAGAGAGAAGAAGGCTATGTGACTATGGCCATGTGACTACGTTGACTATGCAGTTATGCTGCACCTGCAAGCCAAGAAGTGCCTGGAGCTACCAGAAGCTGAGAGAGAAAAGAAACGATCTCCTCCTAGAGCCTTCAGAGAGAACATGGTCATGACGACATCCTGAATTTGGACTACTAGGCTCCAGAACTGTGAGACGGTATGTTTCTGTGTTTATAAGCAATCCACTTTGTGGTACTTTGTTGGAGCAGCCCTAGTACACAAATACAGTATCTATCTTGTAGTCTTGTCCTGAGGATTAAATGAGATAATGCACATCAGCACCCGGTACAAAGAAAGAGTTCAATAAACATTAGTAATAATAATAAACATTAACTGTTACTAATAGTATTATGCAGATAAGTTTCAATGATGTTTATCCACGTTATCCTGGAGAGAAAAAAAAAGTTTTCAGGAAAGTAACATTGAATCAGATTGCATCCAGACTTTATTTGATCCAAATTTAGTTTTATCAACCAACCAATAATCTGTAGTTCAAATCTGAGGAAAGACTGCTTACTGATTGCTTTCCAGATCTGGATAAATTACAGTTAATGCAAAGTTTAAAATGTCAGAAATTTAGAAATGAAATTCTAAACAGGGGTAAAACCTATTGCATAACCACAACAGAATAAAAGGTTAATATGCCAGACAATGCAAAAGTCCTACTTCAGAGAGAATCACTTGCTGGAGAAAAAGCATACTGAACAAATTTCTTCTTCAGACACAATAAACCTTTGACTTGGTGGTAACTCAAAGCCTCAGAGATACTTATTATGAATAAGTCAGTTGTTACATTAAAGAGCAAAACAAAGGTTAAAATGAGAAAGAATATAATGAATAAAAGGAAGTTAAATACTAAGAAAAATACTATAAAGCAGGGAGGCTGGAGGAAAAGCCATGGCCTTTACAAGTGAAACATTCATGGTGAAAGAGGAATGCCAACCCCCAAACAAGACCTTTCACATTCCATACAAAATGCTGAGAAGTTTTGGTGACGGGGGAGGCAGAGAGACTTACCTGTTACTAGAAGTTTGTTTCAAAATAAAAATTTTAAAAATTATAAATCAGAACAGAATTATAAAAATGAACATCTTCTGTATACACATATAAACCCACTGCCGTCAAGCCGATTCTGACTCATAACGACCCTGTAAGACAGTGTAGAACTGCACCCACAGGGTTTCCAAGGCTGTAAATTTTTACAGAAGCAGATTGTCACATCTTTCTGCCACAGAGTGGATGGTGGGTTCCAATCACTGACCTTTCAGTTAGCAACTGAATGCTTCAACTATTGCGCCACCAGGGTTCACATACACACATAGATGTATCTATATGCATATGTATATAGAAATACGTGCGTATATGCATGTATGTTCATATATATAATGAACCACATAGGGGACAGTTACAGATACTTCTTAGACATAACCTGGGTATGAAGGCTTAGAACCAGTCTTGTGGGACAACTGTGTCAATTGGGATAATAATAGTTCACAAAATTTATGTTCTACAACCTACTTTCATGAGAGTATCTGGGGTCTTAAAACCTTGTGAGTGGCCATCTAAGATACAACTGTTGGTCGCCACTCATTCAGAGCAAAAGAGAAAGAAAGGAACCAAAGACTCAGAGAAGAAACTAGTCTATATAACTAATAGTCTACATGAACCACAGACTCATCTACCCTGAATCCAGAAGAACTAGATGGTGCCCAGCTACTACTAATGACCATTCTGAGCAGGGCCACAACAGATGGACTGTGATAGAGTGGGAGAAAAATGTGGAACATAATGTAAATTCTTAAAAAATCCATACTTACTGAACTGGCTGCGACTGAAGGACTCCCCAAGACTATTGCCTGAGATACTCTTTAAACTTTGAACCAAAACTATCCTCAGGTTACCTTTTAGATAAATAACTGAGTGCCTCATAAAATAAAGAATATAAGTTGTTGAGTATTGCGCTCCTTTAAAAAATCATCTATATGAGACCAAACACTCAACAATTACCCAAAAGCAAAGATGAGAAGATAAGAGCACAGGGAAACTAGACTATCAGAAGTGGAACGACAAGAATGGAATTAATGAGAATGTTGACACGTTGGGAAAACGTAACCAGTCACTGAATAATTTGTGTAGAAACTGTTAAATGGGAATCAATCTGCTGTGTAAACTCTCACTGAAAACACAATAAAATATTATTTTTTTTAAAATGAACATTTTATTCTATTAAGAAGGCCGGACTTGATGGTCTGAGATTGGAGAAACCCCAGAAAGCATGGTCCCTGGATTCTCCATCAGCCAAGAGTTCTGAGGCCAACTCTTCAGACAGGGATTGGACTGGACTATGGGACATAAAGTGATACTCGTGAGGAGTGTGCCTCTTAGCTCAAGTAGATACAAGAGACTAAACAGGCAGCTTCTGTCCGGAGGTGAGATGGGAAGGCACAGAGAGTTAGGAGCTGGTTGAATGGACATGGGGAATCAGGGGTGGAAAGGAGGAGTGTGCTGTCACAGTACGGCGAGAGCAATTAGGGTCACATAACAATGTATGTATAAATTTTTGTATGGGAAAAAATTAAAATAAATAAATAAAATGAACATTTAAAAAAGTTTTTGTAATCAGCACTGAGAATAATCCTCAAAATTTTCAAAAGCTCTTAGTATGTTCTAAACACAGTGCTAAACTCCTTGCTCATATTACCTTATTTCATCCTCACAAAAATCCTGAAAGGTCATTTAACAGAAGAAACTTGGATGTTAAATACCTTGCTCAAGTAGTGACACTGATTTTGAACTACACTATCTCAGACAGTTCCTTTGAAATTAGGCCATTATTAATCATTCTAAATTCTTTATTGAAGAGTAGTACTAATTTCATCTGCACGCTTATGAATTTAAACTGTTTTAACACATGAAAAATGTGGCATTATAATCCTCTAGAGCAGTGCAACACAAACTGGTCTGCAACAAGAAAAATAGAGAAACTGAGAGAAAGCCTTCAGAAATTTTTATGGCAATATGACAGTAATTGTATGTCTGATGAATCTAATCACACATTTAGGCTTGTATTTTGTATATCTTTTATTCTCCACTTCGTTTTCCTAGTATTTCATTTTTATGGTATTTTACAAATTTGCAATGGAACAGAAATTAAACAAAAACGGTTCCTTCAACAGAGTTTGAGCAACACTGCTCTAGAGCTCTGGTGCAAACACAGCTTGCTCTCTGTGACCAGCTGTGATAAAGGGAAGTCACACTCAGGTAAACAATAATCTCAGATACCAAAACCAAACTCGTGGCCGTCAAGTCAATTCCGACCCATAGTGACCCTACAGGACAGAGTAGAACTGCCCCATAGGGTTTTCAAGGAGCAGCTGGTGGATTTGAACTGTCAACCTTTTGGTTAGCGGCCAAGCTCTTAAAAACTGTGCCAACAAGGCTCCACTCATTAACAAGTGAATCTAAAAAAAAAAAAAAAATAAGATAGTGCTCAACTAGTGTGTTCACCTTTAACAGACATTTATGTAAAATATGTAAAGCATGCTTCGGTCTCCTTTACAAGTTTAATTTTTCTCCTAAAATGCTGAAGAAGAGAGCACTGATTATCATAATTATTTATAATTACACTGAGAATACAATTTTTTTTCTTATATAAATCGTTCAGGCACAAAGGTACAGTCACCAAGCATCATCAAGAAGCAAGGATGAAGGCCACAAAATCATCAAGAAAGCTGGTTTTGGGGTGAGAAGTGTTGGAGAAAGTGATACAGAAATCAGTGTCTCATAAACTTTCTAATGGTCAGATATGGTAGGTGGACACCACTGTTAAAGCAATTTCAACCTGCTTGATTTTAACTCATTTTTGAATACTAATCCTGCCATAATTAATGATTTTATTTCTGCTCTGAGACATTCTGAAGGAAAAAGTAATGAATGACAAAGCAATAGCAAGATTAAGAACATAAATAAAAAGCATATCTTTTCATGTAAACAAAAGTGAACTATAAAAAACATTAGGTTTACTTCCACCTAAAGCACAAATTAAAAAAAAAAAATAGGTTTACTTGGTCTTATTTACAAAAGCACTGATCCCTAAGAAAAGCTGCTGTTGTTAGTAGTTGTTACTTGTCGAGTTGGCTCCGAATCAAGGCGGCCCCCGTGTATGAGAGAACAAAACACTGCCCAGTCCGGCGCCATCTTCATGATTGCTGGTATACTCTGAGTCCACTGTTGTGGCCACTGTGTATTTTGCGGGTCTTCCCACCTAAGGGGCTCATCTTTCAGCACTATACTGAACAATATTTTGTTGTGATCAGTAGGATTTTTATCAGCTAATTTTCAGAAGTAGATCACCAGTCCTTTCTTCCTACTCTTAGTCTGGAAACCTGTCCACTGTGGGTGACCCTGCTGGTATCTGAAATAGTGGCAGCACAGCTTTTAGCATCAGAGCAATATGCAAGCCACCACAGGATGACACAAACTGACAGATGGGTAGCGGAAGAAAAGCTAGACTTCCTTAAAAAGGAAATATAGGAGTTTGGAGACTATTTCTGGAGGATAGAAATTCTGCTTCCAAATCTCCCTGAATTAAGTTTATTTTTACAAATTATCATCTCAATAGTCACAATACATTGGTCTATTATAATCGGATAACTTGCCTGGAAAACAATGCTTAGTTTCTATGAGACAGAAAACACCAGCTGAATTCTAAAATGTCTTTGACTAAGTTACTAACATTCATTTTTATTCTAACAGCTCAAAACACATTGCTCCTGTAATAATAATAAACAGACATTACAACTGGAAAACACCATTTCACCATCAATTTAGAAAGCCATAAATGACATGGCATACTAGTTATTTTTATTCATTGCCTGATTAGTAACGCTACTCATGTAGACGTTTCTTTTCAGTTCCTTACCAGTTAGTTTGCTGTCTTTGCTACAAAGTGCACACTGGCTAAGAATTAATCTGAGTCAGAGAAAACTAGATTTAAAAAACAGCTCTAATTCTAACACACTGCATGAACTTGTCCAAGTTATAAAACCTAAGCCACAGTTTCCTCATCTGTACCCTTACTAAGTTTTTAAAATGAAGTTAAATATGTATATACTTAAAAAAGTTAGCTCATTACTATCATTACATGCTGAGAAGTATGACACAAAAGAAACATAACAGGAGAAGGAGCAATTCAAGCCTCCTTTCCATCTGCCTGTGGACTTTACTGTCCCTCAAACTCAGAATGCCAAGTCCCACTTTCTTTCCCACCCACAGGCTATTTTCTTCACCAGCGATGCCTCCTCTTCCCTCAGGTTTCTTCAAGGCCTACCTCACACCTGGTCCGTACCTTTCCTTTCTACTTCAGGCCAAACCACTCTCCCTTTTCTTTTGCATTTTCAGGATGGCAGGGAAGCTGGGCATATTTTACTGCTAAATCCCAGGAAATGCTCATAAAATCCTGTTACCTCTGAATCCAGTAGTCTTTTCCCCCTAAATCTTTGAGGACTGTACACTTTGTGAATTCTCCATGACAATTTAAAGAACCTATCTGCATTTTCATTGAGCAAAGGTTTCATCTCCTTTTCCCACCTTTTCCCCTCTGATTATTTGCTCAAACAATGACAAATAAGGAAACAAATTACCCAAAATGTCAAAACATATTAAAACTCATCTCTAAGCAAACAGATTTGAAAACTTAACTCTGGAATATTCATTCTAATGTTCTCCTTCTTTAAAAGGAAATTTGAGTTAACAACAACACATTTACGTTTTTTTTTTCTTCTTACACTCACAGGTGTCCAAAAAACTAGCTTTCCAAAAAAAAAGTATGCTTGACTTTCTCAAAAAGAGAAGTTACATTGATTTCAACTCATATGGATAACATTCTCTATCCTTCTTGATAGCAATCTGGAACCTTAATTCCTTGGAAACTCTGGGAATCAAAAGAATGTTATGGTGCCTCTCTCAGAAAAATGCACAGAGCCCTCAAATTTTTGTATACAATTTCAGGAGGAGCCCCACGTTCAGAATACCCTAAGATCTCTGGTGGATCCACCAACCCCACGTTAAAAACTCTACTATATGAGATTTATTTCTATTAAACGTTATGCATCTTTTTTAAAAGACGGTCTTCTTTAATGAGACCTTCAGCTCTGAGATTAACTAGGGAAGCAGCTTGCCTTCACAACTGTCACTGCTTCCTCGCAGCCAACCTGAGAGCTGACAGAGAATTGATAATTTCTTACCTCTGAGAAATTAACAGCCAAGGGAATGATTCCAGCCACGTAACATCCCACCAGCATAGCAAGAGACAGCATACTAATGGAGATGAAATCATCCATTCTGTCCTCCTTTATTCACCCACCACCAACAGACTATAAATTTTCAGTGGCTTCAAAAGGTGCTTAGGTTCTTAAACACGTGTGGTGATTCCAAGAGAACAGGCGGGCTTTCCAGTTATTTCGGCCTACCCACCAGCAGATCTGTTCACGAGGTACCTCTGGAAACAACCCCTTTTTGCTGATATTAGCACCAGAGAGAACTTTCAGCAGTCTTAGGTCCCAGCCTCTGGGTCCCCAGATGCCAGACACTGGATTCCCGTGGGTTAACAGAGATGGGAAAAGTCAATGGGGAAAATAAGCGAATGAACGATTTCTTCAGTCGTCGGAATGAGGGTGGCACAACGGGCCCACTCCCCCAACAGACAACTTCCCGGTTGGCAGCAGGAAGAGGAGGAAAACCCAAGCGAACCTGTTCGTTCTCCCGGCGCCCCTGTCCCCCTAGGGCAGCCCGACGGTGATCCCGCCAGGGCTGGGACCAGCCCACCAGTCCTGGCAAACTCCACTCCGAGTCTTGTAGGGGAAAAAAAGTCCCGCAGGTCTCTAACGATGGGTCCTAGGGGTTTAGCAGCGAAGTTGATACAAAGCTGTCTCTGCCCTATACCCGCTGCTGCCCATGGTACTCCACTCCTCCGAGGCTTGACCCGGAGACACCGGTACTATAGCTGCCATGGCCTCCAAGTGGCAATGCTCCACAACACCCACTTCCGGACTGCCTGACCATCCCCTCCTCTAGAAAGGCATTTCCGGGTTACAACAGACCTATGGCCCGGTATACTTATATCGCCGCCATTTTTGAGTAGGGCCACTGAAAAGGACCTCTGTCACCGTCTATACTGGTGATCAGTCTAACCGAATGTCTAACAACGAGGGTAAGAAGACAGCGTCTTGAAAAAAATTACCCTTTCTCAAGCTCCGAAACATTCCGCCATGTAGCCAATCGCCCTCATCCAAGATGGCTGAAACAGAGTCAGTGTCTGGTCTAGCTACCGGAAATGTATGCGCCTCTATGGTCCAAAAGGCTCTTTCGCGTTGCGATTTTGACGAGTTCCGGCGGCTCCTCTCGCGTGGGTTGGCTGTTGGCGGCGTTGCGGCTAAGCTCGTGTGCGGTGGTGGTATCGGCAGCGGCTGCAGCGGAAGAGTTTGGCACGATGGTGAGAAAGGCCTCTCCGGCTACCTGAGCCCCGTCTCCCTGGCCACTGCAGCCTCGTACATCTTCCATTCCCTCCCCGCCCCCCGCCCCCTGCAGCGCGAGCGTGTTGCTCCCCGCCGCTGCAGCGCGTGGGTCGACTCTTCTGCTTCCCGCCACGGAGACGCCGGGCCTGGCTCTGGGTCCCGGATCCTGGGCCCGCCCAAGGGTTGCGCGCCCTACCACTGGCTCGGGCGAGGCGCGCCGTGGGTCTAAGGATACGCTTTCTCCCGACCGGTGGTGGGTGGAGGGAGGCGTGGGGGTGGTGATCTTTCCCTCCAAACGCTATACCCTGCTGCGGGAACAATGGCCGAGGGATGGCTACCAAACCTGTACCCGAAGCTGACAGATTCATCTTTCTGCACTCAGCGTGGGGGCCTGGAGGGGTCGTGTTTGCTTTGTAGTGTTTTTTCTCAACTATTCCCTTTTGCTTTCCTGTGTTTTGTCTTTTTCCCCCCAAGGGTTTTTTTTTTTTTTTAAACCCTTTTCTAATACCTTTAGACATCCCACTTGCCGTTTCCCTCAACCCTGCCCTCTTCCAGACACCCAAACCCATTGCCATAGAGTCGTTTCTGACTCAGTGACTCTATAGGACAGAATAGAACTGCCCCACAGGGTTTCCAAGGCTGTAGGTCTTTACGGAAGCAGATTGCCACATTTTTCTCCCCTGGAGAGGCTGGTGGGTTTGAACTCTTTCGGTTAGCAGTCGAGAGCTTAACTGCTTGCGCCACCTGTTGTTACCCTTACTTATACTCTCTTAGGACTGGAGTCTGAAAAAGTAGGCTTAGCCGAGGTCCCAGGTCTTTAGAATCCGGCTGGGGTGGTAGTGGAGTGGATGAGTTGGGTTTTTTTGTTTGTTTTTTTCTTTTAATCGACAAAAGAAGGATGCCTACAGAGATTATGAAGAATGAGGATTATGTCCACACTTCAACTTTGTTTTCTGGTTGCTGGTTTTGTAACTACCAATGCAGTTATTGTTAACAATGAACTATTCCAAGTTGCACTTTTTTGAATTGAGATTTTTCAGTGTGTGACTCAACTGAGTCTCCCAAAAACGGATTAGGAATCAAAAGACTGTTTCCAGTCCCTGGTTTGCCATAACTAGCAATGTGACTTTGGGCATGTCATTTTGCCCCGTGAGTTTCTTTTGTTGCGGGTATGTCACCTCTTTGGTATTGTGTTAAAATTCAGCCATTAAAGTCTGAGAAAGTTATAGCAGTTAAAAGCAACGACTCATTCTTGGACAAATATCAGTGATATTTATCAGCTTTGAGTAGAATTAAAAATTAGAATATATAATTAAAGTCAATAATTACTGATTTGAACGCCTTAAGTCCTAGGAGGTGCAAACTTCAATTTAGTATTGTTTTTTGTTGTTTGGGGAAATACTGGATGCCGATGAACAGATTGTAGGTGTTATAATATTGCAAAAGTAGAATGACTGTTCTGAGGGTTCATGTTTATGGGACTTTTAAAAAGTAAGCAAAGCCAGATTATCAGAGTGGATCACAGCTGCTTGATAATCTCACAGTGTAAAGGATTTTTTTAAGGAATTATGCTTTTTTTTTTTTTTTTTTCTTTTTCATGATGTGGGCTTTGCAACCATTTTTTCCTATTATACATAGGGGAAAAAAAGGTTTGTGTGTGTATACATATATATATGTATATGGTACTGGTCATAACCCCATGAAAGACCATAAGGAATGCATGGACCAGATCTGCCCAGAAGAAGGGGGGAAAAAAATGGACACAACAAATACGTTTATATTTAACAAAAGTGTTCTGAAAAGAACTCCAGTAAGAAGTAAGCGACCAAAACCTCTTTGGGAGGTATTATGATCTTATAAAATTGCTAACAGGAAAGCACTGCCACTTAAAAATGATAATTTAGTCATGTTGTGTTCTTAGTTTTTAATCCATGTCTTTGGGCAGTAAGTATTGAAATAATAAGCTTTGCCTGGAAACTTATTTTAAGACTAGATATAAAAAGCAGCATACTATATAGCTATTTCCATATGTTACCCTTTCAAATAAATAAGTCCTTTAACATTAGCATAAGAAGTAAATTAATATTATAGCAATGGGTATAGCTAGTGTATGGAGCCCTGGTGTCTCAGTGGTTAAGAGCTCGGCTGCTAACCAAAAGTTCGGCTGTTCGAATCCACCAGGTGCTCCTTGGAAACTATGGGGCAGTTCTATTCCGTCCTATAGGGTCACTATGAATCGGAATTGACTCCATGGCAACGGGGTTTTTATAACTAGCATACAGGACAAACCTTATTGCAGGAATGGTAATATTTCTATAAAATTATTTTTTTCTCCACAAATGACCCATTGAAGCTGCTTTTTTGGGGTTTGATGGCTGACAAAAAAGTCTGCATAACAAATAATCTAGTATAATGCTTTAGCTGGCTTTAACTCTCATCACTATTTAACAAAGGCCTTGTATACAGGTTTGCTTAGGTGAGAAGAGGTCAATTACTCTTCATCTCTTGTCACCAAGTTTTAATTTGATCTCAAATCCTCTCTAACTTTGTATCAGAATAACTTAGTTCTGGATGGTGAGGGGGGTGTATAATAACCCTTTCCTACGTATACTATGTTTGAAGTACTATTTTGTAGCTGCTTATTTAGAAAGTCTGGGCATCAGCTATTTTAGCTCCAATTTGTTTATCAGTAAAAACTCTGATCATTTGTTTTGTCCAAAAATACTAGTATAGCAAAAGAAAATGTTTGGTTTGATTTGGAATTGGTTTTACAGTGGATTTGCACCATACTTGGGTTTAATTAGTCAGCCTTACACGCTTGGCAAGGATCAGGTGGGGGAATAATTTCACTAGACTGGTGATTCTCAGCTGGGGGCAGTTTTGCCCCCCCAGGGGACATTTGACAATATCTAGAGATATTTTTGGTTGTCACAACTTGTGTGGTGATGCTACTGGCATCTAGTGGGTAGAGGCCAGGGATGCTGCTAAAGATCATACAATGCACAGGACAGTCTCCCACAGCAAAGAATTATTCAGCCATAAATGTTAGTAGTACTGAGGTCGAGAAACTTTGAAATAGACCCACTAACAAATGCCACCCTCCTGCCTCCCCCTGACCTGTGAACATAAGATGGAAGAGTGAGTTGGAAAGAAAAGATGAAAAAGCAGTACAAGGTATCTTATGCCGAATACTTACAAACAGATACTGCAATAGGATTTTGAGAAAGAAGCAGTCATTAAGGAATGGGGGACTGAGGAAGACCTTAGAGAGGAGTTGGGGATTCACCTTCTAATGCCATACATGGGCAAAGGCATAAATATTGTAGGAAGAGCACCCTAACATAATTTTGTTTAGATAACCAACAATCATTAGGGTCATGAATGAAGATTTTATACTATTAAATTCACAAATGTGAGTTAAAACATTGAAATCCCTTTTTTCGCCATACAGTCTCACACCATTTTGCTGGTACAGCCTACCAAGAGGCCAGAAGGCAGAACTTACGCTGACTATGAATCTGTGAATGAATGCATGGAAGGTAAGTTTAATACTAATTGAGGAGTAGAAATCTGAGTTCTTTTCCTGACATTCACTACTAGAGTATGTCTCATCCGGGAACTGGGTTTCTTTTTCTTCCAGATTTTATAAATTGTTCATTTGAGCAGGGGAAGTAGACATTTGGGCCTATATTTACTTAATATTTGAAATATTAATTATACGTACTGTCTTTTCCTGCAAATATTACTTTTCACATATATGTAATCAATGATTTACCAAAGCCTCACATGATTTTATATATTCTGTAAATGTTTTACAGGCATCCTTTATATATCCAGGTTAAACTCAAGCACTGATGAGTCAGTAAGGCAGGCTCTATGGAATGCCTTCTGAACCTAATAGTCTGCTTATTAAACAAATGTTATAAGCTGTTGAGGTTTGGTTACAGCCTGTCAGAATGTCGTTAGAAAATAAAAATTAGCTCGGAGAATAAAGGCAAATGGAACCAAATTGGTGTAATTTTTTTATGCATCCGATAAACTAATACTACCCTGAAGGAACTAATTCGCCCCTAATTTTTTTCTTTTTTCTCAGTAAACCATTAGACAAGAACTCATAAATGGGATGTTCACAAATTGGGTTCATCTTTATGTTTAACCATATTAAGTAAATTAGTTGTGTACCCCATACACCCTTCTAGTAAATTGTCCATTGTTTCTCCCTATAAAAATTTTATGACACTTTGTTCTTACTACAGGGCATGTTGCTGTTGACTATTGAAAAATAACTGAGTTAGACTTTTAAAGTCTATTTAAAACTAACAGTGAGTAGACCTGTGGAAAAAAACTTAGTAGTAGATAGCTTCAAGAGAGCTGGCACTTTTCCCTTCTGGATGCCAATGAATTTGCTCTAATTTTTAATTCGTCGGGATATATGATTGCCCTCCCACATTTTCCACCTCCCAGGTTTCTTGAGACACTACTTTTCCCACTGAAAGTATTTGCTGCCCCCAATGGGGATTTGTGTAATGGTGAAAACAAAAGAAACATTCATTGGTGCAAAGTAGCTGGGGTAGAGGGCTTAAATATGAGGTAGTGTGACTGGGTAAAATTTTTGTCTCACCCTCTGAACACCTTTTTAACTCAGTCCTGAAGTCACTTCTGAGGTTCACCCTTCAGCCAAAGATTAGACAGACCCATGAAACGAATAATACATGTAGCTCAACCGTGTGTGGGAGACTAAATGGGCACACCAGCCCAGGGGCAAGGCAGGAGGGGACAGGAAAGCTGGACAAATGGAAAAGGGGAACCCAAGGTCAAGAAAGGGAGAGTGTTGACATGTTGCAGGGTTGGCAACCAATGTCACAAAACAATGTGTGTATTAATTGCGTAAGGAGAAACTAATTTGCTGTGTAAACTTCATCTAAAGCACAATAAAAATAATGAAAGTTCCCTATATTCAAAGTGCAAAAAAAAAAAAAAAAAAAACCCTTTTGTCTCTTTTGGCTTTGGTACAGCTAGATAAGCCTTGTAAGCGTATTTATGGTTTCCTGTGTGATAGTTAGGGAGCCCTGGTGGGTTTGTTTTGTGTGTGTGTGTCATATTTGGAAAACCAAAGGTGCCCAGTATAACCAAATGGAAGGCGCCCACAATAAATCGTGCCACCCATGTCCAGTGGGACAGACAGGCACCCACAAATCATGGCGCCACAGTACCTCCCCCCGTTTCATGATCACATATGTGCCCACATCATATTTCTCAAAATCCAATGTTACCAACCAAAAATTTAAACACACTGAATTAGTAAGCATGCATTCCGTTACTGAAAACACATGCCATCAAAAAGAAATATTCTGACTCCAAACAGTGAAGATCAAGGCTGTTGTTCGCTTTTCAGGTCCATTCCTTTACTGACATCTTTACTTGCCATTAAAGCTGACTTTGTGCACACACTGCTAGCAGGTTGTTACTTTGTCTGTATCATCATGTTTGATCTTTGATTCTGCAGTACTCTTTACTAACCTTTGTTGATTTTAGTGGCACCTAACTTTTATCTGCATCGTAAACAAAACATATCAAGCATTGACAGCACTCACCTTTGCATTGGGATATTCTCCAAAAGAAAGAATACCGAGTAGGTCTATCAGTACTTTTTTTCTTTAACACCTTTATTGAGATATAATTCACATACCATAAAGTTTACCGTCTTAACTTAAAAAATTCAGTGATTTTTAATATATTCTCAGAGTTGTGCAGCCATCACCACCGTAATTCCAGAACATTTTTCCCCCAAAAAAGAAACACCATACCCATTGACAGTCATTTCCCAGTCTCCTTTCTCCCAGCCCCTGGCAACCACTAATCTGCTTTCTGTCTCTATGATTTGCCTATTCTGTACATTTTTTTTTATTCTGTATATTGTATGTAAATAAAATCTTACAATATGTGGCCTTTGTGTTTGGCTTCTTTCATTTACTATGTTTCTAAGGTTTATCCATGTTGTATCATATATCAGAACTTTATTCTTCTTTATAGATGAATATTCCATTATGTGGACATATCACATTTTGTTTATTCATTCATCATTGATGGACGGCAGTTTCCACTTTTTTACTATTATGAATAATGCTGCTGTGAACTTTTCGTGTATAAGTTTTTCTGTGGACCTGTATTTTCAATTCTCTTAGGTATATATACACACACATCTAGGAATGGGAGCCCTGGTGCTGGTTAAGCACTGATTAAGAGCTTGGCTGCTAACCAAAAGGTTGGCATTCAAATTCACCACCTGCTCCTTGTAAACCCTGTGGGACATTTTGTCCTGTCGAGTTGGTATGAGTCAGAATCAACTCAATGGCAGTGGGTTTTTTAGCTAGGAATGGTAATTCTGTGTTTAACTTTTTGAGTAACTGCCAAACTGTTTTCCACAGTGGTCATACCATTTTACATTCCCACCAGCAATTTATGAGGTTTCTAATTCCTCCACATCTTTGCCGACATTTGTTACTGTGAGTGTTTTTAGTTTAGCCATCCTAGTGGGTGTGAAATAGTATCTCGGTGTGTTTTTGATTTGTATTTCCCTAAGATTAATCATTGAACATCTTTTCATGTGCTTATTGGCCATATGCATATTTTTGGAGAAATGTCTGTTCAAATTCTTTTACCTGTCTTTAAATTGTGTTGTCTTTTAATTGTTCAGTTGTGAGAGTTCTTTATATATTCTGGATACAAGTCTCTTATAATTTACAAATACTTTCTCCCATTCTCTGGGTTGTCTGTTCACTTTCTTGATAATATCCTTTGAAGTACAGAGGTTCTTAAATTTTAATGAAGTCCAGCTTGTCTGTTTGTTTCTTTTATTGCCGATGCTTTTGGTGCCATTATCTAAGAAACCACTGCCTAATCCAAGGTCACAAAGTTTACGCCTATGTTTTTTTCTAAGAGTTTTATAGTTTGAGCTCTTAAATTTAGGTCTTTGATCCACTTTGAGTTAACTTTTGTGTATGGTGTGAGGTAGGGATCCAACTTTATTCTATTACACATCACTGTCCAGTTGTCCTGGTACCATTTGTTGAAAAGACTCTTCTTTCCGTCATTGAATTGCCTTGGCATCCTTATTGAAAACCAGTTGACTATATATGTGAGGATTTATTTCTGGACTCTCAGTTCTATTCTGTTGAACTCTTGCATTGCCTATCCTGTGGCAGTATCACATGGTCCTGATTACTGTAGCTTTGTAGTAAAATTTTAAAACAGGAAGTGTGAGTCCTCCAACTTTGTTCTTCCTTTTCAAGTTGTTTTTATTCTTGGTCCCATATATTTTCATATCAATTATCACATCAGCTTGTCAGTTTCTGCAAAATCGGCTGGGATTTTGATAGGGATTGCAGTCTTCCATTTCATAAACACAAGCTCTTTTTCCATTTATTTTGCTCTTTTAATTTTTTTTTCAGTGATGTAGTTTTTGGTGTAAAGTCTTAATGCTTTTGTTAAATATATTCATAAGAATTTTGTTCTTTTTCAATGCTATTGTAAATGGAATTGATTTTATCTCAAGTTGTTAATTGTTATTGTATAGAAATACAATTAATTTTGTAATTGGTCGTGTACACTTTAACCTTGCTGGATTTTCTTTTATTATTTCTAGTAGCTTTTTTTATGGATTCCTTAGAATTTTCTGTATATAAGATCGTGTCATCCACAAATACAGATAGTTGTATTTCTTCCTTTCCAATCTGAATGTCTTTTATTTCTTTTTCTTATCTAATTGCTCTGGCTAGAACCTCCAGTACAGTGTTGGAGGAGCAGATAATTCCTGTCTTATTCCTGATCTTAGCTGGAAAGCATAAATGATATTCTTAGGTTACAGTGTAGTGTATCAGTAGCAATCAAAAACCCTAACTAAGATAGATGTTTGACAGCTCTGTGGCTGAATCTTGTCTTTTATTAGGACCTTTGAGAAGTTAATTCAGAGGCACATAGAGGGCCTTTGTGTACAGTACAGGACATGTTTTTCCAAATAACTAACATTCATGTCACTTGTTCATTCATTTTATTAGTCTTAAAAGTAGAAGTTGATAGTAGGAATGAGAGAAGAATGTTTCGCTGGGAAAAAAAATGAATAAATAATGTGCTCTTTAAATAATTAGGTTAATAATACGGGCTTACTATCAGTGATTTTACTCATTCTTTTACCTTTTTTGTAACTTATATTTGAGTACTTCTATGTTTATTGCATTATGCTAATTCTTTATATACATTTTCTCACATAATCCTCACAACAGCTGAAGAAGTGCCATTGTAATCCCTATTTGATAGGTAAGGCTCACAGGATTGAGTCATTTGCCCGAGGCTTTGCAGTAAAGGGCAGATCTGGAATTCAGGATATCTGAAACCAGAGCCCAGGATCTTAAATACCCTGCTAAACTTAATCTCTTCCCTCCTTGTTCATTTTTGTTGTGTGTGTGTTTTTTTTGTTTGTTTGTTTGTTTGTTTTTTTGGCATTGCATCAGAATTTGAAAGCATTCATTTGTCATCCATCATTCCCAATTGTGGTATTTTTCTTTACTTACTTTGAGGCTTTAGCAATATTTATTGAGATACCTGATGGTAGGGCCCACAATGTCATCACTTATTTGAACCATCAGATTACAATTCCTTAAAGTCCCTTTAGGCACAAAATTGTTAACAATTTGGTGAATTTGTAAAATTTAAAAATTTGCTAGTTGTAATAATTAAAACAAAAGCTGTCAACCTAACATCCCTTTCCCAAGCCAACTTTATTAAAATAAATCTTCTGATACTAATATATGACACTGCTCATACATAGAAGTTTACACAATTGTAAGATCTTGGATTCTTCCCTCCCTCTTAGGCGTTTGTAAAATGTATGAAGAACATCTGAAGAGAATGAATCCCAACAGTCCCTCTATTACATATGATATCAGTCAGTTGTTTGATTTTATTGATGATCTGGCAGACCTCAGCTGTCTTGTGTAAGTATTATCCACCATTTCTTGTAACTTGTATTTGTCTATCGTTTGTTAGAGGTGATTTATAGTATTGGGAGCTCACTGTGTACCTGGCACTGATCTTTGCATTTGAGTATTATATAGTAATCATCTATATATATGTTATAAATCAAGATGGCAATATATTCATAAAACTAAAGGTACAGGAAAATCTTAACTTGGCTATTTGATGCAGTTAGTATGCAGAGAGAATGCTAATGAAGAAGTTCAAATTTCTTAATTTTTTTTTTTCTTAGAGTCTTTGTCCAAAAGCAGTCAGCTTTGCACAAAAACTAAGATTGTTCTCTTTCCACAACATTATTTTCAAAACTTAAATATATATAGAACTGAAGTGGAATTTTATTTTAACCTTACACTGTATTAAAATTATAAATTTGGTATGTTAGAATGAGACGTTTTAGACCCTTGTGTTTCCTATTTGCAGAGATTTGTAAAAAAAAAAAATTTTTCTAACATTATGTTATGATAATTTGTATTGATAATCTACTTATCACCACTACTGTCAGAGAGCAGAGTGATACAGACTTAATTACTGTCTCAACATTTTTGGATGAGAGACTAAGTGGAAGTAGAACTAACGTTACAGAGGAAAATGGAAATGCCTTATAATGGGGTGATCTTCAATCAGCTGGTGTTTGAGTACAGTATTTTATGCAACTAACACACGCCTCCTATGTTTGTTCGGCAACTGATCATATCCCCCCTACCCTAGCTGGAAAATGCGGTGCTTATTACTACATGCCAGGGACTGTGCTAGAAGTAGGGCCCCCGACCAATTCATTCTGTTTCAGAAGACCCCCTGCTGAGAATTTGCATTTTCTCCTGGGGATCTTGTTAAAATGTAGATTATGATTCTGTATATCTGGGGTGGAAATGCAGATTCTCAGCAGAGGATCCAACTAGTTGGAAACCCTGGCTAGAAGCTGAAGGAGCACTAGTGAAAAACACAGGTCCTACTATAGACACTTCTTGGATCACTGCTGGAGCCAAGCCTGGCACCAGCTATGCCTGTATTGTCCCCCCAAAGGTTCCTGTGAAAACAGGTGTTTCCTTGAGATTTTTGAGGAGCTTGTTTTCTCTACCTCTTCATTGTGTTTCAGTTACAGCCGTTTCACTTTGCTTGCTCAAAACATTCAAGTGATCCATTTCTGGACATTAATGAAATGTGTTAAAGTTTTGATTATAATTTTTTCAATATAAGTAAGCTCAGAAAACTAAGCGGCCAAAGCTACAACTGTTAATTCTATGTTGGTTTGCAGTGTCTGTAGTTGATTTGCTTATAGTTTGATACATATATGCACAAAAAGACCAACTATATTCATTCAACAAATATTTATTCAGCACTCATTGTGCACCAACTAGTTATGACTGAATGACCTGAAATTTAAGTGGGAATGAGGCAGCTAGAGTGGAGACATAAGATGTAGGATAAGTTGATTGGAGCTCCCAAAAGGGTCATACCTGGCACATAGTTGATATTGAGTAAATGCGTAGATGCATGTCACCTATATAATACGATTTGAGGCATAGCTTTTAAATTATTAATAGTTTTCCTTTCCCCTTGATATTAAATGTTGTTAGTTGCCATTGAGTCGATTCCAGTTCATGGCAACTCTCTCAAGGCCGTAACCCTGATCAGAAGCAGATCACCAGGCCTGTCTTCTAAGACACCTCTGGGTTGTTTACAGCGCTTGGCCTTTTGGCTAGTAGTCAAGTGCTTAACCGTTTGCTCTACCCATGGACTCCTGGATTAATCATTAGAGAGCTTTATTCTGAATTACTAGGATGATCTAAAGAAAAGTGAAAGAATCTAATATGATTTCTTTCATGCTAAATTTTGCAGCATCTTGTAATCTCAGAATCTTGAAGTTATTTATCTGATGAAACTGCAGGGGTTTTAAAATATATTTTTTGTTCTAGTTGTATTTGTTTTGGGAAATTATCACACTTGAATTTAAAAACTGACAAGATGTTTCAGTTGGCACATAATAAGATTTTAACAGAGGTAATGTGTGGCAAAAGAAGCCCGGTGGCGCAGTGGCTAAGCACTTGGCTGCTAACCGAAAAGTCGGCGGTTCAAACCCACCAGCCGCTCTGCAGGAGAAAGACATGGCATTCTCCTCCCAGAAAGATTACAGCTTTGAAAACCCTATGGGGCAGTTCTACTCTGAGTAGACACAACAGCAACGGGTTTGGGTTTTTTGGTTCTGATGTCTGACAGTGTATCATTCTTTAAATGAATTGTGGGGTTTATTTTTTAAATTAATAGCTTCGTGATTTTATAAAATCACTTACTAAGACCTGAAGTATCTAATCCTGATGCTTTAGGATGTGGTACTCATTCCCAACAGATGGAAGTTACTTAAAGCCAAGGATCCATGTATTCCTTATCTCAGGAGGCAGTGATTAAGACCTAACTGTTGTTGGAATTAGACATAGTTTGAATCCTGGAGTTACCATTCACTAGCTCCCTAGGGCACATTTGCTTAATATTACTAAGCCTTGGTTTCCTCATTTGTAAAATTTGATAAGCTCTACCCTCATAGGACTTACTTGTGAGGCTCAAGTGCTTTCTTAGCACAGCAGTATCAAATAGCAGGAACTCAGTTTTAAACTAGATAGACAGGTCAGAACAGGTTATATTTTTAATTACGGTATTTTGGTTCTTTAAGAAGTGCCATGAGAACATCTAAATCAATTGGTATAACACAGTTTATAATGACAGTGTTTTACGATCTACGTTGGTGAGTAGCATCTGGGGTCTTAAAAGCCTGTCAGCAGCCATCTAAGATACTCCACTGGTCTCATGCCTTTGGGAGTAAGGGAGAATGAAGAGAACAGCATACAAGGAAAAGATTGGTCCAAAGGACTAATGGACCACAGCTACCAAGGCCTCCACCAGACTGAGTCCAGTACAGCTAGATGGTGCCCGGCTACCACCACTGACTGCTCTGACCGGGATCACAACAGAGGGTTCTGGACAGAGCTGGAGAAGGATGTAGAACAAAATTCTAACACACACAAAAAAAGACTGGATTTACTGGCCTGAAAGAGACTGGAGAAACCCCAAGAGTATGGCCCCCAGACACCCTTTTAGCTCAGTGGTGAAGTCACTTCTGAGGTTTACCATTCAGACAGGGATTGGGCAGCCGCATAAAACAAAACGGGACTAATGAGGCACAGCAGTCCAGGGACAAGGACTAGAAGGCAGAAGGGGACAGGAAAGCTGGTGATAGGGAACCCGAGGTTGAGTAAGGATAGTGTTGACATGTAGTGGGGTTCTTAACTATTGTCATAGGGCAACATGTATACTGTTTAATGAGAAACTATTTTGTTCTGTAAACCTTCATCTAAAGTGAGAATAGCAGCACAACTGGAAGAATGTAATCGATGTCGCTGAACTATGCATGTAGAAATTTTTGAAATGGTGTATCTTTCGCTATGTATATTTTCACCAAAAAAAAAAAAAAAAAGGTCAAGAAGGGAGAGGGTTGACATGTTGTGGGGTTGTTAACCAATATCATCAAATAATATGTGTACTGACTGTTTAATGAGAAACGATTTGTTCTGTAAACCTTCACCTGAAGTACAATTAAAAACAAAAAAGAAGTGCCATGAGTACTACCACCAATGACTGCCCTGACAGGGAACACAACAGAGAGTCCCTGATGGAGCAGGGGAAGGGCGGGGTGCAGAACTCAAATTCTAGTAAAAAGAACAGATTTAACGGTATGACTGAGACTGGAGGAACCCCAGAAAGCATGGCCCCTGGACTGTCTGTCAACCCAGAACTAAAACAGTTCCCGAGGCCAACTGTTCAGACAAAGATTAGACTGGACTGTGGGACAGAAAATGATACTCATGAGGAGTGTGCTTCTTAGCTCAACTAGATACATGAGACTAAATGAGCAGCTTCTGTCCAGAAGTGAGATGAGAAGGCAGAAGGGGTCAGGACATGGGAAATCGGGTGGAAAGGAGGAGTGTGCTGTCACAGTATAGGGAGAGCAATTAGGGTCACATAACAATGTATGTAGAAAGTTTTGTATGAGAGACTACCTTGAATTATAAACTTTCACTTAAACTACAACAATTAAAAAAAAAAAGTGCCATGAGTAGAATGGCTCATGAATTTTAAATTCTACAGGTGATATAAATTGAACTGTTAATCGGTAAAGAGGTTTGGGGTTTTGGTTTTTTGGGTTTTTTTGTTTGCTTGTTTTGACAGTGTGAAAATTGCACAGTAAAACAGTGGTTATAAGGGACACACTACAAGTATGTTATCATGACAGAACATAACTTTTCTATCTTTATACCATTAAATGTAAACCAAAACCAAACCCATTGCCTTCGAGTCGATTCCAACTCATAGTGACCTTATAGGACAGAGTAGAACTGCCCCATAGGGTTTTCAAGGAGCGGCTGGTGGATTCCAACTGCCGCCTTTTGGTTAGCAGCTGAGCTCTTAACCAGTGTGCCACCAGGGCCCCAGTATTGCACTATTAAAGCAAATAGGGGAGGGACTTCTTTAATTATTTACTAGGTAATTCTTTCCAGCTACACGTAGTATAGGAAGGAGATTAATGTTAATCTATAGTTTTTAATAGCCTTTCTGGAAAGTTGTAAACTTACGTTTCTGTCTCAGATGTTGAAAATTTTTTGGCCTCTGAAGACTTTCAGAATCAAATTTAGAATTTAGAACCATTTTGCCCACAAGACTTTGGTTCATCCCTTTTGTTACTTGAATATTCAGGAAGAAATAAAGCCATCCACAGAGGTCATGAGCTACCATGGTGCTTCCTATGACAACACATCCTACTGTGACCAGGGATGGAGTTCATTTTGGATTTTTTAATTGTTGTATACTTGCTGCTTCTATTATTAAATTCATGTGGCAGTGATCTAGCACTTTTTTTTTTTTTTTTAACCAGTGTAGGAGGAAATGGACTAAATAAGATTCTACTTTGTGACCTAATTAAATAAACCCAGGGTAAACTGACCGTGTGTCAACAGTAAAATTTAAGCATATAGAGGACTTGTATTTTATATCTTTAAAGCCAGAGTATTAATTTCTTCACATTTTTTGATGTATAAGTTGTTTTTTTTAATAAGCTTTTTGTAAGATTAAAATAACAGCCTTTGAGGATGCACGCTCTCTTTCTTTGGTTGCTTAGAGACAAAAGGGACATTTTCTTCCTCAGTTATTGTAATGAGGAGGTAACTCCTAATGAGGAAGGCAACTTGGTATCATTGAAGACACTGCTGGTGTCACTGCTCAGACCCACAGCTTCTGTTCTTGTATAAACCTACATTCATTGACCATAACAGTAAGCTAAAAGATTCATCTGTGCCAACAGCTAGATGTTTTATTAATGTACTTAACATTTAATAGGCTCCTTTTCAAGTGCCAGTTAACAGCCATCAACACACGGCTTTCCATAAAGAGGGAATTATTTCTATTTCATGAGTTGGAAAATAGCATACAAGCTGATGGATTCCTAAGTGTTCACAAGCCAAAGTGATGGTATTCAGAATCCTACCCAGATACAGTTCTGAAAAATTCTGTTCCTTTTTTCATTCTTTTCCAGTGTTAATATAAACATTGTGGTCTATTCTGAAATTGACTAAATTAGCACTTATTTAATTAGGAAGCATGAACAGGGCATATTAAAATTGTTTCACTTTTTAGAGTATTTCCCATTGTAACAAAAGGACATTAGTAAAGAGCCAAATGTTTGTTTTTCTGGTTAAACATTTTGTAAAATGGAAAGCTTGTGCATTTTTAATAAACTAGATTCTGGCCTTACTGTTGACGGAGAAGAACATGATATTAATGGTATTAAACCATTCCTGCTTTGAGGTTTGTTTCCTTTGCCAAAAATTGGAGTTCAAGTGTATAGTTCAGTGGCTAACAGTGAGGACTTTGGGGTCAGGAATGTTTAAGCTCTACTACTTGCTCAAGGTCACAAGCTTCACTTCTTTGAGCCTCAGTTTCCTCATTTGTAACACAAGGATAATAATTATACCTGTTCACTGGGTTGTACAAAGGATTACCCACTGCCGTCAAGTGGATTCCAACTCATAGCCACCCTATAGGACAGAGTAGAACTGCCCCATAGGGTTTCCAAGGAGTGACTGGTAAATCTGAGCTGCCAGCCTTTTGATTAGCAGCTGAGCTCTTAACCACTGTGCCACCAGCGCTCTGTACAAAGGATTAAGTGAGCTAGTTCAGATAAGCACTTAAAATAATACCTTGCACTTGTCAACTTATGAATAGGTGTTAATTATTATTATCCTTTGTATCTATGTAATACCTTTTGCTGAGAAGTTAAAAATGAAACTTCCAGCTAAAACAAGATGATAATTGACACATCAGATATTTTGTTTGTCTGGGCTATCCCTAAGTTATCTTTCTAGGCAAACTGCATCTCCAGCCTCTAGGATGCTGTGCAGTGTTTCCACCAGATGGTGTACGTAGCTTTGAAACACTGGGATTGTTCTTTGTATTTGTGAAATCTCTGATCATTTATTACCTGCTTTTTTATACAGTAGCTTTAGTTTTGGCTGCAAAAATGAATTTATTGTTTAAGCAGGTAGATTTCAAGTTTTAGGCCAGGTGGAATGTTTCTCCCTATTTTTTTATTCCCCCCAAGATACCTTGAGTAATTGGCTGTTAAATATCCCTCGGAGTCCCGGGGGAATTCTACTGCTAATGCTAGTCCTGACATTCCTGACCATTCTCCTCTGATAAGAGCCATTTTGGAGTTCTTTACCTTCAAGAATTGTCTTCTGATAATTCTCCATAGACGTCTAGTATTGTTTTAAAAAGCAAATCCTAAAATATATGTTATAAGATTTTCTTCTCTCAATACTTTAGGATGAAAAAATCAACAAGAAATCTTTATGGAAGTAACATGTTTTAAAAGTTTTTTAATTCAAAATAAATTTATAGATCTGAAGTTCATTCTAGTGTTTGTTTTTTGTTTTTAATCACTAAAAGAACCATAAAAATACTAACTATGTAGGAGAAAGGACACATGGTTTCCAGTTGTACTCTGTTAAGAGTAGATAAGGGACACATTGAGCATTTAACTTAACATTTCTAGATCTTGGCTGCTTTTTCCACTATAAGATTGTACTTGGTGAGCTGAAGTTTGTATCACTTAAAATTCAACAGCTATGTAATCAGCTCTTACCTTTCATGCACGGACATATGCATGTTTGTGCCATCACTGGGCAGGTAAGATTTGGGGCTTTAAAAACATGACAGTAATTGACCACTCTAACCTTACTTATAACCTTTTTGTTCCACAGTTACCGAGCTGATACCCAGACATACCAGCCTTACAACAAAGATTGGATTAAGGAGAAGATCTACGTGCTCCTTCGTCGGCAGGCCCAACAGGCTGGGAAATAGTTGAGCTGGAAGCATTAGGGGGCTGGGGGTGGGCTTGGAACACAGGTGTGTACAGTGTGCTGTAGTGGGAGTTTTGTATCATAGTAGTCCTGTTTCCATTTTGTTACACTCTAGCCAGGATTGAATGTATTAGATGAAATGTGAGGATTTTGTTCAATCTGAAACCCCCATTGCCCTTTTTTCTTTCTTTTCTTTTTTTTTTTACTTAAACATTTTTATGATGACTTAGAAGAAAGCTGTTCTTTGTCAGTTAACGTTGGTTCCAGTCCTTCCAGACGTTCGTATCTGCTTTATAACATTCACTGTATTAACCCTTCAGCAAGATGAATGGGGTGGGGGTGGTAACAAAGTTTAGTTATGTCCTCAAGATAAAGTCTTAGTTAAAAATAAATGCTCTTTAGTTATATTTCCCTCCGAGTGTTTTTTTGTTTTGTTTAGTTTTTGTCTCTGAACATTAAATTTTCTTGCAAAGCATTGTCAGTTTCAAAACCAATAGATTGCTACACAAGGAATTTGAAGAAAGTTTATATATATGCTAAAGACATTTTGCTGCAGTTTATGTGGAGCTAACAAGCTTCTACCTCAATTTTTTCAGCTCTGTAAGTAAATCTCAACTGTAGCTTCCAGGTTTGTATCTACTGCTGACGCAAACATTATAAAAGACTTTCTGGCAATATAATTTTTCTGTGGCAGCAGTCAGGTTGATTCCTTCGTATTGAACAAGTACTTTTTCTGGGAGGGTCCTGTGCTTTCTCAGAGCCTTCAGTAGTTGAATACTTATTACCTACTCCTTTATAGAAGCTATAAGGGTGGGAGAAAGACCACAGAAAAGTACAAGATACGTTTGCATTTACTGTAGAATGGTCACACTGTAGCTTGAACACACACTGTTCTATACTTTTTCGTTCATCACGTGCATTGACATTCCCTGATTCTGCTGCTGTCACACTTTACCAGTAGCCAGTAATGTCATTACACACCATAAGACTGGCAGTTTTGTGGGAGGCTTCGTGACTGGCCGAATATTCTCCCTGTTCCTGCCCTCACGTCCACACTAGGATCTCAGCTAGTTTCTCTGTAGTTCTACGCAGAACCAAATTATGCTTATACACACTCAGCTTTTCTATAGAATAGTTATCCTATTAATCTATTAATGAAATGTCATTATTGTACCAAAGGATTATTAAAATTAGGCTGTCTGACAAAATTAAGTGTAACTGTAGTTAATGTTTCACTGTGAATCAGCCAGATTTAAAGCTAAAATGTTCTCACAGGAAAGAAAGAGATCCAAAAGTAAGTCAGGTTGCCCTATTTTTTGTTTGACCTGCCCTGCTAGTAGTTTTATTTCTCTAACATATGACTATGCTTCATTTTTTGAGAAATACTCTAGAGCAGATCTGAAGGGAATGGAATCCCTAGATTCTCAGATGCAGTGCAACTTCTGCTGTCGGGCGTACAGAGGAAAATAGGATTTTCTGTATGGAATGTGAGAAGCTAGATCTGCATGCTAAATGTTGGGTGATGAGAGCAAAAAGAAAGGGAGCAGTGTTTCCAATCATAGTTTAAGGAAGAACAGGACTAGAAAGAACATGGACAAACACTTTTAATTGTCCAGTACTACAAGGAGGAGGAGCAGAAGCAGCCTTTTCATTGTTAAGATAAAGTCTGTGATGTAACTACTTCAATGGTTTGGCCCAGCTACAACCACTGTCCTCATGTTGTTAGAGAGTTGGAGAATTGATTGTGTGGCCTTTCCCCAACCACAAGTAAAACAGGTTTCATTTCTGCTTATAAAGAGATACTTTATACAGCTACCTGAGAGTGAAACCTACCAGGCAAATAGCAAAATTCCTAATTCTCTAATCCACTTTATTTTATGTAGGAGAGAATTTCTAAAACATTTCTTGGCAATGGCTGCTTCTGTTCGTTATTGTTTGATCTAAGGAGGCCACCAGGAATTTAAAAGGGAGATTTCAACTATCTCACTTCACTTCCAGTTTGCTAGCTTAAAGTATTTCCAGCAACTCTAAATGTTCGAGCAAGTTATGATCTTACTCCTATTGTTTGGGGTGGGAATGGTGATGAACTTTCTACTTTCAGCAAGGAGTGATTTAGGGTCAGAGCAAGCAATTTTGTGCTGTCCTATAAGCTGCATGTCTTAACAGGAGCCAGTATCTCCTGTAATAACTCCATAGTCATAGCTTCCAGGTCCCTACAAGAGACATGTCCAGTTACTAGAGTCATGGTATTCAGAGAAGAACAATCTATAGCTTCCAATCAGGTATTTGTGGTTTCTTGTAGTCTACGTATAATTTACCAATTAGGGGCCATCTTTACCATAAGCAGTCTTGCCTAGTAATACATTCCACCATTATGTTTCCTCAGGAACAGAGCTAGAAAGTTAACCCCAGGTCAGATTTTTCATTGAGGAGAGGTAGTTTTTGTTAATCCTTTATCCAGACAAGTATACAGCACATCCAGCTAGCTTCATGAAGGAGGTGGCATTTGAGCTGGGCTTGGAAGGATGGCTAAACTCAGAAAACAGGGCTGACGTAGTGAGGTGGTAAAATACTGGGAATGTTCGAGGAACAGCACACAATCCATCATGACTGGAGTAAAGGGGATATTTAGGGGAGTGGTGGAATAAAGTCCAGAAAAGCTAGGATTGGAGTGCCTTGCCCATCAAGCCACAGAGTTTAATTTCATAGGTGGTGATAGCCTTTAAAGATTTTTGAGGCCTGTCCTGTCAAATCCTTGCATTAGGAGGATTAAACTTCATTGCCTTCTGTGAACTGGATTGGAAAGCTGGAGAATACGTCTGAGAAGCCAGGTAGTAGTGAGACAGGTAAGATGACGAATTATAAAGGGCTTTGGATTTGGAGTTTAGGATGCCTTTTCAATAGAGTAATACAAAGACAAAAACCAGATTTTGGGGTAAAGAGTAAGGGAAATGGTGAAGTATAGTCAGGGAAGGCAGAGTTCACTGAAAACAGTAATATGGAATAAGTTGGGAGGACAGTTTTTTTTTTAATTAAATCGAGGCAGTCTGCATGTATATAAGTAGAGGAAGGGTGTAGGCTTAAAAAGCGTTAGAAAATTGATGGTGAAACATTGCAGTGCCAGTTGAAGAGGGTATGTTCTAGAATGCTGATGACTAACCTCAAAAGAGAGGAGACACAAGATGAGTGAGATGTAAAGTTGAGACAGTTTGTGTTAGATGGTCTTAGTAAAATAGGTCACCATTATATTAGAGGCCTGGAAGATGGTAGGAAAAGTTTGAAACAGATACAGGAAATGTATAACAGAAGATTAACACATTTTTAGTGGAACTATTCAGCACACTTTTGTGACTTTCACCAGAAGCACTCAATCAGTGAGAGAAAGGAAAGAGTTAGGTATCAAGTGCCTTTTATTCAATAAATAACTACTTATGGTGACCTATGCTGTACCATACATAGGTACATTACCTGAATATCTTTCATCTCTTCATTTCTGTGCATCAATTGTTAATCATTTTATAGCTGTAGAAACAGATTTAAGAGCAGTTATCCAAGGTCATGAAGTAAAACCCAGGGCTGTCTGGCTCCAAAGATCACATTCTTTTCACCATACTAATGGATTCTAAATACTAGTCCTCCAACTGATTCTGGAATGGCTATAGCACAAACAGAGCCCTGGTGGCATACTGGTTAAGAGCTACGGCTGTTAACCAAAAGGTTGGCAGTTCGAATCCACTTGGAAACCCTATGGCGGCAGTTCTACTCTGTCCTATAGTGTCGCTGTGAGTCAGAATCAACTTGATGGCAACATGTATAGCACAAACACTTAGGAAGTTTTTTTGTTTTTTAATCAACTTCCCAGACCCTCCAGCTCAGGGGTTGGCAGACTTTTCCGTAAAGAACCAATAGTAAAGAAAAGATAGTTTAGACTTCGTGGGCCACACACAGGCTCTGTTGCACATTCTTCTTTGTATTTTTTTTTTCTACAGCCCTTCAAAGATGTGAAAACCATTTGTAGCTTGCCAGCCATATAAAAATAGGCTGTAGGCTGGATTTGGTCTGCAGGTGTTAGTTTGCCAACGTTTGCTCCAGAGAATCTGATTCAGTTGGTCTGGCTTGGGACCTGGGAAAATAAGTATTTTTTTTGAAAGGTCCCCAAGACTTCCACTGTAGTAACAATAGAGTAATAAGGACCAGACTTAAAACTGGAAAGCTGGACACATAAGAGGCTATTTTCAGACACTGGACAACAAGTAGCACAGGACTGTGAACCTTGAGAGAAAGAAAACAAAAGAAGTGAGCCCTATAATAACCACAGCATTCTCCTTGGAGGCATTTTTTTTGTTCGACAAGCACGAGGGGGAACCCAAACAATCAAGCTGCCTTGCAGAATTGAGGAAACAGAGTGGAGACTGGGGAAGGATGACTGAGACAGCTGGCAGCTGTGGGCAAAGAGCTGGAAAGGAGAGAGCTACCCGAGTAAGAACTTCCAAAATTGCATGTGGATTCCCTGACATTTGCTGAATACCAAGCTGGGCAAATAGTGACCAGGGAATCAGAAGGACAATTCCCAGAGTTTGTACAACGTGGGGACACAAGTTCTGACCAGCATGAATAGAGGGTCCTGTGTGATCACCCAGGAAGGAAGATAATAGCCAAACACAAAATAATATGCACAGTTGTCCAGCATTCAAATTACTAAATGTGCAAAGAAACAGGACAATATGACTCATAACCAAAGACAAAATTCAGTCTATAGAAACTAACCCAGAAATGATGGAACTAACAGATGAGAACATTAAAATGGCTATTATAAATATGTAGAAAGAGTTAAAGGAAAACATATAATTAGAAGAGAAATAGAAGATATTAAAACATGGAATTTCTAGAGATTAAAGATACAATATCTGAAATGAAAAATCACTAGGTGGGATTAACAGCAGATTAGACACTACAGAAGAAAAGAGCAATAAACTTGGAACTATAGCAATAGAAACCATTAAAAATGAAGCACAGGCAGAAGATTGGGGAAAAATAAAAAAAGAAGTGACCTGTAGGATAATAGTAAGTGGTCTTACTATTAGAGCTTCGGGGGAAAAATGGGGAGTGGGGAGATGGAAAGAACAAAAAAATTTGAAAAAATAGCCAAATTTTTTTCAAATTGATGACCACTGTAAACTCACAGATCCACAAAACTAAACCAACCCCAAATAGGATAAATACAATAAACAAAACACACAACACGCATAATAAATTTCTAAAAACTAGTGATTAAAGAGAATCTTAACAGTAGCTAGAGCCCTCATGGTGCAAGGGTTAAGCGCTCAGTTGCTAACCAAAAAGTCAGCAGTTTGAACCCATCAGCAGTTCCATGGAAGAAAAGACCTGGCAATCTGTTCCTATACAGATTACAGCCTAGGAAACCCTATGGGGCAGTTCTACTCTGTCCTGTAGGGTCGCTATGAGTTTGAATTGGCTCGACAATGCACAAACAACATACAGAGAAACAAAGATGAGAATGACAGCAGATTTCTCATCTAAAACCATGCCAGCTAAATAGACAGTGGAATGACTAAATACTGAGATTTTAAAAATTCAACCTAAAATTCTATATCCAGTGAAAATTTTCATAAAAGCTGCTTCAGCCAAACAAAATCTGACATAACTGGTTGATAGCATATTTGCACTACAAGAAATGTTCAAGGAAAATGATGCTGGCATAACTGGATATCCATCTGTAAAAAACTGAAACAAGACCCATACCTCATACCATGCACAAAAACTAACTCCAAATGGATCAAAGACCTAAATGTAAAATTGAAAACAATAAAGATAGTGGAAGAAAAAATAGGGATGACGCTAGGAGCCCTAATACATGGCATAAACAGAATACAAACCATAAGTAGCAATGTACAGACACCAGAAGACAAACTAGACAACTGGGAGCTCCTAAAAATCACACACTTACGCTCATCAAAAGACTTCACCAAAAGTGTCAAAAGACAACCTACAGACTGGGGAAAAATTTTTGGCTCTGACAAATCCGATCAGCGTCTAATCTCTAAAATCCAAAAGATACTGCAAAACCTCAACAACAAAAAGACAAATAACCCAATTAAAAAATGGGCAAAGGATATGAACAGGCACTTCGCAAAGAAGACATTCAGGTGGCTAACAGACTCATGAAGAAATGCTCACGATCATTACCATTAGAGAAATGCAATCAAAACTAAAATGAGATACCATCTCACCCCAACAAGGCTAACGTTAATCCAAAAAACACAAAATAATAAATGTTGGAGAAGTTATGGACAGACTGGAACACTTATACACTGTTGGTGGGAATGTAAAATGGTACAACCACTTTGGAAATCGATTTGGTGCTTTTTAAGCTAGAAATAGAAGTGCCATACAATCCCGCAGTCCTGTCCTTGGAATATATCCTAGAGAAATAAGAGCCATCACACAAACAGATATATGCACACCCGTGTTCATTGCAGCACTGTTCACTATAGCAAGAAGATGGAAGCAACCTAGGTGTCCATCAACAGATGAATGGATAAACAAATTATGGTATATTCACACAGTGGAATACTGTGCAACAATAAAGAACAACTATGAAGCCGTGAAACATAACATGGAGGAATCTGGAAGGCATTGTGCTCAGTGAATTTAGTCAGTCACAAAAGGACAAATATTGCATAAGCCCACTATTATAAGAACTCAAGGTTTAAACACAGAAGAAAACATTCTTGATGGTTACGAGAGTGGGGAGGGAGAGGGTTATTTACTAACTAGATAGTAGACAAGAATTATCTTAGGTGAAGGGAAGAACAACCCACAATACAGGGGAAGTCAGCACAACTGGACTAAACCAAAGCTAAGAAGTTTCCTGAATACAACCAAACACTTCGAGAGACAGAGTAGCAGGGGCGGGGGTCTTGGGACCAGGCTTTCAGGGGACACCTAGGTCAATTGGCATAGCAAAGTTTATTAAGAAAATGTTATGCATCCTACTTTGGTGAGTGGCATCTGCGGTCTTAAAAGCTAGCGAGCCGCCATCTAGGATGCATCAATTGGTCCCAACACACCTGGAGTAAAGGAGAATGAATACCAAAGTCACAAGGAAAGTATTAGCCCAAGAGACAGAAATGGCCACCTAAAACAGAGACTGCATCATCCTGAGACCAGAAGAACTAGATGGTGCTTGGCTACCACCAATGACTGCCCTGACAGGGTACACAACAGAGAGTCCCTGATGGAGCATGAGAAAAGTGAGGTGCAGAACTCAAATTCTAGTAGAAAGACCAGACTTAATGGTCTGACTGAGACTGGAGGAACCCCAGAAAGCACGGCCCCTGGACTCTCTGTCAACCCAGCACTAAAATAATTCCCGAGGCCAACTCTTCAGACAAAGATTAAACTGGACTATGGGACATAAAATGATACTCGTGAAGAGTGTGCTTCTTAGCTCAAGCAGATACATGAGACTAAGTGGGCAGCTTCTGTCTGGAGGTGAGATGGGAAGGCAGAGAGGGTCAGGAGCTGGTTGAATGGACAAGGGAAATCAGGGGTGGAACGGAGGAGTGTGCTGTCACAGTATAGGGAGAGCAATCAGGGTCACATAACCATGTATGTATAAATTTTTGTATGAGAGACTAACTTGAATTGTAAATTTTCACTTCAAGTACAATAAAATAAAATACAAAACAAATGTTAAAGGAAGTTCTTCTGGCAAAAGGAAAATAAATACAGATGGAAACTTGGATCTATAGAAATAAATGAAAACTACCAGAAGTGGTAAAAAAAAAAAATTGGGTAAATACCCGGCTACCGCCATAGACTGCTCTGACTGGGATCACAATAGGGGGTTCTGGACAGAGCTGGAGAAGGACGTAGAACAAAATTCTAACACACAAAAAAAGACCAGGTTTACTGGCCTGACAAAGACTGGAGAAACCCCGAGAGTAGGGCCCCCAGACACCGTTTTAGATCAGTGGTGAAGTCACTCCCGAGGTTCACCGTTCAGCTGGGGATTGGACAGCCCCATAAAACAAAACAGGACTAATGAGGCACAGCAGTCCAGGGACAAGGACTAGAAGGCAGAAGAGGACAGGAAAGCTGGTGATAGGGAACCCAAGGTTGAGTAAGGACGGTGTTGACATGTAGTGGGGTTCTTAACCATTGTCATAGGGCAATATGTGTACTGTTTAACAAGAAACTATTTTGTTCTGTAAACCTTCATCTAAAGTGAGAATAGCAGCACAACTGGAAGAATGTAATTGACGTCACTGAATTGTACATGTAGAAATTTTTGAAATGGTGTATCTTTGGCTATGTATATTTTCACCAAAAAAATAAAAGGTCCTCCAAGGTCGAGAAGGGAGCGAGTTGACATGTTGTGGGGTTGTTAACCAATGTCATAAAACAATATGTGTACTGACTGTTTAATGAGAAAATATTTGTTCTGTAAACCTTCACCTAAAGTACAATTTAAAAAAAAATTTTTTTAATGGGTAAATATACAAGACTTTTTTCTCACTTTTAAATTTCTTTAATAGATAAGTTACTGTTTAAAGGGAAAATGATACATGGAGTGTTAAGGGGCAAGGAATCGTAGACAAGAAGCATAGTATCAAAACATTAACCAGTCTCTGGGCTAGACACCAAGGCAAGTGAGTGATGGGCTAGGAGATTAGCAGGGGCTGCAAGGAGGACATTTGCAAGATGGAGAAGTCAGAAGATGCTAGATGATGGTCTAAGAGGAATTTCAACAATAGAGAGGTTAAAGGGGAATAATTTCTCAGTGATTCACTTCGCTGTTCACGCCACTACATAATTTGACTTGTAAACCAGCTCTAAGAAAGATGTTTTCCCTTTGAAGACAATAGTAACCCCCGTTAGCTACATTTAGAGCTCCTGTGTCAACTTGTCCAGCATAATACTCCTTTCATTTTTGGAATCATATGCTTCAACTGGATGTTAGATTTGAGACATATTGTGAAAAAGTTGGTTTAAAAGCCTCTTCTGAGCCAAAGGTAATTTTCTCCATGCTTTTCGAGAGAGTAGGGAGAAGGCTAATGAGGACTGATTACATCACTTAACTGAGACAGGCCCTGTGTACTTGTCAACAAACGTTTGAAGTTAAGTCCTCTGAGCTGAAATTTAAGAGAAATGGAATAGATCTTGGTTTCTTCCCTTGGAAGATTGGGTTGGAGGGGTTGCTATGGTAATGCTGACTCCTGCTCTCACCTGTAGGCTTTTGTTGTGGGCCACTCTGCTCCAGGATGCCCAGCCTTGGCCAGTTATATTGCCCCTGTAGTCTTAGAGAAAAGGAGTATGTTTGAGTGTTTTATTGCCTGCTCCAGGGTGAGCAGTTTGAAGAGCATAAGCAATGTTGGGCTATTTTAGAGACTGCTTTGCTCTTGACACTGTCAGTGAGCCCTTACGCCCGTTAGAAGCATGGTCACCCACTTCTTTCCACCTATGATGCAATTCCAGGAGGATTTCCATAATGAGTCATCCTAGTTATTAAGCAAATCCCAATGGGAGGTTGCAGTTATAAAGACCAGCAGAGGAGAAAGCCACATGCTCTTTTCAGAGGAGTGTTAGGGAAGGACTTAAAGGTACAGGCAGCTGTTTATATGCTCATAAGCATGAAGTCCTGATGTGGCTCTAAGACAAAAAAAGATGCAAAATCTCAATACTACAATATTTGGTGGTTTCTCTGAGTCAGGATCTCTGGATCAATTCAAGTACTTGGTTGAGAAATTATCTCCTTCATTCGTGTAAAAGGCTAATAATGATCATTATATGACCTGTATGTGAACAGTGACTATCTGTGTATTATCACAGTTACCCCTGCAAGTGACCAGCCTAGATATTGGGATTGTACAGTATATATGAAAGATTCTGCATCACCAGCAGACCACTCAGCAGGTCAGTTGGTGCCCCACATGGAGCCTGCAGTCCCGAAAGCCTATGGATGGGAGGATCACACAGGCTACCCCAGTGGACTGCCTCCTCACCTGGCCTGGGCTCTGAGAACCCCACCCAGCCACCCTCTGCATAGACAACCTCTCGCCCTGCCTGCCCACTTGAGGCCACTCCCCCTTGGGGAAGTCCTCCTCATCCTGCTCATCCATCAAGGTGATTTCACATGGTAAACATTTATGTGACCGCTGCACCAATACTTGTGCTGTGTACACCTCATTTTTATGGTTTAACTTAATAATCAGGACAAATAATAATTTTTATTATAAAACGACCAAACTGATAGAGTTCTACTCACTTTTCTGTATGTATGTTATACTTTAACATTTACTCTCCCAAAATATTTAGTACTGTTACTAAAACAATACTATCACAAAGAAGTCTAAAAACTTCATATTCCCATGAAGTCAGCTTTGCATTTCAGGAGAGGCCTGGGACCCTAAAGCAGTCAAGCCAAAAGCTACTCAGACCATTAACTGTTCACCTTCTGACACTTCTTGTTATCTAATGGGTTGTCCTTGTAGCACTAAGTGCCAAAAGATTGGTTAAAAATGTGAGGGCCACTGTATTTTGTGTGTGTGTATTTAGCATATACCTAGTAGTAGGTCATTCCAAGAAATGTTTTTTAATTACTACTCAAGTTGCTAACCACATGAGTGACAATCCTAGTGTGGGGATGATCTTGTTTTGCCATGATCTTTGCCTTTTTCATTGCTTTGCATTTGACACACTGTGCCTGTTAAGAGATCCAGTGTACAGTAGAAGGTTGTGCCAGTAGCCTCTTTGGTTCACCAGTATATGACTCTACCAGTATTAAGGAAGTTATTGATTGTGAAATTTTTTAGGTTTGATAATGACATTGTAGTTATGTTGGTTTTTTTTTTTTAAGTCTTTATCTTTTAGAGTACATGCAGAAATATATACAGATAAAATGACATGATATTTAGAATTTTGCTTCAAAATACTCCAGTAGGTAAATGTGTACGTAAAAAGTTTTGAAATGGTGTATCTTTGGCTATGTGTATTTTCACCAAAAAAAAAAAAAAAAAAGCTGAGAATTCAGAGGGTTAAAATGTTGTGGGGTTGTTAACCAAAGTCATAAAACAGCATGTGTACTACTGTTACATGAGAAACTGTTTGTTCTGTAAGCCTTCACCTGAAGTACAATAAAATACTAAAAAAAAAAAAAAAAACTCCAGTAGGAGGGTGTAGGTGAAACAAGATTAGCTGTGAGTTGATTACTGTTGAAACTGGGTGGTGGCTATTCATCTCTTTGCTTTTTTATATGCTTGACATTTTCCATAATGAAAAGTTAAAAAAAAAAAAAAGGGAAAGAGGATTCGATAATGAAGTTACAATCCTGTCTTGACTCCTGCAGTGCTGGAGCCAATGTGAGCATTTCTGAGACTGATGGTAAGTACCGTCCCTTATAGCCTGAGAGTGCTTTACCGTTTCCAGCACCTTCGTGTTCACTGCTCTATCCAGCCTGGATACTCTGCCCACTTCCTTCCCTCAACCTAAGCTCAGAAGAAGATGTATTTGGGTATTAAAAGCAGTTTTTGCTCCATGCTATTTGGCCACTCGGGCAGGGGGACCTTGCAAGGAAGCAGAGCCAGCTTGGATGGATGCGGCTGTGAGGCTTTAGCCTGGGAGCAGCAGGGCTGCTTGGAGCCACCAAAGCTGCATTTCTGATGCATGCTGATGAGCTTCACCTGGGGATGTAAACACAGTGCTTCAAACTAAATTCTGTTGAAATTTAACCTTTGCTTAACCATCCTCCCTAGACTGCTTCTGACTAGACATAGTGCCAGTATAAAACAGGGCACTTCCCACCTCTGACAGCTTTACAATGCCAGTTTTTAAAAAGCTACCAACCATGCCCAGCCTCAGTGTGGGCGTCCCCAAAGGAGAAAAGCAAACGTGTTTCCTGAATATCCAATTTCAAGCCTCTCAACTCAGCTCCATCATTTTCCCCAGTGCAATCGGGAAGTAAACTGTCATGCAGGGGACCCTAGAGGACGCCTGTACTGGGAGCCGGAAGGACTCATTAGGCTGACACCTGACAGCTGACTTTGTCATGCTAACTTTAGTCACTCCTAATCAAGGACCAGCAGTCCCTGAGGTGGTTGTAATCATTGCCTATGTACAAAATTAGGTTTTTCTCTAGTGAGTAAACAGGCTGTGAGTATGGGTGGTTGGTGTCACTCATTGGTTATATGGACAGAGCTAAGGAGGCCAAGAGCATGGATCCTCACATCGACATGCTAATTTCTCTGTTCCCTAAGACCAGCCACTCATCTTGAAAACACATGCCAGTAGTTCAAAACTGAACTCATCCGCCTCCGCACTGGCCCCATCCAAAGCAGCTCTTCTTGTTTTGAATAGAGCTACCATCCACCCACCCATTCAAGCCTGAAACTTGTGTATAAGATTTTATTTCTCCCTATTTCTCATTTTCCATATCTTATTGGTCAGCAAGTCTTCCTTTCACTTTTGTCTCTCTGCCTTCGTCATTCATTTAATCATCCCCATTTCCACAAATATTTACTGAACGCTTATTATGTGCCAGACACAATATTAACCTCTGGGGATACAATGGTGAATAAAACAGTCCTACATCGAACATAACAAGGGGATATTGTGTGATTTAAAATCAGGAAAGGTTTGCATCAGGCTTGATTACTTTCACCATACTTATTCAATCTGTATGCTGAGCAAATAATCCAAGAAGCTAGACTATATGAAGAAGAACAGGGCATCAGGATTGGAGGAAGACTCATTAACAACCTGTGATATGCAGGTGACACAACCTTGCTTGCTAAAAGTGAAGAGGACTTGAAGCACTTACTGATGAAGATCAAAGACCATAGCCTTCAGTATGGATTACACCTCAGCACAAAGAAAACAAAATCCTTACAACCGGACCAATAATCAACATCATGATAAAAGGAGAAAAGATTGAAGTTGTCAAGGATTTCATTTTACTTGGATCCACGATCAACACCCATGGAAGCAGCGGTCAAGAAATCAAACGACATACTGCATGGGGCAAATCTGCTACAAAAGATCTCTTTCAAGTGTTGAAAATCAAAGATGTCACTTTGGGGACTAAGGTGCACCTGCCCCAAGCATGGTATTTTCATTTGCCTCATATGCATGCGAAAGCTGGACAATGAATAAGGAAGACCGAAGAAGAATTGATGCCTTTGAATTATACTGTTGTTGAAGAATAGTGAATATACCATGGACTGCCAGAAAACCAAACGAATCTGTCTTGGAAGAGGTATAGCCAGAATGCTGCTTAGAAACAAGCATGGCAAGACTTCGTCTTATGTACTTTGGCCATGTTATCAGGAGGACCAGTCCCTGGAGAAGGACATCATGCTTGGTAGAGGGTCAGCAAAAAAGAGGAAGATCCTCAACGAGATGGATAGACACAGCGGCTGCAACAATGGGTCAAACACAGCAACGATCGTGAGGATGGTGCAGGACCAGGCAGCGCATCATTTTGTTGTCTATAGGGTCGCTATCAGTCGGAATCTTGTTCCCTACCTTCAGATCTTATATATTCATCTATTTGGGCCCTAATCAGGCCCTCAACAATTCTCTTCTGAATTACTGCAGTGGTTTCCTAGCTAATCTCCCTGCCTCTAGTATGACTTCTGGATCCAGTTATAGTCATCATTCTCTTGTCACAAAGGACAGAAACCCACTTTGAATTAGCTTAGGCAACAAAAGAGGGGGTAAAGTTTATTGATTCATGTAATCAAACTACAGGAATGGCCAGATTACAGGTGAGTCTCAGAGTCAAATGGAACCAGAAGCTGATGGGCAGTCAGGAATTCCTCCCATTTCTGATCTTTGTTTCCCTTTGAATGTCAGCTTCATTCTCCCCCACAGACCAGCTTCTTCTACTTGGTAGGGAATATGGCTGTCCACTGTGTCTCCAAGCTTCATCACCAAGACAGAACTGAGCTTTCTTCTTTTAGTCAAGTTCAAAACTCCCAAGGAAATGTTCTGATTTGCCCAGCTTGGGTCACCTGGCCTAAGGAAGGGATGGGTTCAGTCTGTGTGATATAGCCTCTAAGATGGTTCCCAATAAGCCCCGCCTCCTGAGAGTCACGCCGCATATAATTGTTTACACTTAAGTGAGGGCTGGATTAACTGACCTTTCTACTGAACAGAACACAGCAGAAGTAATGGGATCTCACTTTTAATATTAGGTTATGAAAAGATTGGCTTTTGTCTTGGGTGTTTTTTCTCCCTGTCTCTTAGATTGTTCACTCTGGGGGAAGTCAGCTGCCATGTTGTGAGGCAGCTCTGTGTAGAGCTTGGGAGTAGATCATCTGAGGCTTTTCAAAAGCTACACGAGTGAGGTTGGGAGAAGATTCTCGAGCCACATTTGAGCTTTGAGGTAACTGCAGCCCTGGTTGACACCCTGACTGCAGCCTCATGAGAGTTCCTGAGCCAGAACCACCCAGCTAAGCCACTCCTGGATTGCTGACCCACAGAGACTGTGAGATACTAAATGTTAGTTTTCAGCCACTAGATTGTAGGGTAATTTGTTATACAGTAATAAATAATAATACAATCTGTAACAAAATGGAAGTTTCTATTCAAACCACAAGGGAAGGAGCATTTCCCTGGAAAAGGAGTAGGGTGTTTCTGGATGATAAATGAATAGTTGTCTACCACTACCCTCTTCTACTCTTCTTCTTTCATGTGGAAAGAGATTTTTCTAAAACGAAATATCTGATTGTGTTACTTTCCTGCTTAAAATTCTTAAATCTATCACTCTTACAATAAATTCCAAGTTTCTTAGCTTGACACCCAAGGCCCTTCATGATTATCGCCTGACCACCTGTCCTAACTTAGCTCCCACTATTCCCCCTCCACGCTCCCTGCTCTGACTGTACTACTTGCAGTTCCATGAGTGCACCACACAATCCCTTCCATGCCTTTGCGCAGTCTTCCTTTTATGGGCTTAACTAATTCCTCAAGGCCCACAGAATCTAACCTCTAATCATAGTTTAAGGCCCAACTGAGGCATCACCACCTCCAGGAAGCCTTCCCTGCCCACCTGAGCACCCCCCCCCCCACTCCTCTAGAGAATGCTCTAGTAACATCCCCTTTCACAGCTCTTATCACACTGTGTGGAATTGTTGGCATAACTATCCACTTCCATCAATAATCTGTGGTCCTCAAACAAACAATCTTCGTTGGTTACATGGGAGGGGTGGGGTGGAGAGGAATACTAAACAGACAATAGATAAGTGGTAACTGGTGAAGGGTAAGATAGTACACAATACTGGGGAAGCTGGCAAAACTTGTATAAGGAAAGGTTATGGAAGCTCCATAGACACATCCAAACTCCCTGAGGGACTGAATTGCTGGGCGGAGGGCTGTGGGGACCGTGGTGTCAGGGAACATCTAGCTCAATTGGCATAACACAGTTTATAAAGACAATGTTCTACATTCTACCTTGGTGAGTAGCATCTGGGGTCTTAAAAGCCTGTGAGCAGCCATCTAAGATACTCCACTGGTCTCACCCCTTTGGGAGCAAGGGAGAATGAAGAAAACAAGATAGAAGGGAAAGATTAGTCCAAAGGACTAATGGATCATGACTACCACGGCCTCCCCCAGATTGAGTCCAGTACAACTAGATGGTACCTGGCTACCACTACTGACTGCTCTGACCGGCATCATAACAGAGGGTCCTGGACAGAGCTGGAGAAAAATGTGGAGCAAAATTCTAACTCACAAAAAAAGACCAGACTTACTGGCCTGACACAGACTGGGGAAACCCTGAGAGTATGGCCCTCAGACACGCTTTCAGCTCAGTAATGAAGTCACTCCCGAAGTTCACCGTTCAGCCAAAGATTAGACAGCCCCGTAAAACAAAACGAGACTAATGGGGCACAACAGTCCAGAGACAAGGACTAGAAGGCAGCAGGGGACATGAAAGCTGGTAATAGGGAACCCAAGGTTGAGAAGGGACAGTGTTGACATGTTGTGGGGTTGTTAACCATTGTCATAAAACAGTATGTGTACTAACTGTTTAACGAGAAACTATTTGTTCTGTAAACCTTCATCTAAAGTACAATTAAAAAAACTAAAAAAAAAAAAAAAAAAAAATCTGTGCTCCTTAAAGGAGGAACCAAATCTTTCATATTGGAATCCCCAGTGCCTTCCAGATAATAGGTTCTCAATATATGTTTGTTGATTAATTAATCAATTATCTCATTAATTGATTTATGGTAGCAAGGTGTTACTCTCACCTATACCTGCCTATTACTAAGGGTTCCATCATAAAGGAGGGGGAATCAACTTTCATTTTCATTAACTCAACGAATGTATATTGAGCATCTATGGTATACCTGACACCGTAGGTTTATAAGGGAATTAAACAGACACAATCCCTTCATGGAGCTTACAGTCAAAAATAAAAAAATAATATTGGCTACAATTATGAAGGAAGTTATCAGTTTTATCAGAGAGCGTAATATTTTTGACTTAGTTTAGCTTGGATGGGCAAAGGCCCCTCTAAGGGCTTGACATTTAAGCTGAGCCCTGAAAGACAAGAAGGGGCCAGCCAGGTAGAGTGGAGAAGCATGTTGGCAGAGGGTTTGCTATGCAAAGGGCCTAAGTGGGGAAGAGGTTGGTGCATCTGGGAAAATTCGAAGAGGACTGGCACAGTGAATGAGAGGAAGAGTGGCTCGGAATGAGGTTGGACAGGTGGGCAAGGGACCACCATGACTGGGCAGACACAACTGGGACTGCAGCTTTCCACACAAGGAAACCCAGGTGGGAGGGTACATCTACTCCACCCATGCCATTCATTCATTCAGGCCAACTGCACTGTGAGGTCTTTGTACCCACTACTCCCATTGCCTGGAATTACTCAGGTCTTGGGTCAAGTGCTAACTCCTGCCCCATCTAAGTTAACACTTACCCCTCTGGACCACCTTTCTAGTAACTCAATCTCACTGCCCCGTTTTATTTTCTGCGTAATGCCTATTGGTATCTTAGAATAATCTCGTATATCTTTAGGTTTACTTGTTTTTCATGTTTCTCCCTCTAGAATATAAGCTCCATGGGCTCAGGGACCTTATACGTATTGTTTAGTGCTATATTCCTTGTGCCTAGAACAGTTGTTGGTATGCAGTAAACAATAAACATTTATTGCATTAATTCATTCAATTAGCCAACAAGTTTTCAACGTCTACTATGTGCCAGGTACCAGGACAAAGCAGACACATTTTCCACATAGAACCCCAACTCAGGCCCAGCTTCAGGGGCGTGCAAACTGCCCAGTTGCACAGTAATGCAGTGGCCTGTGCTTAAAAGGGCCCCACATTTGGTATAATGCTCTGCTGTCACAGTTTTGAAATGCTTAATAATTTGTGAATTAGGTGCCCTGTATTTTCATTTTTCACTGAGCCCCACAAATTATGTAGCTGAACCTGCCCTATAGTAACTCCAGAAAACTTCCCAGCACATTCAGATTTGAAAATAGTTTAAGCACAAGTCAGTAGACGCTGTACACTATTGCTAATAATTTTAACAGGCCTGCCTTGCATATTTAAAGATAGATAAAGAGTAAGCGATTTATGAGGGGGCACGGAGTTTCTGTTAGTGGAATAATTGGGGAAAGGATAGTGGTGATGGTTGCGCAACATGATGAACATAACCAGTGTCACTGAATTGTACATATGAAAATTGCTGAATTGGCAACTGTTCTGTTATATATACATTTTCCACAAAGAAAAAATTTTAAAAAAGAGTAAGCTATTTGCAAAGATAGGATAGTTTTAACAGCCTAGTGCCAGGAGTCAGATGTCCTTGGAGTCTAGACCCTGCCATGTCTTAGCTATGTGACCTTGAGCAACACACATAACATCTCTGAGCCTTGATTTCCTCATGATAGATGGAGATAATAACAGTGTCTATCCCACAGACTTGGCCTGAGAATTAAATGAAAAAATACTTAAAACACTTAGATTCTGAGTGCCTTGAAAAGCAGGTTCCATCACCCACGCCCCCCACTGCTTCTTTGCTCTCCCTTTCTTCAGCTCCTTCCATCTACTGCACACCCCAGGGGTGGAAAATCTGGGTCAGTGTGAGTGGCTACTAAGTGAGAAGAATATTGAAGAGAAAAACCAAGGAATTACAGCCTTCAGAGAAGCAATAACATTTTACCTAAAATTTGCTTGAGTGAAGACTTTTGTAGATGTTTGCAATTTGTATGCAAATAAACTAAAGACTCCCATCTCCTGAGTGGAGACACAGCCCTTAGGCAGAAGCTTCAAGAAGCCCGTTGCTCTGACCATGGAGAAGCCTTCAGTGGGTTCTCTTTGCTGCCAGTTTAAATGAAAGTCTTCAATAATTTCAACGCTGCAGTGTTCAGTGCATTAGCCTTCTGACTAATTCATGAGTATGTAGAACAGTTTTCTAACAAGGTAGGTCCATCCCTGTCTGTATTTGCTGCATCATCTCTGCTGTAATATCCCTGTTCTACCATCCATTGTCTGTTTACTCAGGCACTGATTTGGCATAAACTTGCAAACCCTGAGATTCCCTACCTGATGAGAAGGAATTTTCACCAGGTCAAACCTCATCTGATAACATGAAAACTCAAGGCAACAGTCAAATTAGAAGAAAAAGAAGAGAACAAACTGACATGCAACCCAAACCCTATGTTCTAAGACCAAGGACTCTCAAAAACTGAGGGAGAACAGCAGTTTCATTGTATTCATCTCCACTCATTCATTCATTCAACCAGTATTTACTGAGTACCTACCATGTGCTGGGCACTGTTCAGGTTCCGTGGACAGTAAGTCTTGGCCTTCATGCAGCTTGCAATCTAGTGGGAATACAGAGAAGTGCAGGCAATCCTGATACAACCCTGATTCAAGGTAAAAGGGGAAGTACAGGGCAGTTAGCACACTCAGCTGCTAACCAAAAGGTTGGAAGTTCCAGTTCATCCTGGGGTGCCTCAGAAGAAAGGTCTGGCAATTCTGAAAAATCAGCCAATGGAAACCTTATGGAGCACAATTTTACTCGGACACACATGTGGTCACCATGAGTTGGAATTGACTCGATGGTAACTAGTTTTGTGGATACTCAGGGAACCCCTAGGAGGGCCCCTCAGCCAGTGGCTTGGGATGGGGGTGAGGAATCTCAGGGGAGCTCCTGGCATTCTTGCCTGTGAATTGCATCCATTTGCCCATCTCTCAGATTCATTCCTGCCAGGGCTCCTCTGTCTGTAAAATTAACAAGCCCGACATACACCTGCCCTAAACACAAGCCCCTTTTAGAGTCCTGGGGATCCTAGACCAGGGCTGGGGCTGGGGTTGGAGTCAAGATCTTCCCAGAGAGGCCTGTTTTGCTTCACAAAGAGCCACACTCATTCGTTCATTTATTTATCCAGAAACAAATAATTCTTGACCACCGCCTCTGTGCGAAACTCTCGTGATCTCACTGTGAACCAAATACCTCCTCCCCTCAAAGAATTGGGCCCTCCCCTGGACACCACTCCCCCTTTTCTTTATTTACTCCAGCACATTCACAAGTGTCACCTCATTCAAATCTCACAACATCCCAAAGAAGTAGGTATTATTACCACTGTTTTACCAGGGAGGGGACCGAAGTTCAGAAAGGTAAAGTCACTTGCCACGGGTTGCACAGCTGGTAAAAGAAACACCAAGGCTTCTTATCTAGGTTTGGCTGTGCAGCCTCCGCTCTTTCTGCTCCGCCAGGCAATATGAATCTTGGGCTGGGAAGGAGCCTCCCAACCACAGCTTTCTCTGTGTAGTTAGTTGATAAATATCTGTAGATCCTTCTCGAAGGTGGTGGCTTTATTATCCTCCCTCAGGCCTTCTGAGAGTGGCACGGCTGTGCTCTGTGTGAGCTCCACAGACAGACCCCTCTCCTCTGCTCCGTGGGGCAGGCACAGTGAGCTTAATCCATTTCAGGCAGGGATGCAGATGAGAGAGGGACAGCTCTGCTCTGAAGATTCCAGATGGAACTTCCCTTCTTGAGTTCTGTCCTTCTCCAATATTCTGAAGATTTTCAAAGCCTTGTTGGAACACGAAGTCCTTTGTTGGATTTACTTTCCTTGCTTCTCAAGAAAAAAAAAAAAGTGCCACCAAAAGCATTTCATAGTCAATTCCACAATTTCCAACTCAGGAGCCAAGTGGATGCCTGGACAACCCGCCTCTTCTTTCCCTGGTTGGCTTCCCACCCCCTCAAACCACCATGTCTGGGCGGCAAGGCCTTGTTGCAATGGCTAGAGAAAGTCATGACCAGATGGAAAATGCAAAACTTTGGGATCTGGCAGCTTTGCCTTGCCCCAGGATCAAAGAAATACTCCCAGAGGGTTCCCTGACCTTCCAGCTTACAAGGGCTGACCGCTTACGTTTACCATTCGACCTTCTCCCAAGTCACCCTCAATTTTCAGTTGAGAACACTGAAGCCAAGAAGCCCAAGTGGCTTGCTGAAGGCCACACAGCTCATGAATGGCTGGGCCAGAGCTGGAACAATTATCTCTGACTGCAAGGCCGGAACTCTCTCCATGCCACCCCTGCTGTCACAAGGTAAGGCAGCCAAGAAATAACTGGGACAGACACATCTGGTTACAATAAATCTAAAACAAGCCCAGCTACTTGATGAGTGTGCAGGGACCCAGGCACCTGTGAAAACTGTGGGTGAGCCCACCAGGGCTCCACTGAACACCCTTGGCACAGGGCAGACTACACACAGGTTTGCAAAAGGAGATCCCACCCGAACAAGCACATAACTAATGTCTAAGGAGAAATAATGCCAAGCAGAGAACATTAAGGCCAGGAAGACATTTCCAAAACAACAGGTGGGAGAGTGGACAAGGCAGCAAAATTAATATGAGATGGCAGTGGGCCTTAGTCACCAGGCTCAGCCCCTGGCCAGTAGGGCCAGATCACTCAGGGGGATCTCACCCTTCCAAGCTCCAGAGACAATGCCCAACACCAGGCAGAGCCGTCAGCAATTGCCTGCCACTGTGTCACGGAACATTGTGTTCTCGGAGTCCACCAAGTCCTGAGGCTCCCAATTTCCTGTTGTGTGACTTTGGGTGTATCAGCCTCTCAGAGCCTGTTTGTACATCCATAAAATGATGATACAGAACCTACCCTGGCCCGTCCTACCTCACAGTCTTTGAAGAACCAACCATGAAAGGATGGTGGGGTATGGGGACAGGCCATGGACTTTGGAGTGAAACTGAGAGAGCTTTGGGTGGAGCCTCAGTTTCCTCAACCGCAACATGGGAATAACAGTTCAAATATGCAGGATTGGTATAAGGATTAGAACTAATATAAGAAAGGCAACAAAGGGCAGTTAAGAGCATGGACCCTGGATCAGACTGCCTGATTTCAACTCCTAACTCTATCTGCTTACCAGTTACCAGTTGTTGTTGAGTCATCTCCAACTGATGGCAGGTGACCTCGTAAGTGCCAAAGTAGAACTGTGGTCCGTAGGATTTTCGATGGCTGATTTTCTGGAATTAAATAGCCAGGCCTTTCTTCCGAGGTGCCTATGGGCAGACTTGGACCTCCAACCTTTCTATAAGCAGTGAGCATGTTAACCATTTGCACCACCCAGGCTCTACCTCCTACTAGCTGGGTAATCTTAAGCAAGTCTTAACTTCTTTGTTCATATTAATTTGTAAATGGGGTGATAATGAAAATACCTTCCTGACAGAGTTGTAAGGATTAATGGAGTTAAAATGTGCCAAGCCCTGAGCTCAGCGCTTGGTCAATAAGTAACAGTATTGACTATGATGATCATCAGACGGATGATCCATGGAAAGGGCTTTACTGGGTAATACATAATAAAATGTACCATCCTGCAGGCTGGGAGGTGCAGCAAGGATTCCTTGATTAATGACTCTTCTGAGGTGGAAGCTCTTCTATAATGAAGTCAGCCATATGTGGCTAGTGTTGGGGAAGAAACTCATAAATCACACAAAGCAAGGTTGGCAGGTAGCATCTGGCTCAGTGGCAGTGCTTGACCCTGCCCCTTGCCCACATAGCCTTCTCCCAGGAGACCTGTCGTGGCTAGCTCCCTGGTGGCTAGCTGTGTGGGAGGCAGCCTGCTGAGCAGAGGCAAAGCCTGAAGTTCTCGGCACTGGCTCTCTGAGCCTTCTGTGCAAGTGGTGAGTCCTGGCCCCAGTCAAGGAAACAGAATCCACCTGCTTTCCTTGTTTCCTCTTCTTTGCAAATCAGAGAAAAAACAGTTCGCAGTCCCACACCAGGGGCTCTCAAACTTGACGGTGCACTAGAATCCTCCGGGCCGGCTTGTTAAACCAGATGGCTGGGCCCTATCCCCAGTTTCTGATTCAGTAGGTCTGGGGTGGGTCTGAGAATTTGCCTTTCTAACGAGTTCCCAGTTGATGCTAATGATGCTGGTGTGGGACCACACTTAAGAGAACCACTGACTACTATCCTGTGGGACTGTGTTTAAACTAGCTGTTTATTCTTGGGCAAGTTTCCTCTCCTGACTGAGCATCCACTCCCTCATCCATACAGTAGGCATACCAGAGCCCACCTGATAGGGTGGTGGTGGGGGCCAGAGGGGAGAATGCATGTGGTAGCCTTATCACGATTCTAGGTACCCAGGAAATGCTCAGCCTGCATCAGTCCTCAGCGTCACCAAGGCTTTGTTACTGAGAGCTTGTCGTTTAGTTTCCTTCCAGTCGATTCCGACTCATGACGACCCCATGTCTGCAGAGTAGAACTGCTCCATAGGGTTTTCAAGGCTCTGACCTTTTGGACGGGCCTTACAAGGTGCCTCTGTGTGGGTCTGAACTGCCAACCTTTTGGCTAGTAGTCGAGTGCTTAACTACTGACACTCCACATTCATGTGGTTCCCAGTGGAAGCATGGTGAGGAGCACAGGGGATCCCTTCTTTCCCTTGGCTTCTCCTCACAGCGTGGTGGAGTCGGGGTGTACTCACTCTGGAGCCTGGTCTCCTGACTCCCCTACGTGGCTTCACCGCCCTGGGCCTCAGCTCTTCCTCCAGGTTTGGAGGGTTGCAGACTTTAATGCGCATACATACTCATCACCTGGGGCACTCATTACAAATATGGAAGTTCTGAGTCTGCAGGTCTGCGTTGGAGCCCTGAAACAAACATTATTACACACCCCTCAAGTGACTCTGAGCAGGTTATCTGGACCACACCTTGAGAGCCACTTATTTGAAAGACAAATTATTGAAAGACAGGCTTAGTTTTCAGATGGCTTGAGAGGACAGAGATAACTAGAGAGCAAGGAAGAGGAAGAAAAAGTCCCAGTCACTACTTTAGAAGTCCTTGCCGGAACACCTCCTGATCCTTGATATTCATTCTCTCCAGGCAAGAATCACTGCATTTCCCAGCCCATCTGTCTAGTCCCACTCTTTCTTTCATCCTCCCCAAATGAAGAAAATAGGGCCTGGGAGAAATGTTCACTTGCTCAAGAAGTAGGGGGCATTTCTGTTTGGGTTTAAATGGCTCCCATAACCTCCTTCTAGAATTCTTCTGTGGCTTCAGACTAGTCTGTACCACCATGATGCTGTGTACACTGGGGTAAAAGGCCCAGGTCTCTCCTGAGCTGTCAGCCAAGTTAGTGTGTCCATCTGACTTCACCAGACCTCACCAGTCCATCCGTTATCCAGCCCAAGGCAGGCATGACGAGAATGGTATTTCAAGCTGCCTTTGCAGCATCACCTTCTGAGGGACAAAGCATCTGACCCCGGGCCACAGTGGCAGGCCCGACCAACAAGGAGGGCCCCTTAGTGCTTGCCTAGCCAGTAGCTTTTGTCACATGATATTGTAGTTGCCTGTGTATTCGTCTGTCTCCCTTGCTAGAATAAGTTCCTTGAAGGCAGCCATTTTTCTCATTTACATTTGTGCCATCATCTTTAGCAAAGTGCCTGACACATAGCAGGCACTCAGGAAATGTATTAATAATAGTAACAACACACATGTACTAAGCATTTAGAAAGGGCCGGATGCTTTGCAGTTGTTACCTAAATCAGGCCTCACAAAACTCTGTAGGGCTATGTTGTTGTTGTAAGTTGCCTTTGGGCCAATTCCCACTCATGGCAACCCCATGTGTGTCAGAGTAGAATGGTGTTCCGTAGGGTTTTCAAGGCTGTGACCTTTCAGAAACAGATTTCCAGGCCTGTCTGCTGAGGAGCCTCTAGCAGGTTCCAACCACCAAACTTTCAGCTAATAGTCAAGCACTTAACCATCTGTACCATCCAGGGACCCCTGTAGGGTTATGAGTACCCGCATCTTACAGGTGAGGAAACCAAGACTGAGAGATGAAATAACTTATTCAAGGTCACGTGGCTAGTAAGTGGTTATCAGGCACAGGAGGGGTTGGACTTGAACAAGTGCAATTTCCCTTTCACAGAATGGAGGCCCTGACTTCCCCTACGAGGTAGGGGAGGGTTGTGCTGAAGAGCTTGGCTCTGGAGTCAGAAAGAAAGGTCCTGGTGCACACAAGCATGTGAGAAGTGGTTTTATTCCAGGTGTGTGTTTCATAAAGACTAGGTCCTCAAAGACAGCTAGTGGCACATGCTTTGGTCAAGAAGAAGAAAAGCAAACAGAATAGGGCTGAATCCCCACAAAAGACTCCTGGCAAGTGCAGAGGCTAGTCAAGACACAGGAACGAGGGAGAGACCCTCTCAAAAGCCTCCGAGCAGCAGTCCTCTTACAGTCGTCAAGAGAAGCCTGTGCTCCCCGCCCCCAAAGGGCCACACCCAAGGGCAGCGCAGACCTTTGAATCCATCCTGTAGGTAGAGTTCTGTCCTGAGCTGCAGCAGGAGGCGACCCAGATAAACGTGATCCAAGGACCATGGGATGGAGACTGGTGAAACCTCACAACAGAGGATGGAGATGTGTGGCCTTGAGGGTGAAGGACCCCACACTGGTGGAGTAGGGGTTCGAGGTTGCATGCAGCGGGGCACAGGAGCACTGCTGATAGGGCACTGGGGAGAGCCAGGGGGTGAGAGGACACCAGTGGACAACCCCCCAGGGTAGGTACTTTGTACAAGGGAAACTTGGCTCCTGGCCCAAGGACTGTGTGGAGGGGGCAGGAAGATGGTGGTTTGGACACACAAGGGAGGGAGATGGGTGATGGGAGCTCAGGTGGATGGTGGCTCCAGTCCAGAGCAGAAAACCCTTTGGGGACCAGGGACTTCTTTAAGAAGCTGGGAAAAGCCATGGACCCTCTTCCCAGGAAAATGCAATCTTTTCTCGATAATTTCTAGAGACCCCCAGACTCTCTAGAATCCATGAACTCCCTAGGGGTCTCTGGATCCCTGGCCTGTGAAACAGTGGAGGCTCCTGGGGCTAGGTGTGTCCATCCCAGGCCGGTTCACTTTGGAGTCCTGGTACCAACAGCCTTTTGCCCAAGATCACACTGCCTGAACCAGTGGGGTAGGGGGAGAGGTGCATGAGGACAGCAGAAGCAGTTGAAAGACAAAGTCATCGGGGAGAGAGAAAAGAAGCTCAGGGGCTGTGAGAATGAAACAAGCCCCCAGCCAGCCTCTCAGCCCACAGCAATGGCTGCCCCTTCTAGGGAATGACTCCTAGGGTGCGGAGGGGGAATGAGGTCTAGGCTTCACCTGAAGGCTCCTCTAATGACTCAGGTGATGTTCATCACCCTGACTCAGTCATGCTGTGTTTACAGAGGCGAAGACCTTCGGGAAGGCAGGGGTCAGAAACTAAGAACGAGGAGGGGCTGATCAGTGGTGTGAGGTGGCTGCCCATCCTATGGGAGGTAGGACAGGGCACCAGCTGGTCATTAAGGCTTGAGGGAGAGGTCTCAGCTAACACATAGGCAAACAGAAGTGGAGTCTGTTTGATAAACATTTCTCAAGGCTGCCTCTAAAGACTCCTCTGCAGCCTCTTGCTAAGCATCCGGGGACCCACAGCAGTAGGGCTTGAGGTAAAGCATTGGGCTCAGGTCCTGGGGCTGGTGAAGTGGGAGAGAAACTACCTCTGAGGAAGGAGGTCTTGCTGTTTGGGGGCTTTGCTGCTCTTCTATGTTCTGCAAACTATCATTTGCCCCCAGGACCCCATCCTTCCCCCACCAACGCAGCCCCCACCTGGGCTCGGCATCTCTCAGACAGGTCACCTCCTTCCTGCTCTTTACCTGCCTCTACAGGTTGCTCCTCTCCTCTCCCTCCTTCTGTCACCAGCCGTCGACCTCTCCGTCCATGTTGCCCAATGTCTCCTCTCACGCCTGGCACTACAGGGAGGCCCCATGATCCAGCTTGGCCCCTGAGTGGGCTTCTGTCCTTGCTCCCCGCAGCCAACAAGGGGAGGGCCCACAGAAGGAGCGAGGGAGAGAATAAGGGCCAGGGGCACCTGCCCACTCTGCCCAGTCACAGTTCAGCATCCTGACCACCTCCTCTCCCAGGGCAAAGCTGGGACGGCAGAGAGGGTATCAGCCTTGGAGAAACGTGTGTGGCGGCAGGGGTGTTTGCTGATGATTCTGGCAGTAATGTGAGGAGATGGAGACGGCCCACTTTACTTTCCCCCACCCTAACCCCCCTCTGGTCCCAAAGTCTCATGCAAAAGGTACAGGAGGCTCCGGGTTACAGTCATGTATGCGGCAACAGCTGCCACTGCTGGGCCGGGACGTCGGCCTGGCACTTGTTGGTCACCAGCTGGGCAGGCTGTGTCTCTAGGCAGAGCCCGCTGACCGACTGCTGGATGAAAGAGCCTTTTCTCCTCCATTTCTAGGGGGAGGGAGAGGGAGAGGAAAACAATGATTAAAATAATAATGTTTGTATCTTCATTTTGTATGTATGTATGTAAATTACCCCTCTTTAAAACAGACTTTGTGTCCCTCATATATAGTCCCCCAACCCATCCCCACACACATTTTAAGCCCCTCCCCTCCCAGTGAGGGTCTTCTGTAGTTTGCATAAAGTGACTGTCTAGACCAGATGAGGCAAAGTAGAGGCCCATAGACTGAGTCTGATCTGGAGATATATTCTGTTTGGCCTGCACCAACCAACCAACCAACCAACCAACCAACCAACCAACCAACCTACTAGTTGTAGCTGAGTCAATTCTGACTCATGGTGACCTCGTGTGTCAGAGTAGAACTGTGTCCCACAGGGTTGTCAATGGCTGATGTTTCAGAAGTACAGTAGATGGCCAAGGCTTTCTTTCGAGATTCCTCTGGGTGGATTCAAACTGCCAACTTTTTGGTTACCATCTGAGCACATTACCTTCTTGTACCACCCAGGGACTCTTGGCCTGCACAGTGTTTATTTAAAATCTGGGTTAGTTGCCACATAAAAATCTTCGTTCTAACTTCTCATTAAACACTGGGCCCAGGATCCTCTGTTATATCAGTAGGTTGGGGCTCCCACTCTCCAGTCTGCCACAGCTGCTGTTGGTCCGTACTTTACTCCCTTAGGGGCTTACCCACCAACTCCCTATAGGCATTTGAGTTTGTGAGCCCTGGCCTAGGTGAATCTTCTGTTTCTTCAAACATGATTTCTTCTCCTTGCAGCCTTAAGATTCTGACCTAGCCATAACCATGAGGCCAGTTACCTACACCCTTTAGTGGGAATGGGCTGCCATCTTTGCAGAAATGAAGATTGAGGCCAGTAGGATGGTGAGGAGGAGGACTTGAGTTCCTCTATCACAGAGTCATGAAGGGGCTCCCAGATCAGTACCTTCACCTCCTGGTGTCTCACCTTCCCCATGTTTGATAAGGAGGAGAAAAGTTGTTCCTATAGAACATTTTGGAAGTGCTTGGATAGAGGGTGGAGTGTTACTGGAACATTTAGGAGAAGGGATGAGAGGCTGAGACCCAGGTTTCAAGGCTCAGGGAAGAATAAATAGCCAGATAGGTCTATGTTTTGTTTTTCTTCTATACAACCATCTCCCCTTTTCCTATATATATCTTGTCCACTCTAAGAGATGGGAGGTGCTCAAAACACATGGACAGAGCCCAGAGAAGTCTGAGGGGGAGGGATCTGTGTTCTTACTGGAGCAGCTAGAAGAAAGACAAGCTGCACCAGCTGCAGGTGCCAGGGCTAGAGTCGGAGGAGGTCATGGGGTGGGCAGAGAAGGGAATCCACATGGGATGTGCACACAGGGTGGAAGGTTGGGGTAGGGGATCCTGGACTCCCCTTGGGAATGCAGAGCTGTGAGAGGTGGGGGCTGAAAATCAGCCTCTGTGGGCCCATGTGGCCCCAAAAGAGAGGGGTCCTTGCATAAAGGGCAGGCAGAATGGGTGGAAGATGGCTTTGGCCCTCTGGGACTCACAGCATCCTCCCACTTTGTGCTCTTCTAGTCTCTGATGTTTACCTCCAAGCAATGCCCAGCTGGGGAGAGTGTGGTCATGCCCTCCCCCAAGAGGTCTTGCTGACCACTCTGCCCATGTTGCAGGGCCCTCCGCTGGGTTCCACAGCCCATGCTTCATGCTACCTCAGCATTCTGCCCTTCATTACATAATGGCTGCTCCCTCCTCTTTCTCCCTCACTAGACTGTAAGTTCCTTGGGGCCAAGGACCATGTCCTTGTTTCATTCTTCACACCAACATGGCCTGCACATTCCCTGGCATTAGGTAGGCACCCAATACACTTTTTTTAATGATGAATCAATCAATCACCCAATCATCGGGAGGTGCTCTCCAAATTGCAGTATTCTTACTTCCATCAGCAGAGTCTCAGAGCCTCACGGACTCTCCTGAACACTCAGTTCTGGGCCTGGCCAGAGCATTCTCCCATCTCTTTCAAGTTCCTGTAAATTCCTTGCGAGGTAGGTAGGAGAGGCTCAGAGGTGAGGGGAATGTCTGCACTGGGACCTGCTGACTCCCCACACCTGTTCTAGTTCACAAGAGCCTCTCAAACACATGAAACCCAAGGGGCATTTAGAAATGGGGCCAAAGGAGGATGACGAAGGGAGGCCCAAATTCTAGAAGGCATCCATTTGGCAATTGGAGAGTTCTTCATTTTGTCCTCCTGGGAGGAGGAGAGGCATTCAGAGTGCTGTGGGGCCTGGTAGAACTTTCAGGAGCAGAATGAATGGGGCCAAGGGAAATGCCTATAAGCCTTGCAGGCTAGGTCAGCACAAAGGAGAAAAAGGATACTTCAGCCCCAAAGGAGAAATATTGAGTAGAGGCTACCCTGGGAGCTACTTCCCAGCTCTGGCCTCAACAAGGAGGTGGTGGAGGTGGGCGCAGGGCTTTACCCTCTGAGATGGGTTTTCTGGGTGAAGGGGAGACTGTGAGCACTGGCCCCACTGCAGGGCAGGGGGCAGGGGACGAGCAGCATAGGGGTGGGCAGGACAGACACATGCCCCCAGTCAGAAAGAGCTTCAGAGAGTATCAGTGAGAATACTGTAGTTTGGGGAGCACCTCCTAGTGATGGGGTGATTGATTGATTAATTCATTCATTCATCATAAAACAAACATGTATTGGGTACCCACCTGTTGCCACAGAATGTGCAGGCCATGTTGGTGTGAAGGATGAAAGAAGGACATGGTCCTTGGCCCCAAGGAACTTACAGTCTAATGAGGGAGAAAGAGGAGGGAGCAGCCATTGTGTTAGGGAGGGCTGAATGCTGAGGTGGTACTGAGCATGGGCTGTGGAGCCCAGCGGAGGGCCCTGCAACCCAGGTGGCCCAGCAAGCAGGGCACGGCTCACCACTCTCTCTCAGCTCTCTTACACACACACACACACACACACAGAGAGAGAGAGAGAGAGAGCCAGGCTGGAGGGAGTCTGGCTGCTTCTCCAGAATGGAATAGCAAACTTCCAGTCATCCCTAAAAAAGCTGATCCAGGCAAACAGAAAACGGATGAGAGGAAACACTGCAGGCCAAATTAGAGAACCAGGCACTCCCCTCACCCCTGTACTGACCTGCAGGCTGGCCAGGGTCAGGCACAGGAGGCAACCAGGGAGGGTGGGCAGAGAAGGGCTGGAGCAGCCTCACCTTCACGTCCCTTTCCCTGGGCAGCGGGGTAGTCCTCCCAGCCAGGAAGGGAGCTGCACAGAAGGGAGCCGGGCAGCTCTGTAGGCCCAGCTCCTAGTTCCCGCCCTGTCACACTGCCTTGCTGTGTGCCCTGAGCAAGCGCCTTCATCTCTCTGAGCATCAGCTTCCTCCTTCACAGGTGGGTCTGTCTCCCAGGATTAATGGACACAGCATGGGTGAGAGTGTTTGACAAATGGAAAAGGCAGTGCTCATCTGAGCCTGGTCCTTGCTGCTTAGAAATCACTGTATCGGATCTCCAGTTTCAGTCAAGAAATACTTAATGAGCACCTGCTGTGTGCTAAGTTAAGACTGTAGGCTTAGGAGTGACACTGATCTGGGCTTGAATCTCAGCTCTACCCCTTACCAGCTGTGTGACCTGACATATGTTTCTTAAATTCAGTGAGCCTCAGCCCACTCACCTATAAAACAGGAATAGTATTAGGACCCTTGTCACTGGGTTGCCAAGAGGACTAGATGAAATGATCTATGTAAAATTGTTAGCACAGGCTCTGAGTACATGGTAAATGTGCTCGACTGCTAACCAAAAGGTTGGAGGTTTGAGTCCACCCAGAAGCACCTTGGAAGAAAGGCTTGGTGAGCTATTTCTAAAACCAGCCATCAAAAACCCTATGGAGCACAGCTCTACTTGACACACATGGGGTTGTCATGAGCCAGAATGGACTCAACAACAGATGTTGACTTAGGCCCCCACAGATACTCTCTGGAGAGCTATCTGAGTCTATATGTCTCGACCTGGGGCCGCTGGCTGTCCTGTCCCCAGGGGGTGGGGCTGCAATGTAACCGTCAGAGAAAAGAGGCTTACCTGACTGCCTTCTTTCGAGTTGCACACCTGCAGTGCGACCAGGGCCCCAGGGGAGGGGAAGGCAGCAGCCAGGCACTTGCCCTGTTGCTGGATGAGATGGTCACTGAACAGCCACTCCTGCAAGACGGGGACCAGAAAGCTCGAGTCACAAAGTATGATCAGCAATGGAGGGATAATTGGACAGATATGGGATAAAGCAAATATAACATACTGCTAACAGTGGTAGAAGCTAGGGGTGGGTGTATGGGTATTCACTGTACAATTCTTTCAATTTTTCTACATGTTTGGAATTTTTCATGATAAAATATTGCAGGGAGGTAGAAGTGAACTGGAGCTGGCTGGAGGGAAACTGAAGAGGCACCAAGGAATGGTGGAGGATGGGGGAGAAAGAGAGGACATGGGACCAGAACAGCCAGGGAGCTGGACAAGGCTGGGAGTCTCCATGACCCGCTCTGGCTTATGTGGTGCACGGACACTCATATGCTGCCCCCATGTGTACACACCGCATGTGCACACACACAGTCCTCGATGCCCTGCTGCCTGGGGTACAAGCTGCATCCCAGGAGAGAGCTGGGTGCTGTTTGGACACATTTCTCTCTCTTCAAGAAGAAAGCTGGTGGTGCACAGAGGGTGAATGTGTGACAGACTGGAAAGGGGATGGGAATGTGGCAGGAGCAGACCCAAGGTGCAGAGTGGAAGGAGACAGCTTGCAGGGCCCTGGGAAAATGGGTTTATGGAGCATGTAGACAGAGAGGATGAGACTGAGCAGAGGGAAGCCCCTCACCCCACTCCTAGGCAATGCCACTGGCTCCTCCCACTCCCAGTCCTGACCAGAGGTCCTCAGCAGCTTACCTGGGCTGCAAGAGGGTTCTTGGCAGACCCTCTGCAGATCCCCATTCCAAGCAGGGTGTCACCAGCCGTGTCCTGGCCCTGGGATTCTAAGCAATTAACACCCTGCTTTATGATGCCAGGGAGCACTTCCTTCTCCGGGACACTGAGGGAGAAGGCAGCGGTCAGGGTGGTCCTCTGTCTGCTGCCCCAGGCTTCCCCACTCCCTCTGCCAGAGGGCAGTATCCAGCCCGCTCCCAGGGCACCAAGGGCTCAGTGGAAAAGGCCCTCCGGGGCCACAGGGGAGATGAGCAGATGACAGTAAGGGAACAGGAAGACTGGGCGGCAGTCCTCAATGAGCTCTTCTGAGCAGCTCTGCGAGGCCAGGCCCAGAGACACAGAGGGCCCTGGGGTAGAAAGCTCCAGCCAGAACACAGGGCCCCTCAGTCCAGAAAGAGGAGAGCCTGGAGCCTGAATGTGGGCTCAACAACCAATCTCAAAATGACAGGGAAGGGGTTGCTCTGAAGAGGCAATTTAAAATACATAAATACGACAACGTGTCCAGTCTCACCAATGATCAAATACAAATTGAATAGTTACCACTTCTTACCATATATGTGTGTGTTTATATATATATATATATGTTTATATATATACATACACTTATTTTTTTTTTAATGACAATGCCCAGCATTGGCAACAGCTTTGAGAATGAATCTTCTTATGCTTTGCTGGTGAGGGCATAAATTGGCCCAACCTTTCAGGAGGGCAATGTGGTATTATGTATCAAAGGCCTTAAAAACATACACACCTTTGACCTAATTACCCCACTTCTGAGAATGTATTATCCTAGGGAAATAATTATAGATGTGTACAGAGATTTCAGTTAAAAGATACTTCTTTCAGTGTGGTTGATTACACTGAAAACTGGAAATTCTTAGATATCCAACAATAGGGGATAGGCTAAAGTAAATTTTGATTCATATATAGGATGGAAAACTCTGCAGCCATTAAAAATGACTCTGTGATCAAAGATTCCACCGAAGAATCCTGATCAAAAAGGAGAGAATACAGAACAGAATTTCAAATTTTCATGGACTCTAGACTTTTGGAGCCATGGAGGCAGGATGAATCCTTGAAACTATTGCCCTGAGATAATCTTTAAACCTTAAACCAAAACTATCCCCCTGAAGTCTTCTTAAAACCAAATAATAGTTTAGCTTAACTAGTAAAGAAAATCTACCTTTAGCATTGTGCTTTTTCAAGATCTATCTATAGGTAGGGGATCAAATTGACAACAGCAACGCAAAAGATTAGCTAGGAACCTTACGGGAGAGTGAGTTCACGTTAATGGGGGAGGAACAACTCAGAAAAGGAGGGTGAGAATGGCTACACAACTGGAAGAATGTAATCAGTGTCACTGAACTGTACATGCAGAAACTGCTGAATTGGTGCATGTTCTGCTGTGTATATTCTCAATAACAACAAAATCAATAAATAAAATTTAGAAAAAATGACTCTGGAAGAATATCAAGTAATGTGAGAAAATGTTCACAACATACTGGGAAGCAAAACAGTCATGTTTCAAAATACTATATATTATTAAAACATTTTATATATATAGGGAAATATGCTTAGACATATACACACAATGACATAAGAAACATTGTCTTGTTGTTGTTAGATGCCATAGAGTTGCCCCCCAAATCATCGTGACTCCATACACAACAAAACAAAGCACTGCCAGTCCTGCACCATCCCCATGACTGGCTGTGGATCAGACCACTGTGATCCATGATCCATAGGGTTTTCATTGGCTGATTTTTGGAAATATATCGCCAGGCCTTCCTTCCTAGTCTATCTTAGGCTAGAAGTTCTGCTAAAACCTCTTCAAGATCATAGCAACAGGCAAGCCTCCACTAAAAGGTGGGTGGTGGCTGTGCACGAGGTGCATTGGCTGGGAATCAAACCCAGGTCTCCTTCATGGAAGGCGAGAATGCTACCAAGGAACATTGTCTTACCTCGTGGGTAGTAAACCTAAGAAGGCTGTTGCCCCCTGCCCCAGCAGCATGCAGGCTTGTATCCTTGGGGTTTTTGGATTATGAATTCACCATGTGGATGACAGGGGACCAAGAGGAGTTAGAGCGTCCTTGTGCCTGATCTTATCTGCCTCCTGTTAACTTCTGTTCAAGAGAACCTGGGCCTGGGGACCTTCATAACATTACTGACGTTCTTAGATGTGGACATCCTGCAGGAGCTTGACCAAACCAGGTCTTCCTTCTTCAGGGCTGATTCAAAGCCCAAGGAACCCTAGAACTGATGGCTTTCATGGATCCTGGGGAGACGCCTTCACTTTCTCTGCCACACTCCAGGCAGCAGGAAGACTCTCCCCTTGCAAGGTCAGGTCGTGCAGCTCTAGAGCAGAGGTTACAAACTGCTGGCTCCCAAGCCAAATCTGACTCCCAAACACATTTTGTCTGACCTGCACAGTGTGGTTGCTGTTGCTTTTAATTAGTTGGCAATACTAAAAAATACGGAGGTTTCACAGAAAAATTTAGATTTCCAGGTTCTCTTGGAAAAACAAAAGGATGCTCTGGTGGAACAGTGGTTAAGAGCTTGGCTGCTAACCAGAAGGTCAGAGGTTCAAACCCACCAGCTGCTCCAGGGGAGAAACATGTGGCAGTCTACTTCTGTAAAGATTACAGCCTTGGAAACCCTATGGAACAGTTCTGTTCTGTCCTATAGAGTTGCTATGAGTCAGAATTGACTCGAGGGCAATGGGTTTGGTTTTGGTTTGGAAAAACAAGAAGGTTGGGCCACACCGAGCCTGTGCTGGACCACTGCAGTGAGTAGCAGCTGCCTCTCTGGGTGGGGCTTTTGCATCCCAGTTTGCCACAGTCCCGACAACTCTCTATTGTCTCATACCCACCCACTTTACTTATTTCCATAACCTGTTTGACCACTCTAAGGATTTGAGTTTACAACCCCTGCTAGGGCCTCTGTTATCTCTATCACTCTGCGAGATGTTGTGGGACAACAGCTCCACCCTCTCTGCTTCATCCTCGGGCAATTTGCTATATTTCTGCTCTCTATAGGGATAACTCCCCTGTGCTTGCTGAGGCCTCTTTGAGAACTGTGCTCTAGGAGAATGCAGTGAAGGGTCCAGGGACTGTTCCAGACCCTCCTGCTCTCTTCCTTGCCCCATCCCCTGTTGTTTGGTGAGGTAGGCAAGCTGGTCAGCTTTCAGTGTGGCAATGGCCAGTGGCACCCACTGATGCTTATGGAGGAAACCTTGGGCTCAGACAGCAGCCTCAAGACCAGATGCAGCTCCTGAGGTGTCCATGGGTTACTGAATCCCTGGAGCAGCTGAGATGGCTATCATCACCAACCTCCCCAGCTCCCTGCTAAGGCCAAGCTAAGCTGTCCTGTTCATAGGTAGCGCTCTTGAGTCTGCATCTGCTTCCAACTCTATGGATCTCCTCCAGGCAGGGCCGCCATTAGCCCTTACAGTGCCTTTGTAGAAATAGCAATAGGTGTCCCTTCCCCAAGACACTCTACTTCCATCTGTTAGAAAACTGTCAAAATATACTGGTTTTGTTAGAAGAGAGTTTACTGCCGTCTTCCAGGAATTGTTGTAATAAGCATACAATGTCTACTGTGTGACCAGCACCCTCTCAGATGTGGTGTGGTTGTGCAATGCATAGCCTGCACAACTGTTCCTGGCAGTCTTAGCAAAAGTAACAAATTAACAGTTGCGGAGGCCAGCTGCAGAATTCTGACCTTGATAAGAAGCAGAGCCCTACAGGATGGCAGGCAGGCCTAGGAAAACAAAGGCCTCTTCCTTCAGCCTCCTCAAAGAGTTTCCCCACTGACCATCTGCAAGTGTGGACAACTACTAAGATCCCCTGTTTGGAAGAAAGTTGATATCATTTGCACTCAGAGATCTCCTTTCTCACCAATAAGTTGATCCACTCCTGGCTCCCCACCCTGAGAACTGAGGCAAAACATGACTGAGTTGGCTAGGGGTGAGCCATCTAATAGAATCCAGTTGTGGGGTTTCTATCTTAATAACAAAAACCATTTTGTTAACTTTCACACAGTGACAGAACAAATGGAAGGTGACTTACGTTCCCCATTTAACATAGCTGGTTTCATCCACTCTCCTGTTTTGTGATTAATCCATGTTTCTGAAAGTTATAAAATACTTGTTCCTCTTGGTCCTCAGGTGATGTTGTGGGACACTGTGTGTATGGGGGACTGGGGTGTGGTGACGTGGACACATCCGCATGGCCTCCCTGACACCTCCCACAGGCTCCCCACCCCCCATTCCCACCCCCTAAGGCTAGAGTCTACAGACTCCATCCAAATGTTGTTTGAACTCTGTCAGAATGTAAAGAAATGACTCTTCTTTTTGCCCCAATGTTTCAAAATAAATAAATAACACATCTGAATGAGTACTGTCCCCTTAAAAGTACTCATTTCAGGAAGCTCTTCATTTATTACATTTTTTAAAATTAATGTTCCTCTCTTCCCAGCTGTTGCCTGGGGAGCTGGGGTTATCCAGGCTGCCAACTTTCTTTAAGGATGCTGCCATTGCTCAGATTGTTTTGGAGTTCCTTGGAAATTGCTCCTAGAGTCAATTTAGTCTTGTTACTTTAGTGCCACATATTATTTAGGGCCCAGAATTATATTATCTAGGTTTTGTCTGACCTGCACAGCATAGTTGTTTTAGCTTATTTACTCGATTTGGCTACACCTCACTATGGCTGCTTTTTAAAAATCAAGCCTGTCCTTGAAGGACAAAGATGTACCTCCTTTGAGGATACACGAGCTCTGAGGACAACTCTGAAAGAGAAGGAATGTTCTGGAAAGCCACGGCAGCATCCTTGACAGAAAGCTGGCTGCGGTGGAATAACCTCAGTTCCCCAAGGTGACTGCTGTAGAAGGGAGAACGCTAATTTCAAAGACAGTATTTAGGCGTATTGATTATGCAATTTATTCATTCAATTGAGCGCCTACTTTGTGACAGACACAGTCTAGATGCTAGAAACAAAGCAGTGAACAAAACAGAGAAAAGCCTCTACCCTCATGGAGTTTATGGTCAAGTAGAGGGAGGCAGACAAGAGTAACTGGCCAAATATAGAGTAAGCTGGACGGTGATAAGGACTACGGAGAAAAATAAAACAGGGAATGCTGGGGAGGGCGGTGGTGCTGCAAATTTGGAGTGAGCAGGGAAAGTCTCCCTGAGAAGGGAACATCTGAGTCAAGACCCAAAGGAGGTGAGGTAATAAGCCATGTGGATGTAACCAAGACACTGGAAAGGATTTTAAAATAAGAAAAAAAATAATCTCCTCTACCCCACCCCCAACCATTACTGCTTATTAAGCACAGTCCTGTTTAGAATGCACGGCTAGTTACATGGAACTACAACCCTAGTGTACACACCTGTTGCATTTTCCTTCCTCATTTGCTAGAGCAAACATTTCCCCATGTTTTCTCACAGTCTTTATGATTATAATATTAATGGCTGCATAATATTTGTTTAAATTGATGTATGGAGATTCACTAAACGCAGCCTTATAGTTAGTTGTTTCTCCTTTTTTTCACAGCAGCAGAAAAGGCTGCCGTGAATATCTACTTGCCAACAGCTTTTTGCTTTGATTGCTTTATTTCCTTGGGATAAATTCCCAGGAGGGAGAGAACAGGGTCATAGGGGATGAGTGTTTCTGTGGCCTTTGCTACATAATGCAGTGTTGCTTTCCTAAGCGGACAAGGTCCGCTTCTACCTTCAAGGCCCCGTCTGTTAAAAATTCAGCTCCTATCGCTTCTAATTTATAACTTTTGGTAATGCCCTCTTGGCTCCCCCAGAGCCTTCACGTGAAGATAAATACCAGCAGCCAGAAAGAGCCTGACTGTCTGGAATGGAAGATCTAACGGTGGTGGTGGTCCCCCAAGCCACCACTGCCATAACCCAGCCCCCCCCCCCCCCATAACCCACCCACCACCCCACCAGGCCAGAGGCACGGGGCGCAGGCAGGGCTGCACTCACGTGAGCTCTGGGTAGACGTTCTCCAGGTACCAGCGGAAGGACTTGCAGTTCATCTTCTTCCGCTGCTCAATCCGCGTGGCCACACTAAAGGAGAAGGCAAGCCTCAGGTTTTGGCCCTCTGACAGGGGATGGTGGGAGGAAGCCCCAGAGAGGACAGCAGAGGCCCCTCCTCAGGCCTGTGGCTGGGAACAGCACAGAGGCCCCAGCAGGTCGGCTTCCTCTTTCTGCCTGCCTCAGCAGACGAGGACCAGGAGCCTGTCCAGTCCGGCCTTGGCCACTTGCCTTAGGTCCTTATCAGACCTCCAAGCTTACCCCAGGTCTCATGGCCATTCCTCGTTCCTTTTCTCTTCAGAGTCCTGTTCAGAGCTCACCTTTCAGGATTAACTCAGCTCAGAGGGACTGTGTTTTACTCCTGGCATCTCACTCCTTGAGACCTCAGTCGTTAGTGGCCATGGAGTCGTCCCAACTCATGGCAACCTCATGCACAAGGAAGGAAACACTGCCTGGTCCTGTGCCAACCCCATGATCCACTGCTGATGGGATTGTGATCTACACGGTTTTCATTGGCTGAATTTTGGAAGTAGATTGTCAAGCCTTTCTTCCTAGTCCGTCTTGGTCTGGAAGCTCCACTGAAACCTGCTCAGCATCATAGCAACACACAAGCCTTCACTGACAGGCAGGTGGTGGCTGCACTTGAAGTGCACTGGCCGTGAATCTACCTGGGTCTCCTGTGTGGAAGGTGAGAATTCTACCACTGAGCCACCACTGTCCCCTTGAGACCTCAGTTAGCATACCATAAACTGGTTCTTACATATAGAGGGAGAGAGCAGAGCCTTAATTAACCGGAAGTACTTCTTTCCTGGATTCCACTTTAGGAGAAAGGGTCTAACAACAAGAAAAGGAAGCTTTAAATGTCTTTCAGGAATTTCACAAAGAACAAGCTGATGTATCCTTGGGGCCAGCACAGATGCAGTTCCATCTGCTCCCCTTACTCATCTACACTGACCATACTGACCACTGACTGGTGACCCCCATCACCACCTCTCTGAACCTCAGCTTCTCTCCTCCAGTAACTGGGGACATGATCACTTACCTCATAAAGTTTTTGTGAGTATCAAATGAATTAAGGAATATTCATGGCATGGGTAGGGCCTCAGTGATCGCTAATTTCCCTATTAAAAGAAGTATTCAGTGATCTAACTGTTTTTATTGAAAGGGATAGATATAAATAGAGGAAGATTAATTTATAATCATTAATAATGTTTTTCAAACTTTTTTGACCACAATCTTAAGTAAAAAATAAATACATTTTCATTGTGATCTAGTACACACCACATACATATATGGGTATATACACACACACAACTGAAATAAGATTTTCACAAAACAATACTTACCCTTAACTGCAATTAACTCTGTTATTTTCTATTCTGTTCTGTACTAATCTACAGTATTCTATTTCGCTCTCTTTTTTTAATGTTGGTCATAACCCATTAAATTGAATTCACAACCCATCTGCATTTGGGGGTTGCTTAACTAGACTATAGTCCATGACAGGAAAACAGGCTAACAGATCACAGTCAGATTTTGAACAACAGGGTAGAGGCAAAACCTCAAGTGTTTTCTGCAGACAGTCCCTCCCTAAGTACTCCCACAGGTGCTCTTTTGCCTGTAGAAAGCTTGTGACTGGGAAAGTCATCAGGGAGCTTCTCTCTTCATTTTCCCCATAAGGTCACATGCTTCTTGAGGACCAGGGCCTTGTCTCATGTCACATACCCTATCAGGTCCCAGAAGAGCCCATCAGAGCAGGAGCTCAGTCACAAAGAGATTGTAAGTGGTTTCCTGATGGACACACCATTTTGTATTGCGCTAAGGTTGTGCTTGTTCTAATTTTTTTCAGTTTCAACTTGAACTTGTGTATGAGCAATTGATGATCTGTTCCGCAGTCAGCCCCTGGCCTTGTTCTGACTGATGATATTGAGCTTTCCTTTGTCTCTTTCCACAGATGTAGTTGATTTGACTCCTGTGTATTCCAGCTGGTGAGGTCCACGTGTATAGTTGCCATTTATGTAAGTGATAAAAGGTGTTTGCAATGAAGATGTCATTGGTCTTGCAAAATTCTGCCATGCGATCTCCAGCATCGTTTCTATCACCAAGGCCATATCTTCCAACTACCAATCCTTCTTCTTTGTTTCCAACTTTCGCGGTCCAATCACCAGTAATTATCAATGCATCCTGATTGCATGTTTGATCAATTTCAGACTGCAGAAGTTGGTAAAAATCTTCAATTTCTTCATCTTTGACCTTAGTGGTTGGTGCGTAAGAGCCAAAGTACGACCTTGAGTATATCCAACCTGAATTTAGAGACCATCTCGAGAATAGATTTGATGCGTTGAACTCTAATGACCAAAGACCAGATGAGTTGTGAAATGACATCAAGGACATCATACATGAAGAAAGCAAGAGGTCATTGAAAAGACAGGAAGGAAATAAAAGACCAAGATGGATGTCAGAAGAGACTCTGAAACTTGCTCTTGAACGTTGAGTAGCGAAATCAAGAGGAAGAAATGATGAAGTAAGAGCTGAACAGAAGATTTCAAAGGGCAAGAAGACAAAGTAAAGTATTTTAATGACATGTGCAAAGACCTGTGGATAGAAAACCAAAAAGGAAGAACACGCTCAGTATTTCTCAAGCTGAAAGAATTGAAGAAAAAATTCAAGCCTCGAATCTGAACAAAGGAACCAACATACAAACCCAAAGCACAGGGCAGGCTGCAAAAGAGCTGGCCTGTCTGCTTCAAAATACCAATGTCATGGAAGACAAAGACTCAGACAGAGCTCTAGATCAAAGGAAACTAAAGAGATGAGACAACTGAAAGCCATGTCTGACCTCAGGTTTTATTTCGCTATAAAGGACTTTATTGGGACAATTGGTAAAATCTGAGAAAAAGTTGGTAGATTACATAACAGTATTGTTTAAATGTTAATTTCTAGATTTTAATGATTGTGCTGTGGTTATGTAAGAGAATGTCCTTGTTTTCAGAAAATACCCAATGAAGGTTTTTGGGATAAAGGGACATTATGTTTGCACCTGACTCTTAAATAAGAAATATATATATATGCATGTATGTGTGTATGTGTATGTATGTGTGTATGTGTGTACAGAGAAAAAGATAAAGCAAATCTATAATGTTAGTATTTAGGTGAAGGATATCTGGGAATTTTTTGTGCTATTCTTGCAACTTTAAGTTTGAAATTATGTCAAAAGAAAAAAAAAATTTAAAGAATCTAAAAAGAAAAAAAATTCAAGCCTCAAGTTACCATAGTGAAGGATTCTACGGTGAAAATATTAAACAACACAGGAAGCATCAAAAGCAGATGGAAGGAATACACTGAGTAACTATACCAAAAATAATTGGCTGATGTTCAACCATTTCAGGAGGTAGCATATGATCAGGAACCAATGGTACTGAAGGAAGAAGTCCAAGCTACACTGAAGGCATTGGTGAAAAACAAGGCTCCAGGAACTGATGGAATACCAGTTGAGATGTTTCAAAAAACGGATGCAACGCTGGAGGTGCTCACTCATCTATGCTAAGAAATTCGGAGGACAGCTCCCTGGCTAACCGACTGGAAGAGATCCATATTTATGCCTATTCCCAAGAAAGGTGATCCAACCAAATGCAGAAATTATTGAACAATATCACTAATAACACACACAAGTAAAATTTTGCTGAATATCATTCAAAAGCAGCTGCAACAGTATATTGACCACCACAAGCTGGATTTAGAAGACGACGTGGAACCAGAGAAATCATTGCTGATGTCAGATGGATCCTGGCTGAAAGCAGAGAATACCAGAAAGATGTTTTCCTGTGTTTTATAGACTACACAAAGGCATTCAACTGTGTAGATTATAACAAATTATGGTAGCACTGCAAAGAATGGGAATTCCGGAACACTTAATTGTGCTCATGAGGAACCTGTACATAGATCAAGAGGCAATTGTTTGAACAGAACAAGGGAATACTTCGTGGTTTAAAGTCAGGAAAGGTGTGCATCTGGGTTGTATCCTTTCACCATACCTATTCAATCTGTATGCTGAACAAATAATCTGAGAAGCTGGACTATATGAAGAACGGGGCATCAGGATTGGAGGAAGACTCATTAGCAACCTATGTTATGCAGATGACACAACCTAGCTTGCTGACAGTGAAGAGGACTTGAAGCACTTACTGATGAAGATCAAAGACCACAGCTTTCAGTATGGATTACACCTCAACATAAAGAAAACAAAAATCCTCACAACTGGACCAATAAGCAACATCATGATAAATGGAGAAATGATTGAAGTTGTCAAGGACTTCATTTTACTTGGATCCACAATCAACATCCATGGAAACAGCAGTCAAGAAATCAAAAGATGCATTGCATTGGGCAAATATGCTGCAAAAGACCTCTTTAAAGTGTTGAAAAGCAAAGACATCACCTTGAGGACTAAGGTGCACCTGACCCAAGCCATGGTGTTTTCAATTACCTCATATGTGTGTGAAAGCTGGACAATGAATAAGGAAGACTGAAGAAGAATTGACGCCTTTGAATTGTGGTGATGGCGAACAATATTGAATATACCATGGACTATCAAAAGAACGAACAAATCTGACTTGGAAGAAGTACAGCCAGAATGCTCCTTAGAAGCAAGGGTGGCGAGACTACGTTTCACATACTTTGGACATGTTGTCAGGAGGGATCAGTCCCTGGAGAAGGATATCATGCTTGGTAGAGTAGAGGGTCAGTGAAAAAGAAGAAGACCCTCAATGAGATGGCCTGACACAGAGGCTGCAATAATGGGCTCAGGCGTAACAACGATTATGAGGATGGCATAGGACCGGGCCATGTTTCGTTCTGTTGTACATAGGGATAATATGAGTGGGAACCAACTCAATGGCATCTAACAACAATACAGCAAGGTTGTGCTAACATGGGTGGGAGGAGGCCAACAGGGAAGCAGGAGGGGGCCCACCTGCCAAAGGCCTTCCCGATGGCCGACGGCCGGGCCTCATAATAGTACTGCTTGTATTCATCCATCCACACCTCTGCAGTGCGCTTGGTATTCCTAAAAGGAGAGGAAAGAGCGAAATAAAGTCACCAGGGAGTCAACAGGGTCAAGATCAAGATTAGCACTGTACAGTAGAAGGGGAGGAGAATCTCATGAGTGTATGCAAAACAATACTGATTTGGAGTGGCATGAATTAGTACAATCTGTTTGGAGGACAATCTGTTTACTCCCATCATCTTTGTAGGTATATATGTTCTTTGACTCTCCACTTCTAGGAATCTAGTCAAAGAAAATACCCACATCTGAGCACAACGGACATGTACAAGAATATTTGTTTAACAACACACTGGAGACAACATAAATGTCCATCACTAAGAGAGTGATTAATTACTGCCACATGTTGGAGTCCTAGGCAGCCTTGGAAAAGAATGCCACGGTTAGTATGCACTGCCATGGAAGGATACATAAGTGTTGAATGTAAAAGCAGCATGCTGCAGAGAAAATATACAGTATGACCCCATTTCTATAAAATGTGTGTGTCTCTCTATAAAATATATATGAACATGAATTGAAAGGTTTGGCATGATTAGCAGCAATCTATTAATAGTAGTTACTTCTGGAGAGACAAGTGGGATATGTAAGGATAAGACTGGGTAAAAGAGACTTTTCCTTTTTTCTTTATCTATGGCATAAGGAGTGAAAATATAAACAGACATATGTGTGTCTATATATGTAACATATATCTTTACTACTTTAGTTTTTACAGTAAGCATGTACTACTTTTATAATTATAAAAACAGTAAAAATTGGGTGCAATGGGATGCAAAACGAAACAGTAGGCCACTTAGTTAGCTAGATGTGGGTAGCAGCTGCTCCTCACTCTACACACGTAAGCACAGGCCTCACCAGGTTCAGAATCATCCTGATGAGGAGGGGATGCTCGTGACAATTCCTCCCACCCACCCCTTGCCACCTCTGTTAGGAGAGTATGTCTTGGGGTGGTCTGCCAAGACCTCCTCACTTCCTCTTAAGACAGTGGGATGTGGGTGGGCAGATGCTTGACCAAGTCAGGGTTGGGACACTGGCACCTATGACCAGTACTTGGGGCTCAAGAAGTGGAGGGCAGTAATCAGTCAGTCATTTGGCTAGTTTCCCAAGAAAAAGACAAAGTCACGAGAGACCTAGTGGCAATACTTCCACCCCTAAAAGTACCTGGAATTCCAGGATGTGAGATCTGGGAGGGGGAGACTGAGGCCCAGAGAGGGGGAGTGGCTGCCCAAAGTCACATGGTGAGTAACTGAAAGAGAGAGGCTCGAAAACCTAGGAGGCCTGGCTCCTAATCCAGTGCTCTTTCAACTAGGACCTACCTGATGTAGGTGAGGGCATTGCCCTCAGGGAAGTTGTAGGGGTGCCGTTTCCTGAAGACGTGGCCCACCCGGCTGCAGGGGACAATCTCCAAGCTCCCACCGCACATCCACACCCTGAAGGAGAGTTCTGCAGGAGATGGCAGCTGTCAGGAGGGGAAGAGGGCCCCTGGCAAGTCCCCACTGAATGAAGGTGGGAAGGGGCAGGCTTCTCCTCTCTTTGGTGTCTCATTGGAGACATGATGGGGTTGGAGCTCCTGGGCCTGTTTAAATGGGGTGCACTCACTCCTTGAATATGTTCCTGACTGCTCACCCCTTCCATATGTGTGTGCATGAGCCCCCACCCCCACCCAACACACACTCCCCATATCTGAGCCCTGGGAGAGCAGTGAGAAAACCTCTGAGCGAACATCAGGACCATGAGTTAAAGGAAAACTGAACCAAACAGCAGCATCATTTCCAGTCTCTGCCCAGAAAGCCCTGCCAGACATGAGCTAAGGAAGACATGTCTACTTGTCAGCCAACTCTGGGTGCCTGCAAGGTTGGAAAGCTACCAATCAAGCCACCGGCTGATCCAGCTGGTCTCTTTCTGGCTTGCCCCAGGCCTCCCTCTGGGCCCAGGTGGTCTCCATTTATAGGCTACCTGCTTGTCCACTTCAGACATGCTTCCTTTGGATGGTGGTGGTAGAGCTGAAGGAACTTTTGCAGATTCCTGTGGCCCCTGGTAGTATCAGGAGATGCAAGAAGAGGCCATTCTGCTTCCCAGAGGCGGCCATCACAAATTACTCTCTCTGTTCTCCACCCATCGGTCACCATTTCTGGCAAGGATCCACCTTGGCAGCTGGCTGAACCTCACATGATCTCTTCCCATTTCCTATTTCCTTTTATATTAACCCTATAGTTGGGCACTCTGTGACTTTAAAACACCTCCTTCCTGTCCCAGAAACTCCATACCACCTCCCTTTTTTTTAATTAAAAAAAAAAGTTCTCTCATGGGTTCCAGCCTTGGTCCCTCTGCCCACCCACCTAGTCGGCTTCTTCTAGCCCCGGGTACACTTGTGGTCCTGGCCAGGTCTGGGGGTTCTCACCTGGCAGAGCTGGTCAGTGCTCTCCCAGTGATAAGCAAAGTGGGGAGGGAAGGAGGCAGGATAAGGCCCACCTCTGGCCAGCCTGTGTGCACCATGAGACCTCCAGGTGTGGTTCAGGAGCCAGGGCTGAACATTCAGCATATCAAACCCACATACAGGCTACGTTAGTGGGTTCCCCTAGTCTGCCCACAACCTGCCAGGGCTCTGTACTTCTCCAGGTCAGAGCTCTGCAGCTGGCCTTAGCAACTGAGGTTTACAAGTGGGGACAGACTCAGGGGACAGAAGAGCTGCATACTGGTTCCATTTCTACCAGACTAACTTGTAATGCTAATTAAATCACTTCATCCCACTCGGTCCATATTTTCCATACTGTTATTAGCTATTATTATTGTTATCATTGTCAACAATGACAACAACAATAGCTGTAACTATTACCAGCACCCATTTACCAAGCACTTACTACGTGCCGGAGTTCCTGGGTGGTGTAAATGGTTAATGCCCTTGGCAGATAACTGAAAAGTTAGAGGCTGGAGTCACCCAGAGGTGCCTTGATCTACTTCAGAAAAATCAGCCATTGAAAACCTTACAGAGAACAGTTCTACTCTGACACACATGGGGTAGCCATGAGTCATAGTTGTCTCAAAGGCAACAAGTACTGGCACTGTGTGCCATCCCTTTACATGCGATGTCAGTTTAATTCTCACAGCAACCATGTGAAGTCGGTATTATTATCCTCATGTTTCTTATAAGGACCATGAAACTCAAAGGCCTTAAATAATCTTTCCAAGATCACCCAAATACTAGATTGCAGAACTGCAATGTAAAGTTCACACTTAGTCTAGCAAGCTGCACTGTTTGAATCAGATTCTTTAGTTCCTTCAGCAGATTTTTACTAAGCACCTATTACATGCCATACACTGTCCTAGAACCCCTTATACTCTAGTGGAAGGAGGCAGAAGCTCAATAAAATAAGAAGAAATATGATAAGAAACAGGAAAATGAGAAAGACATGTAGTAAGTCGGATGGTGATGAGTGCAGCAGAGAAAAGTTAAGCAGGACAGGGGCTGAAGAAGGCCAGTGGAGGGGGTGCTAAATGTTAATTAGGCCGATGAGAGAGATATTCTCACTGATAAGGGAGCATTCAAGCTACAGCCTGAAGGAGGTGAGGGAACTCAACCTGTGGCTATCAGGGGAAGAGCGCTCCAGGCAGAGGAAGGTGCAAGGGCAAAGACTCAGAGGTAAGAGCATGGCTGGCCAGTTCAAGTAGCAGCAAGGAGGCCAGTGCAGCCAGAGTGGGGTGACATAGGATGGGAGAAATAGGAGAGGAGGGCAGAGTTAATGGGCTGTGTCTTTTGAAGGGTGAGGAATGGGGGCAGATAGTGTAGGGCCTGGTGGCCAGTGTAATGACTTCTGCTTTTGCTCTGAGTGACATTGAAGCCCTTGCAAATTTTGAGCAGAGAAGTGATGTGATCTGACTATGTTTTAAAAGGATCCCTAAAGACAAACAACCCAATTAAGAATGGGCAAAGGATTTGAACATTTCTCCAAGGAAGACATACAAACGGCCAACAAACACATGAAAAGATGCTCAACATCGTTAGTCATTTGCATTACGGAAATGCAAATCAAAACCACCATAAGATACCACTTCACACCCACCAAGATGGCTACAATAAAAAAAAGGAAAATAGTAAGTATTGGAGAGGATGTGGAGAAACTGGAACCCTCATACACGGCTGGTGAGAATGTAAAATGGTGTAGCCACTGTGGAAAGCAGTTTGATGGTTCCTTAAAAAGTTAAACAGAATTACCACATGACCCAGCAACTCCATTCCTAGGTATATACCCTAAGGAGTTGAAAACAAGTATGCAAACAAATACTTGTACATGAATGTTCATGTCAGCACTATTCACATCAGTCAAAAGGTGGAAATAACTCAAATGTCCAACAACTGATGAATGCATAAACAAAATGTGGTATATACTAACAATGGAATATTATTCAGCCATAAGAAGGAATGAGGTACTGACGCCTGCTACAATGTGGATGAACCTTGAAAACTTTATGCTGAGTGAAAGAAGCCAGACACAAAAGATCACATAATGTGATTCCATTTATATAAAATAACCAGAATAGGTAAATCCATGGAGACAGAAAGTGGATTGGTGGTTGCCGGGGGCTGTGGGGAAGGGGAATAGGGAGTGACTGCTTATTGGATACAGAGTTTTCTTTTGGGGGTGATGAAAATGTGTTGGAAGTAGACAGAGGTGGTGGTTGCACAACAATATGAATGTACTAAATGCCACTGAATTGTACCCTTTAAAATGACTGATTTTATGTTATGTGAATTTCACCTCAACTGAAAAAAAAAAAAAAAAAAGGATCCTTAATGTGAAGCCCAAGGTTTTCACATTTGCCACCCCACCCAAGCTGGCTTTTGGGCTCCTAGTTTTGGATCTCTTGGGGGACACAGGAACAAGATTCAGTTTGTGCGTCTCCTTTTCTTCAACAAAGGAATAAAATGAAAGGCTCAAACCCACCAGCGGCGGGAGTCTCACAGCTCAAAACTGGTCCGAGCAGCTGAATGTCTGACTGAACACCACGGCTAGCCTAGAAATTACTTTGAATTTCTTATAAGAAACAAAACCTTCCCCAGAACCACTCCAGAGTTCACTTTTCAAGTTCCCCAACCACAGTGCCCTCGCCTCAGGTGGAGTTTGAAGTTGGCTATTTGATCATTTACTGTTTCTCTGTCAGGCCCAGCCTTAGAGAAAAGGCCTCAGGATGCAGTGAAGGAGAGACTGTTAGTTTCCCGTCCTTGCAAGTCTTTACAGGAAACCAGTTTTGCCAAAGCTCCCTTCAGGCTGAGACTAGGACACAAAGAAGGTCACTGAGGCCCAAAACACATGAAAGGGGGTTGGAATGAAAGGGTCACTGCATCCCAGTTCCCAGGATTTATGCCTCAAGCCTCTAAATGCCTGCCTGGAAACGGTTTCCAAGAGTAAGTTGCAAAGGGGGAGAAAACTCAATGCTTATTTCCACTATGGTGGGTTGTGAGTTGGGATCAGGCCTGGCTTAGGTCCCACTGCTTATCTGTTTCCTGATCAGAGAGAAAGGAAAAAGAGTCCTCCTGCTCCCAACAGCTTCTCAGAAACACAGACTTTGACTTTGATAATATCCCACAACACTTAAGCTGTTCTGGCAAAGGAGCTACAGACATGGAGTTTCCTGACTGAAACTCGGTGTTCCCATCTGTTAAATGGGTGAGATACCACCAGCCCTACTTCTTTCACAAGGAAACTGGGCAGGATGAAAAAGGAAACAGCGGGAAAGCACTGAGTCCACTCTGACAGCAAGAGCAGGCTCTGGTATTTTATAGGCCACAAAGAACCTTCGGGCTCACTCTTTCGCCTTCTCTACCTTGCTCTGTACCTGGGAGGCTGTTGTGGGGGCTGCATCCCTGGGTTTCTCTCAGGCTGACAGGTTCAGCCAGTAGGAGGCACCAGCAGGAGATCAGAGGGAGAAGAGAGTAAGGGTATTTATCCCCCCGACACCCTCTACCTGGGCAACACAAGCTGGCTGTACACGCCCTCTCCTGTAAGGGCTCCTGTTAGGGGCCCTCGCCACACAGCTTATGCAGACCTAGGGGTGGCTCGACTTCCTGTGATCACCAGCCCCACCCCGTACGTAGTACACTATCTCTTGTGGTTCCCTATCCCTGCCACCACCATGTAAATAGGCCATCTAGTAAACCCTCCTCAAAGTGCCCACGTTGGGTACAGTCTGTCTCCTGCCAAGACACTTGCTGATACACACACTTTATTGAACCTAACCCTTACCAGCAACCCTGGGAGATGTGTGCTCTTCACTTCCCATTTTTCAAATGAAACAGATTCAAAAAGGTTGACTGACTTACCCAAAGATATCACACACTGGAGTCCCGGCTCCAACCCATCCTGTTGCCTTTCCATAGTGCCACGTGGCCCTTGAGTGACATGCTGAGAAGTGTGTGTGTGTGTGTGTGTGTGTGTGTGTGTGTGTGTGTCGGGGGCAGCAAACCCAGCTCCAGCCTTCTCTAGGCCCCTACTGAAACATTTTGCCCCAGTTTCTGTCTCCTCATGGCTGCCTAAGCTTCCCTCTCCTGGGTCTTGTGGGTTCCTTACGGTATCATGGGTAACGGTGATAGCCACCAGCACAGGGCATGTATTTTAGCTCATTATCTCATTTAGTACTTTTAACAACCTTTTAAGGAAACTGAGGCTTACGGAGGCTTTCACTTGCCCAGGGCCAAACAGCTTGTAGGTGGTAGGATTCAGATTTGCCCTCAGGCCATCTGACCCTATTGCTTACACCAACCACCATCCTCTACTGTCCACTTCCCAGCCTTTCTGCTAACAAGCAGAAGTAGGGTAGGGAGGAGGCCGCACGTTTAAGCTGCAGTTCATGTTACAGTCTGTGTGTTCTTCCACACACATGTGGCCACATGCTCCCCCTGAGCACCTAAATCCCTTTGCTTACTAGCTGTGTGGCTCTGGACAAATCACTTAACCTCTCTGTGCCTCAATTTCTTTATCTGTAAAATGGAGATAATAATAGTGCTTATAATAATAGTACTTACATTATTATTAGGGTCCTTGTGAGGATTAAATGAGTTAATATGCATAAATTCCTAAGAACAGAGTCTCACGCATAGAAAGTATTCAGTCAGGGTTACCTATTATTACTACAGTGAAACCTGTCAGAGCTGAAACTCAATAGGATTGCCTTCTTTGTCTGGGTTTAGCAGGGTGCAGTCTGACCACTTTTCTATCAGTCATTTTAGTGGAAAAAATTTGAGTTTTCCTTCTCTGACAGGTTTCCTCCTTATAAAAGTTCTGGCTTTCGCAGGTTTTACTGTATTATTTCCCAACTTACCAAAATTCTCTCCTCCCCAGATGTCCATCTGGGCATCATACTTCCCCAAGTGGTTAAACCAGGACTTGTCGATCACAAAGATTCCTCCAGCTATGACAGGCGTCCTGGGAGCAGGAAAGGAAGAAGGCAATGCATGGAATCTAGACGCAGGAGCCCCTTTAGACGGCCCCAAGACCCAAGGCCGTTTGCCCCAGAATCCCCTGCTTGCAGTGTCCTTGGGGCAGGATATCTGGCCAGCCCCCTGGCCCCTCATAACTGTTCCCATGGCCTCTGTCCTCTCTGTCCCTGGAGACAGGGCTCAAAGGCCCAGAACAGAGTCAGCACTTAGACTGTGCACCCTCAGGAGCCCCAGGTGTCTGATATGGCCTCCCAGGAACCACCTAGGCCTCTGAACCAAGGAAGAAAATACCCATAGCAGCCCTGACCTTATAGGCCTGGTGGGGTCTGTCCGGCTCATCTTCTGCTCAAGAGGGATCTGCTCCCATTTGAAATGTAGGCTCCAGTCGAATCCTAAGGGACAGAGCAGGTTGAAGATGGGGCTCAGGGCAGAGCCCCTTGGGGCTGTTCACTCCCCTCACTCCACCACCCCTCTGTCTCTCTTGATTAGAGTCCCGGCTTGCAGGGGACCCTGCACTCTCCATGCAGCCGTTTCCTTTTTCAGAATGAGACAAGTCCCTGACCTCATGGAGTTTGCAATCTAGTGGGCAAGAATGAAACAACAGAGATATATAAATAAATGGATAATGTGTCAGTTAGGGGTAATAAGTGTTAAAAATAATAATAATAAAGGAGAGGTGTCCATGCTATTTGAGAAAGAGTAATCAGGAAAGGCTCTCTGATGAGCTGAAGTTAAAGAGCTGAATGAAGGATGGATCCATGCATAGACCTGGGGAAACAAAATCCTGGCACAAAGATCAGCAGGTGCAAAGGCCTTGAGATGATTTCCCAAAGAGGAAATGCCTGGCTCCCTTTAGAACCCCACACAAGGGACCTAACTAATGTCTGTGTCCATTTATTAGGAGTCCAAGCCCCAAATGGGAAACCCACTATGCCCACTAACTCCCGGCAGCAAATTCTCTAGAGCAGCACTTTCCAATAGAACTTTCTGCAATGATGGAAATGTTCTATATCTGTGCTGTTCAATATGGTAGCCACTGACCTTATTTAATAAGGAGCCCTGGTGTCGCAACGGTTAAATGCTCAGCTGTTAACCAAAAGGTTGTCAGTTCAAACCCACCCAGCAGCTCTGTGGGAGAAAGACCTGGTAATCTGCTCGCATAATGATTACAGCCCAGAAAACCCTATGGGGCAGTCGTCTACTCTGTCACATGGGGTCACTCCGAGTTGAACAACAATAACAACCTTATTTAGCTATTGGGCACTTGAAATGTGGCTAGTATGACTAAGGGACTGTATTTTTAAATTTATTTAATTAATTTAAAGAACCAAATGTGGCTAATTGTCCACTCTTTGGGACAGTGCAGCTCTTGTGTCTAGACTAGAGCTTTCCAAAAGAAATACAATGCAAGCCACAAATATGAGCCCCATATATAATTTTAAGTTTTCTAGTAGCCACATCAAAAAGTAAAAAGAACACATGGAAGCAATTTTAATAGCATATTTAAAGCCAATATATCCAAAATATTATCATTTGAACATGTAATCAATATAAAAATTCCTAATAAGGCATTTTATACTCATACTAAGTCTTTGAAACCTGGTGTGTATTTTATATTTACAGCGTATCTCGATTCAGACTAGCCACAGTTCCAGAGCTCAGCAGCTAAATGTGGCTTGTTGTTGCTGCCATCAACTCAGCCCCCATCTTGACCCCATGAACAACAGAACGAAACTGCCATCCACATGATTGGTTGAGCATAAGACTGTTGTAATCCATAGGGTTTTCATGAACTAGTTTTTGGAAGTAGATCACTAGCCTTTTCTTCCTAGTCTGTCTTAGTCTAGAAGTTCTGCTAAAACCTGTTTAGCATCATAGCAACACACAAGCCTCCACTGACAGATAGGTGGTAGCTGCACATAAGGTGCATTGGCTGGGAACTGACCCTGGGTCTCCTGTGTGGAAGGTGAGAATTCTACCACTGAACCACCACTGCCTCTTCAAATGTGGCTAATAGCTACCATATTAGACAGCCCAGTTCTAGACCTTTCCCAGGGTGTATATGCTAAAATTCATGTCAGGTTATGAACTACAAGGCTGAGGATTCCCCTTTTCCCACCCCCAAGACAGCTGTGACATCATGCCCTTCTGCAGGGATTTGTGGCCATGGTCCCTGAGCCGGCAGCATTTGGGAAGGACGTGTCAATGTTGGGGACGAGGACTGGAGACTAGCCACGTCTCTGTCATTGATGGCATCAGGATCTTGCAACTGCCAGTTCTAGCCCTTTGTCTCCATGCCAGGTCTCCACTCAATCCTTCTTCATTTTCTCCTTGGAGGTAAGGGGTGTGTGGGGCTCTCTGGCACAGCTGGGACAAAGAGTACCAAGCCAGGGCCTTTGCCTGCCCTCACCTGCCTCTCTTCAGGTCTAAAGGCCCTCCCCAGGGAGCAGGACCCACCTCCTCGAAGGTCAGCAGATGCTGCAAGGTAGGCAAAATTATCCAGACTGATGACATCAATGATGGGGCTCACCACGCGGGTGTGGTCCTAGGAGAGGAGACACAAGATGGGTGAGGCCAGAGGCTCCTCTGTGAAGAAAGGCCCAGCCACCTGCCCTGGGAGGAAGCTCTCTCTGAGGCACTGGCCCTCGCCACTTTCTGCAGGACATTCCTAAGGCCGCCCCAGAACCCTGGCAGGTTCCCAGGAGCCGTCCCGCACCACCACACACAGGCTCCTTGGAAGTCCCACCTGGATCCCATGGGCACAAAAGCTCTCTCAGCCTCTTCCTCTCACATCGTGTTGAGTAGTTCTGGGATCTCACCTCCTCAGTGAAGCTCTCCTTGACTGCTGCAGGCTGAAGGGATTTCTCCTTCCTTTAAACTGCCCTCACAATCATAGTCTAGACAATTCCTGGGACACGTGTTGTCTGAGGTGGCTCTTCTGTTGCCGCTTTGAACTATTTTATTGATTATCATTTATCTTTGTTTGGGTTGAGTCTTCCCGACTGGACCACCAGCAGCTTAAGTGCAGGGACCCTGTGGTCCTAGTGTTACCTGGGTGCCATTACTCTCATGCCACATCCACCTCAAGGTCAGACTTGCAGCTCCCTTCATCACTTCCCAGGACACAAATCCAGCTCCAAAACATTGGTGAGTAATGTTGATTTTACTAAAGGTTTTTCTTCGGTGGGGGGAGGGTATATGTGTATGTGTTTGATTATGTCATATACCACACAGCAAAACTTAATCCCCCTTTCATTAGTCCTCCCTTCTCTCTCCTTCCATGGAGGAACACAGAACAGAGCCTCTTCTTTGTCTCTTCTCTTTCTCACTCTGATGCCCAAATCTTCTTGTCTGAAACTTGGAATTCAGCTCTTACCCTCAGCTCACACACCTTCTCAAGACAATGAAGGCCTTAGGGGTGGGGGTGGCTGATCGTCAGACACCGTCTGTGTTCCTCACAGTTCTCCAGGGGGCCTCGCCTCATCCTTTTCATAGGCATTTTTTTTATTGAGATAGAATTCTCATACCATAAATTTCACCATTTTACAGTATATAATCCAGTGTTTAGGGTATTCACAAGGTTGCGTAACTATCACCACTGTTTAATTCCAGAACATCTATCTAATTCCCCCCCAGCCCTCTCTGCTTTTCACCACCCCAAAAAAGAAATCTCACACCCATTAGCAGTCCTTCCCCCATTCTCTCCTTTTCCCTGGAAAACACTTATCTACTTTTTTGAATTTGAGTCTACAAATCTCTATGAATTTGCCTATTCTGGACATTTCATATAAATGGAATCATGTACCACTTTCGTGCTCTATATACGTGGTCTTCCATGTCTGGTTGTTTTTTTTTTTTTTCTTACCATGTTTTCAAGGTTCATCCATGTTGTAGCAGGTATCAATACTTCATTCTTTTTTAAAGACTGAATAATATTCCATTATATGGATATACCACATTTTGTTTATCCATTCATTAGCTGAAGTACATTCTGGTTGTTTCCACTCTTTGGCTATTATGAAAAATGCTGTTCTGAACACCCATGTACAGATATTTATGTGAATATATGTTTTCAATTCTCTTGAGTATATATATGTAGGAGTAGAATTTCTGGGTCATATTGTAATTCTATGTTTACTTTTTTTTATTGCGCATTAAGTGAAAGTTTACAGAGCAAATTAGTTTCCCATTCTATAGTTTGTACATAAAGTGTTTCATGACCTTAGTTTCATTCCCCACAATGTGTCAGTACTCTCCCCATTTCCACTCTGGGTTCCCCATTTCCTTTCGTCCTGATTTTCTAGCACTTCCTGCCTTCTCACCTTTGCTTTTGGGCAGGTATTGATTGCCCTTTTGATCTAGTGTAATTGATTGTTCTAAGGAGTAGCTCCTCTCTGGTGTTATTTTTTATCTTAAGTGCTTACCTATTGTTTGGCTGGGAGGAGGTCTCCGGGATGACTTCAGTTTCAGGTTAGAAGGGTGTCTTAGGGCTATAGTCTTGGGGGTTCCTCCAGTGTCCATCAGACCAGCAAGCCTGGTCCTATTTGTGGATTTGATTTTTTTGTTCTGCAATTTTCTCCCACTCTGCCCGGGACCGTCTGCTGTAATCCCAGTCAGAGCAGTTGGTAGTGGTAGGCGGGCACCATCTAGTTCTGGTCACAGGGTCATGCAGGCTGTGGTTCATGTAGTCCATCAGTCCTTTGGACTGATTTCTCCCTTGAGTCCTTGGTTTACCTCACTTTCCTTTGTTCCGGACGGGAAGAGACCAATAGTTGTATCTTAGATGGCCACTGGAAAGCTTTTAAGACCCAGATGCTACTCACCAAGTAGGATGCAGAACATTGTCTTTATGAACTATGTCATGCCAATTGATGTACACTTCCCCCGAGTCTATGGTCCTTTGTCTTCCAGCCTAGGAACTTCAACCTGCGAGGTTTTTGGTTATACCTAAGAGGTTTCCCTGACTGCCACTTGTGCGCTCTATATGAGCTGCACCTACAGTCGTGTATGTAGAAATATCCCCCACCAAACTTATATCTACCTGTTTATCCATTCGTAAATTATCGTTTGTTAATACTATTGGCGCAGGATTGTCTATGCTGTAGTCGTCACCATAGTTTCCCTTTATTCTTGCGTTCCTCTCAGTGTCCTCTCTTGCCTTTGTCATATTTGCTGACGTCCCCCATATTATGTATTGCCTTTCCCTTCACCAATATTAACTTCTGTCTTCTATCTAGTTAGTAATTTTTCCTTCCTCCCTGTCCCATCCCTGGTAACCATCAAAGAATGTTTTTTTCTTTTTTTCCTGTGTATAAACCTTTTGTTGTTACTTTATAATAGTGGTCTTACACAACATTTGTCCTTTTGTAATTGCCTTATTTCACTCAGCATGATGTCCTCCAAATTCATCCATGTTGTGAGATGTTTCAGGGATTCATCATTATCCTTTATCGTTGTGTAGTATTCCACTGTGTGTAGGTACCACAGTCTGTTTGGGTTGAGTCTTCCCGACTGGACCACCATTCATCTGTTAATGGGCACTTTCCATCTTTTTGCTATTGTGAATAATGCTGCAACCAACACGGGTGTGTATATGTCTGTTCGTGCCATGGCTTTTATTTCTTTAGGGTATATGCCTGGGAATGGAATATCTTTACTTTTTTTGAGAAACTGTTTTCCAAAGTGGCAGCATCACTTGATATTCCCACCAGCAGTGTATGAAGGTTCCAATTTCTCCACATCCTTGTCAACACTTGTTATTGCCCATCTTTTTTTTGTTTTTGTTGTGGTAAAATAAATGTCACAAAAATTTTGCTGTTTCAATCAGTCTTAAGTGTATTGTCCATCTTTTGATTATAGGCATCCTAAAGGGTGTGAAGTGGTATCTCCTTGTCGTTTTGATTTGCATCTCCCTACTGAGTAATGATGTTGAGCATCTTTTCATGTGCTTATTGGCCATTTGTATATCTTCCTTGGAGAAATGTCTATTCAAATCCTTTGCCCATTTTTAAATTGAGTCATTTGTCTTTTCATTGTTGAGTTGTAATTGCCTCATCCTTTCCTGCCATCTGTCGAAATCCTCCCTATTCTAGAGAATGCACGCACACATAGGGGCCCCCTGCCCTCTCTGCTCTTTGAAAGTACTCTCCTCTCCTCCCTCTTTCTCAGGTTTTCCAGCCTGACCAAAAGCTCCCCCAGCACAGGACTCCCACTTCCCCCAGGAGAAAACCATCACCCATGCGTCGAAGGAGCTTTATAGCTCACCCAGGCTTTCATCCATCTAATTCTCACAACAACCAGTGAGGCAAATACAGTCGGCCCCTGTACTCTGTATCTGCAGTTTCTGCATCCAGGGATTCAACCAACCGCGAATTGAAACAATTGGAGGAGGGGTAGTGATGTGTAGGCACACCCTGCTGTAGCCTCCCACCATTTCACAGATCCTCGGTCTTTCTCCAGCACTCCTTGTTTGAGCATTGTTCACCTGGCGTCTGATGTGCACTACGTAGTTAGGCCTACGATGGTACTGAGCACGTACAGAGTTTTTTTCTTGTCATTATTCCCTAAATAATAGAGTATAACAACTACTTACATAGCATTTACATTGTATTAGGTATTATAAGTAATCTAGAGATGATTTAAAGTGTTCAGGAGGATGTGCATAGGTTATATGCAAATACTGTGCCACTTTATATAAGGGACTTGAGCATCTGAGGATTTTAGTATCCACGGAGGTCCTGGACCAATTCCCTGCAGATACCAAGGGACGACTGTATTACAATTATCCCCATTTTCAGATAGAAAAAGCTTAATGAAATGAAGTCACTCGGGGAAGCAAGCGAGTTAGTCTTCAATCACTGACCGCCCGACTCCAGAAACATGGCAGGGGGCATCCCAAAGGGCACCCATCTCACCCAGGGACAGATGGACTCACCTCCTTCACTCGCTGCAGCATGGGCTGCAGCCACTCAGTGTTCACTTCACAGTGGCTGTCCAGAAAGGTGAGGACGGCCGCCATGGCCACATCTGCCCCGCGAACTCGGGACCGGATCAGCCCTGCAGTGGAAGTAGACAGGGGTTGGTGCTGGGACTGAGGGGAAAGCTGGTGCCAGCTTGCTTTCCAGCCATCCCCCAGAGCCCCAGGGCCTCCTCTCCACCCCTCCAGGGACTGAGGCTTCCTCTGAGTTATTGGGATTGAATTTATTTTGTCCTTCTGTTTGTTTCCATCTTCCCTCCCTCCTTCTCCTCCCTTTATTCCTCTCGTCCATCCACCAACCATTCATTATTCCACGGCCCTTCTCTGAGTGGCTGCCACATGCCAGACGCTGTTCTAGGCTCTAGGGACACATCAATGAACAGCCACAGTTTAGCAAATGGAAATTGCAACAGAGTGTGGTTTGAAGGAGAGCCAGAAACCAAAGTTTTGCTCCCCACTACCTCCCACCGAGAACCTCAGGGTGATTCCCACCAGCTGCACTATCACGTATGACACACAGAGAATCTTCTGGAATAAGACAGGCTTGAGTTTGTACGCCAGCCCCTTCACTCACCTTAAGCATGTTATTTAACCTCTCTGAGCCTCGGTTTTCTTATTTATAAGATGCAGAGAGCTAATAACCCCTACCTCCCAGGGCACTGTGAGGATCAAACAAGACACATGGAGAGTAGCTGGTGCCCAAGAGGCATTTTGTTCTTAGATTCTGCTCCTCCTGCATGTCCCTGAAAGCCTCACTAATAGCATATTGACTTTCAAGGAATGGTCTTGCTTTTGGCAGCTCTCTGGTCAGGCCTGGGGACCTGCCTGGTCAGGAGACAGGAGGCTCAGGTGGTCCTGCTGCTGCCAGAACAGCCATCAGGGCCCTATGAGCTGTCGGGTAGGCCCTGACCCAGTACGGGAGAGAAGGGCCTCACTCTGAGAGTTCTGAATACAAGTTGCTTCTGGGAGGAATTTCTCTGGCCACACCTCTGCCCAGCTCTGCCTTTATCTGTCTGACTACCCTCCATCTGTCCATCCAAAAGTCCATCTATCCATCCAAAAGTCCATCTGTCCATCCAAAAGCACCTAATCGTAAATCGATATCCACTGTTGGGCAAAAATCCAGGAAACAGCATAATCCCAGGCCTGATGGCCCCTGTAACCTACAAGCCACTCTCCCAGTGTCTGGGAGGGATTTATTTTGGCCACTTACATTTCAGCTTGAAGGTCTCACTCACCAATGTTGTCGTGGCCTCTCAGCCCAACTGGTCCTTCTTAAATACATCTATCACACCTTTCTCTCTCTCTCTCTCTCATGTATGCACTCTCCCTCTCAAACCTTCAGTGGCTCCTTGCTGTGCACCTTATCAAATCCAAATGCCTTCCTCTGGCTTCCAAGGTCCTCTGTCATTTAACTTCACTCCACCCATTCCCCCAACTGACCAGGCCTGGCTTCTCACTGAAAGGATGTGTAAGTAGAGGTAGGGTAAGAGGCTGGGCTTTAGGGTGGGTGGACAGAGTTAGAATCCGTCTCTAAACCTGAGCTTCCTTATATGCAAAGCGGGGACAGTAGGCTGTTGTGAGGACTGGATGTGGGAATGTAGGCAAAGTGAATGCCTGGCACATGTTGAGCACTCAAGAAGAGGGGCTGTTAGTATTACATGTCTACTTGTTCCTGACCCTTGCCTTTGCTTGCAGAGTCCCCAAGTCTCGAACTCCCTCCCTTGCTCCCCGTCACCTGTCCCACAGCCCCTTGCCCCAGTAGGACCTATCTCTCCCCCAAAAGCCCTCCCTGCTTATCCCAGCTTTCCTTCAACTCCTCTACTCCGATCTCCATGTTATTCACACATAACTATAACCAGCCTGTTGCTGAGGTAGATTCTGACTCCTCAGCTGCATAATAAGTTCTCCAAGGTCAGGGACCTTATTTTATACTTCTTTTGTGTCCCCTAGAGTGCCATGCACAGGGCTATGCCGTAGGTGATGCTCCAAAGCACTTCTTGATTGGAAGTGAGGTTACACCTGCATTGTACTGCCCTTTGAATTTCTCAAAGCATCTCCACAGAGCCTACCTCATCCAATCCTCACAATAACCGTAAAAGGCAGAAAAGGGCACTAGTATTAGCTCCATTTCTCAGAAGAGACAACAAGGCACCCAGAAGTAGAGCAACTTGCCTATGTTGTGCCATGGCAGAGGCTGGGATGGCAGGAAGGTCTTTCCACAGACCTTGCTCTCGGCCCATCGGGGATGCAGCAGGGCCATGCTGGGTTAGCATGACGAAAGGGAGTGGTGAGGTGCAGAGAATTGGACCAAGATGAGTCCATGGTGTGGCCCAGGACCCAGGGACTCACCTTCCCGCCGGTCATTGCGCAGGCACTTGACCTTGGGGATCCTGGTCAGGAGCAGACAATCTTCAGCTGGAGGTGGGGTTAGGGAGAAAGAAAGTAAGCTCCTTTAGATATGGGTGGCTGGAACTGCCCAGGAGTTGTCCCATAGCAGGGCCAGGGAAAGGGCCGGGAATGGGTGATGCATGGAGAGACGTAGTCATGTCTACCGGCTCCCACTCCCAGGCCAGACCATCTGAGGAACGCCTGTGCCTATAGAGTTACCCTGCAGGGGGCTCCAGAGAGCACCAGCAACTATGTTGCCAGCCTAGTTCTTGCAGAGCTAGATTCAAGGGACTATCTGTGCATGGCAGTTGTGATAATGAAGGATGTTACTGATATTGTTTTAATTTTTTTTATTGTCATCTCACTGGTGCCCCATTCAAAGCAACACTACTCTTTCTTCTCCTTTGGCACCAAGAAGGAAGGCCAGGGAGGGGACCTAGAAAAGACTAAAGATCTGGACTGGGGCACAGAGAGAGCAAGCACTCACGGTCAGTCTGTGGTAGCCAGGACAACCTCAAGAGTGCTTGCCCTAGTGTTCTGAGGAGATAGGAAGTAAAACGGGGGTAGAAAAAGGAAGGTGAATACTTACAGTCTGAACTGAAGTCATCCACTAAAATGATCTCCTGGATCAAGTTGGCAGGAGTTCGATTCAGGACACTGGAGCAGCAGTGGGGACAGAGAGGAGCCTGGACTTAGGGGGACACCCCCCATTCACCTCTCCCTGCACTGGGGGGCTCTCCTACTACACAGCTCAGGGGCTGGTACATTCCCACGGGCATCTGCTTGCGAGCTTTCCAGGCCCTGATCAGTGGCTAAGAAGTAGTGAGTTCCTCAGGCTTTTCCAGGGACCTGCTGACCCTGCCACCTGGACCCTCAGGCACTTGGGGGACCAATCCCAGATAGGGGAATGGGGACTGCCTAGTTGAGTTGGAGGAGACAGGAACTGCAGCTGCTCCAACTGCCTGAAGCTTAACAAGCCCTGCTCAGGGGCAACCTCAAGCTGGACCTGGAGTAGCCTGCCCAGAAGGCCTAATAGGTCAGGAGTCCCTGCATGGTGCAAATGGAAATCCATGTTAGAGGTCTGGGTTCACCCAGAGGTGCTTCGGAAGAAAGGCTTGGTGATCCACTTCCAAAAAATCAGCCATTAAAAACCATACGGAGCACAGTTCTACTCTAACACACACGAAGTCGCCATGAGTCAGAATCGACTTGACGGCAACTGTTTTTTGTTTGTTTATTTTTTAATGGGTCATGAGGCTTGTTCTTAGGAGTCCCCTTCTGCTCCTTTCTTCCACCATACTTCCTCCTCCCCTCCTTGGGAAAGGAAATCTAATCCCTTGAGTCCCTGGGATGCCACTGGGAACTCCTATCCAAATCACTTCTTGATTGGAAGTGAGGTTACACCTGCATTGTACTGCCCTTTGAATTGTCTAAGTTCATTGAGGAAATAGGGTGAGTGGGACTTAAACTTGACCATAGGGCCAAGCTTAAGAGAAGGCCAGAGGGCACCTCTCTCTGATTCACAGACAGGCACCTGCTGGGCTCACATTCACCTGTCTAAGGCCTCAAGTCCATTCCTGCCTCTCTCTGCTTCTGACCCCTGTATTTCTGCCCTCACCCTGGGGACCTAACCTTGCATCTGACTGCAGCATCGCGTTAACACTTGGACTTCTAGGGTTTTGACCCTGGCCATTCCCTGACCCCAATTCACCAGCCCCAGCTTCTCATAAGGGCAGGACTCACCCTTCCATTGCCTGCTGGTCTTCACACTATCTGGCCACAGCACCCTGTCTTAAGGTCCATCCCTGCCAGAGGCTCAGCGGGTTCTTCCGAGGCTTTGGGGGCAGCACCACCAAGGAACGAGAGTCCCAAGACTGTGCTTACCTCTTCACTGTGCGCAAGAGGGTGGAGCGGGCTTCATTGTGGAAGGTAATGATGACGCTGGTGGCCGGCAGGTCTAAGGAGTAGGACACGGATGGGCAACTGTGGAGGGAGCAGGGAGGTCAGAGGCCAGCTGTGGAGGCAGGCTCGAGGCTTTTCTTTGTCCAGGCCTGCTCCAGCGTGGAATACCCCTATGGAGCAGAAAAGGAAGCCCGAAGCCAGGACGCAGTCCCCTGCCCCTCCACGCCCACCCTCTAACCCACTCAGGCCCAGCACTCAGATGCCACCCAGCCTGGAGGCCGCAGCGAAGCAGCAGTTTGGGGGACCTTTCCAGGCCCAGGGGATCTTTACCAAAGACCTGGAGTATCTGGAACGCCAAATCCATTCAAGTGTTAGTAGGTAGGACTCCTCCCATGTGCAGGCACTGCACCAGACCTGGGATCAGCATTGAACCAGACAAACTCCCTGCCCTAGGGAGCGAACATGCTAGCAGATTGAGGGAGATCAGATGCAGGCCCAGAGGGAAAACAGCCTCCTTGGTCTTCTGACACTCTGGGACTTCTTCCTTCTCTTCTCCCCCACTCCTTACATTTGGTAGAATCTGGAGAGGAATGGCCCCCACCCGCCTGCCCATAGGTACCTCCTCCCTGCACAGATACTAGCAGCCTGCTGGAGACACCAGGCAGGGTCCAGCTTCTCTCTTCCCCAGGGTTCCTGGTCTCCAGTGGAAACTTAAGTGCGGCTGGAGGCCACCAAAGGCACCTCCTGCTACCTGGCTCCCTCCCCTGTCAGCTCTCGGTGCCGCCATTTACAGACAGCACATTCTTGGCCCATTGGCTCCCACTCCTCAGGAAAGAGAATTAAAGCAATCCATTCCTGCCAGCCATCATCCCTGTTGTTTCTGCAAATGCATTTATCTGTGCTCCTGGGGCCAGCTGGAAGGCGGCTGCCGCACTGGTTTTCATGGCAATCCTCTTTATTACAATTGCTCTCTGACTATTCCAGCAGGGACATTTTTTCATTACAACATTTATTCCACGGACAGCAGTGTAGAGCCAGCATTCCCAGGCCCATTTCCTGGCCTGCAGAGCAGACAGGGTCAGACAGGCAGGAGTCCCACCAGCCTGGGACCCCCATGGGAGAAATGCTGAGAGGCTTTAAAATAACTGTCCTCAGGATATGAAAGTTGGGGGGAGGATGGGGAAATTCACCTCCTGCCCCTTAAAACCATACTTTCCAATGCCTGTCCTTGCAAGGGCATGCAGATCTGGGGGCAGGAGGGGGCTTGGCTGGCTGAGTGTGGAGAAGCAGGCAGAGGGCGCTCCTGACCCCTGCATTTCTGCCATCATCTTGGGGGATCTAACCCAAGAGCAAGACACCTCCTGGCCACCCAGTACTGACATCCAGGGTCCCCTGTTCTCTGTCCTTGTTCCCTAGCCATCTGGTGCCCAGGAAGGAGGGTATCTAGATGGCGATGCTCATTCTCTCCCCGAAGGCAGCAAACCCACAATTACTGGGCGTCAGCCAACACCTCATCTGGAGGGTGGTCCTTCCAAGCTGCAGACACATGGGTGGATCAGTTCCAATGCACCTTCACTGCTCTGCTAGACTTTTACATGGAGCATAGAGGAGGTCCTGAACCCAGCCTGGGTCAGCAAGGAACTTTCCCCAGAAGAGAGGATACTGAGCCATCTTGAAGTACGCAGGTGGGGCTGGGTAGGGGTGTGTTTGAGCAGAGGAAACAGCGTGTGTAAAAACAAAGAAGGGAAGAAAGAGGAGGCAGGACTGCTAGAGCATTAAGTGCAGGTGAGAAGAGGCTAGGAAAGTAGACAAGGCCAGATCATGGGGGAAGGGGTGGCTTATACTTCAGGATAAGGAGCTTGGACTGTTCCTGTGGGTGATGGCAGGAAGAAGAAAGACTGGAGGTGATGACTCATAATCTAGATCAGAGGAAGTGACAAGATCCTGAACCAGGAAATTTTGTTAGGGGGAGGGGAAGGGTAGTGGTGGTTTAATGACTTACCCAAAGTGGGACACTTCCTTGATCCTAGTCCCACCTGACTGCATTGGGAGCATAAAGCACAAGACTGGGAAGCATTTTTGGGAGGGGCTGAGGAGGTGAGGCAGGAGGGTAGGATGAGAAAGGGAGGCCAGAGGGGCAGCACACAGTTCTCCACTGCTTGCATGGCAGGGGTGGGGTGGGGTCCTCTTCACTCAGACACCATCAGCAGGGTACCTGGAACTCCTGGCTCGCCCGACCCTCAAACCCCCTGTGGCCCCCTGATAGGTCACTGCCAGACTGAGGTGTTGGAGGGTTTCCTTTGGCCTTTGCAGGCCTGCCTGCAGCCTGATTAGACCCTCAGAAGATCAATAAAATAGGCAGGAAAAGAAATTGAGGATGCGGGTTTGAATATCTCAACTAGATTCTTCCTCATTTCTTAAATACACATGACTGAAAGACAGTAAGCTAAACAGTGTTAGCCCTTCTCCCCACCTTCCTTTCTCCATCGGCACAATGGAGGCCATACCTGTAATGGCGGGTGTCCCGGATGGGCCTGTCTGGGCTCAGCTTGTCACTCTCCAGTTGGTTGAAGGCGTGCTGCCTGTAGGGGTCCTCTCCAGCCTTCAGCTGCTTGGCTGCTAGGTATGCTTTCTCATCAAAGCCTCTTGAGGGTGTTCCTGTCACCTAAGACAAAGGTCAGCATCAGAGGGGCCCACAGGCAAGAGGACTGGCGTAGCTGCTGTGTGGTAAACACTTACTATACACCAGCCATGAGCCAGCTGCTCTACCTCATTTGTACCTTACCCCAATTCTGTGAGAAGGAGATCTTATTTCCTCCATTATACGATGAGGAAACTGAGGCTCAGAGAGGTTGAAAAAAAGTGCCCAAGGTCAGGGCTAGTAAGTTGCAGGGTCTGGATTCAAACCGCGGTCGTTCTGACTCTAAGCCCACACTCTTAACCAACATTCTTTGCTGGATATGGAGAGGGTGACTCCTGGGGTGTACCAGACTTCCAAGACAAGGTGACCTGAGGGGAACACAAACCAGACTGGAGTCCACCAACAACCTGTAGATTGACAGTCTCCAGGGATGAGCTTGGGCCTTACACTGGGCTAGGCATATCGGAGGTGCTTGATTAGTAAAACACCCAGGTCTTGGACAACCTCCTTACTACCCGTGAGAACAAGCAAGCCCTCAACAGGCTAATGCCAGAGCTTCCAGAACTTGCACGCACAGACAGTGATGCATCTTCTCTGGGACTTTTGCTTGCTGCTGAAATAGTCCCATCAGACCCACTGAGTCCACAGTGCTAAGTGCTGGGGAGTGATGGATAACAGCCTCCCTCCTCCTTAGCCACACTCTACCCTGTGCTCCCAAAGTCCCACCATCAGAGACACTGGGGAAGGACACATCAGAGATGAATGGATGGATGGATGGATCCTGACACCTTATTACTTGAACCAAACCGCTGACTATGTTCCCCAGAGTGCCATGAAATATCATCAACGGTGAGTGCATCCCGACTCCAACCCATCCACCCACTGTGGGCCTGCAGAGGCAGCAGGAAGGCAGGTCTGGATTGCTCATTCACAGAACCCTTGCATGAGGACTCTGTCACAAGCCTGCTCCCCAGAGGGATGGTCCCAGGAAGGCAGCTGGACCTGCAGCAGATGTGTCAGGTGATGCTGGAGAATGTCTACCAGCAGCCCAGAGCTTCCTTGTTCTCCGGAGAGCCCAGCTCCCAACCACACTGGACAAGAACGCAGAAGGCTCCAGGGAGCTCTTTTCTCCTTAACTGCTGCCACTCTGTAATGCTTGCATCCTGTCCTTGGAGCCAGTCAGAAGCTCCCTTAGGTCAGAGCCAGGGAGGGAGATCTCCTTGAGTCCACTGGATTAGCCCCTCATGCTAGACACAGGTGCTCGGGCATGTATGTTGAGGATGGTGACAACTACTGGGCTGCTGCTGTAATGTTCTGAGTCAGTACCAGGGGCTGAGCAGATGGGACAGAGCCCCCTGTGGGCTTGAAATCCATTGCAGGAAAGACAGGAGGAGGGAAAGAAGGAGAGAGGGAGCAAGTGAGAGGGAGAATATTTTGGCTTGAACACTGGATTTCTAGAAGGGCCTAGGCTGTCCAACTTTGAAAGTGAGAACGAGAGAGAGATCTTTTGTGTCCAGGAAAAGAGTGGATGCTAACTCTGCACCCCACCTTCCTCCCAGATGGAGGCATCAAGTCAGGGAAAAATGGAAAGCAGCCTCCAACTGATGGCTACAGAGCTAAAATAGAGAAAAACTTCAGAGGGATGATTGCTTTGAAGCTCCGAAGAGTATATCACTTAATTATCCTACAAGTCAACTGTGGGAAATAACCATGTTTATTTATTTAGGACTTATGGCCACTCTGTGGGCTTCAGGAAACCTCTGAGCATCATCCCATACTCACCGCATCACCCAGTAAGCATGTATTGAGAACCAACCATGCACTAGGCACCAGGGCAGCCTTTCTGTGAGTTGTAAGGATCACCTGAGTATTCATTCATTTGTTTATGAATTCACTCATTCACTCCATTCATTCATTCACTCATTCATTCAACAAAGCTCCACTGGAGCACCTCCTATGTGCTGGAAAGTAGAAGAAATGTTTACAAGACTGTTCCTCTGTTTCCAGCCTGCTGTCTTTCTGCACTTCATTCAAAGCTTCCTCAGGACCATGGAGAATGTTCCAGAAGAGTGTCTAATCAGCCAAGTTTACCTAGAGAAGTTCCTCCCAAGACATCAGAACTGAGTAAGACATTCTCAAAGACACTGTCTGGAAAAGTCTGCTGCTCCCTCCCATGGACTCATAGCTTCTGAGTGGTCCATCCCACCTTCAACGTGGTACCAGAGTATGGAGTTGGACTTTTCACCTGTGAGACAACTTCTGAAGACGGGTGCCATGGAAATACCAGATACTACTTCCTCCCAGAGGTCTTAACTCTTCCTTCACGTTGACTAAACAGTCCTTGGGATTTGGAGCTGAAACATCAGTTGGCCCTCAGCCAGCCTGAGGATGGGATACTGAAGAAGGGTAGGATGTGGCTAACAGTAATTCTATGACTTTAGTAGCTCCAGAGACTTCGAGGTCCTGGTGGTGCAGTGGTTAAAAGCTCAGCTGTTAACCAAAAAGCTCGGCAGTTCGAATACACTAGCCACTCCTTGGAAACCCTATGGGGCAGTTCTGCTCTGTCCTATAGGGTCACTATGAGTCAGAATCGACTCGAAGGCAACGGATGTTTTGGGTTTTCTACTCATTCCCTCCCTGGCCTCACCCTAGTCACCACCCAGAGCCATTCTACCTCTGATACCCAAGCCCCAGTTCACCCACCCAGACCACAGCTCATTTCTTTCCAGCTTTTCAAACTCTCCTTTTCCCTTTAGCTTTGTTCTTTGATCTTGAGCCTCTCAGGCCTTTGAATGTTCCATAAGCATCTCAAACTTAACACCTCAGACCTAACTCCTCATTTCCCCCCCAAAGCAGTTGCTTGTCCTGTGCTCCCTGTTGCAGAGACAGGCACATCCATTCTCCTGGCCATCCAAGACACAAATTCGGGGGTCATCCTTGATGCCCTCCTCCATGCTACACAGCCTGACCCACACCTCTGCCCTGTACACACATAGTGTCCTGTAGGCAGACCACCAGTATTAAATCAACAAATACTTATTGAAAATCTACTATCTACTATGTACTGTGCAATACAAAAATAAACCAAAAGCAGTATGTCCACCAGAAGAGGAATCTAGGAATCTGGCCCATTTCCTCCCCTATCTGACCGCAGGCATGGCCATGGAGGATCACAGAGAAGAAAGTATCCCTCCAACCTGAGAGCACAGGAAGCTGGGAGGACGGACCGTGGACCCCTACCCACCCCATTCCCGGTTGAGGTGGGAGTCCTGGCTTCTCTTGGCCAGGAGATATCGGATGCAGCTTGGACTGGTGACCACTGAATGCTGTTTCCCTCCTCCACTCCTCTAGAGGGAAACTGTATTGCTATGATCCTGTTTTCCCACCAATATTGCTTACTAAGCATGTCAGTAGGACATAAATGCATTATTTAGCTCCAGGCTGCAAGACCATGAGGAGCTATATCTAGACTAGCCTGAGAGGCTGGAGATCCTGGGCTTGGAGCCACACACAGCCACTGGATGGGACTCGGTGTTGCTGCCCTTTCTGGAGGGGGTGAGGGCACTGTGGGCGGCTTGTGGAATTCTTATATTATATTAGTCTGGGATACGTATTTCATTTTACTTGGATCCGCAATCAACACCCATGGAAGCAGCAGTCAAGAAATCAACGACGTATTGCATTGGGCAAATCTGCTGCAAAAAACATCTTTAAAGTGTTCAAAAGCAAAGATGTCACTTTGAGGACTGAAGTGTACCTGACCCAAGCCTTGGTACTTTCAATCACCTCATATGCATGCGAAAGCTAGACAATGAATAAGGAAGACTGAAAAAGAATTGACGCCTTTGGATTATGGTGTTAGGGAAGAATCCAACCACAGACCGCCAGAAGAATGAATAAATCTGTCTTGGAAGAAGTACGATGAGAATGCTCCTTAGAAGTCAGGACGGCGAGACTTTGTCTTACATACTTGTTATCAGGAGGGACCAGTCCTTGGAGAAGGACATTATGCTTGGTAAAGTAGAAGGTCAGCAAAAAAGAGGAAGACCCTCAACGAGATGGACTGACATAGTGGCTGTGGCAATGGGCTCAAACAGCAACGATTGTGAGGATGGCACAAGACTGAGCAGTGTTTCGTCCTGTTGCAGATAGGGTCACTATGAGTCGGAATCGACTCAACAGTACCTAACAACAACAACAAGGGCACATATCACACTGCTATGAAATGTGTGCTTTACTTCTCTTTCTTTTCTACTGGACTGTGAGAACCCCACCTTTGCGCTCCCAGCACCTGGCACATAGTAGGTACTTAGCAGATGTTTGCTGAATGAATGAATGGAAACCTAAATATTGTCTCTGCTCTCAAGTTACTTATCATCAATTGAGGAGGAAACAACAGCAAACAAATGGGAGCCTCTGACACATCACGTGACCTTCCATGGCATTCTCTCTCCCTCAGGGTACAAGCCCCACACTCACAGTGGCCCATGGGGCCCTGGATGAGCTGGTGTTCTGTCACCTCGCTTAGCTCAGCTTCTACTGTTTCCTCCTCACTCTCTCTGCTCCAACCACACTGGTCTCTGCTGTTCCTTGAACCTGACAGGCACCCTCCCCCTCAGGGCTCTTTGCTCCTTCTGTTCCTCCTGACTGCAAGGCTCTTCTCCCCCTTTTCTCCCCATTGTCTCTGGGTGACTCCCTCTCTCACTTCTTATAGCGCTTTGCTCAAACACCCTATACAAAACTGCAATCCCAACCCACACTTGCATTCCCTAACTCCTTGCCCTGCTTTATTTTTCCTTATAGGACTTGCCATCTGATATTCTATTTTACTTATTTATTCAATCTTTTTGTGTGCTTCTCCCCACAAGGATATAAACTTCTCAATGGCGGGATTTGTCTATTTCATTTAACGCTGGATACCAAAGTCTAGAACAGTGCCTGGGTGATAGTACGCACTCAAAAAGAGTTACTAATGAATCAGTGAGTGATGAATAATCATGACCTCAAGCATCCCTCTCTTCCCATCCCCATCCCCATCCCCACTGGGCCAAACACAACACCTGAAAGTGAGCTGGACCAAGGTGATGGATAGTTTTGCCTGCCTTAGAGATCTTCTTCCCCACTCTCAAGTTCCTGGCAGGGCTGTTCATCACTGCCCCCTACCACAGGGGTGGGCACTACAGCCAGACTAGGCCAATCTTATTACTGCACCCCTAACACAGTGAACGGTTCAGGAATGGTCATTTGACTCAATCTGAGCCAATGAGAATCTTCCCTGAGACTTTTCTATAAGATGAGCTCTTTTCATCAGCACTGCGAAGCTTGGAATTTCTTCTTACCTATCACATGGAAAACTCTTGTCTGAAGAATGAAACCAAGAAGAAACAGAGTCCAAAGACAGAGCGAGAGAAAGAGCTCTAATACTGTTTGGGTCCCTCGAACCAGTCACGTTGATCCAAATTCTCTTTGAGTTCCTTTCTTTTCTTTCTTTCTCTCTCTCTCTCCCCATTGTCCCCTCTCCTCCCCTTACCCTCTCTCCCTTCCTTTCCTTAAACTAGTTCCAGTTGTGGGTCCTTTAGTAAATAACCAAAAGTGTCGAGATGTCAGTCCTTTCAATAAATAGAAAACCATTCTCCAAAGGTAAAAATCAAACAAAAACAATAGTCACTGATGGCAATGACACAGCGTAGGTGGCCGCCAGCCATTCTAAGATATCAGGTTGGCCTCTGGCATTTGGCCCAACTGGCTGGAGCCCAGAGCTGGGAGGGGCATTGCAGCCTTCCCCAGTAGGCAGGGCTGTGCTCAGGCTTGGGCAGCAGGGGTGGTAGGCCGTGGGGGGTGGTGTTCCACCTGGCTCTAAGAAATAATGTCATGGTGAGGCACAAGGGTTGGGGAGATAGTGAGTGATAGCCAAGGAGCCTCCCACATTCCTCCAGCAGAGAGCTCTTGGCTGAATTTTAGGCAGCCGCCTCCCTCCCCAGTCTTTGTCCTTTTAGGGAGTGCCAGATCCAGCACTTCCATGTACAATAAGATCAATCACATCTGAAACTGGTTAAGCTGAAATAGTGACTTTGCTCTATAAAGTGGGAAGAATTACTTCTCATCTTGGAGAGTTTTCTTTTCAGTCCATCATTCTACTAAACTTTGAAACTTGCCTGACTAACTTCAGTTTTTGTTTTTTTCCCAGCTAGATTTGCTTATTGCTTCTTGGGCTGCTAAATTTAGGAAACAAACAGCAAAGGGGAAGGTTTAAAATAAGAAAGGAAAATATTTCCCATGTCATTTTTGTAAAAAACGGTCCAACCCAAATCCACAAGTCTTATAAACTTTCTTTTAAAGCATACACATACCCCTAATTTTAGATTTAAACAATTCAAACTCCTTTTAAGTAACTTCGGCCCAATTTTCTTTTACTGCCAGTAAAACAGGTACCTGCTGAGTTTGCCTTTCACTAAATGTCAATGAAATTGCAAATAAAAAGGCTCTAGTCTTATTTTATGGATGGCTCCTTACTTTTTTTTTTTTTTCTGTGACTGCTATAAACCGAAAACACCTGGGGAACAAAATGTGATTCCTAATCACTGCCCACTCCCCTGGGAACAAAATCTCATCAGATGCTGGGTCCCAAGTTGAAAGGCTGCCATTCATTCCAAGGACCTGGAAACAGAGCACATGATTCAACATCTCTGAGCACAAGGCTCGTGTTCTGCCTCTCCCAAATGAAGAGGCGGGTCCCCTGGGGCCCCCTGGGGACCTTCTCGGTTGTGCTTTAGGAAGGAGTCACCCTCACTTGGCTTGCCAATGCTCCTACTCAACCAGACAAGAGGCTGGGGGTGGCACAGGCCCGGGAACCTCAGGTTGGGTACACAGGAAACTCCCCTAGGGTATCTAGGGTCCCAGAGGGGCCTGCCCCAGACACGCCCCCATATTCCACTTCACATTGCCTCAAAAGTGAGTCTCAGAATGGTTATCAGGCTGGGCTTTGAACTCTGGTGGCCCTGGGGTAGGATGCCAGGCTTTACTGGTCTGTGGTTTGGGGAAGTCATTTGTCCTTTCTGAACATGTTTCTTCATCTGGAAAATACGGATTATTGAGAGGATTAAAGGAGATAATACAGATAATCACACTTAGCACAGAGCCTGGCACATAAATGCTATTTATGAATTATTATTACCTCGCCTGCCTTTTTTACCAATGGTTCTCAACCTTAAAATCCTTAGGGAGATTTTAAAAATCCCAACTCCCAGGCCATAATCCGGACCAATAAAACCAGATCTCTGGAGGTGGGACCCAGGCATCAGGAGTCTCACAGCTCTCCAGGTGGCTCCAGTGTGCAACCAAGGTCGACGGCCACTGTTTTATACAAACATGTGATGATGAGGGGCAGGCTGGCAAAGTCGTGGGACCTCAGAACTAGGAAAAGCCTTAGAGGCCGCCTCCTTGACACCTCTTCCCAAGGAGCCTTACTGTGAGTCTGGATTTTGGGCCTCTATATGTACTGAGCAGAGGCTTCACATCAGCAGAGCTAACTACAACTCAGCTAGAGCCTCCATAGTTCCTACAGAAATTAACCACCTTGCAACACTTCTCCCCGGCAGGCTCTACAGTTCAATTATGTATTAAGGAGCACAGGGTGGAGCTGTCTGGGGAAGCCCACCTAGGGCCTCCAGGTGGATTTCCCACCACATCCTGCTAGGACCCCTCCAGGGGGCGCGGATGACCGCACAGCTTTATGACACTAACGAATGCTGTGATTTCTAGTGGTTTCACCAAGGAAGAGTGGGGAGCCCACTGTCCATTCCCTTAGGGTTCTGAGCAACAATGGTCCTCTACTCAAGGCTGGGATGAGGCAGCAGGCCCACCATTCCAGACAGTCTCTACTCGTATCCAGAAGGGTTCCAAGTCCAGTTAGGTTCCCCAGTCTCTGCCTAGCCCAGAAGCCCTCTGCATATGGTGCCTCTGAGTGAATTCTGAGGGTGGTCCATGCCAGGGATACAAGGCGTGACAGCTCAGTTTCCACCTGCTTACCTGTTTATCCAGCTTGAGTAGGGCATTCCTGAGTCTGCGAGGGGTACCAGAACCCTTCTCTCCTCTCCCAGTCACAGCTGTTGCAGCCCAGGGTATGAGGAAAGATTAGGCCTCTTCTACAGTAATGAGCCAATACTCACAGCTCATTGAGGGCCTACCATGTACTGGGTGCTATGCTAGGTGCATATTTCTATCTCCAAATAATCCTACAAAATAGGGGCGGGGGTCTGGGGACTATGGTTTCAGAGGACATCTAGGTCAATTTGCATAACAAAGTTTATTAAGAAAATGCTCTGCATTCCACTTCGGTGAGTGACATCTGGGGTCTTAAAAGCTAGTGAGTGGCCATCTAAGATGCATCAATTCGTCCCAACCCACCTGGAGCAAAGGAGAATGAAGAACACCAAAGATACAAGGAAAGTATTAGCCCAAAGACAGAAAGGACCACATAAAACAGAGACTACAACAGCCTGAGATCAGAAGAACTAGATGGGGCCCGGCTACCAACAACGACTGCCCTGACAGGGAACACAACAGAGAGTCCCTGACGGAGCAGGAGAAAAGTGGGGTGCAGAACTCAAGTTCTAGTAAAAAGACCAGACTTAATGGTTTGATTGAGACTGGAGGGAACCCAGAAGACATGGCTCCTGGACACTCTGTTAGCCTAAAACTAAAATCATTCCCAAGGCCAACTCTTCAGACAAAGATTAGACTGGACTATGGGACATAAAATGATACTTGTGAAGAGTGTGCTTCTTAGCTCAAGTAGATACATGAGACTAAATGGGCAGCTCCTGTCCAGAGGTGAGATGAGAAGGCAGAGAGGGTCAGGAGCTGGTTGAATGGACACGGGAAATCCAGGGTGGATAGGAAGAGTGTGCTGTCACAGTACAGGGAGAGCGACTAGGGTCATATAACAATGTATGTATGAATTTTTGTATGAGAGACTTGAATTGTAAACTTTCACTTAAAGCACAACAACAACAACAAAAAACTCCTGCAAAATAGATGCTGCTTTTCATTGTATTTTCCTGGGTCCTTCGATTCTGTCTCATGGCAACCCCATGTGTTACAGAGTAGAACTGCACTCCACAGGATTTTCATGGTTATGATCTTTTGAAAGAAGATTTCTAGGCCTTTCTTCTGAGGTGCCTCTGGGTGGGTTGAAAACACCAACCTTTCAGTTAGTAGCCAAGTGCTTAACCATTTGAGCTACCTAGACACTCCACAGGTGCTCTTCTTACCCTCATTTTACAGAGGTGGAAACTGAGGCACAGAGAGGTAAAGTAGCATGCCCAATGTCACACAGCTGCCTAGTAACTAGGCTGGAACTGGGATTGTGGCTGTCTGGCTGCAGAGCCTGAGCACAAAGCTTTCTCTGTGTGCCTTCAGACTACTCCTGGGCCCAGATGTGCTTGGCATCCCCTTCCAATTCTGAGTCCCTCAGCTCAAGAACAAAGCAGCTGGCCTCTGGTGCCCAGCACACAAACAAGCTCTGACAAGTGCAGGCTGGGAGGCTGCCTCCCTCCTTGGCTAAAGGATCAGAGCATCAGCTTATGGCTCAGATGGGGAGTTGCCCAATGCTGTCATCTCTTGGCCTGTACACGGACTTGGAAACGCTTTTCGGCTTGTGGCTCAAAAGAACATGGAAGAAAGGAAAAGTAAAAGAGTTTGTGTTATTCAGACCAGAACAGTATATAACCAGATTTCCCTGGATCAGCAGGAGCCTCCTAGTTCTTCCCAGCCAGGGACACTCCCAGTGCCTGATGACCTTTAGTTACAGTCATATCAAACGGTTGTTGTTGTAGCTAGCTGCCGTCAAGTCGGCCCCTGACTCATGGCAACCCCATGCACAACAGAATGAAATGCTGCCTGAAACTGTGTCATCCCCGTATTGGTTGTGAATCAGACATTGTGATCCACAGGGTTTTCACTGGCTGATTTTTCAGAAGTAGATTGCAAGACCTTTCTTCCTAGTCCATTTTAGTCTTCAAGCGCCACTGAAACCTGTTCAGCATCATAACAACATGCAAGCCTCCACCAACAGACGGGTGGTGGTTGGCTGCCCAGGAGGTGCATTGGCTGGGAGTCGAACTCAGGCATCCCACATGGAAGGTGAGAATTCTACCACTGAACCACCACCCCTGCACCTCCTATCAAAAGGGTGACAAGGCCAATTCCTGCTTAGGTTTGTGTCTGCAGAGTCATACCAGTTCCCTAAATAGCCCAGCCACGGTCTGTGGCTGCAGGAAAGGTGGTGAGCAAAAAGCACGGCTGAGATGGGTTAACCTCAGGCCTCACCACCCTTGACACACACACACCGCCAGCCAACATTGGATGCAGGTCACTTTGATGTGGTGTGGTGAAACCAATGTGAAATTGTTCACTATAGATTAGTAAGTAAGCACAAGTAACCCCATGTTTACCTTGTTTATTGGATAATCTGCTCCGGTCTATATATTATCCCTGCACTTCATGTGATGCATATTCAGAATCTACTGAATTAAGACCTGCCAGATATTAGAACAAGTGAAAGCAACAATGGGGCCAGGTAATACATAGAACACATACAACGTGACTATTGCAAGGGTGGCAATGGCTTCCTGCCTCACCAACTGGTGCTGGGACTCGCAGAGCCATGATCAAATTCATCCCATTAGAACTCAGAAAGGTCCCAATCATGGCTGGTCACCTGGATTTATAACACCTTTCAGAACAGAGTCAAATTAGAATAGTGGCTCATGTGGGACATTATTAGCATGGTGGGTCAAATTTAGAACTACATTATCTATGGTCATAACTAACAATTAGGTTATAGTTGTCACAAAAATGTTCACCAAAAGGACAGGGCATCACAAAGGCAGACTTCTTGCATCAGCTTAAGCAAAAAGACAAAGGGACAGGGAAGGGGGAATATCTTAGTCATCTAGTGTTGCTATAACAGAAATACCCCAAGTGAATGGCTTCAACAAACAGAAGTTTATTCTCTTACAGTCTAGTAGGCTACAAGTCCAAATTCAGGGCGTCGCTCCAGGAGAAGCCTTTCTCTCTCTGTCGGTTCTAGAGGAAAGTCCTTGTCATCAATCTTCCCTTGGACTAGGAGCTTCTCAGCACAGGAACCCTGGGTCCAAAGGATGTGCTCTACTCCTGGTGCTGCTTTCTTGGTGGTATGAGGTTCCCCTGTCTCTCTGCTGGATTCTCTCTTTTATATCTCCAAAGAGACTGATTTAAATTACAACCTAATCTTGTAGATTGAGTCCTGCCTCCAATCCTGCCTCATTAACATCATAGAGGTAGGATTTACAACACATAGGAAAATCACATCAGATGGCAGAATAGTGGACAATCACACAATACTGGGAATCATGGCCTAGCCAAGTTGACACATATTTTGGGGGGACATAATTCAATCCCTAACAGGTGACTTGGGAAAAAGTAGCCTGCCTCTTGTGCATCTGTCCTCTAGGGCCGCTGCTGGGACAGGTACAACTTGTCCTGTCAACAGGGCCATGCCCCTGGGCTAGCAGCTCCCCCTGCAGTCCAGCATTTTATCTAGGTACAAAATACAGGGTGGCCATAAAATCTGGAAACATGGATAATATTAGTATTCTTTTAACAGATAAAAACCAAACTCATTGCTGTCAAGTTGATTCTTACTCATGGTGACCCCATGTGTTACAGAGTAGACCTGCTCCATAGGGTTTTCTTGGCTGTAATCTTTATGGAAACAGATCATCAGGCCTTTCTTCCACAGTGTTACAGGGTGAGTTCAAACCGCCAATTCTTAGGTTAGTAGTCAAGTGCAAACCATTTGCACCCTCCAGGGACCTATTTAACAGCTACCAAACCAAAAACCAAACCGGTTGCTATAGAGTCAGTTTCAACTCATAGCAACCCTATAGGACAGAGTAGAACCGCCCCATAGGGTTTCCAAGGCTGCAGATCTTTGTGGAAGCACACTGCCACATCTTTCTCCCGAGGAGTGGCTGGTGGGTTCGAACTGCCAACCTTTCGGTTAGCAGCCAAGTGCTTAACCACTGCTCCATCATATCACAGATGCACGTGTGGAGATTGATGGAAATGCAGTGTCATGTACCACATTCATTCCAGTTTTGTGCAGAGCACCAAACCATACACTGTTAATGAGCAACAACACAATGACTATATCATGTATTGTAATGTAATCTAAATGTACCCTTTATTATGTATGCTCATCTGTGTTTTCCTTTATGGTCACTGTCTTGGTTATCTAGTGCTGCTATAACAGAAATACCACAAATGGATGGCTTTAACAAACAAAAGTTTATTCTCTCACAGTTTAGGAGGCTACAAGTCCAAATCCAGGGTGCCAGCTCTAGGAGGCTTTCTCTCTCTATAGGCTCTGTGGGAAGGACCTTGTCGTCAGTCTTCCCTTGGTCTAGGAGCTTCACAGCGCAGGGGGTCCAAAGGACATGCTCTGCTCCTGGCCCTTCTTGCTTGGTGGTATGGTCCCCCTCCTCTCTGCTTGCTTTTCTCTTTTTTATCTCAAGAGATTGACTCAAAATACAACCTAATCCTGTAGATTGAGTTTTGCCTCATTAACATAACTGCCTCTAATCCTGCCTCATTAACATCAAAGGTTAGGATTTAAACACATAGTATAATCACATCAGATCACAAAATGGTGGACAACCACAAAATACTGGGAATCATGGCCTAGCCAAGTTGATATACATTTTGGGGGAACACAATTTAATCCATAACAGCTACCTTGTAGTGAAGCTGAATCTTAAAGAAGGGGCATGGCTTATTCTTGAAAAGACTCAAGGTGTAAAGACATAAATTCTCCCTGACTTGATCTACAAGTTCAATACATCCCAATCAAATAACAACTGTGTGGGGGTGAGGGGTGGGGGGGTGGGGTGGGGAATAGACCTACCAGATCTAAGACATATTATAAGACTACAGACTTCATATAGCAGGATATTCCTGGTGTAAGGCTAAACAGATCAATAGAAGAAAATAGAAACGTCAGAAATAGACCAAAGTACATATAGGGGATTGGCATAAAATATAGATTACATTTCAAATTGGGAGGAGGGGAAGATGTGCTATTCACTGAATGATGTCAGGAAAACTAACAAGGCAATGTGATAACAGATAAAGCTGACTTCATTTGTTAAACCAGAATAAATTTCAGGTAGTTCAAAATTTTTAATTTAAAAAAGAATCTAAAAATTAGAAGAAAAAAATTATTTTGTTGCTTTTTTTTTTTTTTTATAAGCTCAGGCATAAAGCATATATGTCATAAAAGAAAAGACTACATAAAATTTTTAAATATTTATAAGGCAAAAAATCCCCCACAAAGTGAAAAGACAAATACTGGGAGAAAATTTAGCCAAAAATATGATAAACAAAGAACTAACTTATTTAATATACAAAGAGCTCTTACAAATCAATAAGAAAAGGACCAATAATTCAGAAGAAATGTAGACAAAAAGGATGTGAACAAGCAGTTCATAGAAGAAATAAACACAAATGGCCAATAATAAATGAAAAGACATTCAGCCTCACTGATTATAAATAAATGCAGATTAAAACAAGAGATAATTTCTTGCTGATTCATTTGGCAAAGTTCAAGAATAATTATTAATAAAATGCTCATTATTTTGAGAGTGTGAAGAAAGAGAAGCTCTTAAATGCTCGTGAAGCATAACTTGGTACAACTGTGATGGAAGGCTGTTTGACAACATAAGCATTTTAAGTGATACTCTGACTCAGCAGAAGTTCCGTTTTTAGGTAATCATACACTTGACTATCCTGAGACAGTCCCAGTATACACCTGTGCTCTCAGCAGCCCCTCTGGGTTAGCATTTGTCCCCATTAATGTGATAGATTATATGGTCACCTTACATTTCTAGGAATTAATCCTACAGCTAAACTCATAAAATATACAAGTATGTTCATTACCATTATTTGTAATAAAAACTGCTGGAATTAATTTAAACGTCTATCTGTAGAGGATTGATTAAACAAATTATGGTTTGTCTTTACAGTAGAATTCTAAACAAGTGTTAGAAGGAATAAGTTAACCTATAATAACCCGTTGCTGTCAAGTTGATTCCAACTCATGTATAATGTGATTCATTTTGTATAAAAACAGCTCATCAATACATGCAAGGAAATACCTAAGAAAACACACACCCAACTGCTAAACTCTGGAGAGTGGCCTGGGAGTGGGCTGAGGGCTGAAGAATTTTACCTTGTCCTTTATACAAGTTTGTTTTTTATAAATAAGCATTTATTCTTCTATTTAAAAAAAAAGTTTACAAAACAGATAAACCTTAAGTCTTCTCTACCTAAGATAAAAGAGTTGAGCTAATTATTGTCATCCTCTTCCTCCTCAGAGTGAATCTCAGAGATACATAAATCAAGGAAATGTAAGCCCCTTCTCTGCTGTAACATCTGAGGGCAGAGGTACCAGCCAGGAGCAACTGACTTCTGACAGACAGGAGGGGAAGGGAAATGGGTGAGAGAGGAGCAATATATTAATGGTTTGGAGACCAAACTTGACTTCTGAATTCTCCCCAAAGCACGAGCCTAACAATTTAAAGTGGGGATGGGGAGGAAAGGAGGACAAAGAAGCTAAGCCATACACATCCAACGACAGGGCTCCAAAATACATAAAACAAACTCCAACACAATTGAAAAGAGAGACAGACAGCTCCACAATAATAGTAGGAAACTTCAAAACACCAGTTTCGGTGAAGGACAGAACATCCAGAAAGAAGCTCAACAAAGACACAGAAGAGCTAAATGCTACAATCAACCAACTTGATCTCATGCACATATATGGAACACTCCACCCAACAGCAGCCAAGTATACTTTCTTTTCCAATGCACATGGAACATTCTCCAGAATAGACCACATATTAGGCCATAAAGCAAGCCTTAACAAAATCCAAAACATGGAAATATTACAAAGAATTTTTTCTGACCAGAAAACCATAAAAGTAGAAATCAATAATAAAAAAAGCAAGGAAAAAAAAATAAAACACATGGAAACTGAACAACAACTTGCTCAAAAACTACTGGGTTATAGAAGAAATTAAGAATGGAATAAAGAAATTCATAGAATCAAACAAGAATGAAAACACATCCTACCAGAACCTTTGAGACATAGCAAAAGCAGTGCTCAGAGGTCAGTTTATAGCAATAAATGCACATATCCAAAAAGAAGAAAAGGCCAAAATCAAAACATCAACCCTACAACTGGAACAAGAAAGAAAGCAGCAAAAGAAGCCCTTGGGCACCAGAAGAAAGGAAATAATAAGAATTAGAGCAGAATTAAATGAAATAGAGAATAGAAAAGCAATTGAAAGAGTTAATAAGACCAAAAGCTGGTTCTTTGAAAAGATCAACAAAATTGATAAACCATTGGCCAAACTGACAAAAGAAAAACAGGAGAGGAAGCAGACAACCTGTATAAGAAATGAGATGGGTGATATCACAACAGACCCAACCGAAATTAAAAGAATCAAAACAAAATACTATGAAAAATTGTACTCTAACAAATTTGAAAACCTAGAGGAAATGGATAACTTTCTAGAAACTCACTACCTACCTAAACTAACACAAACAGAAGTAGAACTAAATAAACCCATAACAAAAGAAGAGCTTGAAAAGGTAATTTAAAAACTCTCAACAAAAAAAAGCCCTGGCCCAGATGGCTTCACTGGAGAATTCTACCCAACTTTCAGAGAAGAGTTAATACCACTACTACTAAAGGTATTTCAGAGTATAGAAAAGGACGGAATACTCCCAAACTCATTCTATGAAGCAGGCATAACCCTGATACCAAAACCAGGTAAAGACACCACAAAAAAGGAAAATTAACGACCAATATCCCTCATGAACATTGACAGAAAAATCCCCAACAAAATTCTAGCCAAGAGAATTCAGCAACATATCCAAAAAGTAATTCACCATGATCAAGTGGGATTTACATCAGGTATGCGGGGATGGTTCAAAATTAGAAAAACAATAAGTGTAATCCATCATATGAATAAAACAAAAGACAAGAACCATATGATCTTATCAATTGATGCAGAAAGGCATCTGACAAAGTCCAACACCCATTCTTGATAAAAACTCTCAACAAAATAGGAATAGAAGGGGAATTCCTCAATATAATTAAGGGCATTTATACAAAGTCAACAGCCAACATCCTTCTAAATGGAGAGACTTTGAAAGCATTCCCGCTGAGAACGGGAAGCAGACAAGGATGCCCTTTATCACCACTCTTATTCAACATTGTGCTGAGGTCCTAGCCAGAGCAATTAGGCTAGGAAAAGAAATAAAGGGCATCCAGACTGGTAGGGAAGAAGTCAAAGTATCTCTATTTGCAGATGATATGATCTGATACATAGAAAACCCCAAAGAATCCACAAGAAAACTACCGGAACTAATAGAAGATTTCAGCAAAGTATCAGGATACAAGATAAACATACAAAGATCAGTTGCATTCCCTTACACAAACAAAGACAACTTCAAAGAGGAAATCACCAAATCAATACCATTTACAATAGCCCCCAAGAAGATAAAATACTTAGGAATAAATCTCACCAGAGACATAAAAGATCTATACCATGAAAACTACAAGACACTACTGCAAGAAACCAAAAGAGACCTGCATAAGTGGAAAAACATACCTTGCTCAGGGATAGGTAGACTCAACATTATGAAAATGTCAATTCTACCCAAAGCGATCTACAGATACAACCCAATCCCGATCCAAATTCCACCAGCATTTTTTTTATTTTTTATTGTACTTCAGGTGAAGGTTTACAGAACAAATAGTTTCTCATTAAACAGTAGTACACATATTGTTTTATGACATTGGTTAACAACCCCACAACATGTCAACCCTCTCCCTTCTCGACCCTTTTTTTTTTTGTGAAAATTTGCATATCCAAAGATACACCATTTCAAAAATTTCTACATGCATAGTTCAGTGACATCGACTATGCTCTTCCAATTGTGCTGCTATTCTCACTTTAGATGAAGGTTTACAGAACAAAATAGTTTCTCATTAAACCGTTAGTACACATGTTGCCCTATGACAATGGTTATCAACTTCACTACACATCAACACCATTAACAAATGGTGCTGGCATAACTGGATATCCATCTGCAAAAAAACTGAAACAAGACCCATACCTCACACCATACACAAAAACTAACTCAAAATGGATCAAAGACTTAAATATAAAATCAAAAATGATAAAGATCATGGAAGAAAAAATAGGGACAACGCTAGGAGCCCTAAAACATGGCATAAACACAATACGAACCATAAGTAACAATCCACAAGCACCAGAAGAGAGACTAGATAACTGGGAGCTTCTAAAAATCAAACACTTATGCTCATCAAAAGACTTCACCAAAAGAGTCAAAAAGACAACATACAGACTTGGAAAAATTTTTTGGCTACGACAAATGTGATCAGTGTCTAATCTCTAAAATCTAAAAGATACTGCAAAACCTCAACAACAAAAAGACATATAACCCAATTAAAAAATGGGCAAAGGATATGAACAGGGACTTCGCCAAAGAAGATATTCAGGCGGCTAACAGACACATGAAGAAATGCTCACGATCATTAGCTATTAGAGAAATGCAAATCAAAACTACAATGAGATACCATCTCACCCCAACAAGGCTAGCATTAATCCAAAAAACACAAAATAATAAATGTTGGAGAGGTTGTGGAGAGACTGGAACAGTTATACACTGTTGGTGGGAATATAAAGTGGTACAACCACCTTGGAAATCAATTTGGTGCTTCCTCAAAAAGCGAGAAATAAAAGTACCATACGATCCAGCAGTTCCACTCCTTGGAATGTATCCTAGAGAAATAAGAGCCGTCACATGAATAGATATATGCACACCCATGTTCATTGCAGCACTGTTCACAATAGCAAAAAAAATGGAAACAACCTAGGTGCGCATCAACAGATGAATGGATAAACAAATTATGATATATTCACACAATGGAATACTACACAATGATGAAGAACAATGATGAATCTGTGAAACAACATGGAGGAATCTGGAAGGCATTATGCTGAGTGAAGTTAGTCAGTCACACAAGGACAAATATTGTATAAGATCACTATTAGAAGAACTCAAAAAAAGGTTTAAACACAGAATATAACATTCTTTGATGGTTACGAGGGTGGGAAAGGAGGGAGAGGGTTAATCACTAACTAGATAGTAGGCAAGTATTAGGTGAAGGGAAGGACAGCACACACTACAGGGGAAGTCAGCACAACTGGACTAAACCAAAGCGAAGAAGTTTCCTGAATACAACCAAACACTTCGAGGGACAGAGTAGCAGGGGCGGGGGTCTGGGGACCATGTTTTCAGGGGACATCTAGGTCAATTCACATAACAAAGTTTATTAAGAAAATGTTATGCATCCCACTTTGGTGAGTGGCAGCTGGGTTTTTATAAGCCAGTGAGCTGCCCTCTAAGATGCATCAATTAGTCCCAATCCACCTGGAGTAAAGGAGAATGAAGAACACCAAAGTCACAAGGGAAGTATTAGCCCAAGAGACAGAAAGAACCACGTAAACCAGAGACTGCATCAGCCTGAGACCAGAAGAACTAGATGGTTCCCAGCTACCACCAATGACTGCCCTGACAGGGAACACAACAGAGACTCCCTGAAGGAGCAGGAGAAAAGTGGGGTGCAGAGCTCAAATTCTAGTAAAAAGACCAGACTTAATGGTCTGACTGAGACTTGAGGAACCCCAGAAAGCATGAACCCTGGACTCTCTGTCAACCCAGCACTAAAACAATTCCCAAGACCAACGCTTCAGACAAAGATTAGACTGGACTTTGGGATACAGAATGATACTTGTGAAGAGTGTGCTTCTTAGCTCAAGTAGATACATAAGACTAAATGGGCAGCTTCTGTCTGGAGGCAAGATGAGAAGGCAGAGAGGGTCAGGAGCTGGTTAAATGGACACAGGGAATCAGGGGTGGAAAGGAGTGTGCTGTCACAGTATAGGGAGAGCAACTAGGGTCATATAAAAATGTATGTATAAATTTTTGTATGACAGACTAACTTGAATTGTAAACTTTCATTTAAAGTACAACAATTAAAAAAAAAAAGAAGCTAAGCCTTGATCAAGAGGTCATTAATCACACCTGCCCCAGAGGAACACCCTGAAGAAACTGGGACTTATGCACATGGCCAGTTGGTGCCATTTCCTTTTCCATTTTGTCCATTTTAGCCTTTTTTTAAAAAAAAAAAACCTTTTCTAAAGTGCCAGGTATTGAGTGCTTAACTTAGTTGGAAGACACAAGTAGGCCAAGGAGAACTGAAATGAGCTGTCAGTCAAGCCCAGAAGCCATACTGTAGCAGCAAGTGAGTTAACCTCTGAGTGCATCATTTCCACAGCTACAAAAAGGAGGTAATATATACCTACCTCCCAAGGTGTCTAGCATATTAAATAAAATCATCAGAGCCTGGTCCATGGGAGTCCCTCACTAAATGATTGTATAAAAGGAAGGGTTTGAGCAAGATGATCTGTGAGGCCTCTTCCAACTCAAATATTAAATGCTCTGTAATAACATCCATCCACATGTCCCATCATTGTTCAATAAATTCTTATTGATGACTATGGAGCAAATGTTACAGCAGTGAGTACCAGTCTCTGAACAAGGCCACTGAAGAGCTGAGAGCTTCTTCATACATAATCTGTCACTAAGCTTGGCACTCAGGGAATGTTTGTCACATGAAGAAGATGTGTACACTGAGCACCAGAGACCTGGGTTTCCTAGGAGCTGGAGTGTGTTCCAGGAGCCCTGGTGGCGAAGACATTAAGCGCTTGGCTGCTAATCAAAAGGTCGGAGGTTCAAATCCACCAGCTGCTTTGAGGGAGAAAGATGTGGAGGAAAGATTTACAGCCTCGGAAACCCTATGGGCCAGCCTACTTTGTCCTGTAGGGCTTGCTATGAGTCAGAGGAATTGACTTGACGGCAACGGGTGGTGATAGCCAACGCAGCCAGACGCTGCTCAGCCATTATCAGACAAAACCTTAAGTGATGGCGATGGGTGTGGTTCAGTTGAGAACTGCTCAGACTAAGCACAACCTGCTCCCTGCTGTCCAATGTCCTCAAAGTTCTGGGTGTGACTCAAGCCAGCCAAACCCAGTTTACTAGCCCACATGCCAAACAAAAAAAAGTAATTTGCCTTACTGCGCCTTCGTGCCATGATAACTTATGTAGTCCATAATGTTTGTATGTACTTCCTTGTGAGAGATGGTATAAAAGCTTCTGCCTCCCTCTGTTTGAGGGGTTTGATGTGAGGTATATATCTCCTTGCTCCTTGCCTGTGAGCCTGCAATAACTGCTCTTCCTCCCTCCTCACCTCAGTATATCTTTACTGACGAGAAGCCGCACCGAGCAGGACCTGCTTTGAGTAACGATGGAAGTGTGGTCAGCAGCTCTGATTCCATGTCACCAAAATGATACTTATTCCCTCAGAGGTCTCAGGCTTTGAACAGGAGATGAGAATGCAAGGGGTCTCTGGACTGGGGAAGCTTCAGGATGCAAATGAGCCTTCGAGCCCCACTGGTGGTTCTTGCCAAGTGCATGAGCTGGGCAGATGGGCATGCTAGCTGTGGGCCTGGGAGGGACAGAAACGTGTTTTATTGCAGTTGAAGAGTCCTCGGTGGGGAATGACATTATTGTGGGTTAATGGTGGATAGTGCTTTTCTTCCTTGCCTAATATCTTCGGATATTACATTAAATTGTTTTGAAGCCACCAGAATGGTTATTAAATTAGTACTCTTTTGGAAAAGTCTGGCAGTACATTTCTAGTGCCATAGCCTTTGGCTTATGGCCTTTTCTGTTTTATTCTGTCCATTACTTTTCCCTAGCCGTGGCAGGGTGCCAGTTGGGCCCCAAATCTCTCATATACCCAGAAGATTTAAATTTAAAATTTTAAAAAGAGGGAGTGACATGTGTAAATATGCCCTGCCACCTAGGATTCCTATCTTAGTCATGGTTCAAATTTTAGACAAATATGAGACATAAAGATGTTCATGACAGTACTATTTATAAGAACAAAAATTTAAAAACAACCTAAACGTCAACAGCAGGGTAAAGAGTTAAATAAATTATATTTCATCAACTGAGTAGAATATTTTGTAACCGTTTACAATATTTGTTATAGGCTGTGGGGAAATAAACATTCTCTTATATATTACTAGGGGGAATACGAACTGGTATAAACCTAGCAATAAATTTAGCAGTGTGTATCAAGAGTCTGAAAAACATGTGTACTTGGGATTCAATTTTAGGAATTTGTCCTAAGGAAAGGATTAAAAAGGGTTCCCATTTATAATACCAAAAGATTGCGGAGAAAAAAAACCCCCTAGACTTCCAACAATAGGGAATTTGTTCAATAAGTTGTGGTACATCCTTCATTAGAATACATTGCAGTTATTAAAAATGATATAGAAATGTATTTTTTTTTAACATAGAAAGATATTCACCATGCAGAGTTAAGTAGGGGGAATAAAAGCAAGCTACAAATCAATATATGCCTTGAATTTCCATTTTTGTTTGTCTTGATATTCTAATTTATCTTAATGAATAATTATTACCTATGAGATCAAGAAACAATAACATTAACAACATTGTGAAAATGGAAGCTCTCTAGCAGCATAGAAAAAATGCTTAAAAATAATGGGGAGGACAGGACAAAAACTGTATATACTCTGTGATTGCAGCTATGTAAAAATTATGGTGCTTGACAAGAAGGGCAAATGAAAAACATAAAAACTTTGATTTGTTAGGATGGTGAGATTACAGGTAATTTTCCATCCTTTTCGTTGTTCTTACTATGTTTATGTAATGTTTATTTTTTAAGCGGGAAAAAACCCTCTGAGACTTTTTCCTCTGTTGCCTTTCCTCTCCTCTCCTCTTCTCAGAATGGTTGTCTTTGTGGCAAGCAAGGCTGGCTACTGAAAATAACGCCTGACGAGCGTCTAGTTCTGTACAGCTCACTTTTACTTATCCCGGGGGACGTCTGTCACAGTGACTGCTTCTCCTTTTGGGGCCCACCCATCTCTACCATATTTCTGACCCCTAGCCCCAAGCACCCACAGGCTCTCCCTGACCCTCCTGCCTGCCCCTTTGAGCTCTTTAGCCCCACTGGGCTCCACCCCTTTAACTGGACCCCATGGATAAAATTTGCCAGTTTTAAAGTTTAGCTGGGTCACAGTGACAAGCTAACTAGTAGTGTATTAACACATTTCAACGCCTCCAGAAACAGACCCTCTCATACTCAGCTCTTGTGAGTATACTTACCCCTTTGTGGAAAACAGTTTGGCAAAACGTGCCAAAAGCCTTTAAAATGTTCACCACCTTTGGCTGAGTAATTTTGATTCTAGGGTGTTATAAAATAATAAGTATATGAAGATGTGGGTACAAAGATGCACTGCTCAATACTTTTTATACTAGTAAAACATAGGAAATAATCTAAATACTCAACAATGAGAAATTGGTTAAATAAATTATGACACATCACAGGGTTGCCATACCACATCTTTCTCCCGCAGAGCAGCTGGTGGGTTCGAACCGCCTACCGTTTGGTTAGCAGCCAAGCACTTTAACTACTGCACCACCAGGGCTCACTCTCCAGTTAAATTAGAATTTCAGATAAACAATTACTTTTTTTTTTAGTAGAAGTATATCCCAAATATTGCATGAGATATACTTATTCTATCAAAATTATTCCTTGTTTATTGGAAATTCAAATTGGGACATATTTAAAAAAGTATTTGTTTTTATCTGAAATTCTAATTTAACTGAGTATCTTGCATTTCTGTTTGATAATCTGGCAGCTCTCATCACCCATGTAATAGAATACCATGTAGCCATTCAAATTTATGTTTTTAGAGCAGTGATTTTCAAATCGTGGTTCTTCTTTCTCTGTGCTTTCCCCAGACCTTCTCACCTTTTATCTGTATTTTAGACCTCTGCATAAGATTTAGTTTAAAAATAAGGGCCCCATTACTAGAAGAAGTTTGAAAAGCACTGTTTTAGAAAACTTTAACAAAAGGAGACAATGCTTGTAAACTACTATGTAGAAAAAGACCATATTACAAATCAGTATGACTCCAGCTTTGTATACATGTTCACAGACAGAAACTTAAAAAAAAAAAAAAAAAAAAATCACAGTTATTATTATCTCTGGGTGTTGGGATTATAGGTGATTTTTGGAAGATTTCCAGAAGATTTCCTGCAATGAACTAAATGCATTAACATTTTGAGAAGAATTATTACTAAAAATAACTGTCTTCTTAGATGATAGATGTTAATGCTTTAATATCATTAAGCCTCTGTATCTGTGATTCTTGAATTTGGGAGTTACAGATCTGATGAAGGCTTTGGGTCCTATTCTCAGAAGGTATATTCTCACACCAAATTTTACATACAATTTATGGGGGTCACAGGCCTCCCTCCCATGACCTCGTTAAGAACTCCTCCCTCTACATTCTAAAATACAATTCCTTCACTTTGCCTGTTTAGAAAGCTGCTTACTCTGTCCCTGTGGTGGTGGTTCTTAACCTTTCTTTGAGTGTGTGTGAGGGTTACACACCCATTCTAAGCTATGGACTCTTTCCTCAGAAAACACACTGACACTCACACACAGACTTACACACTGCTGCAGGCAGTTTCAGAGGTTCACAGTCCATCCTGGGACTCCAGATTCAGAACCCCATGAAATCCCAAGCCTTGGGCATTCACTGGAGCCCTGACCCAGCTAATTGCCTTTAGAGCCAAACTGGTTAAATATGGATTTTGAAAGAAGACACAAAGCCAAGGATAGAATCTAGCTCAGCACTCTCAGGGCCCTGCCTCGTGTGTGTGTGTGTGTGTGTGTGTGTGTGTGTGTGTGTGATACAGAGAGAAAGAGAGACAGAATATGATAGGGGAAGAATTTCTTGCACTCTGAGTATCACTGAAAATTATTAAGAGTTGGGAGAATTCCACAGACAGGAAGAACTAGAACGGAAATCCAAAGTTGGTACCTCTTACTTCATATGATCTGTGCCTTTCAGGTGACTGTGTGGGGTGAGAGGAAAATAGGACTATTGCTTAAACCCCAAGTTGGCTGTCCACTTGCTTTGAAGGATCTCTCAAGCAGCTGTACCATGAATCAGCCTACCTGTCAACCACTGAGCTGAGGGAGACTGATGAGAGCCAGTGAGGTCAGGTCTGCATGGAGGAGTAGGGCAATTTGGTGGCACGGTGGTTAAGTGTTCGGCGGCTAACCAAAATGTCGGCAGTTTGAATCCCCCAGCCACTTCTTGGAAACCCTATGGGGCAGTTCTACCCTGTTCTGTAAGGTTGCTGTGAGTCGGAATCAGCTTGATGGTGATAGGTTTGGTTGTTTGGTATCAGAATTTTAAATGTGCATGTTCTGTTATCTAGCAACTCTACCTCTTGGTGTTGCTTCAAAAGAAGTACTTATTTACCCAAAGATGCATGTGCAGGATGTTTTTTTTTTTTGCAGCATTCCAACCAACACAAAGTTATGTTTCACCCACTATACATTTTAAACCAAAACATAATCACCAAACACTATGTTCATAATATGAATTTGTGTCTCCTCTCCAAGGGGAAAAACACAACAATATTCTGCATAGGAAAAGTTCTAAGCTCAGGTGAACACGGCCTGTATCTTTTTCATCCTACCCCCATATACTCTCTCGGGATCACAGGCCAGGAAGTGCCTCCAACAGCCCTCTACAGTGGGAAAAGCATGGGCTTCCAAATTTGTGTAATACTAACATATGGATACCCTTCCAGTGGGAATACCAATGATTTTCTCTTTATTTTCATCCTGACAAATATATTTTAAAGTTCATTTAGAAGAACAAACATCTGAAAAGAGCCCTGCCTTTCTCCATTCCCATGCACCCTGTTAGGGATTAAATTGTGTCCCCCCAAAATACCTGTCAACTTGGCTAAGTCATGATTTCCAGTATTGTATGACTGTCCACCATCTTGTCATCTGATGTGGTTCCCCTATGTGTTGTAAATCTTATCACTATGATGTTAATGAGACAGATTAGTGGCAGTTATGTTGATGAGATCTACAAGATTAGATTGTGTCTTAAGCCAATCTCTTTTGAGATATAAAAGAGAGAAGGGAGCAAAAAGACATGGGGACCTCATACCACTAAGCAGATCACCAGATCTGTCTCCCGCGGTGCCTCTGGATAGGTTCAAACTGCTAACCTTTCAACTAGTCCAAAACCAAAAACACGTTGCTGTCAAGTGGAACTGCCCCATAGGGTTTTCAAGGACTGCTTGGTGGATTTGAACTGCCGATGTTTTGGTTAGCAGCCTGAGTACTTGCAGTCGATGCTTAATTGTTTGTATCATCCAGGGCCTCCAAACTAACTCTGAAGCCACTATAATAAAAATAACATGGCATTGACTGAAGAAGAGACAAACAGATCAGTGGAACAGAACATTGTCTAGAAATATATGGGAAATAAATACATAACAAACTGGCATTCCATTTCAGTGAGAAAAAGATAGTTTGGCATAAATAATGTTGGCATAACTGGCTATTCCTATTGAAGAAAACAAAAATTAGGCCCTCGCAACAGATAGTAAAATAAATTCTAGATTAATTTAAAATATTAATATTTAAAAAAACAACAAAAATGCTAAAATAAAACTGAGTAGAAAAACCTAACAGTGAGGAAAACCTTCTTAGGGAGGACAGGAAGTCCACAAGCCATTAAGGAAAAGGTAGATATATTTCACTATATGAAAATTAAGAATTTTCCTATGGCAGAAATACTACCAACAAATTCAAAAGATAAACAGCATCCTAGGAAACAATATTTGCACCACATGTGACAGATAAGAAGTTATTCCCTGAAACATACAAACTAATATGAAAAAGACAGTCCGAATAATAAAAAGGACAAAGGATATGGACAGTTCATTAAAGAGGAAAAGCAAATTGCCAATAAATATATAACTGACAAAACAATTGATAGGGAAAATTAAAATAAAGTACAATACCATTTTTATCCATCAGACTGGGAAAAAATGTAAAAGAATAATAACATTCACTGCAGATGAAGCTGCAGGGAAACACAGGGAGCAGAGAAATTAATTTCCACCACATTTGGGAAAATAATTTGGCAGTATGTGCTGATATTTAAAATATGCTTATATTTTGGGGCTGTACTGAATAGAAATAAAAGCATCAGTAGGTAAAGTCCTATGTATAAGGGTGTTTATTATAGCATTGTATATATTGGCAAAGACTTGAAATACCCCAAAAATCCATTAGTGGGGAATGGTTAAACAAACTGCAGTAGGGCCATTCTACAAAGTGAGTTAGATCTAAACACCTTGTCCTGGAGAAATATCCCCAGTATTTTAAAGGGAAAGCAAGCTGAGGAACAGTTTATAAAGTGAGATTCCATTTTCTGTGTAAAGAGAGAGCAAGGGAGAGAGAGCCAATATGTTGTTAGTTGCCATCAAGACAATTCCATCTCATGGAGACCCCATGTGTGCAGAGTAGAACTGCTCCATAGAGTTTTCAAGGTTGTGAGCTTTCAGAAGCAGATCACCAGGCCTTACTTCTGAGGCGCCTCTGGACAGGTCTGAACCACTGACGTTTCAGTTAGTAGTCCAGTGCTTAACCATTTGTGCCACCCAGGAACTCCTAGCTAGCTATATGTATGTATATATCTATATATATATCTATGATCATAGAGAAAAGAACAGAAAAAATACATGCCACGCTGTTAATGTTTAGCTCAGGGAAATGGGATTGGAGTGCGCTGGGGAGAAGGGTCAGAAAGAGAGAGTTTTAAGTTTTTCTTTAGAGACATTCCATTTCAGTTGCCTTCCGACTCATAGCAACCCCATGAGTTTCAGAGTAGAGCTGTAGTCCATAGGGTTTTCAATGGCTATGATCTTTCAGAAGTAGATCGCCAGGACTTTCTTCTGAGGTGCCTCTGGGTGGACTCGATCTTCCAACTTTTCAGTTAGCAGCCGAGGATGTTAACTGCTTGCACCACCCAGGGACTCCTTTCTTTAGATAGCTCTGTATTATTTAATTTGTTAAAACAGGAGAGTGTTGCTCTTGTAATTTTTAAAAATCTAATAACTATTTTTAAAAGAAGAAAGAACCTGGGATTTAATTCTTGGTTCTGCCACTCATGAGCTGTCTGACCTGACATTCTTGCTATAAGATGTGGCTCTCGTGAGGATTCAATGAAGAAACGTATGCAAAGAGCCAGTCCCATAGGTGGCACACCACAAGCATGAGGAAACAAAGGTCCTGTGAATGGAGGTGATTCTTCCGAGGCCAGGGATGAAGTAGCAGAACCGGAACTGTCCAAGTCCCCCGATTCTCAGTGGGGTGCTCATCCCACCACGATCAGCCCCTCCCTTGTCCCTTGTGGGTCTTGTTCCAATGGATCCACCCTGCTCCAGTTCTTCTGGGTCCTCTGGCTGGACCAAGGTTAGAGGCCTAGCCCACAGCCCTAAAACCAAGCACTCCCAACTGGCCTCACAGGGATGGGTGTGTTAACCAATGGCCTTGGCCTCTCCCACTGGGCAGTCACTCCCTCCCTCCTCTGTCTGGGAAGATGCCAACTGGCAAGACCTCACCTGGAGGGATTCCACACTTGACAAGGGCCTCCACCTCCAACTCCCACCACCAACCAAGCTCCCAGCCCTCAGTCCTCCTCCTTTGCACCCCAAACTTCTGCCCGGAGCTTCAAAAGCCAGTGAGACACAGGGGGTCCCGTCTAAAGCCAGCCCATCCCATTTTCTCTCCATCCCCACGGTTTCCTTCATACTGTGAAAATTCTACCATTCCCCAAATCAGCCTTCAAAGCCACTCCTGCAGGCTTCAAGCATCACTCCAGGTCCTGAGTGGGCAAGAGCGAGAGTGGTTTTCTAAGAGATCAAAGAATTCTGACTCGGCTCCCTCGAGAACGGCAGATCTTGGAGGCGGCCTTGGCAGCAACAGCGGTGCCAGCAGCCATGGACCCAGAGACAGCAAGAGTGGGAACTGCTTCATCTTGTCCTTGGGTCGGTGTTTCCAGTTCTGGGTCTGCGTGCTTGTGTGAGTACGTGGGTGTGCTTGTGTGTGTATATGGACATGCTTGTGGGTAGACATGACAATGCTTCTGTGTATCAGAGAATACACGTGTGTGCAGGCAGGTGTACTTCTGTGTGTGTGCATACACTTATACTCTAAATACAAAATTTCTTCAGGGAGGCACAGAGGGGTTCACCCCCATGGTTAGAGATTTACTTTTTTTATTGTACTTTAGATGAAGGTTTACAGAACAAATAGTTTCTCATTAAACAGTCCACATATTGTTTTATGACATTGGTTTTATGATCTTGGGTTCCCTATTATTAGCCTTCCTGTCCCCTCCTGCCTTCTAGTCCTTGTCCCTGGACTGTTGTGCCCCATTAGTCTCATTTTGTTTTATGGGCCTGTCTAATCTTTGGCTGAAGGGTGAACCTTGGGAGTGACTTCATTACTGAGTTTAAAGGGTGTCTGGGGGCCAAACTCTTGGGGTTTCTCCAGTCTCTGTCAGGCTAGTAAGTCTGGTCTTTTTTTGTGAGTTAGAATTTTGTTCTACATCCTTCTCCAGCTCTGTCCAGAGCCCTCTGTTGTGATCCTGGTCAGAGCAGTCAGTGGTGGTAGTCGGGCACCATCTAGCTGTACTGGACTCAGTCTGGTGGAAGCCTTGGTAGCTGTGGTCCATTAGTACTTTGGACAAATCTTTTCCTTGTATCCTTTTCTCTTCATTCTCCCTTGCTCCCACCGGGGGGTGAGACCAGTGGAGTATCTTAGATGGCTGTTTACAAGCTTTTAAGACCCCAGACGCTACTCACCAAAGTAGAATGTAGAACATTTTCTTTGTAACCCATGTTATACCAATTAAGCTAGATGTTCCCCGAGGAGATTTACTTATTTTGGAATTGACTTTTCCCAAAAACTTTCTGTACCATTTGTGGGGAAGCCAGCAGCGTCCTATGAAATGTCCCTAAGGAAGTTTGCACACACACGTGCTAAAAACAGCCACTGGGGAACCAGAAGAGAAGCTTGGCTCTCTGGGGTCTTGTGCCTTCATTTTGCCTCTGAGGTGGCTTGAATTCCTGAGACATCTGAGAGCAGCTCTGTCAGACCCTGAAACACAGCAGTTTTGGTGTCTTAGGAAGAGATGAGAACTGAGTCCAGGGAAGGCCCCTCTGGTGCTACCCTCCAAGCATGAGGATCCATCCCTGGAGCCTGGCAGCCGCACAGGGACACAGGGAGTCCTTGGCAGACAGCCCAGGGAAGCAGGATTCACAGAGCCTGGAGATACGGGAGGAAAGGAAGGCAGGTTCAGAGTGCTCAGGGTGGGTAGCCCCTCCAGACTCAGAAGGTGGAAGCTGGATTCTGCTCGCCTGCTCTGGGTCTCAGTCCCCATACCTGTTAGATAAAGGGATTTAGGTCTGTGCTTCTCAAAGGACAGTCCATGAACCTCATGGATATGAGGTAATCCACAGGCAAAGATATGAGATGAACACAGTTCATCTGCTTTTTGCTCAAAGATTTGGGAGAGATGACATTATGTTGTATTAAACAGGAAGTAGGTGCAAACACCACATTCATCTTTAAATGAAACAAGAGATTCCCACAGCTTTGTGGGGACTTAGGATCCGCCTCAGGCCCTGCCTCAGGCCTACTGAAAGATGTGTCCCCTCTCCTCCACAGGGTCAGGGGCTCTGGGGACAGGAACTCAGTTTTGACCTCAAACAAGTATTTTTTTATGCTTTGGCCAGTAGCTTTTCCACGTCTTCTCAGTGAGGGGCTGGAAGCTAGTTGGTCATGGCTGGAAGCAGGAATTCAAGGCCTCAGCCTTGGGTTCCATCTAGAGTTGCATCTCAGGATCTCAGAGGACACACCATACAACCTTCCCATCACTGGTCCTACCTCTGTAGGACAAAAGAGGCCCCAGTCCTCAGGTAAATACAGACTCATATCTTCCCCAGACTCCATCTCTCCTCAGTCACATCCCCCACCTGCGACTCGAGCGACACAGAAGATACCCAATAAAGCCTCTACCAGATATTCCCACTGGGCTCCCAAATTTGATGTATTAAATTGTCTTCTGTCACAAGGACCACTTACTTACAACAGCTGTTGCCACGGCAACCAAGCAGCCAGCCTGCTGTTCTAGCTAACAACCACAAGCCTCCCACTGGCTATTTGGCTTGGCGAACCAGAGGGGAAGATACCCTCAAAGTGTCTGTGAGGCTGGAACATGGTGGGGAGACGTGGGAAGTGAGGAAGAGGGAACAGGAAGGAGTTGGGTGAAGTGTTGAGCTCAGTGTTTTTGGATTTGTTCTAGAATTCTCCAACAACAAGTTGGGGCTGGGACAACTGTAAAACGATTTGTGCCCGGCATCATCTTATGATGTAGGCCACTTCTCCAGCAATGCCTCCTCCACTCCCTCCTCCCCATTTCTGCAAGACAGAGGAGGGAGGGGTCCTCCAGGGGCAGACAGAGGGCCACACAACCAGGAGAGAATCCCACAAATGCAGATGAAGGGCACTGGGCAGTCACCAGCTCTGAGACAGAGTGGGCCATCCACCGGGAACTGATGTTGGGGTGTCTTTGAGGGGCTGTAACCCCTGTGCCCTCCTGACTCTTCCTGAGAGGAGAGGCAGTTTCTTTTAACCAGTCCTGAATGTTTCCAGTCTGAAGTATAGTTTAGTGACCAGGGGTAACGGCTTTGATGCCACACAGGTAAGAGTTCAAGTCCTGGCTCCTTCACTTGGTACCTGCTTACTTAACCTTACTGAGCCTCAGTTTCCTTAGCTGTAAAATGGAATGAACATAGTACCAATCTCATCAAATGATTTAATTGAAATTAAATACATAAAATATGCAAGACACAGTGCCTGGCACATAGCAAGCTCTCAATAAGTGGGGAGTGTTATCATTATTATTGCTATTATCATCAATGATTATTATGTTGATTAGCACCTAGAAGTTGATTAAGTTGATTAAGACCTAGAAGTTGAAGTAACAATTAAGAGATTTAAAAGAATTAAGAATTAAAAAAAAAAGCAAGCCTCGGCATTGGTTATACGTGATAATATCATTTTCATTTAAAAAAATTAACAGTGGATATCTCTTTGTGATGGTGGTATGACTTTTTTCTTCATGCCTTCTGTTTTTCTGTAATTGGAAAAACTACCTTTCTTAAGGGTCAGAGAGGAACATTGAAAATGAGTCATTGAGTCAAAGACTAAAAATTACTGAATGGTACACTTTAAATGGGCAAATTGTATGGTATGTGAATTATACCTCAAAAAGCTGTTACCAAAACAAAAAAAAAATTTAAAAATGAGTCAAAGTGTGCATAAAATAACCCATTCAAAAATTCTTAACTAAAATAGTGTAAGCTACTAACCAACCAAACCCATTGCCGTCGAGTGGATTCTGACTCATAGTGGCCCTGTGGGACAGAGTAGAACTGCCCCATGGGGTTTCCAAGGAGTAGCTGGTGGATTTGAACTGCGACCTTTTGGTTAGCAGCCAAACTCTTAACCACTACACGACCAGGGCTCCAGTATAAGCTAAAGCAAAAAAAAAAAAAAAAAGTAAGAGAAAGAAATAAAAAAGTGAGGCAAGAGCTGAAAAACAGAACTATTAAGTGAAAGTTAAAAAGTCAGATAACATATCTATTGGTAGGGTGATGAGGAATCAAGTACTTACATATCTGCTGGTGGGAGTATAAATTGGTACCACTGACAAGGAAGGCCAATAGATAAAAATCAATGAAAATTACAAATCCATATACTCTTTGACCAGCAATTTCCTTTAAGAAAATTTATCCTGTAGATATACTGGTGCCAGCAAGAAATGATATATGTGCAAGGTTATAAACTACGGCATTGCCTGTATTAGTAAAAGACTGGAAAGGGCCAAATGTCCATCTATCGGTGACTTGTTGAATAAGCTATGGTGCATCCATACAATGGAAAACTATACAGCTGTAAAAATAAAACTAAAAGAATGAGGAAACTATCTTTTGATATAGAAAGATTCCCAAGCTATATATATATATATATATATATATATATATATATATATATATATATATATTTGCAATCATCACCACTATTTATTTCCAAAAGTTTTCATCACCCCTAACACAAACTCTGTAGTCATTAAGCAATAATTGCCCCAAGCTATGTTGTTATTAAGTGAAAAAAAATCAGTTTACAAAACAGTGTATATAATATGTTACCATTTGTATAAAAAGTGGGAAAAGAATATATATTTATAATTTCATATATATGCATAAAGAAATTATGGAAGGACACAAGAAAATAAATAAAAGTGGTAGAAACTAAGTAGATAGAGAACAAGATTTTCCAGATGGAAACTTTTCACTGTATTTCTTTTTACACTCTTAGAACCTTATGAATATATTACCTATTAAAGATTAAATAAAAATTCATATGCTTAAAAAAGAAGTTAATGATATGCTGTCTTCTGGAGTTTGCTATAAAACTCCAGGGAAAAAAAAGTGGGAGGGGTCTAGATGAAACAAGAATGGCAAAATGTTAATAATTGTTGAAGCTTGATGATGGACCCATGGGAGTTCATTGTATGTTTGAAAAATTTCATAATAAATTATTAAAAATTTAAAAAGGTATTCATAATAGTTAAAAGGTAGAAAAAATCCAAATGTCTATCAACCGGTGAATGAATAAACAAAATGTGGTATAGCTATACAATGGAATATTATTCAGCAATAAAAAGGAACAAACTAAACTACAGATACAAACTACAAAACGGAAGAGCCTCAAAAACATTGTGCTAGGGAGGTGGGGCCAAGATGGTGGAGAAGTCAGACTCTTCCACTGGACCCTCTTACAACAAAGACCTGAGAAAACAAGTGAATCAATTATATATGGCAATCTGGGACCCCTGAACATAAAAGGCAGAGTTGAGGAACTGGACTGAGAGGCAGGGGGAGGGAGAGACAGTTCAGAAGCAGTGAGGAGTTGCCAGACCTGACCTGGCGAGAGCCTGAGCCCTTCAGGTATGATCAGCTCAAGGGTGAGCAATGAGGCAGGCAAGCAGCAGTACCCAGGAGGCACGGTTTCTGCACTGGGAGTGACCCAGTGCCAGAGAGTCTACACAGCCACCCAGAACCAGTGAGAAGCAGCCTTTGATCGGCGGAAGATAAGTACTTGCGTACGGCCTACCCTACACGGATCAAAAACACCCCCCTTAGGGAAAAACCTCTCTCCAATTTACCTCCTCGTTCCCTGCTCTGTACTGGGTCCCAGACTGGCTTCAGCAATTGCTGAGTCCCCTGGGCCAGAAGTAGGATCCATCACACACCAGGAGCCATTCTCCCTGCCTTGAAGAGTGAACAAACTAACAAAGAGGGGAAAAAATAAACTGCCGGCTCCCCTAAGCCAGGAACCCAGGGTAGGCACAGCTCCTTTGCCTAGGCACAGGCATAAGGGATCCACGGACTTTGAGTGCCTTTCCCCCTGCATAGACATTTCAACAGTGTAGGCCCTCATTACTGCAGTACAACAGGGAATATACCAGAAGTTTAACTTCAACTGTTTCAGCTGTGAAGTGGCAGGTTCTTGACATTTGACACTACTCTGCCCATTAAGCAGGGTCTTCACGTACCCACATCAGGGGCCTGAGGACTGGTGGCTCCACCCACGCCACCTAGCCACCTGCGATAGGGGCCCATGAATAAGAGGTGACGCTCAGTCCTTACAGCCAACAGCATTAGGTGCTCAACATCTGGCTGCAAAACCCACCCATCTACGTGCCCTAGGGAACAGGGACACGTCTTCCTCCTGGACCCTCAGGGGCAGCTGTCAGTCCCCTGCCTTGCTCCGAGTGTGTCCCCCTGCTGCAGCCAGATGCCAGTGCCTACACCAATCACACTTGCCTGTCCAGGACTGTAAGAGAGAGCCTATACCACACACTCGGTGGCTATCTGTGTGGGTACCTGAACTGAATCCATACAGGAGTGGGTGGAGTTCTGAGCTCACATACCTAGTAACACATCTAACCACCTGGTGACAGGACATTAGAGCTTCAAAGGTGTCAGTAATCAAACTAGCTCATACAAGCTTATTTGGGCATATCAAAACAAAACAAGCTAGGACACAGTAAGCAAACATAAAATAAATAAATACAATAACTTACTGATGGCTCGGAGACAACAGTCAATATCAAATCACATAAAGAGGCAATCCATGATGGCTTCAGCAAGCTCCCAAAATAAAGAATCTAGAAATTTTCCAGAGGAGGAAAATTTCTTGGAATTACCAGAGGCAGAATACAAAATAATATACAGAACTCTTCAAGAAATTAGGAAGGAAATTAAACAAAAACATTGTGCTCAGGGAAAGCGGCCAGACACACAATCATATTATAGGATTCCATTTATATGAAATGTCCAAAATAGGCAAATCCACAGAGACAGAGAGTAGATAGTGGTTGCCTGGAGCTGAGGGTGGGAAGGGGAAGTGACTGTAAATAGGCAAGACAGACCTTCTTGGGATAACAGAAATGTTCTAAAATTGGAATATGGTGATGGGTACACAACTCTGTACATTTGCTAAAAGTCATTGAATTGTACACTTAAAATGGGTAAATTTTATGGTATGTTAATTACACCTCAGTAAAGTGGTTTTTAAGACAACTTTAAAGCCCTAGTGGCACAGTGGTTAAGCGTTCAGCTGCTAACCGAAAGGTTGGAAGTTGTAACCCACCAGCAGCTCCATGGGAGAAAAGACCTGGCAATCTGCTTCCACAGAGATTACAACAGCCTTGGAAACACTATGGAGCAGTTGTACTCTGTCCTATACAGTCACTATGAGTCGGAACCCCCTCGACTCTATGGCAACAGGTAAGGTAAGGGGTAAAGTGGTTTTTAAGGAGCCCTGGTAATGAAACGCTTGGGCTGCTAACCAACCTGTCAGCGGTTCAAACTCACCCAGCAGCTACTCAGGAGAAAGACCTGGAGATCTGCTTCCATAAAGATTACAGCGAAGAAAACCCTGTGGGACAGTTCTACTCTGTCACGTGGGGTTGCTGTGAGTCAGAATCAACTTGACGCCACCCAACCACAACAAAGTAGTTTTTTAAAAAGGTAAAGGAATTAGGGCTACTAAGAGGTGGCAGTGATTAAGAGCAGGGGCTCCGGCATTAGATTCATTGGGTTAAAATCCCAGCTCTCCCAGTTTAGCTAGGCAAGCAACTTACAAACTTCCAGTGTTCTTATCTGTGAAGTGGGGCTGAAAGCGACTAATGCTTACTGTAACGCCCAGCAGTCCAAGTATTTTACATACATCAATTCCTCTAAGTCTCATGACTCTCCTATGGGGATCATCACCTTATAAAAGAGGAAACTGGACACAGAGATGTGAAGTGACGTGTCCATGGCCACTCACCTAGCAAGCGGCAAGTAGACTGACTTTAAGGGCCATGTGCTTAACCACCGTACTGTACTACCTCACAATGATACCACCTAACTCATTAGGTTGTTATGAGAACCAAATAAAATTAATACAAAGTGTTTGGCATACAGTAAGTGTTCGATAAATACTAGCCAGGGAGGAAATCACTATCTTAACTGATTCAAATGACTATTTTTAATAGTCATTTTGTGTTTTTAAATGCTCAGGAAGGAAAAAGCAAAGCCTGTTTAAGAAACAGTCTGAAAAAAGTGCTAGAGTCAAAGGGCAGCCATAAAGAAATCCCTTTTCTATCTGGTTTAGACATTAAGGGATGGAGACAGTGGAGAGAAGTCAATACAATTCCTAATGTGTACTTAAGTGCCTGGGTTCCTTTGCTAGATGGTAGGGCAGTGTGCTGCGGAGTTTAGAGACCAAGCTTTGGGGCAGGACAGAACTGAGTTTGAATCCCGGCTCTTCTACTGACTTAGCCATCTGACCAGTGACAACATACAATTGATTCTAATTATTCGCAGTAGTTATGTTCTATAAAAGGAGCCCTGGTGTCAAAAACAGTTAAGCTCTAGACTGCTAACCGAAAGGTCAGTGATTCAAACCCACCCAGCAGCTCCGTGGGAGACCTGGTGATCTGCTTCTGTAAATATTATAGCCAAGAAAACCCTATGGGGCAGTTCTACTCTATCACAGGGGGTCGCTATGAGTCAAAATTGACTCGACAGCACCTAACAACAATAACAACATGCTCTGTAAATTCACCGCGAACACTGAATTACCGAATACCAAACCACTACCCCTACGGGAAATACAGCGTTAGGCTCCTGCAAGCTTCTGGTCATAATAGTCTCATTAACCAATCAATACATAACCTTGTTTTTATGTGTGTTTCTGTTTAAAGATACCTTATTTAATATATATTGTCTATTCATTAACACTGAACTCATGCCTGTCTGTGTCTTAGTTTCTTCAACTGTAAATTGGTGAAAAGAAATGGTACCTATCCCATAAGAATGTTGGCAGAAGAAAATAAGATCATGTGTGCAAAATGCTTAGCACGGTGTTGGGCATAGAGTTTAAAAAACAAACAACAAAAACAGTTGCTGTTGAGTCAGTTTCGACTCAGGGCGACCTCACGTGTGTCAGAGTAGAACTGTGCTCCATAGAGTTTTCAATGGTTGATTTTTCAGAAGTAGATCACCAGGCCTTTCTTCCCAGGTGCCTCTGGGTAGACTTAAACCACCTGGGACGCCACCTTCCATAAACATCAGCTATTAATAAGACAGTGATGAGGCTAAGACAAAGCTATTTACAGGTCCCTTCTCACCCCAGTCTCCTGCCTTGAGGAGGGACCCAGGATAATGATGCCATCAGGTGTGTGCCCAGGAAGGCCATCTGAACCCTCGTAAGTTAGCAGTGCCTGTGGGGTCATGCCCAGTACATGACTCAGGGCACCCACTACAGTAATGACCGTGGTTCCTTGCACTTTTATAGCACTTGACAGTTTGCAGAGCACTTTCACACGCTCTCATTTGATAAGCCTGTGAGTATTACCCTAACAGTCATTTCACAGATAAAGAAACTGGAGAAGTCGGTGTGGGGGAAGGGGGGACTACACAGCTAGGGGATCCAAACCCAGGGCATCAGACACCTAGTCCTACATCACTTTGAGTCTTCCTGGCAGAGGTGAGGGGTTGTCCTGACTCATCACACGGGCTCTCCTGCCTCAGCTTCTGTGCCTAGTGGTCGGCAAGTACAGTAGAGGGGCCTGGAGGGCCAGGGTCAGAGTCAGGACTTGGTGTATGTCTGTGGGAGGGAGCCCCCCTCCACTTGCCCTGGCCAGGAATAGGAGAGGTGAGGAGCACACCCTGGTCTCATTGGACTGTATCCTCACCAGCCCAGCTGTCTGCACACCTAGTCTACCCAGGTCACCCAATGCAGAGACACAGGAAAACTAGAGCCAGGAGGCTCTGTGGATACACTTCAAATGTTCCTATGTCATTTTTAAATGTCAAGGCCCGGGGCAGCAAGGAGGCCACGCCTCTTCCAGAAAGAATCCCTTGACCCAAAAATATCTGTCAAGGAGGTGAAGAATTTAAATATGAAAAGAGGGTCACGGAGCCCCAGTGGGTCTGGGATCCTCCTTGACACAGGGGCTGTTGCTGTTAGGTGCCGGCAAGTCGATTTTCCACTCTTAGGACCATAGGACCCAATGTAACCAAGTAGAAATGTCCGGTAGGGTTTTCTTGGCTGTGATCTTTACGGAAGCAGATTGCCAGGTCTTTCTCACACAAAGCCACTGCATGGATTCAAACCACCAGCCTTTCAGTTAGCAGCCCAAGCACTGCACTGTGGCACCACCAGGGCTCCTTGACACATGGGCAGTCACTTCTAATCACTCTCTCTTGCCCTGTGAGCCCCAGTGATCAAGAGGAACTCCATGTGTGGAGGGAGCTCTGTGGCTTATGAAAGCTGCAGAGCGCTGAGAGGGAGCCTTCCCAGGTGAGGTCTGCTTCCTTGAGCACAGCTTAACTGTAGTCAGTAATGAAACCTGGATGGACGGCTTTGTATTTAATTCTTTTCAGTTACGGCTGCAATAGTACTTTCATTCTCCACCTTCATTTTCAAGGGCTGGTAATTTCCTGAGACCGTTACTATTTGGGCTGAGACTCTGTTCTGAGCCCAGAGGTAAATGTTCAGGGAATTTTCCTAAGCCAGTCTGAGTGCTGCTGGAAGGCGATCTCAACAGCCACATTCTTAATGCAAATCTTTCAATCATTCTCCACCATAGCATCTTGGGGTCAATGAGAACCTTACTATTTTTACAACCTTTTCATTTGCTTTTGTCAGTTTAAAATCATCAACAGTGAAACCAAAGGGCAAAGCCCACGCCGACATCTTGTCTCCACTCCTCTGGGGAGGCACCGAAGACAGATGACTCTGGGAGTCTGCCCCTGCAGAGCTGTTCCCGGTGCAGGCGCAGGCGGCCTGGATTCAATTCTGATGTCTTGGGGAAGCAGTCTCTTCCCCCGCCTTCCTGTTTGCCTGCAAGGCCATCCAAGCTGTTGGTTTCCTGAGGCAAAGGGTCCTTCTTCTCCTGGGAGCACTGAATCCTGGGAAAACAACCACTTCCTCCCAGGAAAGATCAGGCAAGATATGTGGGTGAAAGTGCAAACTTGAAAGCATCTACGATTATCAGTTCTTATGTTATAAATGCACATGTGGTTATGCAGCAGTATCTTTCACTGGGGCCTTGTCTCTCGCTTTTTTAAATCTTACATTAGATCACTGATATTGACCAACAAAGCATATGTACATATTAAATTAATTAGCAAAAATTACTGTTGTTGTTAGTCACTGTACAGTGGATTTCTATTCTTCCTGACTCCATGTGTGCAGCGTAGAACTGCTTTATAGGGTTTTCAAGGCTGTGATCTTCTGGAAGCAGATCACCAGGCCTGTCTTTTGAGGCACCTCTGCTTGGGCCTGAACTGCCAACCTTTTGGCTGGTAGTCAAGAGTTTAACCATTTGCACCACCCAAGGACTCAGTAGTAACAAAAATAACCCAGAACAATTTCTACACTGGTCGTGGAGGGGAGCCCTGTTTTGAGAGGTCCAGAACTCATTTCTCATTTCCCCTTCCTAAGAGCACCCTGATTTCCTTTTAGGCAGGGCTTCAGATCGATTCCTCCTGGTTCAGTCATGGCCGAGGAAGCACTATCTGAACAGAACTAAATTTTTTTTTTTTTTAAATTGTGCTCTAGGTGAAAGTTTACAGCTCAAGTTAATTTCTCATACAAAAATTTATACACATATTGTTTTGTGTTATTAGTTGCAATTCCCACAATGTGACAGCACACTCCCCCCTTCCACCCCAGGTTCCCTGAGTCCATTCAACCAGTTCCTGTCCTTTCCTACCTTCTCATCCTGCCTCCAGTCAGAAGCTGCCCATTTGGTCTTGTGTATCTGATTGAACTAAGAAGCACACTCCCCCTCTGTACTATTTTTTGTTTTATAGTACTCTCTAATCTTTGTCTGAAGAGTGGGCTTTGGGAATGGTTTCAGTTCTGGGTTAACAGTGTCCGGGGGCCATAGTTTCAGGGGTTCCTTCAGTCTCTGTCAGACCATTAAGTCTGGGCTTTTTACGTAAATTTGAGTTCTGCTCCACACTTTTCTCCCGCTCCATCCGGGACTCTCTGTTGTGTTCCCTGTCAGGTGGGCCATTGATGGTAGCTGGGTACCACCTAGTTCTTCTGGTCTCAGGCTGGTGGAGTCTCTGGCTTATGTGGCCCTTTAGTCTCTTGGGCTAATATTTTACTTGTGTTTCTGGTACAGAACCGAATTTTTAAAATTTGAGTGAACCAGAACAATAACCACAACAGGAAAAATTACAGGTTGAAGCCCTGCTAGAAACGTAATCTCTCTCTTAGAAAATAAGAGCAGCATACGTCTTGCATAACAACCAAATCCATTGCCCGTGGGATTCTTTGCAGAGTCAGAAACAGCGGGGCCCCACTCAAAAATGGTGGCCGACTGTGCCACTTTGAACATGTGTCACTCTCCATAGTCCTGCCAATAATCCAATATCATGCATCAGGCTCCTAAAAGGGCTCACTATGCCTCTTCCAACTCTCTTATTCCAGGGCTTCAATCTGTAATTGTCCCGTTTCTAGTTATAGTTCCAGATCTCCCAATTTTTTTTTAATTGTACTTTAGATGAAGGTTTACAGAACAAACTAGCTTCTCATTAAACACTTAGTACACATATTGTTTTATAACATTGGTTAACAACCTCATGACATGTCAACACTCTCCCTTCTCTACCTTGGGTTCCCTATTATCAGCTTTCCTGTCCCCTCCTGCCTTCTAGTCCTTGCCCCTGGGCTGGACTCATTTTGTTTTATGGGCCTGTCTAATCTTTGGCTGAAGGGTGAACCTTGGGAATGACTTCATTACTGAGCTAAAAGGGCGTCCAGGGGCCGTACTCTTGGGGTTTCTCCAGTCTCTGTCAGGCCAGTCCAAATTTTGAAAATTCAGGTGTTTTCCAGTTTTGCTTCATTGGCTATGATGGACCCAGTGTGAAGTGGTTCGAAGCTCTGCTTTTAGGGAATCGCCTTTGTCTCTGAATAAACCTCACTTGGCTTTACTCCTACCCCTACCCCTACCCCCACCAGAGAAGCTGGAGTGGTCCTTGCAGGCCCCTTTGGAGACATTCTGCCTCCAAAGGGCAGCCACGGAACTTAAGCTGGGCCAACAAGGCCCTCTTAGGCCTTGGGCTTGAGACCAGCAACAGAGAACTTATACTCTGAGCCTTCTAGCAAAGGGCAGCCTTCAGAGGTTTTGACTACAGACCTGGGGAGGCCTGGTTCCCAGCACCCTCCATATCCTCATAATATAGTCCCAGATGACTTAAGTTAGCTGTAGTCACTTATAACCCAAACCCATTGCCGCTGAGTCAATTCCAACTCATAGTGACCTGTAGGACAGAGTAGAACTGCCCCATAGGGTTTCCAAGGCTGTAATCTTTACAGAAGCAGACTGCAACATCATTCTCCCACAGAGCAGCTGGTGGGTTCGAAATGCCGACCTTTCAGTTAGTAGTTAAGCGCCTAACCATTACACAACCAGGGTGCCCTCATTTATAACCAGAGACTCCAAATGGATTCATAGGGCCTCAGACAAGGCAAAGTGTTGGCAATTCCATCAAAGGGACATCTTCCACTGTGGCAGGTTCAGCCACTCTTAGCCTCTCCGAGGCCTCCAGCACCTCAGCATCCCTCAGAGGCTCCAAAAGGGAAAACAATTAGAGATCTCTATCCTCTGGCCAGGAGGCCCTGGGTGGTGCAAATGGTTAAATGCTCAACTAGTAACCTTAAATTTTGGTGGTTCAAACCCACACCGACATGCCTTGGAAGAAAGGCCTGGTGATCTGCTTCCAAAAGGTCCCAGCCTTGAAATCCTATGGAGCACAGTTCTACTCTGCAACAGATGTGGTCACCATGAGTCAGAATCAACTTGATGGCAACGGTTGTTTTTTTTTTCTTTTTTTTTTCTGGTTTATCTTCTAGTCAGGAAGACAGCCCATGCCAAACTCAGACCCAGACGTGAGCCCTGGTCCACACATGTTCTCTCTCTTCCTCTGTTGTTGTTGTTAGGTGCCATAGAGTCAGTTCCGACTCATAGTGACCCTCTGTCCAACAGAATGAAACACTGCCCAATCCTGTGCCATCCCCACAGTCGTTATTATGCTTGATCCCATTGTTGAAGCCACTGTGTCAATCCATCTCATCAAGGGTCTTCCTCTTTTTTGATGACCCTCTACTTTACCAAGCATGATGTCCTTCTCCAGGGACTCATCCCTCCTGATAACATGGACAAAGAACGGAGACGAAGTTTTGCCATCCTTGCTTCTAAGAAGCATTCTGGCTGTACTTTTTCCAAGACAGATTTGTTCATTCTTCTGGTAGGTCACGGTATATTCAATATTCTCTGCCAATATCATAACTGAAAGGTGTCAGTTCTTCTTCAGTCTTCCTTATTCATTGTCCAGCTTTTGCATGCATATGAGGCGATTGAAAATATCATAGCTTGGGTCAGGCGCACCTTAGTCCTTAAAGTGACATCTTAGCTTTTGAACACCTAAAAGAGGTCTTTGCAGCAGATCTGCCCAATGCAACACATGGTTTGACTTCCTGACTGCTGCTCCCATCAGCGTAGATTGTGGATCCAAGGAAAATGAAATCCTTGACAACTTCAGTCTTTTCTCCATTTATCATGATGTTGCTTACTGGTCCATTTGTGAGGATTTTTCTTTTCTTTGTGCTGAGGAGCAATCTATACTGAAGGCTGTAGTCTTTGATCTTCATTAGTATGTGCTTCAAGTCCTCTTCACTTTCAGCAAGGAAGGTTGTGTCTTCTGCAAATCACAAGTTGTTAATGAGTCTTCCTCCAATCCTGATGCTGCATTCTTCTTCATATAGTCCAGCTTCTTGGATTATTTGCTCAGCATACCAATTGAATAAGTATAGTGAAAGGACACAACCCTGACACACACCTTTCCTGACTTTAAACCATGCAGTATCCCCTTGTTCTGTTCAAACGACTGTCTCTGGGTACAGTTTTCTCATGAGCACAATTAAGGGTTAGGGAATTCCCATTCTTTACAATGTTACCCATAATTTGTTATAATCCACACAGTTGAATGCCTTTGCATAGTCAATAAAACATGGGTAAACATTGGTATTCTTTGCTCTCAGCCAAGATCCATCTGACATCAGCAATGATATCCCTCATTCCACGCCCTCTTCTGCTGCAACCGTTTTTGAATGATCTTCAGCAAAATTTTACTTGTGGGTGATATTAACAATATTATTCAATAATTTCTGTTCGATCACTTTTCTTTGGAATGGGTACAAATATAGATCTCTTCCAGTCTATTGGCCAGGAAGCTCTCGTCCAAATTTCTTGACATAGGCAAGTGAGCACCTCCAGTGCTGCATCTGTTCATTGAAACGTCTCAATTGGTATTCCACCAATTCCCGGAGCCTTGTTTTTTGCCATTCCCTTCATGGCAGCTTGGACTTCTTCCTTCAGTACCTTTAGTTCTTGATCATATGCTACCTCCTGAAATGGTTAAATGTCGACCAGTTCTTCTTTGGTACAGTGACTCTGTGTATGCCTTCCATCTTTTTTTGATGCTTCCTGCATCATTCAATATTTTTCCAGTAGAATCCTTCAATATTGCAACTCAAGGCTTGGATTTTTTCTTCGGTTCTTTCAGTTTCAGAAATGCTGAGCATGTTCTTTCCTTTTGGTTTTCTAACTCCAGGTCTTTGCACATTTCATTATAATAATTTACTTTGTTTTTTCTAGCCACCTTTGAAATCTTCTCTTCAGCTCTTTTACTTCATCATTATTTCTTTTGCTTTAGCTACTCTCCATTCTAGACTATGACAGACTAGGGAGAAGGACTTGGCAGTCTACTTCTGAAAAAATTGGCCAGTGAAAACCTTATGAATAGCAGTAGAACACTGTCTGGTATAGTGCCAGAAGATGGACCTCTGAGCTTGGAAGGCACTCAGATATGACTAGGGAAGAGCTGCCTTCTCAAAGTAGAGTCAACCCTAATGAGGTGGATGCAGTAAGCTTTCAGGACCTTCATTTGCTGAGGTGGCACAACTCAGAAAAAAACAGCTGCAAACATCTGTTAATAATCAGAATGTGGAATGGATGAAGTATGAATCTAGGAAAATTGGAAGTCATCAAAAATGAAATGAACCACATAAAGATTGACATCCTAGGCATTAGTGAGCTGAAATGGACTGGTATTGACCATTCTGAATCGGACAATCATACAGTCTACTATGCTGGGAATGATAAATTGAAGAGGAATGACATTGAATTCATCACCAAAAAGAACATTTTAAGATCTATCCTGATGTACAGTGCTTTCAATAATACGATAATATCTATATGCCTACAAGGAAGACCAATTAATACAGCCATTATTCAAATTTATGCATCAATCACTAATGCCAAAGATGAGGAAACTGATGATTTTTACAAACTTCTGCAGTCTGATATTGATCAAAAATGTAACCAAGATGCGTTGATAATTACTGGTGATTGGAATGTGAAAGTTGGAAACGAAGAAGAATCGGTAGTTGGAAAATATGGCCTTGGTGATAGAAACAACACCAAAGATCACATGATGGAATTTTGCAAGACCAACGACTTCTTCATTGCAAATACCTTTTTTCTTTTTTATTGTTGTAATTAAATGAAGTTTACATTTCAAGCTAGTCTCCCATACAGAATTTTTTTTTTTACATACATTGTTATGAGACCCCAACTGCTCACCCCATTGTGCGACAGCCCACTCCTCCCCTCCGCCCCTGATTCCCCATGAACATTCAACCAGCTCCTAACTCTCTCTGCCTTCCCATCTCACCTCTAGACAGAAGCTGCCCCTCTGGTCTCTTGTATCTACTTGACTAGAGGCACATTCTTCACAAGTACCACTTTATGTCCCATAGTCCAGTCCAATCCCTGTCTGAAGAGTTGGCCTCGGAAATTGTTTTAGTTCTGGGGTGCCTGCAGTCTCAGTCAGACCATTAAGTCTGGTCTTCTTACTAGAATTTGAGTTCTGCATCCCATCGTTCTACTGCTCCATCAGGGACCCTCTGTTGTGTTCCCTGTCAGGACGTTCATCGGTGGTAGCCGGGCACCATCTAGTTCTTCTGGTCTCAGGCTGATGCAGTCTCTGGTTTATATGGCCCATTCTGTTTCTTGGGCTAATACTTTCCTTGTGTCTTTGGTGCTCTTCGTTCTCCTTTACTCCAAGTGGTTGGGACCAACTGATGCATCTTAAATGGCAGCTTGCAAGCTTTTAAGACCCCAGATGCCACTCACCAAAGTAGGATGCAGAATGTTTTCTTAATAAGCTTTGTTACGCCAATTGACATAGATGTCCCCTGAAAGCATGGTCCCCAGACCCCGCATCCCTGCTACTCTGTCTCTCAAAGTATTTGATTGTATTGAGGAAACTTCTTAGCTTTGGTTTAGTCCAGTTGTGCTGGCTTCCCCTGTAGTGTGTGCCGTCCTTCCCTTGCAAATACCTTTTTTCAACAACATAAACTGCATCTGTACACATGGACCTCACCAGGATGAAAACACAGGTATGAAATCAACTATAGCTTGTGGAAGGATACAATGAAAAGCTCAACATCATCAGTCAGAACAAGGCCAGGGGCTGACTGCAGAACAGACCATCAATTGCTCATATGCAAGTTGAAGTTGAAGCTGAAGAAAATTAAAACAAGTCCACAATAACCAAAATACAACCTTGAGCATATCCCACCTGAATTTGGAGACCATCTCAAGAACAGATTTGACACATTGAACACTAATGACCAAAGACCAGACGAGTTGTGGAATGACATCAAGGATATCATACATGAAGAAAGCAAAAGGTCACTAAAAAGACAGGAAAGAAAGAAAAGACCAAAATGGATGTCAGGAGAGACTTTGAAACTTGCTCTTGAATGTAGAGTAGCTCTCATTTTCTAGGTGTTAACTTTTCTAGACTCCATGTTGGGGTTTAATGTTTCTACTGCTATGTTGTTGTTATTGTTATTAGGTGCCGTCAAGTAGGTTCCAACTCATAGCGACTCATAGGCAATTAAATGAGTAATTTCTTTTATAAGGATCAGCACAAAGCTGGTTCCTACGAGGCAGAGGTTAAAGCTGTCCCAAATGTCCAACTACTCCAAACTGTTGTACTACTCCATCATCTCTAACATCAACTACTCCTCCACCCTTCAGTACCTACCCTCCCGTCTTTGGATTCCATAATTCATTGCAACATCCTACAGAACTCACAGACCGTATCAAGGAAATGGCTCACACAGTTATTATGGAGGCTGGCAAGTCCCAAATCCATGAGTCAGGTGTAGGCTTATCCCAGGGCACTCACATATGTATCCCAGATGCAGGCCACATCCCAGCAGAGAGGGTAACTTGAGTAAGGGTGGGACTTGAGTCACACCCTCCTGCAAGGGTGTGACTCATGATACACCCTACACCAATCCTGCCTCATTAACATGTAGAGGTTAGGATTTACAACACATAAAATGGAGGACAACCATACAATACCGGGAATTATGGCCCAGCCAAGTTGACACATAACCTCAACCACCACATGTGCATAGTGCCACTCATTCACAAAGACTATGGCTAGAAGGGCCATATTAAATAATTCACTGTACCACAGCGCTCATATTTTGAGTGCCTTCCAGCCTGAGGGGCTCATTTCCTGGCACTATATCAGACGGTGTTCCACTGCTATTCATAAGGTTTTCACTGGCCAATTGTTTTTAGAAGTAGATTGTCAGGTCCTTCTTCCTAGTCTGTCTTAAGTCTGGAAGCTCCGCTGAAACCTGTCCACTATGGGTGACCCAGCTGGTATTTGAAATACCAGTGGCATAGCTTCCAGCATCACAGCAACATGCAAGCCACCACAGTATGACGAACTGACAGATGAGTGGTGGTCTGTTGCTACAGAGATGGGCTATTTTCCATTCTGTAGGTTTTGGGTTGTGGAAACCTACTAGAACCTTGAGGATGCACCTGGCTGAAGGGCCTATGAATCTCATTATCTCTGAGTGATTCCAGATGGTAAATTCCTGAGCCTATCTTCTGACCTGATTCCCATAGCTCCCCGGGCAAGGGCCCTGGCTCAGGTACTCCTCAATGCTTTGGCTGGGGTTTAGGGATGCACTGACAGGTGGGGGAGCTGTAGTCTCATGTGGGCCCTGCATGTTGGTGGAGGTCGGGTTCGGTAGCATCCCCACTAAATTTCATCCACCATCAATTACATCAGAGGATTTTTCTCAGCTGGCTGTCAACCTCTTCCGATTGCCTTCTGGTTTGCCCTAATGTAGAACAAATGTCCCATGGCTTTTAAAGAGGCAGCATGGTGTAGTGTAATGAGACATGGCTGGGAGGCCAGGGGACCAGGAGCTGAGGAGCCCTGGATCCCTGCACTTGTCTGCCCTAATAAGCCGTGTAACTTTAAACAAGTGATACTGTCTTGGGTCCTTCATTCCTGCCTCTGTAAATTAGACCACTAGGCGGCCTTCCAGGAGATTTTCTTAATAAGGATTCCATTCACTCATCTTTTGGTCCCTGCTGGACAGCAGGTTACATGGACTCAGGAAGAGGCAGACAGACACCTTTGCTAGTTTGCTTTGGACTTGGAGTGTCACAGATCTCAGGAAACATTTGGGTTTCTTAGCACCACAGTAATTCAGGACTCATGAGACTTCAGAGACAAATCAGAGCTCCAGGTGCTATGGAGGGCTTTCTCTGAGTCCTCAGAGTTAGTCACTAAACACCCAGACAAGGATCAAGTGGTGAATTTGCTACTGGATCTGGGCCCTGCAGCTAGGATTTTTGGTTAGCATATCTCACTTAGAGGCAGTTGCATCATTTCCAAGCTGTGGTTTCACCTTAGATCTGAACATAGGAGGTCCAGGAGAAAGAACTGTGGTCTGAGAGGCAGGAAACACAGACTTTTGTGTTGGTTCTGCTGTCCAAGAGATTGCTGTTTGCCTTTGGGCAAGTCACTTAACCTCTCTGAGTTGCTTCCTCACCACCAAAATAAGAGGGTTGGACTTGTTAATTTCTATTCATTTATGTATTATTTATTCCCTGTTACTATTTGACTATATATATATGTATATGAGACCTGGTGGCACAGTGATTAAGTGCTCAGCTGCTAACTGAAAGGTCAGTGCTTCAAACCCACCAGCCACTCGGCAGTAGAAAGATATGGCAGTCTGCTTCCATACAGATTGAAGCCTTGGAAGCCCTATGGGGCAGTTCTACTCTGCCCTATAGGGTTGCTATGAGTCAGAATTGACTCAATGGCAATGGGGTTGAGTTATTAGACAAAAAAGATCCCTGGAGCAAACAACTACTAACATAAAGGTTGGTGGATTGAACCCACTCAGTGGCACTGCGGAAGAAAGGCTATCAATCTGCTTTAGTAAAAGATTACAGCCAAGAAAACTTTGGAGCACAGTTCCACTGTGTAACACATGGAGCTGCCATGAGTCGGAATCAACTCAACAGCAATAGGGTTGGTTTGGTTTTGCTTTAGTATTAGACATAAGCAGACAAAAAACTCAGATACATGTAAGGAAGGGAGTGGGTACCCCTCCCAGACTCAGGGAGCCCAGGCTAGAGGAGCAGCTGTAATTGCTATACTAAATTTCTAGTCACACCAAAAGGGAAGCACTGTGTGCTGCTTAGCTGTCACTGTTTGCTAAAAGAAAACTTGCCTGTCAGTCAGGAGAGAACTGCTTCTTTCCTGCAGAGCTCTGCAATTCACTCATCCTTGGATTTAGCAGGTAAACATTTACTGAGCATCTGATACAGGCCGTTACAGTGCTGGGCCTGGGCCACAACATTGCCCAGATGTGAGGACCCTGCCCTCGGGAGAGCCCACAGGGACTTCATCTCTGGTATTCTCACACAATGGAAATAGAACAATGACGTCAACATGATTTTTACAAAAGATGCTGAAAGGGGCTCTATAAAAGAGTGATGCAGAAGTGTAATTCTACAAAGACTGTCCAACAGCCAGCTCAGAATCACAAATCACAGCCAGGTAGGCTACCTTCTGCAACCTGACTGGATGTAGAGACTTGGTCTGGAAAACCAGGAACAGTGAGTGACTCACATATCCTGGAGCCTCTCTCAATTATTCATTGACTCCTTTCAACTTTTGACAGGAGTTAGATACTGGTCCAGGGGATGCTGAGCATTCTGCGGCAGGCCTGGGGGCACAAGTCCCCTGTGCTTTTGCCTGGAAAAAAAGCAAATCATGTTGAGATGCTGTCTAAGTTTCTTAATGCTGCCATAACTGGTTATACCACAAGTGGGTGGCTCTAATGAACAGAGATTTATTTTCTCACAGTTAGGAGGCTAGAAGTCTTACTTCAGGCCACCAGCTCTAGGGGAAGCCTTTCTCTCTGTCAGCTCTGGGGGAAGGTCCTTGTTCCTTTTCAGCTTCTGTTCCTTGGTGATCTCCATGTGGTATCTATCTTCCCCTTTGTTCTTTTTGCTTCTGTGCCTAAACTGCTCCTTTTATATTTAAAAAGTGATTGGTTTAAGACACACCCTACATCGATAATGACCTCATTAACATAACAAAGAAAACTCTATTCCCATATGGGATTATATCCACCTGTACAGGGGTTAGGATTAACAACACATATTTTGGGGGTACACAATTCAGTCCATAACAGATGCCAGTCAATGCCTGTCCACTACCCTTCTTTTCTATTTCTTTTATTTTTAATTGTGGTAAAATACACATAACATAAAATTTACCATTAGTGACATTCAGCTCATCCACAATACTGTGCAATCATCACCACTACCCTTTCTTTTTCTTTAATTAAAACTTTTACATTTTATCATGAAAATTTTCAAACATACAGAACGGTTTAAAGAATTGTATAGCGAACACCCATGTACTCACTTCCTATATCCTACCATTACTGTTTTGTTATATTTGCAAAGGCATTCGACTGTGTGGATCATAACAAATTATAGATAACATCACAAAGAATGAGAATTCCAGAACACTTAATTGTGCCCATGAGGAACCTGTACTTAGATCAAGAGGTACTTGTTCAAACAGAACAAGGGGATACTGCATGGTTTAAAGTCAGGAAAGGTGGGCATCAGGGTTGTATCCTTTCACCATACTTAATCTGTATGCTAAGCAAATAATCTGAGAAGCTGGACTACATGAAGAAAAATGTGGTTTCTGGATTGGAAGAAGACTCATTAACAACCTGCAATATGCAGATGACACAACCTTACTTGCTGAAAGTGAAGAGGACTTGAAGCACTTACTGATGAAGATCAAAGACCACAGCCTTCAGTATGGATTACACCTCAACATAAAGAAAAGAAAAATCCTCACAACTGGACCCATAAGCAACATCATGATAAACAGAGAAAAGATTGAAGTCGTCAAGGATTTCATTTTACTTGAATCCACAATCAGTGCCCAAAGAAGCAGCAGTCAAGAAATCAAAAGATGCATTTCATTGGGCAAATCTGCTGCAAAAGATCTCTTTAAAGTGTTAAAAAGCAAAGATGTCACTTTAAGTACTAAGGTGCGCCTGACCCAAGCCATGTATTTTCATTGTCTCGTGTGCATGTGAAAGCTGGACAATGAATAAGGAAGACCAAAGAAGAATAAATGCCTTTAAATTATGCTGTTGGTGAAGAATATTGAATATACTATGGACTGCCAAAAGAACAAATCCGTCTTGGAAGAAGGACAACCAGATTGCTCCTTAGAAGCAAGGCTGGCAAGACTACATCTCACATACTTTGGACATGTTATCAGAATGGACCAGTCCCTGGAGAAGGACATCATGCTTGCTAAAGCAGAGGGTCAGTGAGAAAAAGGAAGACCCTCAATGAGATAGATTGATACAGTGGCTACAGCAATGGGCTCAAGCATAATAACAATTGCGAGGATGGCGCAGGACCAGGCAGTGTTTCATTCTGTTGTACATAGGGTGGATACGAGTTGGAATGGACTTGATGTCACCTGACAACAACAAGATATTTGTTTTAGTAATCCCTGGGTGGTGCAGCTGGTTAAATGCTTGACTACTAACCAAAAAGTTGGTGATTCAAACCTATCCAGAGGTACCCTGACAGAAAGGCCCGGCAATCTGCTTCCAAAAGGTCACAGCGTTGCAAACCCTATGAAGCACAGTTTTACTCTGACATATATGAGGTGACCATGAGTCAGAACTGATTTGATGGCAACTCGTTTGGTTTTTTGTTTGTTTGCTTGTATTTGCTTTATCATACATCTATTCGCCTATACATCTTTTTTTAATTTTACCGTGCTTTAGATGAAAGTTTACAGCACAAATTAGTTTCTCCTTCAAAAATTCATACACAAATCATTTTGTGACATTGGTTGCAATCCCTGCAATGTGTCAGTACTCTCCCCCTTTCCTTTTATACCTCAAGTTCCCCGTGTCCATTCATCCAGTTTTCCTGTCCCTTCCTGCCTTCTTGTCTTTGTTTTTGGGCAAGTGTTGCCCATTTGGTCTCGTATACTTGATTGAACTAAGAAGCATGTTCTCACATGTGTTATATATTATTTTATAGGCCTGTCTAATCTTTGGCTGAAAGGTGGGCTTCGGGAGTGGCTTCGGTTCTGAGTTAGCAGTGTGTCTGTGGGTCACGGTCTCAAGGGTTCCTCCAGTCTCTGTCAGACCAGTAAGTCTGGTCTTTTCTTGTGAATCTGAATTTTATTCTACATTTTTTCTCTCACTTTGTCTGGGACCCCCTATTGTGATCTCTGTCAGAGCCATCGGTGGTGTCTATCCATCTTTTTAAGGTCCCTAGGTGGCACAAACGGTTTGTGCTCAACTGCTAACCTAAAGGTTGTTGGCTCAAGCCCACCCAAGGGTACCACAGAAGAAAAGGCCTGGTGACCAGCTTCCACTAAGATTACAGCCAAGAAAACCTTATGGAACAGTACTGTTCCGTAACGCACAGGGTTACCATGAGTCAGAATTGACTCCACAACTAACAACAACATCCATCTTTTTTACCTGCCAATCAATCCATCTTAATTTTCTAGTGCATTTCAAAGGAAGCTGCAGACCTCAGTATACTTCATTCCTAAACAACTTTGGTATGCATATCATTAGCTGGAGTGCAATATTTGTTTAAAAGAGCCCTGGTAGCACAGTGGTTAAGCACTTGGCTACTAACCGAAAGGTCAGTGGTTTGAACCTATCAGCTGCTCAGAGGGAGAAAGATGTGGCAGTCTGCTTCCGTGAAGATTTACAGCCTTGGAAACCCTATGGGGCAGTTCTACTCTGTCCTATAGGGTTGCTATGAGTCAGAATCGATTCAAAGGAAATGGGTTTGATTTGATTTTTTTTGATTTCCAATATTTGTTTACGGTTCTTTTGTGTGTGGGTGTAAAATGCACAAATCTTAAAGAGTACTGTTAGATAAATTTTAATGAATGCATACACATGTGTCATCCAAATCTCCACCCAGAAATAGAACATGCTATCACTCCAGAAAGTTCCTTTGTCCACCCCTTTTTAAGAGACTCTACCCTTGTCCCTGCCCGCACAGCCCCTACTGTCCTAACTTGTGTGTTCTGTGCCCCCAACTACGTGCACTTCTCCACAGCTCTTTGTCCAGCCTGGGCACCTGACCCAAAGGCAGATCATCCACGTGTTGGCTGGTGACCTGTAACCTCTGTGGCCTGGCTCAGCAGGATGAGTCGAGCCAATCGGAGGCTCTCTCAGGAACTGAAAAACTGAGAGACTGCCCTGGTTACACAAGGACACTGAACTGGAGAGGCATAAGGCAGATCTAGGGCTGGGCTGCCATGATCACAGCTGTATGCCAGCAGAAATTATGGAGAAGCCAGGGGTAGTGAAGAAGGTAGGGCGTGTACCCAGGAGACCCAGAGACTCTGTGTGAGAGGTGACATGACCCCTGAGGAAGAGAGAGAGGAGGCCTCCGTTCCCTTCAGTTTTCAGTGGCAGTTCCATTTCTCACAACAAACCACTTTCTCTGAGGTAACTTGAATGGGCCTCTCCTCCATACAGCCACAACAGCCCCAGCTAAAACAGAAACATAGAAGACAGTTCTGATGGAAAACTGAACTTGTTATGAAAATGTAAGGGTCTTTCTTAAACGGGAGCCATCCTACTTCTGGTGGGATGGGCTGTACCCGTGACTTAAATGTTCCTGGAAAATCACAACAACAATAATACCTGTTACCTGTTGCCATGGAGTCGATTCCAATTCATGGTGACTCCATGTGTTACAGAGTAAAACTGTTCCATGGGGTTTTCTTGGCTGTAATCTTTATGGAAGCAGATTGCCAGGCCTTTCTTTTGTGGTGCGACTAGGTAGGTTCTAACCACCAACCTTTAGGTTAGTAGTCAAGTACAAACTGTCTGCATCACCCAGGGACCTTAACAGTAATAACAGATGATAATAAAGTCAAGCACGATACTACATGTTTTATATGCATAATTTGATTTGATCCTCACAACAATCTTATCCAAATAGGAGGCACTTTTATCACACCCATTTTGCGGTTGAAGAAACTGAGACTCAGAACAGAGACATAATTTGCCCAAGTTCTCAGAGTTAGTAAGAACTCATTGTATTATGAATAACAAGTTGTGAGTTGCAGTATTTTGCTAGAAGAGAAGCTCACAGGCCTGAGCAAGTGCTCAGGAGAAGGTATTTGGTAGATGTGATCAACATCTACAATCAGTTGACTTTAAGAAAAGGAAATGATTGATCCTCAATAATCTGGGTGGGCCTCATCCAATCAGTTGAAAAGCCCTAAGAGCAAAACTGAGGTTTCCCTGAGGAAGAAGATACTCTGCTTCAAGACTGCAGCATCACTGACCAGGATCACAACAGAGGGTTCTGGACAGAGCTGGAGAAGGATGTAGAGCATAATCCTAACTCCCAAAAAAAAAAAAAAAAAAAAAAAACAGATTTACTGGCCTAAAGGAGACTGGAGAAACCTCAAGAGTGTGGCCCCCAGACACCCTTTCAGCTCAGAGGTGACGTTACCTTCGAGGTTCACTGTTCAGCCTGGGACTGGACAGCCCAGTAAAACTAAATGAGACTAACGAGGTACAGGAGTCCAGTAACAAGGGCCAGAAGGCAGAGGGGGAGTAGGAAGCTGATGATAAGGAACACAAGTTGAGTAAGGATACTGTTGATGTGTTGTGAGATTGTTAACCACTGTTATAGAGCAACATTTGTAGTAACTGTTAAATGGGAGGCTATTTTGTCCTGTAAGCCTTCATCTTGGGCGAGAATGGCAGCACAATTGGAAGAGCATAGTCAATGTCACTTAAATGTGTAAGTAAAAAGTTTTGAAATGGTGTATCTTTGGCTATGTGTATTTTCACCAAAAAAAAAAAAAAAGCTGAGAATTCAGAGGGTTAAAATGTTGTGGGGTTGTTAACCAAAGTCATAAAACAGCATGTGCACTACTGTTACATGAGAAACTGTTTGTTCTGTAAGCCTTCACCTGAAGCACAATAAAATATTTAATTAAAAAAAAAAAAAAAAAAGACTGCAGCATCAGCTCTTGCCTGTGTTTCCAGCCTGCTAGCCTGCCCTACAGATTTCAGACTTGCCAGTCTCCACAACTCTGTGAGCTAATTCCTTGTAATAAATTTCTTTATACACATACACACACATATATATTATATATAATATACATTATATATACATATGATATACATATTATATGATAATATATATAATATGTGCATGTAATTATATATATGTATAAATAAAATCTCCTGCCGATTCTTTTTCTCTGGAGAACCTGACTGACACACAGGCCCAGGGGGACCTTCAGGCTAGATGGTACCAGGATGGCCGCACTGCTGGCATAGAGATGATGGCTCAGCTCTTTTCCCTGTGGCTGAAGAACAGGTACCTTTTCCTGGCAGAACTGCAGCAGGATGTTTGGGTGGGAGATAGGGAAGAGGTCTATGGTCTCTAAGGCCCCTGCAAGCTCTGAGAAGTTGAGATGAGTCAAGTGTCCAGAGAGAGTCAAAGAGATCACTCAGCAGGACAGGTGTGAGTGCAATAAGGCAGGAATTCATTTTTCCAAAACAGGAGAGGTGAGGCTGAGCTAAATCATTCTTCTTCAGTCCATCCTTCCCTGGTATTTATTCACACATCTGTCAAGAATCTCTGGGTGGTCCTGAGGTTCACCTTCAGCCAAAGATTAGACAGGCCCATAAAATAAAATGAGACTAAATGGGCACAGCAGTCCAGGGGCAAGGACAAGAAGGCAGGAGGGGACAGGAAAACTGGTAATTCGGAAACTAAGGTTGAGAAGGGGAGAGTGTTGACATATCATGGGCTTGGCAACCAATGTCACAAAACAATACGTGTATTAATTGTTTAATGAGAAACTTGTTTCCTCTGTAAACCTTCATCTGAAGTACAACCAAAAAAAAAAAAAGAATCTCTCGGTGGTGTGAATGGTTTGTGCTCAACTACTAACTGAAATGTTGGCAGTTTGAACCCAGACAGCAGTACCGCAGAATAAAGGTCTGGCAACCTGCTTCTGTAAAGACGACAGCCAAGAAAACCCTACAGAGCAGTTCTACTCTGTAAGACATGTGGTCGCCATGAGTTGGGATTGTCTCAACAGCAACAGGTTTGGTTTACAGGGTGACATCATCTCTTCCCCTACCTGACTGTAAGTATCTTGAGGCCAGAGGCCAGAATGTGTTGCTCACCTCTGGTGCCCTGACACCCTGCACAGTTCCTGATGCATGTTGTTGCTGTAGTTGTCATGTGCTGCTGAGTTCATTCTGACTCGTAGCAACCCTATAAGACAGAGTAGAACTGCTCCATTGGGTTTCCTAGTCCTGGAAGCAGACTGCCAGGTCTTTTCTCCCGTGGAATGGCTGGTGGGTTCAAACCACCAACATTTTGGTTAGCATCCGGGTGCCTTAACTATTGCACCATCAGAGTTCCTTTCTTGATGCATAGTAGATGCTTAATAGACATATTTTAAATGAATGGATATACAACATAGGGAAGCTGAGAAAGGAGAATAAAAATAATAATAAAATTAATATAGCACTTACTAAGTGCCAGACACTATTCTAACTGCATTACTTATAGTAAATAATTGAATCCTCATAACTACCCTGTGGTGTAGGTACTGAGGCACAGAGGGATTGAGTAACTTGCCCAAGGTCATACAACAAGTATGTAGGGGAGCTACATTTGAACCCAGGCAGTTAGACTAGTGGTCCATAGTCTCAACCTCTCTGATGATCACTATCCTCTTTCCCACACTGGCAAAGCTTCCTGCCATATTACATCCAGCTCCTCACCTGCCTGGGCCCAAGAGCCAGGACTTATAAGAGGTCAGGTATGAACCAGGCAAACATACCAATGTCCTGACAACCAAGATACGGGTGAGAGAGCCCACAAAGGGCCAAATTGTTAACAAAGACACAGGAGCCGCACCAATAATGGCCAGCCTCCCCCAAGTCCAATCAACATTTACCGAGTGCTGAGTAAGTGCCAGGTACTGCTCTAGGCCCTGGCACAACAAGACAGGCATATCCCTTGCTCCCAGGGGACCCTATTGAATGACACTACCTGTCATTTGTACCAGGCTTGCTCTGTGCCACGCACCGTGCCATGCCCTTTGTGGACAGTATGTCTTTTAGTTTAATCCTCACGACTGTAATGATGCCCTTTGTACTGATGAAGAAACTGAGGCTTAGATGCCCATTGGTAACTACAAATATTTACAGTGTTGTGAGTTGAACTGTATACTCCCCAAAAATATATTTAAGTCCTAAACTCTGGTACCAATGAATATGACCTTATTTAGAAATAGGGTCTTTGCAGATATAATCAAGTTAAGATGAGGTCATAATGGATTAGGATGGGTCCTAAATCCAATGACTAGAATTCTTATAAGGCCATGTGAAGACACAGAGAGACACACAAGCAGAATGCCGTGGAGCGATGAAAGCAAGGAATGCCAAGGACTGCCAGTAACCACCAGAAGCTAGGAGAGAGGCATGGGACAGTTTTTCCCTCAGAGCCTCCAGAAAGAACTAACCTTGCCAACATCTTGATTTATACTTCTAGCCTCCAGAACTGTGAGGGAATAAATTTCTGTTGTTCTATCTTGAGCAAAGATTCTACAGAAGAATTCAGATCAAAAGGGGGAGAAATGCAGAACAGAATTTCAAATTCCCATGGACTCCAGACTTCCTGGAGCCATGGAGGCTAGAAGAACCCCTGAAACTATTGCCCTGAGATAAACTTTAAACCTTAAATAAAAAAATAACCCCTGAAGTCTTCTTAAAACCAAACAATAGTTTAGCTTAACTAGTAAAGAATGTCTGCCTTGAAAATTGTGCTCTTTTAAGATCTATCTATATGGGATCAGACTGACAACAGCAACTTGAAAGATTGGATAGGAACCTTAGGGGGCAGTGAGTGTATATTAATGAAGGAGGAACAACTCAGAAAAGGAGGGTGAGAATAGTGGCACAACTCAAAGAGTGTAATCAATGTCACTGAATTGTACACGTAGAAACCCTTGAACTGGTGTATGTTCTGCTGTGTATGTTCTCAATAACAACACAAATAAAATAAATTATATATATGTTTAAAACTTCTGTTGTTTTAAGCACCTGGTTTGTTGTACTTTGTCACAGCAGTCACAGGACACTCATACACGGACTACTACAGGCATTGCTCTGGTTGTACAAAGTGAACACAACAGGCTTTCCTCTCACAGGTTGAGCATTCTTGTGGAGGGAGTGAGATGGAAAATGAGCAAAGAATGCATAAACAAAATAATTTCTGTGAGTGGTAAGTGTGGGGAAGGCAATAAAGCCAGATAAAGTGATGGAGAGAGGAACCAGCCAGGGCCAGACCTGGGGACAGTGTTATGGGCAGAGAGGACAGCCTGGGCAAGGTCCCTGAGGCAGGCAACTTGAGGTGATGGTGGAAATAAAGGAGGGCAGTGTAGCTGGAGCACAGCGAACAGAGAGAACAATATGAGATTGGTAAAGAGGGGATTCGAACCTGGGCCTGGATGATTCCCAGCCAGTATGCTACAACACCACAAAACATTGTGTCTAAGTGGGAGGAATCACCTCTAAAGGACAACAAAAGTGGTCCCAGATTACAAGCCCCTCTGAAGGAGTTGGAACCACACCATGCAACTTGAGTTGTCTGTACATAAGGGGGAAAAATCAGCCAGTGCAGGCATAATCTTTGTCAGTTATGATGTCTCTCAGAGGTCCTTTGGGGTAAACCTCAAAATTAATAATCCTAGCACTTGGTATCTTTGAACTGCTCTGCATATGCAAGTACTCACCAGCAGGAAGCAATTTCAGAATGAAAATCATTTCTCTAAAGACCAGCACAGTCGCTCGGGGTTTAGAAAGGCCCTGGGGGCAGGCTTGGGCTCTACCCAGCACCCCCAGCTCAGGTCAGAGGACTGTGTCTGGAGTAAGTCGGGACTGTATTGGGCTCTCCAGGCCTGTGAGATATCAGGGCTCAGAAATGCCAGAGGCCTTGTGTCCTGGCGGGCAGAGAGAGTGATGTCAGTGTTCTTGAGCAAGCCACTTCTCCCTAGGGTCACGTGAGAACAGCCGAGCTGGGCTGGTGTCATGACTACACAGGGATGCTACAGCTCACTGGCAACAAAGGAGAGAAATTTCCACTGCCAGAGCTCAGGGGCCATTGCAGAGTTAGGAGGGCAGACAAGCAGAGGGCTGGGGTCCACTGGCTTTGGAATGGCCCCTTTTCCTCCTTCTCACTCCAGGGGTTCTACTGGGGGCTTTGGATCTCTCAAACGTAGCAAGGTCTAGAGCTGAACTGGATTTCCCCTCCTCCTTATATGACTGCATGGTCAGGAGGCAGAGGCGTAACTAAGGTACAGCAGGTAGGGCAGGTGACCTGGCACCACTTGAGGAGGGGCGCTAATGAGCAGTTTCTATCAGCCATCGCAGTTTCCAAAGCCACCTGTGAGAGATCATTCAGCAATTTAAAACTAATTGTCATCGGTGCTATTTTCCATAGATAGGCCCCTGTCAGGAGCTCAGATGCCTGCTTCATATCCCAGCGCTGTGACTGCTTGGCTGAAACATCAAGTCACTCAATCTCTGAGCCTCAATTTCTTCAGCTGTCAAATGGAGACAATGACAATCCCTGGCTAAGAGTTGTGGCTCAGATCAAAGGACAGACCTGCATCAAGCTCTTTGCCTGGCCTGGCACACAGTAGGGCTTGTAGGTTCAATCATCCCAGAGTCACTGGGGCCTCACCACGTACCAGGAGCTGTGGTGGTCAAGTACAAACACTCACTCTGTGCACCGGATGTACAAGGAATAGCTAAGGAAATGCAATCCTTAGCACAGTGGCCCTGGGCATATGATGAAGAATCCACATTTTAATCAGCCATCAGCATCCACGGTTGATGCTTTTCTCCTGGACTCAGTGACCAAAGCAGTGACCTGCCTGTCCCTTTCTTTTCCTAAGAGTCGCATCAGTGGCAACATTTGCAACTGCTGCAGTGAAGGGTTGGGGGGTCAGGTCTCCCCCTAGGGACTATATCCTCAGCTTCTGTCCCAAGGGGAGGGAATGGAGGAAAAGGAGGATTAGATTTCTCAAGGGACCATAAAAGCCAGGCCTTCTCAGGGAGCTGGTACAGCCTGGAGTTTAAGAGACTTTAGCCTCTGGAGTTGGCCTCTGGGTTTGAATCTGGCTCTGCCTCCCACCCATCAGTTGTGGAACATTGGGCAAGTTCCTCAACCCCCACGAGCCTCATCCAGTCAACCAATGTTCATTGCACACTTAGTAGGGCAGCACTGTGCCAGGTGCCTTATTGGGTAAAAATAAGAACAAATAAAGATGAGGCATTAACGTCATTATTTTTGTTACAGGGGGAAGTGGCAGTGGGAGTGTGAGGTCATCCTTCTAAGCTGGGCTCCCCTGTAGTCAGTGGGGCTTGGGAAGAGAATAAGCATCGGACTCAGGGTGAAATCACATTTTCTTTGTCTCCCCACCCCCAGTCTCATTCCTTGGCCTAGTTCTCCTTTTGTTCCAAGCTATGACCTTACAAAATGACTTTGAATTCCTCAGCCAGGCTGGGCAAACAGGTCATGCTTTTGCTTGGGCCATGCCTGCTGCCCGACGCTCCTTTCTCTCCCAAGCTATCACCTCCTCAGTGAAGCCCACCATGACTTCGTTGTACTCAGCATATGCCCTATTTCAGCACCCACAATCCTTCCCCACACTTATTCAGCTCCCTTATAGGCCAAAGCACTTGAGTGCAGAACTGGGTCTTATTTGATCCTTGTCTCCCAGCTTCTAACTTAGTGCCTGTCACATAATAGAAAACAAATGCTTTCCAAGTAAAGATAGACATATAACATTTATTAGGCATACTTACCATGTACCTGGTGGTGCAGTGGTTAAGAGCTCCGGCTGCTAACCAAAGGTCGGCAGTTCAAATCCACCAACTGCTCCCTGGAAACCCTACAGGGCAGTTCTACTCTGTCCTATAGGGTCGCTGTGAGTTGGAATCAACTTGACGGCAATGGGTTTGGTTTTTCTGGTTTTTACTATGTACATCGTTCTAAGAGATTTATGAGTATTTATTAATCATAACAACTCTAAAAGGTAGATACTATACTTATTCAGGGGTCCCTGGGTGGTGTAAACAGTTAATGCATTCATTCAGCTACTAATAAAAAGTTGGAGGTTCGAGCTCACCCAGAAGTGCCTCAAAAGAAGGACCTGGCGATCTACTTCTCAAAAATCAGCTTGTGAAAACCCTAGGGATCTCCTGAAGCAACAGAGGCAAAGAGAGTCAGGAATAGAGGAGGAATGGAATGTGTGGCTAACTGCCTCCATTAACAACTGCCTTTTTTGCCATGAGACCAGAAGAACTGTATGGTGTCTGACTATCATTACTGAATATTTTGATCAAAGATTCTATAGAAGAATCCTGATCAAAAGGGGAAAAATGCAGAACAGAATTTCAAATTCCCATGGACTCCAGACTTTATGGAGCCATGGAGGCTGGATGAACTCCCGAAACTACTGTCCTGACATAATTTTTAAATCTTAAACCAAAAATATACCCTGAAGTCTTCTTAAAATCAAATAATAGTTTAGCTTAACTAGTAAAGAATATCTGCCTTGAGCATTGTGCTCTTTTAAGATCTATCTATATGGGATCAAACTGACAACAGCAACTTGAAAGATTAGATAGGAAACTTAGGGGGCAGTGAGTGTATGTTAATGGCAGAGAACTCAGAAAAGGAGGGTGAGAATGGTTGCACAATTCGAAAAATGTAATCAATGTCAATGAATTGTACATGTAGAAACTGTTGAATTGGTGTATATTCTGCTGTCTATATTCTCAACATCGACAAAATAAAAATAAATTATTTTAAAAAAAGAAAGAAAACCCTAAGGAGCATAGGTCTACTTTGACAATCATGAGGTCTCCATAAGACAGAATGACTCAATGACAATATTTTTTATAAAGCCAGTTGTAGGGATTCCCCCCAGCCCACATCCTTCTAGTCCATAAAACTTGTCAAACCCTGCCCCAGCCCTCTCAGGCTCCCCATCCTGACTTCAAGAGATAAGGGAATTAAGATTCTTCAAAGAGTCTATTTTCCCCACTTAAGTCGAGCCATCGGGTGACTGGCATTCTGAGAAGCTGGTGTCTCTTCAGGTTTTAGAGCCAGGCCATCCTGGTTCACGTCCAGGCTCTGTTGGCAGGTAACCTGCTGTCATGGATTGAATTGTGTCCCCCAAAAATATTTTTCAGCTTGGCTGGGTCATGATTCCTAGTATTGTATGATTGTCTACCATTTTATCATCTGATGTGATTTCCCTATGTGTTGTAAATTCTATCACTATGATCTAATAAGATGGATTAGCGGCAGTTACATTGATGAGATCTACAAGATTAGATAGTGTCTTAAGCCAATCTCTTTTGAGATATAAAAGACAGAAGCGAGCAGAGAGACAAGGGGACCTCATACCACCAAGAAAGCAGTGCCAGGAGCACAGCATGTCCTTTGGACATGAGGTTCCTGTGCTGAGATGCTCCCAGACCAAGGGAAGACTGATGCATCACAAGGACCTTCCTCCAGAGCAGACAGAGAAAAAGCCTTCCCCTGGAGCTGAAGCCCTGAATCCGGACTTCTAGCCTACTGGACTGTGAGAGAATAAACTTCTCTTTGTTAAAGCCATCCACTTGTGGTATTTCTTATAGCAGCACTAGATGACCAAGATACCTGCCATATCTGGGTCAGGTTCCTCATCCATAAAATGGGGCTAGTAATAACCAGTTCACAGGCCTGCTGTGATAGTTAAGGGGGGAAAACATGCAATGCGATAGGCAGGCTCCCGGTACATGCCAGGCTGCCAAAAAGTGCTTCTGCTCTTGCCCTTCTTTGGTGTATTCTAAAACCAACAGCCACAGTGGTCTCTCAAAGTGCAAGTCAGATCACATCACTCCTCTGCCTCTGTGACTTCCAGGGCTAGGTCACAGAGGTATTGCAATATCTGCCTTGGTCTCCTGGATTGTTTGCTCTGTGGGAAGCCAGCCATCATGCTGTGAAGACACTCCAGCAGGCCTGTGGAGAGGCCCATGTGGAGAATAACTGAGGCCTCCCGCCAACAGCCAATACCAACTTGCCAGCCATGTGAATGAGCCACCTTCGATTCTTTAGATGACTGTAGCCCTACCAGACATTTGACTGACATCTGACTTACTGAGAAACCCAGAGTCAGAATCACCCAGCAAAGTCACTTCCAAATTCCTGGCCCACAGAAACAGTGAGAGGTAATAAATGATTATTGTTGTTTTAAGCCACTAAGTTTTGGGGTGATTTGTTATGTAGTATTAGATAACAAACACATAACTAACAAATAATAACAACAGCTAGCACTTGTTTAGCACTTACTGTGTGCTAGGCATTTTTTAAATACTCTATATCAATTAATTCATTTAATCCTCACAGCAACACTCTGAAGGTTTTTAACCAATAATCAAGGAGCCCTGGTGGTGCAATGGATAAGCACTCAGCTGTTAACTGAAAGGTTGGCGGTTCGAATCCATCAGCCACTCCCAGGAGAAAAGACCAAGCTATCTGTTTCAGTAAAGCTTATAGCCTAGGAAACCCTATGGGGAAGTTCTACCCTGTCCTATCGGGTCACTATGTGTCAGAATCAACCCAACAGCACCCAAAACAACCAGTAACCAGTTGCTGTTGTGTTGATTCCAACTCATGGTGACCAGTATCCCCATTTTACAGATGAGAAAGCTTGCCTGAGAACATGTTGTTACTAAGTGACAGAACTAGAATATGAGCCCCAACACTTTGGCTCCAGTGTCTGTGCCCATACCCACTATGTCATCTGTATCCTGAGTAAAGCCATAACAAAAAATTTGGCACCAAGAAGCAGGAAATGTTCTCAAATCCACAGAGCCTGTTTTTAAGGGAAGGAGAAGAAGGGGACGAGAAAAGAAGGAAAAGAGCCACCTCTCTCCTCTTCCTCCAGACCCTGCAGTTTCCTACCCTTCTCCGTGGACTTACAGCTCTAACTTTCTCCTATACTGTCAGTAGGATGACCTCAGACCAGAGCCAAGCTCACCTCTACTGGGTAAGTGAAGGGGGTATTCAGATGTTTCTGACGGGAATGGTTACTAAAATTTTACACAACCTGTTAAAGCTCTTGTCACATCTCCTGAGTTAGGGCTCTGGTCCATGGAGATGACCAGTGTCTCCTCTGTACACCTTCTAACTCAGTGTAAGCCTCATCCCCGCTCCTTCAAAGTGGCCATGGTCTTAAAACATGTCAAGTCTCTGAAGTGGAGAAAAATCACTCAACGAAGACAGCTTCGCCAAATGCAGGATTAGAAATATAAGACACATGCTCCACAGTCCCCTTCCAAGACCATTATAGACATGGCTGATTGATCATAGCCTCTTTCCCACACAGCCTGGATGCAGCTTCAGAATCCTTCTCACCACAGTGCTCCTGGCTGTCACTTCCACAGGTTCTGAGTTCGCATCCAAACTGAGACCTATTTGTCATTCTGGCTCTAACAGGACAAAGACGAAACACCAAAAGCAACAGACTGGAACTAACCTCTCTTCTTTTCAGGGGAGTAAAAGGCTCCCTGCCTCCCACTGCTCCAACTCCTCCTCCAAAACCCATTTTCATCACAGTGAGAGCTTAGAAGGGATTTTTCAAAGAGAAGACACTGCAAGAAAACATTGACCTTGATTTTAACGACGGTATGAGGACTGGGGCCCTTGCTGGGAGGTGTCCTCTGCCCACAGATGATGGTGAATTAGGAACCAATGACTCAGCAGCAGTGGAGCTGTAAAGGACTTATCCAGAAGTCAAGGTAAACTAGGATGTGTACTCACGTTCTTCACTTTATAAATAACCTTCTGCTGACATCTCTGAGCACTTTAGAGAGCGGTCATGGACAAATGTCTGGACCAGCAGGATCCAGTGGAAATAGAATGCAAACCACACATGTAATCCTAAATTTTCTACAGCCACATTTAAAAAGTAAAAAGAAACAAATGAAATTAATTTTAGTAATATATTTTATTTAGCCTGATCTATCTAAAATATTATCATCAAAACCCATAATCAACATAAAGGAATATTAATGAGATATTTTAACTATTCTTTTTGTGCTAAGTCTTTGAAATCCAATGTGTATTTTATACTTACAGCACACTTTAATTTAGATATGGAATTTTCACCAGAAATACTTGGTCTGTAGTTAGACTTCATAAAATTTATAGTTGAAAAGGTAGATTCCATATAACCAAGTTCCTCCAAATACTCTTAAAACTCTTCCAATAACTGAAGCGAGTATCTATTTTTAAACAGAAATCAGTTAAAATTAAATTTAAAATTCGGTTTCTCAGTCACACTTCATGTGCTCCATGGCCACACATGGCTGGTGGTGACCATATTGGATGGCACAGGTCTCGACCATCCAGGGCCCTTCCCACTCAGGCACAGATGCCAGCCTCCCATCAGAGCACTTGTGACTATGCTTGGGGCTTCCAGGGAACTTGTCACTGGCTCCTCTAAACCCTCTCGCTCAGGTCTGTCTCCTCACACCCATTTTCACTCTGACCAGGCCGTTTGTTGGACTCTCAGCTGGGCTTGTCCTCAGCTTTGCGCCAACACTGCCTTCTAGATCCCAGGCTCTACGCTGTGCAGTTCCCGGGCTAGTGCACCCCCACCCCACTGTGAACCCTGGCTCCAAAGCCCCAGTCCAGATGAGGCTCACAGCCACTGCTTGGCTGTAAGGGGTGTTTAGGTGACATTGTGTTTTCTGTTATGCAAAAATCAGGGGTTTGTGAGGGGCTAGCCATTTCCCTTTGGTGTTTTGGGAGAAGGCTTTTGCCATTTTCATGCCCCCACAAAGTGTCACCAAGACTGCACTAAAGCATTACCGTGGGTGCCTCTGCCATCTACCTGGAGAGTCCCCTTTGGCTTGCAGCTTCAAAAGGCCTTCCACTGCCTTCCCCAGTCCCTACAGTGTGGTTGCTCTGTCCCTTGGTTCCCTTTCTTCATCTGGCCTCTTGGATAGGTGAACTATTTTGGGTCTGTGCCTCAGCCCGGACCACTTCACTCCTTTAGGGCACCAAAAGCATAGCAAGCATCACTAATCAGTCATAAGTTCCCTCTACCCCCACACACATACCCAGTGAGGGATTCCATGGATAGCAGTAAAGATGGCCTCCAAGCAAAGAATCAGGTCACAGACTTGAGCGGTGCCAGAAGACAACCCCCCAGGAAATGACCACCAACTTGGAGGGCAACTTCAGTCCCCTCTGGCTGTGGCACCCCAAGGCCAGAGCCCCTTGAAATGAAAGGCCTTGAAATGTCAGAAACTCCCCAACAGTTTGCTTAAAGATGCTGAAAGCCAGAGCTGCTGTGAGAAGATAAAGGGATGAGAATCTGAACTCTGAAAAGCAGCATCTAAAAGGGCATGACTGACAGGGGCTTGGAATTGAGCCTGTGACCTGAGCTACAAAAATGAAGCGACAGCAGCTTGTCGGAGACACATGAAGCCATATTATACCAGTCCCCTGGGCACTGGGGAAGCCACATGAACCTCAGGTGGCACAGCCTCAGATAGGCTCAGGCTAAGCCATCCTCCCTCCTGACGGCAGCCCCTTTCATCCACCTCCTCCTTGAAAATAAAGCTGTGTGAGGTGTCTTGTCCTGCCAGACCTCAGCCTGCCCTGCACAGGTGCCCACCTTCTGAGGGAAGGCCCTGGAAGGCTTCAGCCTGTGCCTAGACACACACGGAGTCTACTTACAAAGAAGGGAAACCTGCGACCTGGGGCAGGGAAGGGCAAGAATTCCAAGTTCCTACATTGCTAGAAAACATCCTTTCCAGAGTCTCAACCACACCTGAAGAGAATGCAATGAACCAGATAAGGAAACAAAAGGGGACTTGATCAGGTACCACCACATTTAGAGGAATTCTCCTTCCCATACAAAACTCTCCCTCCGGGGACGCGGTCCTCCCTCACCCGGCACTACTCTAATATTTCAACAGGGGCTGCATTCTCTTTTGTCTTTTAAATCTCTTCAGGCACCTTCTTCTTCACCAGCCTCACACCACACACACACACACACACACACACACACACACACACACACACACACACACACGACATACAAGTAACCTCATTGATCCCACATTATAAAACGTGTTCCAGCCATACAACATTTTTCAAATAACTTATGTTTACCTCTTTAAGAACCAACACAAATAAATCTGACCATTTTGCTTGAAATTTTTCTAAAATGAATGACATAGTTCCCTGAGTGTAACTGATCACTTCCTGATGGTTCAGGACGTGTTCCTAAGCACGTCTTTACCACAGCTTACAAGGAAGGCCTCGTGATCTGGCCCTCCACCTCTCTAACCTCACCTCCCTTTGCTCAGGCTGTCCTAGCCAAATGCACAGAGCACACACCCTCCAGGGACGGTGCCCTGGGCCTTTGATGTCTGGAACACTCTCCCCCTAGATGTCCGCATGGCTCACTCTTTCCATTCATGCCACCTACTCAAACACCGTCTTACCATAGAGACCTTTCCTGGTCATCCTTCTTCCATCTTTCTGTCCACTTATGCTGCTTTGTTTTATTTTCATAGTATTTGTCACCACCTAATCCTATGGGGCAGTTCTACTCTGTCATATAGGGTAGCTATGAGTTGGAAAAAGTGAAAGCTGAAAGTGAAGAGTACTTGAAGCACTTATTGATGAAGATCAAAAACCACAGCCTTCAGTATGGATTACAGCGCAGCATAACGAAAACAAAAATCCTCATAACTGGACCAATAAGCAACATCACAATAAATGGAGAAAATATTGAAGTTGTAAAGGATTTCATTTTACTTGGATCCACAATCAACACCTATGGAAGCAGCAGTCAAATCAATCAAACAACACATTGCACTGGGCAAATCTGCTGCAAAAGACCTCTTTAAGTTTTCAAAAGCAAAGATGTCACTTTGAGGACTAAGGAGTGCCTGACCCAAGCCAAGGCATTTTCAATTGCTTCATACAAATGTGAAAGCTAGACAATGAGTACAGAAGACCGATAAAGAATTGATGCCTTTGAATTATGGTGTTGGCGAAGAATATTGAACATACCACGGACTGCCAGAAGAACAAACAAATCTGTCTGGGAAGAACTACAGCCAGAATGCTCCTTAGAAGGGAGGATGGTGAAATTTCTTCTTACGTAATTTGGACATGTTATCAGGAGGTACTAGTCCCTGGAGAAGGACATCATGTTTGGTAAAGCAGAGGGCCAGCAAAAAAAAGGAAGACCCTCAAAGAGATGGATTGACACAGTGGCTGCAACAATGGGCTCAAACATAGCAATGATTGTGAGGATGGTGCAGGACTCAGCAGTGTTTCATTCTGTTGTACACTTGGTCACTATGAGTCAGAACCAACTAGATGGCACCTAAAAACAACATGAGTCAGAATCAATTTGACGGCACACAACAATACATTTTATGGAGTCTCTGAGTAGTGCAAACAGTTAATGCACTCAGCTGCTGACCGAAAGGTTGGAGGTTGGAGTCTACATAGAGGCACCTCAGAAGAAAGGCCTGGCAATCTATTTCCAAAAAATCAGCGATTGAAAACCTTATGAAGCACAGTTCACCCTGACACATATGGGGTTGCTAAGAGTTGGAGATAACTTGATGGCAACTGGTTGGTTAATAAATTATGTATGTAAAACCAGAGACTGCATCAGCCTGACACCAGAAGAACTAGATGGTGCCTAGCTACCACCATTGACCACCCTGACAGGGAACACAACAGAGAGTCCCTGACAGAGTAGGAGAAAAGTGGGGTGCAGAACTCAAATTCTAGTAAAAAGACTAGACTTAATGGTCTGACTGAGACCGGAAGAACCCCAGAAGACATGACCCCCAGACTCTTCATCAGCTCAGAACTAAAACCATTCCCGTGGCCAACTCTTCAGACAAAGATTAGATGGGACTATAGGACATAAAATGATACTCGTGAAGAGTGTGCTTCTTAGCTCAAGTAGATACATGAGACTAAATGGGCAGCTCCTGTCCAGAGGCAAGATGAGAAGGCAGAGAGGGTCCGGAGCTGGTTGAATGGACACGGGAAATTAGGGGTGGAAAGGAGGAGTGTGCTGTCACAGTACAGGGAGAGCAGCTAGGGTCATATAACAATGTATGTATAAATTTTTGTATGAGAGACTAACTTGAATTGTAAACTTTCACTTAAAGTGCAACAATAAAATTTAAAAAAAAAAACAAATAAATTATGTATGTATCTGTTTATCATCTGTCTTCCTCACTAGGATGTGAGCTCCTTGGGAGCAGCGGATTTGCTTGTTTTTTTATCTCCAGTCCCTATAATAGTCCTGGTCCATGGTAGGTGCTCAGTAAATAATTGTTAAGTGAATGAATAAATGATGTCTTCAGCACTTCTGACAAGCTTTTGCATGTGGGAGGGGAGTCACTCCTACATCAAACGGTCCTTTCTGGCTGGTCGTTTGATGTTAGCTGTCACATCTTAGTGTGTCAGCAGCCCCTAGCTATTCCCTCATCTTGCTCCTTCTAAGCTGCTATATTAGTAACCTATGAACAGCGGATGTTTGCCAGGAGATGACCAGCCTCCTGAACTCCTTAAACTGATTTTTATAGAGAATATTACTTTCCAGGCTCTGCCCTAAGGGCAACTCCATGCCTGCCTTCTGAGTAAAGTCCGTGGGTGTTGTGACAATTAATTTCTCCCATCAGGGGTCCCTGTAGCTTCCTTCTGGTCTTCCTGAGTACATGATGGATTGTTGAGATGTCTGATTTCACCCGTGGACACTTCAGCACATGTGTCTGTATGCATCCTTTGACACACTTACAGATACCTTAGGTTCCTGGTTCAGCAGAAGGAAGTTGCACAGCCCCATTAGATTGTATTTCAAGGGAAAGAAAAAGGGGAACGGGGCCAGTTTATTCCCTCCAAGAATGTAAAGGTTTCAAGGTCTTTTGAACACAAGTGGGCTGGGTCTTTGTACACTTCATCCCCTCCCCGTATTCTCCCTAATTCAAGCACTGGCAGAATTTGAGCCCTGGTTTAGGGCCACTTCACTTTTGCAGGAGAGGTTCAACAAAGTCCAAGATGGTTTGAGCCAGGAGCGACTTCAGAGATCCTGTAGTTCAGCCCTCATCTGACAGATGGGGACACTAAGGCCCAGAGAGTGAAAGGAACAGCATTTTGAGGGCAGGGCTGAGCCCAGAAATGGGGTCACTTAGTCTTCATTCCACATCTTCTCTCCATTCCCCTCACACCCTCCTCCCTGCCAGCCAACATCTGTTTCCATCCACGGTCTCTCCATTCTGCCTGGTCTCAGCCCAGATAAGGGCCAAGAGAATCCCATAATGGCAGGTCCCACAACTTCGAGCATGTGAAGAGATGTCACCTACCTTTGAGTTCTGAGACAATGTTATCCCTGACCTACATTGAATCACATCTCACTTCATGGCATGGCATGTATGCCCTTAATCTAAAAGCTTTAGTTTTTCCTAATGGAGCTAGAAAAGTGGAAAGTCTATACGTGGGGTGAACTCACCAGTTGCCATTGAGTCTACTCCAATTCATGGCAATCCCATGTGTGTCAGAGTGGAACTGTGCTCCATAGGATTTTCAGTGGCTGATGCTTTGGAAATAGATCACTGGGCCTTTCTTCTGAGATGCCTCTGGGTAGACTTGAACAGCCAGCCTTTCAGTTAGCAGCCAAGAATGTTAACTGTTTGCACTATCCAGGGACTCTAGACTTGCCTCAACACCCCCTCAAATGTTGCCAGAGCTTTATCTTGCCTACATACTGTAACCAAAAAAGGTTCTTTCATTCATCCTCTCTTTCCCAAAATACCCCCAGCCTGCCACTCTTACCTGGCCTGAAATGTTCACCAAAGACACAGGTTAAAAATGTCCCCTGGGTGGCCATCTCTAGCCAGATACTATTAATGGGAGCACCTGGCATTCAGGGCGGAGGGGGACAGGTGGGCCCAGGCTTCAGCCTTCTCTGTAAATGCCCAGCTCAGGTACATTCCTCACTGTCCTTGGAAAGCAATGGACAGGGACCTGGGAATCAGGACAGGCTACTATAAACTGTATCTAGGTTGAATCAGGGACATACAGAAAGGTCAGACTCAAGGGGCCTCAGCCAGGCAGGAAAACTTCTGTGGGCCTCAGTCCGTGGAAGTTGGAAGCTAAAGACCAGTGCTCCTACTTTGTAGCTTTCCCTCTGACCTGCCTTGGACCCTTCTCTCCCTCCCCACTGGGTGGCTCCCCAGGAACCCTAAGGGAACAGGGAACATCTGTGAGAGAGCAGAAGAGCAGGGCAGCAGCCGAGGGGAGTTACAGGTTTCTTTTAGTCACCCTTCTCAACAGCCTCGGTGTGTTCAGGCAGCTTGCTTCCCAGGGTCCCAGGTCTCTCAAGGGGTGATAATTGGGCCCTGTTTCAGAGTCTGTTAAAGAGCTGCCTAACATCATACCAAAGCGTCAGGTCAGCAGGTCTTTTCCGTCTTCCCCTACCCACTTCTGTTGGAAGCATTTATCTGCTGCTGGGGGTTGTGAGGAGAAACCCTAATTGGCCTTTGGACTACTCCAGTGTTGGATGGGAAATGAAATCTTCTGGCGAAATGAAATTTCTGGTGAAATGAAATCTTCCTGCATGCAACTTTTACCTACTGGCCCCAGTTATATTCCTTGGAACCCTACAGACTAATTTGGGTAAGTCTCTTGCCTTTTCCATTGGCTCATGGATGAGGGAATTCAGAAGTATAGGGCACAGTTAATAATTAACTTACACTTTCACCAAGAGTCAAGAGTGATTTTATTCAGTCATCAAATAATTTTAAAATAATTATCTATATTGGTGCTATCGTTACAGTGTTAGTACATGCTTATTATAGAAAATGCTGGAAAAAGCCAAACAATGGAAAGGAAGATAACCCATAATCCTCCTTTCTTATTGCTAACATTTTATTCTATGTGGTGGTTGCACTTTTTTCAACAGATGTTTATGAATACGAAATAGGGCTTCAAATCAGTTCATACTGGTTCAAGCGCTTGCTAAGAATTTACACTTCTAGCAAGTTCCCAGATGATGCTAAAGTTGCTGGTTAGGGACCAGTTCTGAGAACCATAGTAGAGCAGTGGTTCTTAAAATTTATTATACATAAGAATCATCTGGGGATCTTGTTAAACTGTAGATTCTGATTCAGGATATCTGGGGTGGAAATGCAAATTCTCATCAGGGGTTTGAACAGGACTGAACCAGTTCAAAGCCCTGATACAAAGCAAGGTGCTGACCTAGGCGCTCCAGGAAAGACATACTGATGCACTGGACTTGGGTCTTGCCCTGAACATGCTTCAGGGGAAAGAAGACAAGAGCCTAGACTCCAGAGTCAGAAACAACTACTTCCAATGCACTTTCTATTTGCCAGACCATGGCATCTCTCTAAGACCATGAATCTCTTAAACTGGACCTAATAATGATACCTATCTCACTAGGTTGTTGAGGAGATTAAACAAGATAAAGCTTATAAAACACTTAATACAGCATGGAAGTGCCCAAAGAACACAGCCATTATAAATACAACGCAGAGTAAACAACAATTAGGGAGGCTAGACAGGTGCACGTCAAAGGCTACAAGTGTTCAGATGAGACAGACAGACTAATGCACTTGAGACCATTTCCAGGGTGGACTGTATACAGTCTTGTGACTGTACCAGCAAGCACACTGTCTGATTAAGTGAACCCAATTTATTGCCCAACTGTAATCACCATTCAACTCTGGCATCTGAAAGCTCTGCTCCCCTGCCCCTTCCCAGCAGGCTTGGGTCTTGCATCCGTTTAGCCTCCTTGTTCCTTTGCCCCGCTGTTCATGGGTAAGCTGCTTCCAGTCTTCCCAAGTAGCAGAAATCTTCAATCTTGTAACTGTAATGAACTGTTCAGCTATAAGCTCACATCTGACCCAGGGCGGTTTCTCCATTACAGCAAGATATCCCCTGGGCAACAGCCTCGCCTAGCTTACCAGTGCCCCCTCCACGTCAACCTTAAATGGCATGTCTAGACCCCTGGGGCTTCCTCTGCTCGCAGAGCCAACAAACACAGCCACCAGAGAAGGAAACCCTTCTCCCAAAGCCCTTGGAGCAGCCGGTGGGGGACTGCTGTTACGGCACACATAGATGAAGGACCCATTTCAGGAAAACGAGCAGTGCCCTAAAACTAATCCTATTCTTGGGCCTCTGGCCTCCCAGGAAGGGGACTTTGGGGCTGTCATGGCCCTTACCAGTCTTGGGGGCCTCTGTGCTGTCTCCACGTCCCTCAGGTAGGCATCATAATGGCCCAGAAACCAGGAGAGTCACCCATCGATGGCAAATCAGGCCCTTTGAATCTGAAAGTTTTGGCAAAGGGAACTGTGGATGTTTGTGCTCCTCCCTTTCTGCGCTCTTTCTTGTGTGTGGCACTTAGATAAATTAAATATAACATCATTTTCTGCCATTTAGGCAAATCACATTCTCACAGTTCCAAAATGCAAACATTATAAATAAAATACAATCTCATCCAGATCTTATTGAAGACCCTGCTCTCAGAGAATAGCATGGGAACAGCCATCATCTTTGTCCCTTTCTGCTAGGTAAATGGGGATCCCTATGGCTACTGCAACACCTGCCCCTGACAGGGGCATGCTCCCTCCACGAGCAATAAACCTCACACAACCTGTTAGGGATTGAATTGTGTCCCCCTCCAAAAAACGTGCTGGAGTCCCGACCCCTATACCTGTGGATGTAATCCTATTTGGAAATAGGATTTTCTTTGTTACGTTCATGAGAACATATCAGTGTAGGGTATGTCCTAAATCTAATTACTTCTGAGTGATATAAAGAGCAGCACAGAGAGAGAGACAAGGAAGCACAAATTGGGGAAAATAGATGCCACGTGGAGAGGAATGGAGGAACTCTTTGGGCTAAAGAGGCTGAGGCAAGAATTCTCCCCCAGAGTGGACAGAGAGAGCCTTTCCCTAGAGCCATGACCAGATTCGGACTCCTAGGCTCCTAGAGCAGCACGGAGCCCTGGTGGCACTGTGGTTAAGCGTTTCACTGCTAACCAAAAGGTCAGCAGTTCAAATCCACCAGCCACTCCTTGGAAACTCTATGGGGCAGTTCTCCTCTGACCTACAGGATCACTATGAGTCAGAATCGACTCAATGGCAACAGGTTTTGTTTTTTTTGTTGGATAGCAGTACTAGCAAACTCAGACAACACCCGTTGGGAGAGCTCCCTTAAAGCCACTTATTCACTTTTGGAAATGAAACTATACACAACATTTAAAAAAAAATTATTCACCTGAAATTTTACACATAAATAACTGAGGTCCAGAGATACTACATATTTTGTCCATGATCACTCAGCAGTATCCCAGTTTCAGGATAAGAAGCACCAGTTTAGGAAATTCTGCCTACAACTTTCAACACCCTAAACAGGAGTTGTAGCAAACCAGTAACCTATCCTGCAAATGCCCATAAAGGATGGTCTTTAAAAAAAAAAAAAAGGTCTGTAAAGTGAAATGTCATGTAACGAAACTTGGCATCACACCTGTGCCCATTACAGAACTGGCATATGGAAAACCCAAGTCCCAAGCCAAACCAATCACAAATGTCCTCGCCAACTGCGAGGCCCGAAGATGAGGAGTCTGTTGGGGCACGGCCAGCCATGTCTGCTCTGTATCCTGCTTTAGCGGCTGTCCTGTGCCAGCATTCATCCGTGTGGGTTCAAGGAGATGTCCCCAAATCCACTGCCTCACCCATAAAGTACAGCATGAAAGGAAGCACTAACTGCCACATCCTAAGCAGCCATACAGGGACAGAACCAGCATCTCTCTCTAGTTATACAGATTCCATAACCAAATTTTTCACATCAAAATTTGTGACACTTGGGCAGACAGCAGGACAGAATATTCAAAATCAGGACCTCCCTGAGAAATCTGGGCCATGTGGTTGCCCTGCCGACACCCCACAATGCCAAACAAGCATCTCCGAGGTCCAGAAGCAACTTGGCTGGCTTCAAATCGCCCAGACACTCTGAAGGCAGAGCTGCCTACTGGCCCGGGCTGCTCTGCAGACCCTCCCTTTCCCATCTCAGCTCTCTGATTTCCCCTGGGGAGTGATGATGTAGCTTGTCTGGAGTTTTCTCAGCCTCTGTCAGCAGGGCTGGACACATCATTGCCTAGGAATCTGAAAATCTAGAAGCAGCATCCTGGCCCAACCAATGAGAAATGTTTTAGGAAGCAAGAATGAGTGCTTACCACAAATTCAGGGAGAAAGCACATCTTTGGCTGCACCTGTCCCTTTTAAATTGAACAAAGGGTTCACCCCCTGGAGAAGCTGAACATGCATTCCTCCATCTCCTTACTTACAGTCAGGGTACAGCTGGGAAAATACTGGAGGGATATGAAGCTTGGACCATTGGCTGCCCCCAGACAGAGATGGGTAAAATTCTACTTTGCTCATCTAACAAGTACTTATTAAGTCCTGCTGAGACCTGGTGGTACAGTGGTTAAAGAACTCGGCTGTTAACCAAAAGGTCAGCAGTTCGAATCCACCAGGTGCTCCTTGGAAATTCTATGGGGCAGTTCTACCCTGTCCTATAGGGTTGCTGAGTCAGAATCGACTCAAAGGCAATGGGTTTGGGTTTTGTTTTTTTTTTCCATGTGCATCAATGTGAGGATGCAAGCAGCTTCCAGCATAGTCCTTGCATGGGGAAGCTTATATATAGTAGAGGAGAGAAGGCAGGTGGCTGAGAAATGACTGGAAGAAAGGAAATACAATACAAGCCAGTGTCAAAAGCAGTGTGTGACTGAGGATCATGCAAAAACAGAGAGGGAGCCGGCTGTGTCCAGAAAAGGTTCTGCCTGCTCTCCGGGAACCTCCACTCTCCCTCTCTTCCTATACCTCCACTCCCTGGCTCCCAGGCAACTCCCTGATATTCTTCACACTTTAAACTTAGATTCCAGTTTACTCAGTTGCTAACCAGAAGGTCAGCGGTTCAAATCCACCAGCTGCCCTGCAAGAGAAAGATGTGGCAGTCTGCTTCCATAGATTTACAGCCTTGGAAACCAGAATTCTCCTCTGTCCTATAGGGTTGTGTTTGAGTCAGAATCACTCCACGGCAATGTTTTTTCATCCCGCCTAATCCACAGCATGTCAAACCTCGTGGGAAGAAGAGGGCATGATGATGTTCTCCAGGTCCCCCATGACTTCCAATTTCGACCCCTCAAAAGGAGCTCCACATCTTTCTAGCAGTGTCCCCACACCCTTCCAGGGCTCTCACAGTCTGAGTGGCCTTCCTGGGTGATGAGAGGAGCTGAAGAAATGCGCATGAGCAAGGTCAGGGTTCTGAAGCATAGGTTATGTAGGGGGGCTAATGTGATGGGACTCTCTGGGCTCAGAGCAGCCGTTTCCCTGTACTCTCTTTCCTCCCTTCCCCCCTCCTCCTCTCATTCCAGTTTAGACCCTCCCCAACCATCACGTCAGCCAGCGCAGAGAAGGACAGGGCATCTGGCCAGCCTGTCTCTCCCCTCCTGGCCTCTTCAGCTGTGAGGAGGCAGAAAGGAGCATCGAGAGGAGCCCGATGTGTGGAAGTTCCCTCCCTGGGGCCTGGCGGCCACTACTGATTTCACCGGTTCGGGCTCCAAGCTGTCCTTCTCCCCAATCTCAGCACTCTGGGGTCTTTGCACAGGTTTTTTCCTCACCAACCTTCTGTCCAAATATCACATGTGCTATGGAGACAGTGTCCTAGGGACAGGGATCCGCAGCCCAGAAGAGAGCACTCCACCTTATCGGGTTCGCCCCCAGAGTGTTCATCCAGACCCGGAGCTAGGACCTGGGGCGGGGGGCTGGGACTAATACCCACAAACTCCAAGATCTCTCAAACAAAATCAGAAACGGTTCTTACGCCGTGGATTTTTAGTTTTCCCCGGTGGGCAACAAGGCACGAAATCTGGGGCAGGATGGAAATACGAGAGCGCCTCCACACAGACCCCCCATTCTCCTACGGTTCAGAGACTCCTTTGGACAAGTATTTTGGATTCTACTCCGCACAAGCCACCGCCCTCCTGACGTTACACCCTACCCTGACCTCTCCTCCCCCCGGCCCAGATCTTTTCACGTCAGAATTGTCACCCTCCACCACTCCCCATCCAGGGGCCCACTCTTTGCTCTCTTTCTTCCCGGCCCTCGTCCAGCCACGCTGCCCCACCTGCCACCCGCCCGGGTAGGAAAAATGCGCCCGAGAGCTTCTCTCCGCAAGTCGCAGAGCCTCCCGCCTCAACAGGTGCCCACTCTCGGCCACACAGAGCTGTTACCCGGGACCCGGGAGGAGGCGGTGACAGGAACGCCCCCTGCAGGGCGGCGGGGGCTCCGAACGCCGCAGTCCGGGTACCAGGTCCGCCGAGGGCCCGCAACTCCGCCGAGGCCCCCGCCGCGCCGCCTTTGTTATCCCGCTCGCTTTGGCGTCGCAGGGCTGACCTCAAGCAAGGGAATCGGCGAGTCCGGGCACCGGTACTGCCTGTTCCCTGGTCGCGGTGGACCCCGTCTTGGGGGTGAGGAGCATGCACAGGATGAGACATTTTCCTACCCAGAGAACCTTAGGGGGGGGTTAGTGAGGAGTGCTTGGTGCCGAAGAAGCAAGTCCAAATGGGCCCAGGCTGGGGAAGAGAGCACGAAACCAGGCGATATCCCCAGCGACTCTGCCCTACCCGGCACCCCCACTTCATGTCATTTGTCCGCAGGAGGCTGGAGAGGGGGTGCGCACCGCCACCTACGCGCTCAGCTGCGCGCGGCTCCCACTGCCGGCTCGCGGAGCGCAAGGTCCAGCCGCCTTCCGGGGCGAGAGAGGCGGGCAGTACACCGGCCTCCGGCTCCGGCGGCGTAGTGCCGGGAGGGCCGCCACGTTCCCAGTCGCGCGCGCACGCCCGGCCCACCAAACTTGCAGCACTTTCTCCCAGCCCCCACCCGCTGACACCCTCCCTCCACCGGTGCGCCCTGGCCCCGCCAGCCCGGCCGAGGTTGCCATAACAACGGGCTGGAATGCTCCAATATATACAAAGCCGGCCCCGCACAGCGGGCGCGCAGCCCCGGCCTGGCCCCGCGCCCTCCGCAGCCGCGCGGGTCAGGATGCGCCCTCTGGCTCCCCAGCCAGCGGTCCTGCGCGCAGGGCGGACTCACAATGAGCGGGATGGTGCGGTCCTCGCGGAGCTGCTCCGGCCTCCCGCCTGCCCTCTGCGCGCCCCGGCCGCCGGAGGATGTTGCGTGGGCTCGATTGTCCTGCCATAAGTAGTAGAAAGTACCCAGGATCCAGGCTACGGTCAGGATGGCGATGGCATTGGCGCGGATCTTCCTCATGGTGGGCGAGTGCGCGGGCGCCCCGGGTGGGGGCCGGGGCCGGCGTGCTCTCGGGGCCGGGGCGGGGGCGCTCGCAGCCCCAGCTGTTTGTTTTCGCCCGCGCCTGACTGCTCAGTCCTGCAGAGCAGAAAAAGGAGAGGTGGTGATGGTGGTGGTGGCGGCGGCGGGGGGGCGGGGGGGGTTGGTGATAGGGAGAGACAAGAGTGCGGAGCGATCCTCACGGTCCTAATGCCCTTCAGTTCTGAGCGCGCTCTTCCCCCGAGAGTCCATTCATTCGTGCGCAGAGCCGGCCCGGCGCTCCAGCATCCGCGTGCCCCCGGGGCCACTGCGTAGCGGGAGAGAAGCGCAGCCGCTGAGAAGCGGCGCGGGCCTTCCTTCAGCGCCCGGGGACCCGGCGAGACAGACGCCCGCGGCGGAATGGCGACGGGCCAGAGCCAGCCTCGGTTTCCACTGCCCGACGACGGAGCGCCAGGCGGCTGCCCCCGCGCGGCCCCAGTCAGTCCCGCCTACCGCATTCACCCCCCGACCGAGCAGTACTGAGTCACCGGCTAGAGACGCGCGACTCCGGGTCCGTGCCCGCGCTGCAGAGCTGCAGTTCGGGGCTCCGCTCTGGCTCGGGGTTCAAGGTGTTTTCGGCGAATCCTTGGGAAGGGGCGGTTGGGCGGGGAGGGGAATCCTGAGTTTGCACGGGAATCCTACGCAGTCCAGGATTCTGAGCGGCCGAAGGGCCCGCCTGGAGGAGGGACTGGAAGCTGGTGCACTTGACATCGGGTAACCAAGGGAAGGGACGCTGCCTTACAGCCGGTGAAAGAACAGGAGAACAACCACCTCCCATCTTCCACTGGCCTGGGGCTCCCAGCGTTCAGGATGCTTTCCTCCACTCCGCCTCACTGTCCCCTGACAACCGTGAGGTATCATCTTCAGCATTTCATCAGAAAAAAAAGGAGGCCAGAGATGCCGGATGATTCGCCTGAGGCCACATGGCTAATTGGTGGGTAGAGCCAGGTCTGGAAGCTCTCTCTCCCGACACTTCTCGACAAAGTGCAAAACACAGTGGTGAGAGACGAGGACACAAGAGATCATTGAGAGTCTGCCCCAGCCCTGGAGACTTTGGGAATCCGAAGCCAGCTGCTCACTGCCAGCAGCAGAAGGCAATGTGGTTAAATGAGTTCTAGGAGACCAGCACAGGGTCGAGCACAGAGCAGACACTTAATGAACAGATGTTAAATAAACAAACGAAGTAGGGATCACAGAGGAAGAAATACTTTATTGCAAGGTGGTCTTAGGGAAGGCTTCTCAGAGAGGGTGGCCTTTGAATCAATCCTTAACAGGCAGAGAAGGGGGAGGGGAGGGCAGGGTGTCAGCTGCATAAATAGCCCAAGCAAAGGTCCAGAGGATGGGAGTACTAGGAGTGTTGAGGGAAGAGAGCCTCCTGGAACGGCTGAGGCCCAGGATGGTGGGAAGTGTTTGGTAAGAATTGAAGTTGGCCAGGCTGGGCAAGTGTGGACTCTGGAGGTCCTTGAATGCCACGGGGCAGAGTTGGTGATGAGTTTGCTTCCAGCTGGACCCTGTGGCTCATCTCAAGACCCGCCTAGGGTCAGGGCCTCCAAATGATGCTGCCTCAGGAATCAGGCAGAGTGAGGTCAAAGTATCAAGCCCACCTCCCACTACCCCATCAGGACCCTGAGACACAGAGGTGAAATCAGGTGGTGTTTCCCACAGTTTCTCTAGCACTCAGGACTGATTTCTCCAGAAGGGAAGAAAACCCTGCTGTCTGCAGTTGTGATGCCCTCACTCAGGATACTAACCACGAGGCTACCTAGCTAAGTCCAAAAATGGCCCTCCCAAGAACGTGACCCTTGAATGTTGAGAATACACAAGAGGGCCGCACAGAGGCTCTGTAAAAACAGCAGAGTCTGAGGCATGAGAAGGAACCCTGGTGGTGGTGTGATTAAGTACTTGGCTGCTAAAAGAAAGGTCAGGGGTTTGAACCCACCAGCCACTCTGTGCGAGAAAGATGTGTCAATCTGCTTGCCTAAAGATCACAGCCTTGGAAACCCCATGGGGCAGTTCTATTCTGTCCTACAGGGTCAATATGAGTTGGAATTGACAGCAACAAGTTTGGTTTTGGTTCAGAGGCATGAGCTGGGTATGGTGGTCACAAACAACAAAGGCATGGGTGTGAAGATGCTGCTGGCCCTGGCCAGGACTTGGCATTTGGACACCACCCTAGGAACAGCGCCTTGAGCACCCAGGTCTCTCTTGCTGGGGAGTTTAATTAGACTGCACTAGCAGCTGAGGTTATTTGCTGGTCTAGTGGTCGTACCATCTGTGGGAGTCCAGGAAAGGCCTTGCTCCTTAGGATTCAGGCCTTACAGGCATCACCAGTCAACCAATAAAATGTAAGGGAACTGCCCACCTGGTGCCCCATTTCCACACAAGCTCTCCAGAAGTCAGCCAAATGGGAAGACTTGGGGAATAGCCCTCTGTTGCCATAGGATGCTCCCCTCAACCCAGCCTGGTCTGTGCAGGTCTACTTGCCTTTGGTCTTGGAGAAGCAGGTTGAGAGGATATAGGTGAATCCAAAGACATCGTATCAACCCCTGGTGAGACGCTGGTATGAGGGATGAAGCTGGACCAAGCCAAAATGAAATCAGGCCGGTGGAGTTTCTGATGTCTCTAGGAAGGCTCCTATGAGGGGATGGAGGCAGGAACTGGATTTTGGCAGGGTTTCTGCAAGTCTCACCACTCACTCCCAGGGGCTCAGTGGTGAGGATGCTACACATCTGCACCAAATTGTCACTCCCTGGTAGGTCTGTTACAAGAAGCAGGCTTCCCCACCCCTCACCACCAGAAAAACAGAGGTGTAGCCTCTGTAGATGTGTTAGACTTCACAACCAGCCCTTCCTTAGGTGGTAGGGGGGTGGGTAGGTAAGGCGGCAGGTAATTACCATCCTCATTTGATCCAGAAATTTGACACAGAGGTTGAATGATGTGTCTCAAGCCACAGGCTAGTTACTGGCAGAGCAGAACAAGGAGCTGCCACCTCAGCTGCAGCCCAACGTCTTTCTTCCAGATTCTAACCCCAGATGAGCACAAGGCTGAGCCTGGACCCTCCTTGAGATGGGCTTCCGTGTTCAGACATGGCAGTGAGTAATGTTTCCTCCCTGGTCCTAGGAATGGATTCCATCTGGACCACAGAATCAAAGCAACACCTAAGAGACTTAATGTTGCCTGACATCAGTCGATCTTTGAAAACAAGGGTAATAACAATAGTTGTAGTTTATTTGAATACCTACCAAGAGCCAGCCACTGTGCCAGCATTTCACATACATTATCTCCAAAGCTCCCACAACCCTGTGAGTTAGGGACCTGCAGTGTCCCCACCTGCAGATTAGGACAGTAAGGCTCAGTGGCTTGCCCGGAGTCCCACAGTGGTTAAGTGAGCTGGGTTTCAGCCCTGTGCCATTGGCACTGCCTGTCTCTGGGCACCAGTACAGGGCTGCTGAGGCCACTGGGCAGCCTGCATGGTGGTCAGATGTCTGCACACAGGGACCTCACTTCTCCCTCTGGACCTCCATATTCTTCTCTGTAAAAGGAGGGATGCGGAGAGATGACTTCTGGGGTCCCTTCCTCTGTGCTATCTTGGACTCCTAGTTCCTTGGGCATATTCTCCCTATGGCACGGCTCTCTGGCTGTCCAAGCCAGTACTGAGGTGGGCTAGGAAAAGTACATGCATCCCTCGCGCTCGTGGAAGCCCCAGGGAGCCCTCTGGTCCCTGTGCATTTTGGTGTGGGGGTTGGGAGGGCAACAGAGGGGAGAAAGGATGCAGCTCAGTGTAAGACCCTGGCTCTGGAGTCAGACAACCTGAATCAATGCTCATCTTGCCACATACTAGGAGAGTGGCTTGCGCAAATTCTAAGCCTCAATTTTCTTAAATGTAAAATACTGGTGTTGACAGCCCCTAACTTGCAGCGATGTTGGGAAGGGTTGAATAAAATAAAACAAGCAAAATCCAGTGCCTTGTAATCACCTCAGTCCCTGGAGGACTACTACCACAGGCATTGCTGTGGGATGCTGGGGTGGAAGGGGGCTAATGCAGGTGATTATCGCCACTGCTCACCTCTCTCCAGCCAGGCCCCAAGGTCCAACAGGGATGGGCTGTCTCACCCCACAGAAGACTGCCAACTCCAGAGCCTCTGCCTAGGAGGGGGAGAGGCTGCAGGGCAGGGCCCCAGCTTCTGCGGAGTATTCGTTCTTGACAGTATACCCATTACCCCTCGAGACTCTGGGCCAGCTCAGAAGCCCCTTACTCTGTCTACAGCTGCAGCAGGGATCCAAAAGGTGGGTGAAGGGACCTAACTGGACACCTCCTCCCCTCCTCCCAGTATTTGCTCTACGCAGGAAAGGAGGCAGGAATGGTGAACAGAACATGTTACCACACAGCAGGCACAGTGTCAAGTGTTTTAATACATGATCTCAGCATAGTGACAACGACCCTATGAGGAGAGCTCAATCCTCTCCATTTCACAGATGAAGACACTGATGCCTGCAGAGGTCACCCAGCCATCGACATATGCTATCCACTGCCAGCTGACCATACTTAATGCATTAGTGTCTCTAAGGAAAATTTACTTATAAGCTAAGTTTCTGTAAAGTGAGTAGTAGTATCAGTGGAGGGGACCTGGCTCTTTAAGAGGAACTCCCAGAGTCTTCTTATTACCAACTGATACCTCCTATTTACCTAATAACCTTGGATTTTTATCTATGTTTCTTGCCACTAGAATGTAAGCTCCAGGAAGGCAAGGGTTCTTGTATGTTTTGTTTTTCCCCGTGCTCAGAACAGTGTTTGGTACATAGTAGTGACACATAGTACATGGTCATTAAAGATTTGTGGGAGGAAGGAGACAGGAAAGAAGGCCAGGTAGCTCTGTGAAATAAGCACCTTTCTCTTAAGTCAAGAACTTTGACAGATGGGTGCAGAACCTGAACCCAGATGAAGGGGGCAACTTGTCTAGGGTCACAGACCAGTGTAGGGAGTAACCCAGGTCCCCTAACAGCTAGTCCTGTGCTTCCTTGGGAGCAGCTAACTCTCTCTGTGAGATATGAGCGTCCTTTGTCCTGGGTTCTCTGTGGTCCCATCAGAAGTTAGGGATGGGTAACTGCAGGAAGTACAAATATCATTAAAAAAAAAAAAAATTGCCAGCAAGTCAGGTCAATTCCAACTCATAGCGACCCTACAGGACAGAGTAGAACTACTCCATAGGGTTTCTAAGGTTGTAATCTTTACAGAAGCAGACTGCCACATCTTCCTCCCATGGAGCAGCTGGTGGGTTTGAATCGCTGACCCTTTCAGTTCGCAGCTGAGTGCTTAACTGCCACGCCACCATCGCTCCTTTTACCAATGTTATTACTGATCACAAAATGATCCAGCTGTTGCATTTGGAAATAGGATTAGCTGAGGGCTAATAAGAAATGTGTCAAATGCTCTTATTAACAGCAGGGAACTCATACAAAGGAGAAACGCATAAAGCCGCTGTTCAGCAGAATTATCCCAGAGGTAGAGTCCTTTCCGAGGCCTTCCCTGACCTTGCCATCTCCACCGCCTTCTCCTTCTTGCTTTCCTTCTCCACAGCCGCTGCAGAGCTTAGTGACAAAGGTCCTCAGACCAGATAGCCCACCAAAATGCCAGTCAGTGACTTGGGCGCTCCTCTGAGCACAGCGTGGCAACCTTCTTTTGTACATCATCGGTATCCAGCACAGTTCTGGGCACTAAGGTCCACACGCACTAAACATTTGCCCAGTGCATGAAGGAATATCTAGGGTGGCAGGCTGCTGCTTACTACTTACTCTGTCCCATGAAAATGTCAAATAGCCACTCAGATTGTAAAGCCAATGCCTGTTAGCTCATTGAGGTGGTGTCTTCAGTATCTTCCTTCCTTTCTTAAACACCTACCATGCCAGGTACTTCTAGGTGCTGGAGATAAACAAAAATGAACAAAACCTGGTCCCAGCCTCTAAGGAACTCAGTGATTGGTAATGGGGAAATATACATAAATCATCACAAGATGATATAATAGAGCTCTATGGAAGCACAAAGGGGGCATCTTCACAAGAAGTCATTTGAGTGCTGAGTCTTAAAGTAAAGGGTGTGGGCAACACCTGGAAGGGCATTCTGGGAAGAGGAGGGGCAAACACAGGACACTGAGATGTGTCAGTGAAAAGGAGCCTAGGAAATGGTAGGTGGTATGGTGTGCATGGGGTGGGGGGTGGTGATGATAATGAGGCTGTAGGGATAGGCATGGACCAGATACCAGACATTATCCTTTATAAGAAATTTGAACTTACTCTGGTAGGCCATGGAGAACCATCCAAGATTTTTAAACAGAGTGACAGGATCAGTTAATGAAATTTTAGTGAGGAGGTAAAGCGTGGACTGAGGGAGGCTGGAGACTAGTGGCAGGGGAACCACAGTAATACCGCAATCGTGCAAGCAAGCCATGTTGTGGGTAGTTTAGAGCAGTAACACTGAAGCAGGAGAGAAAGGTGGACTTAAAGGATTTGGTGATTAGCTGGAGGTGGAGGTGAGAGAGAAAGGATTAGAGAATAACATGTAAATGGCTTGCTTAGGAGACAAGGTAACCATTAACTGAAATGGGGAACACAGGAGGAGACTCGGGAGGCGTGTTTCTTTGAACTTGAGTTCTCTGTGACCCGTCCAGGAAGGCAGCTGTAAATCCAGGTCTTGAGCTCAGGAAGGGAAGTGTATGAGGCCAAACAGGTAGAGGTGAGAACACTAGAAATATGTTGCTGGGTTGCTGCCCAGGTGCTCAGTACCTAGGCATGGGGGAACATCCATGTGCACCAGACATGAGGACTTCAGGTCCCTCGTCTGAAGACGGAGAGACAAAGAACTGTCATTTCTGTTTGCCTCTGTCAGATGCTGACTCAAGGCCCTGGACCTAGGCCCTGAGAAATACTCATTTCCTGGTCAAGGACCTCATCGTCCAGTCCCTAGGCCTAGGGTTTGAACAAAATTTGGCTCAAAATAAAAGAGGTCAGGCGGTAAGTCCAGAGAAAATTTGAAGGCAAAAAAAGACACATGGTCCTGATCCTGTGTTCCCTTCAGTCTAACAGTGTCTGTAAAATGATCCCTCCATTTTTCTTGTGAAACTAGGAGTAGAAATTAAGGAAATGTTCCCAGGACTGGTGTGTATTCGAAGCTCTCAGCAAGGCTGAAAATATTCGTCGATATATTCTGAAGTGTAATTTCCACTCCCTTACCAGCCAAAATAATTGAACAAGAAGAAAAAGCTGTTAATGCAGGAGGCGTGTAGCATCAGATCCACATTTGCCTGGAAATTTACCATTTCAGAGTAATCGAGGGTGTTTACAGTCATACATGTCTCCTCTCACTGCAGCCACCCTCTGAAGCCATCAAAAGGCCCATCAATCTGGCCTGGATACTGAAATTGTTCACAGTGTCTGGAGCTGATGCCAGAGCAGAGAATTTTTTAAAATTATTCTACCGTTTTATCCACATATAAGTCTCAGGGCATTTCCTCCTGGTAGGTGGTTGAGTTCAGGCTTTCAGTGTTCATGGAGCCAGCGGTGGCAGGCTTGGCACATCGTCCCCTCTCCTTTGGTATCACTACCCCCGTGTCTATGCACAGGCTGTCCTCTTACTCTAGTCTGGTTGACATTTCTCCCTCCTGCCAACAAGGAAACAGTTGCCTCGGTCTCCAGCCCCAGTGACAGTGGGACCAAGGGGTGGTGCTGAGCCATCTCTCATGGTCTCTCCCTGGCCCCTAGAGCCCAGCAGAATAGACAAGAGAATTTACCAACTGTCTTCTGCCAGTGCCTTTGGTTGTATATGCGCGGGTGATGTTTCTCAATTGGAATTTGACTTCAGGTTTTTCCTGGAATTACTAATTTCTTTCCCTATTTCTGTCCATTTCTAAATCCATGGAAAATATTTCTAAATCCAGGTCCAATCATTTGTCTCTCCTTCCATCTCTGAGTCACTTATCTTTGTACTCTGCAAGAGAATTTATTCCCTAAGGCAATTAAGGGCCACTCCTGAAATTAAATACAAAGGCTACTACCTAAAGACTGAGCATTCAGAATGTGTGAGGAACTGGGAAGATTGGGAGGTGGGAAATCTGGGTTTTAGTGCCATTAGCTAGCCTGGTGACCCTGGAAAAGTCTTTCATCTGAGTCTTTTTCTCATGTCTAAAATGTGGGCTTTGCTACAAACGTACTTGGAAGATCCCTTCTAGTGCTAACATTTAGGATTCTATTTGCTTACTTTATTATTTTAAACCATTCCTTGCCCCAGCAGGAATTATCGGCAATCAACTGGGTTACAATTTTCTTTATTATTATTTGATCCCACACATACATATTACAAACATACATATACATCCAAACAATTTAAAATATTCTATTTGATCAAGAATTAAAAACTTCTGAATCACAGACCTAATAAGGAGAAACTGGAAGAATGTATAAGAAAATGGTACACCTAGGGGTGCCTCTGAGGAAGGAACTTGAGGACTGGAGATCAGGAGTAGGAGAGAGACTTTTCACTGTATATTGTTTTGCACCTTTTCCATTTTTTGCCACATTTATTTATTACCTCTATAGCTAAAAAAATTTTTTAAGCAAGAAAAAAGTTTTCCTTTCTCTTTCTTCTACTGCAGGCCTCTCTGTGGCTCAGTTCCTAAGGAGAGGAGCCGAGTGATAGAACTAGAGTCACACGCTGGAAGCCACCCATCAGCCCAGCCCTGCCTCCCGCTGGGGTGGCCAACAGCCCTGCTCCCCCGGCTGCCCCACAGCCTGTAGGGATTCTGTGGGCACATGTCAGCCACTGGCTGCCCTTGCCACTGGCACTCCTGCTGGGCTGTCAAGTTAGTAGAGGGACTCCATTCAGGGTGTTCCAGTAAGAGGCAGGTGCTCATGGCCGCTCATGGAGCTCATGGCTCCAGCAGCCAGACCAGCAAAGGGGCCTAAGAATTCAGCAAGGGGGTAAGTATCCAGCCTTAAATTCCCCAGACCTTGCCATTTTCTTTCAAAGACTGACTGCTTTTTTGATTTATTTTATTTACTGCTGCTAATATAACAGGAACATAAAAGAAATAAGAATAAACAGGCCAGAGATGAGTGGGGAGGCAGGGTCTTCACGGCTTCCTTTCTTTTCTTGTTACCCAGCCCCATGCTGCTGGCCTCTGCTAGCAGGGTGGGCCGCAGCATCTCTGGTAGCATCCCATTCCCCTAATGCCAGCTCCTTGTCAGCTTTCCCTCATGGCATCTTCTAGCCTCCACCTGGCCCTCGCTTCCACCTCCTTTTCTGCTTGTAACCTTGGATGATGCTGGCCCATTACTTCTGTGTCCCCTACTCCCCTCCACCCTTTCTCTGATTCCTCCTCCACTGGCTTTCCTACCTACTGCACTGCTACACTGCCAAGAAGCAGCTGCCATCGGTGAGGTCCCTGTCCTAGTCTGGAGCTGTCACCTGCCTCACAACTGAGACTGCACAAGGTAGATTCTTTGACCCTTCATTTACACTGCCTGATCCATAGATCTTTCCACGATTCACAAAGTCAATCTCCCATTAGTAAATAATTATTACTTCCTTTCCTTCACATTCTCTTTTGCTAAAATCCAGAGAGCAAAGTTAAGATGTTCTTAGATTACTCTTAGGTCTTTTAAGTGGTCCCTGTGGCTAGGGTGAAGGAGGGCACATTGGTCCTCTGAAGTCCCAAGGCTTTCTCTGCTAGAAAGAATCCTTCTAAACATGGCTCTGCATGTGGCCAGGCTCAATCGGGGACACCCTGGCTGTGCTGGAGCAGGACTGACCTCAGATCACTGCCCCCAGGGTCCAGTATGGCATTGAGCAGCTTCTCTTGCCTCCCTAACTGCACACAAGCCCTGAGGGGGGCAAGTCATCTCCCAGCAGGCCTTGGGAAGGAGGGTAATCAAGAAGCTAAGGCAGAGTCAGACAAGAAGCAGCAGATGGATATGTGCACTTGGTCAAGTGGGTACAAATAGACTCCAAGAGATGAAAAGATACAGAGCGTGAGGAAAAACAGCTTCAGGGAAAGAAAACGCAAGAGAGTGAAAACCAATAAAAGTGTAATAAATATTAAAGCCAGAAAGGCCTGAAAAGAAACCATCCAGAGAGCAGCAAGAGGAAGATTAACATAACTGGAGGTAGGTCAGAGAGCAGAAGACCAGAAGGGGCTGGCATGGTCAGTACTCATGGTGCTGGAGGCAGGAACAAGGTGCAACATAAATCTCCCAGGTAGGGTCACACACCTTCCAAGCTGTTGGGTTTATTGGCTGCGGCAAGCAGAATCTATTTAAAACACACCAGGCACTTTGTCTTATTCTGTTTCCCTGCCCAGAAAAGGATAGAGGCAAAGGCTGAGGGAACCATTCCAGCACTGGGACCCTGCAGCGACCACAGGATTGCAACAGTGAAGATCCCTGCCCATCTTGGAATGACCACTCCCCCACCCCAACCTGCTAGGCAGTGAAGCTCACAGCATATTGAACACAGCCCTGAAGCCTGCATGTGTTATCTACTTCCACTGGGAAAGACTCAATGACTCCTTCATCCTGTCTTCAAGCTTGTCAGAAAGCAGATGCTGCTCAAATGTGACAGCTGCTCTAAGTGGATGCTCAAAGGGAGCTCCCTGACCAGTAGGAATATTCTTAATGATGACTGGAGAGGTCTTGGGTGATTAGATTACAGCAAGACAAAGGAGCGAACAGGACAGAGCACCAAGGATAAAATGGCCTGAGGGAAAGCATATGGGACCTGAACTGGAAAACACCAAGGGCCTTACTCCTCCCTCTGGCCTGTGTATCTTTGGGAAGCTCTAATCTGTAGAAGACTTGACTCCTTATCCACCTGCCACAGAGAAAGTATAAAATAAGGCTGAGAGCTGGGGGAAGCAAAGTGAAGGCATCCATGCAAGTTTTGCTTCTTCTCCCTACCAAGAGGGTTGGGGATGAGAAAGCTTTCTTTCCCTGGCTCTTAAGCCCTTAAGATGTTCAACAAAGCTGAATATGAGTCCTCTGCTCTGCATGAGATTCATATTCTTGGAAAACCTAGTGTACAAATCAAATCAAATTTTGCCTGCCAGAGAAGTTGGCTTTTCAAGATAAATCATCATCCCAGTTCATGGTTGTAAATTTGGAATTTTGAATGTCTGACTTGGAGAGAGGAAGGTTGTCTAGAGATTCACGTACAGTTTGCTTTTAGGTAGCAATTAAGCACTACTTTAAAACAAAAAAAACTTAAGCAGAAAATTGCACTCCAGGGGCTACTGCTAGAGAAATAAGAGTTTTTAAAAAATTGGAAAATTCAAATATGGAAAAAAGTAGAGAGTCAAATACAACAAACCTAGCTTTGACAATTATCAACTCATGGCCAATCCTGTGCAAAACGTGGGCTTTTGAGCTAGCGGACAGATGGAGAGTGTGAACGTTATGATACGGGACAAACAGATTAGTCCTACTAAGGCTGCAGGATTCACAAAGTTTCTGTGTAAATACCCTAAACTAAAACCTAGAGTATGAGGAGAAAGGTTGAATAAACATATTCTTGGGTAACAACCAAAGAAGAAATTTGGGACCAAAAAAAAAACAAAAAACAAAAAACCCAAAGCCATGAGGCAGACACACACACACACACACAATGTCTCTGAAGGATGCACAAGTAAACAGCAACAGTGGTTACTTTCAAGGAGAGGAACTAGGTGGACTGTGGGAAAGGAGTAGGGAAAAGATTTCCTTTTCACTATGCATTTTTTATTCCTTGTACTATGTGCACTTATTGCCTATTTTAAAAAATTAACTTGTTAAAAACAATATCATAAAGCTTTTCAGTAACCAAGTCCACAAGATGTGACAAAAGTGCAAACTGCTTGGAATCAGACCACCGAACCTTCATCACATTTTGACCTGGATGTACTGTCTTATGTTGTTGTTGTTAGGTGCTGTTGAGTCGGTGCTGACTCATAGCGACCCTGCTATTACTGTCTTATAGTAATGTACAACCTTCTACCTCAAGCTGTGCATCATCAGGATAGGTGTTTCATGTAGTCTTAAAAACCTCAGCCTCTGTATACAGATAAGCCACAGATCACTATTTGGGGGTTTGTCAGGTTGGTGGTTCAGAGAAAGCTGTTGTTTTGAGAAAACAACACTATATGGACTTTTTGCAAAAACTTGCTCTTTGGAAACCACCACTACAGCATGTGCTTTTGGTTAAACATTCCATGGCTGAAAAGCAACTCTATGCTGAAATGCCAAGAGGGTGAGGCAAAATCTTGGCCAAGGTCAAGCTCTGCTGATGGTTTGAGAGGGGGATGGCGGCCAACTGCACTGCACTTGCAGAACATTTGAAAAAGAAAAACTAACCCCAAGTCATATTCTGTTCCTTTCCTGAGCCAACTTTAGTCCCGCTCATTGTATCCAAGAACTCAGAGGAAGCCATATGTGCTACAGCGCAGGCCTTCCAAACCTCCAGGGCCAAACATACATATGTTAATGAAGAAACTAAGCCAGCCCACAGGGGCTCTAGTTGGCTCTATGGGATATGGTAAAAGATTTCAGAATTTTAGAAAGTCAGGGTCCATCTAGGAAAGAGTAGAGAAATGTACTTTAGCCTCCTTTCTGGTTGTCTGGTCACTTTTTCTGGGAAAAAAAAAAAAAAAAAAAAACCCAATTAGGTAGAAAATTGGGCCTCATGCCTACATCTAGGTGTTTATTGTGAAAAGAGCTTCAAGTTTACCATACATAGTATAAATCTGCGTTACACAAAGAAAAGCCAACATACTGTCTTTAGGACTGAAACTCTAAGCACGAAGATAGACCAGAAAATGTATTTTCTGCCAGGTCACAGGGAATACATATATACAGAGAAATGTCTTTCAGCAACTTATAAAATGCAAACTTTACTTTTTTGCATGTTTGTCTAGCTGATGGCCAAAGGTAAAGGCGAGCAAGACAACGTCCAAGGCAAGTCAGGGCCACAAAAGACACAGGCCACAAAGACTCTTCCCAGTCTCCCTGTGAGTCAGCCAGGCCTCAGGACTCGTGATGGATAGCAATGTAGAAATGTGTTAACACTGTAGACCCCCTGAATTTTCTCAGGCAGTCACAACAACATAACAAAAGAGAGAGAATATTTGTAACTTATTGGTTTAATGTCTTCCTTTTAAAATGCCCAATTCTATTCCATTCTCTCTATGATGTATATCCTCAATTTCTCCTCACCTTAAAATGAGAAGTTGTCCCCTTTTTTTCCTCAGTATTCTCCAATCTACAAAACTTGGAAGACTTGCCTCATTTCCACTTCATAACTTACGTCTTATTGAACCTTACAGCACTGGCAATGTGGTTAAAGATAAGGATTTCTCTTCTCTCTTTATGGTTAAATAGTGGGCAGAGTAGGAATGCGAGTTCCAGAGGGCCACACACAGCCCTGCTCAGGTGAGAAGAGTGTTCTGACCCCAGGTGGAGCACCAGATGGAGGCAGCAGGCTTCTCCCCAGTCAATGAGGCCAGGAAGACATGGTGTGACATTCTGTTTCCCTCATTCCTCTTCTTTCATGCACAGTCTCCACTCCCAGGGCCGGGGGTGGGATGAGAGTGTGCACTGAAGCAGAAGGTACATAGTATACCCCAAGGGAAACTGCCGCATAAAGAAACAGTGGCATGTATTACAGAATGCTACAGCTTGGAGGGCCTTTAGAGCACATTGGATTCAAACCTCTAATTTTATAGGTGCAGAAAGGAGCCCAGAAAAGTTAAGTGATTGGTACAAAGATATGCAGCTGGTGGCTGGAACTAGAAACCCAGGTCACCAGCCCACTCTTCTGTTTCTCCAACATGTCAGAACTGGGTATAGAAAAAAGCAAAATATTAAGTCAAGGCCCCGATCAAATACATGCAGCTCCTTTAAAACTACTCATGTCTCAATCTTCCGTTTCTTTCAGCCCCTTTAGCCTACTAAGCTCGTTTCTGATTCTTATCCAGGACTTAATAGATACCCTGGTGGCCTGAGTAGTCAGAATCCAACTCTGCCCCAGCAGTTACAGCCCGAGAAGGAAAATCTTTGGGAAGCCAGAGTAGAGTGTAAGTAGCCTTTCCAGCTCAGGAATATTCTGGACCCGCACATCATGCTTATAATAATGCTGACGCTAACTCAGCAGCTTTTGAAGCTTATGCTGGCAGAAAGGCAACAGGCTACCCCATCCAGCAAGAGAGAAAAATTCAAGAATTAATAACCAGTAAGGAAGCTGAAAGGAAGGTGAATGCTTCGAGTTCAGTCTGGAGGGTAGGAAATTAACTATCTCTGTTCAATCAGGACAGGGAATGATCTTCTCAGGCAGCATGTGCCATATGAGAAGAGGGTACAACCAAGGATACATGAACTAGGTCCTTTGAAAAAGTCAGTTTTTTATTATCCCCCAAATGATTATCCATTTGGGCCAGTTACCCACAGTACCTAGGGGCCTCCAACCAAGGACGGCCACAGACAAAGCTGGTTAGAAGGAAACAATGGTCTAATGTACTTCCCACCTTCCCAAATAACATGGTGACATTTACACAAGGGCCTTGGTGCCTCAAGCTAAGGGAATGACTAATTCATCTCTTAGCAGGCTGGTAGAATAAGTACTTTTGAATAAGTGAGCCATTTGGCTGCAATTCAATCAACCCTGCTCCATTACCTGATGCAAACCTGCCCAGGACTGGGGAAAGACAGAAGTTACTGGGCTCCAGCATGAGAGGGCCACTTGGTGAATGCCTGAAAACCACAGTGTTCCAAAATAAAAGTATTTCGGGGATTATATATTAGTTTTATGTTATTCAGCTCAAGAGCTAATTGTAACAGGAATCATTCTCACACCCTCTGTCAGCTTATCTCACCCAAGAAAAACAAATTCTGCTATTCATTGATTTTCACTGTATTCCTGGGGGAAGTAGGTACTCTAAAAATGACCATTTTACATTAGAAAAGGCAAAAGACCAGAAAGAACAATTGATGTAACATACATAATAATTAGTAAGCTAACAGACTAAGAACGTATCTCCTTTAGACGGAAGAAGTGATACCCCTCGTGAGGATGAGATATAATGAAGGGGAAAGAGAGGATGAATGAATGAATGAAAAACTCAGAGAGGTAAGGTAAAAGTCAGAAAGAGAGGTAAGAATGTAAATTATAGTCAAATGTTAGTGTCCCAAACTAACTTGCAGACTAGGAAGCTGAACAAAAGCTTCTTCTGCCTGCCGGGGTCCTAAGAGTCTTAAATGAGGGATTAAAATGGTTTTATTTCAACAGAACACATTTCGTCATCCGATCTCTATCCGAAACACAGATTAGAATAAGTAACCTATGGCTGCACTCTTAAGCAGCAACAAATTCCTGAATATTGTGCCTGGTTCACCTCATGATGGCAAATCACTAATTGCTTGTCTATCAAAAAAAAAATCTGTCTGTAACCTTTATTTTAAAATTAAAAAATTAGTTATAATTAAAGTTTTTTTTTTTTTTTTTACATTTTTATTGGGAAATAAACACTAACAATGTTTCCAAAACACACTGACTACAAGGGGGAAATGAGGCAAGAAAGGAGGGGAGGCAGACAAAGTAGAGAAAAGACTCCAAACATCAGGAGCATTCTGAGAGGCCTTTGTCAGACATCCCCTACCCCCTTAATCATCCAAGCTCAGCAAATGCATGGAACACTGGAGCGCCAGGGTCAAGAAAAGCATCCCCTTAATACAAACTGCCCACTTCCTAAAAGGTAATATCAACTTGTACTCACTCCAGCAATGTGAGTGAGTTCCCCTCATCACAATCCAATTTTTAGGATTCTATCCTAAAGAAGCCAAAGATGCAGACCAAGATTTATATGCAAGAATATTCATCACAGCATTACTGATAACAGCAAAGGATCTAAAACAACTAAAATCTTCAACAGTGTGAGAATGGATAACTAAAGTAAGGTAGAGCCACTAGAAATTTACTTTCAAAGACTTAAGGACATAGGAAATTACTTGTTAAATGGGAGGAAAAAATTAGGATATCAAGGTGTATGTATGTATGACCCTAATTTTGTTTAAATATTATACATATGATATGCATTTTTAAATGCTGAAAGAAAATTAAGAAACACATCAGTAAAGGCTAGCTCTGCTCTAGATGGAGGGAAGAGATGATTTTTATTCTTCCTGTAGACTCATTAGAGAATGAGCATATGTTACTTTTATATCAGAAAAAACCATAAATCTTTATTTTTAAGCATGTCTACCCTAAAATCTCTCCATTTAAGGTGGCAATTGTCACCCTTAGGAAAATACTGCTAAAGTTCAAGGCAAACTCAGAGAACAAAGAGATTCAGATCTATACGGTAACCGCTTTTAAAAAGGTAAGACCTCTAGTGACACAGTCTAGCTTTTCCTCTACTTTGGCTGCTGCATCTACTTTACTGCACTTTGCAAGAAACCCTATTGGAGAACTTCAATGAACCCATTCTCTCTTCCACCAGCAACCACTGTGCCTTAAACAACCTCTTATGTGTTTCTTACCTCTTAGCATGAGGATCACGGAGCCCTATTACTGCAACGGCTACCGTAAGCACTCAGCTGCTAACCGAAAGGTTGGCAGTTTGAACCTACCCAGAGGCTCTGCAGGAGAAAAGACCTGGCGATCTGCTTCCATAAAGGTTACAGCCAAGAAAATCCAATGGGGAAGTTCTACTCTGTTATTGGGGTTACTGTGAGTTGAAAACGACTCCACGGCACCCACTAACAACAGCATGAGAATCACAGGGGAAGAGAAAGAAAGAGCCCTACTCCCTTCTTTCAGAGGAAGAATTTTTCTTGTAGAGCTATCAAAATGACTCAAAGTCAGCTACGTAGATTTTGAAACATAAATCATGAGTAATGTTCAGTAACCGAGTATAAAAGTCACTTACTTCTCATCAAGACTGAATATAAAAACAAAATCTATGAGTGCCACCTTGTGGCAAGCCTACTACCACAACCAAGTAATGAGCTGTCTTCCACCCATCCTTCTCCAAGGTTCTTCTCCACCCCTGCACTCCATGAAGCACAGCCACTGAAGCATACATCCCATAGTAACCTACTACATTGAACACACGTTTCCCAAAGTGGCTGCTACTACTCGTTTTCAAAGATTTCTAGTTTAGATCCCAGAAATGCCTGTTTGAGGACCAGAGGAAAAAAAATGCAGGATGAGTGCACGTGCTTGTGAGCTGCTGCTGCTGGGCCACTTGGTGCACCGTTTCTGAGGTACAGCCAGTGCACACATACCATGTACCGTCCTGAGGCAGGGACATAGGATAAATACCTTCTCCCCCAAGAATATTTACCGACCTTACAAAATTATGAAGAAAGTTTTCTGTTTACAAGCAGTGAGCCTTGTGCTTAGAAATTTTATTTATCAATGTTAGAACAACCATCACCAACTTGGGCACAATTCCAAAATAGAGCTCTTGTTGGAGTCTGGTCATAAAATCTTTTTTTAAGCTTGTTAAAGATCTTTTAAGATAAGAAAGTTTTCTTAATACTTTAGAAAAAGTAATAATCACTAATAAAATGGTTTCATACTCAAAGTGAGAGGCTACCATTTTGAAATATGAAACACCACTATTTTGAACATCTAAACATGTTAATTAGCATCAAATGGCTTTGGATGTTGGCATCTCAGGCTTCAAAGGTGACAGAGAAGTCCTCATGTTGCAACCTGACAAAATGACTCTGGGGGTGAATTAAGTGGTTAAAAGAGGTCAGTATCACAAATCTGATGGAAACAGAACACTGAAGGGACCCGATACTGATTCTAAAAAAAAAATAATCTTCCTCTCAGAAGGGGTTAAGCTAAAAACCTTGTGGGCAGGGGGGCTGAAACAAGCAGACAATGAAAACCATGATGAGAAAAGCCAAGCAAATGATCAAAGTTCTACTGGAAAATGGTGCTTCTCTCTGTCCCACCCAGGTTGAAGACTTATTTCAGAAAAGGATTCCCCACAGTATCAGGGTGGAAGCATATGGCAAGAAGCTGCTGCTTTGGTCCTGGACATGTAAAGGAGAGCATTTTTAAGTATGTAAAATGAACCGAAGGGACCCACAAAGGATGGGTCCCAACCAGCTAAGCTGTGGGAGAGCCATCAGCCAAAGAAATTATGAGGTTAAACTGGGAAAACGAATCTGACCCCTTGTTCACTTCTCCAACCTCTGGAAGAAATTTTCCTCCCCTCCTAACCTGATGAGATTGATCATTTATACATGACAGTCCCTGCAAGAGATAAACCAACATGCTAGGCAAGGAAAAAATGTATTAACAACCTGGGGCTCTTGACAAGTCACTTCAGGGAGAATCTTTCACTTTCCTTCTGCTCAGGGAAAGCAAAAGAGGGAGAGCAAACATAAAGGCCAAAGCCTTCCTTGTCCACAAAAAGAAGAGGAAGGAAAAAGAAAACTGACCCTGCCCAATTAAAATTCAAAATCACAAGTTCCCCTTAAAAGAAAGCCTTGCTCCACCAGGAGCATCTTGGGGCTTTTATGGGTTAATTCTGAGTTGTGTCACTGAGGCTTTGACAATTAATGACATATTAAAATGGAAGAGGTGACTTTTCAACCTTGGGTCCAGCTTCCCACCTGTCCTAACCTGGAAGGCAAGCAGCTATCACGACAGCTTGATGAGCAGGTCCTCCCCATATTTCCGGAGCAGCTTCTCGTGGTTGTGGTCCACTGACCACTGCTGGGGCAGGTGCCTGGGCTGCATGGTGTCCAGGAAGTGCTGACGCCAGCGGCTCTCCAGCTGCATGAGGGAGCGCAGCCCACCCTCGGAGTGGCACTGCACCACCTTCAGCCCGTGGGGAACGTAGTTGTCATTGGAAATCCTGCCACGACACAAAGCACAAAGGGTCTGAGGAAAACAAATATAGGACGGTCTCCAGACAGCTCCAAATGCTGTGGGCCACGGGGCTTCCACAAGGTTATCTGGGAGGTTGTTAGATCCTTAAAGAGCTGGTTACTTTAACGTTTCCAAAACATCCTCTTTCCCACGTCTGTCATTTTTTTAATAGTTTGGTCATACTGCACACAATCTAGCATAATGCACTTGGGGGTTCTGAACTCTCCTTCTGGGAGGGGCCCTACTGTCTGGCTTACAGTAGGTGAGCTCCAGGGTTGTCTGGAGTGGGTAACTCAGTTACCAGCTTACCGTTTTTTTCAGCTATCTATTCTAAACCATACTCAGTATTTACATGAGGCTGTTAAATCAGCCCACATGTTCCCAGTTTTCCATAACACAGTGTAATACCTCAATGTAAACTGCCAGGTGGTACATTTCTGTAGCGCCTTCTTTCTCACAAAAAGAATGCCAAACCACATCCGTGATTTGGTTTGCTAAACACATCCAAGTGTTTCAGTCACAATGAAATGCTACCGTGGTTGTTCAGTTGTGCAGCTGATGCTGTTTAATGCGAGGATGAAGCCCTGCCTCCTTTCCAACTAAGCAGAGGCCTTAAAATCTGCTCTGATACTGTGTGAACAGTGCTTTTACCTCCTGAGAATAAAGATTCCCCTTTCTCAAGGAAGCACCCTGCCTGTGGACTCTGTTCCTCTCTGACATCTACACCCCACTCTCAATCCTCTCTCTCCAAGACCTACTAGTCTAGCAACGTTAGTGCCCTCTGGGTATCTGCACACATGCTATTATTTATCTCACAAGTTTCCCACTAACTTGCTATCTTTCTTCAAAGAGCTGTTCTCAGTCCTAGACATCCAAGTCCAATATCCATCTATCTAAGTCAGCAAGATGAATTAGTTAAAAATGTCTATGGCTGAGACAAGAAGTTTGGCTGTTTTAGGAAATACATTTGGAAACTGGTCAAGGAGCCAATCTCACTAATTTGTAAAATGATCTTGGCAAGTTACTTAACTTTAACCTCAGGATATTTAAACATAAAACTTGGAAAACAGCATCTATTCTAAAACCTCACAAATTGGCTATGAGGATAAAATTCAGTAATAAATTTTTTTTTAATTGGAAAGTTTTATAAATGCAAGACATAGTATTAGCAGCTACTAGCAAGAAATCTAAATCCTACTTAAGAGGGTTGTTATAAGAAATGATTAAGGCAATTTATACAAACCTTATTCGTTTAGTGCTACAAGATACACTAGATCTATAAATATTTATTCAATAAATATTTGCTGCTATAATTAAAGGGTTTTTTTTAATAGACAAAAAAACACTATAGGTGACAAGCATCACCATCCAGGTTTGGTGAATTTATCAGTTAAATTATTTCAGTCCTCAGTACTGCTGAAAAATGTGACAGTTGGGAAGCAAAACTATACCCAGTAGTCTAGCGTTCTTACCGTCTGATCCATGTGCCTGATCATTTCTCAGGGCCACAAACTTATTTAGAAACTTAAGAATTACATCATATGAATTCAACTCTGAACTCACAGAGAGGCAAGGAGAAAGGAAGAAAGAAAGAGAAAAGAAATGTAAACAGTAACAGCAAGTCTGACTAACATTCCACTCAGTGGGCGAACACCCTGGAGTGCGTGGGAGATAGGAAGCATGAATCCACTGGTCTCAGATCCTACAGACCCACGTAAGGTCAGAGACACAAAACCACATATACTACTTCATGGGCGATTTCAGAGATTTGAGGGTATTTCTTGTCCATTATTTTCATCTTACGTGCTGACTTTAGGATTTACCTCTGCATAGAATGTATAAGATACAATTCCACTGCATTTGAGCTCTAATGCTAACCAAGGAAATAAATGACAGGATGTGAGTACATGACCCTAAAGGGTCAAGGCTTGATGCGTCATGAAAGACAAGTCTCTTATGGAAAACAAACAGGGTATCAGGCAATGCACTGCACCTAAGCAGTGAACGTCCCCTTCCTGGCAAGCATTTTCACTAAGTAGTCAGAGTTAATGTCAACAGGTTACTCCTCATATCCTTTCACTGACCACAACTGGAATAAACTGTACCTGGTCTCCAGGCTGGCAGCCTCTTGAAGCATCTCGTCTGTGACTATGTCTGTGTTATAAAACTCTCTGAGTGCTTGCAGCAGCTCCTCCTTTCGATCAGCAGGCAGGCTCTCTGCATTGAGCAGGGCCCTGGCCCCGGAGCGCACCTGCCGGCGCTCAGGATCTTCCAGCAGGCGCATGCCCTCCTCAGAGCCAGTGGGGGCCCGGTACTCCTTGGCCAGCTGCTGCTTCAAATGGTTGTCGTAGTAGTTGGAGATGGCATGGCAGGAGGTGCAGAGCAGCAGTACATCATGGGAGTTGTGGTCCTTCATCTCAATGGGGAAGTGCTTCCGGTACTCATGTGGGATCACGTTCTTTCTGGAACAAGCCCACCCCAAATGTGGTGTTCGTTAACATAAGGCATAGGACAGAAAACACACACAGAGCAAATCAAGGAGGTGGGACCCTAGGATTCTAGTAGGCATAAATATGACTGAGAAGCCTTGGGCATCACAACCTGACACAGATTACATAAATGCAATACTACCTACTCCACGCTCAGCCCACCTACCTACCAGTGCTTTAGGCTCCCCTCTCCTTGAAATAAGTGCAGACCACCTGCTGTCAGGCTTCAAATGGGGGACCAGGAGTGGGGAGAGGTCAATAACCTTTGAGAAGTTGGCTGTGCCCTGAGAAGGAGAAGTATCATAGAAACGAAAAGATATTCTAATGGCCTTTTCTAGAAAATAACTCTCTCAAAGCATGTAGTGGGTAACCTCTACTCCTGAAAGTTTGGACCTTCATCTGAGGAATCCCCTGGTTCACCAAGGTCCATCATTATTTTCTAAGAAGAACCAAGCTCTCAGGAAAAACTTTTGCGATGTAACTATTTGTCTCACTTTGCAGGGGGAGAGGATGCAAGTGAATTATCCACAGAAGCCAAGGAGAAAGTACAAGTCTCTGGGCCAGTGGGAATCCTCACCTTGCAGGGAAGGGACCTGTCATGGATTGAATTGTGTCCCCCAAAAAATGTGTGTAGCAACTTGGCTGGGTCATGATTCCCAGTATTGTATGATTGTGTTATCTGATGCGATTTCCTTATGTGTTGTAAACTCTACCACTATGATGAGATTATACGTGATCTCCTCATGTGTTGTAAATTCTATCACTGTGATGAGCTTATACTGATGAGGTTGACAAGATCAGTGTCTTAATGCAATCTCTTTTGAGATATAAAAGAGAGAAGCGAGCAGAGACACATGGGAACCTCATACCACCAAGAAAGCAGTGCTGGGAGCAGAGCACGTCCTTTGGACCTGAGATTCCTGCGCAGAGAAGCTCCCAGACCAAGGGAAGACTGATGACATAGACTTCCCTGCAGAGTCAACAGAGAAAGTGTTCCCCTGGAGCTGACACCCTGAATTTGGACTTGTATCCTACTGGACTGTGAAGAAATAAACTTCTGTTTGTTAAAGCCATCCACTTATGGTATTCCTGTTAGAGCAGCACCAGATGACTGAGACAGGACCCTAACATTAAATAGTGTTCCTACCCAATGCCTTCAGGTCATCTAGATACTCTAAGGATGGTACCAAGGCTCAGAAAGCGTGCTGAGTCACTCAAAGGAGGATTGTTTAAGGACACAGAGGACAAAACGTCTGAAGGAACTGGTCTCTGGACCTTCATGAGCAAAAGGGGACCACCCTCTCCATAGCAGACTGTTACTAAGAATAGTATTGCATTCTAGAAACTAAGAATTGTGCTCTGGAGGAGCAGGGGCTTCTATGGCAAGGCCAGGCCGACTGTCTAAGGAATCAGGGAGACCGAGATGCCATCTAGGGATAAGCCTCTTAGCCAAAGTGAGTGAACTCAGCCAAGGCCCCTGAGGGCCCCGCATGTGGCTACAAGAGTACTTTCCAACACCACACTCACCGGATGTAGGAGTCTCTCTTCCCACACACCACACACAGGTTCTCTTTAACCATCAAGTAATAGTCTCCTGGAGATTCAGGTCTTCCTGCAGGTTCAAACTGAAGCTTGACCACAAAAGGCTCTTCACTCACCAGCTCTTAGAGAAAAGAAGAAGCTTTTGCGTTTGACTGCCCACCTCTCCACCAGGTAAGTAAAACCTTAACTGTGCTCTGCTCCAGACTGTATCCTGGCAGAGATCACTATTTCTGAGTTTGGAATAACCCAGCCCCATGTGCCTCAAGGTCTGTCTGCCTTCTGTCCACCCTCTCCCTTATCTCACTCTCCAGCCCTGCCAGTACCCACATGCACCTAACTATAGATGATATATGACAGCTGAATCTCAAACCTCCAATGCCTTTGTCCAGGTACCACTGAGCTTTTCTTCGATCACAAGTGCACAGGGGCTGTCCGTCAGGAGCATGGAGAAAGCAGTTATCATAGAGGGGTGATTTTCTGCAGGGAAAGGAAAGATAAATCTCAAACTGAAAACTGTTAGTTAAGGTATCAACTGCCTTCCCATGCTCTCTTCTGAGTAACTCAAGCTATTCTCCATACTAAGGCCAAACATACAAATTATCGGGGGGAAAAATAGGGCAAGAAACCACATCTATTCCTCCATCTGCACTGGGCTAGGAAACAGAACTAAAAATCAATCAGATAGTTTATGCCTCTAGCTTTTTATATTTATGGATTGGGATATTAGGAGTGAGGTGAGTGGTATTTACATAGTTCTGCTGAGAAAGAAAACAGGAAGAGAGCAACAAGAAAACTGTCCTATAATCATCAGATTAAAAAGGAAACTAAAATTAAAGAAGTTCAAACTAAAGTACTGCGTTTTTATGCAAATAATGCACGTCTTCTACATTTATTTGCCAATTGCTCCCTGTTGCAGTAAAAAAAATAATAAATTAGCACAGTGCACTTACGAAAATACCTCACGCGGGAGGGGGAGAAGCGGTTGACAAACAAAAGTAGAAGGTACACGTTATTTGCAAAAAACAAGGTAATGAGGGCCATATGGATTTACTTCTGGCTCATAGGCAATACTTGCTTTGATTTAATCATCCAATTCCTAAAGGCACTTTGCTACAGGGACCAAACTTCCACTTGAAAGTACTGATTAGTTCTGTTGTGCAGATAAGTTGTGCAGGAAAATTCTCACTGGTTAGTAAATAACATTGGCTTAGTACCGGATACCACTCTAAATTATCAAATATCAAACAGACAAGGAATCAGATGATGTGTTTCTCCTGAAAAGTATGAGGCACCTCATGCTACTCCTTTTCACGGTTATCCTGAACAAACAAGGAATAATTACTATCCCCTCATTTATAGTTAGAGAAGTTACAGATCGAAGATCACATCAGGTCAGTGACAAAGCTGGGATAAAGTTCTCATTTCCACTTCCAACTGTGCAAAAAAGAAAAAAAAAGAAAAGAAAGGGAAAAGGATAAAAATACCAAAAACAAAACAAAACAAAAACTACAGATATCACTGAAGGAAAGGAAACGTAAAATGAAACCCTGGAGACCTAAGGTGAGGTATCACACCTTTTGCTGGAGTGACTTCTCACTAGACAGGGAAAACTTGGTTACCTGGCAGAATAACCCACTCCCAAGGGCTTTCTTTTATGTTTTCTGGGGTCTCTCCCTTGCTGGCTGCCTGGCACCATTGCATCCATCTTAGACTTCTTATTTCTTGATTTCTGGTGAGATTCTGTTGCTTCCCCATTAATGTCTTCTCCCAGTCTGATAATTCCTTTGCTTCTGAATGGGATGTCTACCACATCCTGACATTTCTCCAAGACTTCCCTCCAGCCAGTGCAGCCACTGTTTTCTTCTAGAGTTGAATTCCTAGAGAAAGGGTATCCAAGAAGATGGAGAAAGAGAGCCACTGAAATCTGGGCATCCCTGGCAGCATAAATTACCTGAAGAGAAAAGTCAGAGATCAGTGGAATCTGGGAAGCAAACCAGAGAGAACAGCACCAAAGTCAATCATAAAGACATAGAGAACTTTCAGGATCCTAATTCAAAATGCACGATAACCAAGGCACCATGTACTTAAAAAACTTTTTATTAAGAAAAATTCCAAACTATTGAAAAGTAATTATTTTTTTAATATATTCTAGAATAGTATAATGAACTCTCATGTTCCCTGTGTATGTTTTTAACTAAAATAGTTAAAATGTCTTATTGAAATGCTCAAAGACCCTAATGTATATAAACCAGTGAAGTTTCTTTCGGTTTGTTACCAATCCCGTAGAACAGATTTTTCTCAAGTGTTTTTTTTGGGGGGTGGGGGTGGGGGTTGGTTAACAAAGATCTGACAGTGAGTACATGAAATTCACTTTGGGGGCAGCCGTCCCCTAGAATAGCTGAAACCATGATTCGTTAACAGGCCCATGTGACTGTCAATCAGAAATGACCTGCCATACATGTTGAAAACAGGTTTCAAATATGGGCCTCAAATCAAAAGTCACATAGGTCCATTCTTGGACTTTATTTATTTATTAATGGTAAGTCCTTCTCCGAAGCAACTAAGAATGGGCAGCTGGTCATAAATAAAAGTAGTCAAAACTAAAATCAATAGCTTTTCCTAACAAAGGGCTTAAGGACTTTAGAATTCCTTTTGTTTTCCTTTGATAACCAAGTTTGGTAAATAATTCTATTAGTAAGGATTTTTTGCGCTTTTAATACTACATCATCATCATGATCATATTCATTATTATATAATGCAGGTGTTGGGTTCTTTTTTCTTTTTAAAAACCAAAAGTGACAGAATAAAACAAGTTAGGATAACATTTTCCACCTAGATTCAGCAATCCACATATACATCAGAAAATTGTCTTCCACAGGAAAAAGAGTGTCCTTGAATGTGAAGAGTTCAAAGTGCTTTTTAACATACTGTTTTCCAATGATAAACAGACCAAGGCACTTACAACAAATGGTACTGGGACAACCGGTTGTTTACATGCAAAAGAATAAAGCTGAACCCCTACCTCATACTATACGTGAAAATTAGCTCAAAATGGATCATAGACCTAAGTGTACAAGCTAAAACCATAAAACTTAGAAGAAAACATAGGAGTAAATGTCCATGACTTTGGATTAGGCAATGATTTCTGGGATATGACACCAAAAGCATAAGTGATAAAAGGAAAAACAATTGACTTTGCCAAAATTAAAAACTTTCATGCTTCAAACCGTCAAGAAAGTGAAAAGAGAACATACAGAATGGGAGAAAATATTATAAATCATATATCTGAAAAGGAACTTGCATCCAGAATATATAAAAAACTTCTACAACAGTAAAAAGACAACTCAATTTTAAAAAGGACAAAGGATATGAATAGACATTTCTCCAAAGAAGATATACAAATGGCCAATAAGCACAAGAACAACATTATTAGTCCTCAGGGAAATGCAAATCAAAACCACAATGAAGGAAGGAGATTTGCTGTGAGATCAGAAGAAATGAATGGTACCTGGCTACCATTACTGAATGTTCTGATCAAGCATCCAGTGGATGGATACTGATAAAAAGGAGGAGAAATGTAGAAGAGAACTTCAAATTCTTAAGGAAACTAGACTTACTGGATCCACTGAAACTGAGGGAACCCCCTAATCTATTGCCTGGAAATAATCTTTACACCTTGAACCAAAATTATCCCATGAAGTCCTCTTTAAACTAAACAATAATGTAGCTCAAATAATAAAGAACGTTTGCCTTGAGCATTGCACTCTTTTAAAGAATTATCTATATAAAATCAAAGTGACAACAGGAACTCTAAAGCACAAACGAGAGCTTTAAGGAGCAGGGAGTCTAGGTTAATGGTGGGAAAACAATAATGCGTAGAGATAGTGAGAATAGTTAGACAATGTGAAGTATGTAACCCATGTCATTGAACTGTACATGCAGAAATTATTTAGTGGGTTATGTTCTGTTGTGTATATTTTCACCAAAATTTAAAAAAAAAAAAAAAGGAGGAAAGGAGATCAAATAACTTTCCAGACAGGCAGGGTGTCAAAAATTTACTTCCCATGCTCTTTTTCTCAGGAAGCTATTATGAAAGTACCTCACCAAAACAAGAAAGGAAAAACACATGGAAACCAGAAAACAGAGGACATAATATAGGAGAGCCATGAGTCAAAACCACCTCGATGGTAACTGGTAAGGGAATCACAGGTCCATGGTAAATAAAAGTTCCAGGATGAGAGCTGCCTAGAGTGCAATCAGTCCTGAGAGGAGCAGGATGACAGAGGGTTTGAGTAAGGGTGGCTCCAAGGGAAAATGCAACTAGTAGGTTACCTGATGTGTCTGAATGAGAGGAGATCTACAGTTCTGTTCAATAGTCTGGGGTTAAAACAGTTAACAGGTATACAAAAAACTAAGCAAACAAAAATACACATTATTACTCCTGGGAAAAGAAAAAGTTGTACAAGAAAAAACTTAATTAGAAACCCTGGTAGTGTAGTAGTTAAGAGTTCAGCTGCTGTAACAGCAGTTCAAATCCACCAGGCGCTCCTTGGAAACCCTATGAGGCAGTTCTACTCTGTCCTATAGGGTCGCTAAGAGTTGGAATTGACTCAACGGCAATGAGTTTGGTTTTGGTTTTTTTCGATGTGGCTCAGTTATAAATAACAATGTAAATACTGGATGTTGATTTAATAGAAAAAATTGTTTGGAGGTGGGGAAACTGCAAGAGCACGATCTCCCATAGTAAGAAGTCAGAAGGTAACATCTACAAATGACAACAAAAGAGTAATATATGCCTATAATTTAGGTTTATAATGGTAATTACTAGAAGAAAGAAATGGTAATTACCAGAAAGAAACAAAAGTGGTTGCCTTGGGGAAGATGGAAGAGGAATTAGGAATGAAAAGAGGTAAAACAGGGAATTACTGTTTGTTATTATAAGTCCTCATGTGGAACATGTACATGGACCAAGAGGCAACTGTTCAAAGAGAACAGGTGGATACTGTGTGGTTTAAAATCAGGAAAGGTGTACGTCAGGGCTGTATCTTTCACCATCCATGTTCAATCTGTATGCTGAGCAAATAATCCGAGAAGCTGGACCATATGAAGAAGAATGCAGCATCAGGACTGGAGAAGACTCATTAACAACATGTGATATGCAGATGACACAACCTTGCCTGCTGAAAGTAAAGAGGACTTGAAGCACTTACTGATGAAGATCAAAGACTATGGCCTTCGGTATGGATTACAACTCAACATAAAGAAAACAAAAATCCTCACAACTGGACCAATAAGCAACATCTTGATAAACAGAGAAAATACTGAAGTTGTCAAAGATTTCATTTTTCTTGGATCCACAATCAATGCCCACGGAATCAAATGTACTGCACTGGGCAAATCTGCTGCAAAAGACTTTCTTTAAAGTGTTAAAAAGCAAAGATGTCATCTTGAGGACTAAGGTGTACCTGACCCAATCCATGGTATTTTCAATCGCCTCATATACATGTGAAAGCTGGACAGTGAATAAAGAAGATCGAAGAAGAATTGATGCCTTTGAATTATGGTGTTGGTGAAGAACACTGAAGACACCATAGACGTCCAGAAGAATGAACAAATCTGTCTTGGAAGAAGTACAGCCAGAATGCTCCTTAGAAGTGACTCTGGTGAGTCTTTGTCACATGTACTTGGGACATGTTATCAGGAGGGATGAGTTCCCGGAGAAGGACATCATGCTTGGTAGAGTAGAGGGTCAGCAAAAAAGAGGAAGACCCTCAACAAGATGGACTGACACAGCAGCTGCAATGATGGGCTCAAGCACAGCAATGATTGTGAGGATAGTGCAGGACTGTGCAGTGTTTCGTTCTGTTGTACATCGGGTCCCTACGAGTTAAAACTGACTCAACAGCATCTAACAACAAACAACAACATAGGAAGTCTTATAACATTATGGATTTTTAAATTATGCATTTGTATTAATGATTAAAAAAATACATTTTCTATACCAATGTTCACTGTAGCATTATTCACAATAGCCAAAAGGTAGAAACAACCTAAGAAAGTGTCCATCAACAGATGAATGGATAAACAAAATGTATCATACTATGGAATATTATTCAGCCATAAAGAGAAAAGAAGTTCTGGTACATGCTATCAATGACACAGATGAACTTTGAGAACATTCTGCTAAGTAAGCCAGACACAAAAAAACAAATATTATGTGATCCCATTTATGAAACAGAGTAGACGAATACATACAGACAGAAAGTAGATTAGTTGTTACCAGGGACTGAGAGGAGGGAGGGGTGAGGAGTTATCATTTAATGGGTACAGAGTTTACATTTGGGATGATAAAAAGTTTTGGAAAAAACAGTAGTGATGGTTGCACAACACTGTGTGATTAATGCCACTGAACTGTTCACTTGAAAATAGCTAAAATGGCAAGTTTTATGTTGTGTATATTTTACCACAATTAAAAAAAAGAGGCAATCAAGGCTGAACAACAACAACAAAACCAGAACAGTCCTCCATTGTTGTATAATAGCATAAAGTGAGTGAATATAATTAATTCAACTCTGCATCCAAAGCTTAAAGAAAAAGACATGTCCTCAGCAAATGCATGGTAAGGGCAACCACACTCTCTTGGCACCCCTGAACCCACTATTCAGAAAGACTACACTGGCTACAACACCAGCCTTACTCAGCATGATGTCTGTTTGCTCAGTAAGGGAGAACCATAAGCACCTACTTTGTGCTAAGGACTGAAAGAGTGATGGTAGATTTATTTAACCCCACAACCTGTGAGATAATAAACACCTTCATTTTATAGATTTAAAACAGAGTCATTTGTCCAAAGTTACAAAAGCAGCACATAGATTTGAACTTCATTTTTAGCTTTATTTCCAATGTATCACTGCTTTCCCCTAAGCAACCTAAACTATGAATCTCTTCAGAGATTTAATCCTAAGGTAATCTTTCTTTCCAAAATAAGATCTAAACATTTCACACTTATTTTTTCCTAAACTATTCAAGAGAAGGCAGCAGTGGAATTGAGTCTACATGCACAGCACCATCATTCTTTATATGTAAACATTTAGAAATGAAGATACTTTAGAGAAAACAAAAAATTACATTTTCTGAAATGCCTGTCATATAATAAGTGTTCAGATATATAAAGATATGTATACATATATGTGTGTGTATGTGTGTATATATATATATATATATATATATATATATAAACTAAAGATTTTGACTCTTTTATTTAAGTGGCATCTACATTATTACTGACACTTATCTTGAGTATCACCACACAATGAGCATATTTTAAGGCATCTCAGCCCAATACTTATATTTGGAGATAAGAATTAAGAAAACAATTATACTTCAGAAGCAATGACTCTTCCATTTTTTAGCTACTCTGATAAGAAGTACCTGGTCTTCAGTAAGATTCTCAGCATCCCAGTTGCTGCAACGAAGTAGAAGGGACTTGTCAAGCGGAAAGTTCAAAACGGTCTCAGCAAGTGATTTCAGGCTAAGCCCATTACAGAGCAAATTGTTTCTACAAGAAATGAATAAAATTTTGTATAAAAAATGGGCAAAAGACATGAACAGGCAATTCAGAAAAAGGCATAAAAATGGCCAATAAACTGATAAAAAGCTATTCAATTTCACTAGAAATCAAAGAAAATAAAATAAAAATGATATACAACTTTTCATCTATCAGATTACAAACATTGTTTAAAATAACCATATCTAGTATTAGTGGATCATGAAGAATCAAGCACTCTCATCTAAAATTCACAGATTATCAATTTTTACAACATTTACAGGAAACATTTAACAATAAAGTTATCAAAATTTTAAACATGAGAATTCTCTGATCCAGCAATTCCATTTCTAGGAATTTACCCTAAGGATGAATGTACATAAAAGGATCTTCATTGCAGCACTATTTATAGTAGCAAAGAATTGGAAAAAACCTAAATGCCCATCAACAGAAGACTGGTTAAATATCCATGCAATGTAATTCCATACAGCTATTTAAGAGAGAGCCCTGGTGGTGCAGCGGTTAAGAGCTCGGCTGCTATAACAAAAGGTTGGCAGTTCAAATTCACCAGTTGCTCCTTGGAAACCCTATATGGCAGTTCTACTCTGCCCTATAGGGTCTCTAGGAGTCAGAATCAACTTGACGGATAGGGATGTGAATCTATATTTATTGATGTTAAAGATGTCCATGACATATTAAGTAAAAAAGATTGTGAAAGGAAATGTATACTATGGTACTGTTTACATTAAATACATGTACTACATATTAAGTATATGTACATGATTCTAGGTGTGTGAGAGAGGAAGCTTAAAGAGATAATAGGAAGATATTAATCAAATGTCAACAGTGATACTACCTCTGAGTGTAGGATTTTTGGTGATTTTATATGTTCTTATGGATTGAACTGTGCCCTCCCAAAAATATGTGTTGTAAATTCTAACCTCTATGCCCGTGGTTATAATTCCATCTGGGAATGGGTTGTCTTTGATATGTTAATGAGGCCGCATCAGTGTAGGGTATGTCTTAAATCAATCTCTTTTGAAATATAAAAGACTGAACAAGCAAGCTAGGAAGGAGAGATGGGGTAAGATCAGTGACAAGACACATGGAGCTAGCTCTTCAAGGAACCAGGAAGCAGAAGCTGGAGAGACAAGGACCTCCCTCCAGAGCCGACAGACAGAGAAAGACTTCTCCTTGAGCTAGTGCTCTGAATTTGGACTTCTAGCCTCCTAAGTTGTGAGAAAATAAATTTCTGTTTGTTAAAGCCATCTACTTGTGGTATTTCTGTTACAGCAGTACTGGATAACTAAGACAGAATTTGGTACTCGAAGAGTGGGGTGCTGCTCTAACAGATACCTAAAATGTGGAAGCAGTTTTGGCATTGGGTAATGGGTAGGAGCTGGAAGAGTTTTAAGGTGCCTAATAGTAAAAGCTTAAATTGCTTGATGAGACTGTTGGTAGAATTATGGACATCAAAGGTAATTGTGGTGAGGGCTCAGAAGAAGTGAGGAGAGCAATAGAGAAAGTCTCTATTGTCTTAGAGAATACACATGGCACCACCAATAGAATGCTACTAGAAATGTGAATATTAAATGTGCTTCTGGTGAAGCTTTGAAAGAAAACGATGAACATGTGATTGGACAATGGAGGAAGGGCGATGCTTTTTTATGCAATGGCAAAGAACTTGTCTGAATTATGTTCAAATGTTTGGTGGAAGGCAGAACTTGGAAGTGATAAACTTGGAAATCCGAATGAGGAGATTTCAAAGCAAGAGGGCTGCATGGTTTCTCCTTGCTGCTTAGAGTAAAATGTGAAAGGAAAGAGATGGACTTAAAGATGAACCGTGCAAAATAAAAACAGAACTTAAAGATTTGGAAAATTCTGTTGTACAAACTAAGGACATGTGTTCTAGAATGTTCACCAAGGCTACACAATCTTTTGTTAAAGAGATTAAGCCTATGACTGATGGATCTAGCCAACTACCGCGGCAGAAAACCCATCAGCTTAGACTGAAGTGGACAGAGAAAGAATGAAAGGAAAAGAACACTGTCTGCCTCTTGGAATTCTACAGGCAGGAAACAGGCCAAAGGGGCTACATCTGTTATCCTTCAAGAAAAGGACCATCCTTGGAACAGCTCGGAGATTAGCAGATCTGTTGGAAGGAGTTCAGGAAGCAGGGCCTTCGTGGTCTCAAAGGGTGGGACCACGGTCTCCTGGATCCTAAAAGGTGAGGCCACAGCCTCCTAGGTTTCAAAGAGCTGGATCTTCGTCAACTGGGTTCCGTAGTGTGGGGCTGCTGTTAAGGAGTGCCGGGGGATGGGGCTGCTTTCCAAAGCCGAGGGGGTGAGGCTGCCATGCCCAAGGGGCAGAAGAACGCAGCCTGCCAGGGCCGAGGGAGGGGGGTTGCCACTCAGATAGACTAGGAAAATGGGGTCACCCAAAGCCAAGGGAGCAGAGTTGCCATCCCAGTAGGCCTGGACAGTGGAGCTGAAGTCCAGCCGAAGGGTTTCCACCCAGAATCCAGACAGTGTGGCCAACACCCAGAATCTGGAGGGTGGGGCCATTGCTCAGATAGTCTCAGAGAAGAGAGGATTATTTTCAAGACTTGAGAACTAAGGTTAACTGTTCTGCTGGGTTTTGGACTTGTTTGGTACCTGTTATCCCTTCTTTCCCTCCAATTTCTCCCATTTGTAATAGAAATGTCTACCTTGTGCCTGTTTCACCATTGTACTTTGGAACAGATAACTTGTATTCTAGATTTCACAGGTTTACAGATGAAGAGGAATTTTGCCCCAGGATGGACTACACCTAAAGTCTCACCCATATTTGATTTAGATGCTTCAGAAGATGAGATTTTACACTTGGAGTTGATTTAAGACTTTTGGGATCATGTGATTGGGTGAATGTGTTTTGCACATGGGAGAGACATGAATTTTGGGGGGGGGAAAAGGATGGAATGTTATGGATTAAACTGTGTCCTCCCAAAATATGTGTTGTAAATCCTAACATCTATGCCTGTGGTTATAATCCCATTTGGGAATGGACTGTCTTTGTTATGTTAATGAGGAGGATTAGTATAGGGTGTGTTTTGAGTTAATCTCCTTTGAGATATAAAAGAGATTAAACAAGCAAGATAGGAAGGAGAGATGGGGTAAGATAATGACAAGACACATGGAGCTAGCTCTTCAAGGAACCAGGAAGCAGAAGCTGAAGGGACAAGGACCTTCCTCCAGAGCCAACAGAGAAAGCCTTTCCCTTAAGCTAGTGCTCTGAATTCAGACTTCTAACCTCTTCGACTGTGAAAAAATAAATTTCTGTTTGTTAAAGCCATCCACTTGTGGTATTTCTGTTATAGCAGCACTAGATAACTAAGACTTATATTCTTCACATTTTTCTATATCTGAATCTGCTAATGTTCACATATTACTTTCCAAATTTGAAAAAGTGATAAGGCTATTTTCATTAAGGGGTGAAGGCACAGTAAAACCAAATAATAACCTATTCTTTCTGTTCTTCGAGAGTTCCTGGGTGGTGTTAACGGTTAATGTGCTTGGTTGCTAGCCAAAAGGTTAGAAGTTCAAGTCCACCCAGAGAGGCCTCAGTAGAAAGGCCTGGTGATCTACTTCTGAAAAATCAGCCATTGAAAACCGTATGAATCATATTTCTACTCTGACACACATAGGGTCACCATGAGTTGGAACTGACTCAGTGGCAACTGGCTGGTTGGTTGGTATGCTCTTCAAAAACTTTCTGATTAAAATAGCTTCAGGGTGGTGAAAAAAAATTCATTAATCCAAGGATCAGAGACTCCTACCAGAAGACAAATGTGCAATTAAGAACACATCAGTCTTCAAAAGTGAAGCTGCCTTCTTGGCTACCAAGTGAGACACTAGCAGTTTTGGAGCAGGAGGCTTGGAGTTGGAGGTTCACATCAGTGTTATAAAATGCAGTATTCCCTTAGGTTCTGTAGGGAATGAAATCATTATAACGATGAAGAAAAGGAAGTCTTTCCTTACAAAGCAAGCAGTAAACCAATAGATCTCATCACCTTCAAAAGGCAGCACTCACTAAAAAGTACAAAAAGGTCCAGACAAACTTAGGTAAAATATATAACCCACTGCTGTCGAGTTGATTCTGACTCATAGCAATCTTACAGGACAGAGTAGAACTGGGGTTTCCAAGGCTGTAATCTTTTTCTTGTTTTTTTGATGCTCAACAAGCAACTTTATTTGTGTGGCATTCTTCTGAGGAGACCTTCTCAGAGGGGGTTGGGCCTCTGTGCAGGTTGGAACCTCTGAGCGAGGGCTCTGGTCTGGTCCTGGCGCCTGTGGTCCAAGAGGCCATGTGGGCTTGTTCCGCAGCCTCGTGCTATGGAGGCTCTCTGCCTCTGCATCCAGGGAGAGACATGCTGGTGTCATGTCCAAGAGCCCTGGCCTTCCTCTCAATAGGCCCTGGACCCTCCCACCTGCATTTCTTTCTTGCTTCCCCTTTCATCCAAGGCTGTAATCTTTACGGAAGCAGACTGCCACATCTTTCTCCAGCGGACTGTCCCTTTGGTTGGCAGTAAGTGCTTAATCATTGTGCCACCAGGGCTCTGAAATATATGAAGTCCTATATAAATGGAAATTAAGTTTTGGGGGGGCACTTAAAACTTTCTTTTATTAAAAATTAGAAAAATAATGAATGTGGTATTAAAATTTTAAACAACACAGAGGCATAATGGGTGAAAAATAAAGTCTTCTGCCCCACACTTCCATTCATTGGGATTAACTACTCTTAACAGTATGTTGTGGCCCTTCCAGACTTTTTCTATGCACAACTAAATAAACAGATGGTTAGATGGAGGGTAGATATAATTTTTTGGTATTTTATTGTTGTTCTGCAACTTGCTTTATTCACTTAATGTATCAAGGACCTCATTTCATGACAGTAAATACAAATGAACTTATTTCATTCTTTGTAATAGCTGTGTAGTTTTCTAAGCCTGGATATAACATAATTCTTCATCACTCCCTCCACAGAAAAACAGTATTTAATTTCTAGTTATTTAATTCCATTTAGGTCATTAGTCTTTTTATTTTTAGTGTCCTACTTGGGAAGGTTTCACATCTCTCGAGGACAAATTAAAAGAAAATGCCAGCTTTGCCACTTCAAAGTTTCACTAGGAAAAATTCCAAAATCACGTACAACAATCTCTATAATAAATAATGTTTGATTAACAGACAATAAAAAATACAAACCAAACAAAGTAAATTTTCACATTATACTAAATTTTTTCCTTTGTTTTTTTAAATTTTGTATTTTTAAATTTTTTTAGTATAAAGAGAAATTTTAGTTTGTTAGTTTGGTTTGTATGTAAATAAAATGCTTAGAAATTAAGTATAATTTTTTTTCAAGTAATACATTAAAATATTGCTGTTAAGAAAAAAATTGTAGGAGCCCTAGTGGCATAGTGGTTAAGAGCTCAGCTGCTAACCAAAAGGTCGGCAGTTCAAATCCACCAGCCACTCCCTGGAAACCCTATGGGGGAGTTCTACTCTGTCCTATAGAGTCACTATGAGTCGGAACCCACTTGACGGTGCCTAAGAACAGCAACTAGAAAAATTATGACAAGCACAATTTTCATCAGGACTTCTCTTAGTTTATCAAATTCTACCTCCAACCTTTTAATGTCAGTGTTACTTGGAGCATGGAGAGAGGCTGTTTTGGTCCACGTTATTATAAACAAGTACTGATATAACCAGCTAATTACTGTCCTCTAGGACTACAGACCCAATGTAGTTAGATTATCTAATTTTTCAAGAAAAGTCAGAAATACAGATTTTACATTAAACATACTGGATTTAAAATAAAAATTTCAAAGACACATCATCTATACCAAGAAACCCCATCTGCAGCCCCTATTCAGCCTGTTTATAACTGACAGCCTACAGAGATACCTTATTAATATTCCATCTAAAAAGATCAGATCTAGATAAACTAAAGTTTTCTCAGAAGTTGGAATATTTCCTTACAAAGTCAATATCCATCTCAGAAACCTCTAGGCTTCCAAATAACTTCAGATATTTCATTAACGATTCCCAGCAATCTACAAATCTTGCTAAACTATCTGCCCCATAGCTACAGATATCTCAGCACGCATACACACCATACCTCTGCCTCACGGCTAGGTATCGGAGGTCCAGATATCCCTTAACAACGAGGCCATAATCCTGTAGGAGCTTGCTGGCATCTTCTGAACATCCCACTCCAACTTTTAAAATGGTGCCATCTGCCAAAATGTCCAGTAATGTTCTTGGTAGTGTTTTTCCTCCATGGATTAGCTTGGGTAAGCGAACCAGGACACAGAGGCCACTTGGCGAGGCCATCTGTAGGAGTGACAGAGGACTGATTCTGCCTTCTAAATTCACCTGCAACAGAGGACAGCCACAGTTCACATCTAGCACAGTACCGTGTCTAAAAGGCATATCCTTATCTTCCCAAAGGGATAATATGACCAAACTTTGTGTTCAAATCTAGGGATAAACCTATGGTAACAAATGCAATGGACTCTGTGAAGAAGCAGCCTAGGCAAAGGCTACCTAGGGCCCAAGCTCCACAGACTGAAATGTGAGCCATCCATAAATAGTGACCAGCTGACACAGAGTGGCTCCGGGACACACAGTTGCAGTCATACTAAACATACTGATAATAAAAGGCTAAGGGGAAAAAAAGGATAAGAAGCAGTATGCCAAATGATAAACTTTTTTTTTTTTTTTAAATCATCCAGACTCTAATGTATATCCTAGTCAACCAACTCATTCACCTAATTATCACTGCTTCTAAGGTCTAGATTTTTTTTTAGATTTTATTGTGGTAAAATATATGTAACATAAAATTTGCCGCTGTAACTACTTTTAAGTGTACAATTCCATGCCATTAATTATATTCACAATGTTGTACCACCATCACCACTATGTGTTTCCAAAACCTTTTCATCACCCCATACAGAAACTCTGTACCCATTTAAGCAATCACTCTCCATTCCCCCTGCCCCCATCCCCTGGTAAACTCTAATCTACTTTGTGTCTCTATACTTTTGCCTATTCCAGATATTTGATAGAGTGGAATCATATGATATTTGTCCTTTTATGTCTGGCTTATTTGACTTAGCACAGTGTTTTCAAAATTCAAGATCTGGATTTTTAAAAAGAGATAGAAAATACAGTGCTGTAAATAAATTGTTGTTAGTTGCCATCAAGCCAATTCTGATCCATGGCAACCCCATGTGTGCAGAGTAGAACTGCTCCATAGGGTTTTCAAGGCTGTGACCTTTTGGAAGCAGATCACCAGGCCTGAGGTAGTACCTACCAATGTAATAAATTCTGGTAGCTCAAAGTGCTTTCTCAACATTTTCTATTGACAAATGTTGATTGTAAAAGAAAAAATGTTTAAGCAAGTATCCTTACATTTTAAGAGATGAAAGTAACTTTATATATTAACTGATCTAGGTTTAATCTCTTTGGGAGCATAGATAAGTTAGAGAAAATACTAAAAGTTAAGGAAGTTCTCCCCAGAAAAACATACATATAAAATTCACATATAATTTCAAGGGATTAAAGATTCCCTAAAGCCAGCCATGCAACCCAGATTTAGAACCGGGTAACTTCCAATCCTTCTCATTTCCCAGAAGAGGAAGCTTTAGGCCTACAGGCGAAAGCAGATTGTCCAAACATGCAAGATAACAGCAAAGCCATGACTAGAACCCAAACTGCCTAATCTCTGGAACAGCAGTTCTCACTCAGAGGTGATTTTGCACCCCAGGGGATATCTGGCAATGTCTGGAGAGGTTTCTGGCTGTCACAACATGAGGGTGGAAGTGGAGAAAGCCTGCTCTAGGGCGATGGCTGTTCTCTCACTACCATACTACCTGTGGTAGGCACTGCACCAGGTACCACTGTGGATAGATACAAGGTTATGTAAAACATGGTCCCTGCCTTAAGAACTTACAGCCTTTTAGGTGGAGTACGATACACACAAATTCACATACACACACAGAAAATGACATGATAGACCAAAGGAATGGTTCCAATAAAGTGCTACAAGTAATCAGAGGAGGCATATTTCATAACATCACAAAGAGGTGCAACAGTCCAAAGAGCCCTGGTCCTCAGCTTTGACCTCGATGCTGAACAAAACCATGGTTTAACTCGAAAATGACTTCCCTTCTCAGGCACTGCTTCATCAGTGAGAGCTATTTCCACAAACCTCAAATGAAAATGAATGCATGTCAGTCTGATCTCTATTTTGGAAGGCTCAGCTAGAGCCAAACAGGTCTATAAGAAACCTGACTACTGGTTCTTGTTGCATAAAAACTCATCTAGACGTGGCCAAATCTGTTTTTTTATGAATGAATAATTCTTTCCCTCTGTAATACCTGCCTCTCCATGAAAAAGCTACAAATCTGTACTTCTAATACATAGCACTACTAATCTGACATAAAATTGGACTGCAAATTCCTATGGCTGGATCTTTCTACATCTTTTACAGTCAGGTCCCATTGCCTAAAATATACTAAATCAGTAACACAGATAGCTAGACAGATAAGCTGAGTTGTCATTTTAATAATGGTATAGTTTCTGGATTGTGCTTAAGATCCAATATATTATAATCAATGTTTTCCCACTAAGAATCCAAGTGTTTGTAATTCCAATAGGTGCCCAATTAATTTATATTGAATGCATAATGAGAAGAACAATGCTTCTAGCAGAGTCAATTTAGCCTAAAGAATAAGGTATCTATAGCCTTTGTTGCTCGTATTTCACCCTTTTGCTTTCTAATATCTTCCTCCCTGACATCACTTACCACTCATGAAAACAATGGAATCCTCAGCTTACCAATGTTATACTTATTAGGAAAAAAGGGAACACTTTCATTTCATTAGCATTGTTTAATCCAGTGGTCTCTATTTTTTTTTCTTTTTTCTTTTGGACCTTTGAAATTCAGATAACTATTTAAATTGAAAACATTCTAAAAACTGTATTTAGAGTTAAGACTCTTGTTATGAAAAGGTAGGTACTTCTAGGTAAGGTAGAAGTATTTCTAGGTAAACAAGAGCAGATATGACTTTGTACTTTACTCTTTAAACAAATTTTAAAGAGTGGAGAAAAACTAGGTTATTTACAGAAAACAATATCTACATATGCACTCAGAGGTCAAGTTTGGTGACAGAAAGACTTAAGTACATGCTGGCATCTCAGAAGCAGTTCTCAAAGAGCTTTGTTTTATGTTCGTGGATTTTGTGTGTTGCCTAAGATCGTTCTTCATCCTCAATCCTGGGAGCCAAATAGTAGTTTAAATATCCTGTTATCAGCAATTTCACACTCTACAAAAAGGGGTACATCTGAAGACACATTGAGCATTACTGAAGGACAGAGTAGAGTGGTTTTTGTAAAGAAGTTCAGGTACCTAAGTGCAAAAGTTGGCTGAACTGGTTCATTCATCTCTATGGTAACAGCCTCCTCTCCTTTACAGACATACTTGTTTGTGACAATTCAATATTTTCATTTCCAAGATTTCCACTTGCAGAAAATTTCACTCCAATTTTTGCACAGGAAATGACAAAAGCATCTCCAATATGGCTGAGATCTTGGCATATACAGGCAAATTCACTAGAAAGCATCTTTACTACAATGCTATACTCTTGTTCTGGAATTCCAAGTTTTTCAACATCTAAATCCATTAACTTGATTTCATAGTCTGAACTTTTTCTTGGTTTGGTGACTGAAATACTAGTGCCAAGGTTTTCACATTATCTTCAGCCCTTAGTATAATGATGTCTTCACTGCCAGCACATTTTCATATTTTGGACATGCTAGTGAGGTTCACGCCCATGGCCAGGTTGCTTAATTTTTTTTTTTATTAGTCAACCCAATATAAAATATGTTTGGGACATACATAGTGTAAAAGTATATTTATTTATAAATTACATATATGTAGTACTGTACTAATATACTATATACATTATTGTACACAAAAGTAGAAATTTAAAATGAATGAAGCCATCATTATAGATAAAATTTCTAACACTTTTTTCTGTATTTCAGTGATTCATTTAGAGAGAACTGATTTAGAGATCCTCCTTCCTGAGGGCCAATAGATAATCTAGCCTCAGGAGCTGATAAACTTTCTGAAAAGGGCTGTGATTCTTCAAATGACCCTGTGAGGGCAGCAAAGAGTAACGAATGATCTGAGACCATCCGGGATGGAGCAGGCTAAACACTGAGCATCCCTAGTCTTTGTAGTATATGTATCAGTTAAATTTAGACCATGGCTTTGAAACAGGAAAGAGCTTGCCCTGTTCAAACAACAGAATGAATACCCAATGTGGCTGGAGAGTAGTTAAGAGGAGGATGGGAAGAGAGTGGAGGAGACAAAATCAGAGACGTTGAGAGATGCCAGAGCTTTTAAGTCCTTATATTTAAGACATCTGCACTGTATTCTAAGCAATGGAAGGGTTTTAAGCAGAGGAGTGACATAATCTGATCTGCACTTTTAAAAGACCACTCTGCCTACTGTATGGAAAAGAGATTGTAGGGGCACACAACAAAAGCAGGAGGATGGTTAGAAGGCTATTGCAATAGTCCAGATGAAAGATACTTTAGGCTTGGACTAGGGAGTAAGTAGAGGAGATGTAGAGAAATAGGTGGATTAAAAATGTACCTTGGAGATAAAACCAATAATACTCCTAAATACAAACCAAAAAGAAACTAAACCCACTGCAGTCAAACAGACTCCAACTCACAGTGACCCTACAGGACAGAGTAGAACTGCCCCATAGGGTTTCCTAGGCTGTAATCTTTATGGAAGCAGACTGCCACATCTTTCTCCCATGGAGCAGCTGGTGGGTTCGAACCACCGACCCTTCAGTTAACAGCTGAGTGCTTAACCACTGCACCACCAGGGCTCCTTCCTAAATAGGAAGGGAAGGATTAATAGTAAGGAAAAGGGAGTGGACCTCACGCAAGGATGGCTTGGGAAGGATGTTCTTGGGAAAATGACCTTCACTTCACACAATCCTCATTGCATCAGTTAAGAAAGGATGTAAGAAGTCAGAGTTTCCAGAAGAGAGCAGGCAGGAGTCAGAGGGCTAGAAAGGTATATTAACATCTCCACTCCCACCTCCCCAGGAGAAAGGCAACAACAGCTTCTAAAACATGGCGAATCCTCACTTGGTACTGGTGATTTATCCAGAGTTGCACGTCACCAGGGTAACTCAGGGGGATCTGGACAAGTTTCTCTCTATCTGGTAACATGTTGTGTTACTTCCTGCTTTATATAACCATTACTTTGAATTCCATATATTTTACCATTTAAGTAATTTAATATGCTATAGCTGCCTGCATGCATCTTACTTTCAATCATATCACCGTCCTGTTGGACAATTATTTAGGGAGGAATCAAAGATGCCTCCCTGTTTTACTCTTAAATGTGGGGAAGACTGGTGATAACACAGGTTTGGGAATTAAAATCAAGAGTTCTGTTAGGAGCATATGACATTTGAGAAGACTGTTAAACATTCAAGGGGAGATGTCAAGAAGGCAGGTAGATATGAAGCTAGAGCTCTAATTTTGAGAGTTATAAATGAACAATGATATCTCAGGCCATAAAATCAGATGAGATCACTTAGCAAAGGAATGTAGATCAGAGGACATAAATTAGCAGACAATGACTCATCTGCTGGCACACAGACAGGTTTATTATTATTTTTTTAGTCTCTACATATTTAAAGGAGCCCTGGTGATATAGTAGTTAAGAGCTTGGCTGCTAACCAAAAAGTCGGCAGTTCAAATCCACCACCCGCTCCTTGGAAATGCTATAGGGCAGTTCTACTCTGTCCTACAGGGTCTCTACGAGTTGGAATCAGCTCGACAGCATCGGGTTTGGTTTTTTGGTTACAAATTTAAAAATCTGTGCCAGACTTTTAAAATTAGTAAAATTCACATTAAAAAAAAAAAAATCCTTATTGTCTTAGTTAGCTAGTGCTGCTATAACAGAAATACCACAAATGGGTGGCTTTAACAAATTTATTTTCTCACAGTGTAAGAAGCCAAAAGTCTGAATTCAGGGTGCTGGCTCTAGGAGAAGGCTTTCTCTCACTGCTGGCTCTGGAGAAAGGGCCTTGTCTATTAGCTTCTGCTGCTGGCCGATCTTCATGTGGCTTGTTATCTCTCTTCCCCCATCTCTGCTTCCTAGCTTCCCTGTTTAATCCCTTTTATATCTCAAAAGAGACTGATTTAAGACACACCCTACACTAATCCTGTATCATTAACATGACAAAGACAACTCATTCCCAAATTCAATTATAACCATAGGCATAGAGATTAGGATTTACAACACATATTTTGGGGGGACACAATTCAATCCATAATATTCCACCCTTTGGCTCTACCCATTACCCAATTTCAAAACTGTTTCCACATTTTAGGTATCTGTTACAGCAGCACCCCATTCTTCTGGTAGCAAATTTTGTCTTAGTTATCCAGTGCGGCTACAACAGAAATACCATAAATGGTGGCTTTAACAAACAGAAGTTTATTTTCTCACAGTTTAGAAGGCCAGAAGTCCAAATTCAGGGTGCTGGTTCTACGGGAAGGCTTTCTCTCTCAGTCAGCTCTGGAGGAAGATCCTTTTCTGTTTTAGCTTCTGCTCCTGGGTGATCTTCATGTGGCTTGTTATCTCTCTTCCCTCATCTTTGCTTCCCTAGCTTGCTTGTGTTGTGTGTGTGACTGATTTATGACCAGGGACAGATTACCCAATAAGCAGGGTAAGCACATGCTTAGGGCATCAACAACACCAGTTGTCCAAGGCAAAGACCCATAGATGCCAAGCAAACAGGACACAAGGAGTAGTGAGAGTTGCCGTGGAAAGGAACTGGCAATTTACTAAATGAAACTGATCCCAGCTCTAGTTCATGAGAATGTGACAGCTGAAAATAAAGTTTAAGCAGGGTCATGAGGGCACCCACGTGCCAGGTTGTTTAAGCTATGAGGCCCCTACCACTTCAACACCTTTGTTGACATCTGTCTACTATGGTCCCCTGCCATGTAACTGAAACTTCTTAGCTCAGCAGGTCTCTTGGGAGTTTACTATTTCTTTCCAATAAACAAGAGGTGGGGGTGAGCTGTGGAGTCTAACTTGCTACATTCACCCAATATGCAACTGGATACAACATGAGCAGTTACCCTGCAAGAATGGATTACATTAATAGATAACAGGTCTCTGATCCATTTTGAGGGAACCATCAACTCCAGCCAGGAGAGTCAGCAATGCTCTCTGCCATGATACAAACACAAGGGTATGCTCTTGTACACGTCCTGGTAAACAACCAATGGGAACTCCAGTCCCAGATGATGTGCAAAAGCAAAGGAACTTGAATAAATTGACCACTGCAATGAATTCAATCAAGTTACTTTTTAACTGAATAGCATTTACATACAGAGTTATATCCCAAGCAAAAAACCTTAGTACCTCACATCCACTAAAAATGTTACAATCCAGTTCATCTCATTCGGCTAAAATGGCATACACCACTTTTGCCTTCAGTCAGTAATATTATGGTTACATTTAAAAAGAAGTTACATCATAGATAGCTAAGACACACACACACACACACATATACACATGTACATATATATAACTCACATACAGCATTCAAATGCATGAATAAGCAAAGAAGGGTGCACCACAGATTATCAGTGCTTAGGGCCCTCACATGCCTTAATCTGGCCCTGCTTAAAACACATCCTATACTAATCCTGTCTCATTAACATAACAAAGACAACTCATTCCCAAATAGGATTATAACCACAGACATAGAGGTTAGGATTTTTTGGGGGAGGGACACATTTTGGGGGTGAGACAGATAGGGTTAACTGAGCTGGCAGGATAAAAGAGCTGTTAAATGACTACCACCTAGAAGTTGGGTAAACAGGAACCACATCCTGTCAACATAAAATAAGGTTAGAACAACCTGGAAATTACTACTTTCTCCTTAGTGTTTTTCTAGTCCCTTTCCCCTTCTTACAGGCTCCGCATGCACAAAAGAACAAAGTGTGACCACTGTTTTGTTCCACTGGAGGGGGCAAAGTAATACAGAAGATTGGTGCGCCTGCGCCACATCCCATAATAAGTGATGCCGAGAGTTGCCGAGGGAACTCCGTCTTGAACATCAGCAGGTTCCATCTTGGATTCCAGATGCGGGTGCAACCCAATTAGTATGCACTACCATTCCAAGGAGTACCTGCCCTTTCAAAGAAACCCACTGAATATTCATTGCTCTACTGTCCCCACCAAACCCATATAAGCCTTAGCCTTGCTTGCGATCCAGTCTTTTGGAGAGGCATGAGCCCTGACTGACTCCTTTTACTTGTCACAAGTAAAATAAACCTGTTAGAGCTGAACCCCAAAATTGTCTCCTCTGTATATTCTTACAAGAGAAAGACAAGGACCCATTGAGTCCAGAGGGCCTCCATGCCTCCGGCGTTAACAGGGGGCACAATTCAATTTTGAACAATCTTTTAAGTTTTTCTTTAAAGAACTGGACAATCTGGTAACACATGGCTTGAACCATATAGAAGCTTGTTCATTTATATGTGGCATAAATTTTCTAACTCACCATAATGTCTTCTCAATATGAGGCCAACTATCATTTGCCACTTATCATTGTACTTGTACACCATTGTTTTTTTAATACAAAGAAATATTTACTGAGATCCGTATCTTTATCAAACCTAAAAAAATAAAACACAGATGCTAGAAGCCTTGTGCTTAAAGAGAAATGAGAGGGAGTATATCTTTCTGGGAAACACAATAATATTCCTATGTATTCAAAAATGCAAAAAACTACTCTACATCATTCATCTACATAACCCGTCTGGACCTTCAGGCATCTGTGTTTGCAATCCCTGGGGTGGATACAGAAGAAATTAAACCCAAGACACTTCAATATTTAGATGTCAGGTAGAAGGAGAATCAGAAAAGGAGAAAGAGGAAAGGATAGTGAGATGGAGAGTATAAGGGCATTAAAGCCAAGATGTGAATAACTTGAGTAAGAAGTGTGCAGATGTTTTTGAGAGCTAGCAAATATTATTTGAGAATAATATAAGTCCAAGTAAGTGTCTGCTGGATTAAAAACCAAGAAAGCCATCAACTTGATCAGTTTTGGTAGAGTAATATAGAGTGTGTCAGATTAAAGTAGGTTAAAGAGTAGAGGACAGGAAAAAAAATAGACGTAAAAGCAGAAATCAATGAAATAGAGCCCAAAGATAAAATAAAGAGGGTCAGCAAAGCCAAAAGTTGGTTCTTTGAAAAGACTAATAAAATTGATAAAACCACAAAAGGAATAATCAAGAAAAAAAATAGAAAAGCACAACAAACCAAGATCAGGAATGAAAACGTAGACATCCCTACATATCCATCAGACAGTTAAAAAAAAAAAGATGATGTTATCAACAAGCTTATGCCAATAATTTAAAAATTTGAAAAGTAAGGAATATTTAGATGCAAAATACAATTTATCAAAACCAAGATGTGAACAGAAAATATGAATAGTCCAATAACTATTAAAGAAACTGTATCCATAATTCAAAAACTTTCCTTAAATGAAAATGCAAGATGGTTTCACCAATAGGTTCTAACCAAACATTTAAGGAAAAAAGAATGACAATCTTACTCAAACTCTTCCAGAGAACAAAATTAGGAAACTCAACCTATGAGGCCAGCATAAATTTGATATCAAAACCTGACAGGGCCATTTCAAGAAAAATAAATTATAGGCTAATAACACAAACATTTTTTTGTGTGTGTACTTTAGATGAAGGTTTACAGAACAAATAGTTTCTCATTAAACAGTTAGTACACATACTGTCTTATGACAATCATTAACAACCCCACAACATGTCAACACTGTCCCTTCTCAACCTTGGGTTCCCTATTAACAGCTTTCCTGTCCCCTCCTGCCTTCTAGTCCTTGTCCCTGGACTGTTGTGCCCCATTAGTCTCATTTTGTTTCATGGGGCTGTCTAATCTTTAGCTGAATGGTGAACCTCGAGAGTGACTTCATTACTGAGCTAAAAGGTGTCCAGGGGCCATACTCTCAGGATTTCTCCAGTCTCTGTCAGGCCAGTTAAGTCTGATCTTTTTTGTGAGTTAGAATTGTGTTCTACATTTTTCTCAAGCTCCGTCCATGACCCTCTGTTGTGATCCCGGTCAGAGCAGTCAGTGGTGGTAGCTGGGCACCATCTAGTTGTGCTAGACTCAGTCTGGTGGAGGCTGTGGTAGTTGTGGTCCATAAGTCCTCTGGACTAATCTTTCCCTTCTATCCTGTTCTCTTCATTCTCCCTTGCTCCCAAAGGGGTGAGCCCAGTGGAGTATCTTAGATGGCTGCTCACAGGCTTTTAAGACCCCAGATGCTACTCACCAAGGTAGAATGTAGAACATTTTCTTTATAAACTGTGTTATGCCAATTGAACTAGATGTTCCCCAAGACCGTGGTGCCCAAACCCCTCCGCCCAGCAATTCAGTCCCTCAGGGAGTTTGGATGTGTCTATGGAGCTTTCATAACCTTTCCTTACACAAGTTGTGCTGGCTTCCCCAGTATTGTGTACTGTCTCACACTTCACCAAAGTTACCACTTATCTATCGTCTATTTAGTATTTCCCCCCCACCTCTCCCATCCCTCATAACCAACAAAGATTGTTTATTTTTGAGTGTAAACTTTTTCATGAGTTTTTACAGTAGCAGTCTCATACAGTATTTGTCCTTTTGTGAATGACTTATTTCACTCAGCATAATGTCCTCCAGTTTCATCCATGTCATGAGATGCTTCACAGATTCATCATTGTTCTTTACCGTTGTGTAATACCCCATTGTGTACATGTACCATGGTTTGTTTATCCATTCATCTGTTGATGGGCATCTAGGTTGTTTCCATCTTTCGCTATTGTGAACAATGCTACAATGAACATGGGTGTGCATATGTTTGTTCATGTGACGGCTCTTATTTCTCTGGGATATATTCCTAAGAGTGGGATTGCTGGATCATATGGTATTTCCATTTCTAGCTTTCTAAGGAAGCGCCATATCATTTTCCAAAATGGTTGTATCATTTTGCATTCCCACCAGCAGTGCATAAGAGTTCCGATCTCCCCACAGCCTCTCCAATATTTGTTATTTCCAGTTTTTTTGATTCGTGTCAGTAATGCCGGGGTGAGATGGTATCTCATTATGGTTTTAATTTGCATTTCTCTAATGGCTAGTGATCGTGAGCATTTCCCCATGTGTCTGTTAGCCACTTGAATGTCTTCTTTGGTGAAGTGTCTGTCATTTCCTTTGCCCAATTTTTAACTGGATTATTTGTCCTTTGGTTGTGGAGGTGCTGGATTTTCTTGTAGATTACAGAGGTTTGACCTTTGTCTGACTTATAATGTCCAAAAATTTTTTCCCAGTCTGTAGGTTCTCTTTTTACTCTTCTGGAAATTTTTTTTTAATCCTCTAAAAAACACTAGGCAAAATGAATTCAGCAATGTATAAAAAGATAAGAATCACAACCAAATTGGGTTTACTCCACTAATTCAAAAATCAATGTATTTTACCACAACAGAGTAAAGGAGAAAAATTAGATGATAATCTCAAGAAATACAGAAAAAGCATTTGACAAAATTCAACATCTATTCATGATTAAAAACAAGCAAAAAAAATCTCTTAGCAAACCAAGAACAGAATTTAATGTATTTAACCTGATAAAGGAGTCTAAAAACAAACCTACTGCAGATATCATACTTCAAGATGAAAATGTTGAAAGCTTTCATTTTGAGATAAAGCATGAGTCAAGGATGCCCACTACCACTACTTCTTCTGAATACTGTACTGTGATCCTAGCCAGTATTGCAAGGCAACAAAAAGTGTACACACTAGAAAGAAAGAAAATTGTTATTTTCACAGATGATATAATAGTGTGCATAGAAAATAAAAAAGAATCTACAAATAAGTTATTCAAATTAAAAAGTTTAGCAATGTTCATTAGTACCACAGAAATACATTAAAAAATCACTTGCATTTTTATGTACCAGAAACACAAAAATTTTTTATAGATCCTATTTACAATAGAATAAAAAAACAAGTATCACAGAAAATCATAAATACATCATTATGCAAAATTAAAGATCTAAATAAATATTCTTAGATTGGAAAACTCAACATCGAAAAGAAGTCAATTCCCCATGACATGATCTATTGATCCAATGCAATCTCAATCAAAATCTCAAGAAATTTTTTTGTAGAATCTGAAAAGCTGATTCTGAAATTTATAAAGAAATGCAAAGGACCAAGAATATCCAAGACATTCTGAAAGAAGAACAAGATGGGAGGTCTTGCCATCCCAAATACAAAGCAACAGTAATTAAGACAGTTTGTGATTATTGGTGCAAGAATAGACAAATAGACCAACAGAGAGCCCAGAAACAGATCTACTCATAAATGGACACTTGATTTGTGACAAAGTGGCATTGCAGAAAAGTGACCTTTCAATACATACGCTAGGACAACTGGATATCCACGTGGGGAAACAACGAACTTGACCCAAAACCTCACATTGTATATGCACACCCAGAAAAGTAAATTTTAGGTGCACTGTAAATCTAAATGTGCATGGTTAAAATCACAAAACTCCTAGAAAATAATATAGGTGCATATCTTCATAAACTACTGGTAGGGAAAAAAATGGATAAATTGTACTATACAGATCTTTTGTTTATCAAAAGATAACATTTAAAGGCAACCCACTGAATGGGAGAAGATACTTACAATATACATTTAACTCACAAGGGTTCATAACCAGAATATATAAAGAGCTCTACGTATCAGTAAGAAAAAGACAACTCAATAAAAAAAAAAAAGGTGAAAGACTTGAACAGGCACTCCATAAAAGAGGATATCTAAATAGTCGATAAAATATAAAATGATGTTCAAGCTTATTAATTGTCAAGGATATGAAAATTAAAATCACATTAAAATTCTACTATATATCCATCAAAATAGCCAAAATTTAAAAATCTGACAGTATTGGTATAAACTACAGTCCTCGCTTGGTATCCATTGGGGATTGGTTCCAGGACTCCCACAGATACCAAAAATCTTTGGATCATGTCCCTTATATAAAATGGCATAGTATTTGCATATAACCTATACACATCCTCCCTTATTCTTTAAATCATCTCTAGATTACTTATAATACCTAATACAATGTAAATGCTACGTAAACAGTTGTGAAGTGCTATGTAAATAGCATTTTACGCTCCCTCTTAGCCTTTAGGGGACTGCTTTGACCACTTAATTGCTTTTTAGGAGCCTTTTCTTTCCCACAGAAACAAAGGGTGCACACAACACAAGTACCAAAAGAACAATGTTTAAACAGTGAGTACTGAAGAAAGACTGAGGATCTGTGAAATGGCAGGAGGATACAGCAAGGTATGGCTACACATCATTTCATTCTTATGGATTCAGCGTAGGGCTTGGCACACCAAATTCAAGTTTTGCTTTTTTGGAGCTTTTTTTTTCCCCAAGTATTTTCAATTCACAGTTGGTTGAATCAGCAGATGCAGAAACCTGCGGATATGGAGGGCCAACTGTACTACTATTGCTGATAAAAAGAAATATCCTCAGTAGCTGGTGAAAGGGTTTTTGTGATTGAGCTTTTCCCACATTGTCAGGTGGTCTCTTCTTGCTGTCATCATTGTGTTGGAATCTAGTAGCCCCTCCTACCACTCTGTGAACTCATTCTGTGGCAGCAATTGTGCTTAGAGGAGCTCTGCTGTGCACTGGTTAAAGTGCTCACCTGCTAACCAAAAGGTCAGCCATTGGAACACACCAGCGGCTCCATGGGAGAAAGACGTAGCAGTGCGCTCCCATAAAGACTTACAGCATTAGGGGAAATCCCAGTTAATTGGCCTAATAACATGTTTAGTGCTGCTGTTCTTGTTGCATAGTGCTAGGGTCTTAAAAGCTTGCAAGCAATCTTCCAAGGCACAATAACTGGTCTCTATTCACCTGGAGCAACAGAGGAAGAAGAGGAGTCAGGAACAGGAGGAGGATATGGAATGTGTGGCTAATTGCTGCCATGAACAACTGCCTTCTTTGCCATGAGACCAGAAGAAATGGATGGGGCCCAAGATACCATTACTGAACATTTTGATCAAAGATTCCGTAGAAGAATCCTGATCAAAAGAGGAGAAATGCAGAACAGAATTCCAAATTCTCACGGACTCTAGACTTTCTGGAGCTGTGGAGGGTAGATGAACTCCAGAAACTATTGCCCTGAGATAATCTTTAAACCTTAAACCAAGAATGTGCCCTGAAGTCATCTTAAAACCAAACAATAGTTTAGCTTAACTAATAAAAAAGCCTGTCTTGAGCATTATGCTCTTTTAAGAACTATCTATATAGGATCGAACTGACAACAGCAACTTAAAAGATTAGATGGGGACCTTAGGGGGCAGTGAGCTTATGTTAACGAGGGAAGAACAGGAGGGTGAGGATGTTACACAGCTCAAAGAATGTAATCAATGTCACTAAATTGTACATGTAGAAACTGTTGAATTGGTGTATGTTTTGCTGTGTATATTCTCAATAGGGGAAAAAAAAGAACTGAGGGAAAAAAAAAGATTTACAGCCTTGGAAACCCTACGGGGCAGTTCTACTCTGTCCTATAGGGATGCCATGAGTCAGAATTGACTTGAGGACAACAGGTTTTTCAGGTATTCTGCTTAGGGCATCTTTTGATTATATTTCCCGGCTCTTGCTTGCATTATTGGTATTTAGAAGACATGTATCAGAGAATCTTGGCAAGCTATTATGCTGAATTAATAAGAGATGAGGAAATAAGAATTATTTATTAATATATTTGAATTACCTTCTGTTTCAAGGAGGTTACAAAGTCACTCAGTTAATCAGAGTGACAGAAGAGTAGGTTTACTATATTATCTTTACTACAGCTATATTGTAACTCCCCAAAGAAAACGCTATTCAAAGAATTAACTAGAGGCAGTAGACTCTTGTTGTAAGTTGCCATCAAGTTGGCTCCAACTCAGGGTAACCTCTTGTATAACAGAATGGTCCTGCACCACCTCCAGGATCACTGGTGTTTGAGTCTACTGTTGCGGCTACCGTGTCAATCCATCTCATTGAAGGTTTCCCTCATTTTTGTTGGTCCTCTACTTTACCAAACATGATATCCTTTTCTAGTGACTGGTCTTTCCTGATGACATGTCCGAAGTAAGTAAGCAGAAGCCTTACCATCCTCACTTCTAAGAAACATGCTGGGTGTATTTCTTCTAAGACTGATTTGTTCATTCTTTTTGCAGTGCATGGTATGTTCAATACTCTTCACCAACACCACAATTTGAAAACATCAATTCTTCTGTCCTCCTTTTTCACTACCAAAATTTCACATAAAGATGAGGAGACTGAAAAGACTATGGCTTGGGTCATATGCACTTCAGTCATCAAAGTGACATGTTTGCTTTTTAAAACTTTACAGAGGACTTTTGCAGCAGATTTTCCTGATGTAGTACATCATAGTACATGGCATAGTACACAGCATAGCACATGGCTTACAGTAAACAATGTTTCAAATATTATCTTTTTGAACCCTAATTAGAGGACTAATTTCCACTTAAATAGATCTTGTTAACTATCTTCTCCATGGCATCTTCATAATATATTGTTAAATACATTGATAATAACTAATATTTAATGAGTACGTACTGCATGTTAAAGCTGTGCTGAAGCTTTTTCAAGGGTTAGCTACTTGAATCCTTAGAAAAGCCCTTGGAGATAGGTACCATTACACCCCTATTACAAATAAGTAAGCTGAGACTGAGAGAGGCTAACTGACTTGTCCAAGTCACAGAATGATAAGTGGTGAAAATGGAACTCATATAGATCTGACTCCAGAATCTATGATCTTAAGCATTCCACTATCCTGAGAAAAGCAGCACATCTCCTCTAAAATCTATCTGCAAGCAAGTCAAGAACAAGCTAATTTTCTTTTAACTTTATTCTCTACTTGACCATCCAAGTCCCCTAGTTGGAAAAGCAGAAAAGATTTATTTTATTTTTGCTTTTTAACTTACCCACTCACAGTCGAATCCAAGCACTGGAAAATCTTCTAACTCACTCTTAAGCAAGGGCTGGATCTGATCCCACTCTTCCTCCTGAGACACAGTCACCACCTTTGCTTCGAGGATCCTCTCCTCCCATGAAGCTCTGGGGGCACTAGAGTGCAGCTGGATCTCTTCTGGAGGAGGCAGCTCTCTACTGCCTGGCCCTTTCTGCTGCTGCTGGGTCACACAGCTCGTTTTACTCCTCCGGCGCTGAATGCCTTTCCACAAGACAAAACCCCCCACAGCCACACCCAGAAGGGTGGTCACTGTCAAAGCCACTGAATGCTGTCTAGACATCTTTGACTTTCTGCTGCTCAGGAAAGCATATCACTAATCCCACAATCTGCAAAACAAATGGCAAAAATATATTTATTTACATAATATACATCTATATCTAAACAAGTTTTCCCCTAAAAAATGTTCCACTTACAATCCATCCACTCACAAACGAAAAACAAAAAGTTGTATTTTTATTTTTTCACTTTTGTACTCTGTACTCCATCTTTCTCCATCCTCACCCAAGTAAACGCTCTTGTCCTCTGCCAATTGCCCTTTATATGCCCTTAGTCACATAAAATCATATTAAGCAAAACAGAATGAGCTAAAATCTCACTACTTGCTGACTGGATTTTGGCTGAAAGCACAGAATACCAGAAAGATGTTTATCTTGTTTTATTGACTATGCAAAGGCATTTGACTGTGCAGATCATGACAAATTATGGGTAACACTGCGAAGAATAAGAATTCCAGAACACTTAATTGTGCTCATGAAGGACGTGTACATAGACCAAGAGGCAGCAATTCGAACAGAACAAGGGGATACTGCATGGTTTAAAGTGAGGAAAGGTGTGCATCAGGGTTGTATCCTTTCACCATACTTCCTCAATCTGTATGCCGAGCAAATAATCCAAGAAGCTGGACCACATGAGAACAACGCACATCAGGACTGGAGGAAGACTCATTAGCAACCTGTGATATGCAGATGACACAACCTTGCTTGCTGAAGCGAAGAGGACTTGAAGCACTTACTAATGAAGATCAAAGACTACAGCCTTCAGTATGGATTACATCTCAACATAAAGAAAACAAAAATCCTCACAACTAGACCAATAAGTAACATCATGATAAACGGAGAAAAGATTGAAGTTGTCAAGGATTTCATTTTACTTGGATCCACAATCAACACCCATGGAAGCAGCAGTCAGGAGATTAAACGACGTACTGGACTGGGCAAATCTGCTGCAAAAGACCTTTTTAAAATGTTGAAAAGCAAAGATGTCACTTTGAGGACTAAAGGTGCGCCTGACCCAAGCCATAGTATATTCAATCGCCTCATATGCATGCAAAAGCTGGGCAATGAATAAGGAAGACCAAAGAAGAACTGACACCTTTGAATTATGGTGTTGGTGAAGTATATTGAATACGCCATGGACTGCCAGAAGAACAAACAAACCTCTCTTGGAAGAAGTACAGCCAGAATGCTCGTTATAAGGAAGGATGGCTAAACTTCGTTTCACGTACTTTGAACATGTTATCAGAAGACACCAGTTCCTGGAGAAGGACATCATGGTTGGTAAAGTAGAGGGTCATCAAAAAAGAGGAAGATCCTCAAGGAGACAGACTGACACAGTGGCTGCAATAATGGGCTCAAGCATAACAATGGCTGGGAGGATGGCACAGGACCCAGCAGCATTTTGTTCTGTTGTACATGGGGTCCCTATTAATCAGAATCGACTCAACAGCACCTAACAACAACAATACTTGCTGATTTATTAATGAATGAATTTTAGTTAACAGATCATCCTCAAGGTGTTTGCATTTTAAACCTTCAATCTCTGTTGAATGAAAGCTTTTGCTTCTCAATTAAAAAAAAAAAATTCTTAATCATCAGCAAGTTGGGAGGGAGATTTTTTACTTTTCTGGAACGTGTGGGCAGTAGGAGTGGAGGCAACAGGTTTTCCTGTTGCTCCAGAAGTCTTAGTAGTTCTTCACAGAAACTGATTAACCTATTTTAAGGTAAGTGAGGGTAGTACAAAAGGGAAAATGATCAGAAAGGAAAAAAAAAGGGCTGATCTTAGAGAGATATCGAAGATGCTCAGAAAAAGGCTGCAAATTGAAGTGTCCACAAGGTCAGGTAGGCTACTGTAAATAAGTGAAGCAAGCCAAGTGTAAGAAAACTGACACAGACACAGCCTATTAAATATATAGGAATAGTCTTCATTTCCTCCACAAAATAGTACCTTTATAGTACCTTTCCCATTTTTCAGATAACATGTGGCTTTCTCCAATGATCTTTTGTTTTCCCACTTTGATAGAGAATTGGGTATAAGGTACTATTTTTGTACTAAAAAAAAAAAAAAAAAAAAAAAGCAACAGTAAAGGTGTGACAGTAAGTGGCAAGAGGCACTTGGCCTCAGTGATGGGGAGGAAATACGGGACAGCAGCCATTTCAGCACCAGTTGATTGATCCTGTGCAGGAAGAAGCCCCAGTGTAGTCAGATATTTTAATGATTCTGAGAAGTCAAACATTTGAATTTTATATGAAATATCATCATTTTTAAATGTTAGCAACAGATTTACAATTTTTTAAAACTTGGGCCAGCCAAATAAAAACAATTCTGGGCTCTGGGTTCTCCATCTGTGAGCTCTAGCCTAAAATCTATACTGTCCATAGACAGAGCAATCTGCTGAACACACCTACACTTCTCTATGGCTTAGTATCTCCCATGAATATGATGTACTATTTTTGTCACTAAAACCACACAAATTATAAAAATAATTTAGTAATTACAACAACCCTGGTTATAATCATGCCAGTAGATATATTCAGCCACTGGAGGAAAAAAATGATATCACAATAATGATTACTTAATAAAAATAATAATGAAAACCAAAACCAAGCCAGTTGCCATCAAGTTGTTCTAACTCGTGGCAACCCCACGTGTTGCAGAGTAGAACTGCTCCATACAGTTTTCAAGGCTGTGACCTTCTGGACACAGACTGCTAGGCCTTTCTTCCAAGGTGCCTCTGGGAGGGTTTGAATTGCTAACCTTTCAGTTAGTAGTTGTCATGGATTGAATTATGTCCCCCCAAAAATGTGTGGGTCATGATTCACAGTACTGTATGACTGTGTACCATTTTGTAATCTGATGTGATTTCCTTATGTGTTGTAAACTCTGTCGCTATGATGAGGTTATACTGATGAGGTCTACAAGATTGGATAGTGTCTTAAGCCAATCTCTTTTGAAATATAAAAGAAAGAAGTGAGCAGAAACACATGGGAACCTCATACCACCAAGAAAGCAACGCCAGCAGCAGAGTGCGTCCTTTGGACCTGACGTTCCTGTGCAGAGAAGCTCCCAGACCAAGGGAAGATTGATGACACGGAATGGACATTCCTCCAGAGACGACAGAGAAAGCATTCCCCTAGAGCTGATGCCCTGAATTTGGACTTGTAGCCTAATGGACTGTGAGAGAATTAACTTCTCTTTGTTAAAGCCATCCACTTGTGGTATCTCTGTTACAGCAGCACTAGTTGACTAAGACAGTAGTCAAGTGCTTAACTGTTTGTACCACCGAGGTACTCCAATAATAATGAAAACGATAATATATTAGCTATGCTGTTTTTAAAATATTTACTTTATTTGAGACACTCTGCTAAGTACTTTACACGTACTGTCCCTAGTATTTTTATTAAAGAAGAAACCGAGGCCTGATGAGATTAAATAACTTGCCTGAAGAAATTCCTGGTGAAAATAATCTCAGAAGATACAAAAACTTTCCTTTTCCCACTCTAAACAATATAAATGCTGGATAAAACATTAAAAAGATAAAATTTAACACACAGTTAAGCTCAAAAAGAATAAAGGGAAACCATCAAGTGCCAGGAATGGAAGAGGGACTCCATGGTAGGTGGGAGATGAAGCTGGACAGAGGCCAGAACCCACGACAGCTGGGATATATCACCAATCCAGGGACAGAAATCTAGGCCACAGGCCCACAGTACAACTGGGACCCAGGAGGGTGTTGCCTTGTCCATGAACAGAAACTTGAAAGTGTCCACCCACTGTGGCCTAGGCTCATGGCAATAAGGAAGCCAGCTGTCCCAGGCTGAGAGTGGGAACAGTTACTCACGAAAAGGCAGACCTCAACCCTGAACTCTGGGCAGTACAGGGCCCAAATTCACCTTATTGTCATGAAAGGAAACACTGAGCCAAGAAATTAAAAGTAAAACTGGTTTAAAATTGGTGAGCTCTGTTGGACCCAGGCAGAGTCAATCACAAAGATGTTACTGTAGAACACATGCAGGAGTTCCATGGAAGATTATTCCCTAAAAGAGAGCTCACAAACAAACCAGTAACAAACAAACAAAACTCTAATATCGTCAAAGATCATTCACAGAGCCATTAAACATAAATACCAGACCTGAGGAACCAGACCATAGCACGACCTGGAAAGGCCTTTAAAGTAAGAATGTACAGAGATCAAGGAAAATAATACCTAAAGCTAAATTAAAAAGAAATCTATCCACAAAAAGACTTGTCCAAGAATATTCATAGCAGCTTTATTTGTAATAGCCAAAAACCAAAACTACCCCAAGTGGTACATCCATACAATGGAATCCTACTCAGCAATAGAAATCTATAGGTTTCTTTAAAAAAAACAAAAAAGTTACCATGGAATTGATTCTGACTCATGGCGACCTCACGTGTTTCAGGGTACAACTGCACTCCAAAGGTTTTCAGTGGCTGTGATCTTTTGGAAGTAGATCCCCGGGGCTTTCTTCCAAGGCACCTCTGGGTGTATTTAAACCACCAACATTTCAGTTAGCAGCTGAGTGCTTAACCATCTGTGCTATCCAGGGCCTCCATACAACGGAATACTACTCAACAATAAAAATCAATAGATTTCATTAACCCATTATAAAAAAGTGGAGAAAAAAATCCCATCTCCCCCAAAAAATTCCAATCATAATAGCAATATAAACTGTTTAAAAACTACAGAAAACAACAACCATATATACACACACAAAAAAAAACCCCTAGGAATAACCTCAACAAGAAATGTACAAGATCAACATGAAGAAAAATAGAAAACCTTACTGAAGATACGGAAGACCTGAAGAGCAGAGATACTACAGCAGCTATCATTTACAGAGCACTTACCGTGTGCCAGGCACTTTACGTATCTACTCATATACATATTACTCATTTAATCCTTACAGTGGCCCTCTGAGGTAGGTATGGCAATTATCCTATTTGCTTATGAGGAAGGGAATATCCACTGTTTTACAGAAATACGCTAAATAATATACAAATTGGATGCAAACTTAACTTTTAAAAACATTTTTAAGAACAATTTTGACCATCAAGAAAGTGAAAAGACAGCCCACAGAATGGAAGAAAATATTCGCAAATCATATATTTGATAAGGGCACGTGTCTAGAATGTATAAAGAACTCTTACAACCCAATAATAAAAAAGATAAATAAATCAATTTAAAAATGAGCAAATGCACAACTTTAAAGAATGTAATCAGTGTCCCTAAATTGTAATTGCAGCAATTGTTAAAATGGTGTATCTTTTACCCCCAAGACTATGGTCCTGGAATAGCCTTTAAACTTAGAACTCAAACCACTCCTGGTGGTCATCTATCAGGTAAAAGACAGAGTGGTTCATGAAATAAATATCACCCATGAGTTCTGTGTTCCTGTAAACAGTCATCTAAATGAGACCAAAGACGAGAAGGTAAGGCAAGACAAGGAAGCTAGATTAATGGAAACCGAACAACCAGAATGAAAATAATGAGAATGCTGACACATTGTGAGAAGTGTAACCAATGTCACTGAATAATATGTTTAGAAACTGTTGAATGAGAACCTAATTTGCTATGTAAATTTTCTCCAAAATCACAATAATTTTTTAAATGGTATGTCTTCTGCTATGTATATTTTCACCAAAATAAAAATTTTTTAAATGAGCCAAGAGTTCGAATAGATATTTCTCCAAAGAAGATATACAAATGGACGAAAAGCACATGAAAATATGTTCAACACTATAAGCCACTAGGGAAATGCAAATCAAAACCACAATAGCACTTCACACCCACTAGGATGGCTATTATTAAAAAATCGGGAAAACGACCCTAGTACATTGCTGGTGGAAATGTAAAACAGTGCAGCCAATTTGGAAAATAGTTCGAGTTTTTCAATGGAAACTCAAACAATTAAACATAGAGTTACCATTTAAAAAAAAAAAAAAAACTGCTGTCAAGTTGATTCTGATCATGGTGGCCCCATGTGTCTCAGGGTAGAACTACACTCCACAAGATTTTCAAGGGCTGTAATTTCGGGTGGAGTGTCTTAGGCATCTAGTGCTGCTATAACAGAAATACCACAAGTGGATGGCTTTAACAAAGAGAAGTTTATTCTCTCACAGTCTAGTAGGCTGCAAGTCCAAATATGGCATCAGCTCCAGGGGAAGGCTTTCTCTCTGTCAGCTCTGGAGGAAGGTCCTTGTCATCAGTCTTCCCTCGGTCTGGGAACATCTCAACGCAGGGACCTCAGGTCCAAAGGACGTGCTCTGCTCCTGGCACTGCTTTCTTGGTGGTATGAGGTCCCCCTGTCTCTCTGCTTGCTTCTTTCTATCTCAAAAGAGACTGGCTTAAGACACTATCTAATCTCATAGATTTCATCAATATAAATGTTGCTAATCCATCGTATTACATCACAGTGATAGGATTTACACATACAGGGAAACCACATCAGATTACAAAATGGTAGACAATCATGCAATACTGGGAATCATGACCTAGCCAAACTTATACACACATTTTTGGGGTGACACAATCCATGACATTCCACACTTTGGCCCCCAAAAAATCACATCCTTGCAACATGCAAAACATATTCACCCATCATATCATAGCAAAAGTCTTAACTCCAAGTCCAAAATCCAAAAATTCCTCTTCACCTCTGAAATCTAGAATACAAGTTATTTGCTTCCAAAGGTACAATGGCAGAACACGCACAAGCTAGACATTTCCATTATAAATGGGAGAAACTGGAGGAAAAGAAGGGATAACAAGCACAAAGCAAGTCAGCAGAACACAATACATTAGCCCTCAAGGCTTTGAAAATAATCCTCTGTTCTCTCAGACAATTTACTCAACGGCATTGCCCTCCAGACTCTAGGTATTGGCCATGCTCCAGATTCTGAGGGGAGGCCCCTTGGCCCTGGGCTTCCGCTCTGCCTTCCAGGCCCACTGGGACAGCAACTCTGCTTCCTCAGCTTTAAGCACACCATTCTCCTTGTCCATCTGAGTGGAAACTCCACCCTTGGGAACACCAGAGGCCATGGCTTCACTCTTTGAAACCCCAGAGGTTGTGGCCATACCTTTTGAGACTGAGGCAGCTCGGCTTCTGGTGTTTCTTGTCTCTTCACCTTCTGCTTCCTGGTTTCTTGGCCTCTGGGCTCCTCGGGCCTCACGCCCACATCTGCCCTGTTGGGGCAAGTGTTCCAAAGCTGTGTAGCTCCATTGATAAGTACCTGGAGGTATCCCACTCCTCCAGGAAGCCTCCTGTGCACAGGCACTCAGCTCTCTTGCTCCGTGGGTTGGCTCCAGCGCCGTCTTGCACTGGTCTCCTGATTCTGCTGCTGCTGGCTCTCTGCCACTGCCGCTTCTTCGGCACTGCTGGTTCTCTGCTGCTGCTGGTCCTCTGCCACTGGGGCTCCTCTGTCCATTCAGTTTCAAAACGGCTTCCACATTTCAGGTGTCTGTTACAGCAGCACCCCATTCCTGGCACCAACTTCTGTCTTGGTTATCTAGTGCTGCTATAACAGAAATACCACAAGTGGATGGCTTTAACAAAGTTTATTCTCACACAGTCTAGCAGGCTACAAGTCAAAATTCGGCATCAGCTCCAGGGGAAGGCTTTCTCTCTCTGTCGGCTCTGGAGAAAGGTCCTTGTCAACAGTCTTCCCTTGGTCTGGCAGCATCTCAGCACAGGAACCTCAGGTCCAAAGGACGTGCTCTGCTCCTGGCACTGCTTTCTTGGTGGTATGAGGTCCCCCTGTCTCTCTGCTTGCTTCTTTCTATCTCAAAAGAGACTGGCTTAAGACACTATCTAATCTCATAGATTTCATCAATATAAATGTTGCTAATCCATCTTATTACATCATAGTGATAGGATTTACACATACAGGGAAACTACATCAGATTACAAAATGGTAGACAATCATACAATACTGGGAATCATGACCTAACCAAACTGACACATTTCTGGGGGACACAATTCAATCCATGACAGGGCGCCCTGGTGGTGCAGTGGTTAAGAGCTAGGGCTGCTAACCCAAAGGTCGTTTGAATCCACCAGCTGCTCCTTGGGAATCCTATGGGGCAGTTCTACTCTGTCCTATGGCCTCGCTGAGTAGAACTGACTCAGCAGCAACAGGTTTGGGTTGGGGTTTTTTGTTGTTGTTGTTATCTTTTGGAAGGAGCACTGGTGGCACAGTGGTTAAAGCTCTCATCTGCTAACTAAAAGGTCAGTGGTTCAAACCCACTAGCTGCTCTGTGGGAGAAAGATGTGGCAGTCTGCTTCTGCAAGGATTTACAGCCTTGAAAACATGGAGCAGTTCTACTCTGTCCTATGGGGTCCTTCAGGGTCAACTGAGTCAGAATCAACTCGATGGCAGTGAGTTTGGTTTTGGTTTGGTGGTCTTTGGAAGTAGATCGCCAGTCTTTCTTATGAGGCACCACTAGGTGGATCTGAATTGCTAATATTTCGGTTAGTAGCCAAGCACTTAACCATTTGTGATACCCAAGGACTCCTTTACCTACCTCAGTGTTTCTCAAATCGAAGTGATATTGCCCCTCCCCCCCCCCGCCCAAGGAACATTTGGCAACATCTGGAGACATTTTTGGTTGTCACAACTAGAGGGTAGCGGGGTGCAGTGCTACTGACATCTAGTAGGTAAGCCAGGGATGCTGCTAAACATCCTACACTGCACAGGGCAGCCTCCATGACAAAGAATTATCTGGCTTAAAATGTCAATAGTACCAAGATCGAGAACTGTATTTTCTCCTGTAACTTATATGCTTGAGTTTTGTTTTTAATGCTTACCACTTTAATTTCTGTGGAATAATTTTTTTTGGGTGGGGTGTATGTCTGATTATTGTTTTCCAAATAACGTCATCCTGAATATTTTATCCATTCTTGACTCATTATTCTGAAATGCTGCATTTATCATATATGTACTAATTTTTCACACACAGGATCTGTTCCTAGACTCTCTTCTGTTCTATAGCTTAATTTGCAATTTTGCTGGACCAATACCACAACACCCTATATTATACTACACGCTATACTTGGTTATCTAGGAAAGGGTAAATACTCTCTCATGATGATGATTATTTTATTGGAAGTCATGTATTTTAGCAGCTCATGTACTCCCTCATTATTTAAATAACAGTATTTTTGGCTATTCTTACAGTTTCTTTTTCAGACTAATTTTAGATCAGCTTGTTAAAATACGTTTATTCTTTTAACAGCTTTATTGAGATATAATTCACGAACCAATACATGATTTAAAGTGTACAAGTCAACAGTTTTTAGTATATTCAGAACTGTGTAACAATTACCACAATCTAATTTGAGAACATTTTCATCACCCCCCTAAAAAACCATGTACCCATTAGCAGTCACTCTGCATCCCACCCTCCAATACCCCAGCCCTAGGCAATCACTAATCTTCTGTCTCTTTACAGCTGCCCTTTCTGGATACTTCATGTAACTGGAATCATATCATATGTGGTCTTCTGTGCCCGGCTTCTTTCATTTAGATGTTTTCAAGGTTCATCCATGTTGCAGCATGTATCAGTACTTCATTCTTTTTTATTAACAAATAAAATTCCATTGTATATATTACATTTGTTTACTCATTCATCAGTTGATGTACATTTGGGTTGTTTCCACTTTTTGGCTATTATTAATAACACTGCTATGAACTTTTGGGTGGACATATGTTTTTATTTCTCTTTATATACTTGGGAGTGAATTTGCTGGGTCATAACTGCGTGGTGCAAATGGTTAAGGCTTGGCTACTAACCAAAACGTTGTCAGGTCAAATCCATTCACAGGCACCTTGGAAGAAAGGCCTGGTGATTTACTTCCGAAAGATCACAGCCCTTGAAAACCCTACGGAGTTCTACCCTGAAACACATGGGGCTGCCATGAGTTGGAATTGATTCAATGGCATTGGTTTGGTATTTTTTGTTTTATTTTGGGGGTAAGGAATGGTAAGCACAAAATACATGTTCTAACAGATTGATAAATTTAAGCATAAAATTTTAAATTTTGGTTCAATAAAGATGCCATAAGGTTAAAAGACAAGCAAATTTTAAAATTAAAAAAAAAAAGCAATAAATTGGAGTAAATACTTAAAACATATGCAAATGACAAAAGATTCAGAGCCAGAATATAAAGGTTGGCAGTTCAAATACACCCAGTAGCACTGCAAAAGAAAGGCCTGGCAATGTGCTTTTGTAAAGATTACAGCCAAGAAAACCCTATGGAGCAGTCCTACACTGTAACACAGGGGGTCACCATGATTCTGAATCAACTTGTCGGCAATAGGCTTGGTTTTTTGTTTTTTTATAAAACAATAAGAGAAAGACAACCCAATAGAAAGAAGTGATGTTTTTCAAAAGAGGAAATTCAAATGGCCAACAATCATAAAAAGATGTTCAATCTCAGTAGTAATTAGGGAAACACAAATTAAAACAGCATTGAAAACTCATTTTCCATCCATCAGATTGGCAAAAATAAAAAAGGCTGAAAATATCAAACGTTTCAAAGAGTGTGGGGAAACGGACATTATTATACATTGCTAGTAGGCAATCTGGCAGGCATTAATTGTCCACACCCTCCTACCTAGCAATTCCTCCCACTCCTCCACACCCTCCCACCAGCATTCCTTGAGAAATGCTCACATGGGCACACACTCACGTGGAAAATTCTCTGCCACACTGTGCCTGTCTAACAGTGAAAAACTGGAAGCAATCTATGGAATCTCATGTACTATGGAATCTTACATACTATGGAATTCACAGGGCAAATTTCTGTGTGTTAACAAAAAGTTCCAAGACCCATTTTTAAACATAAAAAGGCAAGCTGCTGAACACCACACAGTATTAGCATATCTGTAAAATATGCATCTGTAAAAATTTAACTTAAAATTTTACATACATGCACATACGTACACACAATTGCCAATAAATGCAAAGGAAAAGAATTAGAAAAATATAGCCAAAACTGAGAACAGATCTTACTTTGGGAGAAGGGACTGGTAAAAGAGGAAGAGTTGGAGATGAAAAGAGATATGTCAAAGAATATCGTTTTTTTTTTAATATGAATTTTTTTACAAGACTGTATGCATGGATTACAATTAAAATAAATATAAAAGAATACTTTTTGTAAAACAAGCTGAACTTGACTAAAACTAATCCTTCTTTCCCCTTTTAAACCTCTTTCTCCCGCACTTTCTAATGTTAATAATTAACAAACCTCTCAGTGCAATTCCTTCTGTCCTTATAATACAACTAACGTAATACTATATAAATAATTTTGTGTTTCCAATAACTGGAAAACCCTGGTGGCGTAGTGCTTAAGAGCTATGGCTGCTAACCAATAAGGACGACAGTTCGAATCCACCAGGCGCTCCTTGGAAACCCTCCGGCGCAGTTCTACCCTGTCCTGCAGGGTCTCTAAGAGAATGAACTCCACGGCAACGGGTTTAGTTCCAAGAAATGGCTATATGAGGGAGTTAGTTTAGGTCCAATAGTATATCAAAGGTTTATCTATCCCAGAGATGCGAAAAGAGAAAAAGGTGGCTTCTCAGCAAGGCCGAGAGCAGCGGATGTAGTTTGGGAGAAAAGGGGCGGTCACAATAGGTAGGGGGGGGTACGTCTTCACGAATCGAGTGGAAGGAACTGTAACTGTGGTCGCGCCTAACGCATACACTACCCCAGAAGTTCCCAAGCGGCTCCCAGCGGTGCCTCCTCTTTAGCATACTAGGTCGAGGAACCATGAATGTTTGGTAGGTGCCCATAAAGAGAGAAGGGGGAGCTGAGAGGGCGGCCTGGGGAGGGCGTGGGGGGCCGCCGTCCGGAGCAAGAGCTACTGTTACGCACCTAGATGCTGAATCTCCCCCGCTCCGGGTGAGGGAGGCAAGGAAGGCGCGCCAAGGGGCGGGGAGAAGGGCAGAACGACTGGATGCCAGCAACCATCGTCCCCACATGCTGTGACACCCTTGTCTCCCCAATCCCTGTCCAGCCGCACTGGAAATCTCTTCCGCCCTGAGCATAAGCCCGGTGAAATGCCTCGCTGGTCCCTGAGCCTCACTTACCTGCGGCCCCTAACCCGACCCGAACACCTACGGCACCTCACGCTGAAGACATGGAACCTCCGCGGCCACCTGCGCGCGCCCACCCGGATCCACTAGAACGGAAACCACTTCCGGTTCTGCGGCGGGCCAGGAGGACGTAACACTAGCCAGAGTGTCCCTATGGGTGGCACCATCTTGTACGGAAGCTGCTAGGGCTGGTGTTCCCTCGCCGGTTTCTCCACTGTTGAGCAAAAGATTTGTTAAAACTGGGAAGACTTAAGATCGCTTCAAAAACGTGATGGTTTTGTTTTTGTTTGTGGGATGATATTTTTGTTTGTTTAAGCCTTTGGAACCACCACAAATGCAATATGGAACATCTGATTTTCATTCTTAATTAGCGCTGGAGTAGTGTTTCTTGACTGCATTTATTTTCTTAACTGTTAAGTGATGAAGGTAAACAGAAGGAGAGACACTATTTAAATCATGTATTTCTCATTAACAGTGCATATTATCCTATAAAAAAAAAAAAAAAGCCACACCCGTTGCGTCGATTCCGACTCATAGCGAAGTTTCCAAAGAGCAGATGGTGGATTTGAACTGCTGACCTTTTGGTTATCAGCTGTAGCTGTTAACCACTGCACCACCAGGGTTCCTATTAGCCATTATAGTAATTTACGTCATCTTTATATGGCAGTAACCACATTAGCTTCTGTTTATATGTGAAATTATTCATTCACCTGGTCTTTTTTAGCAACTGTTTTATCCGAAGCAGCTAATGTGTGCTATGTGCTGTCATGGAACTTGTAAAACAGAAGGAGAAATGAGACACATAAATAAACAATGTAAACTATAAATAATATTAGCTGCCATTTGTTGACAAGGTGCTTGAAGTGTGCTATGAACGCTGCAAATCATTTTACATGTGTCTCTCATTCAATCCTCAAAACAACCCTATGAAGTAGTACTATTGCTGGTACAATTTTACATAAAATAGAGAAACGTTAAATAAAGTTTCTCAAGGTAACTCAACAAGCAAGCATTTGAGCTGGGAATCAAACCTCAGTACGTCTGATTGTAAAGCTTGTTGGCCTCATCCACTATATTATGTTGCCTCCAATACGGGAAAAAGGGTTCTAAGTTGCATTAGGCAATTCCCCTTAAAGGGGGGATTTCTGGCAAATGTAGAAGATTAAACCCCTGCATTTTTATCTGCTTCCCTCCTGAAGCACCTAAAAAAAAAAAAAGAGGAAATGCAAATTAAAACTACAGTGAGATACCATCACATACACACCAGAATGGCTAAAATGATAACAACAGAAGATACCAAATATTGGCAAGATTTTGGAACAGCCAAAACTCTGACCTTTAACCTGGTGCAACAAGACAAGAAAAAGAAATGAAAGGTATACAGATTAGACAGGAAGAAATAAAATTATCTTTATTTGCAGATGACATGATTGTCTATGTAGAAAACCCAAAATAATCTACAGGAAAAAGCTCCTGGAAGTAATAAGCAAGTGTAGCAAGGTTGCAAGACATAAAATCAATATACAGAAGTCACTTACATTTTTATGTACCAGCAACGTACAATTGGAATTTGAAGTTAAGAATGAATGCCATTTACAATAGTGTCAAAAAAAAAAGTACTTTTTAGTCTAGCAAAATATGTGTAGGATCTGTATGTGGAAAACTACAAGCACTTATAAAAGAAATAATAAATCTAAGTAAATGGAGAGAGATCATATGTTCATGGATTGGAAAACTAAATATTGTTATGTTGTGCAGTGTAGTGAATTACATGACCCTTCTAGCCATGGCCTCCCAACTCCCACAAAATTATTGTGTGGGACTATGCAAATAAGGTGCTCGTAGCCCACCAAGGGGATTGGACAGTTTTGCCTATCAAATAAGGTATATGAAATCCTTGTGGGGGGTGGGACTATGCAAACAAAGTAATGGAACCCTTATAGGAGATTAGCCAGTTTTGCTTCTCTGCTCGACTTAAAAAGAGCTAATCCCAAAAGTGAAAAGGGGAACCTCAGTACCCTCAAGAAGAAGAGCCAGAAGTGGAGTGTGTCTTTTGGACCCAGAGTTCCTGTGCTGAGAACCTCCTAGACCCAGGAGACAGAGCTATAACACTGGAGAAGGCATTAGACGGTGAGAAGCAGCAGCAAGCACGGCAGAGAAATGGCAGTAGCAGAACCAGGAGACCAGCACAAGACAGTATGGTGGGCTTCCTGGCCCATGGAGCAAGGCAGCTACAGTGGATGTGCCAACCCACAGAACAAGAGAGCTGAGCTTCTATGGGCAGGAGGCTTTCTGGTGGAGTGGGGTGCCGCCAGACACTTGTTGGAAGAGCTAAAGAGCTTTGTGACACTTGCCCAAATAGGGCTGAGGGCCGAGAGAAGAGGCCTGCCCTGAGGGGGCCAAGAGGAGCTGAAAGAGTTGTCCATCATTGAAGAAGGGAAACTTTGCCTACATGCTTCCTGATCCTGAGCTATAACTTGTTACTTCCCTAATAAACTCCATATCTGTGAGTATGGTCTGTGAGTTCTGTGAGGCCATTGCAATGTATTATCAAACTCAGCAGAGAAGTAGAGAGTGCTGTGGGAGGCACAGCTGGTGTCAGAATTGGTAAAAAGGTTAGAAAGAGGAGGAACCGTATTTTACACAAATAACGTGTGCCTTCTATGTTTGTTTGCCAACCGCACCCTCCTCCCACAAGGTATTTTCATAAATGCCACTATGCCAAATTTTTTTTACGTGAAGCTATAAAAATAATAGTATAGCACACTTACGAAAATACTTTGCAGAGGAGGGCATGGCTGGCAAACAAACATAGAAGATACATGTTATTTGCATAAAAATACAGTATTTCTGACCTCCACCTCATAGGAAGCAGCCTTGGGTTGATGATCTGGATTCTTCCTCTTCCCCCTTGTGAAGTTAGAGGAGGTCTGATGCCACCATGCCATTTTTTCAGGTTGATTCTTCCAACTTGATCCATAGATTCAATGCAATCCCAATCAAAATCTCAGCAAACTATTTTGTAGATATTGACAAACTGATTATAATTTTATATGGAAAGGCAAAGGACTAAAATACCCAAAATAATGTTGTTGTTGTGTGCCGTCGAGTTGATTCTAACTCCTAGTGACCCATAAGACAGAGCAGAACTGCCCTATACAGTTTCTTTATGGAAGCAGATTGCCGGGTCTTTTCTCCCATGGAGCTGCTAGTGGGTTCAAACCTCCAACCTTTCAGTTAGTAGCCAAGCAATTAAGAGTTGGAGAACTCACACTACCTGATTTCAAGATTTACCATAAACCTATAGTAATAAAGACAGCATAGCATTTACAAAAGAGGAGACATATAGATCAGCAGAGTAGAATAGAGAGCCCAGAAATTGGTCCATACAAATATGATCAAAATTGGTTCATTAATTGTGACAAATGTACCATACTAATGTAAAATGGTAATAAAATGGGAAACTAGGTGTAGGGTATAGGTGGGTATACCATCTTATAATTTTTCTGTAAATAGAAACTATTATAAAATAAAAGTTTATTTAAAAAAAAAGTTGATTATACAAAATGGACAATTTCCTAGAGACATATAAGTTACTGTAGTAGCCACAAGGGCAGTTCACATATGTTTGGTTCTGTCTTTCTAAGCACATGATAGGATTTCACTTCACAGCCACGTTAGATTCACTTCACAGCCACATTGGATTCAGGCATGGCCATGACTTGCTTTAGCCAATTAAATATAAGCAGAAGCACTGAGAAACACGCAGAAACTTTGGGAGTCAGGACATACTCTTTTCCCTCTGCGGTAGCAACTGGGTCCCAGAGTGATGACAATGGTGATGCAGGGGGCATAACTTTGTGCTGTCTCTCAATGCACATGTTTAAGTGAGAAATAAGCTTTTTATGTTTTAAGTCACTGAGATTAATTTAGGGGTTAATTCTTACTTAGCATAGCCTAGCCCATCTGACTGATAAAATTTCCAAAACAGGTTCAGGAAGAAATAGGAACCCTGAATAGTCCTGTAATCATCATAGGAATAGACTCAGTAATTAAAAATCTATGCACCAAGATACTACCAGTTACTGTCAAGTAGATTCAGACTCATGGTGACCCCATGTGAGTCAGAGTAGAGCTGTGCTCCATAGGGTTTTCAGTGTCTGATTTTTGGGAAGTAGACTGCCAGGACTTTTTTCCAAGGCACCTGAGTGGACTTGAACCTCCAATCTTTTGGTTGGCAGCTGAGTGCATTGACTGTTTGTACCCAGGGACTCCAAAATATATACTGGGTGTTATGGATTGAATCGTGTCCCCTCCAAAATGTGTGTCAACTTGGCTAGGCCATGATTCCAGGTATTGTGTGCTTGTCCACCATTTTTTCATCTGATGTGATTTTCCTATGTGTTGTAAATCCTACCTCTATGATGTTAATGAGATGAGATCAGTGGCAGTTATGTTAATGAGGTAGGACTCAATCTACAAGATTAGGTTGTGTCTTAAATCAATCTCTTCTGAGATATAAAAGAGAAAAAGGAGCAGAGAGACATGGGGACCTCATACCCCCAAGAAAGCAGTGCTGGAGCAGTGTGTCCTTTGGACCTGAGTTTCCTGCACTGAGAAGCTCCTAGACCAGGGGAAGGTTGATGACAAGGAACTTCCTTCAGAGCCGACAGAGAAAGAAAGCCTTCTCTGGAGGTGACATCCTGAATTCAGACTTTTAGCTTACTAGACTCTGAGAGAATAAATGTCTGTTTGTTGAAGCCATCCACTTGTGGTATTTCTGTTATAACAGCACTAGATAACTAAGGCACTGGGCTTAGATTATTTTAAAGGCAAATTCAGCTCTTTAAGTAACAGATAATTACGGTTTTATACAAATTCTGTCAGAGGATAGAAAGTAGGAATACAATGTAACTAATTTTATGAGGCTAATCTGATTTTAGTAGCAAAACCAGCTAAGGACAATACAGGTATCCCCCCACTTTTCCAAAGTTCGCTCTTCACCACTTCACTTTTATGAAAGACCTACATTAGTAATTGCTATGGATTGAATTGTGTCCCCCAAAAATGAGTGTCAAGTTGGCTAGGCCATGATTCCCAGTATTGTGTGCTTGTCCACCATTTTGTCATCTGTCTTGTAAATCCAATGTCTATGACATTAGTGAGGTGGGATTAGTGGCGGTTATGTTAATGAGGTAGGACTCAATCTACAAGATTAGGTTGTGTTTTAAGTCAATCTCTTTTGAGATATAAAAGAGAGAAGCAAGCAAAGAGATATGGGGACCTCATACCACCAAGAAATAAGAGTCAGGAGAATAGCGCATCCTTTGGAAGTGGGGTACCTCTGCTGAGAAGATCCTTGACTGGGGAATATTGATGACAAGGTCTTTCCCCCACAGCCAATAGAGAGAGAAAGCCTTCCCCTGGAGCTGGCACCCTGAATTTGGACTTCTAGCCTCCCAGACTGTGAGAGAATAAATTTCTCTTTGTTAAAGCCATCCACTTGTGGGATTTCTGTTGTAGCAGCACTGGATGACTAAGACAGGGCCTCTTTTCGCTAACCGAAAGAAATCAGAAGAGGATTTTCACTTTAAGGAAAAAAAGGTGAGAAGTGGAAATAGCGTTCACCATTTGTTTTGCAGCAAGCTGTTAAAGAGGCAGCACACACCCCGAGCAGCGAGAGTGGCGTTGCCAACCTCCTTCTCTGGGAACTAAGCATCTCACTTTAATAATAGAATTCAAGGGACATTAAAAAATGGTGTTTAAAAAATATGTTTTCATAAGTCAGTTACAAAGGGACAAATAACCACTGCATCACCAGGGATGCTTTTGTAAGGTACACGTCATCCCTGACTGATGAAGTATTCAAGTTACTACAAACTACACTTATGACTGTCCTTTTTTTTTCTTCGTACGTCTTATCATTAGTAAACAAGATCCCTGGTGGTTCAGTGGTGAAGCACTCATCTGCTAACCAAAAGGTGGGCGGTTTGAACCTACCAGCCATTCCTTGAGAGAAAGATGTGGCAGTCTGCTCCTGTAAAGATTTCAGCCTTGGAAACCCTATGAAGCAGTGCTACTCTGTCCTATAAGGTCACTATGAGTCAGAAACCACTTGACAGCAACAAGTTTTGTTGGGGTTTGGTTTCATTAGTAATTTGTACTACATACAATGTTGCAACATGTAATTTGCTGATGTTATCATTCTCATGCCAACCACAAAGACAAATATCAGATTTATAAAGATACTGATAATAAAAGACAGCAACACACAAAAAAAAGAAGTATTCGACTCACATCAGGACTGACTTACAATGGAGTAGTCCAAACAGAACCCTGGTGTAAGCTGGGGACTGCCTATGCATGCTCATTGCCTTTGAGTCACTTCGGACTCATAGCAACATTATAGGACAGAGTAGAACTGTCCCATAGGATTTTCAAGGATCAGCTGGTGTATCGAACTGCCAACATTTCAGTTTGCAGCCCAGCTGTTAACCACTGTGCCTGTATAGGGATGATGAATTACAAGATTCTGAGGATCAACCAAAAGGAGCCCTGGTGGTGCAGTGGTTAAGTGTTTGAATGCTAACTGAAAGGCCTGAGGTTAGAATCCACCAGCCATTCTTCGGGAGAAAGATGTGGCAGTCTGCTTCCATAAAGATCTACAGCCTTGGAAACCTTGTGGGGCATTTCTACTCTATTCTATAGAGTTGCTGTAAGTTGGAATCAACTCAGTGGCTATGGGGAGGATCAACCAGAGTTAGAGGGAGGAGTCAGCAAAGTAGGAATTGCTTGGGAGAAAGAAGAAATAAATCTCCAGAGGAGAGACTTTGGGGGACAAAGAAATATTTAACATGCTTGGGGAATTGGGTTTAAGTTGTTTGCTGTGAGATGTATACCTTTGATGTAACCCCATCATCTATAGGGAAAATTTAGTAAAGTGGATATCATTCTGCCAGACTTTGGTAGCATAATTTCTTTGTAAGAATTTGAAGAGGTATTGAATTATGCATCTAGGCTTGTGAGAGGGAAAAAAAAACAGAAGTTTTTTCTGGGATTGCTGAGGCTAGGCGGTGGTAAAGGGTGGACAGCTGACATCTGGGTCACAGAGGAAAGAGCGCAGGAAGACAACTCCAGTTAAAGATGATGGATTGAACTGCATTTAACTCTACTCCTTCCTAAAATAATGTTGTTGTTGTTGTTTTTTAAATTTTAATAAAACTTTAAGGTCAGAGAGATGTAGAAAAAGATGAAGACCACCAAAAGAGAACAAACAGTGGCTATTTACTCAAAGTTTGTTATAACAGGAGTCAAATTTAACTCAAATCTTTAATATGAGCCCTGGTGACACAGTGGTTAAGAGCTATGGCTTCTTACTAAAAAGTCAGCAGTTCAAATTCATCAGCTACTCCTTGGAAACCCTATGGGGCAGTTCTACTCTGCCCTATAGAGTCCCTGTGGGTCAGAACTGACTCAGCAGCAATGGATTTGGTTTTGGTTTTTTACGACCATTCTTAATTATGAGTTGTCTGTAAATTGGATGTTCGGAACTCGGGGGGTGCTTGTAATACGGTGTTCAACATCCAAATCACATAATATCCTATTTCATAGAACATAGCATAGACGTTAAGCAACTCGTGACTGTATAACCAGAGCATAGAGGTTAGGATTTACAACACAAATTTCGCGGGGACAGAACTCAATCCATAACACACAGTATAAACTAGTTCCTCCCTACTCTCCACTTCACATATATTCTACTTCTTTCTACACTATTCATTTAGTTACTAAAGCTAGAAACCTGTGAAACTTCCTGAACTCCTGCCTGTCCCTCATCCTTTTGTATGTGATCTAAGCAATGATTGTCTAACTGTGTTTGTTACAAAGAAATTGTTTTCAGCTTCAAATCCACCCTTCTATACTCTGCTTTGTGGTGCTGAGGCAGGGACTCTGTAAGACACGTTTTTCCTTTGCCAGCCTGGCTCTCTGTTCAGGCCTACCAACAGCAGGAGATCAGAAGGCAGGAAGAAGGGAGAAGGGACTTGCTCCTTCCTATTTGCTTCCTGTTTCTATCAGAGTCACCCCAGCAACAGCTCTTAACTCTAGCAGCAGCAGTTGGTTCCAGCTTTGGACTTCTCTCCATACTCCCAGAACGAGCTTCATCTCATTCCTTCAAAGATACCAGCACCAGCCAGACAGCAGCCCTACTCACAGGTCTGAGTGCCAATACTACAGGGGCCCACCTCTGAACTACTGTATAAGTCAGATAGCATATTCTCCTCAGAGTCTGGGTCCCAGCTCTCTAGGGCCCCTCCTTCAAGTGTTTGCCCCCAGTAATCCCAGCCTGACTCTATATTTTCCCAGCTACTTCTTGCAATTATTACCTCTTTGTTCTACTTTCCCTTTTCAATTCTCCAACTCATTGCTGTTGAGTTGATTCCGACTCGTAGCGGCCCTATAGGACACCCTAAAGGGTACCCAAGGAGCAGCTGGTAGATTCGAACTGCTGACCTTTTGGTTAGCGGGCAAGCTCTTAACCACTGCACCACCAGGGCTCCTCAATTTTCCAATACCTTAAATAACTTTATATTAATTCTCTCTGTTAGAATAACTGCTATGTTTTTTTCTTCATTGAATTTTGACTGATACAGAAAATGGTCCCAGGAGTTGTTCCAGGAAAAAGACCTTCAGACAGAGGATTTTGGATTGATTTGATCATATCCTTAAACTTGAATGCCATACTGAGCAATTAGTCAATGGGAAATGGGATGTAGCGGCATCACAAATAATCAAATTGTCACTTTTACTTGACTGTGTTGAAGTGCCTACTAAAGCAAGTGCTTTGGAGAACCAGGTGGCCGACTGTTTCACAGTAATAATGACTACAACAACTGTAGGTTGGGGAAGCTTCATTTGAATGCACTGAATAACTTACATAAAGAAATTAAAAGTTCAAGTCATGAAATATTCAGCTCAAATCACAGACAACAGAAAGCTCCGGTGGTATCTCTAAAAGAATCCCTTATTTCCTGTACCTACAGAGCTAATCTTGCTGGGAATGAAACAGAAAATTTAATAGGATATGTTTCAGAATTACAACCTAACTGATGTCACAAGCTTGCCATATCTTTATAGCGAAAGATAGGACACCGATTGGTAAGGAATGGGACACTAAGACTTGGAATGGGGACATGTGGGTCGACTCAAAGGAAGCTGAGATTCTAGAATGCCCAAATCTCTCTAAGCCTCCAGTGCCAGTGGAAGCAGCCCTCTCTTCCTTGCTTAAAAGCTCTATAATAACATCATCTGAGGGCTGTCTATTTTTCCTAGAATTCACCACAGTCACTCATTGTTGCCTTTAGATCAGGGTTTCTCAGCCTTGGCAGCACTGACATTTGGGCTGTGTATTTTTTGTTGTAAGGACTGTCCTGTGCATTGTAGGATCTTTAGCAGCATTCATTACCTCTACCCACTAGATACTAGTAGCAACTCCCCCACACACCAAATTGTGATGACCAAAAAAAAGGTTTCCAGGCATTGCCAAATGTCCCCTGGGAGGCAAAATTGTTCCTAGTTGAGAATCATTGTTTTAGATTCATATCTAAGACCAGATCTCAGCATGCTCCAGAGGAAAAAGAACAAAGCCTGACCAAGAAGAAAGAGCTTATACTCCAAAATTGTAGCAATGTTTTTCTAATTTGAAGAAACCTAGAAAATATGTGAAGGAATGGAATATTAGACCAAGACAATATAATACCGGATTTGGCTGAATTTATTGACATAGAAGCTCTTACCACAAATTCTGGATTTAATATGTTAGCTTGTGCAGTTGGAAATGGCTCTAAAAGTTACTTGGTTGGTTGTTAACTAAAATTTTCAATGTTGTTGTTAGTTGCCATTGAGTCAATTCTGACTCATGGCGACCCCATGTGTGCAGAGTAGAACTGCTCCATAGGGTGCGATCTTTCAAAAGCAGATCACCAGGCCTGTCTTCTGAGGTGCCTTTGGATGGATTCGAACCATCAACCTTAATTGTTTGGACCACCCAGGGACTCCTTGAAACTTTCAATAGTGGCCTACATTCAGTAAAGTTGAGATGTAAGAACTCTCTGGTGTAACTTAGAAGAAGGAATCCAAAATCTTAAGGAGATGAAAATGTTGGAGTAGAGCTATCATATATGCACTGCCAACCCTCGGTACCTCCCATGAGAGATCTCAGAGGAGCGCCAATATTCTCGTAAACTCTGTGGTGGCTGTTTCTGAAGACAGCCACGATGAAGGAAGATGTTATAGCTGAGGTGGGTTAACAGGTTTCAGTGAGGTTGATGGGATCCTGGACTAGCAGAAGTTGTGTTAATAACAGTCTAATAAATACAAGGCTGATCGCCAAAATGTGAAGATAATTCATATCCCCAAATTCCCACTTCTCGATCTCTTATACCAGCCACCCATATGGTGTTTTCTCTCCCTGACCCTAAGCATCCAGAGTTAGGTCTTTACAAAACAATTACCTGCACAGCCCTCTTCTGTCCACCAGCCACCTGTTGTTGTTGTTAGATGCCGTCAAGTTTATTCCAACTCGTAGCAATTCTGTGTACAACAGAGTGAAACACTGCCTGGTCCCATGCCATCCTCATGATCATTGCTATATTTGATTCCATTGTTGCAGCCACTGTGTCATTCCATCTTGTTCAGGGTCTTCCTCTTTTTCACTGACCCTCTACTTTACCAAGCATGATGTCCTTCTCCAAGAACTGGTCCCTCCTGACATGTCCAAAGTATGTGAGACGAAGTCTCGCTATCTTCACTGCTAAGGAGCATTCTAATTGTACTTCTTCCAGGACAGATTTGTTCATTCTTCTGGCAATTCAATATTCTTTACCAACACTGTAATTCAAAGGCATCAGTTCTTCTTTGGTCTTCCTTATTCATTGTCCAGCTTTCACATGCATATGTGGCAGTTGAAAATACCATGGCTTGGATCAGGTGCACCTTAGTCCTCAAAGTGATATATTTGCTTTTTAACACTTTAAAGAGGTCTTTTGCAGTGAGTTTGTCCACTGCAATATCTAGTTTGATTTCTTGACTGCTGCTTCCATGGGCATTGATTGTGGATCTAAGTAAAATGAAATCCATTACAGGTTCAATCTTTTCTCTGTTTATCATGATGTTGCTAATTGGTCCAGCTGTGAGAATTTTTTTTTTTCTTTATACTGAGGTTTAATCCATACTGAAGGTTGTAGTCTTTGATCTTCATCAATAAATGCTTCAAATCCACTTTCAGCAAGCAAGGTTGTGTCATCTGCATACTGCAGGTTGTTAATGAGTCTTCCTCCAAACTTAATGCCATGTTCTTCTTCATATAGTCCAGCTTCTTCAATTATTTGCTCAGCATACAGATTGAATAAGTATAGTGAAAGGATACAGTCCTCGCACACAACTTTCCTGATTTTAAACCACGCAGTATCCCCTTGTTCTGTTCAAATGACTGCCTCTTGCTCTATGTACAGGTTCTGCATGAGCACAATTAAGTATTCTGGAATTCCCATTCTTCACAGTATTATCTATAAGCGTTTTCCCAAATTAGGACTCTGTCCTTCCAATCACCTTCCAAATAGGCAGACAACAGATCCTGCTGGCCCTTATTGCCCCCAGAGGATAAGACAATTCACTAGAATGACTCACAGAACTCATGGAAAGGGATATACTGACTATAACAGTTTTAATATAAACACAAAAGGATATACATGAAGAGATACACAGGCAGGTCTAGGAGACGTTTTGGCATAGAGCTTCATGTCCCAAGAGACGTGTCAGTCCTCCCATGCACATCATCAGTCCAGAAGCTCAAAAAGAAGCTCCAAGGTCCAGGGTCCTTTATAATAGTCATTGAGGCCTCAATGTATATGCATGACTGGGGCCTTAATGCATAGTCAATGATCGACTGAATCACTGAATATGCATGACTGATTCCATTGTGATGTTCTTGTGTGCCATTGAGTTGATTCTGACACATAGCAACATTACATGACAGAGTAGAACTGCTCCCATACAGTTTCCTAGACTGTAGTCTTTACAGGAGTAGAACAGCATGTCTTTTCTCCCTCGAAGCCACTGGTGGGTTCACCACCGACCTTTTGGTTAGCAGCTGAGCACTTAATTAATCATTGCGCCACGAGGGCTCCTTGATTCCATCCTGCCTCTCCTTTTTTTCCTGAAGTTAGTTAACCAGGTGTAGTCCTTGAGCTCCCACCTCATTTACACATGTTGAAGTGTCACCTGGCTGTTTTAGAAAAACAAAGACACCTTGGATTGCTGGGGAATTTCCAGGGCTATTTTCAGAAACCATAGACAATAGGGCAAATAGAATTCTTAGCCCCACACCGGGGTCAGACAATGTGGAGATATCCTTTCACAGAGTACAGTATAAGATGATCAAGGTTTACATCAATAGCAATGTCAATTTGGTAGTATGTATCCTTCATATGATTTAATAAGAATGGCACTTTAAGAGGAGTGTTCACTAACTAGATAGTAGACAAGAATTATCTTAGGTGAAGAGAAGGACAATACACACTACGGCGGAAGTCAGCACAACTGGACTAAACCAAAGCTAAGATGTTTCCTGAATACAACCAAACACTTTGAGGGACAGAGTAGTCAGGTGGGGATCTGGGGACCATGGTTTCAGGGGACATCTAGGTCAGCTGACATAACAAAGTTTATTAAGAAAACATTCTGCATCCCATTTTGGTAAGTGGCGTCTCTGGTCTTAAAAGCTAGCAAGTGACCATCTAAGATGCGTCAATTCGTCCCAACCCACCTGGAATAAAGGAGAATGAAGAACACCAAAGACACAAGGAAAGTATTAGCCCAAGAGACAGAAAGGGCCACATAAACCAGAGATTCCATCAGCCTGAGACCAGAAGGAGTAGATGGTGCCCGGCTGCCACCAATGACTGCCCTGACAGGGAACACAGCGGAGAGTCCCTGACGGAGGAGGAGAAAAGTGGGGTACAGAACTCAAATTCTAGTAAAAAGACCAGACTTAATGGTTTGATTGAAACTGGAGGGACCCCAAAAGACTTGGCGCCTGGACTCTCTGTTAGCCCAAAACTAAAACCATTCCCGAGGCCAACTCTTCAGACACAGATTAAACTGGACTATGGGACATAAAATAATACTTGTGAAGAGTGTGTTTCTCAGCTCAGGTAGATATATGAGACTAAATGGGGAGACTAAATGGGCAGTACCTGTCCAGAGGTGAGATGAGGCAGAGGGGGACAGGAGAAAGGGACAGGACGTGGTTGAATGGACACGGCAAATCCAGGGTAAAAGGAGGAGTGTGCTGTCACAGTATAGGGAGAGCAACTAGGTTCACATGACAATGTGTGTATAAATTTTTGTATGAGAGACTAACTTGAATTGTAAACTTTCACTTAAAGCACAGTGATTAAAAAAAAAAAAAGAATGTTACTTTATCTCTATGATCTTCCTCTCAAAAACTCATAACTCCAGTCTAATCATGAGAAAATTATCAAACAAATCCCACATTGAGGGCCACACTACAAAATATCTGACAAAATTGTTAGGTCGTCAAAAGCAAGGAAAGACTGAGAAATTGTCACAGCTAAAAGGAGCTCAAGGATATATAATGATTAAATGAAATGTGGTATCCTGGATGAGATCTTGGAACAGGAAAAGGACATTAGGGAAAAGCTAAAGAAAATCTGAATATATTATGGGCTAGTTAATAATGATGTACTGATATTGTTCCATTAATTGTGACAAATGTACCATGCTAATATAAGGTATTAATAGGGGATACTGGGTATAGAGTATATGGGAACTCTCTGTAATATCTTCAGAACTTTTCTATAGATCTGAATCTATTCTAAAAGAAACGTTTATTTTAAAAGTAAAATAAAAAAGAAAGTGTGAGCACAATTACCATTATGGGCAGCAAGAATGAAGCATAAAGGATAGGGAGTGATAAACTGACCTGCAGAGTTTCAAGGTTTCTATATTCTATATCCATCACCCATCTGTCAGTTTGTCATATTATGGTGGCTTGCATGTTGCTATGATGCTGGAAGCTATGCCACCAGTATTTCAAGTACCAGCAGGGTTACCTGTGATGTACAGGTTTCAGCAGAGCTTCCAGACTAAAACAAACTAAGAAGAAAGAACTGGCAATCTACTTTTGAAAATTAGCCAATGAAAACCTTCTGGATCATAACAGAGTATTATCTGATATAGTGCTGGAAGATGAGGCTGCTAGCTTGGAAGGCACTTAAAATACACATTGGCTGTGAAGAAGGACTCTAGCATGCCAGTAATCATGAAGATGGTGCAGGACCGGGCAACAACTCATTCTGTTGTACATGGGGTCACCATGAGTCAGAGCCAACTCGATGGCAACTAACAACAATAACAACATTCTATATGAAGTGCTACAGTATTCACAAAGTAGACTTTGAAAAGTTAAGGCTGTATATTGCAATACCTAAAGAGCAACTACTAAAAATGTAGTTCAAAGAGGTATAGCTAAAAGCCAATAGAGCAATTAAAATGAAAAATTTTAAAATATTTAAAGGGAGAATGGCTATATTAGTGTCAGATAGAATAGATTTCAATACAAAAAGTACTACAGGAGATAAGAGACTTTTTTTTAATAATAAAAGGGTCAACGCATCCTGAAGATATAACAATCATAAATGTATATATACCTAATAACAGAGCTTCCAAATATATGAAATAGATAATTCTACAATCATAATTGGAGATTTTAACATCCCTCTCTTGGCAATTGATAGTCCAACCAGGTAGAAAATCAGCAAAGACATATAAGAACTGAACAACACTATCAACTACTTTGTCCTAATTGATATTTAGAGAGCACTCTATGCAACAACCACAAAATAAACATTCTTTTCAAGTGTACACGGTATGTTTCCTAGAATAGACAGTATGTAGGGCCACAGAACAAGCATAGCTAAATTTTAAAGAATTGAAGTTTTAAAGAGTATTTCTCTGACAACAATGGAATTAAATTAGCAATAAATATAATTTTTGAAAATGAAAGAAATTAAGTTTTGTTAGTATTTAATATACAGTAGACACTGGCTCCTTATTTGGTCTGGGCACCAGCTGGTTATGAGTCATTTTGATATCTTGAGGAAGGCATAGGCGTTCCATTGTGAAGATCAGTTGGTAATGCTGCTCCCTCATATTATATTTTTTGTGCTTAAGGGACGACATCAATATGTTAATTTTTGTAGAAATGAGACTTTCAAATAGCAGAATCTTTATAATACAGTAGTCTAGGATGACATAAAGCCCCTGGGTGGCACAAATGGTTTGTGCTTGATGTAAAATTACAGCCAAGAAAACTCTATGGAGCAGTTCTACACTGTAACACTTGGGGTCGCCATGAGTCAGAATCAACTCAAGCGCAATGGGTTTTATGATGAAATGGGAATTGACTATGAAGGTATCTGGTTTCACTCAGAAGTTTGCCAGGTATCTCTTGTCAAAGTATTAAAACAATTGTTGGAATTTATAAGTATTTTGCACTTTTCCTTTTCAAAAAAACAAGGATTCGAACTTTGCAGACTTTTTCAAATGATAATAAAGTAGCTATCAGTATAAAGAAGCTAACAGTGATAATGGAGTAGCTATCAGTAATGTGCTAATTACAGAAAATCTGTTCCATAAAGGTAAAGTTGATATTTAAACAGTGAGAAAACAACTGCTTTTTGAAAGCTATTTCAAAATAATATTTTGAAAAGTGATATTTAGAACTTCTCATTTTGGTGTGCGTGTTTTTGCTTGTGCCAAAAAATATGGAAGTATGTCACTCATAAAAATGCTAATATTTGCACACAACCCTAAGGGGGTGGAGGAGCAAAACTTCCATCACCACCATCACCACCACCACCCCTTATTCCCTGCTGAGAACCATTGCTTTAGTGCAGTATTATGCCTCTAAAACTCTCTACAGCCTTGTCTCTCCCAGCTCCCAACCTACCTTACCCTTACCTTCCAAAGTCTTCCACTATGCCCTCTGGAACTAATAATCAATAACCTGCAAAGGCCCCTACATTCTCAAGCTTTCTGTCTAGTTTCTTATCTTTACTAAAATCTGGCTCTGCCCTAAAGACACAGTTTTCTCTTTGCCCACCAAAATGGTGACTATTTATCCTCTCAGGTTGCACACACCTCAGGGACTAGAGGTTTAACGAAACTTCGAATAAGCAAAAGAGGTAACTTATCTCCAGTGGAAAGCTGTGGATTGTTTAGAGCACACTCTTCTGAGATCTGATTCTAGCCTTTTATTGCCTTTGAGGTATTTTACAACTGTAAATTGCCTCATAGGGTTTTATTGGCTTCATCTTCACAGAAGCATATCAACAGGTCTTTCTCCCGTGCAGCCACTGGGTGAGTGTGAACCACCTGTCTTTCAGTTAGCAGCTGAGTGCTTAACCACCAGTGCTCCTTGGATAACCGATAACATTGCAAACTAATTCTGTCCAACATGAATTCAATTGACTTCATTCTCCCACTGTGGAAAGAAGCCAGTTTTGCCTCTGTGGTGAAGTGAGTTCCTTTATGTGGCCTTTTGCCTTGGTTCTTTGGAAGAACAGTTTGAGAGATTTTTCCCGTAATCCCTGAGGAGCTACCTTAGCCCTAGTTTTCTACCCGAGGGTTTGTTACTTTTGTTCAGGTTGATTGACATTTCCTGGACAAGCCATAAACAACTTTTTGTCTGGCCCTGGGCTGCAGCCTGCCCAGTGGTTGGTATGCACCTTGCAGGAATTGGTCAATATGCCCATGCAAATGGAGTAACTATGGATGCAAATGGGATGACTATAGCCTACAATGCAAATGAAGTGTCTGTAGCCTACTGAGAGGGGATTAGTCGGTTTGTTGCTCCTCACTGTGAGGGGCCATGCCTTGAAATTGATGAGGAGTTTGTGTATATATGCAGCCAAACCCACAAGGTTTTTCAGACAAAAAGAAGCAGGAAGATAAGCAGAAGGATGAGAGCAAGAGAGTGAGGAGACAAGGAACCTCCTAAAAGAGCTGTAACATGGATCAAGGGCTGTAACATCAAAGCCAGTGAGAGGCCCAGAAAGAGTCCAGCAGCAGATCCCGTGGCGACAGACAACCAAGAGGAGCCTGTCCTGAGGGGGCTGAGAGGAGCCTACATGATGAAGAGGAGCAGAGAGAGCTGTCCTGCACTGAAGAAGGGAGTTTGCCTATGTGCTTCCTGATCCTGATCCTGAGTTGTAGCTTGCTGATCCTGATCCCGAGTTGTACCCTGTTACTTCCTTAATAAACCACTCCACTGTAGGTATGGTCTGTGATTTCTGTGTGGACATTGCAACAGATTATTGAACCCAGCAGAGAAGTAGAGAGTGCCCTGGGAGGGACGACTGGTGTCAGAATTGGTAAAAAGGTTGGGGAATGGAAGTATGTCTGACCTTCATCTCACAGGTGAAGCCTTGGACTGATCTTGATTCACATTATCCCTCCTGAAGTTAGACAGGTTCTGATGCTACTACTATTACTCTCATCATTTCAGAGCCTCCATTTTCAAGTTCATTTCAGTATTCCTGATCTATAAATGTGTCTGTTCTTTGGACATCTTACCTTTGAACATCTTACTGGTTTTCTCATTAATAATGAATTAACTAAAAACTTTTAGCACATATTCATTTTACATCTGTATGAGAGTGATGATTTTATCTTTTTTTTAATTTTTCTTTTCACAGAGGTGGGGTTGTTAAATCTTTTGCTTCCCATCGCTGCTTATAGACTATTATTCTTTCACGTCTACTTAAAATAAAAAAGAAAAGCCAGTTTCTTTGAGATCCATTCACCTACTCCACTCTTCTTCATCTCATTGCTTTTATCTACTGCCCTGACTATAACTCACCCTCAGGCAAGGAAAGAATTTGGCCCAGTAATCTCCAACACAAGCCCTGCCATTATCCTGGGTGACTTCAATAATCTAAAGGATCTCCATCCACTAGTGCCCTGGCTGCTCATTTTCTTGATCTCCTTAATGTCCTCGTCCTTAAGCCCACCTGAACCACCCTTCCATTCATCACCCCTTGGCCCTTGTCATCATCTGTAACTGTGCCAGTTCCAGAATCACTAATTCAAACATCTTCTTTGACCACAACCTCCTCTCCTTCCAACTTACTTGTTAGCTACTCCAGCAACAACCTTCTTTGACCTCATTGGGACCCTCGTTCATTGACCCCCCCCTCAGCTTTCTCTCAATTCCATTCTTCTTTTCCCTCCTTATCTAGTTTAGATTCCATGGTCTATAATTTTAATATTTTACCAAGATCCTTAACTCCATTGTTTCTCTATTTTTTTCTCACTTCATCCAACTGGAAAACCCCAAACCTGAATGAATATTTATCTGCTTTCTCTGTGGCCCTGGTTATAGACAGTTGTGCACTGCTCTAGAAAGTCGTTCAGTAGGGCAGACTGGTTCCAAAGGAATTCCGAATGATCCCTCAACATCATGCAACTCAGGTCTGTTCACTTTCCTAGTTTTCACTGTTAATTCAAAACTTCCCTTTCTCATCCAACTTTAGATTCTCTCCCATCCTTGCTCCTCACTCTTAGTAGATGACATCGCTTTCTCTTTCACAGAGAAAATAAAAACCATCAGATGGTCTCACTCCCCATCTTCTTATTACCAAACATATAACATACCTGCAGCCATCCTGTGTTCCTTCCCTTCAGTTTCTATAGAGGAGCTGTCTTTACTCCTAACTGTGTCCAGATTCTTTTCCTGTACTTTAGATTTCATCCCCCTGCCTCCTCAGAACTCCTCTATGTAGACTATACCATCTGGTTTCATCTGTATGTATTTTCAACTTCTTCCTCTGAATAGGGTCCTTCTCAATGGTTATTTACTTATTATTAATGGCTTCATTGAGGTATATTTACATAACCTCAAATTTACCCATTTTAAGAGTACAATTCAATGATTTTCAGTAAATATTCATAGTTGTGTCAATGTTTATAAACATTCTGTTTTTTTTTTTTTTCACTAAACAACCTTCCTGGGTCCTTTGTCCCTGTCAGCTATTCCCCTCACTGTCTTCATTTCCTTTCCTCCTCTCACTGTTTGGCCCATTCCCCTCTGGAGTCCGCCCCTATCACAACCCGAAGGAGCTCTGGCTGAGATTACTGGTGATCTCCATGTCAACAAATCCAACAATTTTCAGTCATCTTATTTATTTATTTTTTTAAATCTTATTTACTTTTTTTTTTCAATCTTATTTACGTTTTAGCAACAATGGACACAACTGACCATCCCTCCTTCTTGAAATGCTCTTTGACACAATGCTGTCCCAATTTTTTTCTTATATGTCTTGCTATTCCTTCTGACTCTTTGACAAGTGTATCCTCCTCTAGCCAAGCATTAACTGTATGCATCCCTCAAAGCTCAGTGCTAGGCCCTTTTCTCTTTTCTTCCCACTTGATAAAAAAACTAGTTGCTATGGAGTCAGTTCTGACTCATGGCTACCCCATATGTGTCAGAGTAAAACTGTGCTCTGTAGGCACACACACACACAAAAAATCAATGGCTGATTTTTCAGAAGTGGGTCACCAGGCTTTTCTTCCAAGGTGTCTCTGGGTGGACTTGAACCTCTAAACTTTTGGTTAGCAGCTGCATGCATTAATTGTTTGCACCATGCAGGGATTGCACCCACTTGATACCTCCCATAAATGTCTTCATCCCTGCCCAGGACTTCACTAACCACCTCTATATTGATAACTCCAACCCCAGCCTTGTGTCTGAGCTCAGGCTACCTGTCAACTCTTCTTGGAAGTATCAGGGGCACATTACATTCAGTGTACACATAACTGAACTTGTGGTTTTCTGCCACAAAACTGGGCATCTTCCAAGGGTCCTATCTCAGTGAATGGTTATACAAGTCAGAAACCAAGGCATTTCCCTGACATCTTGTCCCTCATACCCCACCATCTCTAATCCATTACCAAATCCTATCTTTTTCTCATAAATCCATCTACTTCTCTCCAACTATACTTTTACTAGCCTTGTCTAAACTATCATCACCTTTTCCCTGTACTACTGCAAAACATCTTAATCAGTCTACTCTAATTCACTTTTGTGTGTATGTGTTAGGTGCCATCGAGTCTCTTCCGACTCATAACAACAGAATGAAACACTACCTGGTCCTGTGCAATCCTCACAATCATTGCTATGTTTGAGACCATTGTTGCAGCTACTGTGTCAATCCATCTTGTTGAGAGTCTTCCTCTCTTTCTCTGACCCTCTGCTTTACCAAGAATTATGTCCTTCTCCAGGGACTGGTTCGTCCTGACAACATGTCCAAAATTGTGAGACAGTCTCACCATCCTCATTTCTAAGGAGCATTCTGGCTGTAAATCTTCCAAGACAGATTTGTTCATTCTTCTGGCAGTCTATTGTTGTTGCTGTTGTTAGATACCATTGAGTTGGTTCCGACTCATAGCAACCCTATGCACAACACAACAAAACACTGCTCGGTTCCGTGCAATCCTCATGATAGCTGTTATGCTTGAGTCCATTGTTGCAGCCACTGTGTCAGTCCATCTCGTTGAGGGTCTTCCTCTTTTTCGCTGACCCTCCACTTTACGAAGCATGATGTCCTGGCAGTCTATGGTATATTCAATATTCTTTGTCAACATCATAATTCAAAGGCATCAATTCTTCCTCAGTCTTCCTTATTCATTGTCCAACTTTCACAGGCATATGGGACAATTGAAAGTACCATGGCTTGGGTCAGGCACACCTTAGTCCTCAAAGTCACATCTTTGCTTTTTAACACTTAAAAGAGGCCTTTTGCAGTAGATTTGGCCGATGTAATACATTGTTTGATTTCTTGACTGCTGCTTCCATGGTTGTTGATTGTTGATCCAAGTAAAATGAGATCCTTGACAACTTCAAAGTTTTCTCCATTTATCATGATGTTGCTTATTAATCCAGTTGTGAGGATTTTTGTTTTCTTTATGTTGAGCTGTAATCCATACCGACGGCTGTAGTCTTTGATCTCATCAGTAAGTGCTTCAAGTCCTCTTAGCTTTCAGCAAGCAAGGTTGTGTCATCTGCATATCACAGGTTGTTAATGAGTCTTCTTCTAATCCTGATGCCCTGTTGTTCTTCATATAGTCCAGCTTCTCGGATTATGTGCTCAGCATACAGATTGAATAAGTGTGATGAAAGGATACAACCCTGATGCACACCTTTCCTGATTTAAAACTATGCAGTATCCCCTTGTTCTGTTTGAAAGACTGCCTCTTGGTCTATGTGCAGGTTCCCCAAGAGCACACTTAAGTGTTCTGGAATTCCCATTCTTCATAATGTTATCCATAATTTGTTATAATCTACACAGTTGAATGCCTTTGCACAGTCAATAAAACACAGGTAAACATCTTTCTAATATTTTCTGCTTAGCCCTCTCCAATCCTTTCTTTTCATAGTAGCCAAAATAATTTTATAAAATTCGTATCTGATCATATAAACCTCCAGTTTAAAACCCTTCAGTGGCTCTTAGGTAAAGATTAAAATCCTTAACATGGTCAGGTCCCTGCAAAATATACTCATTAAAACCAAACGCATTGCCATCCAGTCAATTCCCACCCATAGCGACCCTAGACAGAGTAAAACTGCCCCATTGGGTTTCCAAGAAGTGGCTAGTAGATTTGAACTGCCAGCCTTTTGGTTAGCAGCCATATCACTTAACCACTGCACCAATGCAGAATATAGCAGATACCTAATTGCATCCTCATGTGATATCATGCTCCCTATTTCATCTGTGCTTTAGCTACAATGGCCTTCTTTTAGTTCTTTCCTTCCACAGGGCCTTTCCATATATGCTCTTACCTTGGTGTGAAGCATTCCCCACCCAACCACCCTTGCTTCATTTATACCTACTCTTCCTTCAGATCACAGCTTTTCATTTTTTTAAAATTTTTATTTATTTATTTTTTATTGTGCTTTAAGTGAAGGTTTAGAATTCAAGTTAATTTCTCATACAAAAATTTATACACACATTGTTATGTGACCCTAGTTGCTCTCCCTATAATGTGACAGCACACTCCTCCTTTCCACCCCGGATTTCCCATGTCTATTCAACCAGCTCCTGTCCCTTTCTGTCTTCTCATCTCACCTCCTGGCAGGAGCTGTACATTTAGACTCATGTATCTCCTTGAGCTACAATGCACACTCTTCACATGTATCACTTTATGTCTCACAGTCCAGTCTGATCTTTGTCTGAAGTGTTGGCTTTGGGAATGGTTTTAGTTTTGGCCTAACAGAGAGTCCAGGGACCATGTCTTCTGGGGTTCCCCCACTCTCAGTCAGACCATTAAGTCTGATCTTTTTACTAGAATTTGAGTTCTGAACCCCACTTATCTCCTGCTCCATCAGGGACTCTCCGTTGTGTTCCCTGTCAGGGCAGTCATTGGTGGTAGCCAGGCACCATCTAGTTCTTCTGGTCTCAGGTTGATGAAGTCTCTGGTTTATGTGGCCCCTTCTGTCTCTTGGGCTAATGTTTTCCTTGTGTCTTTGGTGTTCTCCATTCTCCTTTACACCAGGTGGGTTGGGACCAATTGATGAATCTCAGATGGCCACTTGCTAGCTTTTAAGACCCCAGGCGCCCCTCACCAAAGTGGGATGCAGAACATTTTCTTAATAAACTTTGTTATGTCAACTGACCTAGATGTCCCCTGAAACCATGGTCCTCAGGCCCCCGCCCCTGCTACTTTGTCCCTTGAAGTGTTTGGCTGTGTTTAGGAAACTTCTTAGCTTTTGGTTTAGTCCCGTTGTGTGGACTTCCCCTGTAGTATGTATTGTCCTTCTCTTCACCTAAGACAATTCTTGTCTACTTTTCAGTTAGTGATACCTCTCTCCTGCCCTCCCCACTCTGTAACCATCAAAGAATGTTTTCTTCCAGATTACAGCTTGTCTTAATGTCTCTAATAGGATTCTCCTGTTTTAGTCTCTCATCATCATCATTAAGGAGTCCTGGTGGTGCAGTCCTCAGTTGCTAACTGAAAGGTCAACGGTTCCAACCCACCATCTTCTCCTTGGGAGAAAGATATGACAGTCAGGTTGCCTAAAGATTTACAACCTTGGAAACACTATGGGCAGTTCTTCTCTGTCCTATAGTGTTGCTATGAGTTGGAATCCACTCAACGGAAATGGGTTTGGTTTTTTGGGTTTATCATTATCATCATAATAGCTAACATTCAGGGCTCTACCAATCAAAACAATCCTATTTAATATATGAGGAAAATGATGCACCACACAACTGTTATTTTCCTCATCTGAAAAATGGGATAATAATAATTTCCTGGTAGGGTGGTTGAGATTAAATGAGTCAATATCTGTAAAGAACTTAGAACAGTGTCACCCATACAATAAGTGCTCAAAAAATATTAGCAAACCGTAACTAACAATGCAAAAACACCGGAAGATAAATTTGATATCTTGGAGCTCCTAAAAATTAAACACTTGTGCCCATTAAAAAACTTTACCAAAAGAGTAAAAGGAGAACCTACAGACTGGGAAAAAATTTTTGGCTATGAAATATTTGGCAAGGGTTTGATCTCTAAAATCTACAAGATACTGCAACACCTCAACAACAAAAAGTCAAATAATCCAATTAAAAAATGGGCAAAGGATATGAACAGACACTTCACCAAAGAAGACATTCAGGCAGCTAACAGACACTAGGAAATTCTCTCAATCATTAGCTATTAGAGAAATGCAAATCAAAACTACAATGAGATACCATTTCACCCCAACATTACTGACACTAATTAAAAAAAAACAAACAGAAAATAACAAATGTTAGAAGGGTTGCAGGGAGATTGGAACTCTTATGCACTGCTGGTGGGAATGTAAAATGGTACAACTACTATGGAAAATTATATGGCACTTCCTTAAAAAGCTGGAAATAGAAATACCATCAAGAAATAAGACCTGTCACCAGAATAGGCAAATGCATTCCTATGTTCATTGCAGCATTTTCACAATAGCAAAAAGATGGAAACAACCTATGTGGCCATCAACAGATGAATGGATAAACAAATTATGGTACGTACACAATGGAATACTATGCAACCATAAAGAACAATGATGAATCCAGGAAACATCTCACAAAATGGATGAAACTGGAGGACATTACACTGAGTGAAATAAGTCAGTCACAAAAGGACAAACATTGTATTATACCACTATTATAAAAACTCAAGAAAAGGTTTACACACAGAAAAAAGCAATCTTAGATGGGTACAAGGGGCAGGGAGAATCACTAACTAGGTAGTAGGCAAGTGTTAACTTTGGTGAAGGGAAAGACAACACACAGTATAGAGGAAATCAGCACAACTTGACCAAGGCAAAGTCATAGAAGCTTCCTGGACACATCCAAACACCTTGAGAGACTGAGTTGTTGGGGCTGAGGGCTAGAGACCATGGTCTCAGGAGACATCTAGGTCAATTGGCATAACGTAGTTCATAAAGAAAATGTTCTACATTCTACTTTGGTGAGTAGACGCTGGGGTCTTAAACGCTTGCAAGAGGCCACCTAAGATACATCTACTGATCCCACTCCAACTGGAGCAAAGGATAATGAAGAAAACTAAAGATACAAGGAAAATATTAGCCCAAAGGACTAAAGGACCACATAAGCCACAGCCTCTACCAGCCTGAGCCCAAAAGAACTAGATGGTGCCCAGCTACCACTACCAACTGCTCTGACAGAGGTCACAATAGAGGATCCCAGACAGAGAGGGATAAAAATGTAGAACAAAATTCAAATTCACAAAAAATGACCAGACTTACTGGTCTGACAGAGACTGGAGGAGCCCCTGAGACTATGACACCCTGCTAACTCAGAACTGAAGCTACTCCCAAAGTCTACTTTTCATCCAAAGATTAGACAGGCCTATAAAGCAAATGTTAACACACATGGGGAACATGCTTCTTAGTTCAGTCAAGTATAAGAGACCAAATGGGCAACTTCTGCCCAAAGGCAAGACAAGAAGGCAGGAAGGGACAGGAAAACCAGACAAATGGACATAGGGAAACTGGGGTGGAAAGGGGGAGAGTGCTGACACATTATGGGGATTGTAACCAATGTCTCAAAAAAATTTGTGTGTAATTTTTTGAATGAGAAACTAGTTTGCACTATAAACTTTCACCTAAAGCACAGTAAAATTTTAAAAAAATAACAATAGTGGATATGAACATGCACTTCACCAAAGAAGACATTCAGGCAGCTAACAGATACATGATGAAATGCTCACGATCATTAGCCATTAGAGAAATGCAAATCAAAACTACAATGAGATACCATCTCACCCCAACAAAGCTAGCATTAATCCAAAAAATACAAAATAATAAATGTTGGAGAGGTTGTGGAGAGACTGGAACAGTTACACACTGCTGATGGGAATGCAAAATGGTACAACCACTTTGGAAATCAATCTGGCACTTCCTTAAAAAGCTATAAATAGAAGTACCATACGATCCAGCAATCTCACTCCTTGGAACATATCCTAGAGAAATAAGAGCCGTCACATGAATAGATATATGCACACCCATATTCTTTGTAGCACTGTTCATGATAGCGAAAAGATGGGAACAAGCTAGGTGCCCATTAACAGATGAATGGATAAACAAATTATGGTATATTCACACAATGGAATACTACAACTAATGATAAAGAACAATGATGATTCCATGAAACATCTCACAACGTGGATGAATCTGGAAGGCATTATGCTGAGTGAAATTAGTTGCAAAAGGACAAATATTGTATGAGACCACTATGAAAAGAACTCAAGAAAAGATTTAAACACAGAAGAAAACATTCTTTGATGATTACCAGAGTGGGAAGGGAGGGAGAGGGGTATTCACTAACTAGACAGTAGACAAGGATTATCTTAGGTGAAGAGAAGGGCAATACACACTACAGGTGACGTCCGCACAACGGGACTAAACCAAAAGCTAAGAAGTTTCCTGAACACAGCCAAACACTTCGAGGGACAGAGTAGCAAGGGCAGGGGCCTGGGGACCATGGTTCAGGGGACATCTAGCTCAGTTGACATAACAAAGTTTATTAAGAAAATGTTCTGCATCCCACTTTGGTGAGGGGCGCCTGGGGTCTTAAAAGCTGGCGAGTGGCCATCTGAGATTCATCAATTGGTCCCAACCCACCTGGAGCAAAGAAGAATAAAGAACACCAAAGACACAAGGGAAGTGTTAGCCCAAGAGACAGAAGGGGCCACATAAACCAGAGACTCCATCAACCTGAGGCCAGAAGAACTAGATGGTGCCTGGCTACCACCAATGACTGCCCTGACAGGGAACACAACAGAGAGTCCTTGATGGAGCAGGAGATAAGTGGGGTTCAGAACTCAAATTCTAGTAAAAAGACCAGACTTAATGGTCTGAGACTAGAGGAACCCCAGAAGACATACTCATGAAGAGTGTGCTTCTTAGTTTAAGTAGATATACGTGACTAAATGGGCAGCTCCTGTCCAGAGGCAAGATGAGAACACAGAAAGGGATAGGAGCTGGTTGAAAGGACATGGGAAATCTGAGGTGGAAAGGGGGAGTGTGCTCTCACATTATAGGGATAGCAAGAAGGTCACATAGCAATAGGTATATAATTTTTTGTATGAGAAACTAACCTGAGCTGTAAACTTTCACCTAAAGCACACACACACACACACACACAAAAAAAAAAAAAAAGACAAGAAAAAGATAATAGTAAAATAAATAAAATTTTTAAAAATGTTGGCAGTTGTTATCATTATTGTAATCTTGTATTTATTTGTGTGATTCTTTGATTAAAGCCTGTCTCTGTCACTAACCTGTAAGCTCCATGAACATTGGTTAAAAAAAACCCATTGCTACCTAGTCAATGGTCTGACTCATACTGACCCTACGGGACAGAGTAGAACTTCCCCATAGAGTTTCCAAGGCTGTAAATCTTTATGGAAACAGGCTGCCAGGTTTTTCTCCCATGGAACAGCTGGTGGGGTCTAACCACCGACCTTTTGGTTTTTAGCCAAGCACTTTAACCGCTGCACCACCGGGGCTCCAAGACTTTTACGATCTCCTTTTTTCCCATTATTATATTCCTTGTGACTGCCTCGTGCAGTGCCTGGCATCTAGTAGGGGCTCAGTAAACACTTACTGAATGAATCGGAGAGAACTCATGTCCAATCTCACAGGACTGTTACAAAGCTAAAAAAAAAAAAATCAGGTAAAGTACTTATTTTTTTTCCTCTTTTTCTTTATTGTGGTGAAAACATACACATCGAAACATCCACCAAACAGCCCCGTAAAACCAAATGAGACTAACGAGGTACAGGAGTCCAGTGACAAGGGCCAGAAAGCAGAAGGGGACAAGGAAGCTGGTGATAGGGAACCCAAGGTTGAGTAAGGATATTGTTGATGTGTTGTGAGATTGTTAACCATTGTCATAGGGCAACCTTTGTAGTAACTGTTAAATGAGAAACTATTTTGTTCTGTAAGCCTTCATCTTAAGTGAGAATAACAGCACAATTCGAAGAGCATAGTCAATGTCACCGAACTGTGCATGTAGAAATTTTTGAAATGGTGTATCTTTGGCTATGTGTATTTTCACCAAAAAAAAAACAAAGGTTGAGAAGTTAGAGGGTTGATAAGTTCTGGGGTTGTTAACCAACGTCATAAAACAACAAGTGTACTACTGTTTCATGAGAAACTATTTGTTCTGTAAGCCTTCACCTGAAGTACAATAAATTTATTAATTAATTTAAAAAAAATAAAGAGCAAAAAAAAAAAAATCCACAAGCACAAGCTCCACATTTACAACTCTATGATATTGATTACATTTTTCATGTCATGTCACCATTATCACTATTCTCGTTCAAAACATTTCACCACCATCAACATAAATTCAATGTCCCGCAAACAAAAACTTCCCTTCTACTTCTGGTAACAATTAATAATCTTTGATTTCTATATATTTGCTGACTTTATATTGTATCTAGCTCAATTGGCATGACACTACTTATAAAGTTAATGCTCTACATTCTACCTTGGTGAGTAGTGTCTGGGGTCTTAAAAGCCTGTGAGCGGCCATCTAAGATATTACACTGGTCTCATCCCTTCGGGAGCAAGGGAGAATGAAGAGAACAGGATACAACGAAAAGTTTAGTCCAAAGGACTAATTGTCCACAGCTACCAAGACCTCCACCGGACTGAGTCCAGTACAGCTGGATGGTGCCCGGCTACCACCGTTGACTGCTCTGACCAGGATCACAACAGAGGGTTCTGGACAGAACTGGAGAAGGATGTAGAGCATAATTCTAACTCACACACACAAAAAACGATCAGATTTACTGGCCTAAAGGAGACTGGAGAAACCTCAAGATTATGGCCCCCAGACACCCTTTCAGCTCAGAGGTGAAGTTACCTTCAAGGTTCACTGTTCAGCCTGGGAGTGGACAGCCCAGTAAAACTAAATGAGACTAACGAGGTCCAGGAGTCCAGTGACAAGGGCCAGAAGGCAGAGGGGGAGTAGGAAGCTGATGATAGGGAACACAAGGTTGAATAAGGATACTGTTGATGTGTTGTGAGATTGTTAACCATTGTCATAGGGCAACATTTGTAGTAACTGTTAAATGGGAGGCTGTTTTGTCCTGTAAGCCTTCATCTTGGGTGAGAATGGCAGCACAATTGGAAGAGCATAGTCAATGTCACTTAAATGTGTACGTAAAAAGTTTTGAATTGGTGTATCTTTGGCTACGTGTATTTTCACCAAAAAAAAAAAGCTGAGAATTCAGAGGGTTAAAATGTTGTGGGGTTGTTAACCAAAGTCATAAAACAGCATGTGTACTACTGTTACATGAGAAACTGTTCTGTAAGCCTTCACCTGAAGTACAATAAAATATTTTTAAAAAAAATAAAAAAACAAAAAAAAACTACAAAGGGGTATAGAAATGTTAAATATTTAAATGGTAAGACAGTAAACCATAGTGCTAACTGTAAATATGACAGGGAACTTGCGAAAGGAAAACTAGGGAAGAGTGGACTACCAGCCCACTTCATGGGTGTGTAAGAGGAGTAACAGGAAATTTAATTATAGATACAAAGAAAATCACAGAGGGACTTGACAGACAGTTAAGGGAGTCTGGACCTGACACAACAGAGAAAAGGGAGAGTCTTGAGCAGGGGTGTTTCAGGAAGGATTTGTTCACCTAACAACTAAAGCCAACCATGTGCCAAGAACTCTGCTAAATGCTGGAGATTCAACGGTGATCAAAATGGACCATGAATGGTGAAGACATTTGACCAGGTGATTTCTTGAGATCCCCTGAGTTCATCATTTTGTGGTTTGAATAATAATTACTTTGTAGTAATCTCATGAGGAATCCTGGTGGTGCAAACGTTAAGTGCAGGGCTGCTAACTGAAAGGTTGGTGGTTTGAACCCACCAGCTACTCTATAGAAAAAAAGACCTGGCAATCTGCTCCTGTAAAGATTAAAACCAAACTGTTGCCCTCGAGTCAATTCTGACTCATAGCAACCCTATAGGACAGAGTAGAACTGCCCCATGGGGTTTCCAAGGAGCAGCTGGTGGATTCAAACTGCTGACCTTTTGGTTAGCAGCCATAGCTTTTAACCACTACACCACCAGGGCTCCCCACAAAGATTACAGCCTAGGAAACCCTACATGACAGTTCTAACTCAGTCACATAGTCATTATGAGTTGGCACATCGACTCAACGTCACACAAGAACAACAACAGCAATCTCATAGATAACTAGATAGACCACCAGCCACAACTTATGGGGGGATTAGTAGTCAACAATCCTGAGTCTATTTACATTATGAGTTCATGTGGTTTATTCAGAAGGAGGAGGAACAAGTTTATAAATATGTACTGTGGGCGTTGCGTTTTTCAGGACCCTGTCCTTGATCATCACAGAACCCATAAAGAGAATTTAAATTTGACCTCTGCACCACAGAGACTTCTCATTTCTCCTTGGTCATATTTTACTTTGGGGAAGGGCACTGCCCAACTGTATTTCTTAAAAGGAGTTTAGAATACTAAAGGCAATAAAAATTATATATTTGTGGAACAATCTCTAGAAAATAAATCTTAGCTAAATGACTACATACTTGGTGCAATAAACAATAACTTTTTAAACAGTTTTTTTGTGCCACTCACCAAGGGTTATTCATGTGGAAACCTAAAATTAAAAATAAATAAAAACAGCTGGCTCGTGATGATTTTTGTCAAGAAAGCTTCAAATATACAAAACCCAGATGGTTGGCATAGACTAGGATGAGATGGTAAACCACTGAGCAAATATCAAGTGAATAATCCTGGCCATTGAGAATTTCTGTCCACTTTCACTCCATAATGGCTATTTTTAAACTAGGTTTCTTCATTCTTCATGAAGAACAATGCATGGCAAACTTGAACCAATTATCAGGAAAATAAGTTTGAATGTGATATGAAAATTCTAGTAATGAATAATTTTCTGACTTTAATTACTGAGTGCAATTACTTCACATCCTGGGAACTCAAAAAAATCTGTGAAAAATGACCCTTAAAAAAATGAATTAGAGGTCAATAACACTAGGAATTTTGGAAGTTCACAAATGTGTGGAAATTAAATAATACACTCTTCAGTAAACAATGGGTCAAAGAAGAAATCACAAGGGAAATTAGAAAACACTTTGAGATGAGTGAAAACAAATACACAGCATACAAAACTTACGGAATGCAGCCAAAACAGTGCTAAGAGAGAAATTCATTGCTGTTAACACCTATATTAAAAAGGAAAAAAGTTCTCAAACCAATAACTTAATTTTCCACTTTAAGAGATTAGAAAAAGAAGAGCAAACTAACACAAAGCAAGCAGGAAGAAGGAAATAATAGACTACAGCAGAAATAAATGAAATAGAGAACAGAAAAAAATGGGGAAAAATCAATGAAACCAAGAGCTGGTTTTTTGAAAAGATGAACAAAATTGACAAACCTTTCACTATATTGACCAAGAAAATAGAGAAGACTCAAATTACTAAAAACAGAAAAGAGGGGACATCACTACCTACCTTACAGAAATAAAAAGGATTATAAAGGAATACTATGAATATGCCAACAAATTAGGTACTCTAGATGAAATGGAAGGCACCTTGGTGGCACAATGGTTAAGTGCTTGGCTGCTAACTGAAAGGTCAGTGGTTGGAACCCACCAGCAGCTTCATGGGAGAAAAGACCTGGCAATCTGCTCCTGTAAAGATTACAGTATAGGAAACTCTATGGGCAGTTCTACTCTGTCCTATAGGGTCACTATGAGTCAAAATTGACTTGAAAGCACATAACAACTGATGAAATGGGCAAATTCCGAGAAACACAAAAACTACCGAAACTGAATCAAGAAGAAATAAAAAATCTGAATAGAACTGTAACAGGTAGAGAGATGAATCAATAGACGAAAACCTTCCCACAAAGAAAAGCCCAGACCAGATGGCTTCTCTTGTGAGTTCTACCAAAAATTTAAAGAAGAATTAACACTAATCCTTCACAAACTCTTCCGAAATATAGACGAGGAAGGAAAACTTCCCAACTCATTCTATGAGGCCAGTATTACCCTGATTAAGACATTACAAGAAAAGAAAACTTCAGAATGATATCCTGTATGATTATAGATGCAAAAATGTTCAATAAAATACTAGCAAGAGTGAATTCAGCAACATATAAAAAGAATTATATACCACGACCAAGTGGGATTTATCTCAGGAATGTAAGATTGGTTTAACATATGAAAATAAATTAACATAATACATTATACTAGTAAAATAAAGGACAAAAACCATGTGATCATCTCAATAGACAAAGACAAATATTTGACAAAATTAAACACCCTTTCATGATAAAAAACACTCTAAAACTAGGGATAGAAGGGAACTTCTGCAACCTGATAAAAGGCATCTCTGAAAAAGCCACAGCTAAATCATAGTTAATGGTTAAAGACTAAAAGCTTTCCCCCTAAGATCAGGAACAAGACAAGATGTCTGCTCTTACC